>CM066328.1:387683440-388966654 GCA_033807585.1 Hydrophis major | reverse complement strand
GGGATAACAAGCGGGCGGCTTTCGCGCTTCGGCGCCAATCCTCCCCCCCCCAATTTGGCTCCTTTCCCTGCCGCTTCTTCGTGCCGCAATCGCAGCGGCTCCATTCGATCGCGCTGATAAGCGCAGCTGGTGTTCCCCGCCACCGCGAACGCCGATCGCCCCAGGAAAGGGCGAATAATTTACCTGGCTGCCTTTCCAGCCTCTAGACGTGCCGGAGAGGCTTTTTAATTGCTCTGAGCGGCCTGTGGATAAGAGATTGTGACGGCCGCCATTTTGGGTGCCGCCGTGTGTCGGGCAATAGATTTAAAGGCCTCATTGGGCTGCGAAGGGACTAGCTCTAGTCATAGGCCTTCCAGCCTGTGAGAGCTACTAGATTTTAATCACAATTGGCATACACTAGTTGGCTTCCGCAGCACGCTCAGGGCAGAAGCTTGCAGCCTATCCCTCCCGGTCGTTGCCTGGGAGCTCCAACTGCCAGAGGCCTCATTCCAGCCTCAGGCATTCATTTGGCAGATTGGTGATAACTTACAGCAACCTCTGGGGCCACTCTTTCCTAGGAGCATCGAACCAGACCCTGAATTGAATATTATGAAATAAAAATAATAATAATAAGAAATATTATACATACATACATACATATATATATATATATGGATCTTTGGTTATTCGGGTTTTCTCCTGTGTAAGATTGGAAGTATCTAGGCTACGTTTCGATGAAGTCTCATTCATCATCTTCAGGCTTGGTCTTCAGCTCTGTGCTTCTCAGAGTGATGAATGAGACTTCATCGAAACGTTGCCAAGATACTTCCAATCTTACACGGGAGAAAACCCGAATAACCAAAGATCCACATACAAATACCCGCGAGAACCTTAGAAAACAAATACACACACACACACACACACACACACACACACACATATAGAGGCATATATAGATATATAAACTTTCTCGCTAAAGGACTATTACACAGTTTCAATACTAATTGTTTTATATATATTAATAATTATAACAATATTAATTTTATAGGCTGTCTATGTCTAAATTCCAAAAGGGGGCGTGGGCCAGCTGAAAGGACACCCAGCCTTTGTTGTAGGTCGAACCCTTGGCGAGCCAACCGCCTTAAATTGGTATTTTAGTCCTTTCTTCTATAATGGCAGATGACATTTCCACAAAAGGCCCTTCTTTGAAGGCCAGATCTAAATCCTACCACCTGTGCAGACAGGCTAAGGAAGCCTCTAAGGAACCTTCCAAGGCTTCTCAGAGGGACGCTCTAAGATGTCATAGGGCACTGGAGAAAGAATTTGACAGGCGATCTAGAGAGGCACAACCCATGCTTCCAGCCCTACCATCCTCCGTTCCTTCTACCTCCAGACACCCACCCCCTCCTCCAGATTGCTCTTCCCTCTCCAGGCACGGCTCATCCCAGGGACACCAGGTCCCCGGACCAGCCACCAGACGGCCGCCTGAAGCTACGTTCATGCCCACGGCCGCTGGTCTGCGCCAGGAGGAGGCTGCCACAGTCGAGATCCCTGCGTACATGCAGGCATGGATGGAACGGGCTATCCGCTAGGGGATAGCAGACGGCCTTCAACAGATGTCCAGACTCGCCATCAACCAGGTCCTCGCCCAGATTGGACCCTACTCATGGTCAGGTACCTTTGCAGGGGAACAGTCCTCTCCCAGAAGGGGAACTGGAGGAGGCCATAGAAGACCTGGATTGGTTCGGGGAGGAGGAGGAATTTGAATGGGGTTCTACACACCAAGGGGAAGTCCTATCGGAGATAGTCCCGATGGAAGGAGACATGTCCGAGGATGAGGGTCTCACTCCCGATCAACCCATCATTGTGGGTCTGTTCAAGCCACAAATGTTTAAATTGCTCCGATTTAAGGCCAAGAACATTTCAGTCCTCCTCGGTTCTCCTTTCCCTGGTGGAGGGACAAGAGGACATCATTTTCAGGCAGCCCGTGGTGGAGGCGGAGGTTATTCCAGCCCCACCCATATTTCACGACCTAGTTTCAAACCATTCGGACTCTACAGGGGCCCCTCCAGCCCCATCCAACCAGGACAAGAGGTTCTTTAACCTCGAGTCGAGCTTCTGCAACCTGCTTAACACTCCCGAGGCAGATGAGTCCATCATGGGCTTAGCACCCTCGTCCTCCCCCAGTGATCCCATGGAGGCTCTGAAACCCGAGGACAAGAGGTCTGAACTGGCCTTATGTAGGGCCCATCAAACGGACACCTGGGCCATTAGATCGGCCACGGCCGCTTCATTCTTCACCAGGACTTCGGTTTGGTGGCTCCGCCAACTGAAACAACATGTTCCCCCCTCTAACGCAAGGGCACATCAGGACATCGCAAAATTGACGGCCGCGGCAGAATTCTCGGCCGACGCCACCTACCATACGGTTAATTTCTCCGCCCATGCAATAACCTCTCACGTTACAGCTCGCCGCCTGCTCTGGCTCAAACACTGGCAGGCGGACGTGAAAAACAAGGTTAAGTTGGCCACCGCCCCCATTAAGGGGGACAAACTTATTTGGCACCGCCCTGGAGCCATTGCTATCTGAAACCCGAAACAAGAAAAAATTCCTTCCTCCCCTCTTTCGGAAGTCAGAGTCAAGAGCACCTCAGCCTTTTTGGAGAGGTTCCCCCCGTCCTTTCTACCAGTATCCTTTCCTGCCCAGGCGTCCGAGACCCCCCTCCTACCGGCCATTCCAGCCCCAGGATCGAGCCGATCAGGAACAGGAGGGGCGACAGGAACAGGAGTGGCGGCAGCTACAGGCACCCGTTCAGGAGGGAAGCCTTTCCGACGCAGCCCTTTGGCAGGTGGCCTAGAGGTGGAGCACTTGCCTCACAGTCAGGAGGTTGTGAGTGTTAGGGATAACATTGTTTACATTGTTAACTGGTTTAGGTAAAATAATAAATATGTTATCATGGTTTGTTAGTTAAAGTGTTTGCAACTTTAATTGTAGGAATGTAATTAAGGGAGTGGTTGAAAAAGCACCATGAAAGAAGCAAGGTACGGCAGCTTGCTCTCTCTGGCTTTATGATCCCTAATTACTGGATGAATTGAAGACTGTGTTTTTCCCTACTGGAATGGGAGTGAGAAAAGACTGATTTATTGTAAGTGAACTGACATTGGATATTCTACACGGACTTTGCTAATTGAATATCCTTGAATGGACTGACTAAACAATACATGACTAATCGACTGTTATTTTGACTATATATAAACTCTAAATGGAATAAACTATATTTTGATAGCACAAGCGTATCTGTTATTTTTACTGTATATTAACAAGCATACAAACTTATCTCACACATTTATCTGTATGCCTATCTGACTAACGCTGCACATTCTGTTTAGCTTGTCTCCTTAACCCTGGTCGGGGAACACAGGCTTAACAGTGAGTTCGTTCCCAGACAAAGGCAAATATTTGGAATAAACTCTCCTTCTCAAGCAGGGGGTTGTACTTAGATGACCCAGATAGATCCCATCCCTCCCTTCCCATCGGCAGACACCTCAAGCATTTCGCCGACCGATGGGATTCCTCTACCTCCAATGCCTGGGTCCGAGACACCATCAGACTGGGCCTCGCGCTTGAATTCCAGCGCCCCCCCAATTTTTTTTATGGCATCCCCCCTTCCAAGGATCCCAATGGATTTAGCTATCCACCATCTCCTCACCATACAGGCCATACAACCTGTACCACCATCCCAGTGGAGGCAGGGGTTTTACTCCCACCTCTTCGTTGTCCCCAGATCCTCAGGGGGATGGAGAGCTATTCTAGACCTGAAACGCCTTAACTGATACCTGACCTACCGCAGGTTTAAGATGCACACCCTACAATCCATTCTACTGGGCATCAAGCAGGGAGACTGGCTATCCTCTATAGACCTTTCAGAGGCGTATCTTCACATTCCAATCCGGCCCTCTCATTCCAAATTCCTTAGGTTCTGCTACAACCATCGCCACTTCCAATATGTGGCCCTTCCCTTTGGATTGGCCTCTGCCCCGAGAACCTTCACTAAGGTCCTCGCGGCCCTAACGGCCCACCTCAGGGATCTCCCGGTTCATCTCCACTGTTACCTGGATGACTTCCTCATCCTGTCTCACTCCAGAATCCAAGCAGAAAGGGATATCAGAGCTATCCTCTTTGCCCTCCAAGACCATGGGTTCCTAGTAAACTGGCAGAAGAACCATCTGTTACCATCTACACGGATCACCCACTTGGGGTCCGTCATTGACTCGGTTCAGGGAAAGCTTTTCCTTTTCTCTGAGAGATTCCATAGAATCCAGGAAACTGTCAAACATATCAGACGATCAAGAAAGATAACACCTTTAGAATCGTCTAAATTACTCGGTAAACTGGTCTCATGTATCTCTATTGTTCCCTGGGCCCGTTTACACACTATATCCATACAGTGGTTCCTGCTCCCGTTCCAAAGGACCGGCAGAGCAATTCAAAGGCCACGGTCAAGGTGCCTTCAAGGGTCCTCACGTCTCTCCTCTGGTGGACCAGTCCCGCCATCAACAAGGGACATTGCTTCAAGGAACCCCAACGCCTCACCCTCACCACAGAAGCCAGCCTGTCCGGATAGGGCGCTCACATCCACTCGCTCTCGACACAGGGCAAATGGTCACAGGTAGAATGGACACGCAGTGTAAACTGGTTGGAACTTCACGCCATCCACCTGGCCCTGTGCAACTTCCACCCCCACGTACGCAGGCGGCATGTCCTGATACTCTCGGACAACGTCACCGCCAAGGCTCACGTCAACCGACAAGGGGGCACTCGGACAACGTCACCGTCAAGGCTCACGTCAACCGGCAAGGGGGCACCCAGTCCATAAGTTTGATGAGAGAGGCCGAGCGCCTCTGCCGTTGGGCGGAGCGCAATCTCCTCTCCCTCAAAGCCGAGCACATTTCAGGGGTCTCAAACACCCAAGCAGATTGGCTGAGCAGGACCACGATGGACCAGTCCGAATGGCGCATCCACCCATCACTGTTCAGCGAAGCGACCATGATGTTCGGTCTCCCGTCAGTAGACCTCTTCGCATCCCCGCTCAACACCCAATTCCCCAGGTTTTTCTCGAGGTACCCCTCCCATGGGGCCGAGAATCACAATGCCTTCCGTTGCCCCTGGCCCACAGGGCTTCTGTATGCATTCCCTCCGTTGGCCCTGGTCCCCAGAGTCATCCAGAAGCTCATCTCCGAGAAAGCAGAGCTGATCCTAGTGGCACCCTACTGGCCCAGACGCCCATGGTTTGTGGACCTCCGCAACCTATTGGTGGCCCCCCCTTGGAAAATTCCCCCGCACAGGATATCCCTTTCCCAGGGGCCCCTCCAATACCCGGATCCTCAGTGGCTCCAGTTAGCCGTTTGGAGGTTGAGCGGGAACGTCTAAGGAAGGAGCAGTTCTCTGACCAGGTTATTGATACCATTTTAGCCGCCAGGCGGCCCTCAACAACCAGAATATACAATGTCACTTGACAGGGGTTCTGCAAGTGGTGCCATAGTCTTCAGGTCAACCCGCTCTCACCCTCCATCCCCCAAGTTTTGGAATTCCTCCAAGAGGGTCTGAGGAAAGGTCTTTCCCCGAATACCCTGAGGCGTCAGGTCGCAGCCCTCTCAACTGTCATTGTTTGCGACAACCTGAGTTCCCTTTCCCTCCCCCGTCGCATTAGGGCATTTCTCAGAGGAGACTCTAACTTGTGTCCCCCAACCGTACATAGATACCCTACCTGGGACCTCAAGGTCCTGGTGTCCCTTACTAAACAACCCTTCGAGCCTCTAAGGGAATCCTCACTCCAGTTCCTGACATTTAAAGTCGTGTTCCTGATGGCCATTTATTAGGCTCGCCGAATATCGGAGATAGCAGCCTTGTCGGTGAGGAAGGACCTTTGCATCTTCCATGCTGATCGGGTGGTTCTCCGGCCGCACCCTACTTTCTTGCCAAGGTCAACTCAGTCTTCCATAGGGCACAGGAACTTATACTTTCGAACTTCTACCCCAATCCCTCGCAGGGAAGGGAAAAGCTTTGGCATACCCTGGATGTAAGATGGGCCCTCCGCATTTACATTACGTGTACCCAGCCCTTCAGGAGGCCCGAATCCCTATTCCTTTCCTCTCAGCCCAAATCATTAGGCCATAAGGTGTCCCCGTCAACCACTGGCCGCTGGATTAGAGCTACTATTTCCAAAGCGTACTTGTCCCAGGCTCTGCCGGTTCCCAGCGGAATAACAGCACACTCCACCAGAAGGGCAGCCACCTTGGCAGCTTGGGCCACCCATGCTCCAATTGCTGATATTTGTCGGGCAGCCACCTGGGCATCCCCATGTCCCTTCATCAGGCACTATAAGATTGACATATTTGCCTCAGCGGCAAATATTGACATATTTGCCTCAGTTTGGTAGACGAGTTCTCCAGTGAGTCCTCAAAGAACCGCAGGGCTACAGAACCAGACGGAGTCCCTCCCGTAGGACAGCCAAGCTTTGGTATGTCCCACTCTCTGGATGATCCGACTGGCTCTCAGGAGAATGGGCGTTGGTCCTTACCTGACATGCCATTTCTCTTGAGCCGGGAGGATCATCCAGCCCCACCCTTTTATTTCATCGTCTGGTGGGGTTTTGTTTCGGCCAATGAACGTTTTAGCATAGTAAGATGAGAGCACGATCTTCACTCTCAACTTCGCATAAACTCGGGAATGCAAGGAGCCACGTGATGGAGGGCGGAGCATTCCTCAGTAATTAAGCTCAGCCTTCAACGACGCAGACTGAAGCACCTCCCACTCTCTGGATGATCCTCCCGGCTCCAGAGAAATAGCGTGTCAGGTAAGGAGCAACGCCCATTTCCATCAGGGCGGACCACATTTCAGTGGTCGACAACACCCAGGCCGACTGGTTGAGCTAGTCCAGAGTCGACTAATCGGAGTGGAGTCTCCATCCTTCCTTGTTCCTAGATCTATCCCGCAGGTTCAGAACTTCAATAAATCTCTTCGCCTCTCCTCAAAACACTCAGGTAAGCAGATTCTTCACCAGGTTTCCAACCCAGGGAGCAGAGGGACCAATGCTTTTCGGAACAAATGGTCTCCTTTATGCCTTTTTCCCCTCTTCCTATCATTCCGGCAGTCATTCAGAAGATGTTGGAGGAAAAGGCGAAACTACTACTTCTGGCGCACCATTGGCCCAGGAGACCCTGGTTCGCCGACCTGGTGAATATGTCTGTAGCCCAGCTGTGGAGGATTCTGGCCAACAGGATCTCTCTCCATCAAGGATCATTACTCCACCCAGACCCTCAGTAGTTTCATTTAGCTGTTTGGTGCTTGAGCGGCAATCTCTGAGGGACTCTGATCTCCTGGACAGGGTGATAGAGACTATCCAGGCTTCCCATAAGCCTTCCACTACTTGCATCTACAATGCTACCAGAAAAGGCTTCTATACTTGGTGTTCCAAGTCATCCCGAGACCCCTTTTCTGCATCAGTTGCAGATGTGTTAACATTTCTTCAAGATGGGCTAGATCAGGGTTTAGCACCTAATACACTTCGCTGTCAGGTGGCAGCTATATCATCAGTATTGTCCTGGGAAAATTACTTGTCCTTATCCCACCATCTGTCAGTCTGTAGGTTTCTGAAGGGGACTTCTGATCTCTGCCTCCTCAGTGGTTCATAGGTACTCCACATGGGACCTCCCTAAAGTGTTGCAGGTCCTTACAGAACAGCCATTTGAACCTCTTAATTCGGTTTCTCTTCAATTTATGACCCTCAAGGTGGTTTTTCTAGTGGCCATTACTTTGGCCGAAGAATATCGGAACTAGCAGCACTCTTAGTTTGACAGGACCTATGCATGTTCCATGAGAACAGGGTGGTTGTGGTTTTTTTAAAAGTTTTATTTGCGTTTTCACAAAAACAAAATACAAATAAAACATCTTTTTTGAAAATAGCATGATTCCAGGTTATCACTTCTTCATACAGACACCAAACTCAACTTCATGCTCATTTTTATATTCTATTCCATATCTTATTACCGTTTTATATTTTCTACATAGTTTATCCCCTCTTTTAATGTTCTCAACTTTATTTTAATTATCTCATCGCAATCAAATCATTATATTTATACTTTTGTCTGTCCTGTTTCAATTTCATATTATCTTTTCTTATTAAGCAATTTTTTCCCTGTTACCAATTGGAGTATGACACTTTTATATCTTTTAATTTTATCCATTCAAACTCTTATTTAAGCTTCAATGTATACCTTTAAGATTGTAGGATTCAATATAATACATAACTTCCAATCGAATTCTGTTTGGTACATTCTTAAAATACACACTATATTCTTAAAAAGAAAAAATTATATATATATGTAAACAAAGCACACATTCCATTCCAATTCAATTCTATCATTAATACTCATTAAAATCTTAACATCTTTAACATTTCTTTTCAATTAAATATTATACTTCTTTGGGAACACTTATAAACTTTCCATAGTTAATTCTTTTTTAATTCTCTCAATCATTTTAATTCATTTATTTATTACCAAACATTCAACTACATTACAGTAAATATTTTATCCATCATTTAAATCATATTTTCTAAAATTATCTCTGTTTATAATATAACAATGCTATCTTATGTACCTTTGCAGAATCCCTTTTGCAATTAAATTTTCACTCATTATCTCTAAACAAGCTTATGGTTACAATCTTTATATCTTTTCCCTGTTTCTCCATTTCTTGTTTCTGTCTTTTACAACTTCTTTTTCTTGCCTTCTTCCCCCTCTTCTTCCCCCTCCCCTTTTTACCCCCTCCTCTCTCTACTTCTAACTCTCTCATCTGTAATCCCTTCTTCTGTTGCTTTCTAATATACTTATCTTTCAAATTATTATTCTTTTTGGTGGTTTTTTCTAGTCGTAAACCTTTCACTCTCTTTCCCCCTTTTCTTTTTTACCCCCACTTAAAATTATTTGATCATTAAAGATGGCTTCTTCTTTGTCCCAGTATTCTTGTTCTGCAAGTGTTTCTTGTTGTTTCTCATAGTTCCAGATCTCTGTTTCTAAGAATTGAAATACGAAGCCAAAAGAACCCTTCCCTTTTTGTGCATCCTCTTTCCATTTTTTAAGTTCCATTTTTAGTTCTTCTAAGAGTGATACCATTTTAAAGACTTTTAAACAATCACCCGGTTAATTTTAGTCATCCAGATGCAAAAACCAAAAATCACCAAGTAATCCAAATAATCCAAGGCTGTTTCTTTCTGCTGCTTTTTTCCACTTTCTCTTCCTGGGGTTCTATTATTTTGTTATCAAGTTTCAGTTAAGATGTATCTTTGAGGAATCGTTGAAATTTCACTGTAAGTTCCTTTTAGTTACAGTTCCATTCCTTAGTTCCAGGCAGTCTTCTCCATTTTTCCAGATCCTGCCCTTTTATTCTTTTTTTTCTCCTTTCCTGCTTTAAAAAACTTTTAAATATCCAGAAATCTTCATTATCCCTTTTATTTTCAGCTTAGATGCCTATTAATGTCAAAGTGGATTTTTTTCAATTTCTTGCTTAAGTCTCTTAGCTGTCAGTAAAAGGAAGGGAAGAAAAAAAAACCTAATCCTTTCCCTTCTCTCTCTCCTTCGCAGCTTCAAAATCTTTTTTGGGAACAATGTTATTAAATTTAAATTCCAGGGTACCTTATTTGTTGCTTTTGCTGTTTGACCCGGTCAACCAAAACTTTCTCTTCTTATCTTCCTCCTGCACATTCTTTTCCGGTAGAGTTCTTCTTTGTGGTGGCCATTTCTGACCACCGCTACTACTGCCTTCAGGAAAGGGAGTAATGGCCAGCTGGGAGGAGAGATGCGGCTCTCCTCAACCCTGAAGGCAGTCTCCCCCTTCTTCACCTCTACGGGGTGGCTTAGCTCTGAAACCAGCCGGCTCGGGGCGCTCCAGTGGTGAGCATGGATCGAAGCCTCACAGAGACGAGGTTTTGGTCTATCGCCGAAGAAGCTCAAATCGGAAGCTGAAAACAGGGTGGTTTTGAGGCTGGACCCTACATTTGTTCCCAAAGTGAATTCTTGGTTTCATTGTGCACAAGACGTTGTGTTGCCAGATTTTTGCCCCAACCCTTACCATGACTTAGAATACAAATGGTATACGTTGGATGTAAGGCGAGCTACCCATATCTACATCAAACTTACTGCAACCTTTAGGAAATCTGAAGCACTGTTCGTCTCTGTCCAGCTCTTGTCCTTGGGGAGTAAGACCTCCTCTAGATGGATTAGAACATGTATCTCCAAAGCCTACTAGACTTTGTCCCTGCCGGCACTAAGAACGTTACGGCCCACTCCACTGGAAGTGCTGCTACTTCTGCCATCTGGAATACTCAAGCATCGCTTGAAGAAATGGGCAGCTACCTGGGCGTCCCCATTGCCATTTATACGGCACTATCATCTGGACCCTCTGCTGAGGCAGCATTTGGACAACGGATCCAACAGAAGGTGGTCCCACAGTTAGATTGAGGGGACCAGAGCGTGGCCCTCATGGAGGCTTTGGTATCCATTCTGGACTCTCTTGCAGTGTAGATAGAAAGGGTGTTCTCAGATAATTATACCAACGCCCAGTTTCAATCATCCAGTTCATGGTTGTTCCAAAAGTGCTTTTTCAAGAGGTAACTGGACTTTTTTTGTTTTTCCTTGAAGATGTTGTTATTTTTATTATTCTTCAAAGAAAAAGAAAGTCCAGTTGTCTTTTGAAAAAGCACCTTTTGGACCTTCATAAACACTTGTGCGAAACAAATTTAGGGATATATGAAACAATGTATTTATATTCTTTGTCACTTTCCCGTATTTTCCATTTGTTTATTTTCATCTCCAGGAAAAAAATAATTTAAATAACATTTTATAATGTAAACTGGAACTGTGATGGAATACTTGCATAGTAAGGAAAATGTATACATGAAGTTTCTATGTGCTAATTTTTTTTGTGTGTGTGTGTATGAATAAAAGTGATGCAGGTGTATATACCTCCATTATCTAGCTCATATCAAATGTAACAATGTGATAGATACATTTAAAATAAATAAAAAGTAAGATTTGTATTAGTACCATATTTAAGTATTTAATTTCCTACTCTCTTGACCAGTATAAATAGGATCACAATTTTGTTGCTCTGTACAATGGCGAACATCAAAGTGCTGTGCCAAGATAGACCTCAGAAGGAACTATAATTTGATATTTCTGTGGTATTACTTGTTAACTATGTTAATTCAATATGTATTGCTTTTAAGTTAATAATTATATGAGAAATGAACTAAAACTTGTTATCCAAATTATATTATAAATTTAGGTTGTTACATTATTGACAACTAATGTAATCCAAAATTAGGCTTTTTTCATATTTATATAGCTTTTGTATAATTCTCTATGCTACTTTTTATTGCATTCCAGCAGCATTGTGTTTTGCAGTGGCTGGTGGATTGTTTGGAATAAATCTATATAATTACTTTGAATGGATCAGGGCTGACATATAGCCAATAAATTTAACTTAGGAGCAGTAGTTGTTTAAAACTAGCTTTTAATTCTAGCACTTTCTGAATAAAAAATGCACATTCCAAATTTCAATTAATTTTAACTCTTTGGAAACATTAACATGTCTGAAATGTTAACCAAGGCATATTATACTAAAAATGGAAATCTGCTTAAAGTTTAGAATTTTAATAATTAAATTCTTTGATAGTTTTTTTTTAAATTGAACAAACTTTTAAAATAAATTTGACATTATGTACAATGTTTGTGACTTAAAATTCATGGTTGTAGTGTAGAACTTTTGTAGGCATAAATGAGACAGGAAATAATAATAATCCTTGGCTTTTTTTTGCCATGATGTGAACTGATTGGCACCTGAAACAACTTTATTCACTATTAACAAACACTATCTCGGTCCTTTCCACTTCTCAAGTGAAAGAATGGAAAGTATTGATTCCTCTTGCTTTTGAAAGAACCCCAGAAGCCTGTGAGGTTTACAGTCCCCACATGTATGTATTTGTTCATTTGTTTGTTAAATTTATTGGCTACTCATGTTACCACAGGGTAAAACAGAGGTGTACAATATTAAAATATAAAACTGTATGAATAAAATTTTCCCAAAATATAAATTTAGTATTGAATATGAAGATTGTGATATTAACACATAGAAGATTGTAATATTAACACATTAACACACATCTGTGTGGCTATCGTGAATTAGCAAATCATTTGGGATTGCCAGTTGGCTGTTATCAGCATTTCTGGAGGAGTTGGCGACTGCTGGGGTCCTCCATTCTCTACAGCATTGAGTTCCTTGTGTACCTGAATTTTGCACCTGCTTTGCCCATGTCACCAGTTTTACCCACTGCACCAAGCCAATTTTGTCCTGATGTTTCTTTTCTCACCTGTATTTCCTCTCTCTTTCTGCTCTGTTGCATGACTTAACTGCAAGCTTTCATCTCAACATTCATGACTTACATGCCGAAAGTATTTTCTGCTTCCAGTTAAGTGCCAGTGTGGCCCATCTATTACTGGTTTAAATTCTCACAGGATGGGAAAAGGAAAGGAAAGGCTCTCTTCTTAGACTTATCAGTTAGAACATGTAGTATTTAATAAGCTTACCTTGATTGATTGATTTGATTGATAGTTAAGGTGGGGTACATTTTCCAGCAAAGCATTAGGATGAAATAAGCCTTATTTTATTGTCTAATAATGACTGTGCAAACTATATAACGCCAGGACATTATTGATAAAAGAAAGGATAATGCTAGAGCTAATTTTGGTGCATTCCAATTTCCAATTGAAATACATTTAAAAGGAAATGTGTAAGAAGAGAGAAACCCCTAAGCATATTGATGCCCATGGTACAGCTAGTCCTCAACAATTCATTTAGTGACTGTTCAAAGCTACAACAAAAATGGGCTTCTAACCATTTTTCACACTTAAGACCATTGCAGCATCCCCATGGTTACACAAACAAAATTCAGATGCTTAGCAACTCATTTGCAGTGTGCTAGGATCATATAATCGGCTTTTGCGACTTTCTGACGAGCCAAGTCAATAGGGAAAACACATACATTTAACAGCCATGTTACTAACTTAACAACTGCAGTGATTCATTTAACAGCTTAGGCGAGAAAAATTGTAAACTGGGACAGACTCACTTAACAAATGTTTCATTAAGCAATATAAATTTTGGACTCTAATTGTGGTTGTAACTTGGGGACTACCTGTACTACATAGAGGCCCCACTACTTGCTATGGAGAAAATGTATACATAGGTTTGAAGTAATGGTTTTTAATATGTGTAATTTGTTAGGTCCAGTGTTTTCAGCCTTTTAGATTGTTTTCATTTTGATTAAAAATGCTAGCGCTTTGATAAAGAGCGAGTACTTGGGTTCAACTGTTGGAAATCTGGGTATGTTAACTGACTAGGGATGAATTTTGCATTAAAATCTATTTTTATTTGTTTGAAGCAGAATTTTGAACAACTAGTACAAGGTTCATTATGAATATAATAATTTTTTTTAACTTTTCAGTTGTAATTTTGTATGTTTTGTTGAAATCTTGAAGTCGATAATGAAGTCTTTTAGTAGTAAAATGTACAAGATTTATAAGATTTTAAGAAAAAGTACATTAAAGTAGTTTATTGTTTAGTGATTTTATCCCCCGAGTGGTAGAACTTCAGTATTGGAAGGAGCTGTCCTAGCTCATGTATTTCATAGATGCCTGTGGTATAGGTACTATAAAATAAAAGTTGATAAAAATCATGTGACTGCCTATTAGGCGTTTGGCAACCAGTTTGTGTTTATGGAAGTTTTGAATGTCCTTTGAATGTGTGACCACATTTTACAACGCTTTTCTCAAAGACTGGCATTTACTTCAAGCTTTTGACTTATATCAGGGGTGTCAAACTCAATTTCATTGAGGGCCACATCAGGGTTGTGTTTGACTTCAAGGGGTCAGGGTGGGTGTGGCCAAGGTGAGCAGCTCAACATCACTTGTATCAGTGGTACCTGTGGTGGCCAAGTGCTAAAGCAGGACTTTCCTCAGACCCACCCTCACTCTCATTATAACCTACCTTTCAGTGGTTCTGTGGGTGTGGCTTGGTGGGGGTCATGTGACTGAGTGGGCATGTCCAACTTGACATCACTCACGCCCACACCCACTTAGTTACATTACCCTGCCAAGCCACGCCCACAGAACCCAGTAGGAAAAAATTGAATTTCTACCTATCTACCTATTTTCTGCCCAGGCCTGGCCTAATCTGTCAAAGACCTGGCCTAATTCTGCATGCCGCCTGCTCTCCCTTCACCAGTCACGCACACCACTCAATTTCCCCTCCTTCAGAAGCACCGGCCCTTAATCTCCATACTTCTTCCCCCACAACCGCCTCTTTCGTTGCCCTGCGGCCATGACCTTATCTTCCACGGCTGGCGGCCAGGGAAATCAACCCAGGGCTGAGCTGTTGTCGGTGCTGGACTCACTGCCAGCCAACATCTCACCCCCCTTGTGAGATGCCTGTAGCCGCCGCATGTTTTTTTTGGTGTGGCTGGAGTCCAGCCACACCCAAAAAAATCACTCGGCAACTGCAGGCTTCTTGCAGAAAAATTACCAACCTCCGGCTTTACTCCGCTTCTGCAATGCCCTGCACTGCCACCCTATATTATGCACTGGCTGCGCAGGTGCACCCTATTGCCTGCTACTGATGCACTAGAGGGACTTGCCCAGGCAGTGGAAATGACGACTCTCAGCTCTGGCTTGCCTTCCCTGGCAGCCAACCATGGGAGGGTGGCGGGCGGCAGCTCTGGGGCTTCAGGGAATGGTGCATCCCAGGGGCCCTGGACCCCCGACCCAAGGCTAAGGGTGAGTGGGCAGCATGCATTGCTTACCTTTGCTAAGCTGAACTGAGCAGGTGACTGGTGATGTGATTAGTTGGGCCACATGATGAAAACAGCATATATAGGGTGGGGGTGGATGAGGCAAGCATCAAGCGCCTGGAAAGGGAAAGTGAGTGGCAACCGGGTGGGGGGCCTGGCCAGCCAGAAGTTGCTACTAGATCGGTGACCCAGGCCAAATTGTCACTACCAGTTCGCTTGAACCAGTATGAACTGGCTACCACCTCTGCTACCTTCCTTCCTTTTCTTCTTTTTCCTTCCCCTTCTTTCTCCTTTTTTTTCCTTCCCCTCTTTCCTTATTTTCCCTTCCTTGCTTTGTCTTTCCTCTTTCCCTTTCTCCTTTCCTGTCACCTCTTGTATGCTCAAATATAAAAGAGAAGACATTTCTCCTTTTATTTTGTTTTTAGTTTGTTTTTCTAGCCCTCTGCTAGTGAAAATGGCCTCATTTTGGCCATAATAGCCTCCTGCAGCCCTTGCTATTTCCAGGGTGGTGCTCCCCTCTTTTTCAGAGGCCGCACCAAGTGTGTTCTCATAGCAACCGCTATCAACACCTCACCAAAATCGAAGCCATTCAGCCCGTTCCATCCTCGCACCGAGGAATGGGGTTCTACCCACACCTTTTCCTAGTTCCTAAACACTTTGGAAGCTGGAGGCCCACCCTAGATTGAAGAGGCTTAATGAGGGCCATCATAAGTTCAAGAGGCCTACACTTCAGTCCATTCTGCAGGACATTAGGAGGGGAGACTGGCTCACCTTCTTTGACCTCTCAGAAGCATATCTTCACATTCCCATTCATCCCTCATTTTTCAATTTCTGAGACCTGGCTACACTGGTCAACTTTTTCAGTATGGGTCCTTCCCCTTGGTCTAGTCTCGACCTCAAGGTTCTTTACCAAGGTTCTGGCAGTCCTATCAGCTCACCTCAGAGACTTCCCCCATCCACAGTCTCTGTTCTCTGGATGATATCCTCCTCCTCTTTCCTACCAAATGCCACGCCGAACGGGACACTAGAACCATCCTCTCGGTCCTTCAGGCCCATGATCTTCTTGTACATGGGGAGTAGAATCAACTTACCCCTCCCACTCGAATAGCTCACTTAGGGGCAGTGATTGACTCTGGAAGGGATGGTCTTCCCTTCCCCTGAAAGATTCCTCAGTACCCAGAAATCGGTCAGGAACATTAGGTGAATGAGAAAAGACGCCATTACTGGTCTTATCAAAATTACTTGGCAATTGGTCTCATGCATATCCATTGTTTCCTGGACCCGGCTCCATTCCAGATGTATCAGTGGTTCCTGCTAACTTATCATCGCTCCGGAAGGAGCAATTCGAGAGCCGTGGCGAAGGTTCCTTCAAGGGTTCTCGCATCGCTTCTTTGGCAGACCAGACCCGTGATCAACAAGGGCATCTCTTCAGGAGCCCCCAGGGGTTACCCTTACGACAGATGCCAGCCTACCCGGAGGGTGGGGCCATATCCACTCGCTTTCAGCTCAGGGCAGCATCCGAGCAAAGGTGCAATATAAACTGGCGCCCCAGTATAAATGTGGGCGCCCCGGACTGGTCCTGACTGACAACATTACGACCAAGGCGCATATCAACTGACAAGGGGGGTAGACATGACATCTGTCTCATGAGGGAGGCCGAGCGTCTCTGGCGCTGGGCGGAGAACAACCTAGGGTCCGTTAGGGCAGATCACATCTTGAGAGTCTCAATGTTCGGGCAGACTGGTTGAGCAGGGCCACCTTAGACTAGGCAGCATGGCGCCTTCATCCCTCCCTGTTCAAAATAATAATGCAGAGGAGGCCTCAGCGATATTAGGCCACCCCCTAGTGGACCTATTCGCGTTTCCACTCAACGCCCAGGTACCGAGATTCTTCTCCAGGTACCCCCCAAGGGGCAGAGAATCACAACGCCCTACGTTGGCCCTGGCCCACCGGGCTCTTATATGCAATTTCCCCACTACTGCTAATCCCCAAAGTGATCCTAAAGCTGATCCACGAGAGGGTGGAATTCCTCCTGCTTACCCCGTACGGGCCCAGGAGACCGTGGTTTTGTAGACCTTGGTAACCTTTCAGTGGCCCCACCCTGGTGGACCCCACTGGGCAAGATCTCGCTATGCCAGAGACTTCTTCAACATCCAAATCCTCAGTGGCTTCAGTTAGCAGTCTGGAGGCCGAGCAGGACCGTCTAAGAAGGGAGGGCTTTTTCCAATCAGGTCATTGAGACCATCTCGGCAGTGAGATGGTCTCAGCTACCCAGATATATAACACTACCCGGATCATTCTCTGTAAATGGTACCACAAATCACGCATTAATCCGCTCCTCCAGCAGCTGCTCAGATTTTGACCTTCTGGCAAGAAGGACTGGACAAGGGCCTCTCCCTCAAGACCTGGTGAAGGCAGGTGGCAGACTGATCAACAGTCATTTCTGGTAATCATATGAACCATTTTCACACCACTCTCGTATCCGGGCATCCCGTAGAGGAGCCACCAATTTGCATCCTCCAGTGATACACAGATATCCAACCAGGGACCTTAACAGGGTTCTCACGGCACTGTCTAAACCGTCTTTCGAACCCCTAAGAGAGGCATCACTTCAATTCCCTACGTTCAAGGTAGTGCTTCTCATACCAGTTTTCATCTGCATGACGGATATCTGAAATAGCAGCTCTGTCCATTAGAAAGGATCTGTGTGTTTTTCCATGCTGATTGGGTGGTCCTGTGACCAGACCCTTCCTCCTGCCCAAGGTTAACTCAGCCTTTCACAGATCACAGGAATTCATTCTTCCTAACTTTTGCCCCAGGCCTTCTCCAGAGAGAGAAAGGCAGTGGTATTCCATCGATGTCAAACGTGCGTTATGTATTTATATCAATCGCACTCGGCCTATCAGGAAGTCAGAAGCATTGTTCCTGTCATTCCAACCAAAGACGCTGGGTTTCAAAGTATCCCCTCTACTGTAGGCCCTTGGATCAGAGCGACAATCTCCAAGGCCTATCTAACTCAGGCGCTTTCTGTTCCCAGTGGAATAATCGCACATTCTACAGGAAGTGCGGCTACCTCGGCAGCCTAGGCTATCCAGGCTTCAATACATGATATCCGCTGAGCGGCCATCTGAGCGTCTCCGTCACCCTTATTCATCATTGTACAATCAATGTGGGTTTTTTTTGCTTCAGCAGAAGCATCCCTGGCAGACGAGTCCTTCAACAAGTGGCAAGAGAGCCAGAGGATATTCCAACCTAAACAGAGTCCCTCCCGTAGGACAGGCCATACTTTCGTATGTCCCACTCTGGATGCTCGCAGCAGCTCTATGGAGAATGGGTGTTGGTACTTACCTGATACGCCCTTTCTCGTTGAGCTGTGTAGAGCATCCACCCCACCCTAAATTGTCCATCTGGTGGGGAGTCCTGTTTCGGCCAATGATTGAATCAGTTGAATAGTTGTGAGCGGCTACAGTAGTTTAGAGAAGATAATAGTGTTTGTCTTCTCGTCTTCATAAAACTGGGGAACACTAGGGAGGTGTCGTGTGGAGGAGGAGGTGCGTTCCTCAATTATAGCTCAGCCTGTAAGAGCAGAGACTGGAGCACCTCCCACTCTGGATGCTCTACGCAGCTCGACAAGAAAGGGCGTATCAGGTAAGTACCAACGTCCATTCTCCATAGAGCTGCTTCGAGCATCCAGAGTGGGAGGTGCTCCAGTCTCTGCACTCACAGGCTGAGCTATAATTGAGGAATGCTCCTCCTCCTCCATGTGACTCCTCCGTAGCGTTTCCCAATTTTAGTTCAGCCTCGTGCAAGACAGTCAGTTTCTAGCAAAGCTCCTTGGCCGATTCAGGATCTAGCAAATTATATTCAGGTTTGATTTTTCCTTTTATTCCTTGGTCCCTGCGCAACTGGTCTGTTTAGCCTACTGTAAGAGGAGCGTTTTTTCGCCCCTCAAGGGGGAAGAAACGGGGGAATAACAGCACCTTCGCGCCCCCGCCAACGTCCTCCTTTCTCCCTGCTGTTGCCTTCAACCATTTCTGCTCGCAAGCAGCAGCTTGTTTATTGTGCGATTTTTCACGCTCCATTGCTCCTTCCCCCCACGAACGCCCTATTTAAAAGGAGAGCTATTCCTCCTTTCTGCCCCTCGTTCCATTTCGTTTTTAAGCTGGTTTTCTTTGAGGAGGCTAATTTCCGTCCCTGAGCTCTCGCGCCAGCTATCGGCTGCCATTTTGGGTGCCGCCTCGTGGCCGCCCGCCATTTTGTTTTTGATTAATTTCGCTGCGGTGACTGTACAGAGGCCCAAAGCAGGACCAGAGGCCTGTTTAGAGCCTTTTTGATCGCTTAGGCATTGTGGCTCCTAGCCCTATTGCCTACTATTGTGACTTGTTGGCTATCCCGCAGCCTGCTCAGAGGCAAAGTACGAGGCAGCACTAGTACCACCCATTTTGTCTGGGAGGCTGCTGCAGGAGGCCCAATTTTCTGTTTTGGCCTCAGCGTTCATTTGGCTTATTGGCTAATCTGATCTTTTTTGTTTTTTCCTTAATTTCTCAAGTATTTTATTTCAATTGGGAATAATTTCTAAAGTACTTTGGTACTGTTAGACCTCGATTGGTCATATTTCTCTTTCTTATTTAATAACAATGATAATGATAATGATAATAATAATTTTTCTAAAAGGGGATGTGGAACAACTGTAGGATATCTGGCCTTGTTGTAGGTCGAACTCCTAGCCAACTGCCTTGTTTGGTTATTATCATACCTTACATTTCCTTTTTATTATGGCAGAGGACAACCCCAGAGGACCTTCTTTGAAGGTCAAATAAAAAACGTACCATTTGCGCAGGCAGGCTAAGGAATCATCCAAAGCCTCTCAGAGAGATGCCTTAAGGCACCACAAAGCCCTAGAGAAGGAATTTGATAAACGATCAAGGGACTCACAATCTGTACCCTCGATACTTACTCTTCCCACCCCATCTGCCTCAACTCAACCCCCCCTCTTCCAGACCAGTTTTCTCTCTCCAGGCACAGCTTGCCTGCTCGGAGCCTTCAAGCCACCCGGACACCCGAGGCTACATTTACTCCGACAGCTGCTGGCCTACGACAAGAAGAACCATCCACAGACCTGATCCCAGACAAGATAAGAGAATGGATGCAGCTGGCTGTCCGCCAAGGAATCGTGGAAGATCTCCAAGAAATGGCCAGGCCAGACCTACAAACGATGGTCCCTGATATCAAATCTGTTTCTGGAAGATCTCTCCCCAAACCGGAACCTCACCATGGTCAGGTACTTCCCCAGAGGGAAATCCCTTTTCCAGAAGGGGAGGCGGAGGAGGAAGAGGAAACAGGCCTAGAAAACTTCAGGGAAGAGGAAGAATCTGATAGGGGGTCCATACATTACTCTAAGCCTCTTTCAGAGGTGGAACCAATGGAAGGAGAAATGTCAGAGGACAAGGGTATTACCCCGACCAGCCCGCCTTCGTAGGCTTGTTCAAACCCCACCTGTTCAAGTGTCCTTATTGTTCAAGGCAAAAAATATTTCTGTCCTGATGTCTCAGTCATCCTCTGATACTTCCCCTGCAGCCTCTGGAGATCCAGAGGATTCCATTTTCAAACAACCGGTTGTGGAGGCCGAAGTTATTCCTACTCCACCCATTTTTTCTGACCTGGTGGCGAAACAATTGGCTTCAACAGGGGTGCCTCCCGCTCCCTCCAGTCAGGATAGGAGATTTTTTAATCTTGATGCAAAGTTTTTCACCTTGTTAGAGACTCCCGAGGTTGACGAGCCCGTAGTGGGGTTGGTGTCATCCTCTACTCCAAGCGACGCTCTGGAAGCTCTAAAACCAGAGGACAAATGGGCCGAAATGGCGCTATGCCAGGTATATTAATCTGATGCTTGGGCCATTTGATCAGCCACGGCCGCATCCTTCTTTACACAATCCTCCATTAGATGGCTCCGTCAATTGAAGCAACATGTCCCTCCATCCAACACCAGGGCACGCCAGGACATTGCCAAACTTACGGCTGCAGCAGAATTCGTGGCCGACGCTACCTTCCATTCCGTTAAATTTTCTACCAGGGCTATCTCATCTCAGGTTACAGCCCGTTGTCTGGTCTGGCTCAATCATTGGCAGGCAGACATCAAAAACAAAGTAAAATTGGCTTCTGCTCCCATCTCGGGAGGCAAACTGTTCAGTCTGGCCCTTGAACCTTTATTAATGGAAAGCCAAAATAAGAAAAAATTTCTTCCGTCTCTCTTTCGCAGATCTGAATCCAGAGTATCCCAGCCCTTTCGGAGGGGTTCCTTTCGAACCTCCTATAAGACATCTTTCTCTCCCAGGTTTCAGAGAGCCCCGCCCTTTCAGCCGGTCCAACCTCAGGATCGAACCGACCTGGGTGACAGGAACAGAAGGGGTGCCAACTACAGAATACCCTTCTGGGGCGCAGGAAGTAAACCGTTCCAGCACCCCAGATAAGTCCCTAACTCCTTATCCCATTGGCAGACGCCTCAAATATTTTGCCGACCAATGGGAATCATCTACATCTGATGCCTGGGTTAGGGACACCATCAAATTCGGCCTCTCCCTTGAATTTCAGTCCCCCCCCTGAGCATTTTATGATATCCCCTCTTTCCAAGATTGCACCAAGCGTGTTCTAATAGAAGCCACTATCAAACACCTCATTGAAATCAAGGCTATACGGCCCGTCCCATCCTCGCAACAAGGAAGGGGTTTTTACTCACACCTCTTCATAGTTCCCAAACACTCCGGAGGGTGGAGACCTATACTAGATTTGAAGAGGCTTAATCATTACATTATCCAACATAAGTTTAAGATGCACACACTAGTCTATTCTCCAGGGCACCAGGAAAGGAGACTGGCTCACTTCCATTGACCTCTCAGAGGCATACCTACACTTCGCTATTTGACCCTCCTATTTCAAATTTCTGCAATTTTGCTATAACGGTCAACACTTTCAATATGTGGCCCTTCCCTTTGGTTTGGCCTCGGCCCCGAGGACCTTTACCAAGGTTCTGGAGGCTCTAGCAGCTCACCTTAGAAATTTCCCCATCCGTATTCACTGTTATCTGGATGACATTCTCATCCTGTCTCCTTCCAAACACCAAGCAGAAAGGGACACCAGAACTACCCTCTCTGCTCTCCAGGCCCATGCCTTCTTTGTGAACTGGGAAAAGAGCCAGCTTTCTCCATCCACTCGAATAGCACACCTAGGGACAGGGATTGACTCAGTTAAGGGAAGGATCTCTCCTGAAAGATTTCTCAGCATCCAGAAATCGGTCAGGGAGATCAGACGAGCAAAAAAGGTGGCATTACTGGACTTGTCAAAATTGCTTGGCAAATTGGTTTCATGCATTTCCATTTGCATACCAGATCCCTTCAGTGGTTCCTGCTGCCATATCAGCGATTCGGAAGAAGCAATTCAAGGGCCGTGATGAAGGTACCTCCAAGGGTTCTCGCATCCCTCCTCTGGTGGACCAGACCGGCCATCAACAAAGGACATTTCTTCAAGGAGCCCCAGAGGGTCACCCTCACAACAGACGCCAGCCTATCCGGATGGGGTGCCCACATCCACTCGCTCTCAGCTCAGGGCACTTGGTCAGCAACCGAGCAACGGTGCAGTATAAACTGGCTGGAGCTTCACACAGTATACCCGGCCCTACGCAGTTTCCTCCCCCAAGTACGCGGACGTCACGTCCTGGTTCTGATGGACAACATCACAGCCAAGGCACACATCAACAGACAGGGGGCACACATTCCATTCGGCTCATGAGGGAGGCCGAGCGCCTCTGTCGCTGGGCGGAGACCAACCTCTTATCCATCAGGGCAGAGCACATCTCGGGGGTCTCAAACATTCAGGCAGACTGGTTGAGCAGGGCCACTGTAGACCAGTCGAATGGCGCCTGCACCCCTCACTGTTCAAGGAAGCCTCAGCGATATTCGGCCACCTACTAATGGACCTATTCGCATCACTGCTCAATGCCCAGCTCCCAAGATTCTTCTCGAGGTACCCCACTCAGGGAGCGGAGAATCACGACGCCCTATGTTGGCCCTGGCCCACATGGCTCTTATACACATTTCCCCCACTACCGTTAATCCCCAAAGTAATCCAAAAGCTGATTCATGAGAGGGCGGATCTTCTCCTAGTTACCCCATACTGGCCCAGGAGACCGTGGTTTGCAGACCTTCGCAACTTGTCAGTGGCTCCTCCCTGGAGGATTCCACCAGACAGGATCTCGCTATCCCAGGGACCCCTTCAGCATCCAAACCCTCAGTGGCTTCAGTTAGCCATCTGGAGGTTGAGAGGGACTGTTTAAGGAAAGAAGGCTTTTCCAATCAGGTCATTGATACCATTCTGGCTGCAAGACGGCTCTCAACCACCTGGATTTATAATGCCACTTGGAGCATTTTCTGTAGATGGTGCCACAAAGCGCAGATTGATCCGCTTTCTCCATCAATTGCGCAAATTTTGGCCTTCTTGCAAGAGGGACTGGATAAAGGCCTCTCTCCTAATACCTTGAGAGGGCAGGTTGCAGCCTTATCAACCGTTATCTCCTGCGACACTTTTGGCTCGCTTTCACACCACCCTCGTATCCGAGCATTCCTTAGAGGAGCCACCAATTTACATCCTCCAGCGATACACCGATACCCAACCTGGGACCTTAATAAGGTACTCATGGCACTTACTAAACCTCCCTTCGAACCCCTAAGGGAGACATCACTTCAATTCCTAACATTCAAGGTAGTGTTTCTCATGGCAGTCACATCTGCACGTCGGATATCTGAAATCGCAGCTCTGTCCGTTAGAAAGGATCTCTGCGTTTACCACGCTGATCGGGTGGTCCTGCGACCAGACCCTTCCTTCCTGCCCAAGGTTAACTCAGCCTTTCACAGATCTCAGGAACTCATTCTTCCTAACTTTTGCCCCAGACCCTCTCGAGAGAGGGAAAGGCAGTGGCATACCATCGATGTCAGACGTGCGCTACGTATTTATATCAACCGCACTCAACTTTTCAGGAAGTCGTCATTTCAGCCAAAGACGCTGGGTTTCAAAGTATCCCCGTCAACTGTAGGCCATTGGATCAGAGCAACAATCTCCAAGACCTATTTAACACAGGCGCTTCCTGTTCCCAGCGGAATAACTGCACATTCCACAAGGAGTGCGGCTACTTCAGCAGTTTGGGCTACTCAGGCATCGATAAATGACATCTGTCGAGCGGCCACATGGTCGTCTCCGTCACCTTTCATTCATCATTATAAGATCGATGTGTTTGCTTCAGCAGAAGCGTCCTTTGGCAGATGAGTCCTACAGCAAGTGGCCCGAGAACCAGAGGAGATTCCAGACAGAGTCCCTCCCGTAGGACAGGCCATGCTTTGGTATGTCCCACTCTGGATGCTCGAAGCAGCTCTATGGAGAATGGGTGTTGGTACTTACCTGATACACCCTTTCTCGTTGAGCTGCGTAGAGCATCCAGCCCCACCCTATTTTAACCGTCTGGTGGGGAATCCTGTTTCAGCCAATGAATCAAGGAGTCAAGTAGTTGAAGTTGTTACAATAGTTAGGATGAGATGGAAGTTTGTTTGTCTTCTCATCTTCATAAAACTGGGGAACGCTATGGAGGAGTCACGTGGAGGAGGAGGAGCGTTCCTCAATTATAGCTCAGCCTGTCAGTGCAGAGACTGGAGCACCTCCCACTCTGGATGCTCTACGCAGCTTAACGAGAAAGGGCGTATTAGGTAAGCACCAACGCTCATTTTATGACCCATTTTTATGACAACTTAAACCATGATGGGCAGAATCTATTACAAGTCAAGGATTACCATATATTAATAGTACCTTATATTCACAATGGATGATTACATACAAGAATGGCTTCCATATCTGTCTGTCTATTCATTGCAAATTTAAACATTCAGAGTATGATTTCATGGGGAAAATAATTAGAGAACTTGAGTTTAGAAATATGAAAATTTTAAATATTATGTATCAGTCAGCGCAATGAAAGAGATGTGAAAAAGAAAGTAGTGCTTTTAGTGGATTTTTTTTCTTTTTTTTGTTAGGTGATTTATGTTTAACTAATAAAGTGGATATATTAGTGGAATTGGCATTCCACTAATATTAGTGGAATTGGCATTTAGCTCAAGAGTTTTAAAAAACTTTTAAAACCCTTTCTCTTTTTTTGTTAAAAATATATCCGTATATTCTGATTTTTAAGTTTAATCCTTCCTCAGTGATAAAATGAGCAGTAATCTTTTCATTATAATCCTTCCTCAATGATAAAATGAGCAGTAATCTTTACATTAATATTTTAATTTTTCTACTATTTACAAACAATTTTCCATATAAAATGATTAATTAAAAAAGGAAGAAAGGGAAATAATATTTTAAAACTATGACAGTTGTTTAGAAGCCATACTGCTGGAACAAGCAAATTTTGAAACTTCATACAATTTCTAAAAAACGTAATGACAGCAAAGGACAGATTCTAGCTTGATGGTGTAGAATTGGTCTACTGTTTAGATAGGCGCTATGTATTCTACTAAAATATAATTTGGTATTTTTTCTTAATCATAAACATATATTAAATTTAATATAATATTCAAAATTTATAACTTTTTGCTAGGGGTTATAAAATATGTCCCCCATATCTTAAAAATTTGTGACAATTTCAGTGACACCTAAAATATGCAATATCAATAGGGCAATTAAAAGCAATTGAGAAGAATAATACATCAGTTCATTCTTTTATGAAGACTTTGTAAAATGGCTGAATATAAAATATTGCCATGGAATAAGTGCAAAACACTGGAATGTGCGCTTCTAACTTTTCAAGCCTTTTCCTAGTTTTTGAAAATTACACCATTTGAAATTTCAAGATTGGATGGTGCTAGGTTAGAAAATGATACAGAAACCGCTAGGGAAGTGTCGGCAATGCAGTGTTCTGGACTGTGTGCAGTTTCTTTGGTAAACTTATAATCAATCAGTCTATTTATATACTGCAGGTAGTCCTTGCTTATCAACCACTTATTTGTTCAGTGACTGAGGTTGCAATGGTGCTGATCAAGAGATACTCATGACCAGACCTCAAATTTCCAGGAGTTGCAGCAACCCCACAAAACTTGGTTGTGATTTTGGCACTTATGATGGTTGCAGCATCCCGCAGTCATGTGATCACCATTTGCCACATTCCCTACCAGCTTCTCACAAGCTAAGTTAATTGCCATTGTAACTCAAGTACATTCATGTATTCTGTTTAACAATACCAAGTTTGAGCCTACATGATTTGCAGAATAACTTATCTTGCCTTTTTCTACAATTAATAAAAAATCTGTATGCAGTAATTGCCAAGGGCTGAATTAGAATATTGTCAGAATTGATCCATTTAAGACTTTTTAAAATTTTAACTGTCTTCAATAAACTAGTGGTAGATTGATGTTATCCCTTTTCCTTAACACAGAAATCTAAAATCTTTAGAGCTAGCTGTTAATGTAGCACGTGCTCAGTAGAGCATATGTGGAAAATAGCTCTTCAGTTATTTAATAGGATTTAAGTCTGCATAAATTATAGAAATGTGGTTAAATAATGAATACTTTTCTTTAAGTCTTCAAAGGAGCAGTGTGGTGGCCTAGTTTGCTCCCACTTGGAAAGTTGAGAGGTCAATGCTAGGCAGTGGCAGATATTTCTCTCCTAGGGCGCAATGAAAAAAATATGCTGCAAACTCCACATGGCATCAGGAAGGGCTACCAGCCAATAAATGCTCAGCTCCATCCAGTCACCCTGACACTACCCTGAATTAAAGGATTACAGGATTGTAAAAAAGGAATTTTTGAAGATTTTAAAACTGTTACTAGCAATATTAATACTGGCGCACCATATTAAATTCTAATGAAGAAACATTGGTCCATTTATGTTGCTAGAGACATAGCAGAGGGTACTCCAGAATAAAGATTTAACTGTCGATCTTTTCCATTTCTTCCACCAATGCTTGTTGGCATCTCCTTAAGCCAGTTGTATATGGCTGCCTCCACAGCTGCCACTTGATCCTGACAAAAAACATAGTTGGTTTAAGGATTTGGAAGTATGCGCTAAGTGTGCATCCATGTGTGCTGAAAAGTATTTTTTCATCTTTGAATCCAAAGTCCAGTATAGTCCTAGTATTTGGAATAATTAGAGCGATGCAACACTTTGCTGCTTTAAAAAACAGTGTTAGTTTAAAACAATAACAACAGCACTGGGTATATATAGAATGTACAAAACTGTCTTGAGTTTAACAAGCCCTTTCTGATGTTCTCCACTCAAGAAGAACACAATATTCTTCCTGAGTTTTTTCCCAAATTTGAGACAAAATGAAATTTCATTTTATATTATTTCAAAGGTTTCGCTATTCAGATATTGATGTTGTTTTCCTTCAAACCACAGTAATTTAAAGCCAATAAAACTGCAGGGAATTAGCTTTTTTTAAAAAAATATGGATGGAGTTTATTGATGGGAGAAAGGAGTGAAAATTGTGAATAATTTGTTTTGTATAAATTGCTGCCAACTAGTAGGTAGGGCTAACTGCTGTTTTTTTAATTCTGAAAAAGAGTTCATGCTTTCCTTTTCAAAAAGGTTGCCAAAAGCAAACGTTGGTATATGCATTAGTATGAACCCAGCCAAAGCCACAGAAATGTATTTTACTGAGGTGGTGCTGGTTAATTTTAAGTATTAGGACTGTTAAATTGAAAAAAAAAATGTTGCTGTTTGTTTGCTGAACTCAGGTCTTAGTTATGCAAACAAGCTGCAAAAAAAGGCCTATTTAGCTGTTGCTTTCATTGTTTATTATAAAAAATTCCTAACATAGTTAAGTTTTTTTTTAAAAGAAAATCCTTTTCTGCTATAGTTTGGGAGAAGGGTTAGAAATATTGAACATAAATTACTAAGCTGCTTACTTTTAGGCCATTGTCTGACCTAATTATTTCATGTTTAATATATTGTGTCCCCCTACCCCCAACTAATCAGGTACCAATTCATGCCTGGGAAGAATATTTTAGAGAGCTATATACAGACCCTGACTATGTAACTAAGGAGAGCCCCCGGTTATACCAGGAGAGATATCCCGGTTGATTGGAACCATCAAGGTTAATAAGGCACCAGGTGCTGATAATGTCCTGCCAGAAATAATAAAAAAGAATGCCAATTGGTGGGCTCCACTTTTAGCATCTCTGTTTACATTTATAGATAAAATGGGCCGTATGCCAAGAGATTGGGGATTAGCAATTATCATACCAATTTATAAAAAAGGTAATAGAAATGACCCAGGTAATTATAGACCTATTAGCCTTCTGAGTGTTATTAGTAAATTGTATGCCAAACAACTAAACTATAAACTTCAGGACTGGCTAATTTTCTGGGGGATAACTAAAGATGAGCAAGCTGGTTTTAGAGAAGGAAGTTCTATGGTGGATCATATCTTGGTTCTTCACCATCTGGTTCAAAAATAAATGAACAAGAAAAAGTGCTCTCTTTTCATGGCCTTCCTTGATTTTAAGCAGGTCTTCAATTCAATATCCAGGAACACCCTCTGGGAGAAATTAAAATGCACTACCATCGATAAACACCTCCTTTTCCTCATAGAAAAATTGTATGCTAATTCCACCTTGAAAGTTAGATGTAATCCTCAAGGGACTTAAACTGGCCTAGTAAGATACAAAAAGGGGTATGGGAGGGTTGCATCCTATCCCCCCCCCCTTTTTAACTTCTACATTAACCCTCTGATCAACCTCTTACAGAACCCTGATTTACATCCTCCTAACGTAGCACAACGTAAAATCCCAATTTTCCTATATGCCGACAATGCTGCTATAATTTCACAAACTCCGATAGGACTGAAGAGAGCAATTACGGGAACACTTGAATTTTGTAAACAGAATAAGCTGGTCCTTAACTTTGATAAATCAAAAGTTTTAGCTTTTGCTAAAAGACCTGGAAAATAGAAGGATATAATTTAGAACAGGTTATGACATTCAGATATCTTGGGGTAGTTTTCCACTCACAAGGGACATGGAAGGCATACCTGGATCACACATTGCAAGCAGCCTATACGTCCTCAAATGCAATTAAACACTTTTTTTACATCAGTGGAGGGTAATTAGTACCTGCAGCCTTAAAACTTTTTAAGGCCAAAACATTGGCACAAATTCTATATGGGGCACAAACAGGAATCTTTGCAAAAAAAAAAAAAAAAAAGATTTGCTAGAAGCTATACAAACCAAATTCCTCCAAGCCATCTTCGCTGCACCCAAAGGAACTCCAAATGTCCATTTAAGAATTGAGACAGCCATGCCTCAAATTCAGGTAAAAGCCTGGAAGATGATGATCATTCATTGGCTAAAAATGCATTTCTTCCCAGAGGGACTGACCCCGCTAGTACTGACTGATAACTACACCTCCTCCTGGAAACAGGCAACAGACCACAAACTGGGCTCTTATGGGCTCTCACCAGTATTCTTAATGTCCCTAGGCTTTGACCAAGCAAAGCAAGTAGTCATCAATTGAATGAAGGACATGGAGTTCCAAGAACTAAATAGGTTGGCTCGCCACAGGAGGAACAGAATTAAACAGGGAGTGTGGGAGTCAGCAAGATATCTTAAGTGATTTGATCTTCCCAAAACAAAGAATAGCATTCTTCAGAGCCAGATCTAATATTCTTCCATCAGCCCTCCTTCAGGGCAGGTATAAGAAAACACCAATAGCAGAACGGGTATGTATATGTGGTAAAGAAGAAGTTGAAGATATCTCACATGCTTTATTGTACTGTGATTTATACAGAGTTTATAGGTCATTGTATATTTTCCCCTTACTAGAGAGATTGGCAGGGAGGGCAGACAATTTTTATGTAGACTTTATCCTCCAAGATTCAGACCCAGCTATTACGCGTGCAGTGGCAAAATTCTGTGTTGCTGCAATGTCTACTAGAAAAAAATGATTACAGAATTATAGCTGTCAATTTGTGACAATTTTTGGAGATAGAACAAACTTTGGAAAATGATATTTACGACTTACTTATTGGCTCTCCACTCATATAAACCAAGGAGTGCCCCTAACTGAGAATATGTATTTTCTTAACAGATGTTTTTATCCATGTATTATAATGTGTCAGTATTTTTTTGTGTATATTGTAAATACTGATGTCTTGCTCGTCTAAGACCATAATACAGTTTTATTCTGTTCTGCTCTGTTCTATTCTATATTGTGTGTACCTGTCACTGACTTGAAAAAACTTAGAAGTGAAAGGATGAGGTACAAATATTATTTTTTAGTCAAAGTTGGAGTTTAAAAACTATATTGAATATTAATTTATATAATCATTATTTTACAGTTATTTAATAAGATGCTGTTTTACTTTTTAATGTATAATTTAATTTACACATTATTGATATTTTGGAGCTGCGTTAAAAATAATTTATACATGACATAGGCATTGGATATTTTATGTCATGATGAATTTCCAGCATACATATAAACTAGCATTTGTCTAGTATTTTAAATCTATACCTTTGGTTTTATTAGTGTTATTAATTTCTCTGTGCCATTATGGAATCAGATATTGGAAGGCATGTTTGTCATCAGGCCTTGTCCTATAAAATGTTTACCCTACTTGTAAAAAATCAGTATCATGAGTAGCTCAAACTGAACAGCATATTGGCTAGATTTTTCTCCTTTTCTGTTTCTATTTTCTATTTCTTGCTTAGAGAAATGTACAGAAATTCCAACCCTAATTGGGGCTGGAATTTTCATTGTTTATGATCTGGTCGCTAGGTGAAACATCACATGATCAAATGGCATGGCAATGGCAACTTGGTAGGTCATTAGATTTGGACTCTGCTATCGGTTGATGAGAATCTCATGCTTTTCTGACCTGCTGTGCCTGCCTCCACTATAACTCTCCTCCAGTCTCTGCAAGAGGGGTGTAGGAAGAAAACAAGTGGTGAGAGGCAGAGCACAATGCAGCAGGATGGGATGGCAGAGAATAGAGTTGGCAGGGCAGCAGAGTGCTGAGTGTAAAAGGCCAGAGGTTTGGGAGAAATAGCAAGTGGCATGATTGTAAATGCAGGCTGAATTTTGATTACGTGTTTACTGGGGCACTGTATTGACTGTAAATTGGAGGACCAGTTGTAATTTTGAATCATCACTGAATGAATAGTTGTTAAATGAGCTCTATACATACTGAAAATTCAGATGAGTGGGGATTTATATTTCCATCATTTCTGAAGTAATATAGATTGTTTTAAAGAATGTATATCTTACTTATTTTAGCTTTTTGAAGTTTTTATATTATCACTTAGAAGTGAAAAGGCAAAATAGTGAACATGGGAATTTGAAACACTGCAACTGATTGAACCAAACAGATCACAGTTTGAGAATTATTTTTGTAAATGTACAGAAAATACAAATAGATCCTTTGTTGTTTCAGTTTCCCTAACTAAAAGTGAACTTGAATTTGTTGGGTTATATATACATTTAGTAAATCATTTTAATGTCTCATATTTTAAGGAAAAAATTGGTTATTTAGAACACTATAAATGTAACTTTGGTATTGTTGTTCAACAATAAGTCATGTCTGACTTCATGGACACACCAGCCCCCCCCCACCCCCCCGTCCTTCACTGACTCCCAGAGTTTGTCCAAATTCATGTTCACTAAATTGACAATACTATCTAATCATCTCATCCTCTGCCATACTCTTATCCTTTTGCCTTCAATATTTCCCAATGTAAGAGCCTTTTCCAATGAGTAACTTTGATAGATGTGAATATCGGAATGTATGATTTTCATTTTTTGAAGGTTAGATTTATTAAATATTGCCTCTGGTTTATCTGTTTTGTAGTGCTCATTCACAGTTAACAAAGAAATGGACAGAACCTCAGCTTTTTAAAGTAATTTCATATATGTTATATAAAAAGTTGCTAGAAATATGGGTTTTTTTTTGCTTTGATACTATTTCTAAGAGTGCTGATGATCTTTTCACTGACAGTTACTGTGATAACATACTACTTTGATATTAAGAATTTTATTAGTTGAATGGAAGGTTTATAAAATAATTACTAACATTTTAATTATGGATTTTGGGTCTTAGAGACATAATTACACTTGATTCTTCAAAAGGTTTCTGGAATAAATAACCCTCATTTCTCCTCCACGCTGTGTCAAGAGTCCAGGAATGGGTTAGATTCCTCCCTCTGGTGTCATCGAACTGAGTTTGCCATGCTATAAAAAGCCAGCTTCTGCTGTTAGGCCCAGCTTTTTGACGCAGCTTCCTTGAAGTCAGAGCTAGTGTCTCTGGAGTGTTGATAGCTACTAACTTGGAAACAACAAAAAAAGAAGCAAGAATCACCAGCGCAGCTCCTGGGGACCTGGTAGAGCTGCACCTTCAAGGAGAGTGGGGATCCGCTCTCCTTTTCATTGTACAAACAGCTTCAGCATCGATATCGTAAGTTCGGGCCAGGAGAGCTTAGCTGAGCTTCCCACACCTCTCCTTAACAGCGCACAGGCCCAATTTCTTATCTGTGCCTCACAGCTGTTCGTCGGGCCTCAGATTCAGTGCCTGGCAGTGGGATCTATAGAAGACACAGGCTAGGCCCTGAGAGTGTTGCTGGGTCCGTAGAACATCCCTTGAGTGGGATTTTCTATCAGCCTCTGTGCAGTTGGCCATTTTGGATAGGGCGGTTAACCAGCCACATTTTCTTGGCCCTCTCAACAGATGATCCAGATCCTTTAGGCCCACACCTAGGGCGACACAATTTGGGAGGAGCTGTCAACACCTCTAGTGTCATTCCTAGCAGTATGGAAAGCAATTGGGACCAAGCTGGAACATCGAGACTGGATGAGGCTCAGGGCTCTGAATCCTCAAGGAGGCCCTTGAGAGGAGGAAGAAAAGGAGACGAATCCATTTGGCTAACAGGGAGGCTGCAGCAAAGATCAGAGCCAAGGCCTTGGCTCCTAAGAAGGCCTCAAAGTCTGAACTAAGAGCTGAAAAAAGGAGGCATTTGCCAAAAATTTAGAATAGTTGAGAGGCCAGAGCCTAATCCAATCAGGAGAGTTATAGGCCAGCCCAGAGTCCATTCCTAGAGCTGGAGGGGCAGAAAGCAGTTCCACCAGTCACCTGAAGGCATGGTCTCCTGAAAGACCGGATGAGGCCTCCTCCTCTCAGGTTTTGAGTAGGTCTGGACCTAGTTTTAGACAAACAGGGTGGGTTCCTGATTCTTCAAATTCGCAAGATTTTTTGGCCTAAGAGGACACAGGCCCAAGGCAGAGGCCACTTTTAATCCCACTGCTGCTGGCCTTCGCCCAGTGGATCCTCCCTTAAGCAGTAGGCCTGAGGATCTCAAGGATCTCCTGGTCTTGGTAGCCATTAGGCAGGGAATTGCAGAAGGGTTTCAACAACTCCTTCACCCTGCAAGTGAGGGCCAAGGGTTTCTCCCAGCCTTCTGTCAGGCTATCCCTCCTGCCCAGCGGGGATTTTCTAGACCCCATGAGCATAGTTTCCCTACCTCTCATCCTGAATGAGGGGATTATGAGGATAGGGGTTCTCTCTATCCCTCTGAACATAGTCGATTCTCCATTTCAGAGGAGGAGGAAGATGAGCTCAGGGAATCCAACCTATCGGAGGATGAGGGTCTAGGCCTGAGCAGCCCACCTCTGTGACTGTGTTCAGGCCATCCTTGTTTAAGCCTCTTCTTCATAAAGCCTTAGTCACAGTTCAGCTGAACCCTGATGACGTGGCACCAGAGCCACAGGTGCAATCTTTGGTCCAAAGCGACTCTTCATTTTCCAAACCTATCGTCCAGACTGAGGTGCTCCCATCACCTTTATTGTTTCTAGACTTAGTGAGGGCTCAATGAGCCTCTCCAGTATCAGGGTCATGTCCCTCATCCCAGGATAAGAGGTTCTATAATGTGGGCCCTTCTTTGGCCAATGCTTTATTAGTGCCTCTGGCAGATACCCCTGTGGTAGCCACCTTTTCCACCTCTGGAACTCCAACAGAACCAGAAGATGTCCTTAAACCTGATGACAAGAGGTCTGAACCGACCCTCAAACGTACACATCAGGCTGCAGCTTGTGTGGTGCAGGCCTCTACTGCTGCCTCTTTTTTTACGAGGTCATCGCTGCGTTGGCTCCACCAGTCTACAGGATCATTTGCCGATCAGCGATTCCAGGTCTCATCAAGACTTGAACAAATAATAGATGCAGCAGAGTTTACAGCTGATGCCACGTTTAACTCTGCTACATTTGCCGCAAAGACAATGGCATTCTCCATGGCAGCAAGATGTCTCCTGTGGCTGCGCAATTGGCAGACGGACTCCCATTGCAAGTGGAAGTTGGCATCTGTTCCATGCTTGGGGGAAGAATCTGTTTGGGGCATCCCTGGAACCTTATCTGGTGGAGACCAGGGATAAAAGGAAGATCCTGTACTCAGCAAGCAAATGGTCAGAATTCCATCAGGCACCATATTCCTAACCTCCCACCTTTCGATCTGAATCCAGCTCTCACTTTCTTCAGAGCCAAAGATCAAATTGTCAGGAGCAGCAACCTGACCAAGCCGGTAGATAACAGCAATTCTCCGGAAAACATCCCTTTTGAGGAGGAGGAGATCATTTGTTCCAATGCTCAAAATGATTGCATCCCCTCTCCTCCCATCAGAGGTCATCTGGCCTTCCTTGCCTCAAGTTGGGAGAAATCAACATCGGATGCCTGGGTTCTCAGGACTGTGAGATTGGGTCTCCAACTCGAGTTCCTCTCCCCTCCTCCGAGGTTTTTTTTTTTTTTAAAACAAATTTTATTAATTTTACAAACACAATACACAAGACATAAACTAAAACATCTTTTCTGAAGGCTGCCTGATCCCGGGTTAAATCTCTTCACACAGACACAAATTCAAACATCATATTCATTTTATATATCCTTCCATATCTTGTTATCATTTTCTTTTTCTTTTTTTTTATAAAACAATTTTATTAATTTTACAAAAACAGTGCACAAACAATCAAAGCATAACAGCTTATAACCATTTTCAATAACATTCTTTGTCTGTTCTATTTCCAACTATCCATTCATCTTTTTTCTTTTACTATACTTCTCCTATACACTATTTGGTGTGACGCCTTTACCCTAACTTAAAAGTACTTCATATAACAGTTAATTTATCTTGGGATTCTGTTTAATAAATTCTAAATTTACACAATAAATTTTATACTCTAAATACACATATAAAAACACAATCTTATATACCTTCCAGAATCCCCCTTTTCTTTCTATCTTCATTGTCTTTATAGATATGATTGTAATACAACCTTGTTTTGTTCCTTTGCAAACTAGTCTCATTGCCTCTTCTAAATCCCTGACATTTTTTGTTAAGTTCTTTCTTGAGATTTTTTTTTTTTTTTTTGGTAATTTTGATTTCTGTTTTCTTCTTGGCAATTTCCACAATTTCCTTTCTTATATTTCTTGGCCTTTAGCAGTTCCCTTTTGTGCTCATTTTATTCCATATTTCCTTTGGTGTTCCCTGTGATTTTCAAGACTTCAGAGTAATTTTTGGTATTTTTCTTGAAGACAAAAGGCTCAAGATTATATTGTGGAACCTAGTTAGCTTTGTTGTTCTGCTTTAACTTGATTTGGAATTTGTACATGAGGTGTTGTTTGTTTTGAACACTGTGTTGACAATGAAAAAACAACAGATTGGTAAAAACAGGTAAATCATTCTGCTTTATTTCTGTTTCCTAGGCCATACAGCCCAACTGGTATTTTCCTTATTGTCTCCAGTTTTGACATTCCTGTCTCTAACCATAAGGAGCATATTAATCAGCCTCCTCTTTTTCTGCCTCAGTAGTTGAAGCATAAATTTGGATGAAGGTAAACCTTCGCCAACCAGTGGGACTCATCCACTTCGGACGCTTGGGTCAGGGATACCGTCAGGTTTGGCCTTGCCCTCGAGTTCCTCTCTACCCACCCACCCCGATTTCTACATTACATGTCCCCTCTCCAAGAACCACACCAAACGCAACCTCATGGATTCGGCAATTCAGCACCTACTGGACATACAGGCCATCCAGCCCGTTCCTCCATCCCAAAGGGGACAGGGCTTCTACTCACACTTATTCATGATGCCCAAACACTCGGGGGGGATGGAGGGCTATTTTGGACTTAAAGCGGTTAAACCGCCACCTGGTATACCGCAGATTCAAAATGAACACGCTGCAATCCATCCTCTTGGGAGTTCGATAGGGAGACTGGTTGTCATCCATCGACCTCTCCGAGGCATATTTACACATCCCAATACAATCCTCCCACTCCAAGTTTCTGCGTTTCAGCTATAATAACCTACACTTCCAGTACGTGGCCCTCCCATTCGGGTTGGCCTCTGCCCACAGGACCTTTACCAAGGTCCTGGCCGCTCTAGCTGCCCACCTCAGAACCATCCCGGTGCAACTCCACTGTTACCTGGATGATATTCTCATCCTCTCCCCTTCCAGGGAACAGGCCATCAGGGACACCCAAATTACCCTCACTACCCTCCAGGAACACGGGTTCATCATAAATTAGAAGAAAGGCATTCTCCAGATAGCATCATAGATGCGGTTGGTTGATGGCTTACGAGATGCCTGGATGATTTGAATCACCTTATCAGATAAGTTAGACTCTTTCAAAGATTTCCACTCAATCGCGATACAGCACCCCCAGCACCCCATTTTCAGCCTGGATGACCTTGTATAGCATTCTGCTGGCCAAAACGGGGCATCCTGTGCCCCATTTTGGTTGGCAAAGTGCTGCAGGATGCTGTCCAGGCCCAAGACAGGGCAGGGGGTTGCTGCAAGCATCCCTCCATGCCCACTTTTGGTCGTCAGGGTGCAACAGGAGTCATCTGTTCCGTCTCCACCCCCCGCCGGTCCATGGAGAACTACAATGCTGATCTGGCCCTCAAAGAAATCCAGTTTGACATCCCTGTAATAGAAGATACTCTCTATTTACAAAAACCTCTAATTCTAATAAGATGAAGTGGGATCAGCAGTCTGTTCTTTACCAAGTCCAAAATCTTTTGTAGACGGAAGAGGGAATGGCTTTGAGGAACAAGAGGAAAATCTGCTAGCAAGATAACATCCAGATGTTATTAGTATGATTTTTTCAATTAAAATAGTCCTGACCTACATGACATTGGATCCCTAGCCTGCTGTCTTGGATGACTGATGGCTGTAGGATTTGTTGGAATATTTATAAAACCATGACAAGCAATGGAAAAAGAATCAATAGAAATTGTAGCTAAACTGTGCCAACAAATCTGGAGAATGACCCAGCAGCCAACAGATTATAACGTCAATCTATGGACAATTATTAAAAAATGAGACCTAATAAATATACAAACTATTGTACAATATTCTTAATTTCATAGACTAACAAAATAATGTTTAGAATCATTTCTACAGGCAAAGGGAGATACTAACTGTTCAGTTGAGTTTTAGAAAAGTCCAAGGAGCAAGAGATATTATTGATGAGGCTTGCTGGATAACTTAGAAAGTCAAAGAAATATTTTAAAAATAAGTCAATATATGTACTTAATTGATTATGGAAAGGCCTTCAATTTTATCCAGCCAAGAAAAGAAATAAATGGAACTTTAAACAAATCAACTCAGAATTCCACTCAAAGTACAAATGACCAGGCTCAAATTATCAATCTTCAAACACTTTTTGTGAAGATCTAGCTCTCTGGAGAAGGCTTTAATGCTGGGAAAGGTGGAAGGAAACCAAAAAACCAACAGAAAGGTAGCTCAAATAACCACATTTTGAACAAAAGGAGCATTGGTATACTTATCAGAGAACCCCCTTTCTATGCACGCAGCTAGAGAGTCCAGGAATGGGTTAGACTCCTCCTTCTGATGTCATCATGCTAAGTCTGCCACACTATAAAAAGCCAGCCTCTGCTGTTAGCCCCAGCTTTTCTGGCAAAGAGACTTGACAGATATAGAGTGTCTCTGGAATATAAAACAGTGAGAAGAATCCCCCAACCAGATGACCTCAGGGTGGGGCTGGACTCTCTAGCAGCGTGTATAGAAAGGGTATTCTCTGGTAAGTATACCAATGCCCCTTTTCCTCCACGCTGCGTCGAGAGTTCAGGAATGGGACATACCAAAGCCTGCATGTCCAAGGGAGGGCATCATCTGGTCCAATCAGTCCGACACTAGAAAAACCTTCTGGAGTACCCTTCCCAAATGCTGCTTCTGCAGAGGCGAAGGAATCCAGCCGGCAGTGCCAGATAAATGGAGAAGGCGATGCCCAGGTAGCTGCCCTGCAAATCTCAATAGGCAATTGTGTAGCCCTGGCCGCTGAAGTCATTGCACTCCTAGACCCCCAATGGCTCCAACTAGCTGTCTGGAGGTTGAGCGGGAATGTCTGAAGAGGGAAAATTTCTCTAACAAAGTCATTGATAACATTTTAGCAGCCAGGCGCCCCTCCACCAGAAGGATTTACGACGCCACCTGAGCCATTTTCCGCAAATGGTGTGCCAACCTTATCATTGACCCAACTGATCCCTCTATTGCCCAAATTCTCAACTTCCTCCAAGAAGGTCTCAGCAAGGGACTGTCCCCCAACACACTAAGGCATCAGGTGGCAGCCTTATCCACCGTCATTTCTTTTTTAAAAAAAAAACAAATTTTATTAATTTTACAAAAAACAATACACAACCCAGGCATAACAACTTGAAAAATCTTTTCTAAAAAAAAAAAAAAATAATTAAAGAAGAAAGCCAATAGAACATATAAAATAACTCCAAATTGTAATATCAATATTTACATTATCTATTTAACTTCATATCTTATCCAGACTTCTCCTTTTATCCAAATTATATTTCTTGCTTATTAAAATTTTATTGCCTTTCATAAACATACAAAACACAAAACATAAACAAAACTAAAACATCTTTTCTGAAGGCTGCCTGATCCCGGGTTGAAACTCTTCACACAGACACAAATTCAAACATCATATTCACTTTATATATCTTATCATCATTTTCTTTTTTTTTTTTTATAAACCAATTTTATCAATTTTACAAAAACAGTGCACAAACAATCAAGGCATAACAGCTTATAAATTCTTTTCTAAAAAAACAATAGTAATAATTAAAGAAGAAAACCAATAGAACATAATGATTCCAAATTATAATATCAATATTTACTTTATCTATTTAACTTCATATCTTATCCCAGCTTCTCCTTTTCATCCAAATTATTTATTGTTAATTAAAATTTTATTGCCTTTTATCAATATACAAAAAAAAACATAACAAAACCTTTATATATCCTTCCATATCTTATTACCATTTTCAATAACATTCTTTGTCTGTTCTATTTCCAACTATCCATTCATCTTTTTTCTTTTACTATACTTCTCCTATACACAAATTGGAGTGACGCCTTTAACTCATTACCCTTACTTAAAAGTACTTCATATAACACTTAATTTATCTTGGGATTCTGTTTAGTAAATTCTAAAATTACACAGTAAATTTTATACTCTAAATACACATATAAAAACATAATCTCATATACCTTCCAGAATCCCCCTTTTATCCTTAATTAAATTCACCCATTGTCTCTGAATAAACTTTTTTTCTTTAGATCTTGCTTCCCACCATTAAGGCTTCTCCTCCCCCCCTTTCTCTCTTGTTTATTCTTCTCCTTGCCCTTTTTACCCCTTTGTCTCTCCTCCTCCCTTTTCTTACTCCTTTTCCTTTGCTTTCTAACCTTGCATCCACCTTTCCTCTCATTTTTCTCATTTTTAGTTGTTTTTTCAAATCTTAAAATCCCCTTTTTCTTATCCTCTTTCTCCTCCTCCCCGGAAAAAACCCATTGTTCATCAAAGATGGCTTCTTGTTCCTCTTCTTCTTTGTCCCAGTCCTTCTGCTGCATAGTCAACTTTTCATAAGTACATAATGCCATTTCTAAAAATTGAAATAAAGTGCCCAAAGTATCTTTTCCATCTTGTTCTTCCTTTTTATATTTTTGATATTCAGTCTTTAGTTCATCCACAAGCGATGCTATCCTGAAAAGAGAAACTTTCCCCAAAACAACCACCCAAGTATTTTTAATCAAAAATAATTCAAAAAAAGTTCCAAAAGTTTATATTTTTCTTCTTTCTTCTATTTCTTTTTCTGGGGTTACTGTTTAATCAAAGAGGTCCAATTACCTTGTATCTTTCTTTGAGATTCTAGGCAATCTCCTTTTTCCACTTCTGCTCCAATTTTTTTTCCTCTCCCTTTCCACGTGCAACATCAATTTTTAAATGATCAGAAATCCATACCTCTAAAAAGGGTTTTCCAATTTCTTAAATTTTTAAGTCCAATGTCCAAGCAACTTTCAGAATATTTCACCTTCAGTGCCCAAACAAATTTCAAATCTTCATCTGCTGTTTCCATGGGGTGGGAGATTGAAGAAAAACAAGTTCCCTTTAACAGCTTCTCCGCTGCTTTCGATCTTCTTAGGGATACAATGTATCCTCCAGCAATTCAGACAGCTCAATTCCAACAAATTTAAAAGATGTTGATTGACCCAGCTCAGCCAGCACTTTCGCTTTTCTTGCTTCCTCCAGCACAATCTTACCCAGTTGCTGGCTTCTTCGTGGCGGCCATTGCTGACTGCCGCTCCACCACCTTGGGAAAAAGGGTTTTTTCTGGACGAGGAGGGGGTCTGCGGCACCCCCAACCCCGTCTGGCTCCCCTCTCTCTTCGGCTGTCCCTACAGGGCAGCCATATCCCCATTCAGATCGGGGGGTACCTCGGCAGCAAGCACAGCAGGAATCGCGAACAGTCGCGAATTCCTGCTGCCACCGAAACCACGCGGAACCGGAAAACCCCTTATCCAACGTCATTTCTTGTGAGGGAGTCAGTTCTCTCTCTCACCATCCCCACATTCGAGCCTTCCTGAAAGGGGCCACAAACTTACGTCCACCGTCCCTTCACCGGTATCTGACCTGGGACCTGAACAGAGTCCTCACTTCTCTCACAAAGCCACCCTTCGAACCCCAAAGGGAGGTCTCTCTCCAGTTCCTATCCTACAAAGTAGTGTTCCTGGTAGCAATCACATCAGCCCGTAGGATTTCAGAGATCGCTGCTCTGTCGGTTAGGAAAGACCTTTGCGTCTTCCATCCCGACCGGGTGGTACTCCGCCTTGACCCTTCCTTTGTACCCAAGATCAATTCGGTTTTCCACAGGGCTCAAGATCTTATCCTCCCCAATTTTTGCCCCAGGCCAACTCATGAAAGGGAGAGACTGTAGCACACTCTAGACGTCAGACGTGCCTTACGGATTTACATTAAACGTACAGAGACCTTCCGTAAATCCGAAGCCCTGTTTATATCCTTCCAACCAAAGTCACAAGGGCTCAAGGTCCCTTCAACCACCATAGGCCGTTGGATAAGGCGGTCATTTCCAAGGCATACCAGACCCAGGCCCTCTAAGTGCCCAGGGGTATGACAGGTCACTCCACGAGGAGTGCGGCAATTTTAGCCGCCTGGGCTACCCAGGCCCCAATACTTGAGATTTGCCAGGCAGCAACGTGGGCCTCTCCGTCGCCCTTCATTAGGCATTACAAAATTGACAGGTATGCCTCAGCGGAGGCTTCTTTTGATAGAAGGGTCCTTCAGAGGGTACTCAGGGAACCCGAGGAGTCTACAGACCAGACGGCATCCCTCCCGTAGGACAGGCCCCAGCTTTGGTATGTCCCACTCTCTGGACGATCCAAACAGCTCTAAGGAGAATGGGCGTTGGTTCTTACCTGACACGCCATTTCCCTTCGAGCTGTGAGGATCGTCCAGCCCCTCCCTTTTCTTTCACCATCAGGCGGGGTCTTGTTTCGGCCAATGCACCTGTAAGTCTAGTAAGATGAGAGCATGAATGCCTGTTTTCCTCTCGTCTTCGCATAAACTGGGGAATGCGGTGGCGAGCCACGTGATGGAAGGAGGAGCGTTCCTCAGAAATTAAGCTCAGCCTACAACAGCAGAGACTGAAGCTCCACCCACTCTCTGGACGATCTTCACAGCTCAAAGAGAAATGGCGTGTCAGGTAAGAACCAATGCCCACTCCCCTGAGGTTTTTCATCTCCTATCCTTTCTTGATTCTTGGGACAGGGTGAGAAGGGGACTCATGGAATCAGCCATCCAGCATTTACTGGATCTAAGGGCCATCCAAGGGGTTCCCATAGATAGACCAACAAGGGATTTTATTTTAGACTTTTTGTTATTTTTTTGTAATCCCCAAGTATAACAGAACTGGAGAAGGAAAGAAAAAAATTGAATATGACTCCATATTATAATTGTTAATAAAAGAGTTATAATGGCGCAGGATCCTGCTTATAACCACCACCGGGAATAGCTAACACTTTAAAAGATACACTCAAATTCAGAAGGATCATGAACACTGGGCCATATACAACAAAGTTCAATTCAATGGTGAGAAAGGTAAAGTCCTACAGGAAAGCCATTTGTACTGGTGATTAGAAACGTACTGGGTGTCATACAAAAAAAAATCCACTTAAGAAAATCTGCATATTGACAAGTTTTCCATATATCGATTGCAAAAGGCACATTGCTTGGATTGATACATATACTAAAAGATTATGATATCCTAGGTTCTTAGAAAGTATTTGTATGAAATCAACTACAGAACTGGCAGTTGTGACTGAACATTGTTGTGAAGAGAAAATAATAATAAAAATTTAGCTCTAGGTTTATTCAAGTATTTCCTAAACTAAAATTATTTAGAAAGTCTTGTTCTAAAACAACTCAATTGAATGACAGCATCTGTACTTTCTAATTTTGGTTTGGACTGGTTTTAGCACATATTTGTTACTGAATGTCATGGGATCTATTCTAGACACTGGTTCTGTTTGGCATACCATATCTGGACAATTTGCTGGTTCAAATGTTTAGAATTAGGTTCTGCTGTTTTATAAATCATTGGCATGCACTTTAATAAACAAACTATTTAGAAAATCAATAGAATATTATAGTGATGATATTGATTCTTGGTTAATGAGGTTTGATTATTTTCAAAGATACAAATCTTTCTTATGATTTTTCAGCACATCATTACTTCAGATGTCACTAAACAGAGTAGTCGTTAAGCAAGGTCTATGTGCAATACATTTTCTCTGGTCCTGAGCTGATTTTAAGAATCTTGACATGCTGGTGAGAAATTAGTAGATAGCAATTTTATGGCAGTACTTTTCCTGTTATAATATAGTAGTCCAGCCTTTATAATTCGCCTTATTGTATTAACAGAATAACAGAGTTGGAAGGGACTTGGAGGTCTTCTAATCCAATTCCCTATACCTGTGATTGCAAACCTAATGGTGCGTGTGCTGGAAGTGGCAAGCAGGGCTATTTCTCCGGGCATGCCAGCTGTTGTTAATTGCTCTTTCGGGTTGTGGCATATGCATGCATGCTGGCAACTGGTCTTTGTGTGCATGCGCATGCCGAAAACCAGAAGAGCAGCTCCCCAGCATGTATGTGCACTGGGGAGCTACTCTTGTGGTTTCCAGTGCTCCCGCATGCGTGCACCGGGGAATTTCCCGTCCGGTTTCAAGTGCTCCTGCGTGCGTGCTCCAGGAAGTTGCTCTTCTGGTTTCTGGTGCTCATGCACACCAGAAAGTTCCTCTTCCAGTTTGTGGTGCTCCCAGAATTGATGGTTAATGGTGTACCCACAACTTCTAAAGGCAATCTGTTCCACATATTAATTGTTCTCACTGTCAGAAAATTTCTTTTTAATTTTAAGTTGGATCTCTCTATGATAAATGTCCATCTGTTACATCTTGCCTTGCCTTCAGGTGTTAAATTTAGAATATAGGTTGCAACTGTTTATCATATGTTTTAGCCTCCAGTCCTTTAATCATTTTTGTTGCTCTTCTCTGCACTTTTTAAAATTTTCTTTTATGGTTATCTCATTTTCTTCTTATTCAATTGTATTTCTTTTACCTAAATTTCTATATCTTTTTATTCATTGTATTTATACTTTCATCTGTCTTGTTTACAATTTCATATGTTCTCTTCCAACATTCTTAAGAAGCAAAATTCCCCCTATGATTGCCAATCGAACTGCAACACCTTTAAATCTTATTGTTATTATCATATGAAATCTCGTTAAACAATGAATTTGTGCATTCTAAAATTATAACATTCAAATTTCTAATATCTATTTTATATCATGTAGATCTCATCATTCAGACTCTGCTTGGTACTTCCCCTTGAAAATATAAAAAGAAAAATTCTAAAGACACACACACACACACAATTCAGCTTTGTTCGGGTATTTTCCCACGTGATGATGGCAGATGAGATTCTGCTGAAACGTTGCTACAACTTTAAAAGCACCACTACTATGACGTGAGAAAATACCCAAACAAAGCTGAATGCCATACATGTAAGTACCCGCGAAAACTTAAGAAAACATATGTTTTCTGAGGTTCTCGCGGGTATTTGTATGTGGATCCTTGGTTATTCGGGTTTTCTCCCACATAAGATTGGATCTAGGTACTTTTAGATTCAGGGTACCTTGCTTAGATGTTCTCTGTTGTTCAGCCCAGTCTGTCCTGCTTTCCTCTTTGTCTTCCTTCTGCACAATCTTATCCAGTCGGGTTTTACATTTTTAAATTGCATAGAGATTATTGTATGGTCGGTTGTGTTTAGTTTTAATTTTTTTTTCTTTTAGTGGTGTTTGTCCAGTTTTACTTGTGGAAGAGCACCTCATTTCGTTGCACCCACTTGCGAGTGTAATGACAAATAAACTGTTATGTCTTTATGTCTTATGTTCTTCTTTGAGGTGGCCATTTCTGACTACCGCTGCAACCACCTTCGGGAAGGGAGTTTAGACCAGCCAAGGAGGAGAGATGCGGCTCCCCTCCACTTGGCTAGCAATCTCCCCCCTCTTCACCACCTCTACGGGGTGGCTTCAGCCCCAAATCCAAAGGATCGGGGCGCTTCAGCAGTGAGCACAGATCGAAACCGTGCACGATCGCGGATTTTGATCTGTTGCTGAAGAAACCCAAACCGGAAGTCCAGCCCACGATGTTTTGTACTGTGCTCACCACCCTCTGTAATGTCTTTTTATCCGTGGCTGTCAAGCCAGCATACCACACCGTAATGCAATATGTGAGGACACTTTCTATTGTAGATCGGTAAAAGGAGACCATCAGTCGTTGTTCCATTTTATTCTTTTGCAAGACCCTAAGGAAATGGAGTCTCTGTTGGGACTTTCTGGCCACCTGGGTTGTGTGGATTTTCCAGGTAAGATCTTCGCTGAGGTAGACTCCCAAGAATTTAAAGAAGGAAACTCTCTCCATACAGCCCCCCTCGAGGTAAAGTGAAGCAGGTTCCTCTCTCTTCTTTCAGAAGTCTAACACCATCTCCTTTGTCTTGCTGATGTTTAGGTGCAGATTGTTTTTTAGGCACCTTGGGGATAATTTTTGAACTCCCCCTGTATGCTGTTTCGTCTCCATTTGTAATGAGACAAAATGTTTTTCTATCTTAAAACAAGTTGTTTGTGGTCGACTTTGTGAAATACCTTACTGAAGTCCCAGTATTTTATGTCTAGAACATTTTGCTGGTCCCCTAATTTAGTCATTTTGCCAAAGATTGCAATAAGATTTGTTCAGAATAATCTGCTTTTAACAAACCCCGGTTGACTTCTAGTCATAGCTTTGCTTGCTTCTACCTATTCGCAGATCCATTGCTTGATTGCCTTTTCCAGGATCTTTCCAAGTATTGATGCCAGGCTGATTGGTTTGTAGTTTCCTGGATTTCCCCATCCCCTTTTTTATTTTTTATTTTATGAAAATGGGAACCATGTCAACTTTTTTCCAGTTCTCTGGTAGTTCCCTGATGCTCCAGAATCTTTGAAAGATATAGTTAAGTGGTTCTGAGATCATGTTTGCCAGGACCTTCAGAACTCTGGGATATAATTCATCTGGTCCTGGTGGTTTGAACTTATCTAAGGTGTATAAGTGTTGTATTTCCTTTTTCTTGCCTATTTTGGCTTGTATTTCTAATATGTATTTCATGGTGCTCTTTTATAAGTTGGACTACTTTTTCCCTTTTCTACAGATACAAGGAATGAATTTTAAGTAGTTCTGCTTTCTCATTGCTACTTATCACCATTTTGCCATCTTCTCTGTTTAGTGGACCAATAATTTTCTTGGTTTTTTTTGTTTATTACATGTTGAAGAAGGATATTTAAAATTATGCTTTACATTGGTTCATTCTGAGTCTTAGCTTTCCTGATTTTGTCTTTGTAGTTCTGACTATTTGCTGGCAATCTGCCTTACTTATCTTCCCCCTCTTTTCACCTTTTCTAGTTGTCGTTTTGTATTTTGGTTTATATGCAGCCATACTGGTTTCTTCTGGAATCTCTTATTTTTCTTTTTTAGTGGTATTGTGCTAGACTGGACTTTTATAAGTTCATTTTTCAGCATTTCCCATGCTTTTTGAGTTGTTTTCCTCCTTGGGAATTCTTCCCAAGCTCTCCTAAGTTTGTTGAAATCAGCTGTCTTAAACTCTTAAGACACTAGTTTGTTTTGGTTGTACTGCTTGTGCTTGCAATAGTTAGGATAAAATGTAGCAGTAATGTCCAATAATTTATATAGGATGGTTTTACTTCAGCTCTTTGGGTAGCTCAAAGCCAAGTTTCTGTTCCTGTTGAAGGTTCTAAAAACATTAAATAGTGTAAACTAAGTTACATTCATAACCTATTGGTTCTTTGTGAATATTTATAAAAACTCGAGCTTTTGCAGGGATCACTGATGTACATAGAAACATATCACAAAATGCTTTGTTTATTTAACTCTGAATTTGCTTGGAATCCTGGCAATTTATAAAGTATAAATTAAAACAGCCACAGGGCATTTATCATAAGCAAAGAAATAAATATTCATATATATTTAATAGGTACTGTAATGCAAAACCAGCAGCAACAACAACAGTATTTAGTTTTCAAACATAAATGGACTCTTTCACCCTACAAGCACTCCCTGAAAGGACTATTTTTAGCAGTTTCTGAAAAACATACAAAGATGTGGTGAGCCTGATCTTCTCAGAAAGACTAATCCAGGAGACAGAATCTAGTACTGAAAAGCAGTGCTTCTTGGCTTCATCCCTCTCATGAAACAGAAATGAGAAATTATAGAAACTTTTCTCAAGAAGTTGTAATTGAGTGGATTAGCTCTGGTTAGAGTTGGAATTATTAGATTAGATACCCAGGTGTCAGGTTATATGAGGTTTATAGGTTAAACCTTCAAGATGAGATCCACACTCATTCTTTTGGCCCAAAAAGGCCTTAAAACCTGGTTCTGCCAGTTCAGTTCATCTGAATAAAGACAGAATCTAATACTTTATACTGCCTGGAGATGCAGAACATTACAATGTAAGTAAATCGTCTAAACATTCTAAATGGGAGGGGGGGTTTCCATTCCTTCTACTCTGCTTATAAACAATGAATTATTCAGATCATTTTCAGGCTGGATTGTGACCAAAATTGAATCAGAGGGCTTGAGATAGGAAAAGGGTGCGTACAACTTTCTCCTCCTGGACCTTTTGGGGATTTCTCATATCATGGTATTAAGGGAATAGGAGTAGAGGGTATTACTCTATGATAGAATTCTCTCCTCCTTCCATGGTAGTTCTACTTGGTTATTAGTCATGGGGGAGAGTTCTAGTCCTAGTCTTCTCTTGTATGGATGTCTCAGTGTTTCTCTATCTCCTCACTGCTGGGTGAGGTCAATCATCAGCAGGGGGTGAAATATCAATATGCTGATAGTCAGTTACACATCTCTACTCTTCTCTGTACAAGCAATGCTGTTAATATTAATACTCATTGCCTGGAGGTTGTAAGAGCAAAGATGTGAAAGAACACACTGATTCAATCACAGCAAGACCAAATGGCCTTGGCGTTTTGGACCCTACTTCAGCTGGAGATTTTTCAGCTTTAATTCTTAGCATGTTATCACCCTTGCGAGCCCTACAAAGTAGGAAATATGACCAGGAAATATATTATATGACCTGGAAATATATTATTTAGACTAGCTATAGTAATAAAATCTACCTGTCAGCTCTTCAATGTAGATTAGAAAGCCAAATTTATGAATTATAATACAATAATATTTTATTACATTATAGTAAAAGAACCTTGCAAGACTAAATGTGCCACACCATTCCCTCCCTTTATAAGAGAACTGGAGAGAGTCAGGCCTAAGATGCTTTCTCAGATTACATTTCTTTCTTCTGAGACACAAATCTCTTTTGCCTAACCATTGTCTTAGTTGTGGCTCTTCCTCCAGTTCCTCAAGGTTACTCTTACAGCCCCATTACAATATCCCATCCCAATGCATCAGGAAACCTCTTCTAAATATTATTTTGTTTCCCAAGTCTTAAGGAATATTTCATTTAATTGTTCTTGTTAACTCTCCTCAGGATCATATACCACCTCCCTCTTAAACCTTAACCTCATACACAGAATACTCCAGGCCAGTGATAGGAATGAGCAGGAAATTTGAGATCATCTAATTGTCTACACACTTCCCCTACAGAGTTGATGAGCACCCTAGTAGTCCTGAAGAGCATGTGGCAGCTATGATTAGGATGACTTATTCCAAATGTATCTTGTACATCAGCCCATTGTTGGATTGAGAAGCCTTGCTTATTGTCACCCATGCTTTAGTCAGTTCTCAATTGGATTACTGCAGTATACTTTCCATGGGGTTGCCAAATGTGGTTTGTGCTGTGATTTTGTTATATAACACTGGAGTCATTATAACTGTTTTAATGGTGCTTTCTCTTTTTCTTCTTCTAGGGATTGCTTTTTTTGTGAATGGTTGTTAGCCAACAAAAGTTACGTATGGAAGATGTGTGGTCATACACATTTTCTAAATGCTTAAACTAGGAAGTGATAAATCTTTTCAAATGTGAATGTGTATTTGTTTATTCTCTTAATTGAAAGTTAATCAATTACAAATAGCACCTCTTCAAAAGAATCTCTTAAAATCAAATGCCAGTGTTAATAACTCTATAGAGCTCTATTTTTAACTATATAGTTTCTAAAAGCTCAATCATGTATTTATAGTTGTGTATTCTTTCATAATTACTGGAGTTGTGCAACTATATTAAAGAAATAATACTTATGGGGATTTCTGGTGAGGAAAATGGCAGTTTAGAGAGCTCCAACATGCTGAGAAATGACAGCACAGCTTGTTTTGCCCCTTGAACAGCAAGGAGACCATATTTTTTCCTCTGGATTGAAGGAAGAAACTAGAAATCAACCTTCTTGACCCCCAGACGGTTCCTCCTCACAACTACATTGCTGAAATAGTGGTTTCTCCAATTGGCTTATTACTTCAATAATGGGAAGGGGGAGACTGATTTTCATGAACTTCATAGCTTTCACATAGCTAATTTTATGAACACTAGAGCCACCGTTCCATGTTTCTGAATCATTTTTGAATGTATTTATCTTTGTAGATAATTTAAATAGAGACTTTAGAGGCAGGATTTTGAAGAGGCAGAGGAATTAGAGATCAAATTGCCAACATATGCTGAATCATAGAGAAAGGGAGTTCCAGAAAAAACTACTACTGCTTCACTGACTATGCTAAAGCCTTTGATTGTGTGGATCACAACAAATTGTGACAGGTTCTTAAAGAGATGGGAGCACCAGACCATCTTATTTGTCTCTTGAGAAACTTATATGCGAGTCAAGAAGCAACAGTGAGAACTGGACACAGAATCATTGATTGATTCAAAATTGAGAAAGGAGTTCGGCAAGGCTGTATACTGTTGCCTTGCCTATTTAACTTATATGCAGAGCACATCATGAGAAAGGTGGGGCTAGATGAAGTTGGAATTAAGATTGCAGGGAGAAATATCAACAATCTCAGATATGCAGATGATACCATTCTAATGGCAGAAAGTGAAGAGGAACTAGAAGCTCTTGATGTGGGTGAAGGAGGAGAGTGCAAAAAATTGACTTGAAACTCAACATTAAGAAAACTAAGATCATGGCATCCAGCCTTCTCAATTCCTGGCAAATAGATAGGAAGAAGTGGAAGTAGTGACAGATTTTATTTTCCTGGGCTCCAAGATCACTGCAGATGGGGACTACAGCCAAGAAATTAAAAGACACTTGCTCCTGGGAAGGAAAGCTATGGCAAATCTAGACAGCATACTAAAAAACAGAGACATCACCCCGCCATAAAAGTGTGTATAGTCAGGGCTATGGTTTTCCCAGTTGCAGTGTATGGCTGTGAAAGTTGGACCATAAGGAAGGCTGACCTCCAAAGAATTGAGGCCTTTGAACTATGGTGCTGGAAAAGACTCCTGTGAATTCTTTGGACTGCAAGGCAATCAAACCGATCAGTCCTAAAGGAGATCAACCCTGACTGCTCTTTAAAAGGCCAGACCCTGCAGATGAAACTCAACTACTTTTGCCCACCTAATGAGAAGGAAGGACTCACTGGAGAAGAGCCTAATGCTGGGAATGATTGAGGGTAAAAGAAAGGGATGACAGAGAATGAGGGGGCTGAATGGAGTCAGTGAAGCAGTCAGCATGAGCTTAAATGGACTCCAGGGGATGGTAGAGGACAGAAAGGCCTGGAGGAATGTTGTCCATGAGATCATAATGGGTCAGACACAACTTCACAACTAACAAGAGACTTTATCTGAATTTTGATCTCATGACTATGGGGATGCTGTACTGGTTGAAAGTGTGAAAAACGCTCATGTCACTTTTTTCAGTGATGTAACTTTGAATGGTCATTAAATGAACTGTCGTAAGTCATGGACTATCAGTATGATATATCGGGTTAAACTTCAACAATAACAATCTATGCTAACTATAAGAGAAATAGAGACAACATTGAAATATCTGAAGCAGAAGAATTTTCCATTTGCAAATAAACCTGGAAAATGCCACATTGATTCTAGTTGCCCTGATATCATTTTTCCATTGTGGCAATGTTCTGGTGAAACGTTTTGCTGTGTTTGTCACTGATTACACCTAGATTTTTGGAAAATAAGTCCAAGTGTGAGTGCAGAAAATGAATCTTCAGTGACATGATGCACTTCATGGTTTTGTATACTGTAAGATGTTTGTCAATCAGCTGAATATAGTTTGGTGTTCTATAGTTGCTAAGAAAATTCTCAATATCATCATTGAATGTTCCCTGGATGATTTTTTTTCTGGTCCCTCTAACACAGGGGTTTCAAACTTGATTTCATTGAAGGTTGCATCAGGATTGTGTTTGACTTTGGGGGGGGGGCAAGGGGTGTGTGGCCAGGGTGGACATGGCCAGCTCGACATCACTTGTGTTGGAGGCACCTGGAGTGTACTGACTGCTCTGCCAGTGAAAACAGGCTTCTAAGCTTCATTTTGAGCTGCAGTGGCGTCCTGCAACCCTCTGCCAGTGAAAACGGAGCTTGGGAGGGCTGCGTGCAATGGGCCAGTCCTTTGCTGTTTCCAGGCAGTCCTGTCGGCCAGATCTAAGCATCCCGTGGGCCGAATCCACCCCCCAGGCCTTGAGTTTGACACCTCTACTCTAACAGATCCTTGAACTGCTTGTCATTAATTAGGTATCTGATCTGTGGACGAGCAAAAATGCCTTCTGTAATATTGACATTAATTATTATTGGAAATATCTGTCTGGAATAACAAAACCGTTACTTTTCCTTGTTCACCGCTTTCAGAAAAAAATCCATCAGTCTGAGTTTTATGTAAAGTGGAGGCAAAAAACAAGCGGTCAACAAGTTGTTCATGTGTTATGTTTTTCAGGCTTAGAATCAAAAAATTTTTCAGAATGGCCTTTTCTTTTTAATGTAATGCAATTCTCTTGCATGGCTGTCTCAGTCACACGGGTCAGAACAATACTTGGTATATTCAAACTGTATGCAAACAGCGAGGCCACTGTTTTTAAATCTCCACAGATAATCCAGTTGCACTTGGTGTACTGGATGTGCTTCAACAACAGTTCCATATTTTTCTATGTTTTTTTTTCATGTATGCAGCATACTGAACTATATTGAAGGGCATTGTCATAGTGTAAAAACGTAAGATTTCTACTAACAGATTAAATCACAGGTTATTTTTCGGATCAGCAGCTAAAAATCTATAAGAAACATCTAAAAATGTTAAGGAAGGAAAATCTTTGTTGTCCAGTGTAATCAGAAAAGAAAGATGTTGATTAATACATGACTGCACAAGATCAAGATGTTTTGATGAAAATTCTGGTTCTAAAATTGAGAAAAAGATTAAATATTTGGGGGTTACTTTTACTAATATAAATTGTATGCTATTTCAAAATAACTGCTAAGATATGAAGTGGAGTTAAAAGCTACAGTATATGTTGAAATCGGAAAAATTACAGCTGTCATTGTTGGGAAGAATTTCTGCGATCAAAATAAATGTTTTACCTAGAGCGTTATTTCTATTTCAAACTATCTCTATATTGATGACTGATATATCATGTGTGAAATGCCCAAAAGATATTTCTAAATTATCTCCTAAATTCTCCTTATGGTTCTCATTCAAGAAGCCTTTTTAGAAGGGAAATAATAGCTAAATAAAATAAAATAAAAACAGTTATCTTACATTGACTTGCTGAATTTTTCTTGAGAAAAAGTTAACTTAAAAAACAAAAGAAAACTAATGGAAATATTTAAATTGGATAAGAAAAATTATGGATCTGAACAGGGTAAAACTGAATTTGATGTAGAGCTCTGTACAAATGATATATTGCTAAAATATATACCGTATGTACTCGAGTATAAGTCGACCCAAATATAAGTCGAGGCACCCAATTTTACCACAAAAAACTGGGAAAACTTATTGACTCGAGTATAAGTCGAGGGTGGGAAATGCAGCAGCTACTGGTAAATTTCAAAAATAAAAATAGATACCAATAAAATTACATGAATTGAGGCATCAGTAGGTTAAATGTTTTTGAATATTTATTTCAAAGAAAAACAGTAAACTAGCTCTGTAAGTGGAAAAGAGAGCCAACAAAACCAATATGGTATCAACAATAACTTTAAAAGTACAAAAACCTTAGCTCAATCAGCAACCAAGCTAAAACACAAGAGTTAAAATCCTTCAAAACTGGATTCCTCCTCCTCATCTGTATGTCCAAACAGAGTCACTCTCTCCCTTGCAAGAAAAAAGCATGTGTATGTGCTGCATGTACATCCTGTTTTGGAGAGCCACCATCTCTTTCACAGCTCTCCCTCATGCCTCCATTGCATGTGCACACATGCCACAGCTCAGTAGTAGGTCAACATACAGATGTCACACTAGGTTCCCTCCTCAAAAGGAACATCCAACCTTTCTTGAGAAGTACAAACTTCATCTGTTCAGGATTGTGGTGACAAAGGTGAAGGAGGATGGGGCTGAGAGAAAGGAAGGGAAGAAAAGATCATTGACAGGGAGAAAGACAGGGAGAAACACCTGGAAGTGTGAGCCCTCGAGTTTCCTTAGGGAAGACCAGACAACAAGGGGAGAGGAGAGGAGGAGGAAGAGGAGGAGAGTTAAAAAAAAAAAGAGTGGGAAGCCAACTCACGCGTGCCATCAAAGCCAGGGGAAAGTGGGGCTTTCTCCGCCTGCTGCTGCCAGAGGAGTGCGGGGGGGGAGTGTGGGGAAAGGGGGTTCGTGCCGAGGCTCCGCAAGCGATTACCAGATTTGCAGCTCCGTTTGTTGGTGAAGCTGGAAGCGCGCAACGCAGGAGCTCGCGGGGGCCCCGGCGCCCGTTAATGGGGAAGGAGAGGCCGCTTGGGGTCGCCAGGCTCAGGCAGCCTCCCCCCCCCAGCAGCGAAGAGCTGCTCCGGGGACTCCCGCCACGGCGCAGCCAGGCACTTTGTCTCGCTGCCCCCGAAGCAGCTCTTCACTGCTAGGCTAGGGGGTGGGGGAGGTTGGCTGAGCCTGGCAGTTTCTTTGCGAAGCTGGAAGCGCGCAACGCAGGAGCTCGCGGGGACCCCGGGCGCCCGTTAATGGGAAAGAAGAGGCCGCTTGGGGTCGCCAGGCTCAGGCAGCCTCCCCCCCCCAGCAGCGAAGAGCTGCTCCGGGGGCTCCCGCCACGGCGCAGGCAGGCACTTTGTCTCGCTGCCCCCGAAGCAGCTCTTCGCTGCTAGGCTAGGGGGTGGGGGAGGCTGGCTGAGCCTGGCAGTTTCTTTGTGAAGCTGGAAGCGCGCAACGCAGGAGCTCGCGGGGCCCCCGGGCACCCGTTAATGGGGAAGAAGAGGCTGCTTGGGGTCGCCAGGCTCAGGAAGCCTCCCCCCCCAGCAGCGAAGAGCTGCGCCGGGGGCTCCCGCCACGGCGCAGCCAGGCACTTTGTCTCGCTGCCCCCGAAGCAGCTCTTTGCTGCTAGGCTAGGGGGTGGGGGAGGCTGGCTGAGCCTGGCAGTTTCTTTGCGAAGTTGGAAGCGCGCAACACAGGAGCTCGCGGGGACCCCGGGCGCCTGTTAATGGGGAAGAAGAGGCCGCTTGGGGTCGCCAGGCTCAGGCAGCCTCCCCCCCCAGCAGCGAAGAGCTGCTCCGGGGGCTCCCGCCACGGCGCAGCCAGGCACTTTGTCTCGCTGCCCCCGGAGCAGCTCTTCGCTGCTGGGGGGGGGCAGAGGAGGCTGCCTGAGCCTGGCAGTTTGTTTCCTGGGGAGCGCGGCGTTTGCGGTTCTCCTGTTCAGTCCCCAACGGTGAAAAGACTTTCGGAGCTGCGGGCTCTCCTTCCCCATTAACGGGCGCGCTTCCAGCTTCGCCAAGAAACCGCCAGGCTCAGGCAGCCTCCTCCGCCCCCTCCCCTAGCAGCAAAGAGCTGCTCCGGGGGCAGCGAGACAAAGTGCCTGGCTGTGCCGTGGCGGGAGCCGCCGAGAGGAAGAGGGCCACCCTTTCCTGGGGAGTGCGGCGTTTGCGGTTCTCCTGTTCAGTCCTCAACGGTGAAAAGACTTTCGGAGGTGCGGGCTCTCCTTCCCCATTAACGGGCGTGCTTCCAGCTTCGCCAACAAACCGCAGGCTCAGGCAGCCTCCTCCGCCCCCTCCCCTAGCAGCGAAAAGCTGCTCCGGGGGCAGCGAGACAAAGTGCCTGGCTGCACCATGGCGGGAGCCCCCGGAGCAGCTCTTCGCTGCTAGGGTAGGGGGCGGAGGAGGCTGCCTGAGCCTGGCAGTTTGTTGGCGAAGCTGGAAGCGCGCAACGCAGGAGCTCGCGGGGGCCCCAGGCGCCCGTTAATGGGGAAGGAGAGGCCGCTTGGGGTCGCCTGTGAGGCCCTCAGCGGGTAGACAGCCGCGGTGGCGATGCTGCCCTGGAGGCGCGATCGGTTGCAGCCACGCCAGCACAGGCTAGGCATGGTGCCTTAGCGGCTGACTCGAGTATAAGTCGAGGGCGGTTTTTTCAGCACAAAAAATGGGCTGAAAAACTCGACTTATACTCAAGTATATACGGTAAGCTGTTATTGGAAATGAAAACAGAACAAGTAAAAAGATTGTATAATTAAATGGGCAAAATATATTGGATACTGTATATAGTTGGACCAATGGGAGAATATGTGGAAGAAAGCCCAGCCAAATCACATTATTTGGTAATGCAATTAATCCCTGCTAAACTTGCTTATAAGGTTATTAAATTAATTGTACAAAACTACTTATAAGTTTATTTGTATACAGTACCAATGGGGGTAGTTACTTTTTCCATTGTTTCTCAACCAGTTAGTAAGATGTTATTTTAAATTGTTGTCTTTGATAATATGAGATAATATTTCTTTTGTTATAATAACCAAGGTTTATTCTGAACTAAAAAAAGTGGCAAATTTAAATTTAATCATCTTGCTTTTGAAGTATTCTGGAATTATCAGTCTTCTGTATAAGACCACATTTTATTAGTCTCAGCCTACTTCCATTGTGATATGTACCTTTTATTGAATGCTTTTTTAATGTGGTAGCTAAAAAAAAGGTAGCTAAACAAGTACAGTAATTGATTATGCAACTATGGGTATCCAAATTGAATTTGTTAATTCTAGCATTTTTGTTACAAAATTACTGCATATGCTTACTACAAAGTGGTTGTTAAGTGACAAATCATGTGATTGCTTTGCTCAACAACTGCAATTTTGGCACTCCCAGTTGTGGATGTTAAGCAATTGTATAGATCATTAAGTGGACAGAGTTCCAGGTATGGAGCATGGGGTAGTTTGGGGAGAGGGGGGTGAACGACCCTATGAGGCTCTGCATAAGGTGAAAATCCTCCATGCTGAAATCCAAGCAGGATTTTAAGCCCCTGAGCAGAGAGGCACTTGTGCGCACCCTGTGACTGGCCTCCCAGGGCCTCCCCTTCTTTCCTGAGGCACTCCTCTTACCACATTGACTCTTCACTGTTTGCTTGGAATTTGGCTCCCTCTTACTGGTAACTGACTGAAATAACTGCTTGCCAAAAGAAATCAGCTCTCCTCCATGCACAGAAGGGAATTTCTTTAGTGGTGGGCAGGAACATGAGTGAAATCTTCAGGATTTTGGCCCCGATTCTGCACCCACAAACAGAATTTAGCTTCCCTCTATGCCTGGAAGGAAACTCCTTCAGCGGTGTCCTGGAACAGAGGTGCAATAGTCAGAATTTTGGCTGTTTCTGCACCCCTCTGAAAAAGATTAGTTGCTCTTGGGAGGCAGCTCTTTCAACCAGCCCTTTTTGGCTTCAAATTTGAAGCTGTCTCTGGGGCCCTACATGGTGAAATCTTCATGATATAAAATAGTTGTGTCAGCATTCTTGAGGTGTACTGAATTTAGTATTCATAAATTAAAAAGGTAAAACAAGATGCTAATTTAATGTGTAAGTAATACAAGAAAATTATTGTTTTCTTAAATATGTAGTAATGAATATGGATGTAAATCACAGTGCATTTTCTTAAAATTATAGAAAGATTGTACAGATGGGACTAGCTGTAAATAAAATAATCTTATGGTTTTTGCCAGAATGGCAAAGTATTAGCAAATATAAAGCAAAGGTTTTAACATTTCCTAACTACTATTTGTCTGCATATTTATAAAAATCTTTTTATGCTGCGTCAGTTGGATAAATTTAGTTCTAAAATCCTTATTCCCCAGTCTAATTATGATACAGGATTTACTTTAACTCACTTAGTAGCAAATTTTCATTTTCAAGTGTATTTTGGCTTTACACAGAAAATATTCTAAGTGTAAAGAGAGTTTATTAAAAGATATTAAAGCCCAGTTTTTCCCAGAGGCTGTCTTTATAGGAAAAAAATTATTTTTTTGCTAGGGGTTCTTAGCAGGAAAAATGACATACCTGAGATGAAGAATATTCAAGGAAAGATGGGGGGTGGGGAGCAATTTCTTCCAGATTATAATTAGATATTTCACAGCAGTGTGTCTACTTTCAAATGTTTCAGAATTCAGAACATTTTCATAACTGTGATATCAGAGTATCAGATAGAAATGTAGCCCTCGGGTTATGACAAGAATTGAGCCCAGAAATTCGATTGCTGAATAATGCAGTTGTAAAGTGTGATGTTACACGACCATGTTACTTATTGGCAATCCTGGTCATCCCCATTTCTGTAGTTAACCAAAGGCCAACAGGTTGTTAAATAAGGACTTCCCATGATTGTGACCTGGGAAGAGATGCTAAAATCGTATCCCAGGGTAAATAGGCCAGTGGGTGATTGCTGTGGATAGGTGTTAGGAGTACAGCTTAGCAGGGAGATGTCATGGATGCTATGGAATATGCATGGTGAGTGGCTGTCATGGGTACTATAGAATGTGGGCAGGGGCTGTGGGGGGACACTATGAAATGTAGTCTGAAGAGCGATGTGTGAGATTACCATACTGTCTTGCAGCTCCTCAGGAAAAAATGCTGTAACTATTTGCAGGAGTGGCTTGTGACTTCCTGCCAGCTTCTCTATTGACTTTGCCTATTCACCAGCAGGGAAAGGATGAAAATGGTGATCACATAATTCTGGGATGCTGCAATAGTTGTGAGGGTCAGTTGCCAAGCACCTGATCCTATAACCATATAACCATAGGGATGCTGACATGGCTACAACTTATGAGGATGGGTCATGAGTCCCCTTTGTTCAGTGCCATTATATTTTTGAACAGTCACTGAACAAATGGTTGCAACCCAAGGACTATCTGTAATCATACTTGTTTGACATTTTTCCTGAATTCCTTGTGTATGAAGTGAACACTGAATGTCTTTTTCAGTGGTGGTATTCAGCTGGTTTGCACTGGTTTTGGTGAACCAGTAGCAATGATTTGGTGTGGGTTGCCAAACCAATAGTGACTTCTGGCTGGCTATGACCCCAACCCGGTCGCTTAGTCACCACTTGCTCACTTGCCCTGCCTGCCCGGTGCTTGCTCACCCCATCTGCCTGATGCTCCACCCAGTCACTCCTTACCTCACTCTTGCTTCTCCACCAGCAACAGCCTCGTCCTGGGCGGTGGCTCTGGCTGGGGCCTAGCTAGCTGTGTTTCCCCCCGTCACCGTCCCTGGGCTCAGGTGGCTGGCTAAGCAGTCATACGGCGCTCTCCCAGGTCTCCCATGTAGCAGCCATGGCTCAACAAGTGTCAGCGGAGGTGCTCTGAAAGGGACAGCAGGGACTCCTGAGGTTGCCTCCTGTAGCAGTGCCACCTCCTCCAACGCCCACTTCCTTTCGTCACCCGGGAGAAGCAAGTGACGGCAGAGGTGCTCCGAAAGGGAGGGCGAGGACTCCTGGGGTTTCCTCCCATAACAGCACTGCCACTGCAGCACTACTACCTCTTCCTCCGCCTCCTGCTTCCTCTTGTCACCTGGGATTAGCAAGTAGTGGCGGAGGTGCTCTGAAAGAGAGGGCAAGTGGATGTCCCGGGGCTGCTTGCTTTCTTCATTCTCCCACCAACTGCTGCTCTGGAGCTCGCTGGATCAGTTTGTCCCAGACCAGGTGTATGTGTGTGTGTGTGTGTGAGAGAGAGAGAGAGAGAGAGAGACAGAGGAAGGAAGGAAGGAAGGAAGGAAGGAAGGAAGGAAGGAAGGAAAGAAAGAAAGAAAGAAAGAAAGAAAGAAAGAAAGAAAGAAAGAAAGAAAGAAAAGAGGAGAGAGTGGTGTGTGTGAGAGAGAGAGAGAGAGAGACAGAGGAAGGAAGGAAGGAAGGAAGGAAGGAAGGAAGGAAGGAAAGAAAGAAAGAAAGAAAGAAAGAAAGAAAGAAAGAAAGAAAGAAAGAAAGAAAGAAAGAAAGAAAGAAAGAGGAGAGAGTGGTGTGTGTGTGTGTGTGAGAGAGAGAGAGAGATGAGAAAAAGAAAGAAAAGTAGAAAGGAAGGGAGAGAAAGGAATAAAATGAAATGGGAAGAAAGGGAGAGAAAGAAAAAAAGATAGATAGATAGATAGATAGATAGATAGAAAACTCTGTGCTATTATTTTTGATTATTCCATTATTTATCACATATTAATATTTTACACCATCCCTACACCTAGAGTGATTTTACTGCCTTTCTTTTGCCCAGGGCTACCACATATTTTTCATGGTTTACATGCATTCAGTGTCTATAGTCCAGAGCATAAATACACGTGTGTTTAACAGAGTTGAAAGGGACTTTGGAGGTCTTCTAGTCCAACCCCCTGCTCAGGTAGGAAAACTGAGGATGCCAAATCCTGAGTAGAGGTCCTGGGAAAAAAGGTATCAGAATAACAGAATAACATTGAGAAGGGACCTTGGGGTGAACCCTGTACCATTTCAGAGAAATGGCTGACCAGTCTTTTCTTTAAAACTTCCAGTGATAGAGCACCCAGAACTTCTGGAGACAAGCCGTTCCACTGGTTAATTGTTCTCACTGTCAGGAAGTTTCTCCCTAGTTTTAGGCGGCTTCTTTGTTTATTCAGTTTCCATCCATTGCTTCTTGTTTGCCTTGTGGTGCTTTGGAAAATACATTGTCCCCCTTTCTTTGTGGCAGCCCGTTAAAAGCCTGTTGCCTATCACCCTCTTGGGCAAAGCATGTGAGCCATTTCCTCCTTTCAGTGGTCCATGAAAATACATCTATAATATGTAGATAATAAAGTCAAAAAAAGGTGAACAACATTTTTACAGAACTATAGATAGGTTGAGGCTGGGTGTGACAAGAAATGGCTGGGAGGAGAGGGACCAGGCAAGGCACCCTATGACATGAGTGACATTGAGTTGGCCACACCCATCCAATCATGTGAAAGCCAAGCCACGCCCACCCAGCCACATGACCACCAAGCCACGCCCACACAACTGGTAGTAAAAAAAATTGAATTGCAACACCGGCTCATTTGTTATTTTAGTTTTAATTTAATAATTTTTATTGTAGACATTTTGTTTATATTACAGATAGTATTTGACTTACAACAGGTCACTGGAAGTTAGGACAGATCTACCTGGGTCTACTTACAACCTGGTTCCAGCGTTACAATACCACCCCACCCTCCATATTACATGACTGCATGCTGGGCACTCTTCATTTATATTTCCAACCTTTTTGCTTAATGATTCTAGTGTTTTCTTCATTACTGTGATGAGCACTTTAAAATCGTGTCAGTCATTGAATGACTACCAGGACAAAAAATGATATAATCAGGCCAGTCATGTTGATGATCCATTTTACAACCAGCAGGCTCTATTAAAGTCATAGGTTGGCCACTACCTGCACTGTGGATTATATTCAGATAATTCTTAATTTACAACCATTTATTTATTGACTGTTCAAAATGGCAATGGCACTGAAAAAAGTGATTTATGACAGGTTCTCACACATATGACCATTGCAGCATTCTCATGGTCACATGATCAAAATTTGGGCACTTGCCATTTGGCATGATCCTGGAGTTATGGGATCACTATTTGTAATCTTCCCAGCTGGCTTCTAACAAGCAAAGTCAAAGGAGGAAACCAGATTCACTTAAAGACCACCTGATTCATTTAACTGCAGTGATTCATTTAACAACTATGGCAGAAAATGTAAAATGAGGCAAAACTCACTTAATAACTGCCTTGCTTTACAATGAAAATTTTGGACTCAATTGTGATTGTACATCAAGGACTACTTATATTTTTACCAGGCCATTTTATGTCTGCACTGTGGAATTAAAGGCTTGGTAGTATTTAGCTTCCTTTCTAGCTGTAACATGATAATGGAGTTCTTACCTTTAGGGAAATTGATGCAATGACTTATATTAGCATGATAGAAGACTTTGCATTCCTTTTTTTATTCTGAACAGCAAATAAATCAAGATTATAAACTTCTCCTTTTGAAGACTTCTATAGTCCATCAGCAACAGGTCCTAGACTTCAAAATATAGAATTTCTTTGTTTTTGCATTAACATTTTTCTTGTAGTTAATAATAGAATAGAATAACACAGTTGGAAGGGACCTTGGAGTTCTTTTGGTCCAACCTCCTGCTCAGGGAGAAAACTATATCATTTCAGAAAAATGGTTGTCCAATCTCTTGGTAAAAACTTCCAGTGTTGAAGCATTCACAACCTCTGGAGGCAAATTGTTCCACTGATTAATTGTTCTAACTGTCAGGAAATTCCTCCTTAATTCTAGGTCGCTTCTCTCCTTGATTAGTTTCCATCCACTGCTTCTTGTCCTGCCTTCAGGTGCTTTGGAGAATAGCTTGACTTCCTCTTCTTTGTGGCAACCTTTGAGATATTGGAGCACTGCTATCATGTCCTTCTTTTCATTAAACTAGACATGCTCAATTCCAGCAACCGTTCTTTATATGTTTTAGCCTCCAGTCCCCTAATCGTCTTTGTTACTCTTCTTTGCAATCTTTCTAATGTCTCAACATCTTTTTAGATTGTGGTGACCAAACCTGGATGCAGTATTCCAAGTGCATTATAAAATGATATTAACACTTTATGTGATCTTGATTCTATCCCTCCGTTAATGCAGCCTAGAACTGTGTTGCCTTTTTTGGCAGCTACAGCACACTGCTGGCTCATATTTAAGTGATTGCCCACCTGGACTCCCAAGATCCCTCTCACAGCTACTATTATTGAGCCGGGTATAACCTATTCTACACCTGTGCATTTGGTTTTTCATGCCTAAATGTAGAACCTTACATTTTTCACCATTGAATTTCATTTTGTTAGATAGCTCCCAATGTTCAAGTCTGTCAAGATCCTTCTGTATTTTAAGCCTATCTTCTGGACTGTTGACCATTCCTGCCAGCTTGGCATCATCTGTAAATTTGATGAGTTCCCAATCTATTTCCTCATTCAAAATCATTGATGAAGATGTTGAAGAGTTCTGGGTCTAAAGCAGAGCCTTGGGGTTCTCCACTGCACACTTCCTTCCACGTTAGATGCAACTCCATTGAGGACTACATATTGAGTATGGTTGGACAGCCAATTAGAAATCCATCTGGTGGTGATGCTGTTCTAATCCATATTTTTCTATCTTATCAAGTAGTTGGTTGTGGTCTACTTTATCTTTAATCCTTAATGAGGTCCCAAGTAAATTATCTCCACAGCATTCCTCTGATGCACTAATTTTGTCAAATAATGCAATAAGATTTGTCTGGCATGATCTTTTTTTGACAAACCCATTTTGGCTTTTGGCTATGACTTTGTTCCCTCTAGGTATTTGTGATTCGTTGCTTGGTTATCTTTTCCATAATCTTCCTAGGTATTAAGGTCAGGCTGATAGGTCTGTAGTTTCCTGAATGTATTCCCCCCCCCCTTTTTTTTTGAAGATGGGAACTACATTAGCTCTTTTTCAGTCCTCTGGTAGTTTCCTGGTGCTTTAGGATCTCTGAAATATATAATTCAGTGGTTCTGAGATCACATCTGCCAGTTCCTCCAGAACATTGAGATGTAATCTGGCTGCTCCTGGCGATTTGAACTTGTCTAGGGTGCTCACCATTTTCTTGCCTATTTTAACTTAATAGTTAATAGTGAAAGATTAATATACTCTGAAATATACATTCAGCACTTCTTTTAATTAAAATTAATATTTAAAATAATTGCAAAAAATTGAGAGTCATGAATCAAGGCAAATGTATGTGTTCCAAGATAACGTCACAAGATCCAATCTGGGTTGGTCACCAGAGGTTTAGTCTTCTGAGCTTTCAGACTCTGGTGCCCATCCTCAGGGAACTTCTCTCTCACTAAACCTCTGGTCCCCACGACTGACCCAGGTTGGATCCTACAAATCTGAGAGTGCCATCTGTTTCACTGCAGACTGCATAAAAGACTAGAGGACTACAATGCTCTCTGGGGAAAATTTAATTTTAATATGTATTTGTGAATTAAAAACAGAAACATCTTGTGCTCCCAACTTTTGTATTGCCTTGTGTGTACTCAATGGATTAATAAACTTGAGGTATATCACTATGTATATTCTATTGTAAGCTGCTGCAGGCCAATTTTCGATTTAAAATGTTAGATCACCACTGATTTAACAACTCAGAGATATTTCCTTATATCAGAATTATTCATTTGTTTCAGAATTTCTGGCTTTTCAAGAAAAAGTCCAGGCTACCAGAGTAGCATTTACTTACCTGTTTTTGGGTTTGGCTAGTCTATAAAGAAAGGAAGAATTAGGGGTGATATAATAGTAGTATTCCAGTCTTTGAAGGCTGCCACAGAGAAGAGGGGGTCAAATTATTCTACAAAGCATTAGAGGGAAGGACAAGAAACAGTGGTTGGAAACTAACCAATGCAGCATAACATTTAACCGAGATGGACATGTGACTGATATCTGCATTAATACATCAGTTTTGACTTCCTATAATTTAATTACAAACAGAAAAGTTTTTCCTAATATGATAAAACGATAAGTTCTTTTTGTGTGACAATCTTTTATGTGTTCTTTGTTTCTTGGTAGATGATGATGTACCTGCAGATATGGTTGCAGAAGAATCAGGTCCTGGTGCACAAAATAGTCCATACCAACTTCGCAGAAAAACTCTTTTACCTAAAAGAACAGCTTGTCCTGCAAAGAGCAATATGGAGGTATTTAAAAAAGAATTTTTTTTAGAGTAGATAAATAACAACTGGGCATAATCTAGTCCAGAGAATGTTGTGAAGGGAGCATATGTAAGAATACCAATATCAATAAAATTTGAAGAAGATTGGTTGGGATGCTTGACTGAATCTAGTAGCTAGAAGAGATGCTTAAAATGTTTTTACTTTTTCTTGTCAGGGTGCTTCTACTTCAGCGACAGAAAACTTCGGCCATCGAGCAAAACGGGCCAGAGTATCTGGAAAATTACAGGATTTATCAGGTAATCCCTGTTTTATAGGATGGAGTGCTATGTAAAAAAAATTTAATCTTTCACGTTTCCTTTGAATTTTTTAAATGAAAAGCAAATAGGATGCTCACTTTAGACATCTTTGTTTTAAGTAATCTGATTTTAATGTCAAACAAGATAACAGTAAGGTCTATGTGTAGCAAGTAGTTCTGTTTGCCATGTAGATGAGAAAGATTTTCTCCCTCGAGCCGCTCGGAGCATCAAGAGAGTGGGAGGTGCTTCAGAGTCCTCTCTCACAGGCTGAGCTTCAATTGAGGAACACTCCGCCCACTCATGTGACTCCGTGCAGCGTTCCCCAGTTTTTTGCTCAGCCTCGGAGAGACAGGCTGTGTGCAGAAAAAGCTCCTTGGCTGACTCAGGCATTTCTCAATATTTCTTGATATTTCTTTCTGCTTCTGTCTACTGCAAGGAATACAGGTTTGACCTTAGCTTTCTAGCCCCTGCGCAAGGGTATAGACCTTAGGGGGAGTTTTCCCTCGCCCCAGGGGCTCAGAATGAGTGGGATCGCAGCGCTTTGCACAACCCCCCCCCTTTCAGTTTCGTTTGGTTTCTCTGCCTTCCAGCCGCCTCAGCGGCTCGTTAATCTCACGCTCAAACACGCTGCTGGTTTTCCCCCCACCTGAAACGCCGATCATTGGGAAAGGCTTTTTCCCTCCTGCAAAGCCTCCAGGCACGCTGAGCTAGCCGGAGGAGCCCTTCCTTCCATCCCGAGAGGCCCCGACGAAATAAAAAAAACGTAGCTCAGCTCGCAGCCATTTTAGGCACCACATCGTGGTGGGCGCCATTTTCTTTTACTGATAAACGCTGCGGCGATCTAGCTCCCACCGGACCCCTTGGGGCACGAGCTCAATTCTTAGTGCTGCTATGACTGAATCTAGTTAAGCACATTGTTGGACTCCCGCAGCCTCACTTGGGGCGAAGATCAGCAGTCCCCCCCCTCCAGTTGTTGTCTGGAGGCCTACTGCTACAGGCCTCCTTGATACAGGTCTCAGGCGTTTATTTGGCAAATTCGGACGTTTACACCAGTTTTCGTGTTTTTTTTCTTGTTGGTACAGTTATACAGTTCAATTTATTTAACTTTGTTATTGTAAAAAATAATTTAAAAAAAAGAAGAAGAAAAAAAGAAAAAAATTTAATAATCAAAACATAGGTAATATCAGATAAAGAATTTTTTATATTAAAAAAAAAGGTAATCTAATACCTTGTGTGTATATATATATATACGCTCAAATATCACCCGATCTTGGTCATAGGCCGAACTCTAAGCGAGCCAACCGCCTCTAGTAATCCCGTTACAGTGAGCCCCTGTTAGGGGCGGAACCGATGGAGGGGGAGATGTCGGAGGATGAGGGGCTTACTCCCGACCGACCCACATTCGTGGGGCTGTTCAAGCCACACATGTTCAAATCCCTTCTGTTTAAGGCCAAAAACATCTCTGGCCTACTTTCCCAGTCTCCCTCTGCGCCCCCCTCCTCATCAGAAGGCCCAGAGGACTCCATATTTAAGCAGCCCATGGTGGAGGCTGAAGTCATCCTGGCCCCACCCATTTTTTCAGACCTGGTAGCGAAGCAGCTGGCTTCCGCGGGGGGCCCCCCTGCGCCTTCCAGCCAGGACAAAACAAATTTCAACCTCAACCCAGACTTCTCTAGCCTCCTAGACATCCCCGAGGTTGATGAGCCCATTGTGGGCCTAGCGTCCTCCTCTACCCCTAATGAGGCTTTGGAGGCGCTGAAGCCCGAGGACAAACGGGCAGAACTGGCCTTACGCTGGGCCCATCAATCCGATGCTTGGGCCATCAGATCGGCCACGGCCGCCTCCTTCTTCACCAGGTCCTCAATCCGGTGGCTGCATCAGTTGAAGCAGCACGTCCCCTCCTCCAATGTACGTGCACATCAGGATATAGCCAAGTTGGTGGTGGCAGCAGAATTTTCAGCCGATGTCACCTACCAATCAGTGAAGTATTCCTCTAGGGCCATAACTTCACACGTCACCGCCCGCCGCCTGCTCTGGCTCAAACACTGGCAGGCGGACGTTAAAAATAAAGTTAAACTGGCCACCGCTCCCATTAAGGGAGACAAATTATTCGGCCCAGCTCTGGAACCCCTGCTAGTTGAGGGCCGCAACAAGAAGAAATATCTCCCCTCCCTCTTTCAGAGGTCAGAGCCAAGAGGACCTCAGCCCTTTCGGAGAGCCCCCCTTCCCTCCCAGATACCCGAGACCTCCTTCTTTCTGAGCCCAACAGGATCGGACTGACACAGGTGATAGAAGCAGAAGGGGCGGCAACTATAAGAGACCCTTCAGGGGATCAGGGGTAAGACCCTTCCGTCGTCCCAGATAAAATATGATCCTCCCTCCCCATTGGCGGCCGCCTCAGACACTTCGCCGCCCAATGGGATGCATCTACCTCTGATGCTTGGGTTAGAGAACCATCAGGTTCAGTCTCGCCCTTGAGTTTCGGTCCGCCCCCTCTGACTTCTTCATGGCATCATCCCCCCCCTCAAGGGACCCCGCCAAACATGAATTGATGGATGCCGCCATCCAACATCTCGACATTCAGGCCATTCAGCCCGTTCCCCCGGCCCAACGGGGGCGGGGATTTTACTCCCACCTCTTCGTGGTCCCCAAGCATTCTGGGGGATGGAGAGCAATTTTAGATTTAAAACGACTTAATCGTCATTTAGTCCAGCGCAAGTTTAAGATGCACACTTTGCAATCTATCCTCTTGGGTAGCAGGCAGGGTGACTGGCTATCCTCTATTGACCTTTCCGAAGCATACCTACACATCCCAATCCAGCCCTCCCACCACAAATTCCTCAGATTTTGTTACAACAACCTTCACTTTCAATATGTGGCCCTCCCCTTTGGTCTGGCATCGGCCCCAAGGACATTCACTAAGGTCCTCGCAGCTCTAGCGGCTCACCTCAGGAGCCTTCCCGTATGCCTACACTGCTCTCTGGATGATATCCTCATCCTCTCTCTGTCCAAATGCCAGGCAGAGAGGGACACCAGGGCTACTCTCTCCGTCCTCCAGGCCCACGGGTTCCTTATCAACTGGCAAAAGAGCCAGTTGACTCCATCCACCCGAATTACTCATCTGGGGGCTATAATCAATTTGGTCTCAGAAAGGGTCTTCTCAGAGAGGTTCCTTAGTATCCAAAAACTGGTCATACAAATTAGACGGTCAAGGAAGGTATCTTTGCTTGACCTCTCCAAATTACTAGGTAAAATGGTCTCATGCATTTCCATTGTTCCCTGGGCCCGTTTACACAGCAGATCCCTGCAGTGGTTCCTGCTCCCATTTCAAAGATCTGGAAGAAGCAATTCAAATCCAAGGTCAAGGTGCCGCCACAGGTTCTCACATCCCTCCTCTGGTGGACCAACCCCACCATCAACAAGGGCCATCTCTTCAAGGAGCCCCAGAGGCTTTCCCTCACCACAGACACCAGCCTATCTGGATGGGGCGCCCACGTCAATTCACTCATGGCGCAGGGCAAATGATCCAGGATAGAACAAAGATGCAGCATCAACTGGCTGAAGCTTCACGCCATCCACCGGGCCCTGCGCAGCTTCCTCCCTCAGGTCCGCGGATGTCACGGCTTATTTTCACGGACAACGTCACAGCCAAAGCTCACATCAACAGGCAAGGGGGAACCCAGTCTATTCAGTTGATGAGGGAGGCCGAATGTCTCTGCCGTTGGGCAGAGTCCAATCTCCTCTCACTAAAAGCAGAGCACATCTCCGGAGTCTCCAACATCCAGGCGGATTGGCTGAGCAGGGCCATGGTGGACCAGTCGGAATGGCATCTCCACCCATCCCTGTTCAAGGAGGCGTCCAGGATCTTTGGTCTACCGGTGGTGGACCTTTTTGCATCCCCAACCAATGCACAACTTCCCAGGTTCTTCTCCAGATATTCTTCCCACAGGTCGGAGAGCCACAACGCACTACGCTGCCCCTGGCCCCCAGGGCTCCTGTATGCCTTCTCCCCACTAGCCCTAGTTCCCAGAGTGATACAGAAACTCATCCACGAAAAGGCGGATCTGCTTCTGGTGGCCCCGTACTGGCCCAGGCACCCGTGGTTCGCGGATCTCTGCAACCTATCCGTAGTGCCCCCTTGGAGAATCCCTCCGGACAGGATTTCCCTCTCTCAGGGGCCCCTTCTACATCTGGAACCTCAATGGCTCCAGTTAGCCATCTGGAGGTTGAACGGATCCGCTTGAGAAGGAAGAAATTCTCCAGCCAAGTAATTGACACTATTCTGGCTGTCAGGCGGCCCTCAACTACTCGGATATACGATGCCACTTGGAACAGCTTCTGCAAGTGGTGTCGTGAGTCCCGAGTTGACCTCCTCTCCCCCTCTGTCGCTCAGATCCTGGAATTCCTCCAGGAAGGCCTCCGCAAGGGGCTTTCCCCAAACACCCTGAGACAACAAGTAGCAGCCCTGTCCGCCATTGTCTCTTGCGCCAACTTTGGTTCCCTCTCCCACCACCCTCGGGTTAGAGCCTTCCTCAGAGGCGCCACCAACTTGTGCCCCCCGACCGTTCACAGGTATCCTACCTGGGACCTCAATAAGGTTCTCGTTTCACTCACAAAGCACCCATTTGAACTCCTAAGGGAGGCCTCCCTTCAATTTTTAACATTTAAGGTAGTTTTTCTGGTGGCCATTACATCAGCACAGCGAGTTTTGAAAATAGCGGCCTTATCAGTCAGAAAGGACCTCTGCATGTTCCCTGCCGACTGGGTGGTCCTTCGTCCCGACCCCACCTTCCTGCCCAAGGTCAACTCAGCCTCCCACAGGTTGCAGGATTTGGTTCTTCCAAACTTTTGCCCCAGACCCTCGAGGGACAGGGAGATTCTTTGGCACACCCTAGATTTGAGATGGGCCTTGCACATCTACATTAAGCGCACACAACCCCTGAGAAGGTCGGAATCTCTTTTCCTTTCCTTTCAGTCCAGGTCATTGGGGCTCAAAGTATTCCCCTCAACCATCAGTTGCTGGATTAGGGCGACTATCTCCAGATGCTACCTATCACAATCCCTGCCCGCACCCAGTGGAATAACTGCTCATTCCACTAGGAGCGCAGCGACTTCGGCAGCCTGGGCCACACAAGCCCCAATCGCTGACATATGCCGGGCAGCCACCTGGGCTTCCCTGTCTCCCTTCATCAGGCATTACAAAACAGATGTATATGCCTCAGCGGAGGCCTCCTTTGGCAGACGAGTCCTACAGAGGGTCATCAGTGACCCAGAGGGGCTCCCGGCCCAGACGGAGTCCCTCCCGTAAGACTGCCAAGCTTTGGTATGTCCCACTCTCTGGATGCTCCGAGCGGCTCGAGGGAGAATGGGTGTTGGTTCTTACCTGATACTCCCTTTCTCACCCTAATTTCTCCGTCTGGTGGGGAGTCTTGTTTCAGCCAAGGATCCACTCGTTAGTTAGGATGAGTACATAGCCTTTTCCTTCTCGTCCTCGCAAAAACTGGGGAACGTTGCACGGAGTCATGTGAGGGGGCGGAGTGTTCCTCAATTGAAGCTTAGCCTGTGAGAGAGGACTCTGAAGCACCTCCCACTCTCTGGATGCTTCTCGCGGCTCGCCGAGAAAGGGCGTATCAGGTAAGAACCAATGCCCATTTAATTGATAGATGCAATTAATAGCACTTCTGAACAGTGCAATCCTATGAGTCGTTTTAGAAGTAAATAGAAAAATCACACCTCTAGAGCAGAGATGGTATTCAGCCAGTTCTGACAGGTTCTGGAAAACCGGTAGTGGAAATCTTGAGAAGTTCAGAGAAGTGGTAAATACCACCTCTGGTTGGCCCTACCCCCATCTATTCGCTGCCTCCTGGGTCCCAGCTGATCAGAGTCCCAGCTGATTGGCTGGGTCTTCTTTTATTGTCCTGCCCAAGAGAATGGAGCTGGAAAGCAGGTTAGTGGGGTGGAGTAGAAATGGGGATTTCACAGTATCCTTCCTCTGCCATGCCCACCAAGCCACGCCCACCAAGCCACCCCCATAGAACTGGTAGTAAAAAAATTTGATTACCACCACTGCTCTAGAAATATAATAAAAATTATAGCACCGTAACCTTGAAATGTTCCAAGCTCAAAACACCTGTTTTTGAGTGTTCTGGGCATGAATTGTGTTTTCTAAAGTTATGTTCCAAGCATGAGACAACTTACCGTATATACTCGAGTATAAGTCGACCCGAATATAAGCTGAGGCACCTAATTTAATCACAAAAAACTGGGAAAACTTATTGACTCGAGTATAAATCGAGGGTGGGAAATGCAGCAGCTACTGGTAAATTTCAAAAATAAAAATAGATACCAATAAAAACTTTCACTAGGACAGTTGAGAATAAGTTTGATGTTTACAATTTCCTCTTTGAAAGAGACCAGTAAATAGGGAACAAGAAGATGAAGAAAAAGAAGTGTGTTTTTTCATACTTCTCACACTGCAGTGAACAAAAATGGCATCATAGGAACAGGCTTATTCTCAGTCCAAAAATTTGTTTCTGATTTCTTCCCTGATTTAAGGGAAATTTGGGAAACGATCTCACTATCGTGAAAGGTTTGATTGATTCACTAACCCAAAAGATGATGATGATGACAGTCATAGGCAGGAGTCACTCTCTCCCTTGCAAGAAAAAACCAAGAGCCGTTCTTATGATATCTCTCTCTCTCTCTCCCCCCCCCCAATAAAGTCAAGCCCTTTCCAGCACACGCGCGCGATCCTCCCCCGCCCCTTTGCACCTTGCAAATGCAAAACCCCAGGGTTTTTGCATTTGCAAGGTGCAAAGCGGCGGGGGCGGATCGCGCGCGCGTGCTGGAAAGGGCTTTACTGTATTACGGGGAAATTTGGGAAATGATCTCACTATCAGAAAACAACGCGAGCTGCCACCACCACCTCCTCCTCCCCCTCCTCCCGAGTGGACTGAAAGCAGCTGGAGCTGAGGAAATGAAGCTGAGTGGAGCGACCTTGGCTCCCGTTGCTTTCTCAGCCTAGAGCTCAGAAAACAACGCGAGCTGCCTCCCCCTCCTCCTCCCCCTCCTCCCGAGTGGACTGAAAGCAGCTGGAGCTGAGGAAATGAAGCTGAGTGGAGCGACCTCGGCTCGCGTTGCTTTCTCAGCCTAGAGCTCAGAAAACAACGCGAGCTGCCTCCCCCTCCTCCTCCCCCTCCTCCCGAGTGGACTGAAAGCAGCTGGAGCTGAGGAAATGAAGCTGAGTGGAGCCGAAGCAACCTCGGCTCGCGTTGTTTTCTCAGCCTAGAGAAAGGGGAAGGGGGCTCATCTGGACCAAGGGTGAGTCTCCCCCTCAGTTTCCCCTGAAGGATCTTCTGTCGCTTTTGCCTTCTTCCTACATCTTCCCTCTGTTAAAATCTCCCCCCCCCACACACACACACACTTATTTTTGGTTGGATAGATTTCGTGTCTTGAGCATTCTCACATGGCGGTGGGTCTTCCCCCCAAAAAAAACAGTTAAAAAAAGAAAAAACAATATATCCTCAAGCAAGAACTTTTCTGCTTCCGATTACCCCCATGCTTAAAAGTTGCAAAGGAAACACGGAAGCAGGGAAGCGGCTGCCCAGCTTCGGAGCTCCATACCATTTTTTTTTCAGAGGGGAATCTGACTCGAGTATCAGCCGAGGGGGGGTTTTTCAGCACAAAAAATGTGCTGAAAAACTCGGCTTATACTCGAGTATATACGGTAATTGTTTTAAGAGGTGTCATTTTGAGGCTATTGCAAGCACTCCAGTTGAGCTGATATTCCTCGGCTTGTGATTGGCCCTGCTTGTTTCCTCAATTTATTGTACTTAGCCAGATTACAGCAAAAACCAGCAGCATATTCTTGCCATTGTTGGCTTAGACCAGGTGGCAAAGGGAAGGAAACTGTTAAACATAGTGGACAGAAGATTTTAACAATCGCATGTTGCTAGCCTATTTTATATGCTGTGGTTCTTCTGAGGAAGTTAGAGTTCATCTAGATTATTATTTTCATGAATGTTGCATGGTGCTTTATTTCACAGGTTGATAATATAAAGATGTAGGTACACACTAATTTGCGCAGAAGTATTGCCAGTGCTGTTGAATAAATGTCCAGCACAGTGTTTGTTCAGTTGATGTGTATCTGCACATTGTCTTTGTAGTAAAGCTAATGTTATTTATGCACTTTATTTTATTCATTAAATTTATACGCTGTTCATCTCACTATCAAAGTGCTTCTGTGCAGCAGGAGTCCCACCCATCAAACCCCCCCCCCCTTTCAGCCAGTTGCCAGATATATGTGCAAGTAACTGGAATAGTCTGGAAGAGAACCTGGAAAAAATAAAACCCATAAATTTACTTGCCTAAAGTAAATTGGCCACAGAGATTTTTTTATTCCCAAAACTTTTAACAAATCATTTAATATAAAAGTATTAATATCAAACAAATATTAAGAAAGTAGTTGCTCTCTTTGTCTATAATCTCTTGACTGAGTGTTACAGAGATATTTTATTTGAAGAGTAATATATGTGCTTCATTATTTAATATGCCTTTTCTCCTCCCCATTGTGGTTGTACCAGTGTGCCCTTATTTATTATTTTTATTGCATTTAAGCAGCTTGAGCAAATGGAATAAAATATATAAAGCCATTACACTAGATGAATGTTTTTGAGAAGGGCATTCCATTTGAAATGAGGAATTCCTTTAGGAACTTCTGGGCATTGTAATGAACTTTTTATCCCCTTCTCTTCCTATATTTTCCTGTCAACCAGACAACTGAACTCATACCAGTCTCTGAATGCTATGTCTTTAGAAGCTCTCATCTTATACAATACTATGCTGCAAGCAAAGCTGTTTTGTGTATTCCTTTGTTCTCCATTAGCAAAGTTGGCTATGTATCTTTATCCTATTGACTCAACTTTTGTAGTATAAAGGGTTTGCTTACATATTGTCCCCTTTGTGTAGAAGTCTGCTGTTAAAGTTGTTCACTAAATTAGGAGTTAAACTAGAAGCTAGTTTCTCCTATTGCAGAAAAACTGTTGAAGATCTCCACCAGCCATGGATATCTTGAGTGGTATGAATATACAGGAATGTGGAGGCTAGATTTTGGAATATGAGCTCGCCTTCCTTGATGGCTCCTTACTTGAAATTATGAAATATCCAAATATTTTGAGTGATTTCTGTCTGCTGTGTGCAAGTATCAGGAAGATTTTTAAAAATCAGAAATTTAGTGTTATTCATTGTCTGTCCATATTGATTGCTAAGCATAGTTTGTTGTAATTTACTCAAAATTTATCATTTTTATAGTTTATAAAGCTGGACACATACCTATGTTTTATGTTTTGATAAATAACTTACAGGCTGCTGCTGCTTATAATCTTTTCAGTCAGATTATGAATATAAGAAAGATACAAGATGTTTATGATCTTTCTTGATGAAAATAATCCAGACAATTTAATCCTGTTATTCATGTTTTGTATTTTAATAGCAGCACCTGCAGAACAATATCTTCAAGAAAAATTACCTGATGAAGTGGTTCTGAAAATCTTTTCATACTTGCTAGAGCAAGATCTTTGTAGAGCAGCGTGTGTATGTAAACGTTTCAGTGAGCTAGCTAATGATCCAATTTTGTGGTAAGTGATAATTCTTAATTATTCTGAAATATACTACATGTTATCAAGCACCATAAGAAAAATGAATTCCTAGTTAGTTCTTTTTATTATCTTGAATGAAAACAGGTATTTGAATTGTAAGAAATGTTGTTTGGCACATATTTCAAACTGTATTCCTATTCTTCTTTAATGAATCCTGTCAGTCTAATTTGGCGATCTTGGAGATTTTGCTATTTTTTAAATAGAAATCTATTTCTACACTCAGAATAGTGGAAATACTGTTAAAATTTTCAGAAAAGATTTCTGAATTCTCCATAGTCAATTGGATTTTTGATTTGTCTAATTTTGTCTTCACCATTGTAAAATTATGCTAATAATGTTCTGATTATCTACATATCAATATATATTGAATACTGACTGTTAAGTAAACTTCTTTAGTTAGATTTTACTACGAATGACTTAAGGGACACATCACTGTAGCTTTACAGTCCTACTTAGTTTCCAAGCTGAAATAAGATTGGCCAGATGCTGCCACCTGCTGAGATGTAAAGACTGTAGTTTTTTTTTTGAATGATGTTTTTAAACAAATACAAAGATTTGTAAAAGAAAAAAATCAGCCACAGGAAAAACATTAAATAAAACAAGCCATTAAAACAAAATTGTAATAAAAATATTTAGCAGACTGTAAATATGTAAAAGGGCAATTCATTTGTCAAAAAAACTTGATTTTAGCTAGCATCTAAAAGAATTAATAAAACCTTTAGCTCTAAACGTTAATGAATTCGAAAACAGAATAAATCGTGAATCAGTGCTAAAATGTGTAAGTTCTTTCACCTCCTCAGACATTGATTTAAAAAAGGATTATTTTGTAACGGGTAATATATTGTATTTGCAGAATGCATTATTTCATGTCTAATCATCATGCAGTTCTATTAATGCTACTCAGAATATGATTGGCCACTTGCTTGGTTTAATTTTTGATTCAGAATTCCAGGAAAAACCAACACATTTTGCTTTTATAGAAGAATCTTTAATAGCAAGAGAGATTAATTTGTGAAGGAAAAAGAGAAAAAAAGAGTTGATGAACAATTATTTCTGCTCAACCAGATTCTTCTATAGACCCATAACCTTAATCCCTTGTTCATGTTTGTCCTTGTATTGAAATAAATTCATATCAAAAATTATTCTTAATGATTATGATTTCATACAATTTTTATCTGTATAGTTTATATCTGTGTTCTCTTAAAATTTCTTCACAATTTTCTATTCATAATGTCTTTATTCAGGAAACGATTATACATGGAAGTATTTGAATATACACGTCCAATGATGCATCCCGAACCTGGTAAATTCTATCAAATAAATCCAGAAGAATATGAACATCCAAATCCCTGGAAAGAAAGCTTTCAGCAACTGGTATATATGTATATGTTTTTAAAGCCTTCTTATTTATGTTGCATTTTTACAATGGTTGAAATGGTCATGGTCATGATGTGCACTGAAGATGGTGTTTGATTTCATTGTACGAGGTGCAATGACAATAAAGTATACTAAAAATGCTGAAGAACAGTCAACAGCTTTCTTTCTCACTTGAATCATTTTATACTTTTGAGATCTTGATTCGCTTTTACTAGCATGATAGCTTTATTTCTTAAATTCCTGGTTCAGTTCATTACAATAAAATTACATATCTCTATGCAGATGAAATATAATTCTTAAGATGTTATTTGGAGCATTTAATATATAGTTTGTTGGACTAAACTGGAATGAAAAGAATGCCTTTTTGTTTTGTTCTATTAGGAGCATATTAATAGAAAAACTTAAAAACTGCAGAAGGAACTGATCAAAGTGTATGGAACAATAAAGAGAGATTAGTTTTTTTAAAAAAAAGAAAATAAATGTATGTCTATATTGTAGTATACAAGTAATCTTCATTTAGCGACCACATTTGGTTCCAAAAACTGTTGTTCAGCTAAGTGACCTTACCACAGCTTTCCTTTGCTTTACCGACCTGCAAAGGTTGTAAATGCGAGTATTGGTCATAAAGTTACTTTTTCATCACCATCATAACTCTGAACAGTCGCTAAATGAGGCAATCTATAAAGAAGGGCTAACTATAATAATGAAACATAAGTAACATTGAGTGAAAACTCAAGAATTTAAGTCAAAAGTGATTGCAAAAATGGGAAGCTTTGGTATTCAACACATACTTTCTGTTCTCACATAATTTGTGAAATCAAGAAAAGTGATACATAAACAAATGAATAGTAATTAATATGACTATTTCAACAGGTTGAGAATTCTTAGAAAATCATTTTATTCATAGTCTCTTATTCATATCTTCCTCATTTTTGTGGTCTTATGGCTGTGTGTGTGTGTGTAAAACAAGCAGTAACACAATATAACAACAAAAAGCATATTTTTTTTGCATTCTTCATACAGTTTTATGGAAACTTCCATATCCTATGTCCAGTGTTGCCTGTTAAAGTTGGAAGCCCCTTATAAGATTCTAATTAAGTCTATTTCCTAACTCCTACCAAATTCTTTTCATATCTGTTCTTGAACTAAACTAGCCTGAAATTTAGAACTATCTACTGAGATCAATTAAAGATGTATTGAAATAATGTGAATTACATCCAGGAGTTTTACAATACAATATTTAACATGTGTGTTATTAATTCTCTTTCTCTGGCAAAGCTCAAAAAGTATATTTTACCATAACTTAATATTTTTTTTCTCAAATTTTAGTATAAAGGAGCCCATGTAAAGCCAGGATTTGCTGAACATTTCTATAGCAACCCAGCAAGATACAAAGGAAGAGAAAACATGCTGGTACATTTTAAAACCACTCTAATTGCTTGCTAGTATAGTTTTTCAAAATAGCTATTTATCTCTAAACAGTTCCTTTGTCTTCTTTTAGTATTATGACACCATTGAAGATGCACTAGGTGGTGTTCAAGAAGCTCACTTTGATGGACTTATCTTTGTTCACTCGGGCATATACACAGATGAATGGATATACATTGAATCTCCTATAACGATGATTGGTGCAGGTATTCAATTTGAAAAACATCTTAATATCACTTGCTTTAATTGACTTTTATATTTAACTTTCAATAAATACAGCCCTTGCTTTATAGTCATGTGAGAAATATCAAGACAATAGATTAATGAGTTATTTTTATTATACCAAAGTTCCAGACAGCACTCTATTTCATTTCATATTGTTTTGTTTTTGTTTCTGAGGAAACATTAAAAACTTGAATAAGCTCCCCCATTCTTCTCTTTCCCAATAGTCCAGCCTCATCAGATTTCTTTCTTAGAAAGAGACCAGCATTTAAGTTCTTTACCTCCTTCCTTTTAATCCAGTATTTCAAATAAACCGACTTATTGTGCAATAGTTTCTCTCGACAGTTAGGTGACTAATCGTTATTAGAATAGCAACCATCACTGTTGTTATATTAATCCATTGCATTACTGGTTTTCTTTGTGTATTTTCTTAAATCTTGCCAAGCACAAAGATTGTCTCTTTGCTTGTCATGTTCACAGTATGAAAATTATTATTTGTCATTTGAGCTTTGATTGATGATATAGTTCCTTCTATTAAAACTAAAATTAATGTCTGGCTTAAATCTGAGGAAAAACAATTTTTAAAATTTTTGTAAAATAAAGTTACTGGACTGAATGTCTCAAAAGACTTAAAACAATTTGAACTGTCATCTGAACTGTTCAATATAACGTTTGCAAAAAAACATGGCAGGTCTTGGGTTACTACTTTTTAAAGGGACTAGAAATAGAAACTATGGTTTGTAATTTTCATTTAGTAATTTATTTTAAAAATTTATATTTTTGTAAAGCTCCTGGGAAAGTAGCAGATAAGGTCATTATTGAAAACACAAGAGATTCAACCTTTGTCTTCATGGAGGGATCAGAGGATGCTTATGTTGGTTACATGACAATCAGGGTAAGAAGAAAGATGGGCAAATACTTGCTTTGAACCTGTTGCACTGAAAGAAATGAATAGCTAATAAAGGGATTTATTGTATGTTTTTTCAGTTTAACCCTGATGACAAATCTGCACAACATCACAATGCTCACCATTGCTTAGAAATTACAGTTAACTGCAGTCCAATAATAGATCATTGTATTATTCGAAGTACTTGTACAGGTATGTACTTTTTTTGTGAAATAGTTAAAAAGTAGCAAACATTATTTGTAGATAATTTCTAAACTGTATTCATGTGTGCAATTGAACCTTGCCTTCCCAGGTGATGAAATTTCATGTACTAATATGAATTTTCCACCTAATGACAGTCTTTGGGTTCTTAGAACTTTACCTTTTTAAACGTTTGTTCACTTGTTCCCAGGTATCCCTAACTGATAATTTATGGTAGGGGTGTGCAAAAGTTCCATTTTGGGGAATATTTGAAAGTGTTATACTTCTTACAGCTCATCCCAATCTAGCTCTTCTAGGAGTGATCTGACAGACTTCCAGAACAGGAGGTGGTTTGTTGTATTCCTTCTCCACAGAGCTCAAAGTAGAGTATTTTATATATCCTTAATTTAGTATTATACAAATGGTTAGACTGCTCTTCTACAAGATATAATTTATTTAGCTTAATGTTGTATTTTGAAAGGCCAAGATTACATAATTGGCAAAAACTATTCAAGTTATTCCAATTGCAAAAGCATAACTGATGGTATTTGTTTCACATATTTTATGAAAGACAAATACTTACCTCATTTTTTTGTATGTACAAACTTCATTTTCAGTTGGTTCTGCAGTTTGTGTTAGTGGCCAAGGGGCTTGTCCCACTATCAAGCATTGTAACATAAGTGACTGTGAAAATGTTGGACTCTACATCACAGATCATGCACAGGTAACACTTCTTCCATTTTTCTTTTTTGATATTTTTTATTGTTTTCTTTCTTAACTATTTTAACTCATCCTAAAACATTCTTTTCTAACCTTTCAGGGGATATATGAAGATAATGAGATTTCTAATAATGCATTAGCTGGGATTTGGGTTAAAAACCACGGAAACCCTATTATAAGACGAAATCACATTCATCACGGGCGAGATGTTGGTGTTTTTACATTTGATCATGGCATGGTAATGTATATTTCTCTATATGCATAAATACACAAGCAAATATAGATAGGTGCGTTTTGCAGACAGATTTTTATCTGTTTGCATGTCTCTTGGAAAATGAAGCTTTTGTGAACATTCAAGCTGTGTTTGTTCGTTAGTTCATTAATCTCCATTACCAAAGTATTTATAGAACAAGCATATAGAATGTTTAGCAGGGAAAATTGAAGTCAAGAACCTTGGGAGACAATTACCTTCGTGATATCCTTATGTTTCATAACTCTTACTCTCTCTGTATTTAAGAAACATAGTCAATTATCACTTAAAACATAAACTGTTATAAAGCTATTTTCAATCCTTCAGTTATTGCTCATTATTGTACTTATATATTAGTGTGGCAGCTTTTTTCTATTGTATCAATTTAAAAATATAACTGCAAATTCTCTTTACTCTTTTTTTCTTTCCAAGCATGGTTACAAAGGCATTGCTTTATATTCCAGAAGACATAAAATGGGAACTGCAAGCAGTGGAAAGCTTGAAATGAATGATTTTTTCTCTCTCTTAATTTCATATTTGATATGTAGTTACAGTTGGGATGATGTTTGCATAAATCCCTTATCACAATATCTTAATTTTGCTATTTTTACAATTACACCTTGACTTAACTGGGAAACTATCATATTTTATTTATGTACTGAATTGGAATTGTCCACAATTCCAATTCAGATATATTTAGTATTTTGATGGGTATGGCATTATTTGAATTTCTGCTTCTTGGTGCTGCCACAACACAAGACTATGTGTTACAAGTTGCCATTTTTAGAATATTTGTGTTAGTTTATCACTAGTTGGAACTATTTCTTGGTTGCTAGTATAAATAGTTACTTTTCAATGTGCTTCCATGTTGGTTCTTTCATTTCAGACACTGGACATTATTGCCAAGAACCTGACGATCTCCCATATTTCTGATATAAATTATATTTATTATATTCCCTGGGTGCCAGAAACAATATTTATTTACTAACTTTATGTTACTGCAAAGCTTTGATGCTGCTTCTTGCAAAATATTGCTAGTCAGAATGTTTGACTTTGGAAAAAGAGCAGCAGACAGTGACAAGTCATGTTGTGATTTTACCTAATTTTAATTCAAAGTCAATGTAAAATCCTTTTGTTCCAAATTAATAATCAAGGGGCTGTGTTGACACTTTCCTATAAAATAAAATCTGATAAAAGTCAGTTTATTAAAGTCATACTTCATTACAGATCTGGAGGAATTTTGGATGTTATGATTTAAGATTTATTTGAATGGATTTCCTGCATTTTAAAACTTTCATGTTCAAAAGTACTAGCATCCCAAAGATCTTTTGAAACAAGCTAGGCTGCGCAGGCTAAGGATATAAATATTTCAAAAAAAAGTTTTTTGCACTATTGAGCTTTTCTTGTCCTTTAGAGATCACAAGTCTTGGTGATGACATGGGGACATCTCTGGAAGAGGCAGAAAATGTTGGCCTTAATATTTAAAAATTAAAATAGCACACCAAAAAGTCTGCAATGTATTGTGGAATTCAATCAGCAGAATTGGGAGATAAGTTCTAAGTGTTGCAAAAACAGGATTGGAAGCTGCATGTAGTTTGTAAGCCAAGGTTATTCAGCCCTGCTATAGTACATAATTTTTGCTATATGAACATTTCTTGAGAAAATAAGGGTTGGTTATGTTGAATTAAATAAGAAGACTCTTTTTTTCAACTGAAAAAGGGCTTAATATATTCTACTGTTATTAAGAGCGCAACAGATGGTTTGAAAGAATACAATAACATTTTTCTTATTATTTTCATGCCATAGAAATAAATATTAGCCAGCTTAGTATAGTGGTTAAAGTGCCATGCTATAAACTGGGGAACTGAATTCTTGGTTTGCCTTAGGCACAAAGCCCACCGTGCCAATCCTTGTCTCTGGGAAAAGCAAAAACAAGCCACTTCTCAAAATGTTGCCTAGAAAACTGCAGGGACTAAAAAGCACCATAAATAAATAATTTTAATAGTATTACATATTCTTGTGTACTGACATGTTTCATTACAACCTACAATTAAGTAGGTAGTCAGAAGATAATGTCTTCCTATTGTTTCTCCTTGCCTCCCAACATTCTCTCTCCCCTTCCTCTTCTTCTCCCCTGGTCTTATATTTAGGGTTATTTTGAAAGTTGCAACATACATAGAAATAGAATAGCTGGTTTTGAAGTGAAAGCATATGCAAATCCTACTGTAGTTCGTTGTGAAATCCACCATGGGCAAACTGGAGGAATCTATGTCCATGAAAAAGGAAGAGGACAATTTATAGAAAATAAAATCTATGCAAACAATTTTGCTGGTGTATGGATTACTTCAAATAGCGATCCAACCATAAGGTACTATCTTTATTTTAACTTACAGATATTTACCCTAGGAAGTATTGCAAAATATTTTCTGTAGATTATTTTAGTCATTTGGGAATCATCTACTTTCTAAATTAGCATTTGAAGTAGGACCCAGACGTTCTGGATGTGAAACCTTGTATAAACAATCTTAAGCTCTCCAGATTAAGAGCACATTATATCTGCAATTATAACATTTGAAAAGTAAGTTTAGATGAGAGATGGGTGATCTTTTACTGTGTAGAAGACTATATTGTATTATTTAATTTATTGAGGAATGTGTGATATACAGAACTAAAGCAAACTAGGGCTAAAAATGTTTGACTTTTTTTCTTCAATGATATTTTGTTCTCTTGCTTTCTCTGTCCCCTCCCTGTCCCTTTTTTCCCTAAGCAGCAGACTGCAAAAAGCAGAAAGATGGTTTGAACTAGAAGTTTGGAGATATCTTGGGGAGAAGCAGGGGAGGGAGAGATCAGGTGGAAGCATTTGGAATTAACTTGACGCAGTTAAAAAGAGGATAACTGACAATATTATTTTCTGGTTTTAAACCTTTAGGGGCAATGCAATTTTTAATGGAAACCAAGGTGGAGTCTACATATTTGGTGATGGAAGAGGTCTTATTGAAGGAAATGACATTTATGGTAAACAAATATTTGCTCAGTTTCATTTAATATTCTTTGTGACTTTATAAGCCACATTTTCTTATGCTTTTCTTATTCCAACAGGGAATGCATTAGCAGGAATACAAATTCGGACTAACAGCTGTCCTATTGTTCGGCACAATAAGATTCACGATGGCCAACATGGTGGTATATATGTGGTAAGCATAGTTTTGGAATAAACATTGAAGATTCATTATTTAGCTCTATTTTCAATATTAATTGTGTAGATAATTGAAAAACATAGGATGAATATGAACACATGGAACTATAGGAGTTCTAAAATGCATGAAAAGGAGGGGTGAGTTTACTGTCAATATGTGCTCCTCCTTTGCTCCAATCCGTATACACATCTTGAACTGCTGACAAAGTGACCTGTACTTTGATTTAACAGTAGATGGAAAACATCATATTCAGGAAGCAGTAATGCAAAACAATGTTTATTAAACACCCCCCCCCCCACACCTGATCTACCCATCTATCTATCTGGTTTTTATGTACTCGACTTTCAGTGACTCTGAACAGTTGAGACAGCAGAGTGAGTGCTATTCTCAGAGAGTTGGTTGGTTGGAGGAATGGGAAAAATATTTCATGTGTGATAGCATGTAGTTTTTTGTGATGGTGACCATCAGACCAAAATATGTTTTAATGTAAGCAGTGGTGGTTTAGTGTGGAAAATAAGAAAAGAAGCAGCAACACTGAGGTGAGGTGAAAGAGAGGAAGGGTCTGACAAACTTGGGAAAGATGGGTCAGTGTGGCAGCTAAGAAGAAAGTTAAAAGAAAAGAGGGCTAAGAAGATCAGTAGGTTGCCTAGCACACAGGCCACACAAAGGGAGTGGTGGAATGAGAGATGAGGTACATCAAACTTACTTTATCTGCCACACAGAACTTCTCTGGATTTTTGTTTCGGCCAAATGCTGGCTCCCAAAATGCTCGGTTTTGGTTAGGTTAGACTATGACCTATCTTGATCTCCAAATGTTTGCTTAAGGTTTGAACTAAACACATTTTTCACTTTGTAGATAAACACCCCCCTCCCCACTTGCTTGTAACCTGAAACGGGGAAAAAAACTCTTAGAAGGAATTGACCAAATTGATCGCAGGTTGCACTTGATTTGCATACTTTTGTTTTGTTTCAGCATGAAAAAGGCCAAGGTGTGATTGAAGAAAATGAAGTTTACAGTAATACCTTGGCTGGAGTCTGGGTTACAACAGGAAGCACTCCAGTTTTAAGAAGAAATAGAATACATAGTGGTAAACAGGTACGTTGCTTGCTATTGTGTGAGTTACAGCAACACTAGTTTTATATTTTTTTTTACTATTTTTCTGTTTATGCTTTAGGTTGGTGTCTATTTCTATGACAATGGGCATGGAGTATTAGAAGACAATGATATCTACAACCATATGTACTCAGGAGTTCAGATCAGGTAAATTATACTTTTATTTACTTCCTTAAAAGAGGCTTAGTATATATTGTTTTTATTCAGTGACTTCCTTCTCCTTTAAAATGATCCACACATGGGATTGTGTCTGTCTTTGTGTGTTTTCATGTCTAATTGCTTTCTTCTGTTTAATGAGAGTGATATTTCAAATGATAATCTAACTACTGTGTTTTCCAACAATACGGCCTCCCCCAATAGGAAGTCCCAGCATGTTTTATAGGCATAAAATGAAATTAAGCCCCTCCCCCAAATTAAGGCCTATATTAAAACATGCGAAATGGAGGGTAATGGCAGGGGGCTTGCCGTTAGGAAGTACTTTTGATGCACACCCAGATATAGTACTGCCTGCGTTGACCTCGGCGTTGGTGGGGCACTTCATATCAGGAGACCTTCCGCCACAGTTGCTTTCCCTTCTCCCCGTGCTGCCACGGCGCTTGGAGCAATGCTGCGGCGTTTGGCGCAGCCACGCATGGCCAGCCAGGGCTCCTCCCTTCAACTGGAGCCTGGCAGAGACACTTGGCTTCAGGCGCTCCTTTCGCTACCTGCCCGGGCATCGTTCAAAGGCAAAGTCCATTCTTTTAAAAACGACGCCCTACTACCAGTACGACAAAGCCTCCCCTGCCCGAGAGGGCAGCCCAACCCCACGTGGGGAGGTGAATCTCCCAGGGCTGCAGTGAAGGATCGGCCCACCCCGGGAGAAGCGCCCAGCCGCCATCCCTGCCTAGCGCCAGGCAGAGCACGAAGAGCTTCGCCTGAGGCACCCAGCACAGCTGACAGGCGGGCCCTCCTGCCTGGCGATGGAGTTCTGGCCAAGGCAGCGAGCGCCTCCCCCCCAGGCCCTCCGCTCATCCCGCCAGGGGCATGCCGGAGCCGGGCAGGCTGGGCAGAGCCAGGAAAGTGAGCCAAGGGTGCGCACCCACCTGCCAAGCGAAAGAGCCAGGCCAACCCGAGCTTGGCTTCCCAAGTGCCTCCAGCCCGACCCCAAAGGGGCCACCGGGAGAGGCCGCAGGAGGCAGTGATAGCGCCCATCCATCCGTGGACAGGGAATTAAGGCGATGGCCCGTGCCACATCCTCCGAGCTGAGCCCCACTCAGTGAGCGCCTCTGCCCGATGCCTGTGCCGCTGCAGCGTTTGGAGATGCGTGGGGACGGGCTGGGTGAGGGGTGGAAAGGACAGGTGGCTTTGGGCTCTCTCCACCGGACCTGCCGGCCAGGGAAGCAGCGCTGCCGTCACCTCACCTCCCTGTCCATGGCTGGGTGTGCGCTATCACTGCCTCGGGCAGCCTCTTCTGGTGGCCCCTTTGGGGTTGGGCTGGAGGGTCTGTCAGAGATACATTTCATACAGTGATGAACTTCACTGAAAGTGAAAAATTCTTAAGTGTAGCCAGGGGAAGCGGGGAATGCTATAGTTATAAGATTTTATTACCACTGGGAAAACAAACCATAAAAGCAAAAGAAGCAAAAACATAACATGGGGGGCTCAGATAAAACAAATTCAATCTAGTCATATCTAAGTCCTATTAAAATAGTGAAATTGATCACATTATTTAGGAATTCTGCTTTAGTCAGATGATAGGTATTCAAAGCTGAGCCAAGAGGATGTGATTATGTTCTTCAATGCTTTCATTTTCTTTTTAGTCTTTACTTCAAAATAAGATTCTTTTATCTAGAAGAATCCTCTTTGCTTACTTTACTAAATGAGATTAGCTTGGCTAATAATATTTACACGAGGAGGAATTGATTTACTGTGTGGTGCCATGATATCCACTATTAACCACACAGAGGATAAACCTGCTGTCAGTCAATTATATAGCTTCAATCTAGCCTACTGCCTGTGCTCTGGTCCCAATGTCTTGCCCAAACGAGTCAATTTGTTCAATGGCTGTTTGTTACCATGTAGTTAAAATTAGCTGTAGCAGGATTATTGGAAGCAGAATGGGACAACTTGCCACGGCCACTTGCTGCGGCCAACTCACAACGGGCCAATTCACTGCGGGACAACTCATCGCAAGACAATTTAACGATTATTTAAAATAATTTTAAAAATATTTTAATTTTTGTCTTTCACATTGCATTTTGCATCCTTTCTTTATTGTTTCTATTCCACCATTTCTTCAATATGAGTTTAACTTTTGTCCCACAGCAGGTTGTCCTGTGGCAAATTGGCCACAGCAAGTTGGTTGTGGTATGTTGACTGCAGGGAATTGTCATAGACCCTATTAAAGGGAGGATATCCCCCCCCAACAATCCTTCACCAAGTTAGCTAGTTCCCCACAGCTCTTGGCAGTGATTTGGAAACAGGCCATTGGAGAAAGGAATGAAGCAAGTCTTGGGCTGAAAATTACCCTGTTCTCTATGACATAAAATCATTTAAAGATAGAATAGAAAAAAAAAGTCCTACATAGAGAAAGTGCAAAAAAAAGAAAGCAATATCCACAAATCAAGTTTAAATATGTTAAATAATGCTATGGAGTGAGTAGTATGTATGCATATGCTGTTTGCCCTAAATAAATAATTTCCCTGTCTTGCTGAATAGATTTCCTTCAGAGACCAATCTCAGAATATGCAAGATTGGGCATTGAGATAAATGCAAATAAATTATTTTTATGTGTACCAGGATGATGTGATTAACGACATTAACATGCCAGCTCTGATCTAAACTCATCATTCGTATGTAACTAAAATGTTAACATTGCTAGCAGTGCCCTTCCACTTACAAGTGAATTTTATGTTATCAGTAATAAATTATAAGTACATTTTGAGTAACATGTTCGCTTATGCACAGAACTGGAAGTAACCCCAAAATTAGGCGAAACAAGATTTGGGGAGGCCAGAATGGTGGAATTCTTGTTTATAATTCGGGTAAGTTCAACTTTACTTAGCGTAATTTTAAAAAATGCAAAAATTTTCCACGTTGACGAGGTCTTAAATTTTGCTTTTATCATATAAAGGGCTTGGTTTTATAGAAGACAATGAAATTTTTGACAATGCAATGGCTGGAGTATGGATTAAAACAGATAGTAATCCTACATTAAGAAGAAACAAAATCCATGATGGCAGAGATGGGGGAATCTGCATATTTAATGGAGGCAGAGGTTGGTGTCTTCTCATTTTTACTATATTTATACTTTCATTATATTTTCTAATAGTCTGGTACTGTTAAAAATAAAATAGAATTCCAGATCTAGAATGTGATCAGAATCTTCACCTTCAATTTGCCTTGAAACTATTCTTTGTAATTAGATGGATGATATATGTTCTTTCCTACCCTTAAATGACAGTACATTTCTTACTTACACCAGAGTAATACATTCAAATATTTGTGGTTCTACTGGTTTGGCCAAGCAACCACCAATTTAAAAATAACTCCAAATTTGATTGTTTTGATTGGCTAAGAAACTTAACTTTTTTTCACTTACTGTGAAAATGGAAATGCAGCTCTCTTGAGCCATCCAAAACAGTTTGGTGTGCAATATTCAAAATTCCAATAGCATTATTGTAGCCCTTTTTTTTGTACGATAATGAAATTGAAGAAAACAGTATGCAACATTAGCAGATGTAGATCTCTGGTTTAAGGATTTTTTTTAATTAAATGGTCATAGGAATTCAGTTATACTAGCTTTCAACATAAAATACTTATTATTAACATTAAAAGGAAATTTGTACTAACATATTATAGATGTGTGTGCCCCCCCTTTTTTTAAGAAGGTTTCAGACTGAAATTAGTGTTCTTGTTTTGATATTAGGGCTTCTTGAAGAAAATGATATCTTCAGGAATGCACAAGCTGGAGTTCTTATCAGCACAAATAGTCATCCGGTATTACGGAAAAATAGAATATTTGATGGATTTGCGGCAGGTTTGTGTTTGATTTGTATTGATTTTAGCTCAGAAGAATGGCAGATTTAAGTAGCTTAATAATAGGGCCTTGCCAGTATTGAAGATTTATCCTGGGGGACACATGCTGACATTTTAATACATTTCAAAAACAATAATTGTGCTATTATATCAAAGTTCCGTTGTGGTTTTCCTCCTTTTTTTCTTTTAGAAAGTGTCATACCAGAGCACCATGTTTCAAACAGCATTGCATTCTTCATGACATTTGCAATTATTTTCTCCCAAATGTTAGTAGTAACTATGTTAATTTGTTAGGGAAAAAAAGTAGCTTCTTCTGGCACCATCCTAAACCAACATTGCCATTGTGAATAGCAGCTGAATTGCTTTATATTGAAATCAAAAGATCTGTAATTTTTCATGAAATGTAGTTACCTGACATGTCCCCAGTCATATTTACTCCCCTGGATGAATATGTCCTTTGTTGAATGTTCAAAGAATAGCCATAATTACTGAGATTTACTTTGCTTTTGTTGAATATCTTGGCATATGATATCATATTACTCTTAATTATGTGGAATAAACTTCCACATAATATTGGAGCATCTCAAAGAGTATGGAAGGCCACACATAATAAACATGTAGAATTCCCAAGTAAGAACTTCAATACTATTGACAGAGTTAACTTTTAAAAAGTTATTTATGTACAGATAACAGATAATCAGAGTTGGAAGGGATCTTGTAGGTCATTAGTCCAACCCTCCGCCCAAGCAGGAGACCCTATGCTATTTCTGACAAATGGCAGTCCAATCTCATCTTGAAAGTCTCAAGTGATGGCGTTCCCACAACTTCCGAGGGCAAGGTGTTCCATTGGTTGATTGTTCTCACTTTCAGAAAGTTTCTCCTTACTTCCAAGTTGAATCTCTCCTTGTTCAGTTTCCAATCATTATTCCTTGTCTGGCCTACAGGTGCTTTAGAAAATAGCTTGACCCCTTCATCCTCTCTGTGGCAGCCCCTCAAATATTGGAAGATTGCTATCAAATCTCCCCTGGTCCTTCTCTTTACTTGACTAGCCAAGCCCAGTCTCCAGTCCCCTACAGCAGTGTTATATGTTAAATAAAAATAAATGCACAGTAACTCATGCATTGGGTTGCTATTTTTAGGAAAATTTCATTTGAAAGATCAAATGAAGCCTGTTATATAATCCCAAAACTCAGTTCTTGCCCTGCCCCATTCCTTTTGTATTCATAGGATTGAACCTAACCATGCTTCCTAAAGAAATGCTCCAATAATTAATAAATATTACAAAATGTTGATACTTGGATTCTGAAAGTTGCAATCAGCTTCAGAATGAGTGCATCTAATGAGTTCTTTTTCTTAGTTGGCATTATTTTTAAGCCATGTGGGGATTACTTAACTAGTAAAATACAGGTTTTGTGTTTATTAAAATTATTTTTTCTTTTTAACTTAAGGTATTGAAATAACAAATCATGCAACTGCAACTTTAGAAGGCAATCAGATTTTCAATAATCGGTTTGGAGGTTTATTTCTAGCCTCTGGGGTCAATGTGACAATGAAAGGTATGTAAATTATGCTTATTTATAGAATAACAAAACTTAGAATATTTTACTTTTGCACAGTAAACAATTATCTATTTTCATAAGCATGGCTGTTTAAAAATAAGGAAACATCTTAACATTTAGAACAAGTATCAACATTTTCTCCATTATAAGCACAACCCACCCAGTCAACCATCCATGGAAGGGAAGATATCTCACAGTAGAACAGGCTTTTTCCATAAACTCTTGAATCTATTTTGGAGGGTTGGGTTAAAAAATTTCAAAAGGGCAGGATGGGAACATTTGCTTCAGGGAAGTTTGTTGAATGAGCAGAAATATACTGGTGTAAAAGATATATAACCCTAAGCTTTTGTAATGAGTACTGTGGTAATTTGATGTAAAGAAAAACCTTCTATTTCAAAGCTAGTTCATGTCCTGACTGCTACGGATTGTGAACATAAAATAATTTCACTCTCTAGAATGTCTGACTCTGCTTCACTGATTAAATGTTCATATATATCATCAGTTTTAGGAGTCTTTCTATAGTTCTATATATTTGCATGAACTTTTCTCTGGAGTAGGCTTTTTCTTCCTTGCATAAAAGGTTCTCAGTTTCTTATATTCTTGTCTTTGTTATTTTGTTGATCTGTTTGGTTGCATTGATTTTTTAGGCATAATATCTATTTCCTTGCTCTTGCTTCCCTGGTACTTGTCAGGCTTCCTGGCCTCTTTTTCATTTTAAAAAAAAAAATGGCGGTACTTCTGCTCAAAAGTTTTTAGTATTTTTATGTTCAAGAATATGTTTGCCCTCCCTAAGCTTTCTTGCAAAATAAACAGGATAGGCAGCTTCAGCTTTGATTTGTAGTCATACCATAAAAAAAAGTGGGGGAGGATATGCAGGAGTTGATTGCATTCTGATTATTCAGAACTTAATAACATCTCTGAAGGCAGTCATGTTGTGAAGGGTCTAGCTTCAAACGGGGTTTTTTTTTTGTAAATTTTATTTGGGTTTTCACAAAGAGAAAAAAAAATAAAACATCTTTTTTGAAAGCAGCATAATCCCAGGTTACATTTCTTCATACAGACACAAATTCAGATTCATGCTCATTTTTATATTCTATTCCATATCTTATTACTATTTTACATTTTCTGCATAGCTTCTCCTCTCTTTTAATGTTCTCAATTTTATTTTAATTATCTCATCTCAGTTCAAATCATTGTATTTATATTTTTTGTCTGTCCTGTTTCAATTATCTATTATCTTTTCTCATTAAACAAAATTTCTCCTGTAGTTACTGATTGGAGTATGACGCCTTTATATCTTTTCCCTAAAGTTGTAACATTAAATATAGTACATAACTTCCATTCGGATTCTGCTTGGTACATTCTTAAAATACACACTATATTCTTAAAAAAAGAAAAAAATTATAAATGTATATAATTAAAACATTCCATTCCAATTCAATTCTATCATTAATATTAATATTCATTAAAGTCTTAACATCTTTAACATTACTTTTAAATTAAATAGCATACTTCTATGGGAACAATTATAAGCTTTCCATAGTTAATCCCCTCCCTTTACTTATATCGTATAAAACATTAACTAATTAAAATGTTCCCGTTCCTTCCTAATTCAATTTTCTCATTTATTTTATTTCACTTATTTTATTCACAAACATTTCACTAAATTACACTATTTTATCCCTCATTTTAATCATACGTTGTTTCCAATTTTCTAAAGTTATTTTTATTACTAATATAACAATACAATCTTATGTACCTTTATAGAATCCCTTTTTCAGTTAGATTTTCACCCATTATCTCTAAATAGGTCCTGTTTCTCTATATCTTGCTCCAGTCCTTTGTAACTTCTTTTCCTTTCCTTCTTCCCTCTCTTCTTCTTCTCTCCCCTTTTTACCCTTGTCTCTCTTCCTCTATTTCTCTCTTCTGTATTCCCCTTTTCTGTTGCTTTCCAGTATTATACTTACTTTTTGAATTATTTTTCTTTTCTTTGGTTGTTTTTTTTAATCTCAAATTCTCCATTCTCTTTCCCCCCTTTCCTTTTTCTTCCCTACATAGAATTACTTGTTCATTAAAGATGGCTTCTTCTTTGTCCTAGTCTTCTTGTTTTGCAGTCTTGTTGTTTCTCATAGTTCCAAATCTCCATTTCTAAAAATTGAAAGATGAAGCCAAAAGAACCCTTCCCTTCTTGTGCATCTTCTTTGTACTTTTTAAGTTCCATTTTCAATTCATCCAGAAGTGGTGCCATTATATAAATTTTTAAACAACCACCCAGTTGATTTTAGTCATTCAAATAACCAAAAATCCAAAGATCACCAAATAATCCAAATACACGCAAGCTGTTTCTTTTTTGCTCCTTTTTTTCACTTTCTCTTCCTGGGGTTACTATTTAGTTGCAAAGTTTCAGTTAAAATGTATCTTTTAGAAGTCTTGTTGAAGTTTTACTTTAGATTCTTTTTAATTCCAGGCAGTTTCCTCCCTCTTCCAGATCCTGCCCTTTTCTCTCCCTTCCTGCTTATGAAAAAGAAAGTTTTTAATGTCCAGAAATCTTTATTACCCCTTTGGCATTTTGTTTTATTTTCAGCTTAATTGCCTATTGATGTCAAAGCGGATTTTTCCAATTTCTTATTGAAGTCTCTTAGTTGTCAGTATAGGGAAGGAGAGAGAAGAAAAAAAAGCCAAACTTTTCCCTTTTCACTTTCCTTCACTGCTTCCGACTCTTCTTTGGGAGCAATGTTATTTTTTGTAAGTTTAAATTCCAGGGTACCTTGGTTGTTGCTTTTACAATTTAACCCGGTCAGTTAAAACTGTCACTTCTTATCTTCCTCCTGCACATTCTTTTCCGGTCAAGTTCTTCTTTCTGGTGGCCATTCCTGACCACCACTGCAACTGCCTTCGGGAAAGGGAGTAATGGCCAGCTGAGGAGAGATGCGGCTCTCCTCGTCCGTGCTGGCGGTCTCCCCCCTCTTCACCACCTCTACGGGGTGGCTTAGCCCCTAAACCAGCCGGCTCGGGGCACTCCAGCAGCAAGCCGACAGAAACCGCGCACAATTGCGGATTTCTGTCGCCAAAGCCCTTCAAACCGGAAGTTAGCTTCAGTTTTTGAGTGTTGACCATTCCCAAACATTAGGGACCACATAATATTCAGTATTAATCTCAGGACCTCAGAAAAATAGACTCTACAAGCCAAAGACAGATGGGACAACTGTTGACAAGGAATGAGGTGCTCCTAGATAGCTTTGCTGCATTTAAGAAATAAGGCATGCATGGACTTGTATTACTAAATTCCTTTGAAATTATGATTAAAATTTGAAGGAATGTTTTAAGAAGTTGAAGGTTTCCAATTCAGATTATTTGTATAATCAAATATCAATATGGTAAACTAATACTGTGAAATTTGCCATTTAATATAGATAATAAAATAATGAACAATCAAGACGCCATTGAAAAAGCTGTTAGTAGAGGCCAGTGTCTATATAAAATATCAAGTTACACCAGCTATCCGATGCATGATTTCTACAGGTAAGCAACTAAACCATATGTCCTTCTGTCCTGTAGATTTGGATTTTGCATGGAAAGCCCAATTATTTCTTTCCTTTATTTTTTGTTGTAGATGTCATACATGTAATACCACGGACCGCAATGCTATATGTGTAAATTGTATTAAGAAGTGCCATCAAGGACATGATGTTGAATTTATTAGACATGATAGGTATGTTGCATAACCTTTGACTGAAAAACTATTAAATATAAGTTGAACTTTTTCAATAAATATTTAAAAGATTTCTCTCTTTCAGGTTTTTTTGCGACTGTGGTGCTGGAACACTGTCCAATCCCTGTACACTAGCTGGAGAACCGACACATGATACAGATACACTATATGACTCTGCTCCTCCTATAGAATCTAATACACTGCAGCACAACTGAGTTACTTTTGAGGGGGAAAAAAGTCCTGCCATTCTATTGTAACTGTTATTTTGGTTTTTGGGGGGTTTTTTTTGGAGGAAGTTATACTTGCCCATTTCTGCAGAGACTTTAAAATGGATAATAAATGGTGACACTATGGAGCTCAACCTACCAAAAAGAAAGTGGCAATATGTTGACTCAGGATAACAGAACTGGGCGTTTCAGCATTACTGTGTAAAGACTAAGGGACAGGTGTGAAGAAAGTAAGCCGCGTATTTGTACAGATGGCAACTTCCAAAAGACTGGTGTTTCTACAAGTAGCATTGAAACGCAGTCCCATTTGCAGTAGTCCTACCCTATAGACGAGCAGCAGTCTTTGTTGCTGCCTTTATGGACATGGGTACCAATTGCTTTTTGTAATATGGTAAAAATGTGAGCTAGCACTTCCGCATTTATTTTGGTTTTTTAACATTTATTCAGATTGAGATGATTTTAATGCTTTAATCTCATGTAGTTTTTAATTTCAAGCAAATCTTTATTGTACTTGAATGTGTCCTGTTTTGTTAGCACACCTACACTTGCTGTAACTGTACTCATGTCCCAGTATGTATGTTCTTTCTATGAAAGAGAACACTAATCTTAAATTATATCCAGCAATTTTTCTGGTATCCTTTGCAGTTAGAATCTCCCCTTCCCTTTTTTCCAATCCTCATGATTTACATCACCTCACCAAACAATGTTTTAATGAGACTTTTTGGGAGATAATGCACTATAAAACAAAGTGCACAGGTGATAGTTTGCAAGAGGAGGTTTTACTGTGTTTTAAAGTACACTGTAAGAATCTCCCTAAAACAATCCTGTATTTTACTCTGTTCACAGTTTTATTGAACAGTCTAGACATTACTCTTATGAACTGCTGACAATTGTAATTTCCTGCTCTAATGAAGATGAGAAAAAGTATATAGACGCCCTTATACAGTTTCATAGCTTTTTTTCCATTTATGTGTATTGGTGACAGTGGGTAATCAACAGCCTGAAAGTGTATGCATGTACCATAACATCTAGACTTAATATATTGTGGAGTATTCAATAATCATTATGTAGAGGGTAGCTAAGAATTAAAAGGGTTTAATTTCCTAGGAAAGACAATGGAAAATGGTCATTTTTAAAAAATAAAGTTTATTAGATCATTGTGTTGTCTACATACTGCCTTTGAAAACTGCTGGAAAAACTATACAGGGTCTCAAACATGAAGCAGAGTTAGTTTGTCAAGATAGTCTCTGGCTGCTAATGCTCCTTCAGCTATCCAACAAAGATTCCTGCAAAAGCAAACATGCAATTATTCCAGCACAACTATTCAATCCTCAACCCATTTTAATATGCAGTAAATGTGTAAATTTGGATTTACTGATCCAGATTATGCATTTTTCTGGTGATCCCATTGGAGCCTTAACACAGCTTTGACATTGCACTTCAGGTCCAAAGCAGTATTTTAAAATTAGTTGAGAAATTGGTCTTTCAGTTATGAATTACAACTCTGTAATTGTAGCCAATGGTTAGAGATATTGCAGATTGTAGTTCAGTGAAAGTTGGAAACTAGGGTTACCTCCCCCTATATTCTCTGTCAATAACTCTCCCATTTGTTTTATGCCTTCCCTCGGGTTGCATAGGTACTTTAAGGAATATTTGTGACCACTTTTCTATTAAAAAAGGTATCGTTGAATAAGTGATCAACTTACCTAAATACTTTCATTGAAAGAACAGCCTTTTCAAATTCTTTTGCCTTTTTGTGGCCTTTCTGAATCACTTCTTCTGGAATGTCAGCAAGCCGTGCAGCATTAAATCCATAACTTTTAGGGCAAGCCCCCTTAACAAATTTATAAAGGAATGTGATTGTTTCTTGACTAGGATCTTCACATTCATTTTCTACCATACAAGCCTGGAAAGACCAAGACATTAGCAATTTAGGGTTTTTAAAAAAACAAAACCCTCCACTACTATAGTAACATAGTTGCTTAAGATAGGTAACCCAATATTTTTTAAAAAATAAATTCTAAACATGCAGAATTCAAGAAATCACAATGGCTTAGGACTTCTAGGAATTGAAATCCACACTTCCAGCAATTGCTGGTTTGAAAACACTACCCTATATGGAAACATTTAATTCTCAAATGACTCTCAACATAGGCATTTCATTTCTCATGAAAATATAAATCATTAGTACAGCCCATAATGACAAACCATACATATTTCAAGAATGAAAGAGAAACCAGTAAACTTTGAAAAGTCCTTAGAAGTGTTTCAAGCTTTGTATGGAATCATTTCAAAACAGGAATGTAACTTATCACTGTGGTGAACAGAATGTATTTTGCACCCTTTTAAATAAGTACATTTCACAGTAGTGCTTAAACGTTTGTGAATTTTCAATATTTCTGCATAAATATGTCTAAAACATGTTCCGTACACAAGCCCTACAACTAGATTGGATCTTGTTTAATTGATTAAACAAATGTCAAAAGCATTGTTCATTTATTTACTGAGGAAAATGATCCAAAGCTACACTATTTTGCCCCAAAGGTGTTTGTTCAAAAGGCAATTCGACTTAGTTTTTCCTTGGTTTCATTTCTTATCCAAGATGCTTCTTCAGAACTAAAGAAACAAAGTCCAGTTACCTTTTGAGAAAGCACCTTTGGGACAACCATGGACCTGGATAATTGAGAATCTCCATAGATATTTATATATTTGTATGTACAAAAATGTGTATGAACCTTTGCTTTCAGTAACTGGTGTTCCTGCTTTGGGCAGCAGTGACTATAATGAAACAATTCTGATCAGTCTTGCACATCAGCTTAGAGGAATTTTAGCCCAATCCTCACAGAACAGCTTCAATTCAGGGAGGTTAGTGGGCATCTTGTGTTTCAGGTCCATTCACAGCATTTCTATAGGAATAAAGTCAGGATGTTAAGCCATTCCAAAATGCATTCATCTGCTTTAACTAATCTTTGTACATCTTATGGTTTAGGTCTTATTGCATGACACAGATTCTGAGTTCAGTTCATGACAGGAACCGTGATATTTTCCTGCAGAATTTGCTGGTACAATTCAAACATTACAATTCAATCAATGACGGCAAGCCATTCTGGCAGCAAATCAGACCCAGACCATGATATTCCCACTATGTCCCATAGATGGGATAAGGTTCTCCTGCTGGAATGCATAAAAAACTTTTTATTCAAGTCATAGGTGGCACAGTGGTTAGAATACAGCACTACAGGTTACTTCTGCTAATTGCTGACTGCCAGCAGTTTGATTCTCACTGGCTCAAGGTTGACTCAGCCTTCCATCCTTCCGAGGTCAGTCAAAGGAGGACAGATTGTTGGGGACAATATGCTAACTCTAAAACTGCTTAGAGGGCTATAAAGCACGGATGCAGTATATAAGTTAAGTGCTATTTCTATTTTGGTCTCTTATTCACAGACCGTTTTTCCAATAGTGCTTTCCCCATGGAGTCTTTCACAAACAGTAAATGGACAACAATGCTCTTTTTGGAGTAGTGGCTTTCTCTTTGCAACCTTGCCATGCGCAGCATTGTTCAGTGTTCTTGTGATCATAATCTCATGAATACTAACATTTGCTGAAACAAGAGAAGCTTTTAGTTCCATAGATGTTACTTGGGCTTCTTTAAGGAGTCCTAGAATGATATATGCCTTGCTCATGTGATCTTTGTTAATTGCCCAACATGGATAGCGATGTTGAACTGCCTTTATTTATACATGATCTGCCTAAGAGTGGATGAAGTCCAAACTCTTTAGAAATATTTTTGTGACTTTTGCCAGCCTGATGACCATCAACAGCTGATTTTTTGGGAGGTACTCTGAAATGTCCTTTGTTTGACCTACCTGTGTTGTGAAGATGTGACTCCGATAGTGAATACCCAGAATTCTGTTCTTTAATGCAGCACCTCTCATATGAAACTGATCAAAACACCTGGCTCTTAATTTCTCCTTCAAATGAACTGATATTCCTACAGGTTTACATACTTTTGCCATACAGAAACATGTTGCTTTGGATCACTTCCCTCAATAAATGAATAAAAGTATTAACTCATTTAACTGGGTTCTCTATTTAGTTTTAGGACTTTTGTGGAGAACAGTTCATATTTTAGATTCTATTTCTGCAAATATTAAAAAATTAAAACAGATTCTTTAAACATTGAATTTGCACTGTATTGCCATGCAAATTAAGGATAAAGATCAGAAATTTACCAAATTTAGAAAATGAAGGGAAAATAATTTTACATATTTTTTTGCTAATTTTAGTTCTTGTTAATCTATTCTTGGAAACAGGGATGGTTTTCATTTAGCATAATCACTTTTAACAAAGAACTTAAACATTTAATATGTCTAATAATATAAGAAGCTACCATTACAAGCATAGAATATTACATACCATGTGTCCCAATCGTACAGAGAGACTGTGGGAATAATCTTCTACTAAAGAATGGTAATGTGTTGAAAACATTGTACAACACTTAATATTCTCTGAAAGTTCTTTGACAACCGCACTAGCAATAGCAGTTCCATCAAAAGTCGCTGTTCCTCTCCCTGAAAAATTGAGAGATAAACTGTAGCAAACCTATTGCAACAGATAACTACAGGTCTTGACTTAACAACCACAACTGAGCCTAGAATTTGGATCATAAGTCATTGCAGTCATAAGTCGAGTCATCACATGACAACTTTATTTTATAACTGGTCATTAAGTGAGTCACTACAATCAGTAAGTGAATCATGATGGTTAAGTTTGAATCTGGCTTATCCAATGGGTGGGCTTTTGGTCAGAAAATGACAAAAAAAATGGTACAGCAATTGTAACTTTGAGGACAGATGGTAAGTAGCTAAACTTTGACTAACCCATATCCTTTAGCGTAAATCAAGGTCTCCCTGTATCTCAGTTTAGATTTAAGAACCCTCCTTTGTCAATTTCCATGAAGCCAACCCATACACCCACTGCACCTACCTAAAGCCTGTAAGTTCCTGACTATTTTACAGTTGGATGATATCAATCATGAACATTTTACACCTTTCTTGCCACAGTTGTTCAGTGAATCATTGCAGTTGTTGAGTTAGTAAGATGATTAGGTAAAACTGACTTCCTCATCAACTTTGTCAGAAGGTTGCAAAACGTGATCACATAACCCTAGGATCCTGCAACCATAATAAATACATGCCAGCTGCCAAGCATATGAATTTTGATCACATGGGCATGCTGAAATGGTCCTTTGAAAAACAGCAGTAAGTCACTTTTTCCAGTGCTGCCATTAACTTCAAAATGAATGCTTGTTAAGCCACCAAGGACTATCCTTCAACAATACTTTAATATTAGCAACAAGATTTACCTAATCCACATCCTTGGGAAGGATTCCACATGTAGATAAAAATGTCGATCCAATCTAAAAATCTAGCTGACTGAAATTAACCATAATAAATAATACACTGGCTGTGGTGGTCATGGTTGGAAGCATACTGTGTGCCATATCAAAAAATCTTGGATGGCACTTGGAAAATCTACACATTGATGAAATTTCCATCCATCTTTGCAGAAGGAACAGTTTGGATCTGCAGATATGCTATGCCAGTGCATTATGTCATTCTAGGTTCTTAAGAACCTGATGCGTGTGAAGCCAAAACTGGCTAAAGAACTAGCAGGGTAACTTCACGTTGTGAACAAATAATCTTAAATTTTAATTCTAGATTTATTCAAGTATTTCCTAAATTAAAATTGTCTATAAAATCTTGTTCTAAAACAACTATAATAAAAGTCAGACATGAAAAGATACAAATTAAAGGTTCTATAGGAAAAGGTTTGTTTCTACATATGGAATCAAGAATGGGACTAAACTACTTTTTACCTTGATATTTTTATCATTTTGCCATATTTGCAAGTCCCACCTTGTAAACAGAAGTTGGAAGTATACAAATTGGAGGTTTAGGAAAATGTATTGTTTTTCTGGATGTCTGGTCCAAATATTTTTGAACTATTAAATAAAACTGTTCATGAGAGCCTAGCCAATAATAGAGGTCCTACTTGCCAATTAAAGCTTTGACTGTCAGTATTCAGATCAGATAATTTCGGAAGCATTAACTATGCTTTAGTTTGTATAGAACTTACTTCCAGCCTGTTAATCACGTCAGTTATCTTAAATAAAAATGATGTATACTGTGCTCCAACATGTTTGGTTTCTCCAAGGAAAAGGCAAAATAAGCAGGCAAGGTCTTCATTAAAATGTTTAAGCACAAACTGGACAGTCACATCGTTCTAATGAACTTGCCTTTGGCTTTGTATGCTTGACCTTACAAGCACTTGAAGGTGTTTATGATTCAGCAACTCTGTACATGGCTTTAATTGTCTCTTAATTTTCTCATTCTCTGTCCTTCCAAATCATCTCAATTTTGATGAATTAATTTATATTTGTAACATTTTATTTACCCACAGGTATATATTATATATCCTTGGAAAAGTTGGTCTGATGTTTAGATATGGCTGGGCAAGAAAAACCCACCATTAAGCATTGCAAGCATTTATTGTCTAATTTAAACTGGATTCTGGGTCTTTGGTATATCCGGCAATTATTCTTAGATGTTTGCATGACTATTGCCCAGGTAGTAGCAAAGAGACTTTCATTTAAAGAAAATGCAAATCATATTATACGTTACTTTGCCTTTCCAAGCCACATTGAAGTCGGTAAATATATGGGCAACACAAATTTGATTTTGAAGCAGCAAATTTCTGGAAGTCTTTAAATCCAGTTATGACACTCTTAACCAATCAGCATACATACCTAGCTCATCCATAAGAACAAGGGAATGCTGTGTTGCATGTTGCAGTATACTTGAAGTCTCACTAAGCTCAACAAAGAATGTACTCTCTCCTAATGGAAAACATATTAAGATATTAACAAAATGTAGCTGGAGGCAGGAATATCACATGCAACAAATCTAAAAATTTCCCAAATTATTGGTTGCACATACCGTGTAATACACAACTACAACTTCTGTTTAGTGCAGTAACAAGTCACAAAACACTATTTCAGCTTGATTTATTTCCATGGTTGGCTAGACCAGCCCCATATGTAAAGATCTATGCACTGCACAGATAAGAAGTTACACTCCAACAAATACGGAGAATACCATACAGGTAATCCTCGAGGTTCATTTAGCAACCATTCAAAGTTAGGTCAGCCCCCAAGTACTTATGACACAGTCCCATGGTTATGAATGTTGCAGCACCATGGCAGTCATTTAATCTTATGAACAACCACTAAGGCACTGCAATATTTGCCTGCCTCCTTTGCGCCCCACACGGGATCTCCATATGCACTGGGCCTGTGGAGATTTACTTACCTTGCAAAGATCTAGCGCAGGGATGTCAAACTCGATTTCATTGAGGGCCACATCAAGGTTGTGTTTGACCTCAGGGGACAGGGTGGGCGTGGCCAACTCACCATTACTCAGGTCAGGGGTGCCTGTGATGGTCTGAGCTCTGTTTTCAGCTGTAACTGCAACCTGCAACAATTTCCCAGAGAAAACAGAGCTACGGAGGGCCAACCATGGCCTTTGTGAGCTCCATTTTCACAGCAGACACACTGCAGGCCAGTTCTTCACTGTTTCCAGGGCAGCCCCGCAGGCCACATCTAAGCACCGCACAGGCTGTATCCGGCCCCCGGGCCTTGAGTTTGACACCCCTGATCCAGTCAGCTGTCTCCACTCCAGCCTCTATGCCAATGTTTTTTGCCTGCTTCCATAATTCAGGCCTCCTGGACATTCACAGAGAATTTGCTACTGAGCTCATATGATCTTGCGCTACTTCATATCTCCATTCTCTGCAAATGGAGGCCTGAATGAGATCCGTGCCAAAAGGCTTTGCAAACGGACGAGAGGCTTTGGCACTTGAGGTCTTCTGTCCGTTTGCCATTTCCTTGCCAAAGACTGCTGAGCAAGAAATTGCATCCCTGCAGGCTCCAGTTGTCTTTGCAAAAAGCTTTTGCCACCAAGAACAGAGGCCAGGCACCTTGTTTTTGGTGGCAAAAGCCTTAAGCAAAGTCTTGCTAGAGTCTGTAGGGGCAGGAGATTGCATTTTTGCAGGCTCCGACTGTCTTTGCAAAAAGCTGTTGCTCCCAAGAACAGAGGCTAGGTGGGGCATGCACATCGCTCCTGGCCTCTGCTTTTCACGCCAAAGGCTTTTTGCAAACAAAAAACCCAGAGCCTGCAGGGACGCTAGCAAAGAAATCACGGCAGAGAGGCAGGAGAACACAGCTCGCTTGATCATCAAGATCTTCAAAAGGTAAGTCAATCTCCACAGGCCCAGTGTCTGTGGTGAGCCAATGGGGCACTCGGCCCCCCACGGTCTTCCCAACACTGAGATACTTATGTGCACTTAATGATCTGAGCATTCGATTAGTGAATGCATTGGGTAAATCAGCGTAAACCATTAAAGGATTCCTCAGGTTGCAAATGTAGGCTCTATTATGTGAGCAGGCTCTATTATAATTGGTAAGTCGAGGACTATCTGTAAGAGTTTCTAATTTTCTTATTTAATTCAACCCTTGGTTTAAGGCAACATTCAACTTTGCAGGTTTTTCATGCTTCTCTTCACTATAATGCTGATATTTTATGAATTTACTAGGAATGCTCTGAATGTTCAACCAGAAAATAATGGTATCTTAAAACAATATACTTTCAACTGCCAGACAATTGAAAACATGCTGTGTATTTAAACTCTGTTATTTTCCAGTCATTAATAGAGGAATTGCAATTGATTTGTACTTTCTAGGTTTGGCATGAGATTTTTTTTACCTCAGACTGAACTTGGGAGGTAGTTTAGAAAGAAATCCTTCAATTTGATCATTACATATTGTGTTGAAAAGGCAATTAGTCTTTTTTAGCATTTTTACAAAAATGTGTGAAACCCACCTGACATAATTCTATCTGAAGCTCCTAGTCTAGTGAACACTCTATCAACAGGAGTAAGCCTGCAAGATTCAGCAGGTACATAGCATCCCAATTGAGCCATTATTACCAAGAGACCAGCCTGCAAAGCAACAAAGGCAAAAGCAAATAACTCTTTTTATTAACTTGTTCTGCAACCAGAGAAATTTCTCTTCATCTGCTCCTCCATCTATACTGCCACTAATGTTCAAGTTATTCTACTGAGATCAGAGAGCCAATCTGGTGTAGTGGTAAAGGTACCAGGCTAGAAACTGGGAAGCCATGAATTATAGTTCTGCCTTGAGATTCTCAGTCATCCAGATCATGGTTGTCCCAAAGGTGCTTTTTCCCCCCCAAAAGGCAACTGGACTTTCTGGTTTTCTTTCTTCAAAAAACCCCCCAGAAAGTCCAGTTGCCTTTTGCCTAAAGACAGCAACCAGGACAGTCAGAATTGCCACCAGAAGTTGGTATGGTTACATGTTGTGTTGTCATGCTTTATGAGCGTGTTGCTTAGCAATGGAGTTCCCAATCCCAATGACCTAATTAAGGTTTGGATTTAGCCATTTAATACGGAACTGTTCCTAATGTATATAGCACACTTGGAGTCTCATAAGGCTATTTACAATTTATCCCTCATGCTCTAAAAGTATATATTATCAACATTCTAGCAAACAATTTAACAAATTATATTGTTTAGGCATCTTTAAAAAGAAAATGGAACATATACAAGGCAAGTTCAATTGTGTCCTTCTTTCCTATGTCAGGCACAGTATCATCTGAATGATAGGGAAACAGTTTATATAAATTCACGGATTTCTATGAAAAGTTAAGCAAATTAAATTCAATAAAGCAAAATTGATTACTCCAGTCACAGAATCTGGACCAGTAAAAAGTGTCAATAACACTGAGTCTAATCCTCCTTTGAAAACTGTCCTATATTGGAGCAGTAGTTTTCATCTTAAATATCCTTGTATGATAGCATGTAACTAATACTTACACAAAAAGATGTTTGGGGCGGGGGGGGAGGGAGACTATCTGGTTCTAACTTGTTATCTTCAACACAATTCTGTTTGCACCTATTAGTAGCTGAGCATACTGTAGCATACTGGAAATACCACAAAGAACTATAAAGTCAGTGCAAATACATATAAAATTGAAAAATGAAGGGTGTTAAAGCCAGCCTTCTAATCACCTGTCTCATGAGCGTAGATTTTCCTCCCATGTTTGGACCAGTCACAAGGACACAAGTAGCTCTGCTGTTTGTTTTTTCATCCTCCAAGCCTATTATAATATCATTAGGGATGAAATCATCTCCAAAGTATGTTTTTGTAATGCATGGATGACGCGAACTTTTGAGCTCCAGAAAAGGTGAGGTGTTCTCTGGCAACAAGATTTCTGGGCGGCACAATGGTCCATCACATCCCTGACTATAGCATGCAAGGCATAACAAAACATCTAGAAAATAAAAATAAGAGTTAACTTTCCTCCTTCAAGTATTTCTTATGATAATTTTCTATTTAGCTATACATTTGGAATTATCATTTTGATTGCAGTAGAGATCTCTCATGACAATGGTCTCTCTAAATTTCTGTCATATAACTTAAAACTTTTATATCTGAGACTCTACAGCTGAAGTAGAGTCAAAGCTATGCAGAACATATACCTGTTATTTTGAGGGTTGAGGTATTACAATAAAACAAACATATCATAATCTTTGCGCAACTGCAGGTTGTGCACCAGTTACACCCTTTCCTGGATCAGCAGTCCCTACTCAGAGTCAGTCATGCTCTGGGTCACTTCCTGTCTTGATTATTGCAACACATTCTATACGGGGCTGCCCTTGAAGAGCATCCAGAAGCTCCAGTTGGTGCAAAATGCAGCGGTCCACATGGTTTTACGCAGACCCCGGTGTGTACATGTGTCACCTCTCCTGCAAGAGCTGCATTGGTTGCCAATTTGCTTCCGGATGCAATTCAAAGTGCTGATTGTCACCTTTAAAGCCCTTTATGGCTTGGGTCTGGTTATCTAAGGAAACATCTCTTGCCAGTCACATCCACCTGACCCATTAGAATGAGGAGGCAGGGAATGTTGCGGGTCCCATCCCCTAGTGAGATACACCTGGTGGGACCCAGAAGGGCCTTCTCCGTGGTAGCTCCGTCTCTCTGGAACATCATTTCCCAAGAGATTAGAATGGCCCTCTCACTAATACTCTTCCGAAAGGCACTGAAGACCAGCAGGCTTGGGGAACCCAGAGAGGGATGGAGCCCATCAAATGGCTAGTGTGATCTGCTGCTGTCGAGGCGGGGGGTGGGAGTTTATTTTTGATTTTTTGTTTTGTTTTGGTTTTTGTTTTCCAAAATTTTGTTCTATTGTACTTTACTAATTTATTTGATTCTTTTTGTTAGTTTTTATTGCTTTTATTTTTGTTTTTTGTTTTAAATATGGTTTTACATTGTGTAAGCCACCTCGAATCACCATGGGCGAATAGGCAGCAATATAAATTAAATAAATAAATAAAATATATAAATAAATCAGGGATGGGATTCAACCGGTATTACTACCGGTTCGGTCAGAGTGAATTTTGCTGTGCGTGCGTGTAAAACAATTGCAAAAAACATCAGCTGTGCCTCCTGGACAGCTGACAAACGCGCACAGGTGCACAGCATTTAAAAACCCTCTTCTTTCCTGCTTTTTCAACCTCAGCTGTGCCACGCAAAGCAGCTGAGGTTGAAAAAGCAGGAATAAAGGACAGCCAAGAGCCTAGGCAGGCGGTAGGCCAAACAGACAACCAAAAGGTTGTCACACTGAACTGATTCTGTGTCTGCTGCTCTTCAGAGCTACTGGTTCTATAGAAACGGGCCGAACCAGTAGCATCCAACTCCTGATCATAATTGAAAAAAAATTCTTAATAAATAAACCTGTGAGTACTTTTAAATAGTCCCAATCAAAGTTACATAGATCTGCCAACGTGATTCTACTTCTACATAGAAGATAACATACCTAGAACAGCAATGCATTCCACCGCAGTTTGCCAATCTTTTCTGGTTTTATCGAAGTCATAGAATAATCTTTTCATACAATCTTTTTGTGCTGCATCTCTCCGTTCTTCAGCGTTGATAATATCATTTAACATCTTCTCTATGTCTTTTGTCCAGTAACGCTTATATCCCTTTCTACTGGACTTCATGATATATTCATCAGGTAAATCCTGAGGCACAGCAGTTTCTGCAATCTCCATTTGGTAACGGTTTTTGCCTGCTCCCCAATACATCACAGCTCTGACACCAAGTCTTTTGCGTTGTTTTTCCAAATACTGGCGAAGACTTTCCTCAATTTCACTGATATCTGCTAATGCTTTATCGTAATCAGAATCAAAACCAGTTCTTGGATTAACCACACCTGTTCTCCGTGCAACATTATGATCAAAGGCAGAATCCCATCTTTCAAGTTCCGCTTTCAAGTCTGGGAAGCAGCCTACTGGATTTTTTGATTTCACTGTTGCTATTTGTTTTAGTATTTTAGATTTAAAGCCATCAACAGTATCTTTCAAGATTGAGAGAATTTCAATTATTATGTTAAATCCTTCCAGTACAGATAAGAAATCTATAATCTTTTTCTTGCTGTACCTAGCCTCCTCATATAAAATAGCATTATTGTCTGGATGATTCTGGTTCTTAAGAGAAGATCCAATACTATGAATTTTGCTCAATAGCCTTTCAAGATCTGGGAGCTTTTTGAGACGGTCCCGGATATCAGACATTTTAGCAGCCTCGGCCAGGAGATCCTCAACTGCATCCAGGCGATCATTAATGGCACAAGGATTATATAATGGTGCACAAAGCCATTGCTTCAGGAGTCTTCTTCCAAAAGGTGTGCAACAAGTGTCAATTTTTTCCAATAACGTGCCCTCTATTGAACTCCTGGTTGCATTCTGCAGTATTTCCAGGTTTGCCAGTGTTACCCCATCTAGTACCATTCGCTGGTTTTTTCTCTCAGAAATGCTACTTGATCTGGTTCTGTTAACCATATCAACATCTACAGGAATGTATTCTTCAAAATTTGCCATTGATAAAAGTTCCTTGTCAATAATACATTTTTTAAGATAGAATACACAACTGCCTAGAGCAGAGAGAGCAAGTTCACTGTTTTCTGCAGGAGTAAATCCCAGTGAATCACTTTCTGCAGTCATGGATTTGATTATAGGGGGCAAAATGATTCCACTATCCGTATTCTCTTTGTTCTGAAAATAACCTTCTTCAATGAGAGTTTTTAAAGTTTTAGATGCATTCCAGAACTGAGAACCAGGAGTCAAGCTTTCTTGAATAGTAAAAGAGATTAAGCCTTTAAGTATCTTTTGTGTTTCTGCAGAGGGGTTTCCTTTCTCAAAAAGTATCTGGACAGGAATATGATGAGCCAGAAGCGTTCTAAACCTAGAACAATGACGGTCATCTGGAAACTGGCCAATATAAAACTTTCCAACTGTTGTATCAACAAAGCAAACTCCATAAGTACGATGCAGGCCAGCAGAATCATCTGTTTTTTCTTTTATGCAAAGAAGGTATTTGTTCTGGGTCTCTGAATAGTCACCATCAAGAATATTATAGGTCTGTGTGCCTTTGGAAATTATCCTGCATATTTCTCGACGCACAACTCTGTCAAATCTTGTTGGGTGAGCCAAAGATTTACACCGTGCTTCCATCTGCTCAGGGGTCTCCATCTGCTCAACTCGTACAATTTTATAACCTTTTTGGACTAGGACATTGGCGAATCTATCAAATGCCATTTCTGGAAAACCTGAGTGAGCCCAGGTGCCTTTCATAAATACCAATCCAAGTTTATTTACACCAACAACAGCATCCATATGATATAACTCATAAAATTTTCCAACTTTATAAAAAATCACAGCATCAAAATTTTGACTCTTCAACTCCCACCATTTCCTCATTCCTGGAGTGCAGTTTTTAAGATAATCCTCTGGCACAAATAAAGTACTTTGGTCATAATCTGGATCATTTTGTCGTCTTCTATTACCATCCTTCCTTCTTCCATCCTGAAGCCAATCTATTTTTTCATGCTCCCATACAGTTGGATTACCATCTCCTTCTGCCCCTCCGGCTGCTCCTCCATTAATGCTTGATCGGAAATCAAAACTTTCAGGAGCTGCATAAGAGGCTAATTTATACATGAACTCAGGACAGAGTTCCCTACTGGGTGTTTCAGATAGGTTGTTTTTAAGAGTAACCTCTTGGGGGGATTTACATGCCTTTTCCTGCACTTGTTTAGGAGAATGCTTTGTAAGTGCTTTAACGGAACGCTTCTTTTCAGGCACAGTTTCAGATTCAGAAGTTTCATTGTCACATATTTCAACACTATTTTCATCACTGCTAACTTCATCTGGCTGAAATTCCATATCGGAACCCTCTGTGTCTGAATCCATAAAAATCTTTCTCTTTTTGGCTTTTCCATCAGAATGCTTTCGTCTAACTATCCTTTTATTTCTACTTTTGAGTTCCTTTACTGTGTCGAAATCGTCACCTTCATCACTCACCTGTTTAAGGGAAAAAAGCCAATAAATATAAAAAAAATAGGTATTTTAAAGACAGACTGCCAGTCTAACACTTCAACTTTGTAACTTTCAAAAATTTGATCCTTTTCCCAATCTCCAATTTGTAAAGAGATGAGCGGATCAATGTTCTTTAGCTTAGACATACTGCTAAGAGAAATGTACAGTACAATAAAGGAAAACTATGCAGCTTTTATCTAAGATAACAGCCCACATTTTTCTACATTAAGCAATCAATCATATCCAACTTCAAAATAAGAGTAAATATAAAGCTCAAAAGATAAAAGAATTTATCTAAAAGAATTTACTTCCCTCAATAGACTTGTTTTGATACAAATGCCTAATTGGAGCCCAAGCAAGTATATAGGATGTATTGATGTTTTCACAGGGAATTCAATTTGGCTCTTTTAACTGATTTGATTAGGTATTATGTTTTATATTTTGTTTGGAAATGAGTTCCATTGATAAATTACTTTGTGACACTTAAAAAAAAGAGACAAAGATGTATTCACCTAAAAATGTATCCTGAGAAATAAATAAAAACATTTATCCTAGTATTTCTGATTTTAAATTCTGAAGTTAAACAAAATTACCTCCATTTCTTCTTCCTCTTCTTCTTCACTTTCTGAAGGTTTATCACACACAGCTAGACCTAGTCGTTCACTTTTACCCTTTCTCATAGCAGCATCTGCCAGTTCCATTGCTCTTTTAATTTCAGGTCTTGAACTGTGAAACATACCTCCCCTTTGGGTGTCTCTGCCTGAAGAACCTTTACAATAATGGGAACCAGAAAGAGTGGTTATTCAGATCTCTTTTTTTCTAAGTCCATCCTATGTTTTAACTTTCAATAACACTGAATCCAAGCTATTTGCAATCTTTTTGAAATTACTGAAACAACATAAACAGGAGAAACTCTGGTTTGAATCCCCAATTCAATCATTTATCTCTCTGGCAAGGCTCCTGCTTTCTATATAACACACATTAAAACTACTATAGAACACAAGTGTAGCTTTAAAAATTCAAAGGATTTTATCAAATTTATTCAATAACTGAACTACCTAAACACAGTGTTCTTTACACTCCAGAAGTCGCAAGCATAAAGTAAGTAGAATCTACAAGCTGAAAGGGAAGAGTAGATAACAGCAGTAAAAGAAAAATGGCTCTGAATCAATAATGTCTCTTCTACCAGCTGACAGTGAAGAGCACATTGTTTATTATGAACCATTTTGAACACATTTTAAGATACATCATCATTTTCTCTGCTTGAAGATGAGTGTAGGAGAAAGCAAAACAAAACAAACCTAATTTGTCTGGATTGCATTTTTCTAGCCTCCTTAAGACTGGACAAGTCTTCTCTTTTGAAGGTTATCTAATATGTTTCCCTGAAAATAAGACCTGTTCTTATACCTTTTTTGGCTCCAAAAGAGGCACCAAGTCTTATTTTCGAGGTATGCCTTACCTGCTTACCTTAGGACCGCTGCAGCTAGGCCTCCCACTCTTGACCCTGTCGCACCACTGCCTTCTGCAGCCATTTGCTGCCAGATGCCATGTGGCGCATCATACTGGTGCCGTCACTCGCAGCAGGATGCTGCATGTCTCATTGCTCTAGCGATACTGCTCACAGGCTGTGTGGCGCATTACACCATTGCGTATGCTCACTGTGGCACCAGCGCAATGAGCCAGGTGGCCTCCTGCCACAAGCAGCAGCACCGGAACAACGCTCCATAGCATCCAGCCACCAGCAGCGGCAACAGCATGCGCCACGTGGCATTTGGCCACAAAGTCAGGCAGTGGCACGACAGGTGTCGGGGCATGGGATACCTGGCTGCAGCGATCCTAAGGTGAGTGAGTGCGGGATGTGTGGAGCAGCTCCACCCACCCACCCACCCCTATTTCATTTTTATGCATATACCTTGCCCTATCTCATACAACCATACAGTGGGACGAAATGGGTGTGGTATTAATTAAGGCTTGTTTTTGGAGTAGGGCTTATATTAGGCACACATGTAAAATCAGGCTAGGTCTTATTTTTGGGGAAACATGGCAGGACTGAGCCTGCCTGACACTTAACCTAGATCTCAAGTTCTGTTAATGTAGTAGGAACATTCTCTATTCTTTTTCATTTTTTCAGAGGGAACAGGTAGTTATGGTCATGATTTTCTCACTTTATTCCTAGAAATGTCGTGAAATATTTTTTGGAAGACCCATCTTTCACGCCTAACTATAAAATCCATTCAAATTAGGTATTTCTCTACCTCCATAAAAAGGTTCTCTGCATGTTCCTACACAAGCCAACATTTTGTTTCAAACAATCACATGGGAATTAGTTTGTGCAATTTACTGTATTTTTTGGACTATAAGTTGCACCCCCCCCCCCAAAAAAAGTGGGTAGAAATATCTGTTCTTCTTATAGAGCTAATATGGGTCCGTTCTGGCCTCCCAAACCGTCCATACGTCCTGTTTTTTCCCTCCCCTAGCATTCCGCAGGCCAAAAACGGGCCTGTTTTTGGTCTCTGGAGGCATCTATAGGTCTTGTTTTTGCTCTCCCCAATGTCCAGAAGCACTCCATGCGGAAAGGGCAAAACAGGACACATGGAGGCTTTGGGAAGCCAAAAAGAGGCCCATTTTTTGCCTGCAGAGTGCTTCTGGACAAAAATGGGACGCACTGAGGCAAAGAACTTTGTGTTGCTGCATTTTGATCCAGCTGAAGCTTCCAGGTGGCATTTAAGGGCAAGCCCCTTGTAGCATGCATCAAGCCATGAGGTGACCAGGGCTTGAGGAATTGCCTGAAGGGAAAGCGAATCTAGGAAGGTAAACAGTGAAACTTTATTTTTTACTAGTGAAATAAATAATAAATAAATCACTCTAGTGAAACTTTATTTTTTATTTACCATATTGTTATCTACCCGTTTCCCCCCAAATAAGACCCTATCTTTTTTTTTGCCACCCAAAAAGGCACCCGATCTTTTGGGGGCGGGGATGTCTTCCACTGACTCCACTTGCACACATCACCCCGGCCTCCTTTTTGCTGTTAGGTCTTTTTTTTCTTGTTTTCCTTCTCTAAATCTAGGTGTGTCTTATGGTCTGAAAAATATGGTATACCCTTTCTTCTTACCATTTTAAAATGCTTCCAAACCAGTCTTACACAATCTGGTGTCCACCAGATCACCATACAAGTAAAGAATCCCTGGAGTTAGTTGTGACACATGGTTATTAGATAACACGATCCCTCCATCCCCCTGCCTAGCCCACTCTTGCTTGTCTTCTTTTAAAGTATCAACCACATAAATCTACAAGGGGGATCAGATGACAAAAGCAGTACCATGCCACAAGGCTAACCTTTTTGTCATGTACTATAATACTCTACAAATGTACAAAAGGGATGGAGCCTTTGTCATAATTTTACAGTATTACTTTTATCATTTTGATGAAAACATCCTCCAACCCTATAAATGCCTTAGATGTTTTGAATAGATATTATAGCTTAAATGTTTTGAATAAATGTTATAGGCTACATGATGCCACAAGATACAATCATGCTAGCTCAGAATTATGAACATTACAATCCCAACATATGGAGAATACAACATTTATTCATTATTATTCACATCCTGTACTAACCATATTGGGTTACAAGGATACTCCACAATTCTCAATCAGTAGCTACAGTCTCTGCATCCTTTTCATTTAAGGTTGATGTTTTTCAGATCTTCCTGAATCATTTGGCACCAGGTTTTCTTTGGCCTTCTCTTTTCCAACCATCTGGTAGTATCTAGTTGATTGCAATCTTTGCTACACATTGCTCACTCATGTGGAGCATGTGTCCAGCAAAGCACAGTTCTTCATTCTGTCACTATCTCAGAGTCTTCAGAAATTGCTTCTTTTTAGAATTTCCTCTTTCCGATATAAAATACAAAGAAATCCTCTGAGGCAATGTTTTAGAAGACACTGAACTTATGAATAATTCTTGTGGTAGATTTCCAGGTCTCACTGGTATATAGGGCAGTCTCGCATTAGTTGCTGTGTTTATGGTAGACGTGATCCATAGTGAGGGCATTTTTTGGAAGTCAGCAGTTGCTTTGCCTATTTGGCATTTCACATCTGCTTCTGTTCCCCCATCTATATCTAGGATGCTTCTAAACTAGTTGAAATTGTTCCATAAATTTTAAGGCCTGTTCGCCTAATATTGAGGTGTTGTCTCTTGCCAACTTACATCAGCTTGGTCTTGTCTTCACCAATTTTTAAGCCCACTTTACTTGCCTCCCCTTCAAGTGCCATGTTATATATACTACATTTAGGAAAATTGTTTTAACCAGGCTATCTTTCTGTACTAGTTGCAAACAGTTGTACAAAAATTTATGTAGGAAAACCAGATGACAGTTGAATGAAATCTTGTTCAAATAACTGTTGTTTTTCTATTTTAATGGAAAAGCAAAATCAATTCAATATTTTCTGTCATATCTTTTTCCTTTAAATTTTTTTTCTATTTTAAGTTTAAAAATACAAGGATAAAAACTGAAACTAAGAAAAATACAAAAAAGTGCAGAGAAAAGTGGGGATAGAAAAAATGTTTTTAAAAAGGAATACACACACACACACACACATATACATATACATACATATATAAATAACCTCTAGAGGTTAAATCTATTTTAAAACTTTCTAAAATCAATATTCTAATAATCCTGTTGCTGCTTATTTGCAAATTTTAAAAAGTTCCTAAAACTATAAGAAACTTCTTTCAACGAGGATTGAAAGAAAAAAAACTGAATCAGTGGTGGAATTCAAATTTTTTTACTACCAGTTCTGTGGGCATAACTTGCTGAGCATGGCAGGGGAAGGATACTGTAAAATCTCCATTCCCTCCCCACTCCTGGGGGAAGGTTACTGCAAAATCCCATCCCATCCCCCGCCCACTAACCTGCTTCCCAGCTCCGTTCTCCTGTGCAGGGTAACAAAAGAAGACCCAGCCAATCAGCTGAGACTCGGGAGGCAGAGAATAGATGGGGGCAGGGCCAGTCAGAGGTGATATTTCCCGGTTCTCCAAACTACTCAAAATTTCCACTACCAGTTCTCCAGACCTGGTCAGAACCTGCTGAATACCACCTCCTAAATAAATGTAATAAAAATTGTCTTCTGAACATTCTCAATATTCAAAAAGCAATGTACAATCTATTTCTAGAGAAAGTAATTAAAAAACTTAGTGTCCCTTTGGAAGGCTCCTTGTGCAGTTTGGTCAAAGCTGATTCTACCAGTGCTACTGGAAATATCTACATGAAGCAGTATGGGTGATCCTAGTTCTTCTCCTTAATCCAGAGCAGGGCTCACCAACCTTTTGGACCTCAGGGACCACCGAACTCATTTTAAATACCGTGGACCACTAATATGAATTTTGACTGACTGTGGCTTGCTGATGTTGGTGGGAAAGTCAGTCCCAAATTCCAGAAATGCAGTAGTCACAGGACTGGCCCTTTGGTTATCCCGGAGCAGCTGCTCCTTCACCCAGGTGCACTGGCCTGCCATGGACTAGAGCTGCTCCAGGATGACCAAAGGGCCAGTCCTGTGATCTCTGCAACTCTGGAATATGGGACTAACTTTCCCACCAACATCAGCAAACCACCCCGGGGCAGATTTTCCTCCCCCACTGTTGGGTCTTACCTTCCAGTTCAAGCTCAAGTGGCTCTACTCAAGGTAAGCTTTGCACCTGACTGAAGGTTGGGGGCCAGCAGGTGGGCGGGCCATGTGGGCAGCACAGCCTTGTATTCCCGCGCAGCCTGGATTAATTGCTTTGGGGGAGAGTGCTTGGGAGGGGCATTTCTCTGCAGACCACCAAAATTTTCTTGCGGACCACCAGTGGTCCCCAGCCCACTGGTTGGTGACCACTGATCCAGAGTATTCAGGCAGTGGCTCTATTCAGTGTCTCCTCTTTCCACCACAGTTGTTGGCTCTACTCCAGAGCCATCTTCAGTTTGCCATACTTCCTAGGCAATCTGTCATACCTTTTTCTCAATTAAAGAACAAATGTGTTTTTTGTCTGTTAGCTATAAAGATGAAGCAATAACAGGATTAAGTGTAAATATATAACTTCAACTGTAATATTCTGTTACTGCATTTCTTACCTTTATATGGTCTTATGTATCTAATGCTAACCCATCCCCTTGAAGGGTCATCCTCAAAGAACTGTACATGGATACGTGATGCTCTTCCTCTTCCCCTTAAAAGTGATCCTTCTGTTGGGTGTGCATACACAAGGCATGGCCACCATGGGTAGCCTTCAAGTTTGGCCCAAACTAAATCACCAGGTGAAAACTCATTGAAGTCACTGCAAAAAAGGAGAAAAATAAGTGTAATTTTAACACTGGCTTGCAACTCTTTGAAGCATTTGAATATTCTTTTCTAGAATCCCCCCCAATTGCTTTCTGCCAATGCTACATATTCTGGGAAATTACATGGCTCCTTTAAAAATTTGCAGAGAAATGTGCCTTTGCACATTCCATCTTTCAGAATTGTATCTATGTGGATCTATAAAAACATTAAATGTTTATTTTTGTTAATTAAGATTTAAGTATTGAAATTTACAGGTCCTATTTTTGATAAATGTTTTCTTAAAATCATTAGACTAGAACTATAGTTTCTAGTTTAGAAACTAAAATGCAATGATCTTCCATGTAGCCTGAAATTTTCCAAGATTATGACTCCCAAATGAAACAATTCTGTTATGTCCTCAGCATTCCAGTCAGAGTTACATCACAAGTAACTCCACAGTGAATTAGTTCTAGATAAACTGAACCTTGCCAACAGAAGCCGAAAATATAACCACACAAAAGCTGTGGGCAAAGGATCCAGAGGTGAACGAAGTTTATTATTAGCATATTAAAAACACTACCTCAAAATAATTAGATGAGCAATATAGAGATCAAATGATGTAATATATTTGAAGACAGCTTATATTTAACAGTTTGGAAGAGTATCATCAGTATGCAGTTCAGTATGCAACCAGATGAAACTTCAGACATTTCTCAATGAAGCCAACTCCTGTTTTATTTGTTATGTGCAAGCTGATGTCATCAAAAATAACTCCTATTTTGAAAGTTCCTTCTGAAAACTACAAAGACCATCAAGATTTCATTTTAGAAACTATTTAAAAAGTGGGGGGGGGGGTATACCATCTGACTAGGCATAACACAAAATACCAAAGGAGACAGAATACTAAAATAATCAACAATGGAAATCAGGTCAGCAAAGTGCAAAATAAGTCCCTAAAGAGGAAAGGGCTTCCAGTTGCTTGACATGTACTGCAGTGCTGCTTAGAAAAAGTGTCACAAGAAGGAACCAAGGACCTTCAGGATCTTAACCCTACTTCCTCCAATACCTTGTGTGCATATTTAGTTAGAAGAGACTATGGTGTTTCCTAATTTTCTTATTCAAACTTAACAATAGCCTTCATACTGAAGTATGCATAAATTTTTATGTGCCTATTTTTTAAAATGTCTTTATCTTGCTATTGATTGGATAGTTTATTTCAATCGTATATTGCAATTAGATTTTAAAGTTTTCGTTTATGTCATAGGAAGCATGAGAACTTCACGTGCAGAAAATTAAGAGCCTAAGAGAAGGAAAAAAACCTGTACCTCTAAACAGTAAGAAAAATAAACTGCTTGAGCATACATTGCTATACTAATAATAGTATTAAAACAGATGGTTTCCCCCTTTTTGTTTATTCTGCTGCTGAACCTAAAATAGGAAATTTTACTAGAAGATATAAGCTATAAAACATATTGCCTTCTTATTTGGGTTCTTCCCATGCGCTGTGTTGAGCCTAACAGCATTTTTCCAATAAACCATTTTCTGTCAGTGTGCTGCCTTTTTCCCCAATAGTCAAGACAAAGATTATCACCAAATCACTTGAGCAGCAGGGAGATTGCTGGAAAGGAAACTTGTAGCTATCTGGACCTATCACTTCCTTGCTTGAGTGCATTGTGGAATTGAGCGCAAAATTTATGTTGCTAAGTGAAACATTTAAGTGAATTTTGTCCCACTTTACAACTTTCTTGCCACAGATGTTAAGTGAATCACTGCAGTTGTTGAGTTAGTAACACAGTTAAGTGAATCCTGCTTCCCCATTGACTTTGCTTATAAGGTGGTCACAACAATTATTTGCATGACCCCAGGACACTGGAACCATCATAAATATGAGTCAGTTGCCAAATGTTTGAATTTTGATCAGGTGACCATGGGGATGCTGGAATGGTCACAAGCGTGAAAAATGGTCCTATCGCTTTTTTCAGTGCTGTTGTAACTTTGGATTGTCACTAAATGAACTGTAAGTTAAGGACTACCTGTATAAAAACTTGGTCCTATGCTGGAATGGGTACAATTATTTCAGTAAGATTTATGTCTAGGCCCAGCATAATACAACATTTTATTTCATTGCCCATTCTATATTCATTTCTGTGGCAGATATAAAGAAATCAAATTTTTGTGCCCCACTGAATACAGTAGAAAATGCTTCAAATCACACTTGCAGAGGAAAAATTTGCAATTCAGAATGAATGAATATCCAGATCATATTCCTTACACATGGTTTACACAGAGTGGACAAAGAGATTTGAAGCAACTATCCTGATCTAGATAATTTCAACTGGAAAAAAATGTTCATTAAAATTCCACTTAAAGTACAAGAGTTTAAAAAATAAATATTCCTACCTTTGCTCTCTCTCCCCAACCTATCATGACACATTGGGGGACTTGGCTGGATGCAGCCATGTATTATTTCACAAATTATGCTTCCTTGCAGCAGATAGTTAAAGAATTTGACTGTTGTGAATTTTCCTCCATCAAGATTGTGCAAGGTTTCTCTGAAACCTTGGCTAGAAACTTAAGACACACAGGATTTAACTGCAGTGGATTATCAAGAGCAATCACTGGCCTTGAAACTGTAGAAACTGAATTTAGTGATGCACTGAAAACACTGTAAATATTGACAGTGATTTAAAGCAAGCAAAGGAGAAAGTTGATGAAAACCATTAGTGATAAACTGCAAAGAATGCTGCAATTGAACCTTGTTTGGTCAACACTTTGCAAAATCAGTAAAGTTCTAAAGGAGCTGGAAGCAAAATTTGAAGACTGGAGCCAGAATTTTCTCCAAATGTCTTTATTAACTCTATAATAGTTAATTGTTATGTGTCTTTATGATTGAAGAAGAGTAGGGCAGACAAAATAAAAAGTGGATAAACATACCCCCCAGGGAAAAAAATGGAACTGACATTTCAACCACACTTTCCCCCTATACTTCCATTTTACAAAATCTTTTATTTTTCCATGTGTATATACTCTGCTACCACTATCCACTCTTATATATTAGTTTCCAATAGTTCACTTTAGAGCACACTTTTCCATTAAGCTTACTTTAAAAGCAACTCTCAAGATGGCCATTTTAAAAAATAGCAAACTGTACAAGACCACTCCTCTCCAAAGCTACTCTGACTCTGGTTTTATTGCCGGGGTCCATCCTTTATTCCAATGAAATGCACACAACCGGTGTGCACCACAAACAACGCCAAGCCAACTCCTTTATTCTTGGACGAATTGCAAGTTTATCCTTTGAAAAGTGTGATCTGAAGCATTTTCTACTGTATTCAACGGGGCAGGAGAATCCGATTCCTTGCTTTCTGCCTCGGAAGTAAACGAAGAACGAAACAAAATGCGAAGGTCTGCTGGGCCTAGACATAAATCTCACTGAATAAATTAATTCCCCTTTAGGTAAGCAGCGCGCGCTTTACCTAGGCCCAAACGATTGCCGCGATGCCCGCAGGCAAGGAAGAAATGGTTCCAAAGTATTCAAGTTCAACTTATTAAGGGCGTAGCAAGAACAAGTGCGGATCAGAGGACCTTCTCCTCCCCCCCCCAAACCCCGCTCCATTGTGTGCTCCCTCGAGAGGGAAGGTGCTTAAGGCCTAAAGGTGGGGAAATCGCCCGAAGAACGAAGCCGCCTCCCAGAGGGCCTCGGCTGCCTTTCTCCCTGGGACCACGGCTCACCAATCAGGCGGAAGCGCTGGCGTCCTGCCCTGGCTGCTACTAGGGGCACTGGCCGGCGTTGTCTCTTGCGGGGGGCGGCCCTCGGCGTCTCTCGTGGGGCTTCCGCTGCCGCTGTCATGACTCTTCTCCGCAGGCTTTGAGAAAAACGTAAGGAGGCTGCTCTGGCGGGACATGGCGGCGGCGGGAGAACAAAAAGAAAAACGAGCAGCCGCAGCCAGAGCACAGCCAAGAAAACGAGGCGAGCGGTTCCGCGCCGCCTTCTCCTCCTCCTCCTCCTCCGTCACGCTGGCTGAGCAACGCGCGAAATCTGCGACCCCGCCCCTTCAGCTCCGGGGGGACCCTCCCATCGCAAGTTCCGGCCTAAGAAAGAGCCCGCCTTTGGCCCTACTTGGAGGTCAGCGCCACGCCTGCAGGCCCAAGCGAGTGGGAAGTGCTGCCAGGGACGGCTTTTCGCCAAAAGAGCCTCCTCTAGCTGTGCTGGAATGAGAGGGTTCTTGTAGAAACGGAGAACCGGGAAGAAAAGAGTCCTTCCGGGTTAGGAATAATTAGCTTAATCGGGAGTACCCTTCTCTAATACGTCTTCTCGTTGGATTGGCCTCATAATCTGACTTCCCGCCTGAATGGGCCAGAATGGCGAGCGTTGAAAGGCTTTTCGCCCAATAGCAAGAAAACAGCGCCTCGGCAAAATGCATTCTGGGCCCCTGTTTTTACCGCAGGAATGAAACAGAATAGGAGTTATGCCCACAAGCAACGGGGTGGGGAAGGGCTTCCTTTATTTTTATTTGTTTTATTTTATTTGACAAACATGTACAAGATAAGTATAGGTATGAACATAAACAAAGGAAGTAAATACAGATAAATGGGGACAGCAAGACAAGGACGCTACGCTGGTAGGGTTATGCACGCCTCCTTTAAGAACCTCTTAAAAATGGGGTGAGATCCATGGTACACATTTTGAGATTGAAGCTGTGTGGGATTGAGGCTGTAACAACGGAGTTGGGTAGAGTGTTCCAGGCATTGACTTCTTGCTGAAGTCATTTTCTGCAAGAAACTTCAGTGCAAGTGTTGCAGAAAATGACAAGACTCAGACCTTGGAATTGTGAGATTGTGGCTAAGAAAAACCACCAGGATTCAAAGTTGATCCAAGGAAAAAGGCTTTATTGGAATAAAGCATCTGCACATGGGTTCTCCCCTTCTGGCAGTTGAGGAGAGAACGAAAAGCAAAGCTTAAAGGCTCTACTCTTATACCCAAAACTATCCCCTCTCCCCATTATGCAAATGGCTTGGTTTACAATCTACCTTCTAGAACACAGGTTACAATTCATTACCTTATATGTGCATAGCACGTAGCGAACACCTCCCTAACATGAGGGCGTACATCGACATATCATGCGCGAAGTGCATGATAGTTCAACAGTTCAATTGGTACCCCCCCACTTCAGAAACGTTCCAAGGGGTTTCAATAGTTCCCAGCACTTCAAAGGCATTCCAAGATTGGTCGACATTTTAATTGGCGCCTTTTAACTGGTGCCTGGTACTTTCCTTACTTCAAAGGAAAACCTCCCTTTTTCATCTTGAGTTTTGAGTCACAAAATAGATACATTCCTCACAATCCCCCCTGTTCTTGTTTCATTTTTGACTCAAACTCAGTTAATAACAAATCTGCTGTCTTCCATCCTTCTTCAGGAGATTCCTCTAGGTGTCCCAATGGGTCATATTGTTGTCTTAACACCATCATTTGTACTGTGTCAATTCGATCTTTCACAAACTTCATTAATTTATTTAAGATACATGGACCAAAGGTGAGGATCAATAGTAACAAAATTAAAGGTCCTATTAAGGTGGAGATTAGGGTGGTTATCCAGGTGATGTATTAAAAAGAGATTCAAACCACCCTTAATGGTCATCCCTTTCTCTTTTCCTTTGATTCAGCCCTTCCCTCAGTTTTTTCATGGAATACTGCACTATCCCGGAATGATCTTCATAAAAACAACATTCTTCTCTTAATGCCATGCATACCCCTCCTTCTTGAAGGAATAACAGATCCAGTCCCCTTCTATTCTGTAGGACTACTTCTGATAAAGAGGTTAGGGATTTTTGTAAATGTGAGATAGATGTTTCTATTCGTTCTAAGTCTTCATCGATAGCTTGTCTTAAATAATTATATTGGCTGTATTGAGTTGTTATAGAGGCTATTCCAGTCCCAGCCCCTGCTGCTCCCAACCCAACCAGTAAAGCTATGGTAAGAGTGGAGATTGGTTCCCTCTGAACTCTTAAACTTCCCCCTTGTTCATACAGTTGATACATCTCTTTCTCCGAATGAAAGTAAATTCTGGGTAATATTTGGACCAAAATACAAAACCCCGCTTGCTTTATTATTTCTCCATATGAACGTGTCATTGGTGGTGGACAAGAGTGTTAAGCCTTGCTCCCCAACCAGGGTTAAGGAGATAAGCTAAACAGAATGTGCAGCGTTAGTCAGATAGGCATACAGATAAGTTTGTATGTTAATTAACATACAGTAAAAATAACAGATAGGCTTGTGTTATCAAAAATATAGTTTATTTCATTTAGAGTTATAGCATAGTCAAAATAACAGTCCATTAGTCATGTATCGTTTTAGTCAGTCTATTCAAGGATATTCAATTAGCAAAGTTCGTGTAGAATACCCAATATCAGTTCACTTACAATAAATCAGTCCTCTCACCGTTCATAAATCAACAGTCCTTTCTCTCTCCCGTTCCAGTAGGGGAAAAATGCAGTCTTCAGTCTATCCAGTAATTAGGGATCATAAAGCCAAAGAGAGCAAGCTGCCGTGCCTTGCTTCTTTTATGGTGCTTTTACAACCACTCCCTTAATTACATTCTTACAGTTAAAGTTACAGACACTTTAACTAACAAACCATGACAACATATTATTTTACCTAAACCAGTTAGGGTAAACAATGTTATCCCTAACATTCTCCCCTTTCAGGTAAATATAATAAAAAACTATTTACATTTTTAAATCATATTTGTTACAACTCTCTTTAAACTTAATTACTGCTTGAGCTTTTGTAAATTGGTCTGCAATGTTTTCTTCTGTCATGCAGTATTCCAATTTAATTAGCCCATTCTTTACAGATTCTCTAAAATTAAAGTATCTTAAATCAGTATGCTTTGATCTAGTTTTTATAGCAATATTAGTAGCTAACTTTATGGCTGCTTGGTTGTCCTCGTACACAATAATGGAATCTTTAACAGTTACTCCCATGTCTAATAATAACTGTTTGTACAAAATTAAGTCAGTGCATAGTAATGACAGACATGAAAATTCCGCTTCCATCGTGGACAAGCTGATATGCTGTTGTCTGATTGACCTCCACCCTATTAGTGTCTTAGCAAATAATATAGCCATCCCAGATGTTGATTTTCTAGTGTTTATGTCGGTTGCAAAACTTGCATCTGCATAGGCACTAAGACTCAAATCACCCTTTGGCTCTAAATACAATGCATGGTTCATTGTTCCTTTAAGATATCTTAAAAAAATTTTTAATGATTGCCAATGACATTGATGTGGATCTGAATTAAAACGTGCCAGCTGATTAACACTATAAGCTATATCTGGCCTTGACCAATTGCTTATATATGATAAGCTACCAATCAAAGATTGATATATAGACTTATCAAATTTGGGACTTTGATCATCAGTTTGGCAAACTTCCTGACTCATTGGAGTCTTTGCCGGTTTACAAAGTTCCATTTTATACGTTTTAATTAATTGGCAAATTTTATCTTCTTGAGATATCTTAAAACCATTTTTTGTTTTGTTAATTGTCAATCCTAAATACTTTTTAATTTCACCTAAATGCTTTAATTTTATCTTTTTAGCTAATAATGATATAATGTCATTAGCTTCATTATTAGTCTTAGTTATCAAAGCAATATCATCTGTAAATAATAACAATAATGACACTGTTCCATCATTTTCTCTTTTAAACGCACATGGATCTGATAAAACAGATTTAAATCCTATATTGTTTAATTCTTTCACAATATATTGGTTCCACTCAAAGCCAGATTGTTTCAACCCGTAAAGACTCTTTTTGAGTTTTCAACAATCATTACTATTTACTGTTGTGAATGAATAATGTTAAATAAAGTTATCTTGAGCTTGAAGTCAAGTGCAGGGTTCTGGCTCTGCACTTCTGATTGGCTGTTAATGGCAGGATCGGATTGGTCCGTTCAGGAGCATCTGATTGGCCATTAACAGGCCATTCTCATTGGTTAACGGAGCTAGCGCTCCCGGATTGCTATTGGTTGAATAGTTAATAAGTTGCCTATATAAGGAAGGCTATAGCAGCCATCCAGTTTGAGCTGTCACACTATGTAAATAAAGAGTTTGAAGTTCACTGTTTCTACCAGCTCGTCTCCATTATTCGCACCCATGCTCCAGACTTAACACTGGCGATGAGGGTGGGATTGGATGATATCAGAGCCAACTAAAACAACGACGAAGACAACCAAGCACGTGACTGAAACGCACAATGGCGGAACCATGTCCGGCGGCGTAGTACCACCCGCTCCGTTCGACCCAGCTCAAGAGGACTGGGAGTACTACATGGACCATTTCCAAATGTTTTTGGAAATGAATAATCTGAAGGATGCCACAACCGGGAAGAAACGGGCGGTATTCCTAATGCACTGCAGGCTGATGGTGTTCAAAATGGCTAAGGCATTAGCAAAACCTGCTGAAGTGAAGGCCATGGACTGGGACGTCCTTGAACCGCTACTAAGGGCCCACTATGCACCGACCGTTCCAACGCTCGTAAGACGACACAAGTTCTGTTAAGCCTGGGTTCCCCAACCAGGGTTAGGGAGACAGCTAAACAGAATGTGCAGCGTTAGTCAGATAGGCACACAGATAAATGAGTGAGCTAAGTTTGTATGTTTATTAACATACAGTAAAAATAACAGATACGCTTGTGCTATCAAAAATATAGTTTATTCCATTATGAGTTCATAGCATAGTCAAAATAACAGTCCAATAGTCATGTATCATTTAGTCAGTCCATTTAGGGATATTCAGTTAGCAAAGTCCATGCAGAATATCCTATGTCAGTTCACTTACAAATCAGTCCTTTGTTTCTCTCCCGTTCGAGCAATGCAGTCTTGATTCCAAGCAGTAATCAGGGATCATCAAAGCCAGAGAGAGAGCAAGCTGTAGCCTTGCTTCTTATAAAGTGCTTTCACAACCACTCCCCTAATTACAGTCCCATATTTAAAGCTGCAGACACTTTAACTAAACTATGATTACTTAGTTATTATTTTACCTAAACCAGTTAGGGTAAACAATGTTATCCCTAACATTCTCCCCTTTTAGGAAATAATAATAAATATGACTATTTACATCTTTAAATCATATTTGTTACAACTTTCTTTAAACTTAGTTACTCCTTGAGCTTTTGTAAATTGGTCTGCAATGTTTTCTTCCGTCATGCAGTATTCCAATTTAATTCGCCCATTCTTTACAGATTCTCTAACATTTAAGTATCTTAAATCAGTATGCTTTGATCTAGTTTTTACAGCAATACTAGTAACTAACTTTATAGCTGCTTGGTTATCCTGGTACACAATAATGGAATCTTTAACAGTTACACCCATGTCTAATAATAACTGTTTGTACAGAATTAAGTCAGTGCATAGTAATGACAGACATGAAAATTCCGCTTCCATCGTGGACAAGCTGATATGCTGTTGTCTGATTGACCTCCACCCTATTAGTGTCTTACCAAATAATATAGCCATCCCAGATGTTGATTTTTTTTGTGTTTATATCAGTTGCAAAACTTGCATCTGCATAGGCACTAAGACTCAAATCACCCTTTGGTTCTACATACAATGCATGGTTCATTGTTCCTTTAAGATATCTTAAAATTCTCTTTAATGATTGCCAATGACATTGATGTGGATCCAAATTAAAACGTGCCAGCTGATTAACACTATAAGCTATATCAGGCCTAGACCAATTGCTTATATATGATAAGCTGCCAATCAAAGATTGAAATATGGACTTATCAAATTTGGGACTTTGATCATCAGTTTCGCAAACTTCCTGACTCATTGGAGTCTTTGCCGGTTTACAAAGTTCCATTTTAAACGTTTTAATTAATTGGCAAATTTTATCTTCTTGAGATATCTTAAAACCATTTTTTGTTTTGTTAATTGTCAATCCTAGATACTTTTTAATTTCACCTAAATGCTTTAATTTTATCTTTTTGGCTAATAATGATATAATCTCATTAGCTTCATTATTAGTCTTAGTTATCAAAGCAATATCATCTGTAAATAATAACAATAATGACACCGTTCCATTATTTTCTCTTTTAAACGCACATGGATCTGCTAAACCAGATTTAAAACCTATATTGTTTAACTCTTTCACAAAATATTGGTTCCACTCAAACCCAGATTGTTTCAACCCATAAAGACTCTTTGAGTTTCCAACAATCATTACTATTTACTTTATTGTCTTTTATACCTACTGGTTTTCTTAAATATATAGTGTGCTGCAATGGTGCATGCAGATAGGCAGTTTCTACATCTAAATGGTTAATGACATAGTTTTTCTTAGCTGCCCACACTAATGCTGCTCTTAAAGATGTTGCTTTAAGACTTGGTGCAAAAACTTCATCGTAATCAGATGCAGTTTGATTAAATCCTTGAGCTACTAACCTAGCCTTATGGGTAACAGTCCCATCATTTCCAGTTTTTACTTTAAATATCCATTTGCACCCAATGGATTTTTCTCCTGGAGGTAATTTAGCATCTTCATAAACTTTCATTACCTTTAATGAATTTAGTTCTTTTTCCATTGCCTTTTGCCAATTCTCCTGATCCTTAGCAGGATGCATCCTAAGTTCATCTACACTAGCTGGAACTTTAGTTACTTGGCAAACTATACTTGCTTGATACCTATCAGGTGGTCTAGTTACACGTGTAGTACGTCTAGGTATTACAGGACTTACAGGTGGACTTTCATTTATTAACTCTTCTTGATTATCTAACTCTTCCTGATCAACTGTTTCCTCTTGTTCTGGTCCTATTTGTTCTTCATGGACTTCTTCTTTAATTGGACTCTTCTTATAACTAGTCTGATCTTTCTGCCTTTTGTAGGGTACAATAATTACTTCATTATTTAAATCTTGCTCTAATCTATTCCATCCTACATGTTCTAGGAATTTTGCACTAGCACTGGTGTAAACTCTAGATGTACCTGGTTCCCAGAATCTATAAGATCTATGATTAGATGTATATCCTACAAAATATAATCTTTTAGCTCTATGCTGTCCTTTGTGTCTAAGTTGTGTAGGGATATGCACCCATGCTGGTGCTCCAAATGTGTGCATGTAACTTAAATCAGGTTTTGTACCATGCCACAGTGTGAAAGGTAATTCACCTGTTGTTGAATTAACAACTTTATTTAATATATGATTACCACACATTATTGCTTCTCCCCATAAATTGTCAGGTAATCCTGAATCAGACATCATAGTTCGTGTCATTGATTGTAATGTTTGGCCTCTTCTCTCTATAAAGGCATTATGTTGTGGCCTATATGGTGCAGACTTTTTATGTTGAATACCTAACATTCTTAGTCTATTCTGGAATTTATTATTTGTAAATTCCGTACCATTATCTGTTATAAGAGTTACTAATTTCTTTTTAGTTTTCCTTTCAGCAAATTTTATCCAATTAAAGAGATTTTGATACGTTTCAGTTTTGCTTTTCATTAAATAGCAAAACCCATATCTAGAATAGTGGTCCATTATACTTAGTATGTAACGAGCTCCTCCAACACTTGGTTTTTTTCGGACCTATTAAATCAGCAAATACTACTTCTAAAGGCTCTTTGGTAGTAAATCCATCAACTCTATTAGCCGGTGTGACCCTGCTCTTACTTTGATTACAGGCATTACATTGCAAATACTTATTACAAGGTTTCAAACTTATTCCCTTAGATAATTCAACAGTTTTCTTAAGCATTTTAAAATTTAAATGCCCTAGCCTTCGATGTAACAAGTGAATACATTCATCATGAGGTTTCTTATTTTCATAAACTGTGTTAGCCACCTTTAAACCATCATCATTTAACACATATAATTCACCTCTTAAAGATGCAGTAATTTTCTTATCTTCTTTCTCAATTATGCAGTTATCTCCTTTAAAAGTAACTACATATCCTAGTTTAACCAAAATTCTAACTGAAATTAAATTAAACTTAAGTTGTGGTACATATAACATTTTTACATTCTCTTTTATAAAAGAACAATATGCGATACTTTGACCTTTAGCTTTCAGTTTCCAGCCATTAGCTAACGATATCTGCTGTGTACTCTTGGACATTTTAATAAAATTTTTGTTATCATTTGTTATACAGTGGGATGCTCCACTGTCAACCACCCATGAATTATTTTTTACAGCTCCGTTAGTATATATGGCTAACTCTAAATTTTTATTAATCTTTTGATGACTTTTAGTATTCTGGCCAGTGTTCTGGCGCTTTGCCTTTTTACAAAATCTTGCCAAATGACCTCTTCCTCCACAATTAAAACACTTTTTAATTGCGTATGCAGTAGGAGATTCATTATCTTCTTTTTGAGGTTGCTGCCTCCTTAATTCATTTCTTTCAAGTCTTCTTCTGGCCTCTTCAATCAAACTGCCAGTTATATCAGTTAAAGTTAGGCTTTCCTTTGGCAATATTTCAAGGGAAGTTACGTAGTTATCATAACTTTCATTAAGGGAAGATAGAATTATGTAGACTTGGTGTAGTTCAGAGAAAATAAGCTCTTTCTCGTGCAGTTCTTGAAAAATGCTTTGCATAGTTTTCAAATGACTCAGCATATCACCATTCGTCTGGAGATGCGTACTGAAAAGCTTCCGTGTTAGATTTATGTGTGCACCAACATTATTTCGAACATAAATCCTCTTCAGCTTCTGCCAACACCCAACAGCCGTTTTCTCTCCATGGATATAAACAAGCTGTTGGTCAGTTAAGGTTAAAGCAATTATGCAAATAGCTTGTTGATTTTTATGCATAAATTCTTCTATCTTTAGTCTATCTTCATCATCCTCTGCATCCCATTCTTCTATGTTTGGTGGATTTTCAATTATGTTCCACAAACCTTCTCTTCGTAGAAGCAGACTACATTTCATAGACCATGATACATGGTTTGTTCCATCCAACTTGGATATAAGGGACAAACGTTGTAGATTGACTTGTGCCATGTTTTCTTTATATGGATATAAAACTATAATTAATAAAACACAGCTGTCTGTTTACTGTAATGTATAACAACACAAACTCTCACTTTTACATAAATCTGTTTTATCCTAGTTAAACTGACTTTGCAGCCTCTGGGCCCATAACCAGTGTTAAGCCTGGGTTCCCCAACCAGGGTTAGGGAGACAAGCTAAACAGAATGTGCAGCGTTAGTCAGATAGGCACACAGATAAATGAGTGAGCTAAGTTTGTATGTTTATTAACATACAGTAAAAATAACAGATACACTTGTGCTATCAAAAATATAGTTTATTCCATTATGAGTTCATAGCATAGTCAAAATAACAGTCCAATAGTCATGTATCATTTAGTCAGTCCATTTAGGGATATTCAGTTAGCAAAGTCCGTGCAGAATATCCTATGTCAGTTCACTTACAAATCAGTCCTTTGTTTCTCTCCTGTTCGAGCAATGCAGTCTTGATTCCAAGCAGTAATCAGGGATCATCAAAGCCAGAGAGAGAGCAAGCTGTAGCCTTGCTTCTTATAAAGTGCTTTCACAACCACTCCCCTAATTACAGTCCCATATTTAAAGCTGCAGACACTTTAACTAACAAACTATGATTACTTAGTTATTATTTTACCTAAACCAGTTAGGGTAAACAATGTTATCCCTAACAAGTTCTATCAAAGAAACCAGCGGAAAGGAGAAAGCGTTGCCGATTTCGTTGCAGACCTCCGGAACTTGGGAGGCCTTTGCGATTTCACCGACCTAGAAGAGGCTTTGAGAGACTGAGTAGTCCTCGGGTTAGACGCTCTAAACATATAGAGCAAAATAATGGCTAAGGGCGACATTAGCCTTGCCGATGCCATTGCTGAGGCTACGCCATCGGAGGCGACCAAGAAGTCGGCTGCACAACTATGCCGAAATCGCGCTCCAGCACACCAACTAGCCAGCGAAGTTTCACCTAAGTCAGAAGGACAGCTTTCGACGGCCCACCATGAGGACCTTTCTTCATTGTCAGACAGCGACGAAGAAGAGGTCCATCGCCTGCGGTCCAACTGGGACCGTTACCCGAAATCCCAGCAACCGTGCGCTGGCTGCGGGGCCAACCATTACTGTTCCAATTGCAAATTCTGCAATGCACTCTGCCACGAGTGCGGGAAATGAGGCCATATCGGACGGGTCTGCAGAAGTCTCCTCAGACCCAGCCAGACCTCAAAGGGTACCAATCTCCGCCAACCGACAGGAAATCGTCCTGTAAGGCGAGAACCAACAAACCACTCCTACAGAAACTGACCCGTGAATCGCCTAACGAGACGGGAAGAGGCTCACCAAACACTCACTATCGGCCACGCCTCTTCGCTGGATGCCAAGAAAATTTGAGTCAAAGTGGACATCAAAGATCAGCCTTGCCAAATGGAAGTTGACTTGGGATCGTCTCTTTCGATGGTCTCCTGGAAGACCCTCAAGCAACTCATCCCTACTATCCAGCACCAAGACCTTCAATTCCAATGGCTCGTGTTAAAGGACTACCAAGGGAACCGGATTCCAGTTGTAGGATCCAGTCGAGTCCGGGTTGCGTTCAAGAACCGCACAGCGTACTTACCCCTGACGGTGATCGACAAGGACCGGCCTAGCCTATTAGGCCTGCAGTGGTTCGCACCACTCGGCATTGAAGAGGCAGGCATTAATCGGATCGGCGGCAGTGACTGGGAGGAGGACCTCGTCCATGAATTCAGGGATGTCTTCACGGAAAAGCTAGGCGAGTACAAGGGGACCCCGATAACCTTTAGCCTTAATCCAAAGATAGCTCCCATCCGCCTTAAGCTTCGTCGAGTTCCGTTCGCACTAAAGCCGAAAATCAACGAACAGCTTGATAAGTTGATAGCCCAGGGAATTTTAAAGCCAACCGACCACTCCCCATGGGAAACCCCAATCGTGATACCAATTAAGCTCAATTAGAATTTGTGGGGACTTTCGAGCCACTCTAAACCACGCCCTGCAACAAAATCCATATCCGGTGCCGGTGGTGCAACACCTCCTCCATTCCCTGGGGGGCAGAAAAGTCTTCACTAAACTAGACTTAGTTCAGCTTATTAGCAACTGCCGGTTGACAAAAAAACGGCACAGGCACAGACTATCGTAACCCACCGAGGTGCCTGTGCGGCTCCAATTCAGAGTCATTGTAGCCCCGGGGATCTTTCAGAGCCTAATGGAGAGACTCTTGCAGGGGATCAAAGGCGTTGTCCCCTACTTTGACGATGTGCTCATTGCTGCCCCCACTCCAAAAATTTTACGGGATCGTTTAAGACTGGTTTTACAAAAATTCCAAGAAGCAGGCCTGAAAGTAAAGAAAAATAAGTGCAAGCTGTGTACAGATCGTGTTGAATTCTTAGAGTACTTGATTGACAGTCAGGGTATTCACCTTACCGATAGCAAATTGAGAGCAATAAAAAACGCTCATAGACCCCAGAACAAGGCCGACCTCGAGGCATTCTTAGGCCTTATCAATTTCTATAACGTATTCTTGCCGCACAAGGCAACTGTCACTGAACCTTTACATTGCCTACTAGATAAAAAAGCAATTTGGGTATGGGATCACAGAGAAGAGCAGGCGTTCTGTAATGTAAAAAAACTACTGACGCTGTACTAATGCAGTACAATGAGACTTTACCGTTGAATATCACATGTGATGCATCGCCTTTTGGAGTGGGCGCCATTTTGAGCCATGTATTGCCTAACGGTAGCGAAGCCCCTGTTGCTTACTTCAAAAACGTTCACGAAAATCGAGCGAAATTACAGCCAGATCGATAAAGAAGCCCTGGCAATTGTATCGGCTGTTAAAAGATTCCATGAGTACGTGTACGGCCGGGCTTTTACTATAGTAACTGACAACAAACCGTTGCTGGGGATAATCGCTGGGGATAAGCCAACTCCCTACATACTTTCTCCCAGGATGACCCGCTGGTCAGAATTCTTGGCTGCCCACAATGATCAGCTACAATATTGGCTTCCGGTTTCGCGTGGCTTCGGGGCAGCAGGAATTCGCGACAGCTCGCGATGCCTGCTGTGCTAGCTGTCGAGGTACCCCTGATCCAGATGGGTCAGGGGGATATGGCTGCCCTGTAGGGACAGCTGAAGAGAGAGGGGAGTCGGATAGGGGGGTGGGGGTGTCGCAGACCCCCCCCTTCGCCGGAAAAACCCCTTTTTCCCAAGGCGGTGGAGCGGCGGTCAGCAATGGCCGCCACGAAGAAGCCAGCAACCGGGTAAGATTGCGCTGGAGGAGAAGAGTGAAAGTGATGTCTGAGCCGGGTCAAGTAACATCCTTTAAATTGCCTGGAACTGAGCTGTTTGAATTGCTGGAGGATACATTGTATCCCTAAGAAGAGCGAAAGCGGCGGAGAAGCTGTTAAAGGGAACTTTTTTTTTTTTCTTCACTCTCCCACCCCATGGAAACAGCAGAAATGTTTGGATATATTGGACATTGAAAGTGAATTGGACATTGAAAGTGAATTGTTTTGAGAGTTGAAGCTAAGGGACAAAAGGATTTTTGGACATTGAAAAATTTAAGAAATTGGAAAACCCTTGTTGGAGGTATGGATTTCTGATTATTTAAAATTGATATTGCAAGTGGGAAGGGAGAGGAGAAAAAATTGGAGCAGAAGCTGAAAAAGGAGGAGATTGCCTAGAATCCCAAAGAAAGATATATGGTAATTGGACCTCTTTGATTAAACATTAACCCCAGAAAGAGAAAGAGAAGAAGGAAGAAAAGTATTAACTTTTGGAACTTTCTTTTGAATTGTTTTTGATTAAAAATACTTGTGGTTGTTTTGGGAAAAGTTTCTCTTTTCATAATGGCATCGCTTGTGGATGAACTAAAGGCTGAATATCAAAAATATAAAAAGGAAGATACTTTGGGCGCTTTGTTTCAATTTTTAGAAATGGCGTTATGTACTTATGAAAAGTTGATTACGCAGCAGAAGGACTGGGACAAGGAAGAAGAGGAAGAAGAAGCCATTTTTGATGAACAATGGGTCCTTTCCGGAGAGGAGGAGAAAAAGGATAAGAAAAAGGGGATTTTAAGAATTATAAAAACAACCAAAGAAGAGAAAAATGAGCGAAAAGGTGGAGGCAAGATTAGAAAGCAAAGGAAAAGGAATAAGAAAAGGGAGGAGGAAAAACAAAGGGGTAAAAAGGGAGGAGAAGAATAAGCAAGAGAGAAAGGGGGGGAGGAGAAGCCTCAATGGGGGGAAGCAAGATCTAAAGAAAAAAAGTTTATTTAGAGACAATGGGTGAATTTAATTTAGGATAAAAGAGGGATTCTGGAGGGTATATAAGATTGTGTTTTTATATGTGTATTTAGAGTATAAAATTTATTATGTAATTTTAGAATTTTTTAAACAGAATCGCAAGTTGCATCTTTCTTTACTGGGCAGGATTGCTTTGATTAAAATGAACATACTACCAAAATTTCTATACCTATTTCAGACAATCCCAATCAAATTACATAAAAAATTCTTTGAAGAATTAAATAAGATAACACTCAAATTTATTTGGCAGGGAAAAAAAGCCAGGATTAACATAAAGGCATAACAAGATTCGAAGAGTAGAGGGGGACTGGCTCTTCCAAATTGGGAATTATATTATTCGGCAGCCACCTTACTATGGTTAAGAGATTGGGTGAACCTACTTAATAAAAGAACTCTATTATTAGAAGGGCACAATCTCCAGAGAGGGTGGCATGCCTTTTTATGGGAAGTGGGGAAACCCAAGAAGTCTTACTTTCATAGACATCTTATTAGGGACTCACTATTAACTAATTGGAAAAAAGTATGCAAAAAACACTATCTAAAAGTACCGATTTGGCTATCAACAATGGAGGCAATGGTACATCCTAATAACCTGGACATAACAAAAATGATCAAATACAAAGATTTATTAGACCCACAAGGAAAACTGAAAATACGACAAGAATTAGAATAACGAGGATTTAAAATTGATCAGTGGTTATATATTCAAATCCACAGTAGATATAAACAAGACAACAAAGACTTTGGAATTTATAATAAACTGCAGTACTTAGTCAAAATTTTATTAGGACCAAATAAAAAGAATATATCTAAATTCTACAAATACTTACTGAAGTAGAACTAGAACAAGAGATAGTCAAAGGAAATATGATAGCCTGGAGCAGGAATGTTGGACAAAGTATTACACTATCAGAATGGGAAAGGATTTGGAACAGAAATATCAAGATCACAAAATCGGCAGCTTACAAAGAAAATATATACAAAATGTTTTACAGATGGCACCTGCCCCCTTCGAGGTTGGTGAAAATGCACCCCAACATGAGTCCAAAATACTGGAAATGTAAAAGCATAGAAGGAACCTTTTTCCACATGTGGTGGTCATGTAAGGAAACCCAGAAATATTGGCAAAAAAATAGAAAATGGTTGGAGGAGATAACCACAATCAATAAATCTCTCTTTGAAATCAGAGGTTTATTTTCATGAGCAATTTGGAACATGAAAAGCCATCATAATATAACAACATTTCAGTAAGATAATACGTACTAACAAGAACTCATTGCAATGAGGTCCAGGGATAATAGCTAAGTCCAGCGAAGAATAGCTACCATCGGTGGTCCTGATTTGTGATTTACCCCCTTCTTTTATACCCTTTTTCTGAAGACTACCCAATGGTATGTAATCTTACTGGATGTACCTCCTTGTCCCCACATACTGATTTATAGGTACATGCCAACTCTTTGTCAACTCTCTTGCCATCTGCCACTTTCAGTTCCCCTTTTTCTTGATATCCCAGACATTCATGATCCAAAATAGCTCTTATTTTTGATTGTCCAGCAAATATATACTTTTTTGCAGAAGTAGCAGATAGCAACATATTGCGAAGCTTGCAAAATCAGCTCATCAGATAAAAAATATTTTGCCAGGCTTGCAAAATCAGCTCAGCTGGCATTATTATATATTGAGGCCTTCAATAAAGCAGAGGCCTACACCAACTTTAATGCCTAGTTGTCTTCCTCTCACAGATTGGAAATAAACTTTTTTTAAAAAATAAATAAATAATAGTCTTCATTAAAGTATGTGTCTTATAATATAGGGGTTGCCAACCTTTTGGACCTCAAGAACTACCAAACTCATAATTTTAAGTCCCGCAGACCAGAGACCCTGGGAAAGCCCCCCAAAAAGTCTGCAGAAAAATTCCCCACTCCATTTTCCTACCGATCAATTATTCTTTATTTGGGATCACAGGATACCATCTCCAGCTCCATTCTCAGGGGAGAGAGAGAGAGAGGCTTTGTGCAAGGAAAGCAGCAGAAGTCTTTCTTTCTCTCCCCAAACTCCGCCAGAAATGAGTTTTTGTGAGACTTGTTGCACCAGTGCAGCCTCTTGGAGCAGGATGCCTTGCAGGGTCCCAAAGACTCATTTTTGGCAGAGTTTGGGAAGAGAAAAAGACTTTTGCTACTTTCCTTGCGTGCAGCCAAAAGCAGCAGAAGAAAGAAGAAAGAGGGCGGAGCTGGCATTGCGACGATACAGCATGTGATGTTGGAGGTCTGAGATTGCTGCCGATATCTTTGCTCCTGGACAGTCCTATCGGATCCAAAGAGATCCTGGACAGTCCTATCGGATCCAAAGAGACGGTGAAAGTGAAGAGTGCATCCTGTTGATCCCAGGGATACCGCAAAGTCCCTGGTAGCTCCAGGAGAAGCTCTTTTTGCCAGAGGCAAAGAGGCAGCCATTAAAGCTGCTGAAGTTGGGACAGCTCCAAAACGGAAGAGAGCAGAAAGAAAGAGTGTGCCGATTTGGTGAGAACTTTTTTTAATTTTAAGATCTGAAAGGACACCCTAAGGAAAAGAAAGAATCTGTAAAAGTTTTGACAGAAGTGATTAAGCGATGATTTTAAACAGGAATGTCAAAGTAATGTGTTTTTTTTCTTCTCATTGTTGGATCTTCTATATATGATCTTGTATTTTGAAACTGGTTTTTTTGTTTATATCTATTTTTTGGACTGGTTTTTTTGTTTATATCTATTTTTTCTTCTCCTTTTTGATTTTGTAATATTACAGGCTAGAGGCTCCCTTTAGTTATTTCATTTTTTAAAAATGTCTTTTTCTTTTTTTTATTAATTCTTATTATATCCTGCTCGGAAAAGGAGGTGGAAAGTGAGAGCAAAGAAACTTTGTAATACTGCCAACTAGAGGCTTGAAAATATTCTATTTCCCTGTCACTGGACAAAGCTGAGAAAGAAAGAACTGAGACTCTTTTCCAAGGACATTGCTATTTGATAAGATAGAGGGAAGAGCATGGGAGAGTATTATTGCAGGTGCTCTTCTGGGTTTCTATCAACAGCTGGAGTCTGGTGTTGAAACATAGGGGGAAAAAGATGATAAGTTTTTTGAGAAGAGAGTTATAATAAGAGCCTTGGATAATTAAACAAAGTGCAGTGTGCCCTTTTTACTTTTCCTAAGTTGTGCTATCCCTCCTCACCAGCTTTATTCTATTTTTTTTAATCTTTTTTTTTGTAATAACTATTTGGGTTTTTGGCTTTGTTGGAGCTTGTCTTTGTTTTTCTTTTCTTTTTTTTGGGGGGGGGGGAGTCCAATCTCTATGTTTGCTTTTTATTTTAAAGGGAAAGCCTTAAAAGCCTTTTTTTTTCTTTCCTGGTATTTTTGTTTTTTCATCTACCTTTCTGGTTTATTCTTATGCACTTTTTTTCTGTTTGAGACATTTCAATTGGATTAAGGTGTTGAAGAACCTGAAGAATTTTTCCTTTTCCTTTTTTTCCTTTTTCTTTTTTTTCTTAAGTCTTTTTCTTTATCTAACTGTCAGGCTGCGCTCCTTTTAGATCCCAAGAAAGAAATACTCAGACTCCATGGGGTAGAGCAAAGTTATCCTTTTACTGGGAAATAAAGTGGTAGCTACAAAGCAATTCCGAAACTGAGAAATTGGCGGGTAGAATGCATATACAAAGAAATAGGTTTGTCCCCACCCCCCAAAGTTCAAATGGTTCTTCCAATTAAAACTTTTGAGACAGCTCATGTGGTCATCTTCAGATGGTGATGAGACGTCTTGTCAAATGACCTTGACATATTTTGATAAAAGTTCGCAGTTGCGCAAAAGAGGAAAAGATAGCCAGGAAACAGAAAGTTAAAGACAAGAATCCCCCCTCCCCTTGCTAGCCCAGCAAGGAATGCAAACACCTCCAGCTCTCTTCCCATATAAAATCCCCCCTCCCACCGTTGCCATGACAGCCGAGAGAAATAATGAAATAATAGCAGATAGTTAGATAGAGGGAAGAGCATGGGAGAGTATTATTGCAGGTGCTCTTCTGGGTTTCTATCAACAGCTGGAGTCTGGTGTTGAAACATAGGGGGAAAAAGATGATAAGTTTTTTGAGAAGAGAGTTATAATAAGAGCCTTGGATAATTAAACAAAGTGCAGTGTGCCCTTTTTACTTTTCCTAAGTTGTGCTATCCCTCCTCACCAGCTTTATTCTATTTTTTTTAATCTTTTTTTTTGTAATAACTATTTGGGTTTTTGGCTTTGTTGGAGCTTGTCTTTGTTTTTCTTTTCTTTTTTTTGGGGGGGGGGGAGTCCAATCTCTATGTTTGCTTTTTATTTTAAAGGGAAAGCCTTAAAAGCCTTTTTTTTTCTTTCCTGGTATTTTTGTTTTTTCATCTACCTTTCTGGTTTATTCTTATGCACTTTTTTTCTGTTTGAGACATTTCAATTGGATTAAGGTGTTGAAGAACCTGAAGAATTTTTCCTTTTCCTTTTTTTCCTTTTTCTTTTTTTTCTTAAGTCTTTTTCTTTATCTAACATTGATTGGATTAAGGTATACAAGAACCTGAAGAAATTTTGTCCTCCATTTTTTTTCATTATTATTAATGGGCTTCTTTTTTCTACTATTTTTATTTTGAACTATAATTGGTTACTTCACAATTGGATTAAGGTGTAGAAGAACCTGAAGATATTGAATTGCTTAAAATGAGTAGGAAATTTACAGCTCCTGGTTCTTCAACTTCTATGTCTTCCTCTCCACCATCTGGAGGACAACGTTCAATACAGATAATGTTAAAGCAAGAAAAAGAACAAGAAAAAGTGACTCTGCAGATAATTATGCAAGGAATTCAAAATATTCAAGCAAGATCAGAGAATATTGAAAAGAGAATAGAACATCGAACAAAGGACAGAGAACATTGAAGAAAGAACAGGGGAAACCGATGAAAAAGTGGAGAACATCCAACAAATGATGTTGAAGTGTGATGAGAGATTCCAAAAGATTGAAGAAGAAGATAAACAAAGAGACAAGAAGATTGGAGATATTGATAATAGATTAACGGTGGTTGAACAAGATAAAAGTGGTATGTTGAGATGGGAGATGGATTCTATCTTAGATTCCAAAACATAGAGGAAGAAAAAGGACAAAACCTAGCTGAGATAATGATAGAAATACTGGCTGAAGCTTTGGAAATAACTCAAGAGAAGATGATGGATGGAATAGATGAGGTTTATCGAGTTTTCACAAGATATGCAATGAGAAATAGCTTACCAAGAGAAGTCCACATTAGATTTACAAAGAAAGCCATTAAAACACAAATATTGCAAGTGGCAAAAGAGAAAACATTGAAATACAAAGACAAGGAGATTGTGATCTTAAAACAAACACCCAGAAGAGTGGGAGAGATGAGAATACCGATTTCTCACTAAAATGCTACTTTAAAAAGAGGTGAATTATGGATGGCTGATTCCAGAAGGTTTAATGTTCACATGGCAAGAACAAAGACATAGAATTGACTCAATTGAGAAAGTGGAATTATTTTATACAGAATTTTTTGGAAGGAAAGAGGAAGAGGCAGAAAAAGAGATCTCACTAATTGAATTCCAAGAGGACTGCCAAATGGTGACTGAAAAAAAAGAAGGTGCAGTAGGTGGAAAGGTGGAAGCCAAAGAACAACGTGAACTAAGATCTACGAGAGCTGCTAAACCTAACTATAAAATATAACCATGGAAGAGAAAAAAATGATTACAATTAACATAAATGGACTTAACTCAATCATTAAAAGAAGGAAAACCTTTCATAAATTAGAGAAATTAAAATTTGATATAATTTGTCTACAAGAAGTACATATTAAAAAATAATATGAACAATTGTTGGTACAGCCAAAATTAGGGAAAATATTTACTTCCTTGACCCAATGTAAGAAAAGAGGAGTGGTTTTATATATTAAAGAGACCACCCCAGCAAAATTGATCTATACCGATGATGATGGAAGAATACTAATGGTGGAAATAATGGACAATAATATGAAAACACTCCTGATTACAATTTATGCTCCAAATGACAAACAAGAAAAATTCTACAAAAAATTACATATGAAAATAATTGAATTGGACTATGCTAATATAGTTATGATGGGAGATTTTAATGGAATTGTAGACAATAAATTGGACTATACAGCACAGAAATCAATAAAGGAAAACAGAAAGACTCTCCCTAAATCTTTTTTTAAAATGGTAGATGAAATAAACTTAAAAGATACATGGATAGAAAGAAATCCTAAAACTAAACAATACACCTTCTATTCAAATAGACACTTATCATGGTCCAGAATAGATATAATATGGATGTCAACAGAATTAATATCTAACATTCAAGAAATAAATATTGAAACAAGTACTTGGACAGTTCACAATCCAATGATAATTAAATGGAAAGGACAAAAAGAAGATCTAGATGGATGTTAAATAATACTATTTTAAAGGAAAAAGACTTCACACAGTGGTTGGAAAAAGAATTGGCTTTTTTCTTTAGAGAAAACAAAAAAGAAGATACATCAATTCAGAATGTATGGGATACAATGAAGACATATGTTAGGGGCTTGATAATAGACTATACAAGGAAAAGGAATACTATGGAAAGGCAAGCCTCGAAGGCTCTAGAGGATGAGCATAAAAGACTTGAAAAAGAACTACAGAAAATGCCACAGAAAAAGGACATCAAGCTAAAAATGGATATAATTAAACACAAAATGGATCAAATAGAAAAAGAAGAATTAGCACAGAAAATTAGAGGTGCTAAACAGAACTACTTTGAAGATGCAAACAAACCAGGTAGATGGTTAGCATACAAATTGAGAAAGGAGAAAGAATCAAGGGAAATATTGCAATTAATAGATGACCAAAGCCAAGTTTGCCATGGTAGCAAAGAGAAGAAGGAAATCATTCAAGACTTCTATGGGAAATTATATATGCAAGAGAATATTGATGAGGAAAGAGTTAAACAGTATTTATAGAATGCTAATTTACCTCAGATGCCTAAAGAGACTGAAAAAATGTTAGAAAGCAACATAATGATGATGGAGTTAACTGAAGCACTCAAGAAGCAAAAGAATGGAAAGGCACCAGGCCCAGATGGACTTCCGGCAGAATTTTATAAAATATTACAAGAATCGTTGAATCTTCCATTGCTAGAAGTTATGAATGAAGTTATCTTAAAGAAGAAGATACCTAAATCATGGTCAGAAGCCTATATTATACTTATTCCAAAAGAGGAGGCCAACCCATTACAAATTAAGAACTATAGACCTATTTCTTTACTAAATGCAGATTATAAAATCTTTGCTTCAATATTGGCAGAAAGATTTAAAAATATTTAAATAATTTTATCCATCCTGATCAAAATGGATTTCTGCCAAAGAGACAAATTAAAGACAATATGAGAGTAATCTTGGACACCTTGGAATACTACGAGGCACATCCTGAAAAAGAAATGGTTCTGATATTTCTAGATGCACAGAAGGCATTTGATAATGTGAATTGGCGATTCATGTTATTACTGTTATTGGACCAGATGGGTTTTGCTAGAAAATTTATTCAAGCAATAGAAGCTATATACTATAAGCAAATGGCAAAGGTAATGATAGAGGGAGAACTGACAGACTCTGTTAATATAAGAAAATGAACAAGACAAGGGTACCCACTATCACCTTTGTTGTTTGTGTTAACTTTGGAAGTGTTAAACAGAAATATTAGAGATGAAAAGAATATAAAAGGAATGAAAATCAAAAAGGAAGAATTTAAGCTGCAAGCATTTGCAGATGATCTGGTTTTCATCTTAGAAGACCCTTTAGAAACAGCATCAGAATTGATAGAAAAGATAGAGACATATGGAAAAGTGGCTGGTTTGAAAATAAATAAAGATAAGACAAAGATTTTGACAAAGAATACGCTATTAAGACAAAAGGAAGAACTGGCAGACCTATTGAAAATTCAAGTCACGAATAAGATCAAGTACTTGGGGAAATATTTGACAGCAAAATGTAGTACATTAAAAGAGAATAAATAGATTTGGTGAAATGGGAAAACTTACAACTGTCACTAATAGGAAGAATTTCAACAATCAAGATGAATATATTACCCAGAATTTTATATTTGTTTCAAACAATTCCAATTAGGCTTGGAAAAGACTACTTTGAAGATTTAAATAAAATTGTGTTGAAATATATATGGCAAGGTAAGAAAGTGAGAATAAAGTTAAAACTTTTGCAAGATGCTAGAATTAGAGGATTTGGTTTGCCTAATTGGGAGTTGTACTACCAAGCTACAAATCTGATGTGGGTTAAGGAATGGATAACACTAAGAAATACTAGATTGTTGATATTAGAAGGACATGACTTGTTGTTGGGGTGGCATGCTTTTTTATGGTACAAAGGAACTAAAACACAGGGGTATTTTAGAAGACATTATATACGGGAGTTTCTGTGGTTAAACTGGGAGAAGATTAAAAGACAACGTTATTTGAAAATTCCAGTCTGGTTATCAACTATTGAAGCATTTTCGTATCCTATAATATACAAAAAGGAACAAACAGTTAGATGTGGTGAAATATTGAATGAAAAGGGGGGACTTAAATCTATGCAAAAACTAGAGGAACGTATAAAGATGAATTGGTTTTCATATACGCAAATACACTCAAGGTACGATAAAGATTCTAAAACGGAAGGTTTCTATTATAAATTGACTGATTTAGATAAGATTTTGACAGGTACTGATGAAAAGGTGATTAAAAAATTGTATGGATATTTATTAGAAATTAAACTAGAAGAACAACAAGTTAAAGAAACTATGATTGCTTAGGGGAAGAATTTTGGATATGGGATTGATTTAGAGAAATGGCAAAAATTGTGATCTCAAAATTATAAAATGACAATGTCAACAGCATATAAAGAAAATTTGTATAAGATGTTTTACAGGTGGCATTTTCCCCCAACAAGAATAGCAAGAATGTTCAAGAATAAATCAGAAAAATGTTGGAAATGTCATCAGACACCTGGCTCATATTACCATATATGATGGACTTGTGCGGATGCTAAAAAATACTGGACTAAAACCCACATGTGGTTGGAAAAAATGACAAAAAAACACATAGATTTGAAACCAGAGATATTTTTATTGGAAATTTTACCTGAAATATATGGTAAAGACTTGAAATACCTGATTGTAAATGTATTAACAGCGGCTAGGATTGTATTTGCTAAAAACTGGAAAAATGAGAAAATACCATCACAGGAGGAAATCATTAAGAAAATATTGGAATGTGCTGAAATGAGTAGATTGACATTTGAAATTAGAGAAAAAGAAGATAAACAATTTTATAAAATTTGGGATCTTTTCTATCAATGGTTAGACAATAAAGTACAGTAATGAATTATGTAGACTTTTAGAAAATAATAAATATACAAAGATGTACCTCTTTCTTTTTATATCTACAAAATGATTTTTGGATAAATTTGGGATGGTAATATGAACTGTTATAAGATCTAAGTAAATTATGGTTATCTTGTAAAACATGAATAAAAGTATAGTCAAATGATTGATTAATAATGATACTAAGGTATTTAATTTTTGATTGACAATATGAGATTATATGTAATGTAATTGTAATTGAAGACTACGAAATGGAAGCACAAAACAATTTGTAAACCAACTGGCACACCTATGGAAGATAGCTTGATGCTTTTATGTTTTGTTTGTTTATGTTTGTTTTTAAAAACCAATAAAATTTGGAGAAAAAAAAAGTAAGTGGAAAGAAGCATCCCGGTGGCCAGGCCAGGCATGTGGGGCGAGTGGGGCAAGTTCCCCCCCTCCGCCCTTTCCCCCCTCCCCTCACTACCTTGTGTTGCTTGCAATGCAAGCGATGCAAGCCTTGTGTTCCCGCAGGCCATGTGGGTGGCGCAGCCTTGTGTTCCCACACAACATGGATTAATTGCTTTGGGGGGGTGCTTTGGAGGTGACAGTTCTCTGTGGATCACGAAAATTTTCTCGTGGACCACCAGCCCAGTGATTCATAATCACTGTTATAATAGGTATATTTCATTTCAAATCTCTTTATGCCCTGAAAACAAAACAAGTCAATTTCTGTTTACATTTATTTAGCAACAAACTTTTTTCCAGTTAGTAAAGAAGTCAGTAGAATCTGATTTATCAGCTATATATTTTTGCTGTTATTTTAGTAGATGGAGAAAGATGGAACAAAAATAAACTGAAATAAAATGAATCAAACTACTGCCCTTTTGTTTGCATTGAATTGTGCTTTTTATTTAGTCCTTTTCAATTAAAATCAGTATGTGCAAAAAAAGTTACAGTTATTCAGATAGTCCTCAAATTACAACCATAATGAAGCCTGCCCATTCAGCTGGTCTGCCCCCATCCTCCCCCTATTACCTTTCAAAGATCTCCAGAGCTCAGGATGTCAGGGTAGGAATGGACAGGTTGCTCCAAAGCTGGGATAGATGGCAGAAAAGCTTCCATCTTTTTCTGAGACAATAGATAAACCAATCTCTTTTCATCGCTAGACACTAGCCTTCCCTTCCTCAGCGAAGGCAAATGGTGAGGGAAGAGAACTCTTCCTTCCCTTTCTTGATGTTTGCCTTTGGTACCTTATTAATGATGGATGGAGGGAAAACATGGATACAACCAGTAAACTTTTCTTGTAGAGTAAATTTCCTTTAAAGACTCGGGTCTCTCTGCAAACAAATGCACAGCTATACACTTTAAATAAGGTGGTTCCTTGTTTAGAGCTCCTTGTTTTATGCCTATTTGTCTGTTTTAATCCCTGTTTATCTGGGTATTGAGCACCAGAGGGGATGTATTCTCGTCTTTTGGTTTCCTTCTTAGCTTTTGATGATGTTGATGATTTTGAATGGTGTGTAGTATGGTTTATTTGTATGTGTCTGTTGATGGCTGATTTATCAGAATACCAAGCTTCCGGGAATTCCCTAGGATTTTTGGATTCGGCTTGGTCCAGGATGTTCACAATTTGGAATTGTGGGCGAGTCTGTCCATGTCTTGTGAGTTGAGGAGGTTTCATCATGTCTTCTGACTGCTAATTGGTGTTCATGGATGCAATCTACTAGTCTTCTACCTGCCTGTCCCACATAGTAGCTGTTGTAGTCTTTACATTGTATGTTGCAGATAGCTTCTACAGTTTCTTCTTGGGCTTTGGGGTCTTTTGGTTTACATAAGATGTTATGGAGGGCTTTAGTTGATTTGTATCCTATGGTGACGCTGTATGGTTGTAATTGTATGGTTACTTGTTTTTGAGATGTTTTTGATACTGTTGCCCTTTTCATAGCTTGTTTTGCTTGTGCTATAGTGGGTTTGATAAAATGTAGTGGGTTTGATAAAGCTGCATGGCTATCCATTTTGTTGGAAATGGTTTTATAGGCAATCTGTTTCCATTTTCTGATGTTTGGGTTGTTGCAGTACATTTCTATTGTATTTGTCAGGATAATGTTCTTACAGAACTGTTTTTATGGGAGGTTAGGTTGTTACTTTGGTAATGCATTACTTAAGTACTGTGGGTTGTTTTTTTAAAACGTATTTGCATTTCTAATTTGCTGTCATTTCCATTGCTAATATCTAGGAAGGATAGGATGATGTTGTTTTCTTCTTCTTTTATAAATTTTATTCTTTTGAGGATGTTGATAGTTTCATACAAAATAGTGTATGCTCTAATTATTCCTTTTTTATTTTGACAAAAGTGTCATCTAGATCAGGGGTTGCCAACCTTTTGGACCTCAGGGACCACCAAACACATAATTTTAAATCACAGGGACAACTAATATGAATTTTGATTGATGGTGGCTTGCTGACGGTAGGAGGGAGGGAGGGAGACAGAGAGAGAGAGAGGGAGGGAGGGAGGGAGGGAGAGAGATCTGATCTAACCTCTCTCTCTCTCCCCCTCCCTCTCTCATACACACACACACACACACACACAAACACACAGAGAGGCAGGGGTGAGATTCAAATTTCTTAACTGATTCTTGGGTGTGGCCAAATTTGTGGGTGTGGTCATGTGACTGGCTGGGCTTGGCTTGTATGTAAATATTATAAATATTTATGTAAATATTGAGGGTTTTTTTTATTAAAAAAAGAGCAATTTTTACTCCAAATAAGACAAAGCAGGCAGGCAGATTGAGTTGCTCACAGAATCACACATTCAGAGATCTATCTTTCTGCCATTGGCTACCTGAGTCTTTTACATAAAATTTGCTTGTAAGCAAACTCATAAAATTTGCTAGCAAGCAAACTCATAAAATTAACTCACATCCAACAATTTCCTGCTTTCTAGCCAATCAAAATCTCCCAGCACAGCAGAACAGCTAATGGTTGGGGGGGGAGGAAAAAATAGCAACTTAGGCAAATTTGCCAAGTAAGGAGTGAGTGGGCGGGGAGAGTTTCCATGGGCCATGTGGGCAGGACAGACTTGTGTTTCTGCACAGCCTGGATTAATTGCTTAGGGGAGGTGCTCTGGGGGTGACATTTCTCTGCGGACCACCAAAATTTTCTTGCGGACCACTGGTTGGCAACCACTGATCTAGATATTGGATTCATACTTTTGGTTGAATAAGTGGGAATGTCATAGTTTGTAGATTCTTCCTGGTTAGGTTGATAGTTCTCTTGATTAGGTTGTCCATTTTATATTGGGTTGGTATTTACTGGGATGTAGGTTTCTTTTTTGGTTTGTTGTATGTATTATATTCTGTTTATGGTAACCATAGTTTGGCCTTTGTCTGCTGGAAGAATGGATGGTTTGGTCCTTCTTTAAATTTTTTTAGATTGTTCTGTCCTCTGCTTTGAGCTGGTTCTGTTTCTGTGTTCTTTTGGTCTATGTATGATTATCTCTGTTATGTTTTCTTGTGTCTCTGTGGCAAGTCCAATTGTTTTAAATGCTGCTTCTAACACTACAAAGAATTATTACTGATTCTGTGTTTGTGTATATATGTATAAACCCTACCTATGTAAGTTGCTTATAACTCTAACCTATCTATTCTATTTTGGAGACTGGAATTAGAACAAAACACCAGGTAAAAGTAATTTTATTATAATCCAGCAGAGGGAGGTAGAAGACTTTGAGTTGAAGCCTTAACTTATTTAATATTTAAACATGAAACCAAACCTCTATACTTTCCAGGATACTAAATTTAAAGATATGAAATTACACATTTCTCCATTCAGAAGAAAAAGCCTAATGACTAGATCTTATTTGGAAATGATCATTGATTGTCTGGATATATTTTTGTACACTTGATTTTATAATTTTCATGTGCATTCTCTATTTCATTCTAAAATTTTGATTTATTTATTTTTTGCACTTTTTTAACACCATGAAGTTTTTAACTCCCAACCTAAGAGAAAGTTCAATAAAATCAAAAGGTTGCTTATGAGTTATAATTATAAAGCGAAAAGGCTAGTCCTCTTGCAGCAAAAAGCACTATATGTATTGTGCTGTTCATTGGTCTCTGAACTGCTGTACACATTAGGCATCTTTCAATTTGTATTGTGGGACTCCAGGAGAGGTCCAGAAGGATTCGTTCTTATGAATGTACATTAGTTTTGCCAAAAACCTGTGGAGTTCAGCTGACTGTTTTTTCCCCTGCTGGCAATGTTAGGGAACCTGAATCTTAATGAGATTGACCCCAAGTGGCCTCTCTCTGCACACCAATCCCAAATGGCATCTTAATTTACTAAAGGTCTCTGGAAGATGAAGCAACACCTAAAGAACTGGTGGATAAAGATGAATAGAGAATTTGTTTGTTATATACTCAAGTCTGACCTTATACCATAGCAACAAAAAGGAAGACTGTTACTACTGTTAACTTTAATCAGTTACCTGCCCATTAGATAGAAGTGTTGCCTGGCTCAGGGCTTCCAGTTTGCAAGGCTTCAGCAGCGGCAGGGATTCGCGATACTGTGTGATCCCTGCTGCGTTCGCTGCCAAGGTTCCCCCGATCCGTTCGGATTTGGGGGATATAGCTGCCCTGTAGAGGCAGCTGAAGACAGGGGGGGATCCGGATAGGGGCTTGGGGGTGTCGCAGACCCCCTCCCCACCTGGCAAAACCCCCTTTTCCCAAGGCAGAGGAGCGGCGGTCAGTAATGGCCGCCATGAAGAAACCTGCAGCCAGACAAGATTGTGCAGGAGGAAGAGGGAAGGGCTGTGAAAGTTGTTTTTGACCGGGACAAAGCAAGAGAGAGTGCCCTGGAGTCTTGAAGGCTGCTAAGGATACATTGTTTCCAGAGAGAGTTACAAGCGGTGAATATCCTAAAAGGGAAAGTTTTTTTTTTCTTTTCACTTTCCTTCCTAACGTGACAGCGGATGGAATCATAAGAGAAATCCGAAAACCTGCATTGGAGGTAATTGAATGTTGAAGGGATAAGGATTTCTGAACATTTAAAGGGAAAAAAAAAAATCTTTTTGGCTGTGAGTGGAAAGGGAGAGGAAAAAAAATTGGAGCAAATTTGAAAATAAGGAGAAGATTGCCTAAAATTCTAAAGAGTTATTAAACATCAATAAGACTTCTAAAAGATATATCTTAAATGGAACTTTGTGACTAAAATTTAGTCCCGGAAAGAGAAAGTGAAAAAGGAGAAAGTATTTAGGGGAAACAGCTTGTTTGGATTGTTTGCTGATTCTGGAACCTCTGAGAATTATCTCTGGTTAAAAGCACTTGGGTGATTGTTTGGAAAAAAAAATTTCTCCATACAATGGCATCACTTGTGGATAGATTGAAACTTGTATTCCAAAAATATGAAAAAGAAAAGCAAGAAGGGAAGGATGTTCTTGGCACTCTTTTTCAATTTTTAGAAATGGCGGTTTGTACTTATGTAAAACTGAATGTGCAACAGGATGACTGGGATAAAGAAGAAGCCATTTTTGATGAACAAGTGACTTTGGTTGGGGAAGGAAAGGAGAAAGAGAAAAAGGGAAAGAAGACTTTGAGACTTGGAAAAACAGCCAAAAAGGAGAAGAATGAGGTGAAAAGGGGATATTATGTTAGAAAACAATAGAAAGGAGGAAAGCAGAATAAAAGAGAGGTGGAGAGACGGAGGGGGTAAAGAAGACAAGGAGAAGAATAAGCAAGGGAGAAAGGAAGGGATGAGAAGCCTTAATGGTGGGGAGCAAGATGCAAAGAAACAAAAGTCATTTAGAGATAATGGGTAAACTTTATTGAAAAAGGTATTCTGGAAAGGTACATAAGATTGTTTTTTTATATTTGTACTTAGAAATAACTTTAGAAAATTGGAAACAATATGTAATTTAAAATGTGATAAAATATTTAGTATAATTTAGTGAAATCTCTGTTAAGAAAAGGGGAATACTTTAATGAAACAATTTTAAGATATGTGATGTGGGGGGGGGGAATAATTTTGGAAACCATAAGTGTTCCTGCAAAGGTATGATATTTAATTGAAATGGGTAAAATGCTTAAGATATAAATGATTGCTAATATTAATGATTAGACTATGTTATCCTAGTGAAATTTTTTGTGAAATGAGAGATTTGAAGTAGGAGAAGGGGGAACATTTTAATGAAATAATGATTTATAATATGTGATGTGGGGGGGAAATAACTATGGAAAGTAGGTGCTCCCATAAAAGTATGTGATTTAATTGAAAAGTAATGTGCTAAGTGTTTAAAATATAAATGAATATTAATATTAATGAATAGATTTGTATTGGTATTGATAATATTATATAATTTTAGAATGTACCAGACAGAATCCCAATGTAAGCTATGTATTCTATGTTAAGTATTATAAATGTAGGGGAAAGAGATAAAGGCATCATACTCCAATTAGTGTACAGGAGAAGTTTTTCTTTAAAGAAGAAAGATAAATGGATAGCTGGAAATAGAACAGACAAAGAATAATAAATATTATGACTTGAATTGAGATGAGATAAATAAAATAAAATTAAGAAAATTTAAAAGAGAGGAGAAGCTATATAGAAAATTGAAAATGCTAATAAGATATGGAATGATATACAAAATGAATATGAATTTGAATTTGTGTCTGTACCAAGAGTTTTAACCCGGAACTAAGCAACTTTCAGAAAAGAGGTTTTTTATGTTTTTTATGTTTGTGTTTCTGTGTGTTTATGCTTGATTGAGCTAATAAAACCTTGGAGGAATGTTAGAAAAGGAGAATGGAGAATAAAAGATAGAAGAGAATAAAGCAAGCCAGAAAGGAAAAATAAGTATAGTGAATAAAAACATATAAAATAGATAAATATAGAAAAGAAATATAATTGAAGGAAAGTATAAGGAGAAATAATGAGGAATATGAAAGGATATCTATTTGTTTATAAGGAGATGTGTCAATGATGTATAAAATGTTTTATTTGCTTAGAATTTACAAATAATTTTCAGAAAAAAGGTTTTATGTTTTTATGTCTTATGCCTTGTATGTCTTTAAAAATTAATAAAATTTATTCAAAAAAAAAAAAGAAGTTTTGCCTGGCTCTGTGAGAGGTAATGCAGCTGATAACATTTATCAATTTAAGGATATTCTCAGTATCTGTTCAAGCTATGGCAAATGAGGAAAAGATGAAGATTTCAGCCTTGTCTCTTAGGTGAGTTTGTCAGTTATGCAACCTTGGAAACACAACTGACAATGAGTAGGGCTTCATACTGTGAATATTGTTTTCTTATTTCATTTCCAAGATTCTGTAAGCCTCTTGTCTGAGCATTCAACCTGACTAATGAGACTGTAAATTTGGCTTCTTTGGTCTGATATGGGTTTGACATTCAAATTCTCCAGTATCTAAATTCTTCTTGAATGGAGTTTGAATAATTGAATAATTACCATGTTATATGGAACTCATTTGGCCCCCTGGGGTATGAGGAGATGGACAGGAGACTCTAGTATGTCCTTGGCTATTTGAGTTCTGCGTAACTGGCCCACTTGGCTTCTGCATAGAGAAATTATCCGTATGTGTTTGTGTGTGTTACTAATGCCTTATTTCAGGAAGAGATGGTCCTTACAGTCTTGAAAGAGACTGTGCATTCTCTTCTTAAGCCCTCTGTGGGTACAGTCATCCTTGACAAATGTTGTCCACTGTCTAACATTCATTTTAGAGAGAAAGTTATTGAGGCTATGGTCACTACAAATCTTTATAGGAAAATTTTAAAAAATGGATTCATTTCAATTAGTATTCAAACCTGGGCATGGGATGACATTGAATTGGAAGGATTGTTCTACAGTGGTTTCCTCTCCTTCCTTAGTGGACCATTCCAATTAGGAGGTTGTTTGGATAGAAAGATCAACCAAGCAGTCATTCTCATGCAGAGTGCTCCCTCTCCTGCTTTTTACTATGTACATAAATCTCTGAGGGAGGCTACGTATCAATTTAGGATGCTAAAGCCATGTAAAATAGAATTGATGTTTGTTCATCGTGGTATTCTGATCACTGTGGCATTGCCTTATGAGGGGATGTGCTAGCCTTAAAAGAGTCATTTGCAGTCATTACTACTGCTTTAGAATTTGTATTTGCACTCACCTTAGGATAAGAGGATGTTGCAACCATAACTCATGACTTCATTGCAACATGGATGAACAAGGGCAATGCATCCTGTGTGGGATTTATTTAGTAGCTGGCATTAGCTATCGTAAACACCCTTGCTCTGGGTATCACACTGGCTTTTGATAGGTTTATGAATGCATTTCTGATGATCTGGCCCTGAAGTATCTTCAGAACTGCCTTCATCAACTAGAATTCATTCATCCTATTTGTTTGTCTCAGGAAAAATTATAGTTGTCCTCAATTACTGCAAAATGTATATTTTGGAGGCATGGAGGTACTACTTTATTGTGCTTGTATTTTGGAATAGTCCGCATTTGAGTATTGCAGGCAATCTTTGCCCACAATCTGGATTTTAGTCCTGAAGAGGCTCAATGTTGACTGAGCCTTCCATCTTTTTGAGGTCAGTAAAATGAAGACCCAAATTGTTGGGAGCAATATGTTGACTCTGTAAACCGCTTAGAGAGGGATGTAAAGCACTATGGCAAGGATCTTCAAACTTGGCAAATTTAAGACTTGTGGACTTCAACTCCCAGAATTCCTGACCTACCATGACTGGAGAAGGAATTTTGGGAGTTGAAGTCCACAAGTCTTTAAGCTGTCAAGTTTGAAGATCCCTGCACTATGGAGTGATATGGGGTCTATTGCTACTGAGAATGAAGTTGCTCAGATGCATGATCATACTACCATTTCTTTTGACTATGTTTTTTATAACTGCATAATGTTTTATTTTTCATTACTAAAATCAGCAAGAGTCTTGAGACTACAGCAAATAATAAACGTAACATCAGATTTTCAAGTGATGAAATCCATTTAAAAAGAAAAGAGTAAAGTCCACCTTCCATAATAATTTCTTTTATTTAGGAAAACATCAAATTGGCAAAGTCTGTTGTTAATTCCGGAACTGACACAACCCGGAATTACACCACATAATATTGGAATCCCCAAAAGTCACATTCTCCAATAGAAGTAATTCAATGTTGCCTGGTGTCATCAATCTCCACCTCAAGGCCTCAGCAGAGTCAGCTCGTGTTCCCACGGGAAGAAACACCACCTAGCCTAAACAACTCTATTTCCACTCTTCGCCCCCTTAAGAATGTGGTAAGTCTGAAACCTTTCTCCCCATAGCCAACAAAGAGAAAGAAAGCAAAGGAATATATAATAAGGCTAAATCAAATAGGCTACACATATGTCAATTTTGGGCTTGACACCTAATATATAAAGAAGCAAAATACCATTAGACAGGTCTGAAATGCTATGTGTTCCCTTACAATCAGTATGCTGTCATTTAACTTTTTCCAGCCACTAGACCACTAGAAGTCGTATGCAGTAGTCAGACTGCTGTGAGTGGATGTGCCTAATATTAAAATGCATGCATTCCTCAGTTTAGTTCCTCCAGAGTATTTGAACTGTAATTCTTCCTATCCTGCAAAAGCCATGCTCCTTGTAACCATAGGAACTGTAGTAGTTAGAAATACCCATTGCAACTTGCTAACCTTAAGGGGCAAAAAGTGTGTGGTCAGGTTCCCTTTTCTGCCTTTGATCAGACATATACCGTACATATGGAGCTCTTACTCTCTGAGTCTCCTCTTAGTAATACATAGCTACTAGATGTTTTGCCTATTCCAATCATGTATTTCCCTTCTGTTCTAGTTATAAAACCTGCTTGACTATGGTCAGGTGAGATTCTCATTCTCAAGAACATTCCTTCACATGCAGAGACATTTTCTTTCCCACAGCAGAGATGCCTACAGAATATCAACTTGGATAAGAACAGTGTATTGTAACTTACTGCTTCACTAACGTTTTGACAGCACTGAAGTTCTAAAAAAGTGAGTGCTGGTACTCTTAAAATATTGTTAAAATGTATCACCAAGAAACAAGGAAGATAAACAGTGTTTATATAAGGAAGCAAAAAACCATAAACATATTACACTGATTAAAATGAATTTAATACAACCAAACCCCCTAATTAACAGAAAAAAGATCCATATATGTACAAATACTATATAAAATTAATTCATTAAGCTTATCATTAAATCTAGACCATGTAGCAACATGCTGTGGCCATATTTTTAGAACATAGAGAAGTTTAAAAAGGGTAACAAACATTCCTTAAAATCAAAATTTCCCAATTATGTAAAATTCTGTGTCATACCCCTTGCTCAATAAAGCCAAATCTCTTAGGAATATAATTCAATACTTCTTTGATATAATTAATTACAATATTTCTTCCCAAAAATTATATTAACATATGTAATGATATGAAATATAAATTGAAGTATAAGTAATCCAATGTACATTATTTGTGAACATTGACGCACTGAATATTGGTTTTACATGATTTGTACTGCCCTTTGAACTAAGTACACATTTTATGTCCAATTCTAAGAAAACCTTCTATTTACTCCATGGATGGACAACTTTTAAGATTTCTCTTCACTAGAGATGCGCCATAAATGCTAAGTTCAAAGCTTTAGGTGTTCACAATAATACATTTGGAAAATAACTGTTCCCCACCTCAAATAATTATATTTGCAGTGGGAGGTCATGTCACAGTTGTAGGATAGAAAAGAGAGTGAAGGGAAGGGAATCCCTGTAGATTTTACCCCACCAGTAATTGCTGACTATAAAGGGTAATGCTCATCTCCATTTCCAAGGTTGTTGAGTCAGTATTGTCCAAAGATGATTCCTTCCCATACTGTTACCTTCCCACTGAAGTGGTATCTAGTTATCTAGTTGCATTTGCATGCTTTCAAACTGCTAAGTTGACAGGAGCTATGATGAGCACAGGTGCTTACTCTGTCGCACAACACTCGAACCTGGGCTGTTGGCTTTAGTGAATGGGAAAAGCCACGGCCTCTGAATGGGCTCAATATGTGTGAGAGAATGAGCTCTGTGCATACAGCCAATGGGGAATATGTTAATTTTGCAAGTAGTATGCCTTATTGTATACACACTGGCCAGAAGCCACACTTCAGAAAAGGTACTAATTTAATTGAAATAAACAACATAACATATATATTTAAACTTCTTCTGACTTTTGTTTATAGTGTGGTTTCTGGTCAATGTACATATTCACACACACACTTATATACATAGGTAGAATTGGCAAATCTTCGGTGACACAACAGCAAAGCCAAGCACTATGCATAATTTGGGTAAGATGGTATTTCTAATTTTCCTTCCTTTGAGGTCATCTTAAATTCTATGTCATCTCTTTTCAGATAAATTCTCTTTTTCCCTTCCCCCCTTCCTGTCTCTCTGTGTGTGTATATTAGGGAACTTTTCTCATTCATCAGTTTCCATGAGCATTTTTTCAGTCATCACTTTTATAATTGGTTAATCTTAAAGATTAACATCTGAAGAACCATATACCATTTACCTTACCATTTAATAATACCATTTTCATTTAATAACCATTAAGTGTATTATATGTCAATTAACCATGAAAGTCAGCAACTGAAGTGGGAAAAACCATATAATAAGCAACACTTCCAACCCAGATGTGACAATATAGTAACACCATATCAATTCAGACCTTAAGTGATTTTCTGCACTTGCATTGACATCTATCTCAATAATTAATACCCAGCAATTAAAAAGGAAAAAAATTGTAAACTGTTCAGGATTTTTGTGATAAAAAACTATACTAATTAATTAGTATACAGACTTTCCCCTATAATAATCTTCAATTGATCATAATTCTCATAAACTTATATAGTAAAGATATTGCCTTTATGGATGTTTTTTTTTTTTTTGTATTTTTCAGCTGCCTATTATAACATTCTACATGCTGAAAACTAGAATTCAAATTGGAATTCAATTCTGGGGCTCATCTATTAATTTCACAGGTAAATTAAATTCTGAATGAAAAGAACTGGGTTTTCTCTATCAAATTTGAGCTTATACCTAGAACAATTCACAAATAGCCCTGAAAAGGAAAATATAATGATACTGATTATTTGGAATAGCAAAAGGAATTATACATCTTGAAAGTATAATTTGAGGATAGTAAGTATAGAAAATAAAAAAGTATTGATTAAAAATACTGCATTGTGTCTCAAAGATTCATACAGCTTTTTATAGACTTCTTTGGCTTTAAACGGCACCAATAAATAAGATTCCCCTTAAAAAAGGTATAGTTGTGATAATATTCTAGCACATCATCATGGAAAATGGAACTGTGGCTAATGAGGCTTTCAGTCTATGGGAATGAAGCTATGGGAATTGGGTTTTGGAGAACAGCCACGAAGCAGAAAAACAAGCAAACCACAGATAAACAGCAACAGAATAATAAAAGAAAGAAAAGGCAAGAATATTGTTCCCTGTCCATCTCAAATCTTCTATTTTGCCATTCTCTTTTACCCCAAAGGAGGAAAAAAAAGTACAGCTTTGAATATTGTATGTATTGTATGCTTCCATGTCTCTTCCCAAAATGGATTGAGATCATGAAGCATGCCTTCGTGGTTTAAACAATACTTTTATACAGTCCCAATCAATATAGACCAGGGTCGCCAACCTTTTGGACCTGTAATTAGAGAATATGCAGGTTGAAAAATCTGAGAAATTAGGTATCAATTTGTCCTTATATACTATGAGTTTTTATATTGCACACTTATTTTGTTGTAAACTGTCTAGAGTCTTCAGTATGAACAACATAAAATCAGATAAATAAAATAAATAATAATGGTGAAGCTTTGCGTAAACATTTGCCACTTTCCTCAGCAAAGTAATCCCCTCTGTCCTTGCTTATTTTTACTATGCAGGAAGTAGCACGTGGGAGATGTATGCCACACAAAGTCAGAAGGCTGGAGGTGGCTTAGAAAATGTGGGGGAAAAGCCCAAAAACAAGCTTCTGTATATGTGCAAAACAGTGGATGGATTAGAATGATGTGATAAAATAATGTTACAAGACGGGATATGTGGATTTTTTACCATAGGTAATGAATTTTAATGTTTATTTATCAGCCGTGTATACCAGAATTGCAGATAACAAGTTTATAGATAATGAAGTCCACCTCTATTGCTAATTAGCAAAAAAATCTAAAATATGATATCAAAAGCTCCATTTCCCATTTGAAGAAGGCAGAGAAGAAAGATAATCTTTTCTGTCTCATGTTCATCAAATCAGGTCACACAACATTTTAGATTTCAGAAAGTCTCCCAGGGAATCAATTTAATTCTGTTACAAGATATTGTTACTATATTCAGGAAATGGACTGGATTTTACATTTAAAAAAAAAAAAAAAACCTGCATTATCAAATTAGCAGAATACTGATGCTAGCAAGTGCTCTGAAGTCAGGCATTATTTGTTTATTTGTTTAATGTAATGAAGAATTTTTAGTTGATGGCAAAAACTCTGCCAACATTTGAAGTGCAACAGAATGCCATCACAGTTCTTTTAATAGAAGCCACAGATGCATTGCCAAAATGATAATTAAAATGGTTTAAGAAAAGGCAAAGATTTTTAAAAGGCAAGTTATATACTTAGACTAATTTAAATAGCATTACAAAGCACCTCACAATAACAAGGAAGGTTACGAGTCAAAGACCTAGGAATTTGCTTTTGCTCAGTCCAGGTCCAGGTATTGAGGGATGAAGAACAATTACATAGGCCTGTTCTGCCTTCAAAAAAGTGTTCAATAGAGAAACATTGGCCACCCAGAGACACTGAGAATTGGGTGCTACATACATTTAATAAATTATTATTTTAAACATAAAACTGAAATCATAGCTGCCAATTATTTACAGTAGCTGTTGATCTTCATACCAACATGGTATGAATATTGTTACGAACTAAGCAAACTCGTTAGCCTGCGATTCTAATAGTTTTACTTTCACAGCAGGCTGGTAAACCTGCACTTCTGATTGGCCCGCTAATAGCGGATCGTGATTGGTCATTGTCGGCTGATCTGATTGGCTGTTAAAGGGTCACCGCTGATTGGACGCTTTCCAGCGCGGCAAACTCAAATCATTGGTTGTGGTGACAGCAGCCAGCTCTATAAAAGGAGCTGCTGCTGCCCTAGCCTTTCACTCTGTTCTGAAGTCACTAATAAAGAGTTGGCGTCACTATTCGATGCCTCATCTCCGTTCTTGTGCCCACTCTCCCAGACATAACACTGGCGACGAGGATGGGATGCGGAGACGATAAGAGCTGACTGATCACTTATTACACAATAACAGAGCACGTGGCTGAGAGCGCACCAATCGCGGCAACATGACCAGTGGCGCCATACCACCCGCTCCATTTGACCCGGCTAACGAAGACTGGGACTCATATATGGACAGGTTTCAGATGTTCCTAGAAACCAACAACTTGAAGGATGCAACGCCTGGCAAGAAATGAGCTGTATTTCTGACCCATTGCGGGCCAGCCGTATTTAAGATGGCAAAGGCACTTGCAAAAACAGCGGAAGTCAAGACAATGGACTGGGACACTCTCGCCCCAATCCTCCAGGCCCATTATGCCCCAGCGGTGCCAACACTCATCAGAAGACACGAGTTTTACCAGAGGGACCAGCAGGAAAGCGAAAGTGTGGGAGACTTCATCGCGGACCTCAGGAACCTGGGGGGACTCTGTGGCTTCGTCAATCTCAAAGAAGCCATGAGAGATCAAATTGTTCTGGGTCTGACCCCACGACCCAGAGCAAGATTATGGCGAAGGGAGACATCACCCTCGCAGATGTCATTGCCAATGCTACTGCAGCAGAAGCAACCAGGAAGTCGGCCGCTTGAATGCGCCGAGCAAACGGACCGCACCACCAACTTGCCAGTAATACTACACCTTGTCCCGAGAGGCATGCAATGACCACCCACCATGAAGACCTCGAGTCCTCATCAGAAAGCGAGGGAGAGGAGGTCAACAGACTCCGGTCAGAACATGATCAACGAGATCAACGGGGTCGTAAGCCCTCATTCCAGTGTGCTGGTTGTGGGGGAAACCACCCACGATCAGACTGCACATTCCTAGACGCACTCTGCCGTTCCTGTGGAAAGAGGGGCCACATTGCAAAGGTTTGTAAAAGCAAATGAGGATGCAGCCCAAACCGAAGAGAAAATAATTTCCGGCAGACAACAGCCACCCCACCAGTAAATCGGGACCGCCCAAGCAACCAATGGAACCACTACTACAGAAACCGAGCACCAGCCACTTCTACCAGACGAGAAGAGGCACACCAAACCATCACCATCGGCCACGCTTCATCCCTTGATGCAAGGAAAATCTGAGTAAAGGTCATCATTGAGAAGTGACCATGCATTATGGAAGTCGACTCTGGGTCGTCCCTATCGATGGTTTCCTGGAAAACCCTCAAACAGCTGATCCCTGACGTCTGCCTCCAGGACCTCAGCACTCAGAGAATTATATTGAAGGACTACCAGGGAAATAGAATTCCAGTCGCCGGTTCCAGCCACGTCCAAGTCTCTTTCAAAGACCACACCGCAACCCTACCTCTTACCGTCGTCGATAGAGATCGACCCAGCTTGCTAGGCTTACAGTGGTTCGCGCCTCTGGGAATCGAACTGGCAGGCATCAACCAGACCGAAGGCGATGACTGGGAAGTGGCCCTTGTCCAGGAATTCCAGGAAGTTTTCACTGAGAAGCTAGGCAAGTACAAGGGATCCCCCATATCGTTTAACCTCTGCCCTGATATTGTGCCCATTCGCCTTAAGCCTCGTTGAGTGCCCTTTGAACTCAAACCAAAGATTGATGAACAATTGGACAAATTAATAGCCCAAGGCGTGTTGGAACCAATTGATCATGCCCGATGGGAGACCCCAATTGTAACCCCCATAAAACCTGATGGGTCCTTGAGAATTTGTGGGGATTACAAGGCCACACTGAATCACGCACTTAAATCAGAGTGCTTACCCCATGCCTGTGGTCCAACACCTCCTTCATTCCCTTGGGGGCGGAAAAATATTCGCAAAATTGGACTTAGCCCAGGCATACCAGCAGCTGCCCATAGATGCAGAGACCGCAGAAGCCCAAACTATAGTTACACACAGAGGTGCATTCAAGTGTAATAGACTCCAGTTCGGAGTAAGCGTAGCACCTGGCATCTTCCAAAGTCTGATGGAGAGATTGCTACAAGGCATAAAAGGGGTTGTGTCATATTTCGATGATGTCCTGATAGCTGCTCCCACTAGAAGTATACTAGAAAAACGACTAAGAATGGTCCTCCAGAAATTTAAAGACGCTGGTCTGAAGGTCAAGAAGGACAAGTGCCAACTATGCACGGAGAGGGTTGAATTCCTTGGTTACCTTTTTGACAAACAGGGAATTCACCCTACTGAGAAAAAATTGGCTGCAATAAAAAACACCCTGAGACCTAGAAACAAAACTGATCTGCAAGCCTTGCTGGGACTTATCAACTTTTATAACATCTTCCTACCCCAGAAGGCGACCGTTGCTGAACCCCTGCATAGGCTCCTCGGCAAGAAGGCTTGCTGGGTCTGGGGACATCGAGAAGAGCGAGCTTTTCAGCAAGTAAAAGACCTTTTAACATCAGATGCTGTATTGATACAATATAACGAGACTTTACCATTAACGGTTACCTGTGATGCCTCACCATTTGGAGTAGGAGCCATCCTGAGCCACATCCTGCCAAACGGTACTGAGGCGCCCATTACATTCTTTTCTAGAACTTTATCTAAAACTGAGAGAAATTATAGCCAACTAGATAAAGAGGCTCTCGCTATTGTGTCTGCAATCAAACGATTCCATGAGTATGTATATGGAAGATCCTTTTCTATAATCACTGATCACAAACCACTACTTGGCATCTTGGCGGGGGATAAACCAACTCCCCACATCTTATTGCCAAGAATGACACGCTGGTCAGAGTTTTTAGCCGCATACGATTACCAACTCCGACACCGACTGGGGAAAGCCATTCCCCACGCTGATGCCTTGAGCCGCTCACCACTACCAGAAGTCCTGGATGACCCAGCTCTAACCCTAGCTACACTACAAATCGAGACACTTCCATCACCACCACTGACTGCACAAGACATCGCGTCAGAAACAAGGAAGGACCCTTGTTTAGCATGGGTCCTCAGCTGGGTGGAAAGAGGTTGGCCTGACAACGAACTCAACGACACCTTCAAGCCTTTCAAACACAGGCAGACAGAACTCTTCTCCCAAAAAGGTTGTGTTTTATGGGGAGACAGAGTCGTCATCCCAGAAAGACTGCAGCATAACGTCCTAAAACTATTGCATGATGGACACCTGGGCATCGTGCGAATGAAGGCACTAGCAAGGGGCTACACTTGGTGGCCAGGCATAGATAAGCAAATAGAAACCTGGGTCGCTACCTGCAACAAGTGCCAGGAAACATGCTCACTTCACCAAAAGCACCACCAACGGAATGGGAAGCATCCTGAGGTCCCTGGTCCTGTATCCACATCAATTTTGCGGGACCCACCACGGGACATACATTTCTCATAACAGTGGATGCCTATTCCAACTGGCTTGAGGTCCACAAAATGAAGAGCACCACAACAGAAACAGTCGTTAAAAAACTAAACAGACCATTTGCTACACATGGCTTGACAGATGTCTTGGTTTCAGACAATGGCCCACAATTCACCGCCTTGGCATCTGAGCAGTACCTAGCAGACCGGGGATACACTACGCCTTAACATCGCCAGCTCACCCTGCGGCCAACGGTAGGGCTGAACGTATGGTCCAGTTTATAAAGAAAACCTTACACAAGATGGAACAAGGGAACATCCACAACAAGGTGACCAGGATGCTCCTCCTCTAGTATATCACTCCAAACAGCACCACAAACAAAACCCCAGCCGAACTCCTGATGAGCAGGAAACTTCAATCACATCTTGACTGACTACACCCTGCCTACACACCAGAAAAGCCCCTGGGGTCCAGCAGCAAGTATCGCACATTCAAGGTAGGCGACCCGGTGTTTGCAAAAAACTTTACCGGTGACCCATTGTGGGTCCCCACTACCATAACTCAACTTACGGGTCTCCGTTCCTACCGTTTACAAACTGCTGATGGGAGACTGTGGAAGCGCCACATCGACCAGCTACGCTCCCAGCTGGCATCTACCCCCTTCACAAGCCCTGAACTCCAAACCAGGGGGGAAAGCGAAATCGAAGGGGCCGAAAACGAACTAGTACTTGACCCAGTACTCGAAAACCAGCAATCAGTGCAACCAAACCTGGATTATTCATCTTCCAAAGAAGAGTCGGGGCAGATGGCCATCTCTCCATGAAGCAGCACGGCGGCATCAGCAACCCCAGAGAGTCCAGATGACAGCCTTGACAGGAGTAGAGATGACAACACCGAGTTGCCCATTGGAGCAGCCAGCTCACCATTACCACTGAGTTCAACCAACAGCCCACTGGAACCAGAGTCCAGGCAAAGACTGGTGGAGCAACGAAGATCAGGCAGACAGGTGAGACGACCTGCCTACCTGCAAGAATACATCACTCCACCCTTGGGACGGAACTTAGGGGGGAGGGGTGTTACAAACTAAGCAAACTCGTTAACCTGCAATTCTAATAGTTCTACTTTCACAGCAGGCTGGTAAACCTGCACTTCTGATTGGCCCGCTAGTAGCGGATCGTGATTGGTCGTTGTCGGCTGATCTGATTGGCTGTTAAAGGGTCGCCGCTGATTGGACGCTTTCCAGCGCAGCAAACTCAAATCATTGGTTGTGGTGACAGCAGCCAGCTCTATAAAAGGAGCTGCTGCTGCCCTAGCCTTTCGCTTTGTTCTGAAGTCACTAATAAAGAGTTGGCATCACTATTCGATGCCTCGTCTCCGTTCTTGCAACCACTCTCCCAGACATAACAAATATGGCAAGATGGCTTCCTAGAAACCACAGTATATCACAAGGCTACCAACACTCTATGCATTTTGAGAGGCTGCTATGGGTAGGGTTGGGGATAAGGATATTGATAGAAGAACTGCAAATGAATAGATCTAAACATCATGGTTTTAATGCCTCAATAAAGTTTTACTGAATTTGAAAATCTTACAATATTTAATACTAAACAGTTGTTAGGCATAATTTATAAATTACTATATAAATTACTGAAATATGATTCACAATCTGAACAAGTTAAAGAATGTGTGATTAAACAGATGCAGAATATGGCCAAAGAGATGCAACAGTGGAAATTTCAACAGAAATTTAGTTGGAAATAAATTTGAATTTAATTCAGACACTTAAGTTTACAAAGAAATAGCATAAGATGTTTTACTACTATATAATTTGAGTTCACAATGCTTCAATGAGTACAGTAATTTTTTTTTTCCAAAAAATGTTGGAAATATAACAGATTAGATTCCCCCACCCCACACATGTTGTGGCAGTGTGGTTAAAAAAAAAAATCCCTGAACAATACTATAAAATGACACATTGTGGGCCAGAAAACATTCTGAAAGTTGTAATCCTAACCTGATATATCCTTACTAAATTTTATTAAGTCATATCTCCCTTTGAAATACACTGAGTTGGCACTGTATATGTCAGTGGCTACAGAATTTTTATATGCCTTTTATTGGAAAAAGAATATTGATTCCCTCTTCAAAAGAAACAGAGATGAGCACTGCCCCCTAAAGTTAGCTATGATTAGCGGAGTAAAATCAATGGGGACTCTTTTACATTTCAAAAGAATAGCTAATTAAATTGTGGGAGTATGCCTTGATGTAGAATTTCATTCGAATTGGAAACCATTTTTGGACTACAGTTTTACACATGGAATAAATACCATGTCCAAAATTTGAGTTTTGAGTTCATATCTTAATATAATGCATATTTTACCATATTCGTTATTTTTTTAAACAACTTAAACTGTGTTAACTAAACATTTTTAGGAGAATATGAGTTTTAATTAGAAAGCAGATATGAAATATCTTACATTGTAATGTCATGATGATGCATTAGAATATACAAGTTTTATAATATTTCAGATATGGCTTATCCACCTGTATTTCACTATATTTACCCTGCTTTTATTATATTATATTATATCGATTGCTTTCAGTCTTTCAAAATATATAATAATAAAATGTAAACTGTAAAAGGAAAAGTGAGAATTACAACTTATTGAAATGAAACATTGACTGCAATTGAACTTCCCATATACTGTATTAAAATGGTGATAAACTTTAAAAGAAAAAAAAGGTTTCTGTCATTGGTAATAACTGGAGAGGAAAGCTTCCTCTTTTCCAGGAGTGGGAAGACATTACAGATCATATAAACCAGCACATTAGGCATTTTGAAGGACCTCTGGAAGTATCCTTGGTTTTTATACTATCATCTCAGTTGGAAAGAGATAATGCAGACATGAAAATCTTATTATATGTGCTTCCACCAGGAAGGTTTTCCATGAAAAGCAGATTTTATGCCACTGAGGTATATTTTCAAATGTTTATCTAAAGTGTGAGACATCATGTTTATGATAAATTATCTGTGTCTGAATGTGACAAAGAAAAATATCCTAGTTGGAGGCTTCAATTCCTTTTTATTTATGCTGTCTTCATTTTAGCTCCTCAAATCCAAACCCAATACAAACTTCAGAGGTTTCTTTGGCATTTCAGTTCACCCCTGCCTATTTCCAGCAAGGCCAAAGACACAATATAAAAGCGGAAGTAACTTGATTTAAGCCAAGAATTCAGCACAAATTCATATTAACTCTGTTGGATTAAAGAAGTCAAAAAAAGATAGAGAACTAAAAGCTGTGCTTGCACAAGGGTGAACTGTAGAATCAGATCACCTCTGCTGAGTCAGTCAAGCAAATTCTTTCTTTTTCACTCAAGTTTCATTTCTACAGATTTACTTGTTGCCCAGAAATTCCTGAATTTGATCTAGAGTAGGAGTGTCAAACTTGATTTCATTGAGGGATGCATCAGGGTTGTATTTGACCTTGGGGGGGGGGCATGGCCAGGGTGGACATGGCCAGCTCGATATCATACATGTTGGGGGCATCTGTGGTGGCCCGAGCACTCTGCCAGAAAAAACTGTCTCCTCAGCTTCATTTTCAGTTGCAACCCTCTACCAGCAAAAGTGGAGCTCAGGAGGCCACCCATGGTTCTTGCGAGCTATGTTTTTGGTTGCAATGTTCTCCTGCATCCCTTTGCCAGTGAAGGGTGCCAGTGGTGGGGTTCAAATATTTTTACTACTGGATCTGTGGGTGTGGCTTGGTGGGTGTGGCAGGGGAAGGATACTGTAAAATTTCCAGTCAGAGGTGGTATTTGCTGGTTCTCTGAACTACTCAAAATTTCCACTACTGGTTCTCCAGAACTAGTCAAAACCTGTTGAATACCACCTCTGAAGTGCACCCCCCCACCAGCTCCCTTTTCGCTGGCAGTGCCACTGTGGGCCAGTCCTTTACTGCTTCCAATGCAGCCCCGTGGGTCAATTCTAAATACCCCATGGGCTGGGTCCGGCCTGCAGGCCTTGAGTTTGACACCCCTGATCTAGAGCATGTGATTTAGCAAAGCAGGAAAACATATGCTGTATAAAAAGTATCTTGCTATATAATATACAAGATTGAATCTTCCATTTGGTGTGCTCTGTCATTTTTTTTTTTATCAATACAGCAATTAGGAAAGCATAGAAAATTGTGACTTGTTCAACTTTGTTAGCTGTAGTATAATTTGCTTACACTTATTCATCTTAACTGCAGGGAGCCACCTATAGCTGAAGCTAATTGAAGCCTATGAGCATTATGTTTGGAAACTTACTATAATTATTGTAATACATTTCTTCTCTATAGAACTTCACTCTTGCTGATTACTTTAAAATAAAAAGAAGGGAAAATCCAGATTATTGCTTGAACACAAGAATGTACTGCCTCCTATCAATTTACTGAAAATATAACACAGCAAAGCTCAAAACTAACAAAATGCAGCTGGTGGAGATAGATACTAGCCTGTATTTTAAAAAAACAGGTCAAACATCCTATCGCTACAAATAGCAATAGCACTTAGACCAGTGGTTCCCAAACTTTTTAAGTCCACCGCCCCCTTGGTGCTACAAACTCATCCTTGGTGCCCCCCACCCAGGGGTGGGATTCAAATTTCTGTGTGCGTGGCCTAATTTGAGGGTGTGGCTTGCTGGTCACATGACTGGATGGGCCTGGCCAGGTGACTGGCAAACCAAATACAAGTGGTCCTTACTTAATGGCCGGTTGTTTAACAGGTATTCTAATTTATGACTGGCCTCCCCAGAGTGACTTGACCTGTTTTTGGAATTTTGACAGCTTTAGATCAGGGGTCTAAATCCCACCCCTGTCTGTGTGTGTGAGAGAGAGGGTGAGAGAGAGGTTGGATCAGATCTCTCTCTCTCTCTCTCTCTCTCTCCCACCAACGCCAGAAAGCCACCGTCAGTCAAAATTCATATTTGTGGTCTCTGGGATTTAAAATTATGAGTTTGGTGGTCCCTGATGTTGTGTATGTACCATAGTTAATAAAGTATGAGCTTGAGGTAAAGTGCAGGGTTCTGGCCCTGCACTTCTGATTGGCTGTTAGGCGGCCAGATCGGATTGGTTAGTTCTGAGGAATCCGATTGGCCCTTAACAGAGGATTCTTATTAGTTAAAAGAGCTAGCGTTCATAGCTCGTATTGGACAATTCTTACAAGGGTTGCCTATATAAGGCAGAGTTCACTGTTGTTGTTTTGAGAAGTCACTATGCTAATAAAGAGCTGAAAGTCACTATTCAGAGGCTGTCTCCATTTACTCAGACCCATGTCCAAGTACTTAACACTGGCGATGAAGTGGGATGTGGAGACGTCTGAACCGAAGAAGCCAGGAAGCAATACTGAGCACGTGATAGACGACGCCAACAACGGAACCATGTCCGGCGGCATCGTACCATCCGCTCCGTTCGATCTGAACCAAGAGGATTGGGAATCCTACATGGATCGCTTCCAAATGTTTCTCGAGACGAATAACTTGAAGGACGCCACACCAGCAAAGAAAAGGGCGCTGTTCCTGACGCATTGCGGCCCAACCGTATTTAAAATGGCTAAAGCACTCGCCAAACCTCGAGAAGTGAAAGCCATGAGCTGGGACGACCTCAAACCCATCCTGAGAGACCATTACGCGCCAACCGTGCCTACACTTGTGAGACGACACGAGTTTTATCAGAGAAACCAACAAAAAGGGGAGAGCGTGGCCGATTTCATGGCGGACCTCCGAAATTTAGGGGGCCTCTGCGGGTTCGCTGATTTAGAAGAGGCACTGAGAGATTGAATAGTTCTGGGATTAGATGCACTAGGCGTGCAAAGCAAGCTGATGGCGAAAGATGACATCAGCCTTGCTGACACCATTGCCGAAGCCACGGCTGCGGAGGCGACCAAAAAGTTGGCTGCACAACTACGGCGAAGCCGCACTCCGGTAACACCACCGACCAGCGAAATCTTACCCAACTCAGAAGGGCAGCTGTTAACAACGCACCACAAGGACCTCTCTTTGTCATCAGACAGCGACAAAAAATGGGTCCATCGACTGCGGTCCGACCAGGACTCTCACCCAAAGCCCTTACACCCTTGCGCTGGCTGTGGAGGAAACCATGCCAGGGCCGAATGCAAATTCCGCGGTGCACTCTTGCATGAGTGCGGGAAATGAGGCCACATCGGCCGGGTCTGCCGCAGCTTACCAGGACCCAGCCAGGCCTCAAAAGGGGCCAACTCTCGCCAATCGACAGGAAACCATCCTGTAAGGCGAGAGCCAGTAAACCACTCCTACAGAAATCGAGCTTTGCAAAAAGAAGTGGCTCACCATACTATCACTATCGGTCACACCTCAGTTTTGGACACTAAGAAAATCCGAGTCACGGTAACCATCGAGAACCAGCCTTGCCATATGGAGGTTGACTCAGGATCGTCCCTCTCGATGGTGTTCTTGGAAGACACTCAAGCAGCTCATCCCCACAATTCAATGCCAAGACCTCCAATTTCAACGCCTCATCCTCAAGGACTACCAAGGAAATCGAATCCCCGTTGTCGGGTCCTGCCGAGTCCGAGTCTCCTTCAAGAAGCATACAACATACTTACCTCTAACGATCATCGATAGAGATAGGCCTAGTCTATTAGGCCTCCAATGGTTCGCACCATTCGGCATTGAAGTGGCCGGCGTGAACCGAGTCGGTGGTTGTGAGTGGGAGGAAGACCTTATCTCTGAGTTCAGCGACGTCTTCGCGGACAGCTTAGGCGAGTATAAGGGGACCCCAATCTCATTTAGTCTAGATCAAAAAGTAGCTCCCATTCGCTTGAAGCCCCATCGAGTTCCATTCGCTCTTAAAGCAAAGATCGACGAACAACTCGACAAGCTAATTGCTCAAGGGGTGTTGAAGCCCATCGATCACTCTCCATGGGAAACCCCTATTGTAACACCCATTAAGCCAGACGGGTCAATCCAAATTTGTGGGGACTACCGGGCCACTTTAAACCACGCCCTACAGCAGAATGCGTATCCAGTTCCGGTGGTGCAGCACCTCCTCCATTCCTTGGGGGGTGGAAAGGTTTTCGCTAAATAAGATTTAGCTCAAGCTTATCAACAATTACCAGTGGATGAAAAAATGGCCCAAGCCCAAACAATTGTAATGCACAGAGGTGCCTTTAAATGTACCCGATTGCAATTCGGAGTTAGTGTAGCCCCGGGGATCTTCCAGAGCCTCATGGAAAGGTTATTACAGGGAATCAAGGGCATGGTTCCTTATTTTGATGACGTATTAATTACAGCCCCTACCAAAAAAATCTTACAGGATTGTTTGAAATGCGTTCTTAAAAAATTCCAAGAGGCTGGACTTAAGGTGAAAAAAAGTAAATGTCACTTATATACTGACAATGTTGAGTTTCTAGGATACCGAATTGATAGCCAGGGCATTCATCCTACCGAGAGTAAATTAAAAGCAATCAAAAACGCCCCCAGACCACGCAACAAGGCCAATCTCCAGGCGTTTTTAGGCCTCATTAATTTCTATAATGTATTTTTACCGCACAAAGCAACTGTCGCTGAACCGTTACACCGATTATTAGATAAGAAAGCATTGTCGGTATGGGGGTACCGGGAAGAGCAAGCGTTCCGGAATGTTAAAAAAACTGCTCACATCTGACTCTGTACTTATGCAGTATAACGAAACTTTGCCGTTAGTTATAACCTGCAATGCATCGCCTTTTGGGGTGGGCGCCATTTTGAGCCATGTACTGCCTAATGGGAACGAAGCCCCTGTTGCATACTTTTCGAAGACTCTTTCACAAGCAGAGCGGAACTATGGACAAATTGATAAAGAAGCCCTCGCAATCGTTTCAGCTGTAAAGAAATTTCATGAATATGTGTATGGAAGGACATTTACCATTATAACTGACCACAAACCATTGCTAGGAATAATAGCCGGGGACAAGCCAACCCCCTACATATTATCCCCTAGAATGACCCGATGGTCAGAATACCTAGCTGCTTATAATTATTGCCTGCAATATCGTCCAGGGAAAGCCATTCCCCCCGCTGACGCATTAAGCCAAGCACCGCTTCCAGAGACTCTCGACGATCTGGCATCAACGACAACTACGTTGCAGATCGAAACACTCAACTCGCCACCTATGACTGCTCGAGATATCGCGAGAGAAACCAAACGAGACCACACCCTAGCTCGAGTCCTAGGTTGGGTAGAATGTGGATGGCCATTGGACCAAGTACCAGATGACTTCGCACCATTTAAATCTCGACAGACTGAACTTTTTTCCCAAAAAGGCTGTATCATCTGGGGCGATAGAGTTGTTGTCCCAGAACGACTCCGGAAGACGCTGCTACGAATTCTGCACGAGGGCCACCCCAGCATTGTGTGGATGAAAGCGCTTGCACAAAGCTACGCATGGTGGCCGGGCATGGACCAACAAATCGAGCAGTGGGTCAAAGCGTGTGCCAATTGCCAACAAGTCAGCAACGCCCCACCAAAAGCCATGCCTACTGAATGGGAGATGCCACGGGGACCCTGGTCCAGAATCCACCTGGATTTCGCGGGGCCAACCAAGGGCTATACCTTCCTGCTGACAGTCGACGCATACTCCAATTGGTTAGAAATTCTTCGTATGACGGCTACAACTTCCAAGGCAGTGATCAAGATCCTAAACAGACTCTTTGCAATCCACGGATTGCCTGACATCCTGGTGTCCGATAACGGGCCACAGTTTACGCCACTAATGTTCGAGCAGTACCTCGCTGACCGCGGCATCCGCCATGTGCTCACCTCACCTGCGCACCCTGTGACCAATGGCCGAGCGGAATGCATGGTCCAATTTGTTAAAAAGACTTTGCAAAAAGTGGACAATGACAACATCGATGACAAGGTCAACCAAATTCTCTTTTTGCAACACATAACTCCACATAGCGTCACCGGCAGAACTCCCGCCGAACTACTGATGGGACAAAGACTCCGCTCCCACCTCGACCGGTTGCACCCTGCTTACGAACCGGAAAATAGGATCCAATAGGATCCAGCGGCCGCTGTCGCACCTTCCAGGTAGGAGACCTCGTTTACGCACGAAACTTATTGGGCGATCCGTTATGGATAGAGGCGACAGTAGTACAAGTGACCGGCCCCAAATCCTACATAGTAAAATGCTGTGACAATAGACTGTGGAAACGGCATATCGACCAATTACGGTCACGACTCACAATGGCCAGTCAACAACTCCCCCATGACCAAACTGAGGGAGGGGAGGTATGGAAGAAGATGAAGTTCCAGAGAACCTGCTCGAAGGGAGCGACGAACTAAGTGATACTCAGGAAATGGAGCAGGAAGGAGAATTGTTTGCACCGCAAGAAATTGCACCTGAGCAAGAAGCAGAACCACTGCCAAACAACAACCTACCTCAACAGGATTGCAACCAACCAATCCAACGAAAATCCGAAAGACTTAAAAGACAACCGTCCTATCTAAAGGACTATATAACTACACCATAATTAAGAAGCCAGGGGGAAGGGGTGTTGTGTATGTACCATAGTTAATAAAGTATGAGCTTGAGGTAAAGTGCAGGGTTCTAGCCCTGCACTTCTGATTGGCTGTTAGACGGCCAGATCGGATTGGTTAATTCTGAGGAATCCGATTGGCCCTTAACCAAGGATTCTTATTGGTTAAAAGAGCTAGCGTTCATAGCTCGTATTGGACAATTCTTACAAGGGTTGCCTATATAAGGCAGAATTCACTGTTGTTGTTTTGAGAAGTCACTATGCTAATAAAGAGCTGAAAGTCACTATTCAGAGGCTGTCTCCATTTACTCCGACCCATGTCCAAGTACTTAACACCTGAGGTCCAAAAGTTTGGCGACCCCCGATCTAAAGGGGCAAGCCTGAGAGAGGGAAAGAGAGAGAGAAAAGAGAGAGAGAGAAAGAGAGGAAGAAAAGAAAGAGAAAAGGGAAAGAAAGAAAAAGGGACAAAGAAAGAGGGGGGGATGGAAGGAAGGGACAGAAAGAAAAAGAAATAAAGAAGGAGGAAGGGAGGGAGGAGAAAGATAATGAGATATCTATTCTATTCCAATCACCTGCTCCAGTAGTGTTAGAAGGGAGTGTGTGTGTGTTTGTGTGTGTTCTCCTTGTAATTTACTAGTACATGTTGGTTTTGCCTTCTTCGGAATTGGCATTGTAATACATTGGGGAAAAGTAAATTTTAGGGTGGAGATCTGGTCCAATGAATCCTATTTAAAGCCTCAACAAAATGTGAGAGCTTCCTGATAGTCTTGACCATGTTTTGTCCACAAAACCTTTAATAGAAGCCAAAGATGTTTCAATGTGCTGGCAAAGATGTTTCAACATGGAAAAGGGCCTCAGTCTAAACTAGGCCTCATTCAATCAGATACATCGGGTTTCTCTCTTTCTCTCTCTCTCTTTTTTTCTCTCTCTCTCCCTCCCTCCCTCTTCTTCCTCCCTCCCAGACTGGCTTTGCTCTACTTTCCCGATGTGCCTGCAGGCCCAGCACTTCGAACTTGGATGAATGGACGGATGGATGGATGGATTGGAGAGAGAGAGAGAGAGAGAGAGGAACAGGCAGATAGATAGATAGATAGATAGATAGATAGATAGATAGATAGATAGATAGATAGATAGATAGATAGATAGATAGATAGATAGATGGATGGATGGATGGATGGATGGATGGGTGGGTGGGTGGGTGGGTGGGTGGGTGGGTGGTAGGCAGGCAGGCAGACCTTTTGGATGAATGTATGGATAAGTAGGAAGGCAGGCAGGCAGGCAGGCAGGCAAGCAGGCAGGAAGACAGACAGACCTTTTGGATGGATGGATAGGTGGGTGGATAGGTAGGTAGGTAGACAGAAAGACAGACAGACAGGTAGGTAGGTAAGAAGGCAGGCAGGCAAACAGACAGACCTTTTGGATGGATGGACGGACAGACAGATGGACAGAATGCAACAATGGCGGCACTTTGGGAAAGCGGTGGCAGCAGCTTTTTCCAATGTGCTGCTGCATTCGAGGTGCTGGTTCCAGTGTGATACAATAGTCAAGTGAGCCTGCAGGGCTGGTGCCTTGAACACCCCCCTGCCACTTCTTAGCGTCTCCAAGGGGGCCGGCAGAGGGGCACTAAGAGGCAGCAGGGGAGTGTTTGAGGTGCTGGCTGGCCCTGCAGTTTCACCCATTGACTAGCACTGGACCGGAGCCGGCGCCTCTAATGCGGAAGCGGTGGCACGTTACGTGCCACTGTGGCCACGTTTGACGTGCCGCCCCCCTGTGCCCCTTGGGGATGCTAAGAGGTGGCAGGGGGGCATTTGAGGTTGCTGGCCCTGCAGATTCACCCACTGACTGTAGCACCGCTCTGGAGCCAGCGGCTTAATGGGTGAAACTGCAGGGCCAGCTGGCGCCTCAAATGCCCCCCTGCCACCTCTTAGCACCCCTCTGCCGGGGGGCCCTTGGGGACACTAAGAGGTGGCAGGGGGCAGCATGTTGAATGCAGCCGTGGCACATAAAGTGTGACTGCTTCTGCATTGGAGGCGCTGGCTCCAGAGCGTTACTATAATCAATGGGTGAACCTGCAGGGCCGGTGCCTTGAACACCCCCCTGCTGCCTCTTAGCATCCCTAAGGGGGCCAGCAGAGGGGCGCTAAGAGGCGGCAGGGAGGCGGTGTATCGACGCAGCCACAGCAGCACATAATATGCTACCGCTTCCATATTGGAGGTGCCAGCTCTGGAGTGGTACTACAGTCAATCAGTGAATCTGCAGGGCCAGGGTCTTGAACACCTCCCTGCCGCCTCTTAGTGTCCCCCTGGCAGCCCCCTTGCCTCTTAGCTCCCCCCCAAGGCATCCCACCATCTCCCAGGGGGTGGTATCACCCACTTTGGGAACCACTAACTTAGACTTATATACTGCTTTACAGTGCTTTACAGCCCTCTCTGAGTGGTTTACAGAGTCAGCATATTGTCCCCAATAATTTGGGTCCTCATCTTACCCACTCCAAAAGGGTGGAAGGCTGAGTCAACCTCGAGCCTGGAGAGATTTGAACTGCCAAATTGCAGGCAGCTGGCACTCAGCAGAAGTAGCCTGCAGTACTGCACTCTAACCAGTGCATCACCGAGGCTGACGAGTGATATTCAGATACAAAGATAACCAAGCCTGACCCAGTGAAATTAATAGATTAGCTACATAAGGAGACTTTGGAGAACTTTACCATGATGATCTTTTCTGGCCTTTCTCTGTCTAATGTTAATTATGGGAACTTTTGTCTCAACAACATTTGAGGCCATCAGGTTGGAAAAGGCAGGTCTGTTCCAGAAGTAAGAATCTGGTGGATTCAGATAAAATGTTGGGACATGTCAGATATTCTCATAAAATAACTACCACAAAAGGTACATGTTTATCACAAACTCTTAGATGATAAAATGATTCCTAATGTTCTCTTTGCAAATAGTGAATATATGCTCAATATCATATTTTTGGATATTGGTGGGCTTGTTCTGCTTTAGCTTTACTTGGAATTTGCAATTCATGATCTGTTCTACAGTCAGCCCCAGGCCACATGTTTTTGTTATAATTGAGCCCTTCCTCCTCCCTTGTACCAATAATATAGTGTATTTATTTTTTCTCCGTCCCTTTCTGGTGATGCCCACATGTATAGATAGATGTCTTTTTGGTTCTATGAACAATGTGTTAACAACTTCATGAAGAAGTTGTTGGATTGGCAAAAACTGATAAATCATTTGCCTGTTAATTTCCACTTCTTAACTCCGAATACATATTCTCCCTTACAGTTTCCAATTTGAAGATTTTAATCTCCAGCCACAAGCAGTACATGTCACCTGCATGTTCTATCAATTTCAGATTGAACTTGGACAATAAATCACCAACCTTCTCTTCTTTTGCATCAGCAGTTGGAGCATGAAGTTGGATAACAATCTAACTGAAAGGTTGTCCATTAAATTTAATTGAAATTATTCTGTCACAGATTGTAATCATATTGAAATATTATCTTAATTATATTTTTCTTCCAAAAACAACTCCATTTTTTGTTTATTTTCTGTGTCTTGAGTTGTAAAGACTGTGATCATCTGACTGAAAGTGTCCAATTCTAGTTTTTCATTGTATTCATCTTTTTTATGATTCCAAATTCTTATGATAATTTTGATCTTCTTTTCCTGTACGGCAGCATCTGCATCTAGATATCTGGAAAGGTTTAATTTAGTTGGATCATACACACCATTAGTGTTCCAAAAAATCCACAGCTCTTTCTCAGTAGCACTCTTGTGCTTCTTGATTTCTCAGCACTTTGGATACTATTCTGACAAGCACAATTCAGAATGCACTGATGATGCCTCCTTGAATGGTGATGAAACATTTGCAACCAAATTGCCAAGCTCAGAGCTCAAATCAACAGCCTAACTTTGGATAGTTTATCTATCTATCTATCTATCTATCTATCTATCTATCTATCTATCTATCTATCTATCTATCTATCTATCATCTATCACAGTATCCCTCTGATCTACCTAGGGGGATTGGGAGCAAGAAATACTGTATTTCAGAGGTTCACTTTGTATTTTATTGTAATTGGTATGGTTCATTTTTAGGCAGGGCTGTCTGTTTTGTTTTATATTTTTAACTGTTTAAGTCATTATTTAGATTTTATAAGTCACCCATGAGAGGTGGTCATAACTCTTTTAAGCCAACAAATTCCTTGTGTGCAGTCTTACAGTAAAAAAAAACTCCACTTATTTGCTCACATTGTTCATTTATTCTTGTGATTCTTTCTTCATGATGAGATTAAAAAATGGAAAACATGGGGGCGGAGTGGGCAAGGACGATTGAAATTGATCTCCTGACAAGCTGAATGCTGGAAAAAATCAATTCATCATAAAAAATCGCTGAAGGGTTAAGAAACTAACATTTTTAAAAAAGGAAAAGAAAATCATCATGCTGTCTAATTCAAGATGGATTTCATACTGTATTTTCACAAGAAAACCTGGTTATTTCTAATAAAAATAAAATTGTCTGCATACCAAATCTATGGTTGGTAGCTATAAACCCTTTCTGGAAATGTGCCTCATTTAATATGTCATTGAAATTAAAAATTGTTAATTAGTTCATTAAAGGCAACCTTCTGGTGACAGCATAAAAACACAAAAACCCAGTTGAAAGTGAATTGTCTAAGGTATGATAACTTGCTAAATAGGATAATAGGTTTCATTTACACTTAGATTATTTCTTTATTAGAAACTTCTCCCTCTAATTTATTCTTATAAAATGAATATATCTCACAGCAAAATTTCTTTGGATAGTAGATAATACTTTAAAATGCAAAAAATAATAACATTAATAATATTAATTATTATTAATAATAATATTAAAACTAAAACACAGTTAAAATCACGTAAGGATTTCCTTGTCAAAAATTATTCTGCCTCTGTAGCTTAATGATTGATGTGATTTGGGACTCTCAGTTGATGCATAATCCTCTCATATTCTTCTGCTATAATTTCTGTCTCTTTGCTCAAGCAATTAAACATGTGTCTCCTTTCATACAAAGCTTGTTCAAAGGATGGATGACTTCTCTTCCCATATTCCCACAGATTTCATGGAGAGGTGGAAGATTAGACTCAACAACATTCTTTCTTAGAAAGTCAAGGACATGTTGCCCTGTACCTGGAGAGGAGCGTTTGGAGGAATGTCTCCAATTGGGATGATGTTTGATTGGGCCATGTGATGGACTGGTGGGTGCAGGGGATGGATCTTTGAATTACAATTGGGAAGGGAAAACCCAAAATTCTCAGATATGGGTTTTCCCAGATGTACCAATATGACAACTCTAATAAAATGGAATATGTTTGTCTCAGAGTTTGTTAGTTGGAGCGCTGACAACAGGATTTTCATTATGAACAGGGATGTCCATGGGGGGAGGGGAATCAGAAAGTCTTGATGGTGGCACAATTGTGCAGCTTTTAAATATGTACTACACATGCAATACATGTTAAAAGGGGGCAAGACTTCCATTCAAGTTCCAGCTGCTATATCAATGTTTTCTATGCCACTATCTCTGTGAACATTCCTGAATGTGAACACTGAATAAGACTTATACAGTGTATGTGGTTTGTGTAGAAGAAAGAAAACAATGGTTACTTTTTAAAAGGCAATTGTTTGTGGTTCAAGAAGACAGTTGCGCTGAGTCGGTAGAAAGCTCTGTTTATTAGATTAAAATGCAAATCTCACCTGGGCAGCCACAGAAAAGAGCTTGACCAGCTGCCACAAAATTACTTTTCAGCTAAAACCACAAAGTACTTCTCCTATGTTATATGTTTGAAAACCTGGTTTATTAATATTAAAGCCACTTTTTACCGGAACTGAAGCCTTGCTAAATATAGCTTTCCTCATCCTTGATATTGAGTTTGCAAAAGGTGATAAGAGGCAAAACAGAAACGTGAGATTACTACAAATAGGGGAAATATTTAAAGCAGTTTGTTCTTCTAGTGATCTTTAAGCAAGCTTCTTAGATCATTTTTTCTTTCTGCAGAAATCCCCAAACGAAGCTGAATAATGTTCTTGGAGAAAACAGTTTGTTGCAAGTAAAAAAATATTTCTGCATAAAGACCACAAAACTTAGTTTTCTAACTAAATGCATTCAGTTGTTCTGAGAAGGTGCTTCTAGGATTTTTCTGTGGATTTTGGAGCTTGATTCATAAAACCATTGTTACACAAAGTTATACTTATAACTTAGTTGGTACATGACTGTATCCGTCAGTGGGCTCTTCCAGATAAACAGAAAGAACTATTGATGTGAGATAACCTCCCAGCTGATCATATAATGCTCATGATTTCATGTACTTTGGTTATATTCCTATGCTAGCAGTACACATACTGATCAATAGAATTTCAAGGAAGAAAGTGATGTTTCAGAAACAGAACATATCTTTTCTTACACATGAAGAAGAGGATCCCATTGCAGAAGTGCTTCTTCTTCTACTGTCTAGAATCCCATTATAGGTTAGTTTAATCCCCTCATAGATTGGGTTAGGCTCTAATGCAAGAAGTAATATGTCAGAATTAGGTGATCTGAAGGAAAGGAATGTAAGCACATAAATTTATTCTGTGTGTACCTTTGTGCGACAGGAGAAAGTCATTAAAGCGGATTATGCATCTTTCAAATATTTGTCACATAAATGATTCAAGATTGAGTTGCTATGTAAAGTTCATAAACACCTTATCTTAGACTAAGAATGCCTTACTTTAAATCAATGATTAAAGAAAAAGACAAGAGAGAGGCCCTGAACCTGTCCCTTTCTTTCATAAAAGATACCGTATAAACTCGAGTATAAGTCGAGCCGAATATAAGCCGAGGCACCTAATTTAACCACAAAAACTGGGAAAACTTATTGACTCGAGTATAAGCCAAGGGTGGGAAATGCAGCAGCTACTGGTAAATTTCAAAAATAAAAATAGATACCAATAAAAACTTTCACTAGGACAGTTGAGAATAAGTTTGATGTTCACAATTTCCTCTTTGAAAGAGACCAGTAAATAGGGAAGAAGAAGATGAAGAAAAAGAAGTGTGTTTTTTCACACTTTTCACACTGCAGTGAACAAAAATGGCATCATAGGAACAGGCTTATTCTCAGCCCAAAGGTTTGTTTCTGATTTCTTCCCTAATTTAAGGGAAATTTGGGAAACGATCTCACTATCATGAAAGGTTTGATTGATTCACTAATCCAAAAGATGATGATGATGACAGTGGTAGGCAGGAGTCACTCTCTCCCTTGCAAGAAAAAAGCAAGAGCCGTTCTTATGATATCTCTCTCTCTCTCTCCCCCCCCCAATAAAGTCAAGCCCTTTCCAGCACGCGCGCGCGATCCGCCCCCGCCCCTTTGCACCTTGCAAATGCAAAACCCCAGGGTTTTTGAATTTGCAAGGTGCAAAGCGGCGGGGGCGGATCGTGCGTGCGTGCTGGAAAGGGCTTGACTGTATTACGGGGAGAAAGAGAGAGAGGGAGAGATCATAAGAATGGCTCTTGCTTTTTTCTTGCAAGGGAGAGAGTGACTCCTGCCTCTCACTGTCATCAACATCTTCTTCTTTTGGATTAGTGAATCAATTAATTTGGGAAATGATCTCACTATCAGAAAATAATGCGAGCTGCCACCACCACCTCCTCCTCCCTCTCCTCCCGAGTGGACTGAAAGCAGCTGGAGCTGAGGGAATGAAGCTGAGTGGAGCGACCTCGGCTCGCGTTGCTTTCTCAGCCTAGAGCTCAGAAAACAATGCGAGCTGCCTCCCCCTCCTCCTCCCCCTCCTCCTCCCCCTCCTCCTCCCGAGTGGACTGAAAGCAGCTGGAGCTGAGGAAATGAAGCTGAGTGGAGCGACCTCGGCTCGCGTTGCTTTCTCAGCCTAGAGCTCAGAAAACAACGCGAGCTGCCTCCCCCTCCTCCCCCTCCTCCCCCTCCTCCCGAGTGGACTGAAAGCAGCTGGAGCTGAGGAAATGAAGCTGAGTGGAGCAACCTCGGCTCGCGTTGTTTTCTCAGCCTAGAGCTCAGAAAACAACGCGAGCTGCCACCACCTCCTCCTCCCCCTCCTCCCCCTCCTCCCGAGTGGACTGAAAGCAGCTGGAGCTGAGGAAATGAAGCTGAGTGGAGCCAAAGCAACCTCGGCTCGCGTTGTTTTCTCAGCCTAGAGAAAGGGGAAGGGGGCTCATCTGGACCAAGGGTGAGTCTCCCCCTCAGTTTCCCCTGAAGGATCTTCTGTCGCTTTTGCCTTCTCCTTACATCTTCCCTCTGTTAAAATCCCCCCCCACACACACACACACTTATTTTCGGTTGGGTAGATTTCGTGTCTGAGCATTCTCACATGGCGGTGGGTCTTCCCCCCAAAAAAAACAGTTAAAAAAAGAAAAAAACAATATATCCTCAAGCAAGAACTTTTCTGCTTCCGATTACCCCCATGCTTAAAAGTTGCAAAGGAAACACGGAAGCAGGGAAGCGGCTGCCCAGCTTCGGAGCTCCACACCATTTTTTTTTAGAGGGGAATCTGACTCGAGTATAAGCCGAGGGGGTTTTTTTCAGCACAAAAAATGTGCTTATTCTCGAGTATATACGGTAGCTTGAAAAAATAATTTAAACACAGAGCAAATTAAAGCAATTGAATCATGCATAAAAGATAGTGTCTACATTTCCAAGTTGAAATGCTCTACCTCCTTTGGTTTAAGATAGTTAATTAGAGGCTTGTCTCTCATTCTAGCAACAACTTTTTAATAAAATGAAAAGAGGATCTTTTTCTTAACTTCAATTATTTTTTCCAAGTTATTCTTTCTTAATAGGTAATCTGCACAGGTAATGTAATGGATTATTAGCACAGCATTTTTCTTTTCTTTTCTTCCTCACAGTTGGAACTAGTTGTTCTCTTTCTTTTTTCCTGTTCTATTTTTTAGATAAGCTGTAATAACTTTTGACTTTCACAATAAAAGTGGCCTATCTATTATGAATAGCAAACCCTTAATACTGTAAAAGCAGAATCTACTGGTCCTATTTTTGTCTGTCAACATTTCAGTGAATTGATCACATGCAGTTTCAATATCTTACTAACTTTTTTTCTCCTCAGGATGAGGACACTAACAAAAGAAATGCTTTGGCTCATCCATTGTTGCTTTTTCTGTTCTGTGACAACCAAGTCTTGAAAAAACAGAATAAGACACTTTGTTCCTGGCTGGCCCATGAACCTAAAGAAGCCGACAATTCTATGTTCATTAATTAGCCAGAGGCATAAGTGATTGATAATTCTCTGCAGATTCCATAGACTTTCAAATATATAAAATGTGTGTATTTAGTTTTTTGATGTCCAAATAAACATGTAAATATCCCAGATGACTCTGATGTATCTGAAACTGGATTTAGAAGGATTAGTGAGGGAAAGATATGCGAATGTTATGCGAATGTGTTGTATGTCAACTGTTTCATTCTTGGAACCTATAACACATGCTCCAGCATGACCTTCTGATGCACTGGACAGGAACAAAAAACAAACAAACCTATGGAACTCAAAAAGGGGCTTCAGTCACCCTCAACAAAGCCTGAGTAAAGATAGCAGCAAATTCATTCAAATTTCTGAAGAAATCACAAGCAAAATTGTCATGAGTCATCTGATTCCCCCATCATATTAGGAAATATAGATGTTATTTGGGTATCGTAATGCTGACTTTATTTGTAGAAAACAGTCATGTAGATCTGGATTTTAAACCATTTAAACCATTTAGGGTTTTTTTCCTAGCACTCAGTCCAGAAGAGAAACCAATGAAGCAAACACAATATAAAAGGTAAACAATCCTGACCTTTGGCTCCATTCAAAAACTTTCAAGCTTCATTCTACAACAACAACAAAATCTGAATCATTTTCAAAGTTATCACCTTGTTCTTGTTCTGTACCTTAATTTGAATTCTTGGAATCCCCGCGCTTTGATTGGCCAAAGCGCGGGGCGATCAGATTGGTTAGGCGAGCCGCGCCGATTGGCTCCCTGACAATCTCCCGCGATTGGTAGATTCGAATCGCGGGAGATTCAAAGTGGTGCCATTGGCCACGGCTGCGGCGGCTTGGAAATAAAAAGCCACAAGGTTTTCCAAAGAGCCAGTTCGGTTCCTAGCAACAATAAAGCACTGATACAAAGTCACCGACTCCTGGCCTCCTTCCAAACGGACACAACACTGGTGACGAAGGTGGGATTCTGATCCTGAACCAAAGCACGTGTCCGACGGAAGCCAGCCAAACTGACGAGATGGCCAACATCGCGCCACCAACACCCTTCAACCCCGCTAGCGAGGACTGGGAATCTTACACGGACAGATTCCACATGTTCCTCGAATGCAACGACCTGAAGGATGCCACCGGACCGAAGAAACGAGCCATCTTCCTAACGCACTGCGGGCCCGCAGTGTTTAAGATGGCAAAAGCGCTAGCCAATCCCGCCAATGTTACCGCGATGGATTGGGATGACCTCGAGCCAATACTCCGGAGACACTACGCTCCAGCTGTACCCATCCTCATCCGACGACATGAATTTTATCGGCGGGACCAGCGGTCAGGCGAGAGTTTCAGTGATTTCATCGCAGAGCTGCGGCGCCTTGGAGGACTATGCGAGTTTTCCAATATGAACGAGGCCCTGAGGGACCGAATCGTGCTCGGCCTTTGGGACCCCGTTCTCCAAAGTCGGTTGATGGCCAAGGGCAACATCGCCCTCACCGATGCCATCACAGAAGCCACGGCAGCCGAAGCCACCCGACAATCAGCAGACCGCATGCGGAGACCGAACGCTGGGGACTGCACCGCAAACAACCTCCCTGCAAGGTCGACCGAGGCCCAACCTGAAACTACCACCCACCAGGGCGAGCTCCACTCCACCTCGGGCACTTCAGACAAGGAGGAAGACGACCAGCGCAGCCGGCGGAGTTGTAAGTCGAGGACCGTGTGTGCTGGTTGCAGAGGCGACCACCCCAGATCCGAATGCCGGTTCTTCGACTCAGTTTGCCGACACTGTGACAAGAAGGGCCACATCACCCGCGTCTGCCGCCTCAAGAAAACCCACAGCCCCAGACGATGGGACCCGAGTGAGCGGAGATGAGAGAGCACCCCCCCCAGGACCAGAGACCGCTGAGCAGACAACCGTTGGGACCAGAACGGATGAGCCCAATGAGGTGGTGAGACCCGGCGGAGAGAAGAGACACTTCAGACGGTCACCATCGACCATGCAACCTCAGACGCCAGAAAAGTCTATGTGGAGGTAGGCATCAAAGGCGAACCCTGTAAAACGAAGGTGAACTCCGGGTCCTACCTCTCAATGGTAGCCTGGCAAGAAATTAAACGCTTGGTGCCTACCATCCAGAGAAGGGAACTAGAAAACCAGAGACTAATCCTCAAAGACTATCAGGGAAACCGCATCCCTGTAGTCGGAACAGGACAGTTCACAGTGACCTACAAGGGGCACACCATCATCGATCGAGACCGACCTAGCCTGCTGGGACTTCAATGGTTCGCACCGCTCGGCATCGCAGTCACGGGCATCGACCACATCGCCAAAGCCGACTGGGAGCAGCAACTGGCCCGGGACTTCCAAGAAATGTTCGACGGCACCCTAGGCAAGTACTGAGGGCCTCCTATATCCTTCAGCCTAGACCCAAACGTTCCCCCGAAACGCCTAAAACCAAGGCGGGTACCCTTCGCACTCAAACCGAAAATCGACGAGAAAATTGACAAGCTCGACAAGCAAGGGGTCCTACAACCCATAGACTACGCCCGGTGAGAGACCCCAATAGTCACCCCAATCAAGCCTGATGGGTCAGTGAGAATCTGCGGGGACTATAAGGCCACCCTAAATGGTGCCTTGCAGCAAAGCGCTTACCCCGTCCCAGTAGTGCAACATCTCCTACACTCACTGGGAGGGGGCAAAGTTTTCGCGAAATTCGACCTGGCCGGTCGACGAGGAAACTGCAGAGGCGCAAACCATAGTCACCCACCAGGGAGCCTTTAGATGCAACCAACTCCAATTCGGAGTCAGCATGGCACCTGGAATTTTCCAGAGCCTCATGGAAAGACTCTTACAAGGCATCAAGGGGGTGGTACCCTACTTCAACGATGTACTAGTATCGGCAACCAACCAGGCCGAGCTAGAGAGTCGCCTAAGGGAGGTGCTAACGAGATTCAAAGAAACCGGGCTTAAAGTGAAGAGGGAAAAATGCCAGCTGTACACAGAGCGGGTCGAATTCCTAGGATACCTCCTAGACCGACACGGCATTCACCCCACTGACAAAAAAATTAAAGCCATCAAAGAAGCCCCCACACCCAGGTCAAAAAGAGAACTGCAGGCGTTTCTGGGGCTACTTAACTTTTATAATGTCTTCCTGCCCCAAAAGGCGACCACGGCGGAGCCTTTGCATAGGCTCTTGGACAAGGCGGCTACCTGGACTTGGGGGAAATGCGAGGAAGCCGCCTTCAGGAAAACCAAGGACCTGCTCACTTCGGATGCCATCCTCATCCAATACAACGAGACCCTACCACTAGCCATCACATGCGACGCATCACCCTTCGGTGTCGGCACTGTCCTCAGCCACACTCTCCGCAACGGAAAGGAAGCACCCATCATGTTCTTTTCAAGGACTTTCCCCAAACCGGAGCGGAACTACAGCCAGCTGGACAAAGAGGCTTTGGCTGTCGTCGCTGCAGTCAAAAGGTTTCACGAGTACAACTACGGCCGGACGTTTACCATCATCACCGACCACAAACTGCTGCTGGGAATACTCGCAGGGAACAGGGCCACCCCAAACATTTTGTCTCTCAGAATGACAAGGTATGACAATAACTACGGGCTCACACATCGACCTGGTAAGACTATCTCTCATGCGAATGCCTTAAGCCGCTCACCGTTACCTGATCCAGACACTGACCCAGCACCCACGACGACCACCCTCAGCATGGAGACTCTACCCAACCTACCCATAACCGCGTCAGACATTGCCCAAGAAAGTAATAAAGACAAACATCTGGTGTGGGATTTGCATTGGGTAGAGAAAGGGTGGCCGGAAAAGGAAAACGACGAGACTTTCAGGACATTCCGAAACCGGCAAACGGAACTCTCGTTACTAAAAGGGTGTATACTATGGGGGGATAGGGTGGTCATTCCGGAAAAACTACAAGGGAAGGTACTGGAATTGTTACACGAGGGGCACCCAGGCATCGTTAGGACTAAAGCCCTGGCCAGAAGTTACGCTTGGTGGCCAGGGATGGACAAACAGATCGAGGCCTGGGTAGTAAGGTGTCAACGATGCCAGAAAACTAGACCAAGCCCACCCACAGCACCCATCCTAGAGTGGGAAACCCCCAGGGGACCTTGGTCTAGAATCCACATAGATTTCGCCAGGCCCACAAAAGGACACACTTTCTTAATAACCGTAGATGCTTACTCCAACTGGCTGGAGGTAAGCAACATGAGAACAACCACCACAGAAGCCGTGACCAAAGAACTCTGCAAACTCTTCGCAACACACGGCCTCCCAGACGTCCTCGTATCCGACAATGGGCCCCAATTCACATTGCTGGAATTTGAAAAATTCCTAGCGGAAAGGGGCATACGACACGCACTGACAGCCCCGGCGCATCCAGCGGCGAACGGAAGGGCAGAACGTATGGTTCAATTCACAAAAAAAACCATCCAGAAAATAGACCACGGGGAGATCCAGGACAAAATAAATAAATTACTCTTCATACAGCACATACTGCTAATGGGGAGGAAAATAAGGTCCCCACTCAATAGACTACACCCCACTTACAACCCAGAGAAACCCCCAGACTCCACCAGCAAACACCGAATTTTCGCACCAGGCGACGCCGTCTACGTGAAGAACCTAAACGGAGACCCATTATGGGTACCAGCAATCATAACACAGCTAACAGGCCCAGGCTCGTACCGGCTACAAACAACCGACGGACGAGCGTGGAAACACCACATCGATCAGTTAAGATCGAGGACTGCCACACAAGACACCACCAACATGCAACCAAACAAAACCAACCCCCTCAACACAAACCAAGAGGGGAGGGGATACCCCGGGAACCAAAACTCAGAAGAAAGAAACCAACCATACTCACCTGCAAGCAGCCAGCACGAAACCTCGCCAGGAAGAGACAGCCAGGCCAGCTCAACCAACCTGGGAAGACCGAGCAGGAGTGGCGAAACCCACAGCTCAACCAACCCGGGTAGCCCAGGAGGGAGCTGCGAAGAGCGGCCCGGCCAGACATACCAGATGGTTCCCACGATGGAGTCCGGAGAAACAGAGACCCCGACCAAACCGGCCGGGATCCAACCTACGACTGACCTGCGCAGGTCCAGTAGGCAAAGACGGAGCCCCGCCTACCTTCAGGACTACGCTACGTAAGGACCAAACCAAGAGGGGAGTGTTCTGTACCTTAATTTGAATTCTTGGAATCCCCACGCTTTAATTGGCCAAAGTGCGGGGCGATCAGATTGGTTAGGCGAGCTGTGCCGATTGACTCCCTGAGAATCTCCTGCGATTGGTAGAATCGAATCGCGGGAGATTCAAAGTGGTGCCATAGGCCGCGGCCGCTGTGACTTGGAAATAAAAAGCCGCAAGGTTTTCCAAAGAGCCAGTTCGGTTCCTAGCAACAATAAAGCACTGATACAAAGTCACCGACTCCTGGCCTCCTTCCAAACGGACACAACAGTTCTGGTATTTTTCAATTTTATTTTTTAATCAATAAAAGGCACATGAACATTTTTTCCCCTAGGCATCATCATTTCAGATCCATATGAACTCTGACATCAGATCCATAACTTAGGCTATTAAGACATATTGATTCCTATTGTCATGCTCCTGGTGGAGACTGACTCTGAGGGATAGGAGGAACAGCTGACAGGGAGTGGAAGTGTGGCTTTGGAGGTTGTGGAGGAGGCTGGGGAAGGGCAGAGGCCGGCTGAGCAGTCAGAGGAGGACCCAGGCCCATCCCCTCTTCATCCTAGGGCACACAAGGAGAGGATAAGGGTCTACTCAGGAGGAAAGGGCCTTGATCCTCTTCATGGGCTGCAGCTGTGACAACTGAATAAGAGTATGGATCTGCGTACAGGCAAACGCTGCAAACAAATTGTGGAAATATCTCTAGTTTATAGTTCCTCTCTGAGTTTGGCATCCTTCCCAGTGTGTGTTATCTGTGGACATCCTCCAGCCCTTATCTTGCCTGGTTTGTGCTGCTTTTTCCCTTCTTCTTGTAACTGTTTGTGTGGGAGTTTTTTGGCTTCTGTCAAGAATATTCAGAGCTTGGAAGCAAAGTGAAGGAATAAAAGAGGCTTCACCTGTTTTTGTGACTGTGTTTGTTTTGTATCCCACTCTGGGTCATCACACCTATATGGTGTCACAAGAGCATTTACAATCCTGGGGAAAATGTTTCAAAGAGAGATAAAAAAGGCAAAGGTGATGACCAACAAAGAAAGGGTTGAAGGGTACTCAGTGGACTTCTCCCATGTAATTGTAGAGATTGTCATTTGGAAAAATAAGATATAGATGACTGCAACCTTCCAATCAATCAGTCAAACAACCAGTTTGTCATTTATTAGCAAGTTTGATTATGTATGTGATTATGCTTTCAGTCCCACAAAATGGGGGAGGGGACAGTGTGTGGCCCATTCTCCGAGAGTTGTCCACTGGGTTATAAGAATGCTGAGGTCAAAATACAGACAGGAACAACCTGTGAGTTTTGCTATAGCACCACTGAAATTCCATGTTTCCTTTCATTTTCTTGGCTTTAAATATTTTTTTGCCTTTTCTTAAGAATTAAAAGTTTTAGTATGCTTTCTGGACAAGCAGCCCATTAATCAGGTTCTGATAAGTTAACTTCATGCTACAGTGAAAAATTGTGAATACAGAAGCCTTTCTGAGCTTGGAAAGAAAACTAGAATTTTTCAACCTTCTCTTCATTATTTTTTCACACTGCTTGCAATGTAACATTCAATGTAACATTCTTATTCTTCGCAGAAATGTCAGCGCCCTCCCCCCTTGCTTCTTTTCTTTTATTAACAAGCAAAGTTCAGATATTCAATACAGGGTTTGAGAAATATCACCACTTTAAAGAAGAGACAAACCTAAATACTATTTAATAAGAGAACAACTGACAATAATTCTGCCGATTGTTAAAACATTACAAAATCTGAATTTATGTTAAAGGGTTGTCAGAAAGCATATAAGTGAATGTCAATATACTACATATACTTTGTACCTAGTAGGATGTTGTTCTATTGCCAGGACAAAGCAGACTCGAAAGACAGGAGTTGAATTCAGCTCTTTATTAGCAACCAATAACTTCAACTAAAGTCGAGTCGCGGCAAACCTTTTTATAGCGGCTGCTCACGGCTTGCAACCAATGGCATGTATTTAAACTTTCCGCCGCTTAAGCGGCCAATTGGAAACTGTCGTTATTAACCAATCGTTAAGCTATGTTGACTAACCAATAGAAATTTGGTATTAGAAGTATGTACATGAATACACTACAGATGCATCCATATTCTGTCAGCTTGCAGGCCAGTCTCTATACTAGAAACCCTAGCCCTCATAAAATATTTTTGACATGCTTTGAGTAAAACAAAGTTTTAGTCACTTTTGTGGCATACTGCTCAAAATGTGCTGGAACAGCTTCATACTAGTTATACTGCATATTGCAGAGTGCAACTAAGGCTAATAATATAACCTGCATTTTATCTTATTAAAAAGCATCATGTGAAAAACTCAGTTGATCTAAATTATCTATTTTTAAATTGGTATCCTGCCTTTACTATTTTTATAAATAACTCAGGGCAGCAAACGTACCTAATATTCCTTCCTCTTATTTCCCCCACAACAATCCTGTGAGGTGAGTTAGGCTGAGAGAGAGTGACTAGCCCAAAGTCTCTCAGCTGGGAAACATAGGATTAGAACTCATTATTTTGTGGTTTCTAGCCTGATACCTTATGCACTAGACTAAACTGGTGTAGTTCCATCTGATGCTTCCATCTGATGATGACCATGCCTACAAAAGATTGGAATGTAAGAAAAGGCACCTGGATCTCTTCAGGATTGCTTTCTCCACTGAGTTGCAACCTGATTGATTAGATGTAAATAAAAAATATTCAACATAATTTGTTTATTTGGTAAACATATTAAATACATTTAATACATAAGTAGTAAATGACATGAATTAAAACATGAAATTTAAAATTATTAAATTCAAAAAGAGTTAGATCTGAATTAGATAGTCTGATTTTATGAAGTTGAATGAATGGATCAATGAATAAATGAGTGAGTGAATGAGTAAATGAATGTAGGAAATGAATGTAGAGGTTTAATTATAATGAAAGAAGCTCAAATGGAAGTATGAATTGGTGTCATCTAGATTGTGATGCTTATGAAAGACTTGATATAATTGCATTTTAGGTTTTAATTTATTATAATGGAGTAATCTGAGATGAATTTGTGGGAAAACTGTACAGCATTCTGAAAAAATATTCTGCCAGATGGTATGAATAGGTGTGTAGGAAGAAGATAAGAATATAGAAAAAGTGACTGAGCTGTTCAGAAACCCAAGAATGAATAATTTTTAAAGTATTGCTTAGCAAAAGGTCTGTGAAATGCAAAGTTTAGAAACAAATGGGCATGGAAGCAAAGGTATAAAGGGAAAGAAAAGAGAATGAATGTAGAAAGGCTGGAGGAAGAGAAAATATAATCCTACATGAGAACATATTTATTAATCTTTCAACAGAATGAGAGGGAGGTAGACATAAGGAAAGAGAATATGAAGCTGATCTCAATAGACTATTCCCTACTGCAGGGGTGTCAAACTCATTTTTATTGAGGGCCGCATCAGAGTTGTGTTTGACCTCAGAGGGCCAGGGTAGACGTGGCCAGCTGAATATTACTCATGTCAGGGGCACCTATGGTGGCCCAAGTACTCTGCCAGCAAAAAAAGCTCTCGAGCTCCATTTCTGGCTGTGACAGCCTCCAGCAAAAATGGAGCTTGTGAGGGCCGCACATGGCCTTCCCAAGCTGTTTTTGCTGGCAGAGGCACTACGGACTCATGTGGTGTCCTTCACAGTTTCCAGGGTGGTCCCACAGGCCAGATCTAGGCACCTCATGGGCCGAATCTGGCCCCCAGGCCTTGAGTTTGACACCCCTGCCCTACTGCATATGAATATGCTCTCCTCACATCCTTGAGTTGAAAAGCTATTATATTGACATAAACCAGAAGTGATATTTAGTAGATTCTGACCAATTCTGGAGAACCGGTAGCAGAAATTTTCAGTAGTGCAGAGAACCGGCAAATATCAACTCTGACTGTCCCTGCCCCATCTATTCTCTGCTTCCCAAGTCCCAGCTGATCGGCTGGGTCTTCTTTTGTTGCCCTGCAAAGGAGAACAGAGCTAGAAAGCAGGTAAGTGGGGTGGGGAGGCAATGGGATTTTGCAGTAACCTTCTCCCAGGAATGTATGTGGCAGGGCATGATGCACAGGGGACTTCATATATGCCTTGGTTTCCAGGTCAATTTTATCTTCGGGTTTTCTTAGGGTGACTGCTATTTTTCTGTCTGTTTTGAAGGCAGTCTTGATGTGATTGATGCCTATGTAGTATCTTACTGATTTTGTCTATAGTACCTCTTATGTAGGGCAGGACAGCTGTTCCATAGGCCTGTTCATCTTCTAGGTCTCTGTTATGTCTCAGTGTGGATTGAGCCTGTGATTTTGCTTTTGTGGAAGCTGTTGGCTGTCAGTACTTTAGTCAGGGTGCATAGTTCAGTCTTTATGTGTGTTTTGTCTGCTAGGCGTTTGGTTCTGGCAATTAGTGTTTGGTCACGGAGTTTATCTGTGCTGGGTGGTGGTGGGATTGGGCATTGAGGTAGCAGTTGGTGTGTGTTTTCTTCTGGTATATGGTGTGTCCTAGTGTGCCATCTGTTTTTTTGTAGTTTAGTGCATCTAGGAATGGTAGTTGTTCGTTTGTTTCCATTTTCATGGTGAATTTGATTTTGAGGTGTGTGCTATTTAGGTGTGTTAGGAAATTGTTTAGGTTTTCTTTTCCATGGGGCCAAATAACAAATGTGTCATCGATGTATCTTAACCATAGTTTGGGTTTGTGGGTGGCATTGGCTAGGGCTCTGGATTCAAATTCTTCCATGAACAGGTTTGCAATAACGAGTGATAGTGGTGATCCCGTAGGGGCTCCTTCAATTTGCTTGTATCTTTGTCCTTTGTATATGAAATAAATGTTGGTTAAGCAGTGTTCTGCCAGTTCCATGAGGTGTTTGGGTGTTTGGTATTTATTTTTGATGATTTTTAGGGTTTCTTTTATCGGGACTTGAGTGAATAGTGAAACCATGTCGAAAGTTACAAGCAGATCTTTTTGTTCCACATGTAGATCTTTCATCATTTCCAAGACCTGAAGACCTGAAGGACCTGAAAGCATGAATAGAAGAGATGACTCCACCAGACTGTCAATTATCTGGAAGCCTGCACTCACAAACAAAAAAATCTCCACACCACAAGCCAAGCAAACACCTGGGCACAAACAGACCCCCCGATACCGCCAGCTCAAACACACCCCAAACAAGCACCCAGATGAAACCTAGCTTCCTAACAAATGATAGCCGCCTGTTTACCTGAAGCCAAGCCATACTAAAAGCCTCCATTATAGGAAACACAATGTTGCCAGCCAATCAAGACAAAAAAAACGCTACAAAACAGACAGAAGATATTAGAAACACCAATCAAGCAGAACATAGCAAACTCCAAGACCAATAAACACAGACTAAGACTCCCAACCAATCAGGATGAAGAAGAAAAAATTCTAAAACAGTAGAAGGCTAGCACCAAATTTAAAACAGAAACAGCTGTGAAAGCCTGGCTCACAGATGAACACAATACACAAGCCTGATGATGGCAGATGAGATTCTGCCGAAACGTTGCTACAACTTTAAAAGCACAACTGTAATAACGTTGGAAAATATCTGAAGAAAGCTGAATACCATACATACATACATACATACATACATACATACATACATACATACATACATATAATTTTTTTATAAATAACTCAATGTGGTGAATACACACTATTATGTATTCACCACATTGAGTGTATATTTCTTCCTCTTTTTTTCCCCCCACAACAACCCTGAGTTGAGCTAAGCTGAGAGAAAGTGACTGGTCCAGAGTAACCCAACTGGCTTTCATAGTTAAGAAATAATATTTGTATTTACATTTAGATAATATGAAAATAATAAATACATAAATAATAAAGGGAATCCTTTGAAACAGGCTAGGGAAATGAAGGAGAGAATATGTCTCCACAGCCACTCTTTCTGGTGAAAGAGAACAACCTTTCATTCTCCTCACCTTTATCTTGCATCACAATAGTGTACCTGTTGTTTACTGTAAAAATAAAAATCAATGCCAACCTTTTGTTATGCAATCTGGCCAGATGAGAAGGGGAAACGAGTGTATAGAATGTGGTTCAGAGTTTAAAGCTGATGTTTGAAAGGGCAAGGGAGGCAAGGAGAGAAACAAAAATAGAAGAATGCTTTCCTGCCATAGTAGAATGGTGGAAGGCAGGAATGAAAATGAGAAATTGCAAGGCTCTTTTTGGAACCTTTAAAAATGAACTACAAAATGAAATTACATGCCAAGGAAACTGAAGTAGAATGATGGAAGTGTGCATGGTGAGTGAGTGCCAAGGCAGGAAATATGGCATGAGAAAAACACTTCAGATTAGAGTTCTGAGAACTAATCAAGATGAGTCCAGAAGTGCAATATAAGATGCATGAAGACATTACCACATGGGATCAGATAAAACCATGCCACACAAGTTTCTGTCACAGTTGTATCTTATGGTTCTTGATAAATATATTTTATTTTTTTCTTAATGTACACTGACAGCATATGCACCAAAGACGAATTCCGTTTGTGTCCAATCACACTTGGCCAATAAAGAATTCTATTCTATCAATTGTTTGAGGACTATATCATGTGGATCACTTTCCAAACAAGGTCGATAACACACCAGGGTTACTATAAGCCTTTTGTATGGAATTGGCTTCAACTTAGTGGCTAGAGACAATTGCCCACATTTTAAAAAATTATTATCTGCCTGATCAAGGATTGTACTAAAATATTTCTATCCCATTCTATTATCTTTGCCTTCAGAACAATTAAGCAATAGCCTTTAAAATAAGCACAAAAAGCCCTGATTTAACAAAAAACTAAAATGTATTAAGGTGAATGCAGCATGACTCAATCATTTGTGTACATTTGCCCATTCTTATTTTGTTTGAATAGAAATGAAATCAATATCATCAGTACCAATAGAAACTCAAAGAGCATCTCATCACACGGTCACTAAAGTCAAGAAAGTGCTCTCGAAGTTTCTGCAGGATCTCCAATTCATAGCTACAGAGAATGGCTTGAAAATATAGCACCTCAAATGCCACTACTAACACTAATCTTGATTCAGAAGCTAAGGGGCCCCCATGAGCTTTTTTTTACAATTAGTGCAATATGTGTATCTCCACACATTCCAAAGCACTATTTAGCAGACTGTAGCTAACCTCAAAAAGGCTAAACCGTATCAGACCTAGTTATTACGTAGATGGGTTATTACTCAGAATTTCCAAGCTATAAATTAGACTGGCAGCTGAAAACATCCCACAAGAAGGCAGTGACAAACCACTGCCATATGGCTGCCAACAGTATGTCATTGTCAAAACTGAGCAACCTGGTATATGCAGTACAATGCAGTGAGAAATGTGCAGATCTGTACACTGGGAAAACAAAACAACCACTTCATAAATGCATGGCACAACACAGGAGAACAAAACTCATCAGGACAAGATCCATCAGTCCATCTGCATTTAAAAGACGGAGGCCACTCTTTTGAAGACAGCAAAGTCTACAGTTTGGATAGAGAGGACTGATGGTTTGAGGGAGGGGGTCAAAGAAACCCTCTGTCAAAACTGAACATCTCTCTCTCAACAGAGAGGGAGGGATGTGACATCATCTCTCTCCAATCTACAACACAGTCCTTTTAGGAGTTCCAAGAAGGCTCCACACCCATTTGCACTACTCAGGTGACCCTGATGGCACAGATAAACCTCCAAGTGGCCTCAACAACTCTCTAAAAGAATGCAAATGACCAGCTGTCTGCAAGGAGTATAAATCCTTCCATTGCCCACCATCCAGTCAGAGCTGAAGAAGCTTCTTGGATGAGAAGCAAAACATCTTCAAAGAAAAACAAGAAAACCCAGATGCCTCTTGAAAAAAAGCACCTTTGGGACAACCATGACCTAGATGACTGAGAATCTCCATAGATACTCTTTTTCTCCCATTTTCTGGCCAATAGATTGGACTGGTTGGGGAATTTTAGGAGTTGAACAAGTTTTGAAAAACAGTTTTTTATAATTTCAGCCACAATGTTGAATTTATAGTCTATGGTACTTGCTCAGCTTTATCCATTGGAATAGAATTACAAACACAGATTTATATCACTTCATGGACATTGTTACTGAAAAGTTTGACAATACTCTCCAAGAGTGTGAGTAACCTCACTATGTATTAAAATTCTTCTTGTTTTGAAACAAGATGGCACTCCCATTTCAACATTGGCAGAGAAATCTTACAATAACTAAATCTGTGTCTTATAAAGAGAACTTATATAAAATGATATATAGATGGCATCTAGCACCCTCCAGATTAGCAAAAATATATCCAACATCCAATCCAACTTGTTGGAAATGCAAAGGGAATCATGGTACCTACTTCCATCTCTGGTCGACATGCCCAGTGGTCAAAATTTTTTGGATTAGAATCAAAACTTGGTTAGAAGAAATTGTCCAGGGTGGATTGGAGTGGGAACCTAAATTGTATCTTCTGGTATCATTAAGGAAGGTTATCCCTCCAAAGTAAAATATTTCATTATCCATATCCTAACGGCGGCACGTATTTCACTGGCTCAATTCTGGAAATCACCTAATATACCACCAATACAATTTATTCAAAAAATTTGTGAATGTGCAGAAATGGAAAAATTCACATGAAAATTAAAAGGAAAAGAGGAGGCAGAATTTTACTCAATCTGGAATAAGTTGTACAATTGGCTAGAACATAAAAAAATGAAAAGGGGAATCAAGGGGGGAAAACAAATTTATGAAACAGTTCGGGTGGTATTATTATCCACATGCTCTGGGTTTGAAATCACCTCTATGGATCTCAGCATAAGAAGCATTTTATAGAAGAGAAATAGCAGGCAATGAAAAATGGTTAATGTATCAGAATCATTGGAAAATCATCAAAGGAAATATAAAATTAAATCAAAAGAGCAACTAATGGCAGAAGGATAAAGTTGTCAACACTTTTCCTATTTACAGATTTATGGTATGAGCAAAATACAACAGAATTTCAATTGCAATTGTGTACCAGTGATAAACATGCAATTGCTAAATATATCAGCTTTTGCTGAAATAACAGGGAAGAACAGATTAAGGAATGTATAAAAAGTGGACTAAGAATTTTGGTTATAATATGCACATGGATCAATGGAAAGTATGGTTTAAAAAGGTTGAGAATAAACTGTCAGAAAAGAGCCATGCAAAGTTATTTGAATATATGAATACTATGAGTACACCATAGTACTCATACATTACTATACGAAAAAAGGTAGAAAAATTCAGCAATACCCACAATGCTTATTGAAACTGACGGAACTTTGTTAGCTGGAGAACTTGACTTATTTTATTAGAAAAATATCATTATTGACATTATCATGTTTTTGATGATCAGAAAGAATAGTTATTAAAAAAGAGAATTATGATGTAATCTTAGAGAGAAAGAGAGGTATATAAATTTTATATGGCATAACAGAATACAGCATTAATACATAAATATTATCTTGGATTACAGTATCTCATTTTCAGGGTTTTCTCAGTAACTAATACTGAGAGGCAAACAATCTCTAACAAAGCAGTATTTATGACAAGTAGCCGCTGATAATCTTACCCTCTGTGAAAATGGCTACTTCCCTTTTAAGGATGGGTAAATTATAACAGTAATCTCTACTGTTCAAGAACATGTGATGAGAAGAACCGTCAAACTGGCGGCCCAGATGCATCACATGCAGGCCACGTCCACCCCAGCTCCATAAAGGCAAAACACATTGTGATTCGTCACGATATGTCACATGATGTGATCAAGTTTGACACCTGTGACCTACTTTGATGAGGGAAAGAGAAATAAGTAACAATGGGGAAGAGAGATGCAAGGAATATTTTAAGATTAGGTGGGACTAATAATTCATCAGAAATATAGATGCAGTCAGCTTTTGCTCAGAAATTCCTCTGTATAAAGATACTGAACTCATGAAATCTCATGGTTCCTATACACTGTTGGGGTTCTAAGAAGACTGCAAACACTCAATGAAGTAGGAATGGGGCAAAGGAACAAAACTTTTAGCCACTCCAATCTTAAAAATGCACCTCAAAAAGCACTAAATATTATCTTATTTCTATAGAGGGAAAATGGTCCTAAGAATCATCTGTTGATTCTAGGATTTTGGTACTGATTTAATACAATTTCTCAAGGCTACCTTGCTAGAGTAGAATTAAAAATATATATAGAAAGGCTGGAGACTCTGTGACTTTCTAGTTTCTGTTGAGTGCCTCCCAATATTCACTATTGAGTACATAAGCTGGGGTTAATGAGAAAGGTAGTCTAGCAATACCTAGAATGATCACAGGTTCCACAACCTGATCATTCAGAGTTATTTCTTCTTGAGGAATTGACTCATGAGATCCATATTATTTGCAGGATTGCAGCCCATCCTGGAATTTAACTCAACATTTAACAGTGTCCTGGTATCCTTGGTTCAGCTGTATCTAGTGATTAATAAATTAAATTAAAAGCATTCAATTATTCCTCTCATAGGTGGCCTATCTGCTTAAGTGTGGGCTCAATACTTTGACACTGATCTCTTGGTCACCTTTTGTAGTCATAGAACTGAATTCCCTTGGAAGCTTGCCTTGTTAGAACTGAATTCCCTTGGAAGCTTGCCTTTTGTTTTAATGCTTTGTCAGCTGAGATTGCCTTCAGTATGCTTCTCAAGATTTCTTGATGGAGGTGATGAGTCGACTCTGAGAATGCTACTGCTGGTGCTGCTTTCTGGTTCAGCTTGCCATCTTCTGCTAGCTTCCTTTCTTTCACCTTCCATCTGAAAAAACCCAAGAAATTATCTCTTGTGGTTTTCCTGAAGTTTTAATTGAAGCACAGGAAGAATAGAATAGAATTCCTTATTGTCATTGCATTCCACTAATACATTGCATTCCACTAATACAATGAAATTTGAAAGCTACTCCAGCACAGTGCCCCAAACACCACATCACAATCACACTACAGAGTATTTAAAAATTAAAATAATGATAATAATAATAATAATTAAAAACCTAGTCTAAAACCTATCTAAAGCATATAGTATGTTAGATCGTTTAAAAATGCCACTATATTCATAGGACTGAGTCACATATGCATTGCTTGATTGAAGACAATTATTGCCTTGGAAAAGAAACTGTTTCTCAGTCTATCAGTCCTCATTTTAAGTGTTGTGTCCGCAAAATGATGCCAGGAGTCGGTGACTTTAGTGCAAGCTCTTTATTAGTAAGTTGGAACCGAACTGGCGAAAGGAAAAAAGCCCGCGGCTTTTATTCCTTTCGCCGCGGCGGCCGCGGCCAATGGCACCACTTTGAATCTCCCGTGATCCGAATGGACCAATCGCGGGAGATTCCTAGCGAGCCAATCGGCGCGGCTCGCCTGACCAATCGGAGAGCCCCGCGCTTTGGCCAATCAAAGCGCGGGGATCTCGAGTATGTTAATTAAGGACAGAACACCCCTCCCCTCTTGGTTCAGTCCTTACGTTGCGTAGTCACGTAGGTAGGCGGGGCTCCGTCTGGGCCTACTTGACCTGCGCAACTCAGTTGTAGGCTGGATCCCGGCCGGTTCGGTCGGGATCTCTGCTGCTCCTGCTGCCGTCATGGGAACCGGCTGGTCGATCGGGCCGGTCCTTTCTCCGTAGCTCCCTCCTGGGCCTTCCGGGTTGGTTGAGCTGCGGGTTTCGCCGCTTCCGCTCAGTTTTTCCGGGTCGGTCGAGCTGGCATGGCTGTTTCTTCCTGGCGCGGGGTCGTGATGGCTGCTTTCCGGTGAGTACTGCTGGTTTATTCTTCTTTGGTTTTGGTCCCCTGGGTATTCCCTCCCCCCTTGGTTTGTGTTGTGGGGGTTGGTTTCGCCTGTTTGTGCATCGGTGGTTTGTTGGTTGGTAGTCCTCGACCTTAGTTGGTCGATGTGGCGTTTCCACGCTCGTCCGTCTGCTGTTTGTAGCCGGTACGAGTGTGGGCCTGTTGCTTGTGTGATGACGGCTGGAATCCATAGTGGGTCTCCCGTCAGGTTTTTTGCGTATACGGGGTCGCCGGGTGCGAAGGTTCGGTTTTTGCTGTTTGAGTCTGGGGGCCTCTCCGGGTTATACATGGGGTGTAACCTGTTGAGTGGGACCTTAGTTTCCTGCCCATTAATAGTTCGGCTGGGCTTTTATTGGTTGTGATATTTGGGGTTATGTGTTGGGTGAAGAGTAGTTTGTTTATTTTCTCCTGGATCTCCCCGTGGTCTATTTTCCGGATGGTCTTTTTAGTGAATTGGACCATCCGTTCTGCCCTACCGTTTGCCGCCGGGTGCGCCGGTGCTGTCAGCGCGTGGCGGATGCCCCTTTCCGCTAGGAATTTTTCAAATTCCAGCGAGGTGAACTGGGGCCCGTTGTTGGAGACGATGACGTCTGGGAGGCCGTGTGTTGCAAAGAGTTTGCAGAGTTCCTTGATCACGGCCTCCGTGGTTGTCGTCTTCATGTTGCTTACCTCCAGCCAGTTGGAGTAAGCGTCAACTGTTATGAGGAAGGTGTGTCCTTTTGTGGGCCCGGCGAAGTCTATATGGATCCTAGACCAAGGTCCCCTTGGGGTTTCCCACTCTAGGATGGGTGCTGTGGGTGGGCTTGGCCTAGTTTCCTGGCATCGTTGGCACCTAGCTACCCAGGCCTCTATTTGTTTGTCCATCCCTGGCCACCAAGCGTAACTTCTGGCCAGGGCTTTAGTCCTAACGATGCCAGGGTGCCCCTCGTGTAGCAGTTCCAGAACCTTCCCCTGTAGCTTCTCCGGAATGACCACCCTATCCCCCCATAGTATGCACCCTTTTAATAAGGAGAGTTCCGTTTGGCGGTTCTGGAACATTTTGACGGACTCGTCGTTGTCCCTTTCCGGCCACCCTTTCTCCACCCAATGCAACACCCGCGCCAGACGTTTGTCTTTATTAGTCTCTCGGGCAATGTCTGACGTGGTTATGGGCAGGTTGGGTAGAGTCTCTATGCTGAGGGTGGTCGTCGTGGGTGCTGGGTTGGTGTCGGGTTCCGGTAGCGGCGAGCGGCTTAAGGCGTCTGCATGGGAGATCGTCTTACCCGGTCTGTGTATGAGTTCGTAGTTGTAGGCTGCCAGGAACTTGGACCACCTTGTCATTCGGGGAGACAGAATGTTCGGGGTGGCCTGGTTTCCTGCAAGGATTCCCAGCAGCGGCTTGTGATCTGTTATGATGGTGAAAGTCCGGCCGTAGAGATACTCGTGGAATCGTTTTACGGCGACAACGATAGCCAGAGCCTCTTTGTCCAGTTGGCTATAGTTCCACTCCGGTTTGGTGAGGGTCCTTGAAAAGAATGCGATGGGCGCTTCTTTTCCATCGGGAAGGGTATGGCTGAGGACAGCGCCGACGCCGAAGGGTGATGCGTCGCATGTGACGGCCAGAGGTAGGGTCTCGTTGAATTGTATAAGGACGGCGTCCGAGGTGAGGAGGTCATTCGTTCTTTGGAAGGCGGCTTGCTCGCGTTTCCCCCAAGTCCAGGTTGCCGCCTTGTCCAGGAGCCTATGCAAAGGCTCCGCCGCCGTCGCCTTTTGGGGCAGGAAAACATTGTAAAAGTTCAGTAACCCCAAGAACGCCTGTAGTTCCGTCTTTGACTTGGGTGTGGGGGCTTCTTTGATGGCCTTGATTTTTTTGTTTGTGGGGTGAATGCCGTGACGGTCTAGGAGTTAGCCTAGGAATTCTACTCGTTCCGTGCATAGCTGGCATTTCTCCCTCTTGACTTTTAGTCCGGTCTCTTTAAATTTGGTTAGGACCTCCCTTAGTCGACCCTCTAGTTCGGCTTGGTTGGCTGCCGACACTAGGACATCATCGAAGTAAGGTACCACCCCCTTGATACCTTGCAATAGTCTCTCCATTAGGCTTTGGAATATGCCCGGTGCCACGCTGACTCCGAATTGGAGTCGGTTGCATTTGAATGCCCCCCGGTGGGTGACTATGGTCTGCGCTTCTGCCGTTTGCTCGTCGACCGGCAACTGTTGGTATGCCTGGGCGAGGTCGAGCTTGGCGAAAACCTTGCCCCCTCCCAGTGAGTGCAGTAGGTGTTGTACTACTGGGACGGGGTAGGCGCTTTGTTGCAGCGCGCCATTTAGGGTGGCCTTCTAGTCCCCACAGATCTTCACCGACCCATCGGGCTTGATCGGGGTGACTATGGGGGTCTCCCACCGGGCGTGGTCTATGGGCTGTAGAACCCCTTGTTTGACGAGCTTGTCAATTTGCTCGTCTATCTTGGGTTTCAGTGCGAATGGCACCCGCCTTGGTTTCAGGCGTTTTGGGGGGACGTTAGGGTCTAGGTCGAAAGATATAAGGGGCCCTCGGTACTTGCCTAGGTTTCCGTCGAAGACCTCTTGGAACTCCCGGGCCAGTTGCTGCTCCCAGCTGTCGTCGGTGACGTGGTCGACTCCCGTGAGAGCGATGTCGAGCGGGGCGAACCATTGCAGTCCCAGTAGGCTTGGGTGGTCGCGGTCGACGATTGTCAGGGGAAGTCTTTCGGTGCGCCCCTTATAAGTGATGTTGAAGTGTTTGGTTCCGACAACCGGGATGCGGTTTCCCTGGTAGTCTTTTACAATGAGTCTCTGGCTGTCTACGTTTCTCCTTTGGAGGGTAGGCACCAAGCGCTTTATTTCATGCCATGCAATCATGGAGAGGTAGGACCCAGAGTCCACCTCCATTTTGCAGGGCTGGCCCTCGATGCCTACCTCCACGCGGACCTTCCGGGCATCGTTGGTGATGGCGTGGCCGATGGTGACCGTCTGGTGGGTCTCCTCTCTCCGCCGGTTGTCGCCGCCTCGCGAGGATCGCCCGTTCCGGTCCCATCAGTTGTCCGAGGGGCAATCTCTGGTCCGGGGTGGTGTGCCTTCTCTCCTCCGGTCGTTCTGGTCCCATCGTGCCGGGCTGCGATTTTTCTTCAGGCAGCAGACACGGGCGATGTGTCCCTTCTTGTCGCAATGCCGGCAGATCGATTCGAAAAACCGGCATTCCGACCTGGGGTGGTAGCCACCGCAACCGGCACAGTTGGTCCTCGACTTACGACCTCGCCGGCTTCGAGGATCGCGGCCTGTCTGGAGGCGATGGATGTCCTCCTCGTCATCGGAAGTGCCCGATGTCGAGTGGAACTCGCCCTGGTGGGTGGTCGTCTCGGTTTGGGGCTCGGTCGACCTCGCCGGGTTGTTGTTTCCGCTGCGGTCCCCAGTGTTCGGTCTGCGCATGCGGTCGGCGGAAGTTCGGGTTGCTTCGGCAGCTGCGGCTGCGGTGAGGGTGTCTGCTAGGCTGATGTTGCCCTTGGCCATCAGCCGGCTCTGGAGGACGGGGTCCCACAAACCGAGCACGATCCGGTCTCGCAGGGCGTCGTTTAGGTTGTCGAATTCGCAAAGCCCCCCTAGACGCTGCAGCTCGGCGACGAAGTCACTGAAACTCTCCCCCGACCTCTGGTCCCGCCGGTAGAACTCGTTGCGCCGGATCAAGATGGGTACCTCTGGAGCGTAGTGCCACCGAAGTATGGGTTCGAGGACATCCCAGTCCATCGCGGTCGCATCGGCGGGTTTGGCGAGCGCCTTGGCCATCTTGAAGACCTCGGTCCCACAGTGGGTCAGGAAGACGGCGCTCTTCATGGGGCCAGTGGCGTTCTTCAAGCCGCTGCACTCGAGGTACATGCGGAATCGGTCGGAGAACAATTCCCAGTCCTCGGTGGCGGGGTTGAAGGGTGCGGGTGGTGCGATTTTCGCCATCGCGGTGGTTTGTCTGGCTTCCGTCGGACACGTGGTTCGGTTCAGGGTCTGGATCCCACCCTCGTCGCCAGTGTTGTGTCCGCGAAATGATGCCAGGAATCGGTGACTTTAGTGCAAGCTCTTTATTAGTAAGTTGGAACCGAACTGGCGAAAGGAAAAAAGCCCGTGGCTTTTATTCCTTTCGCTGCTGCGGCCGTGGCCAATGGCACCGCTTTGAATCTCCCGCGATCCGAATGGACCAATTGCGGGAGATTCCTAGCGAGCCAATCGGCGCGGCTCGCCTGACCAATCGGAGAGCCCCGCGCTTTGGCCAATCAAAGCGCGGGGATCTCGAGTATGTTAATTAAGGACAGAACATTAAGCATCTCCCTGATGATAACAGTTCAAAATATGAATGACCAGGATGAGAACAATCTGTGGAGTTTTTAGTGCTCTAGAGAGCTGAGCAGGATTAAGAGCACTCAGAGGATGATTGTAAACAAAACCAAGGGTATCCCTTGGCAACTTCTCATTAAATAAGTGCAAGAAAGATATCCTCCCTCTGTAAACATTTCATGAACATTCTTGTTGGTCATATGAGAACTGGTAAGAAAAACAAGGGAACAAACCATCAGACAATTTATTTCTTTAACTCTAACGCAGGAAAATAATCCATAGCAGTGGGTCAAGAGATTATCAAAAAGATAGTAGCAACAAGACTATGGCTGGCAGTTTAAGAGTCTTCTGCATGAAGCTGAATCTTCTGCTTCACAGTAATGCGAACTACTTTCCCTTTTCTCCTCTGAGCAACCTTAAAAAGCTTAGAGATGAGCAGTGCAAACTGAAAGAAGAATGAATAAGGAAGAGAAGACTATCCAAAGTACCTGAAGGCAGGACAACTAATGGATGGAAAATAATCAAGGAAAGAACCAATCTAGACCTAAGGAGAAATTTCCTGACAGTGAGAACAATTCATCTGTGGAATAGCTTGCCTGTAGAAGTTGTGGGTGCTCTATCACTGGCATTTTTAAAGAAGAAATTGGACAGCCATTTGTACAGAATAGCATAAGGTCTCTTGCCTGAGCAAGGGATTGGACTTGAAGACCTCCATTGTCCCTTCCAACTCTGTTTGTTGTTTGCCTGATTACAGAGATCTACAACCTGAAAAAAATGGAAGAGTAGGGGTGTCAAACGCGCGATGACATGTTGCTTTCATGATGTATCACAATTTTTCCCCCTTCGCTCAAATTGGAGTGGATGTGGTCAGTGTGTGGCATATTCAGCCTGCAGGCTGTGAGTTTGACATCCCTGCTCTAGAGTCAGCCCCTGAACTTTAATATTTTAAATTTTACCCTCTTCAATCCATGCTTTCCTTTGGAGTGGCAGTAGGACCTGGCCTCAAACAAAGAAGCCAAAGAAATAGCTACCGTTCTAGTTATAAGGAGGACAGATGGCCACTGTCATTATTATTAGCAATAGCACTTAGACATATATACCACTTCATAGTACTTTACAGCCCTCTCTAAGCAGTTTAAAGAGTCAACATATTGTCCCCAGCAATCTGGGTCCTCATTTTACTGACCTCTGAAGGATGGAAGGATGGGAGGCTGAGTCAACTTTGAGCCATTCACAATTGAACTCTTGGCAGTGAGCAATGAGTTAGCCTGCAAGACTGCGTTTTAATCACTGCACCACCTCAACTCTAATATGTAATTTAATACAGCTATATAAATATTTAAATAAATAAGTATATTTTTAAATGTTGAATATTTAAGGTGACAGAAATTGACATTATTAAATAGAGGAAATAAAATGTGTTTATGAATTATATATTCTATAATAGTATTATACAATTTCAGAAAAGGTTTAGAAAGGCAGTGCAAATGATTAAATGGATGGTACAATTCCCTATTAAAGTTGGGTGGATTAGCTGGGAATTTTTTAGCTTGGAATAAGTAGATATATTATATATGTATTGTGTAGTATGGAGAAATTGCCTAGGAAAATGTCTCTGTTGTTCAAAGTCCTTTCCCATTCTGACACTGTCTGGGGAATCTTGTGAGTTGAAAGTTCAGGTTGAGAATAACTGTACTAAAATATTGGATTATCCTAGGAAACAAGGATAATTGGCCATCAATCTGGACAGGTTTAAAAGTAGAACAAGAGCAGGCAGAGGCTATAACTCATGACAATTGTACTATATTTGCAGAAGGAGATCCTACCCTTGTACTATTCCAGAAGAACACAAACAGAGACTTACCCCTCCATTTTCCATCAGATTGGCAAGCATTTTCAAGCTATTGCCAAGAAAAATGTTATTATAGTCCTTATGGATCTTGAAAGCAGAAACTTTCCATAAGCAAGGCATATGGTAGAGAGTCAGCTTCTCAATCTAGAAAAAAAGAATTGGAGGCAGAAAAGGAAAACATTTTCCTCCCAGCACAGAGGGAAGTGAGAAGAAACTAATTGCATTTCCAACTTGTAAGCAGCCAGAACTGCCAGCAGAATACACATAAAAACAATAAGATGCCTTCAGGAGAACACTGTTTTTCTTCTTTATGATTAGAGCTATTATTGTGTTCATACTTTGTTTATGGTCTTCTGTAGTTACACTTGGCCTTTATCTGACCGAGCTGGGCTTTCCTCTATTTTTGCAAGAAGTTCAGGAATTAGAGCAGGGGTGGGCAAACTACGGCCCGCGGGCCACATCTGGCCCATTGGTCATTTTAATATGGCCCGCCTCTGAAAAAAAAAATTCCACCCTGAAAAAAAAATTGGGGCCAGCCAAAAGAGACCCCGCGCCAAAAAATCGCACACACAACACGGAGCTGGGCAGCCGCTTCCCTGGTAGCGGGGTCAAGGCTGCCGCCTGGGGAACACCTACTGCTTTCCCTCGCCAGGGCTGGGCGGTGGCGTGTTGCCCTGCGTTGCATGGCCCCTGCCTGGCAGCGCGCTTCTCGGCTGGTCTCCTCCTCCTTGGCCATACAGAACAAACAGGCAGAGAAGGAGGAGACCAGCCAGCTGGTTGGGGGAAGCTTTCTGCACTGAAAGAGGCAGCTACTAATCTCTGGCTTTGCTCCGCTTCTCCAATGGTCCGGCACCACCCTGTTCTAAGCACCGGCTGCTCGGACTTTCTGGGCCTGACACATAGAACAGCGTGGTGCCGGATATTGGAGAAGCAGAGTGGAGCCAGAGATCATTAGCCGCCTCTTTCGCAGCACAAGAAGCCTCCCCCAACTAGCCAGCTGCTCTCCTCCTTCTCTGCCTGTTTGTTCTGTATGGCCGAGGAGGAGGAGACCAGCCGGCTGGTTGGGGGAAGCTTTCTGTGCCGAAAGAGGCAGCTACTAATCTCTGGCACTGCTCCGCTTCTCCAATGGTCCGGCACCACCTTGTTCTTCTTGTGCTGCGAAAGAGGTGGCTAATGATCTCCGGCTCCGCTCTGCTTCTCCAACATCCAGTGCCACCCTGTTCTGTGTCAGGCCCAGCAAGTCCGAGCAGCCGGTGCACAGAACAGGGCAGCGCCAGATGTTGGAGAAGCAGAGCGGAACCGGAGATCATTAGCCGCCTCTTTCGCAGCACAAGAAGCCTCCCCCAACTGGCCAGGTGCTCTCCTCCTTCTCTGCCTCTCCCCTCTTGCTCCTCACAGTTGCCCTGGGCTGGTGCGGTTCTTTACTTGGGCAGCCAGACGCCCGCAGCAGCAACAGGCAGTTCCACCCGGGCTCCACTCAGGTGTCTGGCTGGGGCTGTCAGGAGCTGCTCCCACCAGCGCAGCTCCGCACGTCTCCAGTCCCGCGTTGCCTTGGGAAGGGAAAGGCAAAACCAGGAGCCGCTGAGCCTGAGTCTCCGGTGCCACTGCTGCCTTTGCAAAGCACCGCCGTGGCTCTTCCTTTTTGCCTTTCCCTTCCCGAGGCAACGCGGGACTGGAGCCGCACCGGCGATAGCAACTCCTGACTCAGGGGGCCTCTGAGGGGAGGGGAAGGAGGAGGAGAAGGGGGGAAAGGAAAGGTGATTTCCAAATAATCTTGTGCTGACCCAGCCCGTCTGTCAAATTTTAAAAGTCAATGCGGCCCCAGAGCCAAAAAGTTTGCCCACCCCTGAATTAGAGGTATGTGCTGCATAAAGGCGAAGAGCGAGAACATGTGAATAAGAAGGGTTCATTTGCATGGAAAAATTCAGGAACTTTGGAAAGGCCAGAGTTTCAAAGAGTTGACAACTATAAGAGCTACATTGTCTTAAGGATCTATCATATTTATATCTGCCACAATCAACTGGAATTTTTTATAGTTTACAATAATTAAGAGCAGACAAAGACCAGGCACTCAACATTAAACATTAATGCTAGGATTAAAATAAAGACTAGAAACCAGAGCATAAAATACCTTGAATTATTTTGGGCATCCTATCATTCCATATAAATTTGTCAAAATAAGTAAGCTGTTACAAGTTCTCGGAAGGCTAAAATATAAGATGATACATTTTCCATTTACCTCCCCTTGATTAGAAGTCTAGGAGAGATTAGGTTAAAAATGGGCATTCAGTGAAACTTCTTACTACTTAGAATGCACCTTAATCTTTCCTTATTAGCATAATTAGATTGCTGGCTACAATAATTGACTACATTTAAGCAATGAAGGGCAGGACAATTTATTCTTTTCAAATACATATGCCAGATAGATTGGGAAGATAAATGCAAGTGTTAAGCAAATTGCCAGGTAGCTATTTTCCCTGTGATATATAGTACTGCTATGTTTTTCTTAATCTCTATATATCTTCTTATCAATAAAAACTAATCACTGCAAAAAATATGCATGTGTAAATGTGACTTAATTTTGATTTGTTGATGTAATATTGCAAAATCACTTCATCCGGGAAGAAATAAAAGCAGGTGATATAAAATCAGTCCTAAAGTCTATTTGATCTATACTTTTAATTTGTTTTTTAAAAACCTGAGTAAATATATGAGTCACTGAAACTCATATGTGGATTTCAAAGATGAGTGCTGGGGTCAAGCAGCTTCCTTGGTAAGTAAACCATGTTACTCTTGATGACTGAAGGGTAAAAAGTTACAATAAAATCATGGTTTTTTCTTTTCTTTCTTTTTTTTAAACAAATTTTATTAATTTTACAAAAACAGTGTACAAACAATCAATGCATAACAGCTTACAAATTCTTTTCTAAAAAAAAATAATTAAAGAAGAAAACCAATAGAACACACAAAATGATTCCAAATTATAATATCAATATTTACGTTATCTATTTAACTTCATATCTTATCCCAACTTCTCCTTTTCATTCTAATTATCCAAGTTATTTCTTGCTAATTAAAATTTTATTGCCTTTTATCAACATACAAAACACAGAACATAGAAAACAAAACAAAACTTAAAACATCTTTTCTGAAGGCTGCTTGATCCCGAGTTAAAACTCTTCACACAGACGAAATTCACACATCATATTCACTTTATATATTCTTCCATATCTTATTACCATTTTCAATATCATTCTTTGTCTGTTCTATTTCCAGCTATCCATTCATCTTTTTTTTTTTTTTTACTATACTTCTCCTATACACTAATTGGAGTGACGCCTTTAACTCATTGCCCTAACTGAAAAGTACTTCAAATAACACTTAATTTATCTTGGGATTCTGTTTAGTACATTCTAAAATTACACAATAAATTTTATAAGAAAGATCAATAACTAAAGAAAAAACCTATATAACCACTATCCATATCATTTAAAAAGAAAAAAAACCTAATCATATATATTAATACTCATTTATATCTTAAACATTCTACTCTAGATACACATATAAAAACACAATCTTATGTACCTTCCAGAATCCCCCCCTTTTTCTCAATTAGATTCACCCATTGTCTCTAAATAAGCTTTTTTTCTTTAAATCTTGCTTCCCACCATTGAGGCTTCTCCTCCCCCCCTTTCTCTCTTGCTTATTCTTCTCCTTGCCCTTTTTACCCCTTTGTCTCTCCTCCTCCCTTTTCTTACTCCCTTTTCATTGCTTTCTAACCTTGCATCCACCTTTCCTCTCATTTTTCTCTTTTTTGGTTGTTTTTTCAAACCTTAAAATCCCCTTTTTCTTATCCTCTTTCTCCTCCTCCCCAGAAAAAAGCCATTGTTCATCAAAGATGGCTTCTTCTTCCTCTTCTTTGTCCCAGTCATTCTGCTGCGTAATCAACTTTTCATAAGTACATAACGCCATTTCTAAAAATTGAAATAAAGTGCCCAAAGTATCTTTTCCATCTTGTTCTTCCTTTTTATATTTTTGATATTCAGTCTTTAGTTCATCCACAAGCGATGCCATCATGAAAAGAGAAACTTTTCCCAAAACAACCAACCAAGTATTTTTAATCAAGAATAATAATAATAAAAAAAAAGTTCCAAAAAATTAATACTTTTCTTCCTTCTTCTCTTTCTCTTTCTGGGGTTACTGTTTAATCAAAGAGGTCCAATTACCATATACCTTTCTTTGGGATTCTAGGCAATCTCCTCCTTTTTCAGCTTCTGCTCCAATTTTTTTCCTTTCCCTTCCCACTTACAACAACAATTTTTTTTTAAATGATCAGAAATCCATACCTCCAATAAGGGTTTTCTGATTTCTTAAATTATTAAGTCCAATGTCCAAAGAGTCTTTTGTCCCTTGGCTTCAACTTTCAAAATAATTCACCTTCAGTGCCCAAATAAATTTCAAATCTTCATCTGCTGTTCCTATGGGGTGGGCCGCTTTCCGATCTTCTTAGGGATACAATGTATCCTCCAGCAATTCAGACAGTTCAGTTCCAGAGAGTTTAAAAGATGATAATTGACCCAGCTCAGCCAGCACTTTCACTTTTCTTGCTTCCTCCAGCACAATCTTATTCGGTTGCAGGCTTCTTCGTGGTGGCCATTACTGACCGCCGCTCCACCACCTCGGGAAAAAGGGGTTTTTCCAGATGAGGAGGGGGTCTGCGACACCCCCAACCCCCTGTTTGGCTCCCCTCTCTCTTCGGCTGCCTCTACAGGGCAGCCATATCCCTCTGACCCATTTGGATCGGGGACACCTCGGCGGCAAGCGCAGTAGGAATTGCGAACAGCCACGAATTCCTGCTGCCACCAGAGCCACATGGAACCGGAAACCCGGTTTTTTCTTTTTTTTTAATGTAGTCTTGGCCACTTCTGAATTAGATGAGAATTTCTTTGCAGCACAACACATTCTCAACTCTTCTTTTTGTTAAGTGTGCAACAAAGTATGACATAGTCATTTACAGCAAATTCCATTCAATTAACAACTTTTGTCCACTGAATTCTAATTGAAAGGAAGAGTTCCTTTCCTCCATCTATAATGTTAGCAAATAACACTCTTTTGTTTTTTATAGAGTACAGGGCATATTAAGGACAGGGACTGGTGAATTTCCTGGCTTCCCTCTTACTAAACATTGCCAGAAAATTAATATTCACCAATCATTCTCTTTAACGTGGGTGAGATTGGGCTGGGAAAGGAGGCAAGTTGCTCAACTGAGGGTTCTCCTGAGATGAAGACAAAATCATGAGGTCATGAAGTGGTAACTAGCCAGAGGTGGTATTCAGCAGGTTCTGACCAGTTCTGGAGAACTGGTAGTGGAAATTTTGAGTAGTTTGGAGAACCGGGAAATACCACCTCTGACTGGTCCTGCCCCTATCTATTCTCTGTCTGCCAAGTCCCAGTTGATTGGCTGGGTCTTCTTTTGTTGCCCTGCACAGGAGGACAAAGCTGGAAAGCAGGTTAGTGGGGTGGGGAAGGAATGGAGATTTTACACTATCCTTCCCCTGCCACATCCACCAAGCCACGCCCACCATGCCCACCATGCCATGCCCACCAAGCCATGCCATGCACTCCAAGCCATGCCCACAGAACTGGTAGTAAAAAAAATTGAATCTCACCACTGAGACCAGCATCTTTTTTTTTTTAATTTTTATTGGTTTTTAAGACAAACACAGACAAACAAAACATAAAAACATCAAGCCATCATCCATATTTATATATACATACAGTGTGTTGGTTGGTTTACAAATTGTTTTGTGCTTCCATTTCGTAGTCTTCAATTACAATTACATTGTATATATTCTCATATTTTCAATCAAATATTAAATACACTAATATCATTGGTAATCAATCATTTGACTATACTTTTATTCATTTATGTTTTCCAAAATAATCCATATTTTACTTAATTTGTTTTATGACAGTTCATATTATCATCTCAAATCTATCCTACAATCATTCTGTAGATATAATAAGAAAATAATATATCTTTATATATTTATTATTTTCTAAAAGTCTACATATTTCATTACCATGTTTTATTGTCTAACCATTGATAGAATAGATCCCAAGTTTTATAAAATTGTTTATCCTCTTGTTCTCTGATTTCAAATGTCAATCTACTCATTTCAGCACATTCCAAAATTTTCTTAATGATTTCCTCCTGTAATGGTATTTTTTCATTTTTCCAGTTTTTGACAAATACAATCCTAGCCGCTGTTAATATATTTACAATCAGGTATTTCAATTCTTTACTATATATTTCAGGTAAAATTCCCAATAAAAATATCTCTGGTTTCAAATCTATATGCTTTTTTGTCACTTTTTTCCAACCACATGTGAATTTTAGAAGACTCGATAAACCTTGTCTATTCCATCCATCATCTTCTCTTTAGTTATTTCCAAAGCTTCAGCCAAAATTTCTATCATTGTCTCACCTAGGTTTTGTCCCTTTTCTTCCTCTATGTTTTGGAATCTGAGATAAAATTCTGATCTGAATTCGCCATTTGGCAGTCCTCTTGGAATTCAATTAGTGAGATCTTTTTTTCTGCCTCTTCCTCTTTCCTTCCAAAAAATTCTGTATAAAATAATTCCACTTTCTCAATTGAGTCAATTCTATGTCTCTGTTCTTGCCATGTGAACATTAAACCTTCTGGAATCAGCCATCCATAATTCACCTCTTTTTAAAGTAGCATTTTAGTCAGAAATCGGTATTCTCTTCTCATCTCTCTCACTCTTTTGGGTATTTGTTTTAAGACACAATCTCCTTGTCTTTGTATTTCAATGTTTTTTCTTTTGCCACTTGCAATATTTGTGTTTTAATGGCTTTCTTTGTAAATCTAATGTGAACTTAGTTCACATTAGATTAGTTCACATCTTGGTAAGCTATTTCTCATTGCATATCTTGTGAAAACTCGATAAACCTCATCTATTCCATCCATCATCTTCTCTTGAGTTATTTCCAAAGCTTCAGCCAGTATTTCTATCATTATCTCAGCTAGGTTTTGTCCTTTTTCTTCCTCTATGTTTTGGAATCTAAGATAGAATCCATCTCCCATCTCAACATCCCACTGTTATCTTGTTCAACCACAGTTAATCTGCTATCAATATCTCCAATCTTCTTCTCTCTCTGTTTATCTTCTTCTTCAATTTTTTGGAATCTCTCATCATACTTCATCATCATTTGTTGAATGTTCTCCACCTTTTCATCAGTTTTTCCTGTTCTTTGTTCAATGTTCTATGTTTTCTTTTCAATATTCTCTGTTCTTATTTGTAAATTTTGAATTCGTTGCATAATCATCTGCAGCATTACTTTTTCCTGTTCTTTTTCTTGCTGTAACATCGTCTGTATTGAGCATTGTCCTCCAGATGGTGAAGAGGAAGAAGTAAAGGTTGAAGAACCAGGGGCTGTTAGTTTCCTACTCATTTCGGACAATTCAAAATCATCAGGTTCTTCTAGACCTTAATCCACTTGTGAAATAACCAATTGTAATTCCAAGTAAAAATAGTGGGAAAAAAAGAAGCCAAATAATAATAACAACAACAACAATAATAATATTTCTTCAGGTTCTTGTATACTTTAATCCAATCGATTGGTTAGATAGCAGTAAAAATTCAAAAATGGAAGAAAAGACCATAAACACACACAAAAAAGAAAAAATTGTTAAATCCTGGAAAAGGTGGAAAAGTAGAAAATAAAAAACTAAAGAAGAGAAAAGAAAAGTTCTTCCGGTTCTACAACATCTTAATCCAATGAAAAAGTCTCAGGTATAAAAGAATGCATAAGAAAAAAAGAAAGCCACAAAAAAACCCAATATGGAAGATAAATAGGAAAAAAAAAATACAAGGGAGGGAGAGAGAAAAAAAGAAAAGAGACTATTCCCTTAAAAAAAAGAAAAAAAGGAAGGAAATCATTAATACTAAAAATTTTCCTTTAAAATAAAATGCAAACATAAAAATTAGACTTCAAAACAAAAAGAAAAACAGGTTCCAAAAGGCCAAAAATCCAAATAGCTATTAGAAAAAGTAAGCTAATAAGGAGGGGGTTTGTTAAAATAAGAAATCACCCAGCTTAAAAAAAGTAGAAAGAGCACACTGCACCTTGTTTGGTTATCCAAGGCTTTTGTTAAAGTTTATAACTCTCTTCTCCAGTGTCTTATCACCTTTTTTTTCTATAAACTTCAACACCAGACTACAGATATTGATAGAAACCCAGAAAAGCACCTGCAATAATACTCTCCCATGCTCTTCCCTCTATCTTATCAAACAGGCAATGTCCTTGAAAAGAAGTCTCAGTTCTTTCTCAGATGCGTCTGGTCAAGAAAAAAGAGAGATAGAATATTTCCAAGCCTCTAGTTGGCAGTGTTACAAAGTTTCTTCTGCTTTCACTTTCCCCCTCCTTTTCCAAACAAGATATAATAAAAATTAATCAAAAAGGGAAAAAGATATTTAAAAAGATGACTAGAAGGGAGTCTCTAGCCTAGAATATTACAGTCAAAAAGGAGAGGAAGGATGGGGCGGGAGGAAAAACAGTCCAGTTTCAAAATCGTGTGTAGAAAATCCAGCAATAAGAAAAAAATAATATTACTTTGACTTGCTGTTTAAAATCGCTGCTTAGTCACTTCTATCAAAACTTTTACAGATTCTTTCTTTTCCTTAGGGTGTCCTTTCAAATCTTAAAGTAAAGAAAAAATTCGCACCAAACCGGCACACATTCTCTTTCCATTCTCTTTCATTTTGGAGCTGTCCCAACTTCAGCAGCTTTAATGGCTGCCTCTTTGCCGTTGGCAAAAAGAGGTTCTCCTGGATCTACCAGGGACTTTGCGGTGTCCCTGGGATCAACAGGATGCGCTCTTTACATTCACCGTCTCTCTGTAACAAGCATCTTTATGTTATGGGTAGATATAGGGATGGAGAGCAAAGACAGGCTTTCAAAAAGAATCTTTTGCTATTTCAACTCATGGCTAACATGATAAAAATTGCAAAGAGATCATGATTCTGGAGTTGCATTTTCATCTGATGCTTCACAGAGTTAACAGAAGATGACTTCCATTTACCACAGGTGACATATGCATCAACAGAAGGAGCCACCACCTTGGGCAGAAACTCGGAAGTATCTCTTCCATCCCATTGCCCAAGATGCTGGACTCTTCAGAAGGATTGGCTTCCTGATAAAAAGACTGAGACAGCCAAGAAAAGCACATTTCTAAATCCCTCATCCTTATATCCTGAGGAGGGCTTTGATGTTCCTGACTGTAAGAAAGGGAAAATTAATGAGGATAAGGAAGAAGAAACTGCAGAACAAAGCCCTGAATCTCAGGAAAGTGAAGCATATTCACAGTCATCTATATCTAGCAGTATGCTTTGTAGTAGCCAAGAAGACTATAAAGAATCTGAGAAAGAAAACATGGAAGACAAAGAAGAAAGACTGGAACTGGGGCAGCCTGTCTCCAATGGAGAGCCTTGTGTCATATGTCAAACAAGATCTAAAAATGGTTGCATAGTACATGGAAGGACAGGACATTTAATGTCATGTTTTGTATGTGCAAAAAAGCTGAAGAAAAGAAACAAACCTTGTCCAGTCTGTAGGCAGCCTATTGAGATGATAATACTAACTTATTTTTGCTAGCTGCAGTACAAGCGACCGTTCCTACATGAAGAATAAATAACACAATGCAATTTTGAATGTTTACAGGCATATATTTATTTTCCAAAAGACAGAAATTTTTAAACATTATACCATCAACAATGTGATCATAACATTTTCCAGTTTAGTTAGAAATCTGCCAAAACAATAAGCATATAATGAAGACTGATAATTCAGAATTTATTCTTTATATTTATTATAAAGAAATCTTAATACTCTTGTAGGGGCCACAGAAATAAAGTATGTATTATGATCTAAATCTGAAACTGATTTACTTACCTAAGCTGATCCAAATAATGTAGGCCAAATACACCGGATACAATGGAAAGTGCTTAACAATTATTTAAGTAATCCTACTAGTGGTTTTCCAGGTTTCCTCCCCCAATATTTTTATTGTGTCTAAGTGGTTATTGGTTTAAAGTGGTTAAAGAGCTTAAAGCTGACATGAAAAAAACTAATTCTGACAGATCCCTTAATGCAGATTAAAACAAGAAGGAGGCAGTTGTTTTGGGAACAAGTTTTACAATCTGTTCCCAATATAAAAGTTCTTTGCCTCAATGAATCCAAAGTTTTGGTAGAGTTATGTTCTTTAGGCTATCATATGTGTATTTCTTTGGTGAAATTATAAAGGATGACTTACATTTGTGCTGTAGTCAAGTATTATGGCAAGAACAGTTTAAAAGGTTTTTGGAACTAATTCTAAAAGTCACTGAAATAAGATGCAGCATCCCAAGTACTTACCCATTGTAACATTCACAGCAAGCAAATAGTATACATTGAAGTGTGAGTTGCAATCTATAATTTACAAATAAATTGAAAGAAAGAATTGAAAGAAAGAATTGAAAAGAAAGAAAGAAAGAAAGAGCCACCACATAACTTTCCAGGGGTTAGGATCTGCTGGAGCCAAGGTCCCTCTGTTCTCCTTGGATGAAACTGACACAAAGTAACTAATATAACAGCCTAGCATGGCAATTTTCCTTCTGTTGATTTCAATGATAAAACAAGAAAGAAAGAACAATAAAGAATAGAAGGGACCCTTGAATCTCTTGCCCTAATGGCAAGAAAATGTAACAGCTTGAAAGGGATGAATTGGCTGAAATTTTACTTTCCTTCCAGTTAGGATCACATTTAAGATCACCTAATTTCCTATTTGTGTGAAGAAACATCATTTTCAACCAGTGTACCCAAATGTAATTCTTTGTTGCCCTCTAGAATTTTGCAGCCCAGAACTGGTAATTCTTGGTTGACTCCTTCAGACAGATGGGCAATGGTGGCAAATACTCAATCTTTCTTGATAATGCAGATGTTGTCTTTCATTTACCATTTTGGAGGCACTTCTTGCCAGAATGTGAGATCGAAATGGAGGAGAAGTTATCTTTCTTGTCCATTTCCCAACTGATAGGTAGAAGGATCTATTGTTTGTTAATTATCCTTTAACTTAATTTGACCTGAGAATATTTTACACATAATATAAGCACACAACCAAAAATGTTTACATTTACTGAAAATTGCTTTATTACAAAAGAGCCATGTAAAATAATAATTCCTTCTGCCTACCAGTGTCTCTTCCTTTTCATAATTTTTGCCCAGCACCATTGAGAAATAAATATCTCAATGTATTCAAATTAAAATATCCAAGTGTTTGCTCCTAGAAATCTGCTACTATTACCTTACAGAAACTACAAAGGGAACCTTTCTGATCCCAAATAATTTAAGGCTCTATATATTAAAATCAAAAGCTAGAGCTTGGTTCAGTAGCTAAATGGCAATCAATGAAATTACTGTATTAATGTGCACACAAAGGTGCTCCATTCAGAACTGTGGTCACCACTTTCTGTACCACCTAAAGATTCTTAATGAAGGACATGGGCAGTTCTACATAAAGCATATTTTAATAACCCATACAAGAGGTTGCTTGTTGCAGGTAAGAGCTAGGTTCTGCTTATCTTAAGAAAGGCCCCATTTACATACCAATAAGGCTGGTAAGACTAGTCAGAGGACACATATTCTCCCACCCCAAATTATCTACGGTACCTGTGGGGCTTTTTTCTGAGGATATGCAATCCTCAGATAATGTCCCTAATTATGACCAGGAAGTGCCCCACTACAGATTAGTTTACAGATTACAGTGCACCACAGTGAAATCTGAGCCATGGTGGTGCAGTGGTTAGAGTGCAATAGTGCAGGGCTACTTTTGCTGACTGCTGACTGACTGCAATTTGGCAGTTCAGATCTCACCAGGTTCAAGGTTGACTCAGCCTTCCATTCTTCCAAGGTTGGTAAAATGAGGACCCAGATTGTTGGGGGCAATGTGCTGACTTGGTAAACTGCTTAGAGAGGGCTCATATAAGTCTAAGTGCTATTGCAATCTCATTTTATTATGTCTCCTTCGTCTACCCCACTATATCCAGATTCACATTCATAATATGCAGAGCCTCTCCTGATTCAGTTATTCTGATGTATGTTAATTGTTTTTTCTTTCAAAAAAGTTTTTAAATTGCTCTATGCTACCTAGCCTGGGTGTTTACAGGTGGGGAAAATAATATAAGTACACAGCAATGTCATCATTCAAATTCCACCTCTGATATATATGCATCAAGAATTCTGGCAATAAGCATGTCATTTCTGAATTTGCACAGTAATGTTACCACATGTGTCATCAGTGTGCTGGAATCGTGGCTTGATGCAGATCCTGGCACTACTTGGATTAAAGTTGGAGTGGTGGTTATTTTCCTGAAAGACAAGATATATGTGACATATATTAATAAATGTTCTGTACTGTAATTAGCATTCTTGTAGATAACGGTTCTGATTGGCTAGGACGCGCGGCTATGCGATTGGCTGAGCAAGCCGCACTGATTGGCCCGTGAAGAATCCCCCACAATTGGAGGAAACCGATCGTGGGAGATTCAAAGTGGTGTCATTGGCCACGGCTCAGCTGGGGAATCGCATATAAGCCGCTGCATACCCTAGCCAAGCAAGCCGGTCTGGAAACTGAATAAAGAGCTGAAACGAGTCACTGCCTCCCGAGCTTTCTTCCAGCTGGCGACATAACACTGGCGACAAGGATGGGATCGCGCAACCGATACCCACCGAGCACGTGGCGCTGAGAAAAGCGAGAACATCCAGATGGCCAGCATCGCAACGCCCACGCCCTTTAACCAAGCTATGGAGGACTGGGAATCGTACATTGATCGGTTCCTGATGTTCCTAGAAAGTAGCAATCTCAAGGAGGCAAATGGGCAGAAAAAAAGGGCTGTTTTCCTGACACACTGCGGGCCCGCAGTGTTTAAAATGGCGAAAGCCCTTGCGAAACCCGAGGACGTGAAGGAGATGGACTGGGCCAACCCCGAACCACTGCTATGAAGCCACTATGCCCCCGCTGTGCCCACCCTCATCAGGCAGCACGATTTCTACCGGAGGGACCAGAAACCGGGTGAGAGCATCAGCAATTTCGTAGCAGACCTGCGGAATCTGGGAGGAATGTGCAGTTTTACGGACATGGACGAGGCATTGCAAGATCGCATCATCCTCGGGCTCAGGGACCCAGTCCTACAAAGCCGACTGATGGCAAAGGGTGACATCTTCCTCGCTGACGCCCTTGCCGAGGCCGCCGCAGCCGAAGAAACCTGAAAATCAGCGGCCCGAATGCGGAGACCGGACACCAGCGCCTGAGCCACAACCTCCAAAGCAACCCCGATGGCTGAAACACACCCGGAGGCAAGCCACCGAGCGACCACCACCACCCACCATGGTAACCTCGACTCCGCCTCCGACACCATGGACGAAGAGGAGGACATCCATCGACTCCAAACAGATCGAGACCGGCATGAACGGCGGAGTCGTAAGGCAAAACTCCAATGCGCCAGTTGTGGAGGCGACCATCCCTGATCGGAGTGCCGGTTTTTTGACACGATCTGCCAGCAATGCGACAAGAGAGATCACATCGGAAAAACCAGGTGGGAACAGCGGAGCCAGCAGCTCAACCAACCCGAGTAGACTGGGAGGGAGTTGCGGCGAAAGGCCCGGCCTACCCTTCCAGGCGGTTCCATCGATGAGGCAAGGAGTGACACAGGAACCAATCGAACCACTCAAAGACCAGACACCAACTAACCTGCGCAGGTCCAGTAGACAAGTACGGAGCCCCGCCTACTTACGGGATTACATCACGTAGGACTATACCAAGAGGGGAGGGGTGTTCTGTACTATAATTAGCATTCTTGTAGATAATGGTTCTGATTGGCTAGGATGCGCGGCAATGCGATTGGCCGAGCGAGCTGCACTAATTGGCCCAGGAAGAATCCTCCGCGATTGGAGGAAACCGATCGCGGGAGATTCAAAGCGGTGTCATTGGCCGTGGCTCAGCTGGGGAATCGCATATAAGCCGCCACATACTCTAGCCAAGCAAGCTGGTCTGGAAACTGAATAAAGAGCTGAAACGAGTCACTGCCTCCTGAGCTTTCTTCCAGCCGGCAACATAACAATAAACATGAGATATTATTTACATGAATCAACATGGGAAAAGATATATTAACTTCATTTAATGCCATTAGTATGGTAACACTATTAACTGGGAACAGGAGGAGATATGCATTTAGCCACTCGCAGCAGGTGTGTATGTGCATCATTTCAAAAGCTGGCATGCTGGCATACTGGTTTGATTGAGTTAATCTTTTTGGACTTTTCCAAAAAGGTAATTTACATATCCAAATTAAAAATGTTTATCTTCAAAAATGTCTTTGGGCTTCATACAATTCTTGGAGCGGCCAAGTTTCCTCCAGATTTGGCTTACATCTTGGCAAAAACTATCTTACTATGAAAACTGCAGGTTAAGTCTATTTTTAAAAATATGCTTTCAAAAACTCTCCCCAAAGCCCCATATGCTAATTAATTTGCAGCAGAAGACAGGAAAATATATTCTGACATTTCAGGAGAGGCAAGTCCTACCATATGCTGTCTCCAGCAAAGATTTGTAAAAGATGTAAGCAATGTAAACATACAAACCAAAAAGATTTATGGATACCATTTCTAGTACACTGGTCTTCAAATGTGGGCCAAATTTCTAATAGAATTAATACCATGCTCTGCTTTAACCAAGTGTTTGTTTGTTTGTTACACCATAATTGTTTTTTGCATTGGAATGATATATAAAATGAATACAGGATTTGGATTTTATCTAAAATGTTGAGCTGTCAGAGATAAGGCCAGGCATGATTGTAATCTCTACTCTTCTAGAAATGCAACTTAGTTATATTATCATGAACTAGATAAGAGCAGAAACTTCAAGTGTGTGAACCTAAAAGAAAGGTTGCTTTATGATAGACTGGAAAGAAGAAATATCTGCTGCATAGCTCCTGTCTCCTCTCATCCCCTCCCCTCCCCTCCCCTCCCCTCCCATCCCATAGAACAGAATTTATGTAGCTCATAGTGGAACTGTGAAGTTCTTAGTGATCTCTGTGCTTGGTTGTTTGCTTGTGCACATTTCATTAGCCAACAAAGGAATGTTGGATATTCTATGCTGAATGCCTGCATTTTGGCAGTTCAAATCTCACCAGGCTCAAGGCTGACTCAGCCTTCCATCCTTCCAAAGTTGGTAAAATGAGGACCCAAATTGTTGGGGGCAATGTGCTGACTCTGTAAATCGCTTAGACAGTGCTGTAAAGCATTGTAAAGCAGTATGCACATGCTATTGCTATTTCTAGATTGTTGTATTACAGAGCTGGAGTGTTCACCACATAGAAGTGGCTACAAGTGAAGCAGCCTATAAGCCAACATAATGAATAAAATATTTAATAGACTCCCCTTCAGAAGCATTTTCTACTTGGGGAATGAGCAGGATGTCTGCTCTGGCCATGTTCCTTCCCATTTATTGCTTGTGCTAGCAGGAAAAAAGCCACAAGAACTACACTACAATCAATCAAAGTTGCCTGTGCACAAAGCACTGTAATTCTGCCCAACTAAATGTGCTTTAAGTTTCATTCCAAACCTTGGCCATTAACATGGAGAAGCCTATTGTAGAGTCACCAGGACTAGAACACATTTTTATATTTCTTTTTAATTTCTACAATTCATATCTTGTTTTTCTACTACAAATAATGTTTATAAAGCAATGTAAAAGATTGTAAGAATAAACATCTCTGGTAAGTGGTCTAAACTGGTTTGATTTAAGATTAACCCCAGGAGCATAACTCCTGCTTGGCAAAATATAGAACAAAAACATCATCTTCTCTGTAACAGATTTTTTTTAGTGCTTGGGAGCTTTCAGATATGTGGCATTTCATTTGCTTTAGGACTGCATCCTATCTGATTTTGCTGATTGTGTGATTTAGTATTTTTCTACTTGGGCTGGCAGTGGCCATGGACATTACTGATTCAACCTATTAGAAAGGAGGAAGGTAATACATATACAGATGTAATTATTGTGTACAGAAGAGCCATGGTAGAGAGAATCCCAACCATTGGACATTTGTAACATACAAATGCTGTATTTTTCATTAGACAGCCATCAATCATCAAACATATTGTGAGAGAATAAATTGTTTTGCAAAGATTTCTACATTGGCAGGCATCCTGCAGGAGAAATATCCAATCATGTCATTTGTTATTCCAGACAAGGATCTGCCTTGCTGTAATGTGCTCTGATTTGCTTTATACTTATGCCAATTTTGCACATAAAACTGAAGTATCTTCAAAAACCATTCCAATAATAGCATGATTTTAAAAATACATAATTGCAAGTTTCAATTAGCTTGTGACATATACTAAAAATACAAGGCAATATAATGGTGTATGATGTTCCTAACATGTTAAGTCCAACCCCTTCCTCCCTTTCTACATATAATTACTTTTTCAGAGACCATTCTGACCAGTGAGCTGAGAAAGATTTAAAAACTGCAGTAATTTGTGAGATTAGAAAAAGAAAATAAAACAGAAATAATTATTTTTGACATCAAAAAATATTTTTGACATCAAAAAATATTTTTGACATCAAAGGCATAAAAGACAGCAGGAATTACTATATTTCCAATGTGTTTCCTTTTAAAGATAAGCATTTGTTGATTAGGATTCTCTGCACTTATTTGGCTTTCCTGTAATAAGTCTTTAAGCTGTTAGCGTTAATTTCTTCTTTGGGTCGGGGAGATGACATTTTATCTGAGTTTTTGTGTAACAAATTGTCATTACTCAGCTGAGGATGATGAGAGTTGCAATCTGGTACCTGAGTTGAGGAAAACTTAGAGGAAAAAAGTAGATAGTAAAAGCTTGCTTAAATGTGTATTGGAAAATTTGTTCATTACTAGTTTTAACTTGCTGATAAGTACTTATCTTGAACTACGTGCAAGAGAGATATAGCTTGGCAACAAAAAATAGCTAGCATAAGAATGAAAAGTTCAGCATTTTAAAATGGAAGTCAAGGAAATAGTATCTAAGTGGAACAATCCTTTTAGACTCTTCCTAGCAAAGAGCAAAGAAAAGTCATCTGATGCCAATTTGTTTTAAACCAAAAACAAAGGCTGTTGTATTTCATACCTATTCTTCATAATGCTAGCTAAAATGAGAATTTTCCAATAAACAACTTCCAGCTTCTCTAAACCATTATTTGAATTGGCAAAGAGTTCTTCCATTGTTTCAACAAATCGCCACCCAACCAGCCTTGTTTCCAGAGGTGTATTCAGTAGCTTCTGACCATTTCTGGAGAACCGGTGGTGGAAATTTTGAGTAGTTCGGAGAACCGGCAAATACCACCTCTGACTGCACATTTTGCAGTATCCTCCCCCTGCCACACCCACCAAGCCAGGCCCACAGAACCAGTAGTAAAAAAATTTGAATCCCACCACTGCTTATTTCCTTCAATAAATTTCCTTAGTAGATGCCTGAGTGAAAACCAAGGAATTCCAGGGCTATGTACATTGAGCACTTATGCTCAATTCCTTGCGTGTCTAATCACACATGGCCAATAAAAAATTATATTCTGTTCTGTTCTGTTCTGTGCTATTCTATTCTATTCTACCTCACCCTGCCCTACCCTATCCTATCCTACCATATTCTATTATTAATAAATCAGGAAATCAAGTCAAACAATATTAGAAAAAGGCAATGGTAAAACCATTTCTAGCCTGTTTCAATCCTAACTGGCTCAGGGTTGACTCAGCTTTCCATTCTTCTGAGGTCAGTAAGATGAGGACCAAGATTGTTGAGGGCAATATGCTTACTTTGTAAACCACTTAGAGAAGCTATGAAACAGTATATAAGTCTAAGTGCTATTGCTATTATTACTTTGGACTACCTTTCAAATTATTTTTACTAAAAGCTTACAACTTTCTTCTCCTCATCTCCATCCACCAGAATAAGCAGGAAGGATAATAGCAAGAGGAGTCTTTTACCAGTCCTAGGCTGTCATGTGGATTGTGTAGTTCTAGTAGGCTAAATACAGAAGCTGGTGCACTGTACTTATTTTAATAGAGTTGGAACTTAGCCAGCTATGCTTAGAAGGTTTTGGGTGATATATAGAATAAAACCCCTCACTTCTCTAACAGCTGATTCACAGGGTTTGGCCACCCACCCACCACTATTTGTGTGTGAGATTGTGTGCATGTATGTGTACACTCACACACAAACATATACACAATAAACACATACTGTATTTGTATCTATGTCTTTGATTCAGTATGGACTCCTGGAAACTGCCTGGACAACTCCTTGTAGTTTTCTTGGCAAAGACTTTTAAAGTGGTTTGTCATGGCCTCCTTTCTAGGGCTAGGAATGAGTGATTGACCCAAGGTCAACTAGCTGGGTGCCTAAGACAGGACTCGAACTCGCACTCTCCCAGTTTCTATCCAGGTGCCTTTAACCATTACACCAAACTGGCATGAACACACACACACACACACACACACACACACACACACACACACACACACACTGAGGCATGTAACAGTTCTTGGTCCATATATGAAAACAAGACAGGAATCTACTAAAGAGAAATTGAGTCTTGGTATTTTCTACCTTTCCTTATCACAGGGAAATGGGAAGAGAGGAGAATTGAAACTTTGCACTGACTTCTTTCTGTTGAACGGCAATTTAAACTATTTGTGAATGCAATCAATGACTCTAAGATGTAGCTGGTTTGAAAACATACACATGTACATGCACACACACACACATACACACACACAGATAAAAGGACTACAGCAATTCAAGCCAGGTGCTATTCTGTGGTGTTCTATCTCACTTTTCTTCTTTCCCAAAAGATGAAAGAATACAAACTCACACAAACACAGGCAGGCAAGCTGGTTCAGACTTCACAGAGTTAATTCTTTGGAACTGATAATATCCTTGGCATTCCAACACACTCTGCCTGCCAAGTCTGAACTGATAACAAATAAAAATCTACTCACAGAAAATTACAAGGCAGTCCACAAAAATCATTCACGAAGAAAATCTGAAGTAAGATTAAACTTTATCCCCTGTGGGGTGTGGCTCAATGACTCAGCTCGCTCTCTGACCCTCCCACGCCTCCTATGTTGCTGCTCACGTTTCTCCCTACGACGCTGCTTAGGATCAAGCCAACACTCTTCCTTTTTACTCCCTGTCAGGGGCTGCTCTGATATGCCTTCCTCCTGATTTATGTCAGGCTGTTCCTCTCGGTTGTCTGATGAAACCTGAGGCATTATCAGGGAGGAAGGCATTGCTAGAGAGGAAGGTCCTGGGGAGGAAGGCATTCCCAGTTCCTCCTCCTCATCTTCCAGGTCTTCTTCCTCTGACAGCATAGGCTCGGGAATTAGGGCCAAGACACTATGGGATCCTGCATATCACAAGAATTGCACACACCTTGACAAGCTAAGTTGATTAACTTTTGGTTTGGTTTATTTTTTTACAGGAAATACTGCAAAATATTTCTTCTGGAATTGTGGAGCAATGGCTTTCCCTTTGGTAGGAATTCTTTCATCCTTTTATCCCTCAGCTCCTCAGAATTGCCACTCCTCAAATCAAGACCATTTGGGGCCATATCATTTCATCATTTACTCTGTCCTTCCCCATTGTGAGGGTGTTAATTTCAAGAGGTAGTTTTCCTGTTTTCCTGCTTTCCTGCTTTCCTGGTCAGTGTCTAAAAAAAAATCCTTAGAGAAAAAGGATATTTTGGGGAGAGGGGGGCTGGGCTCTCTCTTTTTATCCTCCTCCACTGAGCAGCTAACAGATTTAACAGATAATCAGAGTTGGAAGGGACCTTGTAGGTCATCTAGTCCAATCTCCTGGCCAAGCAGAAGACCCTACACCATTTCTGACAAATGGCAGTCCAATCTCTTCTCAAGTGATGGTGCTCCCACAATTTCTGAGGGCAAGCTGTTCCATTGGTTGATTGTTCTCACTGTCAGAAAGTTTCTTATTTCCAGGTTAAATCTCTCCTTGTTCAGTTTCCATCCATTATTCCTTGTCTGGTCTACAGGTGCCTTAGAAAATAGCTTGACCCCTTCCTTTCTGTGGCAGCCCCTCAAATATTGGAAGACTGCTGTCATGTCTCCCCTGGTCCTTCTCTTTACTAGACTAGCCAAACCCGGTTCCTGCAACTGTTCATTGTATGTTTTAGCCTCTAGTACCCTAATCATCCTGGTTGCTCTTCTCTGTACTTTTCCTAGAGTCTCAACACCTTTGTGATAATGTGGTGACCAAAACTGGATGCAGTACTCTAGGTGTGGTGTTGCTAAGGCTTTATAGAGTGGTATTAGTACTTCCCTTGATCTTGACTGTATCCCTCTGTTAATACAATTTAGGATTGCATTAGCAGGAACACTGGAACACTGGAAACCAAGCAAGGCCCCCCGATGGGCAATGTGAGTGAATTAAGTAGGTTTGAGGGACAAAATATTTGCTGTGTAGAAGTGCCCTTGCATCAACTCGATAGCTTTTGAGCCTTGACTTAAAAAAAAAAAATCATGGAAAATTTAGCAGAGCTAGGATTTAGAGACTTCAGGCTTTCTTTCATGATAACATAGGCCAAGATCTGATACTACCTCATCAGCCTCTAATTAGCAGTAGATCTTGTGCACAGGCTTAAAAAGCTAAATTTCACTCTTCAAATGCACAATAATAAAAAGGACACAGCCCATCTATAGAACATCTTCCAACAAAATGGTTACTAACACCACTTTATCAAAAAATGCCTCATAATCAACATGTGTTATGAAAAGGAACATAATCAAAACATCATCAAAATACCATTTATCAAAACATCAGAAACAAGCCACAGACTATTGTAACCTCCTGACATCACCACAGCAACAAACCAACTAAAGCACTCCATTTGAGCTAGTTGCTCTCTCTCAGCTCAACCTATCTCACTGGGTAGTTGTGGGCAAATTAGGAAGAGGAAGGAATATTAGGTATACTTGCAACCTTGAGTTATTTATAAAAATAATAAATGGAAGATATAAATAAAATTAAAAGAAAATATCTTAAGTAAACAAAAAAAAAAAGCCAGTAGCTATCTACAACATACAGTGTAAGAACTGTAACAGTCACTATGTAAGACAGGCAGCCAGAAGATTAGCAGAGTGAATCCTAACACCAAATAGCTGTCAGAAGACATGATGAAAACTCCTTAATTTGCAATACACGATCATATGAAATCATAGTTTGAAGTGGGAAACTATCCTAGACCAAGTTAAATCCAAAAATGCTAGGGAATTCCTAGAAGCTCTCAAATGTACCAGCCATCAACTGGCACATAGAGTTAAATAACATTTACACATCATTCAAAAGAGAAAATAAAAAGCCAAGAAGGAAACCAAAACAGCAGCCAATACCCTGATAAACAGGGATTAATACCACGCAAAATATCAAACAGAAAACAATACCCTAATCAAGGAACTACAAGGAGAGAACTTGTAATTTCTTTACTGGCATAACAAGCTACTTTATATAAACAGAGAGAACCCCCTACTCACTACCACTGATGATGTTACCTAATCAGGTAATGAAACATCTGCAAGCAAACAACCAAGCTCAGAAGGCACCAAAACCTCCATTTTTCAACGATTGCAACAAATATAATTCTAACTGTTTGCAGTGGGGAATTTTTTTGCCATCTTGTTCCCCTGGGGATCCCAAATTCAGTTACCGGTAAGTGCCTGATATTATACTACATCTCTTTGCTTACATATTGGCTTTATCCAAGCTCACACATTAAGAAGGGTTTGGTTAAAGACAAAAGTACATCATGGAGAAGCATTTTTGTATTATTTGCCAAATACAAACTCAATGTAAACCGCTTCAAACTGAATTGCAGAAAATATGACTTCAGCAACAGAGTGGTCAATGCCTGGAATGCACTACCTGACTCTATTGTTACATCCTCTAACCCTCACTCCTTTAACCTCAAACTAACCACTATTGACCTCACCCCATTCCTAAGAGGTCTGTAAGGGGTGTGCATAAGTGCATCATTGTGCCTACCATCCCTGTCCTATTGTCCCCATTTATTTGTACCTTTTTCCTGTATTCTTACTCATGTTTATACTTATATCTATTATCTTGTAAGCGATTGACAAATCAAACAAATAAATAAATAAAATAAATAAAAACAGCATGGCTGTTGTGTATGTACCATAGTTAATAAAGTATGAGCTTGAGGTAAAGTGCAGGGTTCTGGCCCTGCACATCTGATTGGCTGTTAGGCAGCCAGATCGGATTGGTTAGTTCTGAGGAATCTGATTGGCCCTTAACAGAGGATTCTTATTGGTTAAAAGAGCTAGCGTTCATAGCTCGCTATTGGACAATTCTTACAAGGGTTGCCTATATAAGGCAGAGTTCACTGTTGTTTTTTAGAAGTCACTATGCTAATAAAGAGCTGAAAGTCACTATTCAGAGGCTGTCTCCATTTACTCCGACCCATGTCCAAGTGCTTAACACTGGCGACGAGGATGGGATGTGGAGACGTCTGAACTGAAGAAGCCAGGAAGCAATACCGAGCACGTGACAAGACGACGCCAACAATGGAACCATGTCCAGCAGCATCGTACCACCCGCTCCGTTCGATCCGAACCAAGAGGATTGGGAATCCTACATGGATCACTTCCAAATGTTTCTCGAGACGAATAACTTGAAGGACGCCACACCAGCAAAGAAGCGGGCACTGTTCCTGACGCATTGCGGCCCAGCTGTATTTAAGATGGCTAAAGCACTTGCCAAACCTCGAGAAGTGAAAGCCATGAGCTGGGACGACCTCGAACCCATCCTGAGAGACCATTACGCGCCAACCGTGCCTACACTCATGAGATGCCACGAGTTTTATCAGAGAAACCAACGAAAAGGGGAGAGCGTGGCCGATTTCGTGGCGGACCTCCGAAATTTAGGGGGCCTCTGCGGGTTCGCCAATTTAGAAGAGGCACTAAGAGATCGAGTAATTCTGGGATTAGATGCGCTAGGCATGCAAAGCAAGCTGATGGCGAAAGGCGACGTCAGCCTTGCTGATGCCATCGCCGAAGCCACGGCTGTGGAGGTGACAAAAAAGTTGGCTGCACAACTACGGCGAAGCCGCACTCCGGTAACACCACCGACCAGCGAAATCTTACCCAACTCAGAAGGGCAGCTCTCAACAACGCACCACGAGGACCTCTCTTCATCGTCAGACAGTGACGAAGAAGGGGTCCATTGACTGCGGTCCGACCGGGACCCTTGCCCAAAGCCCTTACGCCCTTGCGCTGGCTGTGGAGCAAACCATGCCAGGGCCGAATGCAAATTCCGCGACACACTCTGCCATGAGTGTGGGAAACGAGGCCACATCGGCTCGGTCTGCCGCAGCTTACCAGGACCCAGCCAGGCCTCAAAAGGGGCCAACTATCGCCAATCGATAGGAAACCGTCCTGTAAGGCGAGAGCCAGTAAACCACTCCTACAGAAATCGAGCTTTGCAAAAAGAAGAGGCTCACCATACTATCACTATAGGTCACGCCTCAGTTTTGGACACTAAGAAAATCTGAGTCACGGCAACCATAGAGAACCAGCCTTGCCACATGGAGGTCGACTTGGGATCGTCCCTCTCGATGGTGTCTTGGAAGACACTCAAGCAACTCATCCCCACAATTCAACACCAAGACCTCCAATTTCAACGCCTCATCCTCAAGGACTACCAAGGAAATCGAATCCCTGTTGTCTGGTCCTGCCGAGTCCGAGTCTCCTTCAAGAAGCATACAGCGTACTTACCTCTAACGATCATCGATAGAGATAGGCCTAGTCTATTAGGCCTCCAATGGTTTGCGCCACTCGGCATTGAAGTGGCCGGCGTGAAGCGAGTCGGTGGTTGTGAGTGGGAGGAAGACCTTATCTCTGAGTTCAGCGACGTCTTCGTGGACAGCTTAGGCGAGTATAAAGGGACCCCAATCTCATTTAGTCTAGATCAAAAGGCAGCCCCCATTCGCTTGAAGCCCCGTCGAGTTCCATTCGCTCTTAAAGCAAAGATCGACGAACAACTCGACAAGCTAATTGCTCAAGGGGTGTTGAAGCCCATCAATCACTCTCCATGGGAAACCCCTATTGTAACACCCATTAAGCCAGATGGGTCAATCCAAATTTGTGGGGACTACCGGGCCACTTTAAACCACGCCCTAAGCAGAATGCGTATCCAGTTCCAGTGGTGCAGCACCTCCTCCATTCCTTGGGGGGCGGAAAGGTTTTCGCTAAATTAGATTTAGCTCAAGCTTATCAACAACTACCAGTGGATGAAAAAACGGCCCAAGCCCAAACAATTGTAATGCACAGAGGTGCCTTTAAATGTACCCGATTACAATTTGGAATTAGTGTAGCCCCGGGGATCTTCCAGAGCCTCATGGAAAGGTTATTACAGGGAATCAAGGGCGTGGTTCCTTATTTTGATGACGTATTAATTGCAGCCCCTACCAAAAAAATCTTGCAGGATCGTTTGAAATGCGTTCTTAAAAACTTCCAAGAGGCTGGACTTAAGGTGAAAAAAAATAAATGTCACTTATATACTGACAATGTTGAGTTTCTAGGATACCGAATTGATAGCCAGGGCATTCATCCTACCGAGTGTAAATTAAAAGTGATCAAAAACGCTCCCAGACCACGCAACAAGGCCGATCTCCAGGCGTTCTTAGGCCTCATTAATTTCTATAATGTGTTTTTACCGCACAAAGCAACTGTCGCTGAACTGTTACACTGATTATTAGATAAGAAAGCATTGTGGGTATGGGGTTACCGGGAAGAGCAAGCATTCCGGAATGTTAAAAAACTGCTCACATCTGACTCTGTACTTATGCAGTATAACGAGACTTTGCCGTTAGTTATAACCTGCGATGCATCGCCTTTCAGGGTGGGCGCCATTTTGAGCCATGTACTGCCTAATGGGAACGAAGCCCCTGTTGCATACTTTTCGAAGACTCTTTCACAAGCAGAGCGGAACTATGGACAAATTGATAAAGAAGCTCTTGCAATCGTTTCAGCTGTAAAGAAATTTCATGAATATGTATATGGAAGGACATTTACCATTATAACTGACCACAAACCGTTGCTAGGGATAATAGCCGAGGACAAGTCAACCCCCTACATATTATCCCTTAGAATGACCCGATAGTCAGAATTCCTAGCTGCTTATAATTATCGCCTGCAATATCGCCCGGGGAAAGCCATTCCCCACGCCGACACATTAAGCTGAGCACCGCTTCCAGAGACTCTCGACGATCTGGCACCAACGGCAACTACGTTGCAGATCGAAACACTCAACTCGCCGCCTATGACCGCCCGAGACATCGCGAGAGAAACCAAACGAGACCACACCCTAGCTCGAGTCCTAGGCTGGGTAGAACGCGGATGGCCATTGGACCAAGTACCAGATAACTTCGCGCCATTCAAATCGCGACAGACTGAACTTTTTTCCCCAAAAAGGCTGTATTATCTGGGGCAATAGAGTCATTGTCCCAGAACGACTTCGGAAGACGCTGCTACAAATCCTGCATGAGGTCCACCCCGGCATCGTGTGGATGAAAGCGCTTGCACGAAGCTACACATGGTGGCCGGGCATGGACTGGCAAATCAAGCAGTGGGTCAAAGCGTGTGCCAATTGCCAACAAGTCAGCAACGCCCCACCAAAAGCCATGCCTACTGAATGGGAGATGCCACGTGGACCCTGGTCCAGAATCCACCTGGATTTTGCTGGGCCAACCAAGGGCTATACCTTCCTGCTGACAGTCGACGCATACTCCAATTGGTTAGAAATTCATCGTATGACGGCTACAACTTCCGAGGCAGTGATCAAGATCCTAAACAGACTCTTTGCAACCCATGGATTGCCTGACGTCCTGGTGTCCGATAACGGGCCACAGTTTACAGCACTAATGTTCGAGCAGTACCTCGCTGACCGCGGCATCCGCCATGCGCTCACCTTGCCTGCGCACCCTGCGACCAATGGCTGAGCGGAACGCATGGTCCAATTTGTTAAAAAGACTTTGCAAAAAGTGGACTATGACAATATCGATGACAAGGTCAACCAAATTCTCTTTTTGCAACACATAACTCCACATAGCGTCACCGGCAGAACTCCCGCCGAACTACTGATGGGACGAAGACTCCGCTCCCACCTCGACCGGTTGCACCCTGCTTACGAACCGGAAAAGCCAATAGGATCCAGTGGCCACTGTCGCACCTTCCAGGTAGGAAACCTCGTTTACGCACGAAACTTATCGGGCGATCCATTATGGATAGAGGCAACAGTAGTACGAGTGACCGGCCCCAAATCCTACGTAGTGAAATGCTGTGACAATAAACTGTGGAAACGACATATCAACCAATTACAGTTACGACTCACAACAGCCAGTCAACAACTCCCCCATGACCAAACTGAGGGGGGGGAGGTACAGAAGAAGATGACGTTCCAGGGAACCTGCTCGAAGGGAGCAACGAACTAAGTGATACTCAGGAAATGGAGCAGGAAGGAGAATCGTTTGTACCGCAAGAAATTGCACCTGAACAAGAAGCAGATCCATTGCCAAACAACAATCTACCTCAACAGGATTGCAACCAACCAGTCCAACGAAAATCCGAAAGACTTAAAAGACAACCATCCTATTTAAAGGACTATATAACTACATCGTAATTAAGAAGCCAGGGGAAAGGGGTGTTGTGTATGTACCATAGTTAATAAAGTATGAGCTTGAGGTAAAGTGCAGGGTTCTGGCCCTGCACTTCTGATTGGCTGTTAGGCGGCCAGATCGGATTGGTTAGTTCTGAGGAATCCGATTGGCCCTTAACAGAGGATTCTTATTGGTTAAAAGAGCTAGTGTTCATAGCTCGCTATTGGACAATTCTTACAAGGGTTGCCTATATAAGGCAGAGTTCACTGTTGTTGTTTTTGAGAAGTCACTATGCTAATAAAGAGCTGAAAGTCACTATTCAGTGGCTGTCTCCGTTTACTCCGACCCATGTCCAAGTACTTAACAATGGCCCTTTTGGTTCAGTCTTGTGGCCAACAGGAATCAAGCTCAACTTGCAGGAATGTTTACCTTTTTTACTTTGCAGCAGATCTGTTCGCAAAATATTACAGCAATCATGTTCATAGCCATTAAATGCTAGGAAAGTACAAAGTATTAGGGCTTATTTTTCATTGTACTAACAGCTCTGACTAAATGTAATGCTTCAACAGTTTCTCTCTTTTTGAAATATATTCCTCTAATTAAATATCTTTCATAAGAAAATGACCTTCCCAGTGAACTACAATTCTTTGAGACTCATTATTCTTGACTGGTATAAAAGATAATTCGCACTATTTGACTTTAAATCCAACAATCAGAGAGATGCAAGAAGCTAATTGGTTTTTTATCATTATTCTTTTATATTCTTTCCCGCTTCTATATCTGAACCAGTAGCTCCCCTGTTGCAATCTTCTTTAAAAGTAAATAAACATTTCAATCATCAGGAACAAGTAGGTATGTCTTTTGTTAAGAAAAGAACAGTAATTACTTATTATCTGATTCAAACCTGTGCTCACTGGCCCAGTAATTATACCATGTGGCAGTTTGTTCTTGTCATTTCTTACCTACTAGGATATCAGGATAAAAACCTGAGTCTACCTCATCTCACTGAACATGATCTTGACAAGTGTGAAAGGAATGTATATATGGATGAGAATCTCTAGGAATACTGTCAAGAGATGGGAAGTTGTCTCAGTTCAGCAGTGCAAGTTAATTTGGTAATTTGGCTCATATCTAAGACTGAATCGTATCTGAAACTTTCTGAAAAGCTGATGCTTCCCCAGTGATTATAAGCAGGAGATCAACAAAAAAGCTGCCATTTTTTTGTTCCTTGGCAGAAATAGGCAGGCAGGCACTGTGAATTGTGGAACATTTCAGTCCAACAAGTGCTTGATATAGGGAGATTTGTTTTCAGCGTCTCTTTCTATTTAAAAAATCCTTGCTAACAGAAATAACTGCATAAGAAAGTAAAAGGCTGGATATCTCTGTTCATGTTTTATGGGTTTTGCTACCAGAGAATGTGTTGTATTATAAAGATAATTCATGTCAAAATTTACTCTGAAATGGAGCATATCACACTGCACAGATGATTTTAGAATAAGGTAATTTGGGATTTTAAAAAGAGACACAAAAGAAAGATTTGAGCATCCATGGGTTTAGATGAGGACTGGAAATTTATGTCAGTGAAAAGAGTCTTATCTCAGAGAGAAACCCCTGAGCAAATATCATCCTGTTGGTTGCAGGATTTGGGTGTGGCCAGTTTAGAAAAAAGAAGAACTGGGGGGGCGGGTGGACATGATAGCAGTATTCCAGTGTTTGAGAGGCTGCCACAAAGAGGTGGTGGTCAGCTTATTTTCCAAAGCACCAGAGGGCAGGATAAGAAATAATGGTTGGAAACTAATCAAGGAAAGAAGCAACCTGGAATTAAGGAGAAACTTCTTAACAGTGAAGATAATCAACAAGTGGAATGGTTTGTCTTCAGGTATAGTGGGTGCTTCATTACTGGAGGTTTTTTAAAAAGGGACTGGACAGTCACTTGTTTGAAATGGTATAGGGTCTCCTGCTTAAGCAGCGGGCTGGACTAGAAGATCTCCAAGGTATCTTCCAGCTCTATTCTGATTGATACCTTTCCCTTTCCAACACTACCCACCCCAATGTAGAATCCTGCAGCTGGTGATTATGGGGACTGTATTGATGCCAAGTTTGTATGGGGAAGGTTGATGAAACATAACCTGGTAATGCATTCAACCCAATTTTATGCAGATTTTGGAGCTTATTATTTACTAGCCTAAGAACTTTTCTTAATAAAGCACCATTTCATTAACTTTGGAAAAAGCATACTTGGGGAAAGAAAAAGGGAATTCTCAGCACAGCTTTTTTCTATTCTGTAACTCAGTCTGCAAATATGTTCAATCCCCACTGAAATATCTTTTATATGAAATTACTAATTTATCTCTTTAGTCTTTATCCCAAGTGACATTTGATCCTCGCAAATAACAGATGATGATAAACTGATTTGGGCTCACAATCCTGTTTGCAGCTCTGGCCTAGATGACGGAAAGCCCCATTCTCCAAAAAGTATCTTTGCAGACAGAATAACAGCAAGCTAAGAAGAGAACTCAGGAAAGACCTCTCTCAGTAAAGGAGAATATTTGTAGCTCAGGGTTGAAATGAGGGGTCATTTGATGATGTGCTAATGCCAGGGGTCCCCAAATTTGGCAACTTTAAGACTTGTGGACTTCAACTCCCGTTTGAAGTCCACAAGTCTTAAGACCTCTGTGCTAATCTGATGATGTTACCTACTTAGGGTAAGCTTGCCCTCAGAAGTTGTGGGAGCACCATCACTTGAGGCTTTCAAGAAAAAATTGGACTGCCATTTGTCAGAAATGGTGTAGGGTCTCCTGCTTGGGTGGGGGGTTGGACTAGATGACCTACAAGGTCCCTTCCAACTCTGATTATCTGTTATCTTAACTGTTTGCAAGAAAACAAACAATCTCAGAGACCATCAAGGACTCCTCAAAAAACCTCTCTCATCTGCCACATCTAATTTTTATATGAAGGGAATCTGTGTCATGCAACAGGACATATTTTCAGTTTTAAAAAGCAATGTGAAATGTTGCCATTTTTACTTGATTATTTTGATACACCCTCATACATGACTTTACTTATATAAAGTTTACTTATATATATAAATTCTCCCTCCTTTGCCAGAGGCTCAAAAAAAATCAGTTCTGGGGTGCTTGTCTGCATCTATATAAAAACAGAGTGAAACTCAATATGGCCCAACTTGGTGGCTCTGCAAACTGACTGAATTATATATACAAGTAGTCCTTAACTTACAATCAAAATTGACACCAAAACCCAGGGGTGGACTTGAAAAATTTTAGCAATGGGTTCTCTGCCCGGTTGCTGGGTGGGCGTGGCCATGGTGGACATGGCCTAGTTGGCCTCCTGCACCATGGTGGGGTGGGCATGGTGCAGGAGGCCGACTAGGCCATGCCCAATATGGCTCCGGAGTCTTTCCTTGAGCCTCCAGGAGAGCGAAAACAGCCTCCCCAGGCTCCGGAGGCTCTCTGGAAGCCAGAAATGAGCCCATTTCTGGCCTTCCCAAACTTCCAGGAGGCCTGTTTTTCACCCTCCCCAAGCCTATGTGTGCACCCTGCACTTATATGCATCCAAAATGGGCTGCATGGGGACTCCTGGGTGGGTGGGACCCGCCAGGGATGGGATTCAGGGGTTCTCCCAACTGTCACAGAATCTTGGCTAGGGGCTCTCCCGAACCCCTGTGAACCTCCAACAGCCCACTCCTGATAGAACCTCTGTTGCTAAGTAATGGAGTTGTTAAGTGAGTTGTGCCTGATTTTAATGACTTTTTTGCTGAAACGGTTAAGCAAATCCCTGTGGTTAAGTAAATTGTGCCATTGTTCAGTGAATCCAGCTTCCTCTATTGACTTAGCTTATCAGAAGTTGATTGGGAAGATCACAGCTGACAATCCTGTGACCCTAGTAGGCTACAACTGTCATAAATATATGTTGCTTTCCAAGGGCCCAAACTTTGACCATGTAACCATGGGTAGGCTGCAATGGTTGTTGTTCTGTCCCCTCATTAGCATTCTTGAGATCCCCGCGCTTTGATTGGCCAAAGTGCGGGGCACTCTGATTGGCTAGGCGAGCCACGCCAATTGGCTCGCTGGGAATCTCCCGCGATTGGTCTATTTGAATTGCGGGAGATTCAAAGCAGTGCCATTGGCCGCGGCTGCCGCGGCTAAAGAAATAAAAAGCCGCAAAGTTTCTCAATAGCCTCAGTTCGGTTCCCACATCAATAAAAGAGCTTGATACAAAGTCACCGACTCCTGGCATCATTTCCGAAGACACAACACTGGCGACGAAGGTGGGATTCTGATCCTGAACCGAAGCACGTGTCCGACGGAAGCCAGACGAAAATCCACGATGGCGAAAATCACACCCCCCGCACCCTTCAACCCCGCCAGCGAGGACTGGGAATTGTACTCCGACAGATTCCGCATGTTCCTCGAGTGCAGCGACCTGAAGGACGCCACCGGCCACATGAAGCGAGCCGTCTTCCTGACCCACTGCGGGACCGAGGTATTTAAGATGGCCAAAGCACTTGCCAAACCCGCCGACGTGACCGCGATGGACTGGGACGTCCTCGAGCCAATACTTCGGCGACACTACGCTCCAGAGGTGCCCATCCTCATCCGACGCAATGAGTTCTACCGTCGGGACCAACGGTCGGGTGAGAGTTTCAGCGACTTCGTCGCCGAACTACAGCACCTAGGGAGGCTGTGCGAATTCGACAACCTGAACGACACCCTGAGAGACCGAATCGTGCTCAGCCTGTGGGACCCTGTCCTCCAGAGTCGGCTGATGGCCAAGGGCAACATCACCCTTGCAGATACCCTCACCGAAGCCACAGCTGCCGAAGTGACCTGAACATCCGCCGACTGCATGCGCTGACCGAACGCTGGGGACCGCAGCGGGAACAACCACCCTGCAAGGTCGGCCGAGGCCCAACCCGAGGCGACCACCCACCAGGGCGACTTCCACTCGGCATCGGGCACTTCCGACGAGGAGGAGGAAATTCATCGCCTCCAGGCAGGCCGCGACCCACGGAACCGGCGGGGTCGTAAGTCGAGGACCAACTGTGCCGGTTGCGGAGGCGATCACCCCAGGTCCGAATGCCAGTTTTTCGAGTCCAATCTGCCGGCATTGCGACAAGAAGGGACACATCGCCCGCGTCTGCCATCTCAAAAAGAACCGCACCAAAAAAACCCGCCACGATGGGACCAGAGCGAACGGAGGCGAGAGAGCACACCACCCCGGACCAGAGATCGCCCCTCTGACAACAGATGGGACCGGAACGGACGATCCCTATGAGGCAGCGAGACCCGGTGAAGAGAGGAGACCCATCAGACGGTCACCATTGGCCACACCACAACCAATGACGCCCGGAAGGGCTACGTGGAGGTAGGCATCGAAGGCGAGCCATGTAAAATGGAGGTGGACTCCGGGTCCTACCTCTCCATGATAGCATGGCAAGAAATAAAGCGCTTGGTGCCTACCATCCAAAGAAAAGGCCTAGACAGCCAGAGACTAATCGTAAAAGACTACCAGGGAAACCGCATCCCGGTAGTCGGAACCAGGCAGTTCAACGTAACATACAAAGGGCGCACCAAAAGGCTTCCCCTGACCATCGTCGATCGCGACCGCCCAAGCCTACTGGGACTGCAATGGTTCGCCCCACTCGGCATCGCAGTCACGGGAATCGACCACATCACCGACGACAGCTGGGAGCAACAACTAGCCCAGGAATTCCAAGAGGTCTTCGACGGAAACCTAGGCAAGTACCGAGGGCCCCTTATATCATTCAGCCTGGACCCAAACGTCCCCCCAAAATGCCTGAAACCAAGGCGGGTGCCATTCGCACTTAAACCCAAGATAGACGAGCAAATTGACAAGCTCGTCAAGCAAAGGGTCCTACAACCAATAGACCACGCCCGGTGGGAGACCCCCATAGTCACCCCGATCAAGCCCGATGGGTCAGTGAGAATCTGTGGGGACTATAAGGCCACCCTAAATGCAACAAAGTGCCTACCCCGTCCCAGTAGTGCAACACCTACTGCATTCACTGGGAGGGGGCAAGGTTTTCGCCAAACTCGACCTCGCCCAGGCATACCAACAGTTGCCAGTCGACGAGGAAACGGCAGAAGCGCAAACCATAGTCACCCACCGGGGAGCATTTAAATGTAACCGGCTCCAATTCGGAGTCAGCGTGGCGCCTGGAATATTCCAAAGCCTAATGGAAAGGCTATTACAAGGCATCAAGGGGGTGGTACCTTACTTCGACGACGTCTTAGTGTCGGCAACCAACCAAGCCGAACTAGAGGGTCGCCTAAGTGAGGTCCTAACCAAATTCAAAGAGACCGGGCTCAAGGTAAAGAGGGAGAAATGCCAATTCTACATGGAACGGGTTGAATTCCTAGGATACCTCCTAGACCGTCACGGCATTCACCCCACAAACCAAAAAATCAAAGCCATCAAAGAAGCCCCCACACCCAAGTCGAAGACGGAGCTGCAGGCATTTCTGGGGCTACTTAACTTTTATAATGTCTTCCTGCCCCAAAAGGCGATGGCGGCGGAGCCTTTGCATAGGCTCTTGGACAAGGCAGCAACCTGGACTTGGGGGAAACGCGAGCAAGCCGCCTTCCAGAGAACAAAGGACCTCCTCACTTCGGATGCTGTCCTTGTACAACGAGACCCTACCTCTGGCCGTCACATGCGACGCATCACCTTTCGGCGTCGGCGCTGTCCTCAGCCATACTCTCCCCGACGGAAAAGAAGCACCCATTGCGTTCTTTTTCAAGGACCCTCACCAAACCGGAGCGGAACTACAGCCAGCTGGACAAAGAGGCTCTGGCTATCGTCGCCGCAGTAAAAAGATTCCACGAGTATCTCTACGGCCGGACATTTACCATCATAACCGACCACAAACCGCTGCTGGGAATCCTTGCAGGGAACCGGGCCACCCCGAACATTCTGTCTCCCCGAATGACAAGGTGGTCCGAGTTCCTGGCGGCTTACAATTATGGACTCATACACAGACCAGGTAAGACGATCTCCCATGCGGACGCCTTAAGCCACTTGCCGCTACTGGAACCTGACACCGACCCAGCACCCACGACGACCACCCTCAGTATAGAGACTCTACCCAACCTACCCATAACCGCGTCAGACATTGCCTGAGAAACTAATAAAGACAAACGTCTGGCGCGGGTGTTGCATTGGGTAGAGAAAGGGTGGCCGGAAAGGGACAACGACGAGTCCGTCAAGACATTCCGGAACTGGCAAACGGAACTCTCGTTATTAAAAGGGTGCATACTATGGGGGGATAGGGTGGTCATTCCAGAAAAACTACAAGGGAAGGTTCTGGAACTGTTACACGAGGGGCACCCGGGCATCGTTACAACTAAAGCCCTGGCCAGAAGTTACGCTTGGTGGCCAGGGATGGACAAACAGATTGAGACCTGGGTAGCAAGGTGCCAACGATGCCAGGAAACTAGGCCAAGCCCACCCACAGCACCCGTCCTCGAGTGGGAAACCCCAAGGGGACCTTGGTCTAGGATCCACATAGATTTCGCCGGGCCCACAAAAGGACACACCTTCCTGATAACAGTAGACGCTTACTCCAACTGGCTGGAGGTAAGCAACATGAGAACAACAACCACGGAGGTTGTGACCAAGGAACTCGGCAAACTTTTTGCAACACACGGCCTCCCAGACGTCGTCGTTTCCAACAACAGGCCCCAATTCACCTCGCTAGAATTCGAAAAATTCCTAGCGGAAAGGGGCATCCGCCACGCGCTGACAGCACCGGCGCATCCGGCGGCGAACGGTAGGGCGGAACGGATGGTGCAATTCACAAAGAAAACCATCCGGAAAATAGACCACGGGGAGATCCAGGATAAAATAAATAAATTACTCTTCACCCAACACATAACCCCAAATACCACAACGAATAAGAGCCCAGCCGAACTGTTAATGGGGAGGAAATTAAGGTCCCCACTCGACAGATTACACCCCACGTATAACCCAGAGAAGCCCCCAGACTCAACCAGCAAACACCGAACCTTCGCACCAGGCGACCCCGTGTACGCAAAAAACCTAACGGGAGACCCATTATGGGTACCGGCCATCATCACACAAATAACAGGCCCACACTCGTACCGGCTACAAACAACAGACGGACGAGCGTGGAAACGCCACATTGACCAGTTAAGATCGAGGACGACCACCCAAGAGACCACCGACGCACCAGCAGGCAAAACCAACCCCCACAACACAAACCAAGAGGGGAGGGAATACCCAGGGGACCAAAACCAAAGAAGAATAAACCAACCATACTTACCGGAAAGCAGCCAGCACGAAACCTCGCCAGAAAGAGACAGCCAGGCCAGCTCGACCGACCCGGGGAGACCGAGCGGGAGCGGCGAAACCCGCAGCTCAACCAACCCGGGAAGCCCAGGAGGGAGCTACGGAGAGCGGCCCGGCCTGACCGACCAGCCGGTTCCCACGACGGCATCCAGAGAAGCAGAAACCCCGACCGAACCGGCCGGGATCCAACCTACGACTGAGCTGCGCAGGTGCAGTAGGCTAAGACGGAGCCCCGCCTACCTACGGGACTACACAACGTAAGGACTAAACCAAGAGGGGAGGGGTGTCCTGTCCCCTCATTAGCATTCTTGAGATCCCCGCGCTTTGATTGGCCAAAGCGCGGGGCACTCTGATTGGCTAGGCGAGCCGCACCGATTGGCTCGCTGGGAATCTCCCGCGATTGGTCTATTCGAATCGCGGGAGATTCAAAGCGGTGCTATTGGCCGCGGCCGCGGCGGCTAAAGAAATAAAAAGCCGCAAAGTTTCTCAATTGCCTCAGTTTGGTTCCCACATCAATAAAAGAGCTTGATACAAAGTCACCGACTCCTGGCATCATTTCCGAAGACACAACAGTTGTAAGTGCGTGGACTGGTCATAGGTCATCTTTTACAGCATCATTATAAGTTCCAATGATGCTTAAACAAATGATTGTAAATCAAGGATTACCTGTAACTGCACCACAATATGCCACCTCTGTGATCTCTCCCTCTTATTTCTCATTCCACCATGATTTATTAGCTTTCCCCTTCCCTTTACCATCACTAAATTTAAATTCGGCATTCGTGGTGGCAGGGACTTAACTTTTGTTCATTTCTATTAAGTAATATGATGGATGATGCCATAAAAATATTCACTATCTTTGCTGCTATAAATCAATGTGACTAGTGCTTTGGAGAGACAGGTGGGGGTTCGAAGTTGTACTGCATTATGAAATAGAAGCGAATACTTTGGGCTGGTCATGAAAATTTATAGTCATAGGAAATTTTTCATCCATAGTTCCAATTAGCCAGCTATGTAGTAATCCAGGCAGATTTTTTTCTACAGTATGAGAAAACATAGGATAGAGTAGACCATCTGATGTCATCCAGAAATATTTATATCGCAAGTCCATATATCTTAGTACAGGTCGTCCTCAATTTGCAACCATTTGTTAGCGACTTTTCAACATTACAACGGCATTGAAAAAAGTGACTTAGGACCATTTCCCATACTTACAGGCAATGCAGCATTCCCCATGGTCACATGATCAAAATTGGGACACTTGTCAACAGGTAGGCATTTATGATGGTTGCAGTTCCTGGGATTATATGGTCACTTTTTGTGACCTTCTGACAAGCAAAGTCAATGAGGAAGCCTGATTCACTTAACAACCATGTTACTTATGGTTTAACAACTACAATTATAGTGATTTGTTTAACAACTGTGGCAAGAAAGATTGTAAAATGGAGCAAAACTTATCTAACAACCATCTTGCTTAGCAATGGAAATTTTGGGCTCAATTGTGGTCATAAATCAAGGACTACCTATAATATTAGTGTTTTAATTGTTAGATTATTGTTGTTGGACACACCATCCCCTATAATTGTTTCTTTCCTGTTGCAGAACAAAGGAGGAACTACCTACATTCCATAAAAGAATTAGAGCATGAAGAACCGAAATTATTTGGGACTGCAGAGACATAAGCTGTTTCTTGAAGCACAACACAGTGATTTCTTGTTTTTGAAACAGTATTTGAAGAGATCCCACTTCCTCATTCTATTCCATAAGATGGCAGTAACAAAAGAAGACTTGTCTGCAAGACTCATGATGGCTTGAAGTCATCCATGACTTCATGGACTGAAGCCATGGAAGTCATCCTCAGCCATGAAGTCATTTATTGATCAGTAGACTCATCTTGCCTAAAAGTCAAGACTGCCTTATTAGGTGGCACCCTCTTCATTTTTTTGGTATCCATTTTGTATTTGTGAAGGGAGGTATCAGATCAATCTCTACATCTTCAAAGTCCTGCCAAAATGCAGGAAAAGAGCTGCCACTCAAAATTGACCTTATTAAACTAGATTGACCAATGGTATGACTCAATGTAAGGCAGCTTTCTATGTAGCTATGAAAACTGAAAAAAAAAAAGACCTCAACACAGTAAACCCTCAATTTAATTTAATAGTTTAATGTTAGTTAAAGTGAGGGTTTACGTCTATGGGAGTAGCCTGTTTTTAGTGTTAAAATAGAGAAATCATGATTTTTTCAAATGTACTACATTTCTCATTAATCATAGACAGCAAATTTGGTAGTCATTTGAGAGAATTGAATTGTGATTCAACAACTTTTGGAGGTCTTTGAATTCCCCACATCTATTTTAGGAGTTTAAGTAAGATGAATGTATGCAGACCCAATGTGAAAAAATGGTGATACAAATCCATTTACACTTAGCTAATGTTCAAGTTCCTGAGCACAGAAATGAAATTTTCTTGCGCTTTTAGCATGACATAATCCATCAGATTTATTAACTCATCCCAGCTATTCTTGTGCAACAGAGTGCTTTTATGAACAAAATATATCAAATGATGTCACTTGATAGCATTTCTATTTTCATTCATTAAAAGGAGAACTTTTCCAGGAAAATGGAGGACATAGTGGAAACATATTCAGTTGAACCTGAAGCCTCATTTGATTGTCATATTGGTCAAGAGGGTAGCCTGTGTTATAATTAAAGTTAAATAATCAAATACGAATTCATTCATTCATTATTATGAATAATGAATTGAAATTGAATTTTTTTTTATTATTTGGGTTATGCTGGGCAACATTACTCCATGTAATTAACTTTGTGTGTGGTTATTTCTGAAGTCTTTCATTCTGGCTGCTTCATCAACAGCAGAGGCCAGAATGTCACCGTTGGATCTAATGTCATTGAAATAACTTCTTGCAAAGTGAGTCTTGACATAAGGATGCTTCATTAACAAGAAAAAAAAATCCTGATCACTTAACATAAGTAGCATCAAACATTGCCACATGCAGAGACTCACCTTGGAAACCTTTCTTCTGAAAGAACTTGTAGAAGTCCACAATACCAATATTCATATACCTCTATTCCAGAATAGCATTGTCCTGAACCTCCACTCCTCTATATGTAGTTCTTTTGAAATGCTATCAATTTTCATAACAAATGGATTGGCAAAGTTTTATTTCAAGAGCTTTAAGCTCTTTAAAACTCTTTAGGCCAGTGACAGCTAACCTTTTCAGCACCGAGTGCCCAAAGCATGAATGTGCATCCCCCAAATGCAATGTGTGTGCATCCCCCGTGCATGTACCCCCTATGCATGCATGCTCATCTCCGTGCATGCCCCCTGTTCCCTGTGCATGCCACACACCCCATGCATGCACAGCAGAGATCCAAAGACCAGCTGGCTGGCAGGAGGCACATGCGCAGCATAGCTGAGCTGGGGCAACGGCTCACATGCCTACAGAGAGGGCTCTGCATGCCACTTCTGGCACGTGTGTCATAGGTTCACCATCTCAATTTAGGCTGATGAGTAAGTATACACATATTCTTTTAAGCACCGTGGTTCAGCCATTCCTAATGACGTTAGGTCTGAGAAATTAGCCAAGTTGCCAATTGAAAGTCTGAACATGGTATATGCAGTACAAAGCAGTGAAACACGTGCAGATCTGTATATTGCAGAAACAAAACAACTACTTCATAAATACATGGCACAACATAGGAGAACAAACCCATCAGGACAAGATCCAGTAGTCTATCTGCATTTGAAAGACAAAGGCCACTCTTTTGAAGATAGCAAAGTCCACATTTTGGACAGAGAGGACCACTGATTTGAAAGAGAGGTCAGGTCAAAGAAGCCATTTATGACAAAATTGAACAGCCCTGCCTCAACAGAGGAGGAGGGATACGACATCATCTATCTCCAGTCTACAACATGGTCCTTTCAACAGTTCCAAGAAGGCTCCACAACTATTTGCACCACTCAGTGACCTTGATGACACAGATAAACCTCCAGGTGGCCTTAACAACTCACTAAAATAATGCAAATGAATGCAATTATCCTTCCATTCCCCACCATCCAGTCAGAGCTGAATAAACTTCTTGAATGAGAAGTGAAATGTCTTGGAAGAAAAACAAGAAAGCACAGTTGGATGACTGAGAACCTCCATAGAAATTTTGCCAACTGAAAATAACTGTGCCCAGAAAGAAAGAACTAGTTCTTTATAACTTGCATGAGTGATCTTAGAAATCTAAAAAACATGCCTTGGGTGATCTTAGAAATCTAAAAAACATCAATGATAAATGGTGCCCTCCAGACATTCTGAAGGGTGTTTTCATTAACTACCTCTGGAAGTCTCCATATTAGGGAAGGCATTGTCATTATTGCTATGAATAGAATAGAATAAAATAGAATTATTTATTGGCCAAGTGTTATTGGACACACAAGGAATTTGTCATGGTGCAAATGCTCTCAGTGTACACAAAAGAAAAGATACATTCATCAAGAGTCAAGAATCATAAGGTACAACACTTAATAATAGTCATAGGGTACAATAAGCAATCAAATCATACTAGGAAACAGGCAGACTGGAGTTGGCATTATTGTGTATCAATAAAGTCCTTTCATCATTTATTTACCTAGGATAGGCAGTTGTTTGATCATGCTAAAAATATCGTTGCAAAAATTAAGCTGTTCCAAGTAAAGTTGACTTTTGAAATTGACTGATGGTGATTTTGTCAATGCTGATGGTGTTCAAATGGTGCTCCAGTTGTTTTGGGATTACACCCAAGGTACCTATTACTATTGGTATTATCTTTAGTTTCTATTTGTTCTATGTCTATTTGCTGGGCCTTTGTATTTTTTTTTTTTAGTTCTTTCTCTTCTCTTCTACTGTCTCCAGATAAGTATTGCTATGTCCATCGTCCAGATATTTTTATCTTTGTCACTGATAATTGTTAAGTTTTGAGTGTTATGTAGCACGTACTTTTCTGTTTAAATTCTAAAGTCCCAGAGCACTTGAGCTTCTTCATTTTCTATTACATTCCCTATTTTGTGGTCTCACCTGTTCTTACTTGCAGATCTTCAAGGAACTGTTGTTGCTACTTTGCCATGCCATTGTTTGTAATCAGTCCATATGATCTTGCAGCAGCTAACTAGATGGTTTACTGTTTCTTCAGTTTCTTTGCAGAGGTAACATTTTCTATCTGTTGCTGTCTTCTCAATTCTGACTTTGTATGTATTTTTCCTTAAGGCTTAATCCTATGCAGCCAGAATTAAACCCTCTGTCTTTTTCTTCAATTTTCTTGCTCTTAGCCATCGCCAGGGTTTGTTGTTATCTGTCTTTCCCACTTCATTAACTTGTCCATAGTTGGTATTATCCAACTGTAAAATACCCAGATACTTGTAGTTTTCATCCCAAGTGGCTTCTGGTGCCATTGAAATGCCATTACTGTTATACCTAAGGGATATCTAAATTGATAGCCTCTTCACCAAGACTTTTGCTAAGACTTTCCTTGTGAAAGAAGTATGCAGCAATATTTCACTCAGGAAATAGTCTATTCATTTTGCCAAGATAGACAGCTTCTAGCTAGCTATAGCTAGTAAACATCCCATAGATCTTGGGTCTTCAAATAGCTCAATCACTTTTTCTCTACCCATTCACCTTGTTCTCTCCCTCCTATTCATGTCACCTAAAGAATAAATCTCTCCAATGGGTCATATGCATTCAGAATGTTGCATAATATTTCCTCAAATTTCCTTGATGCTCTTGTTATCATTATTCACTGAAGCACAACATGCAACTATCACTAATGTATGAGTTCTTGTTTTCATATATGCTCATAATCTTCCATATGATGCCAACTCATACATTCTGACAAACATCTTGCTCATTCATTCATCATTATAGTAAATTGACACCTACACTTCCTTGCATATGTTCAGTAACTCCACTCCTCAAAATCAGATCTATTTTATTTTTTCCCTTCCTCTGGTTTCAATCCACCCCCTACTATCTATTTTGCTTTTTAAAATGCCATTCATTATTTTTAGCATTTTCTTCTTTTACATCTCAAGCTGAAATCTTCTATGCATTGTGCCTGTCAACAGATGGGTTAATCATGCCTTTAGTTGGCTGACGCTTTGACATTATGGGTTTTTTTTAGTAAGAAAAAGTAGATTAGTTTAACAGTTTTGGATATTTTTTATAGACTTGCATTTCTATTTTGCTTTCGTTTCCTCTGCTGGATATTCAGGATACTCAGAAAGGATAGTATTTTTTTTTCTTCATCCCTTGTGGCTTTTATTTTTGCGAAGATATTGATAGTTTCACATGTCTTTTCTTGTTCCTTTTTTTTTATTATGACAAGTATGAGTATTATCTGCATACAGGATCCATACTTTTGGTTACATGTGTGAGAGTGTTATAGCTTCTGATTGCTGCATTGTTGTCTGCTATGTCCAGAAAGTGCTGATTTCATGGGTTTTTCTCTGATCTGTCAGTGTATCTATCAAACTGAAAGTAGATCATGAGGTAGAGATTAATGATATCTGATTCTGGATATTTTGATCTTAATATATTTGAGTAGGTTGGGTGCGTTGTATAGTATTGCTGCCATGGATTCTTTCATTAGTTCTGGAGCTATGGATGTGAAGAGTGTTGTGACATAAATGAAACCATAATTTCAAATCCATTTACAATTCTTTGGTTTCCAGGTTGCACTATACTGGAGAGTTGATAGAATATTCATTCCCCTGTTATAAGTTGTCCATTTAAAAAAAAAAAATTGGCTATATTGTAAGTTGGAGACACCAGACACCAAATCAGAGGTGGTATTCAGCAGGTTCTGACCACTTCTGGAAAACTGGTGGTGGAAATTTTGAGTAGTTCAGAGAATTGGCAAATACCACTTCTGACTGGAGGTTTTACAGTATCCTTCCCCTACCATGCCCACCAAGCCACACCCACAGAACCAGTAGTAAAAAAATGATACACCAGGATGAACAGGAATGTTGAGGCTTGTGTCCATCACTTTTCACCTGCCAGTATCCTTCTTTTGTGATTTGATCTTTCTTGGGTGTCTGCACATTGAGGGTTCTCTGCATCAGGCTATCCAGTTTCTGTATTGAGTTCTTATTTACTGGAATGTACATTTGTTTGTCCTCCAGTAATTCTTTGGCTTTCAGTATGTATTGTGTTCTGTCTGTAATAACCATGTATTGATCTTTGTCTGCTGGGAACATGGTATTTGTTTGGTTCTTCTTTAGATTTTTGAGGGTTGCTGTGTTCTCTGCTATGAGTTGGTTCTGTTTCTATGTTCACCTGTGATGTGATTGCTTTGCTTGTCTTTCCTGTGGTTTTAAATGCTGCTTCTGAGTCTGCAAAGAATTCTAACTGATGTGCTACAGGGGTGGGATTCTACCACTTCACACCTATTCACTAGAACCGGTTGTTAACATTCTAAGCAGTTCAGAGAACCGGTTGTTAGAAGAAATTACTGGTCTAATCCTGTAAGGAAGGCAAGAAGGAAACATTCTGGTGTTGCTTACAGAAACTGCCTCTCCGTTTACCCTTATTACATTCTTGGCAGGACTAGACTTCCTGTCTCAGGAACTTCTCTGGAGTTTTTTTCCCCTCCTTTGCTTGTATTTTGCTTGTGTGAAGTGACCATTCAAAGTTACAATGGTACTGAAAAAAGTGACTTATGACCATTTTTCACACTTATGACTGTTGCAGCATTCTCACAGTCATGAGAGGCCAGGCAAGGAGATGCATGCCTCGGTGTGAGTGATATTGAGTTGGCCACATGCAGCCAATAACATGACCACCAAGCCATGTCCACCCAGTCACATGACCACAAGCTATGCCCACAACGTAAGCCACACTCGCAGAACCGGTTGTTAAAAAATTGAATCCCACTCCTGATATGCTAATGTTATAGTTGAGATCTTTCTGAAGGATAATACGTTTTGCAATGGATAGTGAGTGGATAGTAAATGGATAGTGGGTAGACGACTGCCCATTCAGGTTCAGGTGCCTCTTTACTTCTAAGGTTTTGTTTTACTTTTTCAACTTGTCTTAGAGATATAGTCTTAATAGTGGTTGTCAGCATTTTGTGCGTTCTATGTAACAGTCACTATGTAGGGCAGACAGGCAGGAGACTAGCATGAATACCAACTAGCAGTCAGAAGGCATGATGCAAAAATTTTAATATCACAACATATGGGAAGACTCAACACAATTTCAAATAGGGAAACTGTGAACATCCTAGACCAAGCCAAATCCAAAAATTCTAGGAAATTCCTGGAAGCCTGGTATTCTACCAAATTAGACATCAATAGCCACATGGAAATAAAACTATATTTACATACCATACAAAAGAAATGACAAAAAATTAAGGATACAAAGAGAACAGGATACATCCTCTCCAGTAACCAATACTAGAGATAAACAGGGATGTTAAAAAGTTAAAAACTACCATGGAAGTTACCATGGAAAAGACCTTACCCCCATCAACATTGGCAGGGCAAGCTACTAAAATCCACGCTCACCAGCACTGATGTAATTAGATAGGAAATGAAATGTCTGCAACCAAACTATCATGCTCAATAAGCACCAAATATTACACTGCTAAATATCCTTTTCCCATATAACCCAGAGGCAAATAGTTAGCAGCCCAAAAACAAATCAAATCAAGTTCCACATTTAAAATGTTTTCATTCCTATAGAGAATAATAATTTTGAGTCCAGATATTGTTTCTATGGGCACTAGAATTTCAACTATTAATAAGTGTTGGAGGACCAGCATATTCCACAGTGGCACACTGATGCTTCTTGTATCACCCAGATATTTGGTGCTGATCTCCCCAATTAATACATTACTTTCTTTCTATTTAGGAAGGAAATAATTGGGGGTATTGATGCTGTAATCTGACAAAGTTCCCTGTTTATTTTGAAGCTATATCCCTGTTATTTAGACTGGTTGGCTTTGAAGTCAGGCTTGAAACCTGCCCTTAAAATTAGATGTGTTTTACTATCACAATGTGGAAATTCAGGGGTGCAATGTATTACAAAAAATACTTCCTTATGCAAGAAGAATCACAGGAAATTTAATATTTGATATACTTAAAATATCTGCAGAGATAGCTAAATGTTCACCACCATTGCATAGCTAACCATCTCAACAAAGCAAGCCAACTGATACAAGAACAAGCCTCTGGGAAGAGCTAATTTTCGGGGTTAGTGTTAGGGATAACATTGTTTTACCCTAACTGGTTTAGGTAAACAATAATGTGTAATCATAGTTTGCAAGTTAAAGTGTCTGCAACTTTAACTGTGGGTTAGTAATTAAGGGAGTGGTTGTGAAAGCACTTTAAAAGAAGCAAGGCTGCAGCTTGCTCTCTCTCTGGCTTTGATGATCCCTGATTACTGCAAGGACTCAAGACTGCATTGCTCGAACGGGAGAGAAAACAAAGGACTGACTTGTAAGTGAACTGACATAGGATATTCTAAACGGACTTTGCTAACTGAATATCCCTGAATGGACTGACTAAATGATACATGACTATTGGACTGTTATTTTGACTATGCTATGAACTCATAATGGAATAAACTATATTTTTAATAGCACAAGCGTATCTGTTATTTTTACTGTATGTTAATAAACATACAAGCTTAGCTCACTCATTTATCTGTGTGCCTATCTGACTAACACTGCACATTCTGTTTAGCTTGTCTCCCTAACCCTGGTTGGGGAAACCAGGCTTAACAGTTAGTATTCTATTTTTTTACACCTAAACAGTTAGTGCAACATGTCTCCTTTCCATCTGAAAAGCTTATAAGATGAGACAGGAAGAAAAGGTGGGACTTGGCTTGAGATCTCTGCTTTTAGGGCATCTTCTGGCTCTGCCATTAATGCTATGGGATCAAGGCTGGGAAAATACCAGCCAAAAGGCACCTTCATTCTGATCATACCAAACGGTCTGTAATGATAGCACTTGATAGGTGCTTTTTCTGTTGCTATGGTTCTTTGCTATCAAAACAGGATTTTGAATCTCAATTGCTCATTTTCAGCAACATTTAGCATAATCCATCTTCTTAGTTTCCCCAGCCATTCTGATGTTTTAAGGTAATGGGTTCTTTAGGTCAGGAGATAATGTAATACAGTCCTAGAAACTAGGACAAAAAGAAGAGAACCATAAAGTTGCCACACTCTTAAGTTGGTGCTAAAATAAAATAACAAACAATAATATTTCATCTCTATCCTGGGTGACTCAAATATGATGTGGCTGGTCTTTTGTGGTGCCTGGAGATTAGGAGTTGGATGGGGAAAAACAGTTCAACCCTGGTGAATCTGTGTGGCTGGTAAATCCCTGAAGCTTTGGGATCTGGGATTTCAACATCTTTAGGTCTACATGGAGTTGCACTGCACTAGAAAGAATCAAGGCATAATTGAGGGTTCTTCTACACTCACATCCCTGTTCAAAGAGCAGATGGCAGTTGTGTTGAGGACAGTTTTTCTTCTCTTCCCTCCCCTCCCCTTCCATTCTGCCCTGCCCTGCCCTGCCCTACCCTACCCTATCTTATCCTATCCTTGTAGGCATTGTCATTGGAAATAGTGTCAAATACAATTATGATGGCCTATTGTAAGATAGGATAGGTATATATATACTTAATAAAAGTTCTTTGGAATGCTGGTATATTTTTGTTTAATGCTGGAACTGGTTCAATACCAGTATATATGAACATGACAAGAAAGTAGTATTACACTCAATCAGGTTGAACTGGAAGTTGAACTGGAAAGTAATTTTAGACTCAAAAACACTGCTTCAACTATATAGTTTATCAGAGATTTTTATCATATCATAGAAGGTTGGTGGAGTTCTGAAGGCCAAAACTTGCCAGTCACTCATAATATTAAACAGTTATTTAACATCATAGCTAAACATAGTTACTGTTGCAAGCAAAGTTGGGAAAATAGAGAGAAATCATAATCATTTAGAAAAGTTAGGTGCCTAATAGGCTAATGTAATTTTATGTAGGAATGACTGTGGGGGACAAGTAGAAGATCTCCAGACTAAACAGTGGTCTGGAAATGGCAAATAAATGGCATCTAAGTCTGCAAAAAGAATATGGGTGTGGCAAACATCTCAGAAAGGACCATCCGTAGCGTCTTGGACTACAAAGGTGAGGAGGGAGAGATGTACTTTCAGAAGTGCAAGATTCTGTTAATATAATTTTATAATAAAGTTCTTGCCTGGATTACTGTGTAAAGTTCAATCAATCTTGCATGTCTTATCGTTACAGCTACAGGAGTTTCTTCAATGGACTAACTCCGCAGATATTTATTTTCCCTGAAGCATCTCCAAATGATCAAGAAATCATTACTAAATTGCTCCTTTCCTTTTTTTTTTCTTTGAAAATTTTATTTGGGTTTTCACAAACTGCTCCTTTCTTTATGAAATGGAGTGTATTCAAGTACTTATACATGCTGGAATATTGCTAATCGGACACAGTGGCTAAAACTGAATTTTAAAATTCCTAGTTTGAAAGTCAATAAATTGCCCTAGACAAGCCACTGTAGATCAGTTTATTTTCATTTTGCAGCAAAAGATATGCAACACAGACCTTTCTTCCAAAGCTATTGTTAAGTAAAAATTTGCATGTATATAGTAATTCTCCATACTGTAATGTTTTCATTGTGTACAACTAATAGCTGAAATGTAGAATGATTATAATTAAGAGTTCAATCTATTTTTAGCTATGCTTGGATTGAATCTGTTGAAATAAATTGGGTTTAAGTTCATTTTATTTATGTGGCCATCTATCTCATTCAAGGGACTCTGGGCACCAAACAGCAATAAAAATATCAATACTGTAATACATAATAATTTCCAACAAAAGCAGAAATAAATAAAATGGTCACAAAGAAATTGAGCTCAATAAGCTTCAATAACATACCTCTAGTTTTATAGTCTAGTTTGGGCAGACATGCTTTCAACTCAAACTCCATTCCAATGTAAACACAATAACAATCCCTTTCTAATTAGAAAGACAAAATATTTTAGATATTCAAAATCTGATATGTATAAATGCTGTTTCATTATTTTCCTGACATCTTTAATCCAGAGGCAATCATATTTCAGAGATGTTACTTTTAATAAGGAAAAAATGTGAACACAGCTCATGCTCACAGTTTCTCAGACTTTGCTGGAAATGTGAATGGATGATTTTTCACTAAATTAATATACCTCAATGTTAGTATGCTCTTATTTATTTATATATTTATTCATCTTGGATGCTGCCAAATTTCTACTGACACTGGAAAGCTCACAGCATAAACACAAACAACGATATACCATTAAATACAGATGACAAATCCAGCCAGCAGCAAGATACACCCAGCAAGGGGCACCAACCTTCCTAGCCCAAAGCTAGGACTTCAAGGCCTTGCAGACCACCTACAGGGTGGAAGGTACCTAGATTCCAGCAGGAACCTCATTCCAGAGGGTTTTGCCACCACTGTGACAGAAAAAGCATGCTTATTGGGTCTTGATTGGTGGCACTGCTTGATCCAAGAATGTTCCAACCCTGTCAGGCTGATCAGGATGACACCATAAGAGATAGGCAGTCTCTATGCCATATAGAGCATTATAGGCCTTAATGAGCACCTTGAGCTGCATTTCAAAGATAACTGGAGCAGCTTAAGAAGCAGGTATATGACATGGGCATACCAAGGCATGACCATTATTGCCTCAATTATATATTATTATATAATCACTGTACATAAAAGGAGTGAGGATGCTTGCTCAAGATCCATAGCCAGGGCACTAGGATGGTTCATAATTGATCAACAAGGTTTGCTGATGCTCAGCTATGAAATCCCTGCTGGTAAATAATTTTCACATACAACAGACCAACTGCATGCAGAAACTGGGAACTAATCCCAGGAGTGATATTGGACTTGGTCTTGTTAGGAGATCGATGAAATTACTCAGCTATAACTCTGCTTTTCTTTCTGGTTAGTCATTTTAGCTGCTATAGCTGGCAAGGAGAGACAAGCCGGATCAGCATACCCAAGCCCTTTGTGGAATAATAATAGACCATGGTTGTCTTGACTTTTTCTTTGCTTGTTCTATGCAAATCTGGCTGTATGCTTGGTAAGTAAGAATTCACATTTCATTTGATTATAAGAATTAATCTTTCTTTATAGTTCAGGAATATCTAGAGAGAAGGATGTTGCCCATCCCTCATTTATGCAAATTCCTTGGAAATTAGAAGCTTGCCTTGGGAGACCTGCAGTAATGAAGGGCCACTATACTGTAGAAAGAAGCTGTAGGACAGAACCTGCTTTCTATGAAGAAGCTCCCAGATATCATTCCTACCAGGCCCTGTTTGGAGGGAACATAGATGGCATGGCTCAGAATAACCCTGAGAGAATTCTAGTAGGGAAAAGAAACAGTATTGGGGTAGAAAGATCACTGATTTGCTAAGGCATTATATGCATAAACCATCAACGACTATTTCACAATCTACGACAATAAATGTAGTTTGTTTAATTTTTTTCCCACTAAAATGAGTATTTCTGAGAGTTAAAAATGGACCGCGTGGTTCTTGATGTAGTTGGTCAATTAATCAACCCATAGGCAGCTTCCTCATTTATATTAAATTGCAAAGTATCATTGTCAGAAATAACAAAGCAAACATGGAACTAATTTTAACTATTCATTTGCATCTCCCTATAAGTCAACCACACACATAATAAATAAATTCTGGTTGTCCAGTGAAGCCAAATACTTCCTCCCAAAAAAACCTGTAAAAATTAGGTTATGATCCTCCCCTCCAGTTTCCAATACTGAACATCTTGTGCATGTTTGTCTGCTTATCTGCCAAAATATTTGAACAGTTACTATAAAGAAATAGCTGCAATTGTGCCAAGCCACCATTCCATTTTTTATACTGAAAAGCCTTAGGTTAGGTGGAAAGACAGGATTAAAAACAAATTTGTAACCATGCAATTTTCTATGGTAATAGTTGCTGTCATGGTTACATTGAGCAGCACCCATCAGAATAGAGAAGAAACTGAAGATTGTTGTATTTATGTGGAGTGTATGTGTGTAAGTTGTGTGAGAGAGATGGCCCTGGAGAAACAAAAATAAAACGAGAAACCTGATACTGTGTCCAAGGTTGCCAAATACTAGAGAGGATCAATTCCATTGTCAATCTTCTCTCTTTCTCTATGTCTATCTTTGGGAACAGTGCAAGGAACTGCAAACAGCGAAAGCCACCCAGACCAACTCCACTTGTGTTGCAAAGTAAAGTCCATAGAGTGATGTGTATTCTCCAGGTTATTTTTCAAGCAATCAGCATAGTTGCTATTTGGGCTGGGAAATGGATATGTCCAACTCTCCTACCATCTTTTACCTTTAAGGCTCTGAAAACAAAATACCTACTTAGCTGAAGCCTGGGAGCCAGGTGGCAGGTGGAACAAACATTGTTCACGGTGAGAAAACAAACCCCTCAAGAAGTACTGCAGAGCTTCAGAGATGGGTAGAGGAGAATCAATTTAAGTTAAACCTTAGCTGAACCAGAAACAAATTCATGCAACTACTATATGCCAGGAGAAAACAATAAAAGGGAGCTGATTCTAGATCAGGGGTCCCCAAACTTGGCAACTTTAAGACTTGTGGACTTTGTTAAGTACTGAACATGGGTCAAAATAAATGGAGACAGCCTCTGAACAGTGAACTTTCAGCTCTTTATTTACATAGTGACTTCTCAAACCAACAACAGTGAACTCTGCCTTATATAGGCAACCCTTGCAAGATTTGTCCAATAACGAGCTCTAAACGCTAGCTCTTTTAGGAATTAAGAATTCTCTGTTCAGGGCCAATCGGATTCCTCAGAACTAACCAATCCGATCTGGCCGCCTAACAGCCAATCAGAAGTGCAGGGCCAGAACCCTGCACTTTACCTCAAGCTCATACTTTATTAACTATGGTACATACACAACAGACTTCAACTTCCAATTCTGGGAGTTGAAGTCCACAAGTCTTAAAGTTGCCAAGTTTGGAGACCTCTGTTCTAGATCAGTGCAAAGACCTTGAGGAAAAGTGCCCTCAGTCAAAGAGTTTGAATTCACTTACAGCTAGTTAAATCAGATGAGCAAGGGGAAAGAAGAACTGCAGGTGTTTTGCCTAGAGGAGGCTAAGGAAAAATCAAATGATATTCAAAGGAGCATCTAGAAGCATAGATCTTATACATTCAACTCTATCAGAAACAGAAAGCATCCACTAATATGGTAGAAGAAGCATTGTAGTGTCAAGTGGAAAAATGAAAATAAAGTATCTGTTTCAATGCAATTTGTAACACCATGCAAGGAAGTTCTTCTGCCAAGACATTTAATATGGTACCACAGTTCTTGTCAGGCACTAGCTGTTATATTTCTCCTAGAAGAGACTGTTAGGGATAACATTGTTTACCCTAACTGGTTTAGGTAAAATAATAAATATGTTATCATGGTTTATAAGTTAAAGTGTCTGCAACTTTAAATATAGGAATGTAATTAAGGGAGTGGTTGTAAAAAGCACCATAAAAGAAGCAAGGAACGTCAGCTTGCTCTCTCTGACTTGATGATCCCTAATTACTGGATGAAGACTGTGTTTTTCCCTACTGGAACGGGAGAGAGATAAAGGACTGATTTATTGTAAGTGAACTGACATTGGATATTCTGCACGGACTTTGCTAGCTGAATATCCTTGAATGGACTGACTAAAATGATACATGACTAATGGACTGTTATTTTGACTATGCTATAAACTCTAAATGGAATAAACTATATTTTGATAGCACAAGCGTATCTGTTATTTTTACTGTATGTTAACAAACATACAAGCTTATCTCACTCATTTATCTGTGTGCCTATCTGACTAACACTGCACATTCTGTTTAGCTTGTCTCCTTAACCCTGGTTGGGGAACCCAGGCTTAACAGAGACTTGTAGAAAGTTAGCACCCACCCTTCTCCTAGAAGAATGAAATATTCTAGGAAATATTTAAAAAGCAGAATATTATATTTTCCCTAAAGGAGAAACATGTTTCTAAAAACATAAACTCAGAGCCTCAGCTCCCTGTCCACCCACCCTCCAGCAGATATTTTAGTACCAACCTATCTGCAAGAGAAAAGGCTGGGACAGGTTATCTACAAAACAAAAGACCTTCACCTCCAGGGTGATAGGATTAGCTCTCACTCAAGATCCAAACCAGGACAAAGCCATTAAGACATAATAGGAATTGCCCAACACCCTTCCAGAACACAATCCTTCATTATATCATCACCCAGCAAGATTCAACCACCTTGGACTCAACACAACCTACAAAGTTACCCCTGCATGGCCCCATGGGAATCTGACAACCAATTAGAATACATGCCCTTTGATAGGCAAAGAAAAAAACTTATAACAAGTTTGTATAACTATTTATTAGGAATGGAACTGGAAGAAGAAATAGCAAAAGGGCCAATGATAGCCTGGGCAAAGAATACAGGTCGTAGTATAGAACTAGATGATTGGGAAAAATTATGAACCAAAAACTACAAGTTAACATTGTCAACAGCTTATAAAGAGAACCAGTATAAAATGTTCTATTGATGGCATTTAGCATCAGCGAGATTGGCAAAAATGTACCCAAATAGGAAATCAGAGTGCTGGAAATGCAAGCATTCTTTCATATGTGGTGGCAATGCCCCAAAGCCAGGAAATATTGGGCAAAGGTACAAAGATGGCTACAGGAGATAACAGAACATCAAATAGAATTTAAACCCAAACTATTCCTATTGGGAATAATTAAAGGGAGATTTAGCAAACAAATCCAATACGCCATATTGCATATAATAACAGCAGCAAGGATAGTTGCGCAGGATTGGAAATTAGAAAACATACCATCCGAGGAGAGTGAGCCCCCCCTCTCTCTCTCTCACACACACACAGAGAAACATACAGACACACCTTCTTTCTTACTACTTATTTTAGGATAGTTTTCACTCCATAATTGTACTGCTGTTTTTATTCCAAACGCTTTTTTAATATCTCAAATATTTTTGTTGCTCTTGTAGTTCTCTATTGTTTTGTTTTATCTCTGTTTTAGTTATGTTTTCCATCTGCCAATTACAAAAAGCCACACGGTTTGGATCCAAACATATACCACATCAATACATTACAACATCCAAGGTCCTTGGGAAGAAATGCATAGGAAGGCGAAAATCAGCTAAAGAACTAGCAACTGTGACTTCACATTTTTGGATAAATAATAATAACAGTAATGATGTTGATGATGATGATGATGTGATTAAATAATAATAAGGCAGCTTTACTTGGAACAGCTAACATCCTACAATGCTATCTGCAACACTATCAAACATTCAGATCTGCCTATCAGGTCCTTGGAAAGGACTCAATTAGGTAGATGGAAATGCCAAATCCAGTCTGAACATCTGACTGATTGTGTAACAAACCAATAATAATAGTAATATTTCTCTATCTCTTAGTCAATCTAGCTCACAGAGTTTAAGGTTATGGGGAAATAATAGAGGAAGAAATGCTAAATAGGCTTCATTGAGCTCCTAGAGGTAAGGTAGGCTATCAACCGAATTTTCTTTCTTAACACTTGATGAATGTATGTGAATATGTGCACAGGTTAGTTAGCCCACTGGAAATCAAATTATCAACAGTTTCCCAAGCATGCACTTCTGTAGAAAATAAAAAGTAGCCCACAGATCCTACTTCTGTCCTCATTAGCTTGTTAGTGAAAGTGTATATGGAATTAATAGCCATTTATATATATGTATATATAAAATAAAAGCTAGTATTGCTGTTTAGTTAATAAGGCTGTTATCTCTCCCAGTGGGCACAGCCACCTTCATGATGTCCCTCGGTAGGAGTCATATTTGAAGATGAAATCTTGACCTTATGCCTTATCCCTCATTAAAAAGCCCAGCTGTTTCATCTTCTTCTATGTGATACCTCCTCTTTTTAAACATTGGTATGAATTTTAAAGGATCATTTCACAATACTTTCTATCTGATTCCTTGTTAGCTTCTGTTGTTTAGTTTGCTACTGGAAATTCATAGCATCCATCTTCTCTATCTTAAAGCCCAAGTTTAGAACCATTAAAGATATAATTTCCTTTCAGAAGGTAGTTTCTTTCTGGAAGCCCACTTTAGGAATCATTCCCAATCAAGAGATGGAGGGCTTCAGTATATTTACCTTCAGATTTATGATTTATCTGCTTTCCATTCCCCAAAATTTAGTCAGAACTGAAGAAGCTTCTTGGTTGTGAAGCAAAATGTTTTCAAGGAAGTGGAAACATGTGGAGTGACAAGGTGGATTTTGCTGATGAGTTGGCTGAAGAACTTTTAAATTGTACTTTTACATGGCCATCTGGATGTGCCCTTGGTCAACAAGAGAACAAATTATCATAATGCCATGGGAACAGAGGAGAATGGCACCATTTAAGGAGCAGTACAGTTGCCCAGTGGAAGCAGTCTTAAGTAAGCTTTCCATAAACTGGATGCCTTCCAGCATGCCTTAGGGTGACATGATAGCAGTCTTCCAATATCTAAGGGCTGCCACAAAGAAGAGCGCGCCAATCTATTTTCCAAAGCAACTGAAGGAAGAATTGTTCTGTACAGCCATTTACATTCTTGTAAACGCCGCATTGTGATTGGTCAAAGCACGCAGTGATCCGATTGGTCGAGCGAGCCGCACTGATTGGCCCACTGCAGATCTCCCGCGATTGGTGGAAACTAATCGTGGGAGATTCAAAGTGGTGCCATTGGTTGCGGCTGCCGCGGCTTGGAAATAAAAAGCCGCTGTTTCCCCTCCGGAACCCGAGTTGTTCTCGGGACCAATAAAAGAGCTGAACCAAGTCACTGAGTCCTGGTCTCCTTGCCGTGCCGGACACAACACTGGCGATGAGGATGGGATCCCAAGGCTAATCCCCCACCAACACGTGTCTGGAGGAAGCGAGACCGACGAGATGGCCAGCATCACACCGCCCGCGCCCTTTAATCCCGCTACCGAAGACTGGGAATCAAACACAGACCGATTCCTCATGTTCCTCGAGTGTAGCAACATGAAGGACGCCGCCGGGCCGAAGAAAAGAGACGTCTTCCTGACACACTGCGGGCCCGCAGTGTTCAAGATGGCAAAAGCTCTGGCGAAAACCGTGGATGTCAAGGAGATGGCCTGGGCCGACTTCGAACCATTGCTCCAGAACCACTATGCCCCCACCGTGCCCACTCTCATCAGGCGGCACAATTTCTACTGGCGGGACCAGAGATCAGATGAGAGCATCATTGATTTTGTGGCTGAGCTACGAAGCCTAGGGGGCATGTGCGGGTTCTTGGACATGGATGAGGCCTTATGGGACCGCGTCATCCTTGGACTCTGAGACCCAATCCTACAGAGCCGACTGATGGCCAAAGGTGACATCGCCCTCGCCGACACCATCGCTGAAGCCACCGCAGCCGAGGCAACCCGGAAATCGGCGAACCGCATGCGGAGACCAGACACCGGAGAGCGCACCATGACCACCGACCCAGGATGGGCGACCAAGGCCCACCCGGAAGCAAGTCACCACGAGACCACCACCCATCATGGCGAATTCCACTCCGCCTCCGACACCACAGACGAAGAAATCCACCGGCTCCAGACGGGACGGGACCGGCGTGATCGGCGGAGTCGTAAGTTGGGGACTGCATGTGCCGGGTGCGGGGGCGACCACCCTCGATCAGAGTGCCGCTTCTTTGATGCGGTCTGCCGGTACTGCAACAAAAAGGGTCACATTGCCCGAGTCTGCTGATTGAGGAAGGCCTACAGCCCCAGACAGCGGGACCACAGTGACCAGAGACGTGACAGCACACCCCCCAGAGCCAGAGATCGCCAAGCCAAAAGCCAATGGGACCGGAGCGGACAGAACTGACGAGGTGGTGAAACCCGGCGGAAGGAGGAACCCCACCAGATGGTCATCATCGGCCAAGCATCAACCACCGATGCCCGAAAAGTCTACGTGGAGGTAGGCATCGAAGGCGAGCCATGCAAAATGGAGGTGGACTCCGGGTCCTACATCTCCATGGTCGCCTGGCAAGAAATCAAATGCTTGGTGCCTACCATCCACAAGAAGGGACTGGAGAACCAGAAACTAATAATCAAGGACTACCAGGGAAACTGCATCCCAGTAGTCAGAACTGGACAATTCAAGGTAACATTCAAGGGCCACACAGCAAAGCTTCCCCTGACAATCGTGGACTGAGACCGACCCAGCCTTTTGGTACTACAATGGTTCGCACCGCTCGGCATCGAGGTTACGGGCATAAACCACATCGCAGAGACCGATTGGGAACAGCAACTGGCACGGGACTTCCAGGAAGTGTTCAACGGCACCCTAGGCAAGTACCGAGGGCCCCCTATTTTCTTCAGCCTAGACCCCAACATTCCCCCGATATGCCTAAAACCAAGGCGGGTACCTTTTGCACTCTGGCCAAAAATAGACGAGCACATTGACAAGCTTGTCAAGCAAGGGGTCCTACAACCAATCGACCACGCCTGGTGGGAGACCCCAATAGTCCCCCCAGTCAAGCCTGATGGGTCGGTAAGAATCTGCGGGGACTATAAGGCCACCCTAAATTGCACCTTACAACAAAGCGCCTACCCCGTCCCAGTAGTGCAGCACCTTCTACACTCAGTGGGGGGAGGCAAGGTTTTTGCAAAGCTCGACCTGGCACAAGCATACCAACAGCTGCCAGTTGACGCAGAAACCGCCGAGGTGCAAACCATAGTCACCCACTGAGGAGCGTTTCACTGTAACCGACTCCAGTTTGGAGTCAGCGTGGTGCTGGGAATTTTCCAGAGACTTTTGCAAGGAATTAAGGGGGTGGTGCCCTACTTTGACGATGTGCTGGTGTCGGCAGCCAACCAGCTAGAACTAGAGGGTCGTCTAAGGGAGGTACTAATGAAATTCAAGGAAACTGGGCTAAAAGTGAAGAAAGAGAAATGCCAGCTTTACACAGAGCGGGTCAAGTTCCTAGGATACCTCCTAGACCAGCATGGCATCCACCCAACCACAAACAAAATCAGAGCCATTAAGGACGCCCCCACGCCCAGGAATAAAACTGAACTGCAGGCATTTCTGGGACTGCTTAATTTTTACAATGTTTTCCTGCCCCAAAATACAACCGCAGCGGAGCCTTTGCATAGGCTTTTGGACAAGGCAGCCACCTGGACTTGGGGGAAATGTGAGGAAGCCACCTTCAGGAAAACCAAGGACCTGCTCACCTCGGATGCCGTCCTCATCCAATACAATGAGACCCTACCACTTGCCGTCACATGCGATGCCTCACCCTTCAGCGTCGGCGCCATCCTCAGTCACACACTCCCGGACAGAAAAGAAACACCCATTACCTTCTTCTCAAGGACACTCACCAAACTAGAGAGGAACTATAGCCAGCTGGACAAGGAGGCCCTGGCTATCGTCGCAGCAGTGAAGAGGTTCCACGAGTACCTCTACGGCCGCACGTTCACCATTATCACAGACCACAAGCTGCTGTTGGGAATCCTGGCAGGGAACCGGGCCACCCCAAACATCCTATCTCCCAGAATGACAAAGTGGTCCGAATTCCTTGCCGCCTACAGCTACCGGCTCACACACCGACCCAGTAAGATGATCACCCACGCAGACACCTTGAGCCGCTCGCCGTTACCCGAGCTAGACACTGACCCAGCACCCACGACGACCACCCTCAGCATAGAGACTCTGTCCGATCTACCCATAACCGCATCAGACATTGCCCGAGAAACTAATAAAGACAAACGTCTGGCGCGGGTCTTACATTGGGTAGAAAAAGGGTGGCCGGAAAAAGATGACGACGAAGCATTCAAGACATTCCGGAACCGGCAAATAGAACTCTCGCTACAAAAAGGGTGTGTACTTTGGGGGGAATAGGGTTGTTATCCTGGAAAAGCTACAAGGGAAGGTATTGGAGTTGTTACACAAGGGGCACCCGGGCATAGTTAGAACAAAAGCCCTGGCCAGAAGTTACTCTTGGTGGCCAGGGATGGACAAGCAAATCGAGGCCTGGGTGGCAAGATGTGAATGCTGCCAAGAAACCAGACTGAGCCCTCCCACGGCACCGATCCTGGAATGGGAAATCCCCAGGGGACCCTGGTCCAGGATCCACATAGATTTTGCCAGGCCCACTAAGGGACATACATTCCTTATAACAGTAGATGCTTACTCTAACTGGTTGGAGGTAAGCAACATGAAAACCACCACCACGGAGGCCGTGACCAAGGAACTTAGCAAGCTATTCGCAACCCACAGCCTCCCAGATGTCATCGTGTCGGATAACGGGCCCCAATTCACCCCACTAGAATTTGAAAAATTCCTAGTGGAACGGGGCATACGACACACACTGACAGCTCCGGCACATCCGGCGGTGAACGGAAGGGCGGAACGGATGGTTCAATTTACGAAAAAAACCATCCAAAAAATCGAACACGGGGAAATCCAAGAAAAAATAAATAAAAGACTTTTTATACAACATATAACCCCGAACACGACAACAAAAGCCCGGCAGAGCTACTAATGGGGAGGAAAATAAGGTCCCCACTCGACAGACTGCACCCCACATACATCCCGGAAAAACCCCCAACCTCCTCTAGCAAGCATCGGTTCTTTGCGCCAGGCAACGCCGTCTATGCAAAGAACCTAACCGGAGACCCACTGTGGGTACCAGCAACCATAACCCAACTGACAGGTCCCCACTTGTACCGGCTGCAAACAACTGATGGACGAGCGTGGAAATGGCACATATTGATCAATTAAGATCGAGAACAATCACAGGAAACACAGACAATCCCCTTAATACAAGCCAAGAGGGGAGGGAATACCCCGGGAACCAAAACCCAATAGAAAGAAACCAGCAACACTTACCGACTGACAGCCAGCTCGAAGCCTCACCAGGAAGAAGCAGCCAGGCCAGCTCAACCAGCCCAGAAAGACTAGGCGGGAGCAGCAAAAACCGCAGCTCAACCAGCCCGGGTAGACCGGGAGGCAGCTGCGACAAGAGGCCCGGCGACACCTTCCAGGCGGTTCCATTGATGAGGCCGAGAGCAACAGAGAACCCGACCGAATCAGCCGGGAGCCAAACAACAACTAACCTACGCAGGTCCAGTAGGCAAGTACGGAGCCCCGCCTACTTACGGGACTACGTCACATAGGACCGAACCAAGAGGGGAGGGGTGTTCTGTACAGTCATTTACATTCTTGTAAATGCCGCGCTGTGATTGGTCAAAGCGCGCAGGGATCCAATTGGTCGAGTGAGCTGCACTGATTGGCCCGCTGCGGATCTCCCGCGATTGGTGGAAACTAATCACGGGAGATTCAAAGTGGTGTCATTGGTTGCGGCCGCCGCGGCTTGGAAATAAAAAGCTGCTGTTTCCCCTCCAGAACCCGAGCCGTTCTTGGGACCAATAAAAAAGCTGAACCAAGTCACTGAGTCCTGGTCTCCTTGCCACGACGGACACAACAAGAACATTAAGCAATAGATGGAAATTAAGCAAGAAAAAGGACCAAGCTAGAACCAAGGAAAAATTTCCTGACAGTTAGAACAATGAATCAGTGGAACAACTTACTTCCAGAAGTTGTGGGTGCTCCAACACTGGAGCTTTTGAAGAAGAGATTGGACAATCATTTGTCTGAAATTGAATAGGGTTTCTTGTTTGAGCAGGAGGTTGGACTAGAAGACCTCCAAGGTACCTTCCAACTCTATTATTCTGCTATTCTCAGAGATCTATGAATCTTGAGCCAAGTCCAGTTTTTAAGGCTTCTAACCATAATAAAAATAAGAAAAGGTGTCCATGAAAAGATAATCAGTCACCAAAGAGAAAAAATAAAAAAGTGCATATTTTTTAGGAAACACAAATGAAAAAAGCAAGTGTCTAAGTTGGAGGGTCTCTCTGAGCTTACAAGTCTGACCAAGTGATTTCCCTCCTGCTCTTCTTCTCTGACTGATCTTCCAGATGATTAGATTTGAACTCGTAGGATTTTCAGTAAAGCCTATTCTTAACAGAATAACAGAATTGGAAGGTACCTTGGAAGACTTCTAGTCTAACCACATCCTCAGGCAAACAAATGGTTGTCCAATCTCTTCTTAAAAACTTCCAATGTTGGAGCATTCACAACTTCTGGAGGTGAGTTGTCCCACTGTTTAATTGTTCTGTCAGGAATTTTCTCCTTAGTTCTAAGTTGCTTCTCTCTTTGATTAGTTTCCATCCATTGCTTCTTGTCTTGATTTCAGATGCTTTGGAGAATAGATTGTCTCCCTCTTCTTTGTGGATATTGAATATTAGATATTGGAACACTGCTATCATGTCACCCTAGTACTTCTTTCATTCTTACTGGCGAAGTTCACATTATGGAGGATTTAAAATAATAGCTGAGCATATTGTGGTGGAAAAACCATAATGTAGAGCAGGGGTGTTAAACCTGTGGCCCACAGATCAGATGTGTCACGTGCTGGCCCACCCCTGCCTAGTTTAGCGAAGGGGGGGAGTCCTGATACATCACGTGGCGCCGCTGTGATGACATGAGTTTGACACCCCTGATGTAGAGGAATTCATTAAAATGAAATATGTTATTTGACTTTCACAAATCTAATAGTTGGGACAAAGCTTGTTACCTCACGATCCAGTGTTGTTTTGCACATTTTCCTTCTCTGATAAAATATATTTCTGGAGCCACTTCTTTACAAGATCACATTGAACAGGCCAATTTGTTTTATAGGAAAAGAGAGGTTCATAGGTCTTTGTATGTAGCTGGGGCAGAGTGACCTGTGTTCCCTTTGCAGCTGGCACAGCAGTTCAGCTCATCAACCTGCATAAACTTTCCCTTTCTCACTGCAACACAACACAAGGCCACTTTCATAGCAGCACTTTGTTTTTCTGTTGGCAGGATGGAAGGAAGGAGGGTTCTCTCAGAGTGTCTTCCCTATATATCTATTCTCCTCAACATGTGTGCCAAGAAAATATTCTGCTATGTTTGTGGAAGAGGCAATATAGTATTGGCCACTTGCATAGGACTATAGATCTGCCTAATGATCTTCCAAGCTTCACTTTAAACAATTTATTCATTTTAATACAGTTCTGATGAATATTGAAGAGACATAAAAGTGCAATTTGATGAATTCATGAATCTGTGACCAGACATTTGGAGTCCAATGTTTTCCAAGTATTCTAGTCTAGGATTGTTTCTGCATCTTTGTAGGAGATTTATTGATGTAGGAGATTTATTCATGGAGTCTTTAATATAAACCATATAGTTATTCTTCCTCCATCATTTTATTGCTTGCTACTGTCTCTTACCAAAATTAGTCCTGTCTCCTTATATCTGCAGTTTTAAAAAAATGAAGACAAAGTTAATACCAGGGAAATGAAATGCTTTTGCTAAGTAACTCTCAGTTTTCAGTAATATTGTATAAACCATGAAGGTATCTGAATGCAATCATAGGGAAATGGATAGGAGATATTTCTTGATTTGTTTATAGTTTGTAATTTTTTGGAAAAATCACTAAAACCATACACCATGAAGCAACAAAGAGATTTCTGATTTAGGGATCAGCTTGAATATCTGGAGGACACACAGGGACAAGCTCGTCTGATTCTCCTGCTGACTAAACAAAATGATACTTGAAGTCAGTGTATAGACTACATAAAGTGGATAGCACTTAGCAATAGAACTTAGATTTATATATTGCTTCACAGCGCATTACAGCTCTCTCTAAGCAGTTTACAGAGTCAGCATATTGCCCCCAATCTGGACCTCATTTTACTGACCTCAGGAGGATGGAAGGCTGAGTCAACCTTTAGCTGGTGAGAATTGAACTGCTGGCAGTCAGCAGAAGTACCCTGCAGTATTGCATTCTAGCCACTGTGCCGTCAAGCTAGTCTGTGATACTACAAATAACACTGGCGATGTCATACATACTCACCTCATAACAAAGATGGAAATAATCTACTGTGCTATGAGAGAAAGCCAGAACAGATTTTCACTTCTGGCAATGTAGCTAGGCATCTCACTCTACACGATATTAATAAAGACTGCCTTTGTAGTATGGAGGAGACTGCAAGATAAGGTGAGGCACAGCGCAGCCCTGAAATACCTACACTAATTGTTCTAGATCTCTCATTTTGTCTCCTGGACAGGTAGTTCTTGACTTACAACAGTTTATTTAGTGACCGTTCAAAGTTACAATAGCACTGAAAAAAAGTGACTTATGACTTATGTGGGTATAACTTAGTGGTCATGTGACTGGGCGGGCATGGTTTGCTGTCTGGGTGTGGCTTGGTGGTCACGTGACTAGCTGGGTGTGGCTTGTATGTAAATATTTTAAATATTTATGTAAATATTTAATTTTTTATTTTACAAAAGAGCAACTTTTACCCAAAATCAGGCAAAACAGGCAGGTTGACTGACTTGTTCACAGAAGCACAGATTCACTCAGAGATCTATCTTTCTGTCATCTGCTACCTGAGTCTGCACTGAAGAAATAGAAACTTCAGTCCTAAGGAAGGTTCAGATCTGCTTATAGATTAGCTAGAAAGCAAGAAGTCCAGTGGTTTCCTGCTTTCCAGCTAACCTAAATCTCCTGGCACAGCAGAACAGCTGATAGTTGGGAAAAAAAGGAAAAATAGCAACTTAGCAGGTGAGTTTGATGGTGTGCATGCCAGGTAAGGAGTGAGTGGGAGGGGAGGGGCCAGCCAGTGGCACAATTTGCCAGTTCTCCGCACTGGGCAGAATCATAACAACCAGTTCTATAGAACTGGACTGACCAGGTAGAATCCCACCCCTGCTTATGACCATTTTTCACAGTTAAAACCTTTGCAGGGTCCCCATGTTCATGTGATAAAAATTCAGATGTTTGGCAACTAGTTCATACTTACGACAGTTGCTGTCATGTGATCCCATTTTATGACTTTTTGATAAGCACAGTTAATGGGGAAGCCAGATTCACTTAATAACCAGGTTACTAAGTTAACCACAGAACTTAACAACAGTGGCAAGAAACGTTGTAAATTGAAGCAAAACTCACTTAACGAATGTCTCACTTCACAATGGAAATTTGGAGCTCAACTGTGGTGGTAAATGGAGGACTTCCTGCAATTCAGAATTCTGACATGCAAAATGAGACAGATGTTGAGGAATATATAGGCTTACATCTTTCAACCTTGGCAGGTTGCAATGGGGCAACAGGGAATTCTTGCTGCATCTGAGCTTGAACCTTGTTCTCAGTTTCATTTTGGCTATGATGCTCCAGTTGCTTTGCATGTCTTTGTGTTCATATTCATAGCTTTAGAATAGAATCTGGAGTATCAGCATCAGCAAGCGAACGCCTGCATTCCAAATAGCTACTAGCCTCTTGCCAGGATTCCTGCAGCTCTTGGATATAAATGAACGACTAGGAAAAGTCAATTAAAGGATTTTGCTGATTGATGGGTATAAGAGTTTTTTTTGGCACAGCAGCAGGAGGTGACATGAAAAATTGCAGCTTTTTACAGCTCCCCTCATTTTCCGTGTTTCTAAATATTTAACTCCAAGTTTCTTCATTGAGCAAGGTAAAAATGTTCTATTTTAAGACGACGTTTTGTCCACCACCTAATCCTTTTTCCCACCCCACCACCACAGATAAAATATTAATATGCGATGTTAATAAAAAGTGCAGAAGCAAAGACTTGGATGAAAGCTTGTCTTTTCCTTTTTAGCTACATTGCGTGAAACTGTGTCTTTGTGAGAGGCCTGCCTGCTAGGCCAGGGAGATATCACCTGTTCTGGAACATGGCACAAAAGGAGCCATTGCTATTGCCAGCAAATCCCTTATAATGGGTGATGGGCGTGATAGGCATTCTCAGGCTGAATTCCTCAGCACGACAGAAATAAAAACAGGTTGTATGAAAACATCAGAAACACAAGTTCTGAAAATAATGGCAAGGAAAATGCCTAATTAGATTCAGTTAGATTCAGTGATATTCAGACATTGTGGCAAGACCTGACCTACTTACCCAATTGTGCACAACATTCTTCTGCTTGGTAACAATTCAGGCAGAAAGTTGAAAGTAGCCCACCTGTAATTGGAACATTTACTGGTGAACATTCTCTGGAGAAACAGCAGCAAGAGCATTAATTTCCCTTTATTCTGAATTCGGCAGCTAGAGAAACTCAGAAAAAAATGAAAAGTATCAATCAGTGGAATTAAGAGTTGCCTCTAAGTCATGCCTAAAAGAAGGAAGAGGACTGTGCTGTGCTTTGGATTCCTGTAACATTCATCTGCAACTTCTTGAAACAGCAGCATCTTTTCCTGAGAATTTCTCCTTGCCCTCTACAGCAGATTCCAGATTTCCTCTGCAAAGTTGCTTTTGGCTTAAGAACTGGCAGACAGGTGTCACATGTGCACCCTTGTCCATTCTGAGGCACCTTTTCACCTTTAAATCTGAAGTCCTTTGCAATCCTTGGAAAGAACTCCCATAACGTATTCTTTGCAGGTAGAGCGCCTAGAGATAAACACTGCAAAGGTCAAGAAAGACCTAGAAGCTATTTATAGAGCTAGGAAGTGGAAGGCAGTAAGAAACAAAGTTAAATAATAGATGCATTCAGTAATCTCTAGAAAAGCTTGTAGTACAATACTGGGGCTGGTACCCTAGCTCTGCTGATGGTGGTTCAGACACATCATATTATTCTTCCTTCTATAATCTATCCTACCTAATCGTCAGAACCATAAATCACAAGATCATTTTTTCATTTTTAAGCAAAAAAAATCCATAAGAGGCTTCCAGATACCAATAAATGTAGATAATTTATTTTCCCTAATTGAAATCAATTTATCCATTTCAGAAAAATCCATAAACTTCACCAACTATTTTTCCATAATAGGTAGTATTGAATCTTTCCATCTCTGTGCATATAGTAATTTCACTGCAGTAATCATCAATAATCTTCCGTGGCTTTTTCTAACTATCCATTAATCCTAAAAGGAAAGGTTCTGGCTTCAACTGAATATCAATCTTTAAAATCTTCTATATCAAACTAGGTATCTAATATTTTTCAAGCTTTTTTACATTTCTCCCAAAAAAGATACAATGTCCCTTCATGTTGTTCATATTCCCATTTCAAGTGCCTTTATACATTTGAGATAATTTCTCTGATATCATACATCTATAATACACTTTATAAAAATTCTCTTTGAGATCATAACACAATGTAAATTTCAGCCCCTTTAACCACATATTTTCCCATTGATACATATGTACATTATAATGAAAATTCTTAGCCCACCTTAACCTGTTCTTCCTGTTTCAAATTTCAACAAATGTTTGTAAATTTTAGCAATTCTATGTTCATAATCAATATTTCAAATTCTGATTTACTTTGTACCATACCACAAATCTTTTTATTCATGTTAAAACTTTCATATAAGAGTAAATGGGAAAATCATCAACAACTATATCCTTTTGCTATTAATTGTTCTCTTGATTTGATTTTAAATTCCCCTGGAAATTTTCCAATATGTCCAGTACCTCAACTATTTATCTTTATTTACCATTTCTGTTCTATAATAGGCTTCATGAGCTGAGATCCATAACAGTGATTTCTGGCACAACCTGGGTTTATAATCTATTCCATATTCTCAATATGACACATATAATAACATTATTTTTAAAGTCTATGTTAACTGGAACTTATCATACCATAAATATTCATGAGTTTCTAACAGGTATTATGTATTCTAAGTCTGAACATTTGATAACTATTAAAACAAGCTCCTGCCAAAACAGATTCTTCCATTCTATGGAAGTTGGGGCTTTTAAAACACAAATTGTTGATCTGCTAAATCTTAGTTGTTGCTGTCTGATATGTTTGGACTGAGTTTCTCAACCTTGCTATACAGACTTCAACTCTCTAAATTCCCAAGCTAATATGCTGACTGAGGAATTCTATGAGTTAAGTCCACACATCTTAAAGTTGTCAAGGGTGAGAAATTGATCTTGCTATTTCCCTGGTGCTACTGTCTAACTGTTCGCTAATAAACCCAATTAATTACATCATTATAGGCAGTGGAGAGCTAGCCCTGGTTACGTACAAGGACACTTACATGTTCCCATCATTTCCATATTTCAAATACTACAAAATAGCTTGAGGTCAACCTATGATTGCTTTACTTTGCCTTTACTCCAGGGAGAAGCGGGGAGAATTGGGACAGGAGTAAAGACAAGGCAAGAGTTCCCATCAGTGTTCACAATCTCTGCAGAGCTGCAGTGCTTTCAGCAGCTTTATGGAGATTCCAGATACACTACAAATGAATGACAATCAATCCACACAGCTTCTGGGCAAATCTTAGATATATACATAAATATATGCATAGGAGAGAAAGAAGATAAAATTAGTCTGAAAGCAGGGCAAGCAAAAGAGTAAAGCAAATTGCTAGCTGAGACAGAAAGGAAACACTGTAAATCAAAGCTTTAAATTATGAGAGGCAGAAGATTACCTGTGAGTAAGGGAGAAAAGAATAAAGCACTAGATTTTCTGCCTGGTGAATTATGTCCACTTTTCCTGTATTGATCAAGGGAAGTGAGTAGTCCACTTAACATGGGAAGAGAGGGTGGCAAACTTTGTCAGCAAGGGGCATTGCCCAGCTGATTAGGATGAATGGAGAGGAGAATGGTATCTTACATGGCCAAGAGAAATAAAGCAGACTGAATCCAAACGGGTCAGGATGGAAGAGGTCTGATCCACAAAGGAGAGATCAAATTGTCAGAAAGGAAATTGGGAAAAGGCGGAGCTTCGTTTCGGCGAAACAGCTGCGATCTCGGGGCTCTGAGATCGCAGCCGATATTTTCGCCCCTGGTCGGTCCCAACGGACCTAAACCGTCCCGTAGAGATGGGGATAGAGAAGGGTACTGTCCCAGGATCCCAGAGATACCGCAAAATCTCTGGTTTGATCCGGGAGAAGCCCTTTTGCTGGCGGCGGAGAGGCAGCCTCCATAGCTACTGAAGTTGGGACAGCTCCAGAAAGAAAGTGGCTGGAAAGAAGTGTGACGGTTGGGTGAGAAAAACTCTTTTGTGTTGTAAATTCGATGAGGTTGGAAAGGGCATCCTGAACAAAGAAGAAATCTGTGAGACTTTTTTTTTTGACCGAAACTGTCTGAGCGGCGTTTTTTAAAGTGATGTCAAATTGAGGCTTGGGTTTTTTTTTTTCTTTTTCCTATATTTTTTTGGGGGGACTTTAGTGTGACTTTGTAGGTAACCGGATTGAATTTTCTCTTATATATATATTTTATGCTCTCTTTGATTTTTTAACTTTCTTTAGGATAGAGGCTCCCTTTGGCTATTTTTTTTCTTTTTTTTCTGTATATATTGCTCCTTTTTTCTGGCTGGGGAGGAGGAAGAGCATTAAGAAACTTTGCAACACTGCCAACTAGAGGCTTGAAAGTATTTTATTTGAATTGGAGAGAATTGCAAAAAGACCTCTTCTCAAGGACATTTTAATGTGATAAGATAGAGAGAGAGTTGGTCTTCAGCTCTGTGCTTCTCAGAGTGATGTGAGCTTGCAGCTGCTTCTTCCTTTTAACTGCTCCTGGGGGTGTGACTTGATTGGCTGGGGGCTTGGCTGTGTTCTGATTGGATGGGGGGTGTTCTCATTGGTTGGGGGTTTGGCTGTGTTCTGATTGTTTGGGGGGTTGGCTGTGTTCTGATTGGCTGGAGGCGTGTTCTGTTCAGGTGGGGGCTTGATTGTGCTCAGGTTAGTCTTAGTTGCTGGAAGGTTTGAGCTGGTGAGCTGTGATCTTGCTGTTTGGCTTCGAGTTTGTGGTCGTGCTGCATCTTCATGGTGGGGGTCAGTTCGCTTCATGTATGGCTCAGAGGGGTTTGAGGTGGGTAGTGATGCAGCTGCAGTGCAGCTTCTGGTCCGTGGTCGTGTTTCATCTTCTGTGTGGGTGTGAGTCTGCTTTCTACGTGGAAGTGTAGTGGTGGCATCTTGTGTGGCTATCAGGGGTGTGGGTCTGGTGTCATTCTTCATGTTAGGTACGCGTCTGTTCATGAGGGCAGGTTTCCAAATGGCTGGTAGGCAGGAGGCATCATCTCGTTTATTCATGCTGTGTGGGTGTTTTTCTATCTCTATGGCTTCTCTGATGATTCTGCTGCTGAAGTGTTCGGTTTTGGCGATAGTTCTGGTATTTTTAAAGTCAATCTCATGTCCTGTGGCTTTGAGGTGTTGGACCAGGGAAGAGGTCGGTTCTTCCTTTTTGATTGAGTTCTTATGTTCTTCAATGCGTGCACCTATTCTTCTGTTAGTCTGTCCAATGTATGTGGTGGGGCAGGCAGTGCAAGGGATTTCGTATACTCCTTGATTTTCTAACTCGATTCTGTCCTTAGGGTTTCTTAGGATGGTGGATATCTTTCTGTTTGTGCAGAATGCTGTCTTAATGTTGTGTTTTTGGAGGATCTTGCTGATTTTGTCCATAGTGCCTTTTATATATGGGAGGAGGAAGAAGCAGCTGCAAGCTCACATCACTCTGAGAAGCACAGAGCTGAAGACCAAGCCTGAAGATGATGAATGAGACTTCATCGAAACGTTGCCTAGATACTTCCAATCTTACGCAGGAGAAAACCCGAATAACCAAAGATCCACATACAAGTACCCGCGAGAACCTCAGAAAACAAATATATATATATATATATATATATATCCCATTCGCCAGCCTTTTTCTAAATTTCAATTCTAGTAATATTCTTATTTCTGCCTTTTACTTTAAAGGGAAAGCCTCAGAGTTTTTTCTTTATTTTTCTTCTTTTTCTTTTTCTTTTTATTGGGTCTCTTTTGCTTTTTCTATCCATGTTTTTGGACCACTTTGTTTTTCTTTTTTGATTATTGAGACTTCTCAACTGGACTAAGGTGTGAAGAACCTGAAGGAACTTTTTGTTTTTTCTCTTTTTTCTTTTTTTTGCTCTTAATCAATATTATTATTTTTGGGTTTGTTTGTTTTTCTCCTTTCTATTTTTTTCTTTTTTATGGTGGACTACTTCGTAATTGGATTAGGGTCTAGAAGAACCTAAAAATCCTTCTTCTTCCTTTTTTCCTGTTTCTTTTTTGGTTTCGTGCCTTTTACTATTGGAGTTTTCCATTTTGGATTAAAATTGACTGCTCTACCAGTTGGATTAAAAGTCAAAAAGAACTTGAAGCTTTGGAAGCATTGAAATGAGCAGGAAACCAATACCATCTGGCATTTCTACTTCTACCTCTGCTTCCCCACCAGCTGGAGGACAACGTTTAATTCAGACAATGTTGAAGCAAGATAAGGAACAAGAAAGAGTAACTTTACAGATGATTATGCAAGGAATCCAAGATCTCAAGACAAAATCAGACATCATTGGACAAAGAACAGAAAATATTGAACAAAGAACAGAAAATATTGAACAAAGAATAGAGAAGACTGATGAAAAAGTGGAAAACATTAAACAGATGATGGTCAAGTATGAGGAGAGATTCCAAAAAATTGAGGAAGAAGGAAAACAAAGAGAGGAGAAGATTGGAAATATTGACAGTAGATTAACAGCAGTTGAACAAGAAAAAAGTGGGATGTTGAGGTGGGAGATGGAAAGGTCAGAATTTTACCTTAGATTTCAAAATATAGAAGAGGAAAAAGGAGAAAATTTGGCAGAGATAATGATAGAAATTTTGGCAGATGCTTTGGAAATTACAGAGGAAAAGATGATGGATGGAATAGATGAGGTATATCGAGTCTATACAAGGTATGCGATGAGAAATAAATTGCCCAAGGAAGTCCATATTAGATTTACCAAAAAAACCATTAAAACGCAAATATTACAAGTAGTAAGAGAGAAAACATTGAAATACAAAGGTAAAGAGGTTGTGGTTTTAAAACAAATACCCAGAAGAGTGAGAGAGATGAGAAGAGAATATCGATTTCTGACCAAAATGCTACTGGAAAACGAAGTGAATTATAGATGGCTGATTCCAGAAGGACTAATGTTTAGGTGGCAAGAGCAGAGACATAGAATTGATTCAATTGAGAAAGCAGAACTTTTCCATGCAGAATTTTTTGGAGGAAGAAGAGAGGAGGCAGAGAAAGGTCTCATTAATTGAGTTTCAAGAGGAACAACTGGAGACTGAAAAAGAGAAAGGAGCAGTAGGGGGACAGGTGGATAGCAAAGAACAGCGTGAAGTGAGATCCACGAGAGCGGTTAGACCTAAATATAAAGCATAACCATGGAAGAAAAAAAACTGATTACAATGAATATAAATGGACTTAATTCAGCTGTTAAAAGAAGGAAAACTTTTCATAAATTAGAGAAATTAAAATTTGATATAATTTGTCTACAAGAAGTTCATATTAAAAAACAACATGAACAATTGTTAGTACAGCCAAAATTGGGGAAAATATTTACTTCTTTGACTCAATGTAAGAAAAGAGGAGTGGTTCTATACATTAAAGAGGCTATCCCAGCAAAATTGATCTACACGGATGAAGATGGAAGAGTATTAATGGTAGAAATAATTGATAATAATATAAAAATACTCTTGATTGCAATTTATGCTCCGAATGATAAACAAGAAGAGTTTTATGAAAAGCTACACATGAAAATAATTGGACTGGACTATGTTAATATAATTATGATGGGAGATTTTAATGGAATTGTGGACAATAAATTGGACTATATAGCAACAACAACAAAGCAAAATAGAAAGACTCTCCCTAAGTCTTTTTTTAAAATGACAGATGAATTAACTTTAAAAGATATTTGGAGAGAAAGAAATGTTAAAGCTAAACAATATACTTTTTATTCAAATAGACATTTATCATGGTCCAGATTAGATATGATTTGGATATCAACAGAATTAATATCCAATATTCAAGAAACAAATATTGAAACAAGTACTTGGGCAGATCATAGCCCAATGATAATTAAATGGAAGGGACAAAAAAAAAGATCGAGATGGACATTAAATAATACTATTTTAAAGGAGAAAGATTTTATACAATGGATGGAGAAGGAATTGGCTTTTTTCTTCAGAGAAAATAAAAAAGAAGATACTTCAACGCAGAATGTGTGGGATACAATGAAGGCATACGCTAGAGGTTTGATAATAGATTATATAACAAAAAAGAATATTAGGAAAAGGCAAGCTTCTAAGGCCTTGGAAGACGAGTATAAAAGTCTTGAAAAAGAATTACAGAAGATGCCACAGAAAAAGGATATTAAATTGAAGCTGGATGTAATCAAACATAAAATGGAATTAATAGAGAAAGAAGAATTTGCACAGAAAATGAGAAACTCTGAAGAGAATTATTTTGAAGATGCAAATAAACCATAAATCTTCTTATTGGGAATTTTACCTGATATATATAGTAAAGATTTGAAATACCTGATTGTAAATGTAGTAACAGCGGCCAGGATTGTATTTGCTAAAAATTGGAAGAATGAGAAAATACCATTACAGGAAGAAATTATTAAGAAAATATTGGAATGTGCTGAGATGAGCAGATTGACATTTGAAATTAGAGAGCAAGAGGATAAACAATTTTATGAAATTTGGGATCTTTTTTATAAATGGCTAGATGATAAAATACGATAATAGAATATTTAGAATGCTAGATAGTAAGAAATATCTTTATTTTGCTATTTTGCTATTATTTTGTTATTTGATATTATATTTATAAAGGGTTTTTTAGGATTGATTTGGTATGATTATATGATTTGTTGAATAATCTGGTTAAAGTATTGTTAGCTCATAAAGCATGAATGATTAAAAGTATAGTCAAAAATTTCTTTTTTCTTTTTTTTTTTTTAGTGATATTAGGATATATAAGTTTGGATTGATAATATGATTTGTTATGTAACATAACTGTAACTGGGACTACAGAATGAATGCACAAAAATGATGAACCAACTGACACACTGGATGTACATACGAGAGTTGAATGTTTTAATGTTTTGTTTGTCTTGTTTGTTTGTATGTAGAAAATTAATAAAATCTTTTTTCAAAAAAAAAAAAAATTGCCAGAAAGAAAATTGGAGAAAAGCAATTCCATGAGACTCTGTGCAGTGACTGTGGTCTTTTTGCAAGAGAAAGGAAAGAGTTGGTTGTGTTGGTTTGATCTGTAACGTACTGTGCTTTTGAAATGTCCTGCTTTTTTAAGGACTCTGCTCATTGTATTACGTGTGAAAAAACTACTGCTAGCTCTTAGTAATCCTTTAAGAGCACAGAAAGGAATCCACTCCTACTAGGTTCAATAAAGAAATTTGTTTAAAGTTATTTTTGAACTTATATATTGTAATACTGGTTCAATGTACTTTTTAGTACAAAAGAATACTGTCTGTCCCTATGGTTATTGCTTTATTTATTCAGATATGAAGTTTGTCACTGTCTGGTCATTATGAGAGGGTTAAATCTCTTACTGGATCTATGGGGAGGATGGAGGAGGAAAACCCACCCTGTACATCTTTGCTATTCACAATAGTGGCAAATACCTGTAACTCAGGTGTAGGATGAGGATGAAGGTTTGTTCTTCAAGTTTGTGGGTTGGTTTCTGAATCTCTCCAAATCCCAAATCCTTAATTTCTACCCACATCAACACCAAACAGTTCAAATGGAACAATACAAAAATCACTGGCCATGCTACCAACTACCACACTCATGAGTTCATCGAAACTTGGCACTCCGCAAGCAATTCCATCAATAGATACATTGACTTGCAACCAGCCTATGCACCCCTCAGAATCCAAATCAACTGCACAGCCAAACCAGAGACAGCACCAACCCCCAACCAACCCATGCAAGCCCCCCCAACCAACACTTCATCTCCCAATGACCCTCATCTGATGTAACCTCTCCATCTGCTAAAGATGTTACCTAGCCTGGTAATGAAATGTTTGGAAATCAACCCACAAGCTTGGAGATCAAACCTTCACCCTCAGCCCTGCTATTCATTGGAGGTTTGACAAAAGGCTTGTTTATATGTGATTTGGAGAGAAATGGAAGGGATCTAACTGAGATATCCAATGGGGAGTCAGTTTCCCCAAACACAGGACAAGCAGACTGTATAAACCTGGAGTTATATGCAGTTGAAAAATGTATCTGTATAGATGATTGAGCAGGGGGTTGGACTAGTCACTAGAAGACCTCTGAGGTTCCTTCCAACTCTGTTGTATTGTTACTATTACACTTATAGTTCAGATACAATATTTGGAAAGATTCTAATGTTGCATCCAAGCCTTTGGAAGGCTGTGCAACACCAAGGCACAACTTTATATGTTCCCAAACATAGATAACTAGAGAAATGAGTAGGAGAAAACAGGAAAAGCCTAGGGTAGCTGCAGTGTTTTAAAAGTAAGAAGCAATTCCATTCATATGACACTGATGTTTGCTGCATATATTGATATTGTGCAGTTTAAAAGAAAACCAAATGAATGTTTGCATTGTCTGGAGTTACTTGAGTCCTTCCCGTCTGACATTTTCCTTAGCATCTTGACTTTACTTTCAGTTTTCAAATAGTATATTTTAAAAAGGAACACTTTGCTTGTGAATTCTAGCAGACAGGCTCCATCAAGAATTAATAAGCACTACTGTTCCTTTAAAAATAGTGTAATAAATTATACAAGTTACACTTGTATACAATTATATAATGAATCAGTTTTATTCAAACTCATAACATTCTGATACATTATGAAATAAGAGCTGGTAGGCTTCAAGCTAGAAACCAAGACCAGTTGACTGACTTTGGGCCAGTCACTGTCAGCCTGACCCACCTCATGGGGTTGATATTGTGGAGAAAACAGGAAGAGGAAATAGTATTAGGTGTGTCTGCCACATTGAGTTATTTATAAAAACAATGGGCAGAAAATAAATAAATACATGCATGCATGCATACATACATACATATGTTTTGTCTCACCTGTATTCACAGGTGAGCAATCAAAATACTAAAGTTCCAAAAATATAAGCAACCAAAAACAAATCCCAACAAAGATAACTGCTGAGGTTCTTCCAGTCCTCAGCAATAATTCTAAAATCTGTTTGGCAATCCTGAAGTGCCTATAAATCACAATGCCTCAGATAATCTTCACAGTACTTTCGCTCTAACAAGACACTTTGCTTCTGGCAAATTTCTCAAGCCAAACTGTTTCCTTTTATCCCCTAAGGGGGCGTGTTAGTCTCATTAATTAATCACTGGCTTGACGCTTCTTTCCCAATTGAGATTGACGTCTCAATCTTCGTCTATTTCTCACGTCAAGCCAGGATCCCTCAGTCCTCCTCACTTGAAACCTCTCGCATGTTTTCCTGATTATCTGTTGCCAGCTGCTGCATAATCAGAGAGGGAGATTGGTGGGAGGTAGAAGACTCCGAGACCTCCAATAAATTAGGTTCATCTCTCATAGCTAAGTCCACTTCCTCATCCTGGCTACCTTCCAAATCACTCAACAATGCAGGCTCAAATTTCAGTGCCAAATCCTCTTCACTTGAGTTCACATCCGCTGACGGAACAGATTCAAATCCCGGAGTCACAACATGCATATATACAATTTAAAGACAAATGTAATTTGTTAGATATGAATAAAGCTAAGGCTGCACCTACCTAGGAGCAGCTGCCATTGAATTCAACTGAATTTATTTCTAGTAGACCAAAATAGGATTGTCACGTAGATCACTTGGGGATAAAAGCAGGCATTTCAACAGTTTAATGCATAAAATCCTGATCTACACATTTATCAGTTAATAAATAAACCAGAACCTTTGTTCTAACATTGTAAGAAGGAGTATTTCTATTGCCCTCTATCACCCTCTGCTGTATTCCACATTACTGAAACAAATGGAGAGAAATGTAGCTACTGTTTTCATATCTCATGTATTTTTCAGTGTGCTAATCTGCAGACAAGAAAAGATCACTATTGTTTGTGTTTTCATCAAAGAATAATGCACAACTTAAAAGGCTGTGTCAGGCATTTTTACAGCAATTGGTTCTAAAAAGAATGTTTATCATCTCCTTTGAATTCTCTGTCCCTTCCTAGGAATCAAGATAGCAGACAGCACAGTTGGAGAATGTATACCTTGGGTGGGTGGGGGGAAACACAGCTTTTGTGGAAAACCTTATTGTAACTTTATTATAAACACTAGAGGAGTCTAGAGCAATAGAGGAGTCTATTGGGAACCAGAATGACTGTGACACCATCAATTGGGGACTTCTAAAATCAACAGCATCCTCAAGAAAGGATTAAAAATATCAAGATTGACTTTATCCAGGAGTCAAAGTGGGTGGAGTGTTAAAAAAAAAAAAAAGTCAAGAATAGCAGCTTCTAGCCATGTAATGGGAGCCTGCTCCTTTTTTTAACATGCATTGTGACTTACATTACACAAAGGTGGGATTCTGACCACTGGGTTACAGCTACCATTTTGACTTTTTGACTCTTTGTAGAAGACATCTCTGTTTAAAGTTTAACAACCTTTTAAAAAGATGGTTTTTAAAAAAATAATTCAGAGGAACAGAAACCTGAACTGATTATCAAATCTCATGAGTTTGATTATATTAGCACATATTTTAGTCAATAATTTATTTATTCATTTACTTTCCAGATTTCCACACTCCCTATCTCACTTAAGTGATTCTGGGTGTCTTACAATAAAATACCAGAATTGTTCAAGATTTCAGATAAGAATGGTGATTTATTGGCATTTTGGCATGTAAGAACTGTGAGGTCTTAGGAAATGAGAATGCAAAAACCTCATGCTAGGTTGACAATGTACACAGGCGGTGGTATTTACATTGCCAAGTTCTGCTTTATAGAGTGAGATTAATTTTTGCTTTGTTCCTTTCCTGAACTATCTTTTTCATTCTGTTCTAGTTACTCCAATTTAAGTGATTTGATCTTTAACTTTTGTGAATGAAACAAAAAAAAGACTGTTAATTAATGACATCATCCTTCTGATTCCCCTTGCTGAAGACATTGCAGGAATTTTAACATAATTGGCACTTATCAGTTGAAAAGCAAGGCTGTTGCTTTTACCTGATTGCTGACAGACTGAAATATTTCCATCTGTCTCATTTGACATTGTGCTCCCTCTGTAATACTTCAATGAAAAACTGCTCTTCCTACAGCAAATGCTGAAGCCTGGAGACAGATATAGTTCCTTGTGAATGGTTCCACAAAAAGCTAGAATAAATAGGGGAGACTTCCGGTTTGAGCTTCTTCAGTGACAGACCGAAACCTCGTTTCTGCAAGGCTTTGATCCATGCTCGCCGCTGGAGCGCCCCAAGCCAGCTGGTTTCGGGGGTAAGCCATCCCATAGAGGTGGTGAAGAGATGGGAGATTGCCTGCAGGGTTGAGGAGAGCCACATCTCAATTGAAAAGAAGTGTTAAAGATGTTAAGATGTTAAATGATTATTAATGATAGAACTGAATTGGAATGGAACGAGGGTTTATAATTACATATATTTATAATCTTTTTTTAAAAGAACATAGGGTGTATTATAAGAATGTACCAAGCAGAATTCGATTGGAAGTTATGCATTATGTATTATATTGAAGGTCATAACTTTAAGGTATATATTGAAGTTTAAATAAGAGTTGAATGGATGTAATTAAAAGATACAAAGGTAACATTCTCCAATTAGTAACTACAGGAGAAAATTTGTTTAATGAGAAAAGATAATATGAAATTGAAACAGAACAGACAAAAGCATAAATATAATGATTTGAAATGAGATGCAATAATCAAAATAAAATTGAGAAAATTAAAAGAGGGGAAAAACTATATAGAAAATGTAGAATAGTATAAGCTATGGAATAGAATACAAAAAGGAGCATGAAATTGAGTTTTGTGTCTGTATAAAGAAGTTCAACCTGGGACCATGCTATTTTCAAAAAAGATGTTTTACTTGTATTTTCTATGTGTGAAAACTCAAATAAAACTTTATTTTTAAAAAAGAAGAAGCTAGAATAAATAACGCTGCATGTATCTTTTCTGGATTTGCAAAATGAGTTCTTCTTTTGTCTTACAATAGCTACTTGAAGACTGAAAGGATTTGATGGAATGTGGCTACTAGCTCTCTGCTGAGAATGCTCCCCCAGCTTGAGTAAGGCTGAAATAAAGTCCTGAATCTATGGAGATTCTCAGTCATCCAGGTCATGGTTATCCCAAAGCTGCTTTTCCCTCATCATCCATTCAGAACTGAAGAAGCTTCTTAGATGAGAAGCGAAATGTCTTCAAAGAAAAGTCCAGTTGCCTCTTGAAAAAGCATCTCCTGGATAAATGGAAAGGAGATAGTAGTTAAAGAGAATCTAAGCAGAACTGATGCAGCTCATTGAATAGAACAAACATTTGCAGAAGTGTCTGGGTTTGTTGCTGCTTGAAAATGCTATCAGCTCATCTTCACAATTCTCTACCAGGTGGTCATGCCCAGTAACTGTTGCTTTTATGCCGCATCCTCATGACAAGCTTCAAATATGTTTAGATGATCCAGAGCTGAGATCTAACCAGATCTCAGACAAGACTTCTTCCCATGTTATGTCTTTCTCCATGTGTTCTATTCTGATCTGTTTATAGCTTTAAATACATAATTTGTTTTAGAGGAGATTGACATATTCCAGCTGTGCAAACTTTGTCCTGGTTATTTAGTTAACTCCCAAGTGGGCTGGTATATTCCAGGGCATGCTGCTGACATTTCAATATTCAGTGGCTTACAGTTTACTTCTTTCCCTTCTTCTCTTAAGTTACAGTTATTATTGTATGAGAGAATGAGAAAGCTAAACTCTGTGATTATGCAAGCTGTCTCAAATACCCAGAAGAGTATTCACCTTGTCAAGGACACAGTTTATTCAGTGCAGATGTCTTCTGGAATGAAGCCCATAGAGAAGTAGGAAATTGTCCTAGGAAACCAGATCAAAATATAGGTAACTCTAAGATAGGATGTTGGCATGTTATTTACCTTCCATATGAGAAAATTCTAAAGGGTCTAGTCTCCTGGGTGCAGGGAGATTTTTATTGTTATTGTCTTTCCCTTTATCTCAAGATCAGATGACAACTTTTGCAACTTATAACTCAGAGTTAAAGCTATTTCATTCTGTCTCCCCACTTTCCCCATTAGATGACTGAATTTATCTGCAGTGCAGCAGGAAATGAACCATAATTGAAACCTTTCCAAAAGCTAAGTTGGAAAAAAAATAGAGAAAAAGCATTTGTTGTGTTTATTTATCAAAGTAGTAGTAGAAGCTGAGGAGGGGAAGATGAGTGGATGATAGTGCAGAAAAGGAGGAAGCACTTTACAAATAAGTCTGCTTGTTTAGATAATTTCCTTAGAATGAGAATTATTTGTGGATTTAAAAAAAAACCTTGTTCAAATTGGCAATAGCACAGACACCTCCAGTTCCCTTAATTCCAAGTCAGATAGCCAATTTACATAAATCACTGTCCTGGTAGGCATTATCCTCATTTATTAATTTATTAGGTTTTGAATCTTCTAATTGCTGAAATTCGATATGCAAAATGCCATCAACTGAACACATACACTACAAAACAAAAACAACTACAGTGATGGGAATACATGCTCAACCAGGCTACTTTGGTTCACTCTTTCAGAAGAGCCATTAAAAATATATTCAGTAATAACTTGATGATAGGTCCCAGCTGAAGAGTATCCCTGTCCTCATCAGCAGCCTTTCAGTTCAAAAAATTCTTCAAAAGGGTAATTAAACCCTCTGCTCCAAGATCTACTTATACTAGCACAACTCTGTCCCAATATACAACAGGTGGTGGCATTTTTTCCCACCAAAGGATCACATTGTGAAAAGAGAAATGCAACCAGGAAATGTACCAGTCATCATCCTGAACTTCTCCTGCCTTAGAAGGATAGCTCCTACTCCCTGGCCTTGTTACTGAGAAAAATTAGAGCTGAGTTGGGTTGGAACACAATGTATGCCACCATATTTTTCTACTGGGTCAAAGACTTGAAGCACACAGGTTAACATGGCCAGAAAGAAAACTCCAGTCAATATTTTATCCTTGTTTAATCTGAAGTAGTACAAGAATTGTATCAGCAGCCTAAAAATACACATTGGCACAATTTACCAGAATTTGTAAATTATCTCAGAGAGCTCACCTAGCACCACTCATCTACAGAATAATGCTTTTGTATATATATTTAAGTCAGTTGCATTTCCAAAATGTCACATAATTAATGGCAATTTGGTTGTGACAATTAACTATAGCTGATAGAAGTTCTTCTCCTTACTTCTCTTTAAAATAAAGTATAAAATTCCACTAAATTATTCAGAAGTAGTCAAAACATTTTCAATTGATTCAACAAGGACTGTAATTGAGGAAGATCTGCAAAAACTCAAGCGAAAGAGAATCTAATGACCACTCAGGCCATCGACTGAAGAGTCCATCCACCTATCCATGTATTACTGTGGTGAAATATGTTTTTGTTCACCAAGGAATGATACAACATAAAGAATAAATAAAAAGAATGTTGTTCCTTGGAAATTTGAGTTTCAGCTAGGAACAAAAAAATTATCCAAATAACAATATATGCCAGATAAAGTGCTAGTAGGGACTTTGGGAAGAGGGATTTATCTGCAATTGATGTAGCCAAAACATTTAGTTCTTGTAAATTTTTGCTTAATTTGTTACTCCATTGAATGCATTGGTTTTGCAAGGCTTTTCCCATAATTTATTTTGATTATTAGGTCTCTAGGTTTTGTAATTTTTTCTCATTCTTTTTCTCCATTCTGCTATCCCTGGGAATTACCACTCCTACAAAAAAAAACCCATTCTTTCTTTTCAGAATTGTTGTATGTAGTGTCTTATGTTTTAGATGGCAAAACATTTGCATGCAAAAATCCTGTACAATTTTAGCATGATTTTTAACTTTTTTTTTTCAGTCACACCACAGAAATTACCACAGAAACTCAGAAATTATAGCTTTTGCACAGATGCCAATGGATCATAATGGCCACTTTGTCATGATATTGTTTATAACCAGCCTGAGCACCACAATTTATAGGATCTGTGCTTTCATCTTTTTCTTGACAAAGTCTGCATTTGTTGTTGTTTGATACATATTGAAACCCTATTTTTTTCTAATGTTTTTTCTGAGCTATAAACATTTTGTTCCTTTTGTTTTTGGCTTGATAGTGCCAACTAGTAACTATTGCCAGTTTAACCTCATGCCTACTTTATTTTCAGTGTCTTTTATGTATTGGCTGCAAAATGGTTTACTTCTCCAATTTTCTGAACAGTTGTCCAAAAGTTTATTTTTACAGACATTTTCTGCTTCTGTTACTTTCAAGATGTTTTCTTTGCAAATTGCTATGAGCATTTCCATTTGCTTGCCTAAATATGTATTAATTTAATTTAATCCATCCTTTTCTTCTTCAACTACTTTACCTGTCCTAAAATCTGACTTTCAATTTTTCATAATAAATATAATTAAACAATCACTTCACAGATGTAATGTATGTCAACGTATAATTATTGTCATTATTGTCATGTTCATCATCTTGATCATTATCATTGTTATTGCACTTTTATATTAAAAAGTTGCCTTGCTGATGCTCAGCAAACAAAATGCTATCATGAAAAGTAAATCAAAGTTAAAACCATCATAAAAGCATTAAAACAACAATAAAATAACAAAAGTAATTGAAAGTCCAACTTATAATTTTATGTCTTAAAATTCTTTTGAAAAGTTTTTTGGGCTAATCATCTTGACAGAAAAAGCTACCTTGTTCTGAAAAGAAGGAATAAAATCCTAATTTCATTCCTGGAACTGCACTCAGGCAGTTGCTGACTTTACACTCATAATCTCCATTGGTTACAACCTTTGGGTTCCATTATGGTGCCTACATGTAACACGTTGGCTCATCGTTTGCTCCTGAAGTATGATTACATGTCACCAACTATCAGTATCTGTAACTTTGTCTTTTGTAGGACACAACAGTATCTCTTCCACCTGCTCTTCAGGTACATATCTGCTATCTCCTATTAGTCTTTTCTTCTGTCCATTTCTTTTGCAAGAGCTTCAAAGTTCTTTATGAATTCCACCGGTTCAAAATATCTCTACATATCTTGTTTCCAATTGCCACTCTCCCCCTGCATTGCTTCATCTTTGGGTAAAGTTATTTGCTCTGTTATAGAGCCTCTTGTTTTGATACAATAAATCTTCATTCTCTCTTATGAACTAAAGTGGGATCACTCACTGCTTCAACATCTTGCCAATTCGTCAAGAAATGGTGCAAACTTGAATTCTTCAAATATGTGCTAGGTTATTTTCAGTCAGAATCACAGGCTCAAATGTTATAGGTCACAATTAAGAGTGATACCTGCTTATTATCATTTCTGATTCTTAAAACACTACCTAGAGAATCATCAAAATCATATGTCAACGTTGTAAGATACCTTGGAGTTTTTCTAGTCTAATACTGTACCATAATATACATGAGTTTTCTACTGTAATAATATGTGAGAATAACTTTGAAAAATGAAAGGAAGAGATACCTCCTAGGAAACAATGAGACAAATGAGGGGAGAGCTCCTAGGGGATGAATAGCCAGAGGAGGCAACTTAGGAAAAGACCCATCTTGGCTGATCAGGCAGTTAAATGTGGTGGTGGGAAATTTATGCCGTCACACTAGTAAGATTCTGTTAATGCATCTGTATAATAAAATAGAATTAGTTCATCTAATTATGTTTCCAGTGTGGCTTACCTGGGAGAGCTGATGCTACCCAAACATAAATCAAATCTCTATTATAATCATGGAACAGCACAAGAGGGGTGGGGTACAATCAATTAAAATGCATAGAAAATACATCTGAGTTTAAAAAATAATAGGAAAAGCTAGGACAATATTAAAACAGAAAATATTGAGGGTGATAGGAGCAGCAAACTTCAATGCCGCTTGTGAGCCCTGGCAATAGCTGCCCTTGATAGCAGCTGGTCCCAGCCTGGCTGTGCTTGCATGGTGCTATGGCAGCCATTCGCCTATCCATCAGGCCACTTGCAAGCTATCTGGAACTTGTGACTTCCTGCAACTTTCCTACTGACTTTGCTTGTTGGAAGTTGGCTGGAAGTCACAAGGCAGTCCTTATTAATGACCAGCAATCCTTACTTATCAATAGCAATGCTGATTGCCTGGATTGCCATTGCTAAACAATGTGGCCATGTGACATAATGCTCTATGATTGTATCATTTAGCAATGGAAATTCCAGTCTCAATTACCATCATTAACCAACAACTACCAGTAATCCCCATGAGTTTTCCTATCGAAACAAGAGCCCTACTCAATCTCTGCTCGGTGCTCTTTTTTAAGGCCAATAGGTGTTTTTGAAAGTATTGCTGCATCATTTGCATAGACCAAGAATAGAGGTGTGTTTTCTGTCAAGTTTTGGGAAATCAAAGTTCATGTTGTGGACATGGCCATTGGTGCCCCCATTGACAAATTGTTTAGCTAGGCTGTCCACTTTCAACAGAGGTGTCCATCTAACTGAAATGATGACTCCCTGGGGGAATGTGACAGTGTATTGTGACTGGACTGTTGCTCTGGAAGCACAATGTGATATCTTCATGGGTTCCCTTTTTTTGCGTGTCAGCAGTGGTTTGTAGTCATACTTGTAGTTTGCATTTGTCCTTGTTTAAATTCATTTGAAATAGGTTTCCGTCCATTGCTGCAGCTTGTCAACATCCTCCTGAATCTTGATATTATTTTCTAAAGTTTTAAACTATCCTTTTATCCAGGGGTGGGATTCCACTAGCATAAGGACCGGTTCGGTGATCACGCGCTTTGCAGATGCACTCCGCATTTTAAAAAAGCAAGCCCATACTTACCTTCAACTGCAGCCTCTGTGAAGAAAACAGCTGAGGTGCAGAAAACTGCTCTGCTGCCTGAATCAGCCGTGCCCTAAACAAAGGCATCAAGCACAGGAAAGAGCAGGGGCGGGTGTGTGGGCCCACATGCTCCTTGTAGCAAACTGGTTTGGAGCGAGCTGAACATGGGAACAAGGGGTTTACCTGATCCGGTCTGAACTGGTAGAATACCACCCCTGCCTTTATCTTTGTTCCATTTGATAGTTGTTGTGAATGCATGAGATTTAATAAAGAGAACTGAGCTTGGAGTAAAGTGCAGGGTTCTGGCCCTGCACTTCTAATTGGCTGTTAACGGCAGGATCGGAATGGCCCGTTCCGGGTAATCCGATTGGCCATTAACAGAGAGTTCCTATTGATTAAGGGAGCTAGCACTCCTCAATTGTTATTGGTTAATAGTTACTGGGGTTGCCTATAAGGAGGGTTATAACTGCCATTGAGTTGAGAAGTCACTATGTAAATAACGAGCTGAAGTTCACCGTTCCAGAGGCTTGTCTCCATTCTTTCTCGCCCATGCTCCAAACATAACACTGGCGATGAGGGTGGGATGTGGAGACGTCTGAATCGACGGAACTAAGAAGAAACACCGAGCACGTGGGTGACGACGCTACACAACGGAACCATGTCTGGCAGCATCGTACCACCTGCTCTGTTCGATCCAGTGCAGGAAGATTGGGAGTCCTACATGGATCGCTTCCAAATGTTCTTAGAAACTAACAACTTAAAGGACGCCACAGCCGGGAAGAAACGGGCGGTGTTCCTAACGCATTGCGGTCCAACCGTATTTAAGATGGCTAAAGCACTAGCAAAACCTAGAGAAGTGAAGGCGATGGATTGGGATGACCTCGAACCTCTACTTAGAGATCACTACGCACCAGCCGTGCCTACGCTCATGAGACGACACGAGTTCTATCAGAGAAACCAGCGAAAAGGAGAAAGCGTCGCCGACTTCATAGCAGACCTCCGAAACCTGGGAGGCCTCTGCGGATTCGCCGATTTGGAAGAGGCACTGAGAGATCGAATAATTCTGGGATTAGATGCACCAGGCGTACAGAGCAAGCTGATGGTGAAAGGCGACATCAGCCTTGCCGATGCCATTGCCGATGCTCCTGCAGCAGAAGCAACCAGGAAGTCAGCTGCACAATTACGCCGCAACCGTGCTCCGGTACACCAACCGACAGGCGACATTTTATCCAAGGCAGAAGGGCAGCTTTCCACGACACACCACGAGGACCTCTCTTCATCGTCAGACAGCGACGAAGAAGAGGTCCATCGACTGCGGTCTGACTGGGACCACCACCCGAAGTCCCTACGCCCTTGCGCTGGCTGTGGAGCCAACCATGCCAGGTCCGAATGCAAATTCTGAAATGCACTCTGCCATGAGTGTGGAAAGAGAGGCCACATCGGACGGGTCTGCCGAAGTTTACAATGACCCGGCCAAGCTTCAAAGGGGACTAACTATCGCCAATCGACAGGAAACCGTCCTGTAAGGCGAGAACCAGTAAGCCACTCCTACAGAAACCGAGCTTTACAGCAAGAAGAGGCTCATCATACTGTCACTATCGGTCACGCCTCAGCCTTGGATGCCAAGAAAATCCGAATCACAGTAGCCATCGAGAACCAGCCTTGCCCCATGGAAGTCGACTCGGGATCGTCCCTCTCGATGGTGTCCTGGAAGACCCTCAAGCAACTCATCCCCACAATTCAGCGCCAAGAGCTCCGTTTCCAAAGACTTATCCTTAAGGACTATCAAGGGAATCGAATCCCTGTCGTTGGTTCCTGCCGAGTCCGGGTCTCCTTCAAGAAGCACACAGCGTACTTACCGCTAACTGTGATCGACAAAGATCGGCCTAGTCTGCTAGGTCTCCAATGGTTCGCACCACTTGGCATTGAAGTGGCAGGCATAAACTGAATCAGCAAAAGTGACTGGGAGGAGGACCTCATCTATGAATTCAAGGACGTCTTCGCGGAACGTTTAGGCGAGTACAAGGGGTCCCCAATCTCGTTCAGCCTTGATCCAAAGATAGCTCCCATCTGCCTTAAGCCCCGTCAAGTTCCGTTTGCCTTAAAGCCGAAAATCGATGAACAACTCGACAAACTAATAGCTCAGGGGGTGCTAGAGCCTACCGATTACTCTCCCTGGGAAACCCCAATCGTAACACCCATTAAGCCAAACGGGTCGATCCGAATTTGTGGGGACTACCGGGCCACCCTGAACCACGCCCTATAGCAGAATGCATATCCGGTGCCGGTGGTACAGCATCTCCTCCACTCCCTGGGGGGCGGAAAGGTCTTCGCTGAATTAGACTTAGCTCAGGCATATCAGCAACTATCTGTTGATGAAAAGATGGCACAGGCACAAACAATTGTGATGCACCGAGGTGCCTTTAAATGCACCCGGCTCCAATTCAGAGTCAGTGTAGCCCCAGGAATTTTTCAGAGCCTGATGGAGAGGCTATTACAAGGGATTAAAGGTGTGGTTCCCTACTTTGATGATGTATTAATTGCTGCACCTACAAAAATATCTTACGGGATCGTTTAAAGTTAGTCTTACAAAAATTCCAAGACGCCGGGCTCAAGGTAAAAAAGAATAAGTATAAATTGTGTACAGATAGTGTTGAATTTTTAGGGTGCCTAATTGACAGTCAGGGTATTCACCCTACCGACAGTAAACTAAGAGCAATAAAAAACGCTCCCAGGCCTTGGAACAAGGCCAATCTCCAGGCGTTCCTAGGCCTCATCAACTTTTATAATGTATTTCTACCGCATAAAGCAACGGTCGCTGAACCGTTACACCGATTGTTAGACAAGAAAGCAAACTGGTTATGGGGTCATAGAGAAGAACAGGTGTTCCGTAATGTAAAAAAACTACTGACTTCTGACTCTGTACTCATGCAATACAATGAGACTTTGCCGTTAAATATCACATGCGATGCTTCGCCTTTCGGAGTGGGCGCCATTCTGAGCCATGTACTGCCTAATGGTAATGAAGCCCCTGTTGCATATTTTTCAAAGACACTTTCAAAAACTGAGCAAAATTATGGCCAAATTGATAAAGAAGCCCTCGCAATTGTATCGGCTGTTAAAAGATTCCACGAGTACGTATATGGCCGGGCTTTTCCTATCGTGACTGACCACAAACCGTTATTAGGGATAATAACTGGGGATAAGCCAACTCCCTACATATTATCCTCCAGGATGACTTGCTGGTCAGAATTCTTGGCTCCTTATAATTATCGGCTGCAATACTGCCCGGGGAAAGCCATTCCCCACGCCGACGCATTGAGCCGAGCACCACTTCCAGAGACTCTCGACGATCCTGCACCAACGGTAACTACGTTGCAAATTGAAACACTCAACTCACCACCACTGACTGCCCGAGATATCGTGAGAGGAACCAAACGTGACCCCACCTTAGTGCGAGTTCTAGGCTGGGTAGAACGCAGATGGCCATTGGACCAATTATCAGATGACTTCACACCATTCAAAACTCGACAAACGGAGTTGTTCTCTCAAAAAGGCTGTGTCATCTGGGGCGATAGAGTCGTTATCCCAGAACGACTCCAAAAGGCGCTGCTGAGAACTTTGCACGATGGCCACCCTGGTATCGTGCGAATGAAAGCCCTCGCACGAAGCTACGCATGGTGGCCAGACATCGACAAGCAAATCAAAAATTGGTTTAAAGCTTGTCATAAATGCCAGGAAGTGAGCATCGCCCCACCTAAAGCCATCCCTACCAAATGGGAGACTCCAAGGGGACCCTGGTCCCGTATTCACTTGGACTTTGCGGGACCAACCAAAGGCCACACCTTTCTGCTAACTGTCGACGCCTACTCGAATTTGCTCGAGATTCACCGCATGACGAACACAACCACTGAAGCAGTTATCAAAAACTTGGAAAGACTATTTGCAACCCACGGATTACCAGACATCCTGGTGTCCGACAACGGGCCCCAATTTACAGCGCTGTCGTTCGAGCAGTACCTGGCTGACCGTGGCATCTGACATGCGCTCACCGCGCCTGTGCACCCTGCTACCAATGGCAAAGCGGAGCGCATGGTCCAATTTGTTAAGAAAACCTTGCAGAAGGTAGACTACGATAATATTGACGACAAGATCAATCGACTTCTTTTCCTACAACACATCACACCTCATAGCATCACCAATAAAACTCCCACCGAACTGCTAATGGGACGAAAACTCCACTCCCACCTTGACCGGTTACACCCAGCATATGTACCGGAAAAACCACTAGGATCCAGCGGCCGCTGTCGTGCCTTCCAGGTAGGCGATTTGGTATACACTAAAAACCTATTGGGCAACCCACTGTGGGTGGAGGCGACAGTAGTTCGTGTAACCGGCCCGAGATCCTACCTTGTACAATGCCTTGATGATAGACTATGGAAACGCCATATCGATCAATTATGATCGCGGCTTCCATCGGGCATTCCCGAACTCCCTTATGACCAAACTGAGGGGGGGGGAGATACGGAAGAGGATGAATTCCAAGTAGATGAAAACCCGTTTGAAGGAAACAACGGAGTAATAGAGACACAGGAAGTGGAACCAGAGAGGGAAACATATGTACCTCAGGGAATTACCGAGAATAATGGCAACGACGAAGAAATGAACTCTGAACCAGAGGCGACCCCGTTGCCAAACAACAATCTACCTCAGCGTGATTGCAGTCAAATGACACAGCAAAAATCAAAAAGACTAATAAAGCAACCATCCTACCAAAAGGACTATGTAACTGCGCCCTGCAAACAGAAGCCAGGGGGAAGGGGTGTTTTGAATGCATGAGATTTAATAAAGAGAACTGAGCTTGGAGTAAAGTGCAGGATTCTGGCCCTGCACTTCTAATTGGCTGTTAACGGCAGGATCGGATTGGCCCGTTCCGGGTAATCTGATTGGCCATTAACAGAGAGTTCCTATTGGTTAAGGGAGCTAGCGCACCTCGATTGTTATTGGTTAATAGTTACTGGGGTTGCCTATATAAGGAGGGTTATAACTGCCATTGAATTGAGAAGTCACTATGTAAATAAAGAGTTGAAGTTCACCGTTCCAGAGGCTTGTCTCCATTCTTTCTCTCCCATGCTCCAAACATAACAATAGTCATATTTGCTTTTAACAGCACAGGGGCTGGAAAGAAATCTTGTGAATAGGCTGTTTGATACCTCCTTCCAGCGTGATGCACAATTATTGGCATATGCCAGTGGTGGGATTCAAATTTTTTTACTACCGGTTCTGTGTGCGTGGTTTGGTGGGCATGCCAGGGGAAAGAGACTGTAAAATCCCCAGTCAGAGGAGGTATTTGCCAGTTCTCCGAATTACTCAAAATTTCCACTACCGGTTCTCCAGAATTGGTCAGAACCTGCTGAATGCCACCTCTGGCGTATGCTTGTTGGGCATGATTATTTAACCAAGTCATATTTGTTAAACAGTAACAGCTCCTATTTTGGTTGTGCTTTCCACTATTTATGTATCTATGCATTAATTTATAATTTCAGTTTCTAAGGCTGACTAGTTATACACAATTCATGGAGGGGGGTTACAAAAGGTTAACATGAAAAATACAGTACTTTAAAAAATCATTTAAAAACAGCCACTCCAGAAAGGAAAAAAATGTAACATTTAAAAAACACAATTCCGATCAATTAATTCACATGATGCCCCAGCTCAGTTCCTGTAGGAAGAATCAGGTCTCCTAGGTTCTTTTAAAAGGTGGAAGGGCCAGAGACATATGGGCCTTGAGGCTATGCTGTTCCAAACAGCAAAACAAAGAAGTTGTAGGATATTTTATTGATTAATTTGCTGAAGTCATGGTACATTAAGACTTCTCTGCATGCTAGAAGTCAAATAAATTAGTCGCTCTTTAAAAAAAAAATTAAATCAGATTGGTTTGGCACGACTAATTATTGATAAATTCATTGGGGAAGAGTCTTGCAAATTATCACCTTACCATTTATTTTTTTTCCAGTCCTCTGATGCTGTGCCCATTCTCCACGATTCCTCAAAAATTCCAGAAAGATTGCCTCAGTGAGTCCCTTTAAGATTCTCAACTGTAATTGCTCAGGCCTCAGAGACATAGAAGTCATTCATAGAAAAGCTTTTGTTCTTCTTGTTCATATTGCAGGTTCTGAAATGATCTAAGTACGCACTTAAGAATTTTCCTATTGCATTCCATTGCTAAGCCTAACTGTCAAACTTTTGCCAGCTATCAAAGATTGTTGTTGCTTTCTTTCAACTACAATGAAGAATTTTAAGATGATGATTTCAGGGAGTGAGAAGAAAGTCAGATGATGTTTTTGCTGAATTTGGATTTGTCCTGGGTTTGGTTCAATAGAGGTGAAAGTTAGATTTATCATCCATGAGATTGGTAGTGTGTGAACTAAGAGAGATGGTCAAAATCAAGACAAGAAAAATTTGAATGAGTGTTACCTGCAGTGCCTTATCAGGACAGAAAATCAGGGTCATCATGTTTTTAATCCATTTTGAATAGCAGCAGTGGCAATGGTGAGTGAGGCTGTTGACTTGGCCTTGCTGCTCTGGAAAGCTGCAGCTGCAAGCAGATATTAAGACCATATTGTTAGTAGAAGAAGCACAGAGACAATTCAACTAAAAGGAGAAGATTCTCAAGTCTTGAGCTTTGAATGAGGCACCCCTCAGGAATTTTGGAAAACCAATAACAAATAGAACAGAATAGAACAGAACAGAACAGAATAACAGAGTTGGAAGGAAACTTGGAAGTCTTCTAGTCCAACCCCCTGCTTAGGCAGTAACTCCAAAGCATTTTTTTATTTGTCTGTCTTTGGGATCAGGACGGAGACTTATAAAGGACATTAGAAATGTTGGTGGTTGTTTGCTGTGACTAGTAAGATTTTGCAGAAGGGAAAGAGGAAACACAATTGGATATTTTTATCACATAAACACCGTGAGCAATTCCTTGTATATGATAGTTGCTGACCTGGATAGAAGTAGTATGACCCCTGGTCGTCTTAGACCTTTCATCAACTTTTCATTCCAATCAAGAGGACTTGTATTACTAACTCATGTTCTCATCTCCAATGCATTCTAAATGGGGTTTGCCTTTGAAGATCACCCAGAAGCTTTCCACTACCCAGAATTCAATGGATCATTTATTGGCTGGCGTTGCCAATGAGTCTAAAACATCTATGGTCCTGACATCGGATCAGCTTCCAAGTATAATTTAAAGTGCTATTTATTATCTATAAAGTCTCATATAGCTTGGCACTGAGGAATCTCCAGGTGCAGTTGCTCCAGCTGAAATCAGCCTCCAGCTGGAATCAGTTTGGGGAAGAAACTACCAGTAATCTTGCATTTCTGCAAGCTAAGTGCTACTGGGACTTCTACATGCTGCTTTTCTATAGCAGTGCCAATACTTTAGAACAGGGGTCTCTAACCTTGGCAACTTTAAGATGTGTGGGCTTCAATTCACATAATTCTGGAAGTTGAAGTCCACAAGTCTTAAGGTTTCCAAGGTTGGAGACCCCTGCTTTAGAACAGTCACCTGCTTGAAGTAGGGTTGTCTTTCTAAAACAACATCAAACATGAAATTGTTCTAGAAGATCTACAGTGAAGTATGCCCATCTCACTTTATGACTTTATGCTTATATGATTTTTTTTTTAATGTGGAAGTTTCATTTTGTGCCTTGGCACTGTAAACTCCTAAGAAGTTTGGAATTGTGGCAAATTAAAAAAAATCTAAGAAAATTTTAAAAAATTACTCCAGAGAAGTTTTATGTACATGTTAAATAGTGAGGGGAATAAAATTGACTCCCAAAGAATCACTTAACAGAGCTTATCTGAAGCAGAATAATTCCCAAACTCCACCCAACTACATTTTCTAACTTTTCTTGCAAAATGTATATTTTTTCAGCAGTATGGCAGACTCAATCCGCTAATGATCTTGGCTCAACTTCTAAAGAGCCCTTAATTTATGAAAACTCAAGTGTTAATTTCAGAGCAAAAATCTGAAGAACTCACTTTTGGCCTGCATTTTTGGCTATAGGTTGTGCACAAATTATGCTGGGAACTCAAAATTGGAGAATTGATACTGCACACTTGCTTGTGTATCCTTTTTACAGCTAGGGCAGAATTTGCTGCTCTGTTCTGATCTGTTTTGGCCTTTTTATAGAGAAAGGAATAAAAATAATAATCATCCATCAGAAGAGGAGTTTCTATGACATATTGCCTGTACCAGTGTTAAACAAGGTAATTTGTTGCATTGAAGTTTTGCTAGAACCTGAATTATGCTGCAGTGCAGATTTCAGCTTTTCTATTACTGTTCTGATCTTGATCAATTTTCTCTGAAAAGAACATGGATTTTCAACACATTACAAAATCTGATAAACTATTAGTTAATGCATAATGCATCTACTGACTGTACTTTTCTACCATTCTTTTTCTGGGTAATTTGACTTTCCTTTTTTTCTTGCAGCTTTCAGTAAAATAAGAAATGACTTTTGTCAGGGAAAATGCCCAACAGTGGCAAACTCTGAGGAACTGATTGGTCTATGCAGAGAAACTAACTGAATTTGAATTTAGGGTGATATTTACCAATGAGAAGCAGACTTACCAGCAATGCAATACCAGGCATGTTTACACTTTGATACTTATTTTAAAATAGACACACAGTCTGTGATGCAATCCTAAAACATTGATATGGACATGAATACAATTCAATATGATAGGCTCCTTCTGTATACCAGATTGTTTTTCTCCACAGTGATAGATGTGTTTATTAGCTTTACTGGACTTGTAAGATTTTTTTTTCTCAGCTGTGGTGGTACAGTGGTTAGAATGCAGTACTGCAGGCTACTTCTGCTGATTGCCAGCTGGCAGCATTGCAATTTTCACCAGCTCAAGGTTGTCTCAGCCTTCCATCCTTCTGAGGTCAGTAAAATGAGGACCCAGATTGTTGGGTCAATATGTTGACTCTGTAAACTGCTTAGAGAGAACTGTAAAAGCACTGTGAAGTGGCGTATAAGCAGGGGTGGGGCTTCAAAAATTTTAGCAACGAGTTCTCTGCCCGGTTGCTGGGTGGGCATGGCCATGTTTGGCGTGGACTAGTCAGCCTCCTCCACCACAGCAGGGGATGTTTTTTGCCCTCCCCAGGCTCTGGAGGCTTTCTGGAAGCTGGAAAAGGGTTCTTTTCTGGCCTTCCCAAACTTCCAGAAGGCCCTTTTTTCGCCCTCCCTAAGCCTCTGCACACACTCTGCATTTACCTGCATCCAAATGGGCCACTTGGGGACTCCTGGGAGGGGAAGGCCAGGAGTGGGATTGGGGGGTTCTCCAAACTGTGCAGAATCCTAGCTAGAGAATCTCCTGAACCCCTGTAAATCCCAAACAGCCCACCCCTGCGTATAAATCTAAATGCTATTGCTATTGCTAAGGATGTTGCAAAAATGTGATGGTGCTCCAAGGGGACATGTTAAGCCAAGCAGACTGATTTAAAATATCAGCTGCACAAAGTATTGCAGGAGCTAAAGAGATTTGCCTCCTTTGTTGTGACCTTTCCATTTGAAATAATCAGAGGTGAAGTAATAATGCTAGAATACTATTTCGCTGATTCTGGGTGGATTTGAAACCTATATTTGAAGTGCAGTGGATACTGGCTTATTATATTTTAAAATAACATGCCACTTCCATACAGTGAACCTTTTAGAAAGTAATATTTGAAGAGGATAACATTATCAGCATCAGATCTCAAGGTCTTTTTAGCTGTCATGTATCATTTTTAAGCTCAGCCCAGTAAGCTCAGGCAGGCCTTCAATATATTGCGTTGCAGAATAAATTATGTAACAAATAGGTGCCCTATTTTTACCTCAGTAAATACTTGTATAAAGTTGCTCAGCTGGAATTTATATGCTGATCCATCCTCCATCCTCAGGCACAGGCTGTGTATGGCAAGCTCACTTCAGAAAGTAAATAGTCCCACATTTGGTGTTATATAATGTACAGTTTGCAATAGAGTACCCTGAAAGAGTGTTAGGAATGTTATCCCTGTTCTATTGATGTTGCTGCTGGAAGTCGCAGCAGTTAAAGTGCAACATTGTCGGTGACCAACAAAAGTTTAACTGCTAAATATGTTTTTTTCACTTTTCAAAGAGAGATAGGTAACACTCATTTCAGTTGGCTCGTTGGTTTTTTTTTTTTAATCAAATCAATCTTGCAGCTGTTGCAGACTTTTTCATTGAGCTATCAGAATGGCCAGCTTAACTTACATTTAGTGATCAGACAGATGATGTCAATATTGCAATTATGGGATTCCCAATGACTTTTTGAACAATACAAAAAAAAAAAAAACCCAACTTTTCACAGCCCTTCCTGAAATGGTGGTCTTTGTGAGAAGCATAATTTTTTTCCTCTCCAAATTTATCTATACCTCTGCAAATTCTCCCCTTTTCATTTCTACTCCCCTCAGAATTGTTTGTTTACTTAGGCACTGTGTTATGCTTGTCACCTTGCCACCCTCAGATTTGCTGGGAAAGGTCTTAATAAATATTTATGACTTCTGCTTGTATTCATTCATTCATAAATAGTTCCTATCCCAATCTTTCCAAGAAACTCATCCCCAAAACTTTTGATTTGTAATCCATGAATTCAGAAGTTCATTGAGTCATTCTAGTCACCAGATATACCAACAAATCTGAGGAACACTCTTGGAATCACCACCCTCCAGGCTCATAGCAGAGACCACAATGCAATGTGTAGAAACAGTGACATTCCAACCAGTAATGGGATTCTACCAGTTTCCCTACCAATTCGGTGATTGCGCACTTCGTGCACGTTCATGCAGTTTTCCAAACACCAGCTGAGGCTCTTCTGTGCCAATCAGCTGAGAGGATAAAGAGCAGAAAAGCGCAGGGACAGGTGAGAGGGCTGATCCCATGCTTTTCGCTTCTTTCTCCCCTCAGCTGATCATCAGAGCTTTTCCTAACTACCTGCTAAACAGGTAGCAATTTTTGCCATCGGGTCAGGCAAACCGGGGCAAACCAGTAGCAGTTAACCACTGATTCCAACACACACAACCAAAAAAGTATGGATCTGGTATGAAGGCAACACCATTATAATAAAAAAAAGAACAACTTGAGAAAATACATGACACCATCAACAATTTCTTCAAATGAATAAAATTCACAAGGTAAGAAGAAAGCAATACATGACCTTTTCTATATATTTTCAGCAGAGAAAACTATGACAAATTAGACATGCAAATCTATTGAAAAACAAGAACTGTGAATTATAGTCTTCCCTCAGGAATGAAAGCCAGCTGGTTGATTCATTCTCAACCCAACTAAGCTCACAAGGTTGTGGTTGTAAGGAAAATAGACGGAGGAAAAAGTGTTAGATATATTTGCCATATTAGATGTTTCTGCCATAATCAATAGACTTTACCATCCCAAAACCACAAGACTGTCTGAAATTTCAAAGTGTCCAAAATTAGAAAGACAAAAAAATAACTGAAGAAAATATGAATAATGTCAGTCATCAACAGAAATCCAGAAAAGTTGGGTATCTTCATGAAAAGAAAAATGGAATATTGAAGCAGGAAAACCTTGCACAAAAGTTTGCAGTAGGAGCAAAAACTTGAAGTCCAAAGCGAGTCAAGATTGCTCATTCAAAGCTTTTGAAATCTCAAGAAGCACGAGGACTTCAACACTATCTGTGTGATTCCACGGCATCGACTGTGCGTGATAATTAAGTCAATTTATTCCTTGTTCATTTGCACGTGTTCACATGTTTGGCTTTATGGAGCTTGTAAATTATCAATTTTTCTATTTTGATGAACAACAGCACAATGCTTTTTTTATTATGCAATAAACATTAGGAATCATAGGACTTTCGGTAGAAACATAGAATCCCTAAAAAGGTGGTGTATTCTCTCCCCCGCCCCTCTCTTTCTGTGCAAGACAGAATTTCAATTTTGAAGATGATTTGATCTTTCCAATCTTAACTTGCAAAATATTGGATTAGATAATTGATTGGACTCTACTCTACAAATCAGTGAGAATCAGAAATAACAATTGAGAATCTTGCCAAGATGCAAAGAGAAAATTCTGCCCCTTTGGGATTGAGTATACCATTTCTTTCATCCCTCTCCTTGGGTATAAACAACTTAACCCATCCATTTGAAGCATCCACTGTGGTTTCTCTGGACTGTAGTAGAAATTGCTGGGAAGATGGGGCACGATAAGAAGGGGAAAATTTTATCAGTTTATCAAACTTTCAATTTCTGAAATATACCTTTTTTCCTTAAAGAAAATGGAGTGCTATGTCAGCCTGGTGAAAATGTAATAAAAAACAAAGATAGCAGTTCCGTGGTTGTTGAAAGCTTTATAGTACTAACATCCTTTCTAGCCTTTTACACAATATATTTAGTTAATAACCTCCCTCTCCAGAACAGCTATATGATGTTTTGCAGCAAAAAGCTAAATCTTTTATTAATAGCCACTAAGTACAAATACACTCTCACTGACATGTTACATTTGAATTCTGTATGCATGGAGTTAACTCCTCTGCATTTCTGCCATCCCCAAAGCCACAATCGTAATAAAAATCACAACAGAGACAGGAACCAAATATTAGATGCCATTCAGTCCCCCTATTTTCTTTGGAGATTCTATAAAACATTTCAATCTCCTTCCATTGCATTCCTGGAACTTCTCATCTTTTAAAGGAGTAGAGTGAGCCATTGGAAAAGATAGAGACATATGGTGAGATGGCTGGTTTGAAAATAAATAAAGATAAAACAAAGATTTTGACAAAGAACATGTTACTGAGACAAAGAGAAGAACTGGCAGACCTTTTGAAAATCCAAGTTACAAATAAGGTTAAGTATCTGGGGATATATTTGACAGCAAGATGTAGCACATTAAAAGAGAATAATTATATTAAACTCAAACAACACATAGCTATAGACTTGAAGAAATGGGAAAACTTGCAATTGTCATTAATAGGGAGAATTTCAACAATTAAGATGAATATTTTACCCAGAATTCTATTTTTGTTCCAAACAATACCAATTAGGCTTGGAAAAGACTATTTTGAAGATTTAAATAAAATCATGTTGAAGTTTATATGGCAAGGTAAAAAAGCGAGAATAAAGCTAAAGCTTTTGCAAGACGCTAGAATTAGAGGAGGTTTTGGCCTGCCTAATTGGGAATTGTATTATCAAGCTGCAAGTTTGATGTGGGTTAAAGAATGGATAACATTAAGAAAGCACAGATTGTTGACATTAGTAGGGCATGATTTGCTGTTGGGCTGGCATGCTTTTTTATGGTATAAGGGAACTAAAACACAGGGTTATTTTAGAAGACATTATATACAGGAGTCTTTGTGGTTAAATTGGGAGAAGATAAAAAAACAATGTTACTTGAAAATTCCAGTTTGGTTATCGACTATTGAAGCATTTTCCTATCCTATAATTTATAAGAAGGAACAAACAGTTAGATATGGGGAACTGTTGGATGAAAAGGGTGGACTTAAATCGATCCAAAACTTAGAGGAACAAAGTATAAGGATGAATTGGTTTTCATATGCGCAAATACATTCAAGTAATGATGAAGCTTTTAAAACGAAGGGATTCTATGATAAACAGACTGATTTAGATAAGATCTTGATGGGTACTGATGAGAAAGTGATTAAAAAATTATATGGTTATTTACTGGGAATTAAATTAGAGGAAGAACAAGTTAAAGAAACTATGATTGTTTGGGGGAATAATTTTGGATATGGGATTGATTTAGAGAAATGGCAGAAATTGTGGTCTCAAAATTATAAAATGACAATGTCAACAGCATATAAAGAAAACTTGTATAAGATGTTTTACAGGTGGCACTTTCCCCTGACAAGAATAGCAAGAATGTTTAAGAACAAATCTGAAAAATGCTGGAAATGTCATCAGATACCTGGCTCATATTACCATATGTGGTGGACTTGTGAGGACGCCAGAAAATATTGGACTAAAATTCGCATGTGGTTGGAAAAAATGACAAAGAAACACATAGACTTGAAACCAGAGATCTACTTATTGGGAGTTTTACCTGATACATATAGTAAAGATTTGAAATACCTGATTGTAAATGTATTAACAGCGGCTAGGATTGTATTTGCTAAAAATTGGAAGAATGAGAAAATACCATTACAGGAAGAAATTATTAAGAAAATATTGGAATGTGCTGAGATGAATAGATTGACATTTGAAATTAGAGAGCAAGAGGATAAACAATTTTATGAAATTTGGGATCTTTTTTATCAATGGCTAGATGATAAAATACGATAATAGAATATTGATACTTTATTTATAAAGGATTTTAGGATTGATTTGGTATGATTATATGATTTGTTACAGAATAAACTGTTTAAAGTATTGTTATCTCATAAAGCATGAATGATTAAAATTATAGTCAAAAATTTCTCTTTATTTAGTGATATTAGGATATACAAGTTTGGATTGACAATATGAGTTGTTATGTAACATAACTGTAATTGAGACTACAAAATGAATGCACAAAACTGATGAACTAACCGACACACTGGATGTACATATGAGAGTTGATGTTTTAATGTTTTGTTTGTCATGTTTGTTTGTAGAAAATTAATAAAATTCTTTTCAAAAAAAAAAAAAGAAGAAGATTTGTTTACTCAAATTACCTTCTTGGGAAACAGAAGTGCATTTCGAGGTGATCTGTATTCACAGAAGTCAGTTCTGTTAAAACTTTGCCCTTTTTGTAGCACATGAAGGACGGCGACATGGCCTCATCAGTGCTTAAACCAGAAGAGGAAAAAGTGTAGCTAGCATTCCCCAGGGCCAAAAATTCTAGTTCACAAACTACCAAAATATTGCCTTTTGTTGTAACGTGAAGCAGAACATCTTTAACTCTGTCGAACTTTCTGGATGCAATAATTTAATTAATATTGAGCGGCAGTATAAATTATGAGCCAAGCTCTACCCTTCTAGCAGCTACTCTATTTTAATCCCCTTATCTTAGCAAAACCTGTTGGCGCTCTTCCTCTATGAAGATGGCAAGAATTGTGTATCATCTAGTTTCAGAAGAGGCAATCTAGTTGTCTGTGAATGCCCACTCCAAAGCCTCTGCCTAGGGAGGCTTTGCAGATTAACAACAAACCAATATTAATTGCAGCACAATTCACAATATGCTAATTAACTAGTTGCTGAGTTCTGCAAGAAACTAGTGCAAATTATTGTATTGACAGTGAACTGTCAATTTTGACATTGAAATTACCTTACTTTGCATGGAAATATTATCACTCAGTGAGGGAGATGGGCAGTCTCTAAATGTGATGAATAAAATAAATAAATTATCCTTAATGTGCACCTTTTGTTAGTAATATAATGTAAGTTTGCACAAATAATGGATTACATCATTTTGTAATCCATTATTACATCATGTAATAATGGATTACATCATTTTTTCATTAATGAACTTCTTAGAATATGGAATTTCCTGAAGGAGACTTTCTACAGGTTCTTCTACTGTATTAAGTTATCTGTAGAGTAGGTTTGTCAGTTTAGGCTATGTTATCCTCTGATACAGATTGATGTTATCCTTGCTAGAGAGTTCAAACAAGAAGCACACCCAGGAGTACTAGCTCTATCTGCATTGTAGGGCTACATTAATAGAATCTTGAAGGTCTAAATGTAACCCTACATTCTTTCACTTTTACTCTCCTGAAATTTAGAGGGTCTCTTCTGGGATGCTTTTGCCACCCCTCCACCATTTCTTTGGTTATGGTTTTTCCTCTGTTTCCCAAGGTCATTTCCACATACCATTATATCTGACCTCAACCTGAAAGCTATTCCAAAGGGCAAAGGCTGCTCCTGAAAAGCAGCATCTCTAGGATTCATCTCTGCTCACTTCATATAAATGGGATTCAGTCTTTGTTTTCTACTGCCTGATTTTATCATCAGGTTAATGATGAAAAAAGAAAAAAGGAGACTAGATACCAAGCCTGTTCAGGGATATAGGTTGAAAACAGCATTTTGTTTTCCTGGAAGCCTTCTGGGAGCCAATTCAACCCAAAGGTATAATTCACTATAGCAGGGGTCACCAACCTTTTGGACCTCAGGGACCACCAAACTCATAATTTTAGATCCCAGGGACCACTAACCAGTTCTGTGGGCATGGCCTAATTTGTAGGTGTGGTTTGGTGGTCATGTGACTAGCTGGGCATGGTTTGTATGTAAATATTATAAATATTTACATAAATATTGATTTTTTTATTGAAAAAGAGCAACTTTTACCCAAAATCAGGCAAAGCAGGCAGATTGAGTTGCTCACAGAATCACAGATTCATTCAGAGATCTATCTATCTACCATTGGCTAGCTCAGTCTGTCATAAAATTTGCTTGCAAGCAAACTCATAAAATTTTCTAGCGAGCAAACTCACAAAATTAACTCACAACACATCATGCATGTAAATATTGAATTTTTTATTTAAGAAATGAGCAACTTTTACCCAAAATCAGGCAAAGAAGGCAGATTGAGTTGCTCACAGAATCATTCAGTGATCTATCTATCTGCCATTGGCTAGCTCAGTCTCTCAAATTTGCTTGCTGTGAGTCTGCACTGAATTTGCTTGCAAGCAAACCTTCAGTTCTAAGGGAGGTTCGGCTGTGCTGAGCCAAAGATCTAAAGACTAGCTAGAAAGCAAGAAATCCAACCATTTCCTGCTTCCTAGCTAATCTAAATTTCCAGGCACAGCAGAACAGATGATGGTTGGAAAAAGGAAAAATAGCAATTTAGCAGGCAAGTTTACCGGGTAAGGAGTGAGTGAGTGGGGAGGGTTCGCAGGCCATGCGGGCAGCACAGACTTGTGTTTCTGCACAGCCTGGATTAATTGCTTTGTGGGGGTGCTCTGGGGGTGAGATTTCTCTGCGGCCCACCAAAAATTTTCTCATGGCCCACTAGTGGGCCATGGCCCACTGGTTGGTAACCGCTACACTATAGAATGCTGATTTTTTAAAAAAGCTGCTCTATTTTGAACTAATTGCAGTTTCCGTGCAGTCTTCAGAGGCCACATGCAGACCACATGGCAATAATCCAGACAAGTGATGATGGGGTCCTATCACCCCAGGTAGGATTACAACTGGTGTAACAGCCATGCTGGAGGAAATCTCCCTGGTCATGATCTTCACCTGCTTAACAAGCAGTAAGTGCAAGTCAGTGGTGGAATTCAATTTTTTTTACTACCGGTTCTGTGGGTGTGGCTTGGTGGGCGTGGTAGGGGAAGGATACTGTAAAACCTCCAGTCAGAGGTGGCATTTACTGGTTCTCTGAACTATTCAAAATTTCTGCCACTGGTTCTCCAGAAGTGGTCAGAACCTGCTGAATACCACCTCTGGTGCAAGTCCAATTTGCTGATCTGGTTTTTGGGGGGGCGGGGTGTGATACTGCATTCTCAGTGCATATATAGATAGCAACTCCATCTTACTTGATTTCAGCTTGATCCTATTCCATTCTATCCAACCAAGTTATGTCACAGAAGGCCCACTGGACCATTCAAACCTTATGATTTTGAGTTATGCAATCTGATTTTCTTTCTCACTCCAAAAACAGTTGGTTGTTGTTGAGTTCAGGTTATCAAAGGTGGAATAAATTCTGAAAAATAGTCCAAGGTATTCAGGTTTGAGAAATGCAAAGCTAATCTTTTGATATAAAGCGGCCTTATATTGAGTCAGAAGTTTGATCTTCTGAGGATACAAGGATTTTGACCTAAGGCATTCTGCATACAAAGCATAAATTCTGTTTCTGTGCATTTTCCTTCTTGTTCTGTACCTTCATTTGAATTCTTGAGATCCCCGCGCTTTGATTGGCCAAAGCGCGGGGCAATCGGATTGGCTAGGCGAGCTGCGCCGATTGGCTTGCTGAGAATCTCCCGCGATTGGTAGATTCGAATCGCGGGAGATTCAAAGCGGTGCCATTGGCCGCGGCCGCCACGGCTTGGGAATAAAAAGCCGCAAAGTTTTTCTAAGAGCCAGTTCGGTTCCTGACTGCAATAAAGAGCTTGATAAAAAGTCACCGACTCCTGGCTTCCTTCCACGCGGACTTAACACTTCTTTGATACACAAGCTTGTCAATAGAAACACATTTCTTGTTAGAGTTCCGTGATCTTCCTTTCTTTTATTTATTATCAATCACTTTCAAGATGCCAAAGGGCTTGATTGAAATGGAATGTGTTCTCATACTGATCACTCCTTCCCATGTTGAGCTCTGAACTCCACATTATTAGGAGATTGCCAAATTTATTTTTCTAAGGGACATGTGATATATTCGCTGATTTTCTATTAAGAGGAATCATGCAGATCAATCCCTTACTTGTCACTTTGAAAAGTCAGGGGACATGAGTGCTAGAACTTTGGTCATAAAAATACAAGCATCATTAGCAAAGAAAGTAAGAAGAAATGAAACAGCCTTTTGATTCTTGAGCTGCAACTAAGTGAAACCCACTGCCAGCTACAGGTAAATTTTCAGTTTTCGCCATGAGCCAAATCTGCTATGACAAATGGGACATCAAATATTAATTTAGCACTTTCCTCTAAAATATAAATTGTTCAAATTTATATGTGCTCATTTTGTTTCAGAATGATGTTACTCCCACTGGTTACCTGTGGGCTAGGAGTGTTCTGTTAAATAGTTTAGCCACTTGAGAAGTAATTGCCAATAGACTGGATATCCCCCTACTAAATCAAAGTACAGTGACATACAGTCTTTTGCCCTTCTCAGATCTGGATTCATTCCATTTTTGCTTAAAATTTTATGCAGCAAAGGTTATACAAGCATATGCTCTCTATTACAGAATAGGTAAGAAGCTTGTGATTAAGAGAAAATAATGGGCCCTCAGCCACAAAATTAAAGACAGATGAAATATCAAAGATCTGCTATGGATCATTGAGATAGAGATGTTATAATCTCAGTGTAAATTGTGTCAGCTAGGGTGCTGTGTGTGTATTGTGATTGATATATCACTAGTACCAAACATTTCTGTTTGTTGTCAAAAGATTGCATAATGAAGGCAATGGAAAAAATAGTATTTTACTGCTTTTGTTTTTAAATCATGCTTCTTTTGCTGGTGAAGTGAAGTCAAGTGAAAAACCCTCTCCTTCTCATCTTGTTGTTGGAAGACATCCATTCCAACTGTGACAGCATCCCTGAAGGGGAAGAAGACTTTCTAGCAATCAGTGGTTTGAAAATAAAATCTTCCAGGCTGGAGATCACAAGATCTTTAATCTTAAAGGGTTAATTCTCCCCACATGAGAATCCTCTTCCTTGTGCTTTTTGTAAAGATGTTTTATGCCTGAAACAACATATGCAACAAAATTACCATCCCATTATAAATATATAGATATAGATATAGATATGTTTTCTGAGGTTTTCGCAGGTATTTGTATGTGGATCTTTGTTTATTCGCATTTTCTCCCACGTAAAATTGGAAGCATCTTGGCGACATTTCGACGAAATCTCATTCGTTATCTTCAGGCTTGTGTCTTCGGCTTTGTGCTTCTTGGAGTACTCTGAGAAGCATAAAGCCGAAGACACAAGCCTGAAGATGACAAATGAGATTTCGTCAAAATGTTTTCTGAGGTTTTCGCAGGTATTTGTATGTGGATCTTTGGGTTTTCTCACATGTAAAATTGTGGATCTTTGGGTTTTCTCACATGTAAAATTGGAAGCATCTAGGCAATGTTTCAATGAAGTCTCATTCATCATCTTCAGGCTTGTGTCTTCTGCTTGGTGCTTCTCAGAGTAATGTGAGCTTGCAGCTGCTTCTTCCACACCCCCACCCAATCAGAACACAGCAAAGCCCCCACCCAATCAAGTCACACCCCCACTAGCAGTTAAAAGGTAGGAGCAGCTGCAAGCTCACATTACTCCGAGAAGCACAAAGCCGAAGACACAAGCCTGAAGATGATGAATGAGACTTCATTGAAACATCGCCTAGATGCTTCCAATTTTACGCGGGAGAAAACCCAAATAACCAAAATTACACACACACACACACAAATAACCCTCAAAGCTTTACCCTAACCCTAATCAGAACTTTGGTGTCCTTCCAAATGAATGATGAGACAAATGGGCATAGGATATTTCAGAGGAGTGAGAAGAATGAACAAGCCTGTGTGGACAAGTTCTAAATGGGGACTCATATCTCACTTTTTTTATGCTTTAGGACAAAGGTGGGGTAACCTTTATCTTTGAAGACTAATGTCAATGATGTTTTTGTGCATGTGAGTAAATAACTTAGTATGAGACAAGAGAGGTCAAACTATGGGCAGAAAGAATTGGTAGTGAAAAGGTATATAAACGTAATAAATGAAATAAATGAAAATACCAATAATATAGAAATAATTAGACAAATTAGATGTTTGGATAAGCAGCTACCCCATCTCTGTTATATATATATAATATTTTATCCATCAACTGTGGAGAGATGGGTAGCTGGTTATCCAGACATCTAATTTTCATTTATTTTATTTATATGCCTTTTATTTTATTTCTTTTTAATTCTCAAGATTTTTATTAAATTATTCAATCCATATTTTATATGCATATTAGAAAATCTGCCCTTGGTGTTGTATGATTGAAATGTAGAATAACAGTTTAAGAATGATTTATAAAATTGTTGCAGGATAAAATAACAATATTTCAAACCATAACATTTATGCAGATCTCAGGAGACCTTTGTAAACAATCAACATTATTAGAAAACATTTTTAGGATATATCATAGGTCCATCTAATAGGGATGTTCAGATCTGTCAATATTCAATCTGAACTCAGTCTGGCAGGCTTAGATCTGGATATGTGCTCAAGCTTTGAAGACAACAAGACTAAATCTGAACAGATTCAAGATTCAAAATTTATTTACTGAAATATGCACAAAAATATTTATAGGCTATAACAGGGAGGCATCAAAACACCTGTTATCAAGCTCTTTTGATAGCATTGATTCAGAAAAAGTTAGCTATATAGCTTGAAAGATTTCACAACAACAGATTTAAATATTTTATTGGACCTCTTTTGTGGCAGTAATAGCAAGAATAAGGAAATCATAGCATAGCACAGCAGTCACCAAATTGTTCAACTAAAAATTCATAAAGAAGTTATGCTGAACCCATGCAGAAAATGATCTACTAAAACTTCCAAAAACTGTTTTAAATAAGCTACACATATGATATAAACAGATGAATAATGAATCTGTACTATACATAATAATCTAACTTTAATTACACTACATCAGACTCACTAAAGAAGAAAACTTAGTAATAAAGAGGACACGGACAAGACAGACTAACAGCAGAATGAAAACAGGATTTTTTTTAAAAAAAGCATTAAATTTAATTAAAGTGAGAATGAAAGAAACCTGAAAGAGGATACAAAGAAGCCCTGAAAGAAAAGAAAACTGGCACATAGACTTGACGCAGAGATAAATAAAGACTATTCTGCATATCAGACAAGCAGACTGAGAGTTTAAGGAATGATGAAAGTGTTTGGATTTGGGAAAGATGAAGGATCTCATAGAATAGAGCAAACCAGATCAAGAAAAATAAACAGCATAAATCTCTGCCTCTCTTATTCTGTTTCCCAAAGTGACCCTTCCTTTTAACAGAATTTAATTTTAACAGAAGAATGAGGCAGAAGCCACAAAATAGTACATTCCAAAATCTCTAATATAGGCAATGCAGAGATTATGAAACTCACTGGGCAACTATCAGAGAATCTGTCCATGCTAATAACAGTTTCCCTAGATGTTGAAATGGAGTGGGGAGATCAATCAAGGCTACAATTGAGGGGCGTAGAGATCCATCTCTTCCCTACTTCATCTATTGACTGAAACTGTTCCTTCAGGAAGGAAAATCAATGAAGAATAGTGACCTTCTCCCTTAGCCCTCAGAGACAGCTCACAAGAATACCACGACTAATGGTACTAAAAGCTTCTGAGAGATCAAACAGAACCAGGAGGAGGTAACATAAGCTCTATCCAGACTGTATTGATTACACTCCAGAGATTCTGGAGTGTAATCAATGCTGTCACCATGCTGACCATGAGTGTGCAACCTGACTAAAATGGGCTGGTAATTCATTTTCTCCAAGGTCCTCTGCAGCCATGGGCCAACAATTTTTCCCACAACTTTTCTCTAAATGGAAAGTTGGAACTGAGTCAATAATTGTCAATAATGACTGGGTTGAGCTAGGGCTTGTTAAGAAGGGGGAAGACCACTACTTCCTTCAGAAAACATGGCAATGTATCTTCTTATCAATGACACATTCACCATCTTTCTGACCCATTTTCAATAGAAAACTGATCCATTTATTGTAGTTGTTTATAATGTTCCAAAAACCTATTTTTCTATGGTTTCAGGTAGGAGTCTTACCAGATCCTTTCTGGGAATGGGCTGAGTTGAAGGGCCATTGACATATTATAGAAATTCTTATGGCCAAAACTCTGGTCCTTCTTCTTTGGACATTCAAAGCCCTTGAGAGATCTGTTCTTCCCCAGCAATGTTACAAAATTCACAAGCAATATAAAAAGAGCAATTCTTGCATAATTTTTCAATCACCTGCCCTTCCTTCACACTAATTTCAATTGACAGTTTCCATGCAGAGTCTGGCACAAGCTGTAGATGGAGCAGGAGTTTTCTCTGTTGGATTAGTGGTTGACTACAGTCCCAGCTGACTATAGCCTTCCTTCATTACAATAAGGATATGACTACAATGTTTTGACATTTTTTAACAATATTGCTGCTTTTCCTGGACCTACATCTTAATCTGTGGGAGATAAATGAGCAGAATTAGAAAAATAATCAGTGCTCATGAAGATGTAATTACTAGCAATACATCAGATGATCCGCTATTGTGCATTTATAAAGGAACAGAGAAGGAGGTTACGAAATCCTCATAGTAGTTAATCCAGTGTCTAAAAATGGCAAAAGAAAATCAAGAAAGTGAAATCATAGTGTTGGCCTTTATCTATTAGGGGAGAAATGATGGGGAAACGACTGTTTTTTTTAAATACATAAAAGCTCTTTCAGAACAGATTCACTAACACACAGGTGTCAAACTTGCCACATCACGTTGCCGTCATGTGACATTTCACAGTGTTTTTCTCATTTGGGAGCTGGGGTGAGCATGGCCTGTGCATGATGCATCCGGCCCAGTTTGACTCCATCTCCCCTGCAACTAATGCGATCTTCCCCAACCATCAGAAGTGCCAGAACCAGAGACCCAGATTTCTCTGTCACTGTCCATGATAGCTGGGAATTCTGGAGAATGTTGGCCAAACATAGCAGCAGAGCAGCTGTCAGACTCAGGAACCTTCTTTGGTTATTGTAATAGACTGTTTCACATAAGTGGATATTGATACACTTACTTTTAAAAAAAAAATAATGGCCACAAGGAAGCTGCTAATGACAAATGCAAAGCGGAAATGCCTAATTCCATTTACCAATGTTTAAGTAAGGGTTTAAATGAGATATTTCCAGGAACATGGAGCTGCAGCTTCTTTGTGCACTGCACGTAACATTGTGTTATCTGGGAAACAGTTTAAAGAGGCATAGAATGGCAGCATTTTTTTAAATTTCAGAAAACTTTGCTGCATCATCCCTTTTCAAGTCAGAACCAGCGACTGCTTCTATCATGTGATCCTGTCCCATTGGGACAGTGTTTCTCAACCTCAGCAACTGTAAGCTAAGTGGACTTGGGGAATTCTAGGATTTCACCCAGCTTAAAGTTGCTGAAGTTGAAAAACATTGTATTAAGCACATCTTCAGCTGAATTTCTGTTCTGGACTTTCTCAGCTCTGGAACTGAAATTGGTACCTTTGCTGTAACAGTTACCATGTTTTATAGATTTCTCTTACCAAGCCTTATAATTACCTTATCAGCACAGATGGCAACAGCTTTTCTGGCCCAACCTTGTAAACACATCCTGGATTCAAGTCATTTATGGCTTTTAAGGGTAACATTTAGCTTGGAAGTGAACGTATTGGTTTAGGAAGTCAATGAAAATTGTGTGGCAGGGGAATTGCATCCCCTATCCCCAACCCCAAATCTAGTTTCAATTATTACTCTAGCTGCCACATTAGTACAGCTTTCAAATGCTTTTCAAAGATAGTCCCATGTATTGTGAGGGTTGTTTTCCAAGGGCTGGACACCCCATAACCTAGAAGATGCAGTAATTATACACAGTGCTTTATTGTGGCACACACCTTCATCAACAATAGGCAATTGTTGGGAAGGCGGAGCTTCGTTTCGGCGATACAGCTGCGATCTTGGGGCTCTGAGATCGCAGCCGATATTTTCACCCCTGGTCGGTCCCAACGGACCTAAACCACCCCGTAGAGATGGGGATTGAGAAGGGTACTGTCCCAGGATCCCAGAGATATCGCAAAATCTCTGGTTTGATCCGGGAGAAGCCCTTTTGCTGGCGGCGGAGAGGCAGCCCCCATAACTGCTGAAGTCGGGACAACTCCGGAAAGAAAGTGGCTGGAAAGAAGTGTGTCGGCTGGGTGAGAAACTTCTTTTGTATTGTAAATTTGCTGAGGTTTGAAAGGGCATCTTGAACAAAGAAGAAACCTGTGAGACTTTTTTTTTTTTTTGACCAAAACTGTTTGAGCGGCGTTTTTTAAAGTGATGTCAAATTGAGGCTTGGATTTTTTTTTCTTTTTCTTACTTTTTTTCTGGGGACTTAAGTGTGACTTTGTAGGTAACCGGACTGAATTTTCTCTCATATATATTTTTATGCTCCTTTTGATTTTTTTAATTTTCTCTAGGATAGAGGCTCCCTTTAGATATTTTTTTTTTTTTTTTGTAAACATTATTCTTTTTTTCTGGCTGGGGGGGGAAGAGCATTAAGAAACATTGCAACACTGCCAACTAGAGGCTTGAAAATACTTTATTTGAACTGGAAAGAATTGTAAGAAGACTCCTTCTCAAAGACATTTCAATGTGATAAGACAGAGGGAGAGCACAGCAAAATATTATTACAGATGTTTTCCTGGACTCTTATCAATATTTCAACACTTGAGGCTTGGCTTTGAAGCTGCTGGAGAAGAGAGTCATAATAAGAGCCTTGGATAAATAAATAAAGTGCAGTGTGCTCTCTTATATATATTTTTCTCTTTATCTTTATTGGGACTTCTTTGCTTTTTCTATCCATGTTTTTGGACCACTTTGTTTTTCTTTTTTGATTATTGAGATTAAGGTGTGAAGAACCTGAAGGAATTTCTTTTTTTTGGCTCTTAATCAATAATATCATTTTTGGGTTTGTTTGTTTTTTTCCTTTCTATTTTTCCTTTTTTATGGTGGACTACTTTGTAATTGGATTAGGGTCTAGAAGAACCTGAAGATTTTTCTTCTTCCTTTTTTCCTTTTTCTTCTTTGGTTTTGGGTCTTTTACTATTGGATTTTTCCATTTTGGATTATAATTGACTACTCTACCAGTTGGATTAAAAGTCAAAAAGAATTTGAAGCTTTGGAGGCATTAAAATGAGCAGGAAACCAATACCAGTTGGCAATTCTACTTCTACCTCTGCTTCCCCACCAGCTGGAGGACAACGTTTAATTCAGACAATGTTGAAGCAAAATAAAGAACAAGAAATAGTAACTTTACAGATGATTATGCAAGGAATCCAAGATCTCAAGATAAAATCAGACATCATTGAACAAAGAATAGAGAAGACTGATGAAAAAATGGAAAATATTAAACAAATGATGGGGAAGTATGAGGAGAGATTCCAAAAAATTGAGGAAGAAGGAAAACAAAGAGAGGAGAAGATTGGAAATATTGACAGTAGATTAACAGTGGTTGAACAAAAAAAAAATGGGATGTTGAGGTGGGAGATGGAAAGGTCAGAATTTTATCTCAGATTTCAAAATATAGAAGAGGAAAAAGGAGAAAATTTGGTAGCGATAATGATAGAAATTTTGGCAGATGCTTTGGAAATTACAGAGGAAAAGATGATGGATGGAGTAGATGAGGTATATCGAGTTTATACAAGATATGCGATGAGAAATAAATTACCAAAAGAACTTCATATTAGATGTACCAAAAAATCCATTAAAACACAAATATTACAAGTGGTAAGAGAGAAAACATTGAAATACAAAGGTAAAGAGATTGTGGTTTTAAAACAAATACCCAGAAGAGTGAGAGAGATGAGAAGAGAATATTGATTTCTGACCAAAATGCTACTGGAAAACGAAGTGAATTATAGATGGCTGATTCCAGAAGGACTAATGTTTAGGTGGCAAGAGCAGAGACATAGAATTGATTCAATTGAGAAAGCAGCACTTTTCCATGCAGAATTTTTTGGAAGAAGAAGAGAGGAGGCAGAGAAAGAGGTCTCATTAATTGAGTTTCAAGAGGAACAACTGGAGACTGAAAAAGAGAAAGGAGCTGTAGGTGGACAGGTGGATGGTAAAGAACAGCGTGAAGTGAGATCCACGAGAGCTGTTAGACCTAAATATAAAGCAAAATCATGGAAGAAAGAAAACTGATTACAATGAATATAAATGGACTTAATTCAGCTGTTAAAAGAAGGAAAACTTTTCATAAATTAGAGAAATTAAAATTTGATATAATTTGTCTACAAGAAGTTCATATTAAAAAACAACATGAACAATTGTTAGTACAGCCAAAATTGGGGAAAATATTTACTTCTTTGACTCAATGTAAGAAAAGAGGAGTGGTTCTATACATTAAAAAGGCTATCCCAGCAAAACTGATCTACACAGATGAAGATGGAAGAGTATTAATGGTAGAAATAATTGATAATAATATAAAAATACTCTTGATTGCAATTTATGCTCCAAAGGATAAACAAGAAGAGTTTTATAAAAAGCTACACATGAAAATAACTGGACTGGACTATGTTAATATAATTATGATAGGAGACTTTAATGGAATTGTGGACAATAAATTGGACTGTATAGCAACAACAACAAAGCAAAATAGAAAGGCTCTCCCTAAATCTTTTTTTAAAATGACAGACGAACTAACTTTAAAAGATATTTGGAGAGAAAGAAATGTTAAAGCTAAACAATATACTTTTTATTCAAATAGACATTTATCATGGTCCAGATTAGATATGATTTGGATATCAACAGAATTAATATCCAATATTCAAGAAACAAATATTGAAACAAGTACTTGGGCAGATCATAGCCCAATGACAATTTAATGGAAGGGACAAAAAAAACGATCGAGATGGACATTAAATAATACTATTTTAAAGGAGAAAGATTTTATACAATGGATGGAGAAGGAATTGGCTTTTTTTTTCAGAGAAAATAAAAAAGAAGATACTTCAATGCAGAATGTTTGGGATACAATGAAGGCTTATGCTAGAGGTCTGATAATAGATTATACAAGAAAAAAGAATATTAGGAAAAGGCAAGCTTCTAAGGCCTTGGAAGACAAGTATAAAAGACTTGAAAAAGAATTACAGAAAATGCCACAGAAAAAAGATATTAAATTGAAGCTGGATGTAATTAAACATAAAATGGAATTCATAGAGAAAGAAGAATTGGCACAGAAAATCAGAAATTCTAAACAGAATTACTTTGAAATTGCAAATAAACCAGGTAGATGGCTGGCATATAAATTGAGAAAGGAGAAGGAATCAAGAAAAATATTGAAGTTAATAGATGATCAAGGCCAAGTTTGTTATGGTAATAAGGAGAAAAAGGAAATTATTCGAGATTTTTATGGGCAACTATATAAACAAGAGAATATTGATGAGGAAAAAGTCAAACAGTATTTACAGAATGCTAATTTACCGAAGATACCTAAAGAGACTGAAGAAATGTTAGAAAGCAATATAACAATGATGGAATTAAATGAAGCATTTAAGAGACAAAACAATGGGTCCAGATGGGCTTCCGGCAGAATTCTATAAAACATTTCAAGAATCATTGAGTATCCCATTGTTAGAAGTCATGAATGAAGTTATGTTAAAGAAGATGATACCCAAAACATGGTCAGAGGCTTATATCACACTTATTCCAAAAGAAGAGGCTGACCCACTGCAAATTAAGAACTATAGACCTATCTCCTTATTGAATGCAGACTATAAAATCTTTGCTTCAATTTTAGCAGAAAGACTTAAAAAATATTTAAATAATTTTATTCACCCAGATCAAAATGGATTTCTGCCAAAGAGACAAATCAGAGACAATGTGAGAGTAATCTTGGATACTTTGGAATATTATGAGGCTCATCCTGAAAAGCAAATGGCTTTGATATTCCTAGATGCTCAAAAGGCATTTGACAACGTGAACTGGAGATTTATGTTATTACTATTGGAACAGATGAGTTTTGCTAAAGAATTTATTCAAGCAATCGAAGCCATATATAATAAACAGACAGCAAAGGTAATGATGGAGGGGGAACTTACAGATTTTATTAATATAAGAAAAGGCACAAGACAAGGGTGTCCCCTATCTCCTTTGCTATTTGTGTTGACCTTGGAAGTGTTGAATTGAAATATTAGGGATGATAAAAGCATAAAAGGAATGAAAATTAAGAAGGAAGAATTTAAACTACAAGCTTTTGCTGATGATTTAGCTTTTATTCTGGAAGACCCGTTAGAAACAGCTCCAAGGTTATTGGAAAAGATAGAGACATATGGTGAGATGGCTGGTTTGAAAATAAATAAAGATAAAACAAAGATTTTGACAAAGAACATGCTATTGAGACAAAGAGAAAAACTGGCAGATCTTTTGAAAATCCAAATTACAAATAAGGTTAAGTATTTGGGGATATATTTGACAGCAAGATGTAAGCACATTAAAAGAGAATAATTATATTAAACTCAAACAACAGATAGCTACAGATTTGAAGAAGTGGGAAAACTTGCAATTGTCATTAATAGGGAGAATTTCAACAATCAAGATGAATATTTTACCCAGAATTTTATTTTTGTTCCAAACAATACCAATTAGGCTTGGAAAAGACTATTTTGAAGATTTAAATAAAATCATGTTGAAGTTTATATGGCAAGGTAAAAAAGCGAGAATAAAGCTAAAGCTTTTGCAAGACGCTAGAATTAGAGGAGGTTTTGGCCTGCCGAATTGGGAATTGTATTAGCAAGCTGCAAGTTTGATGTGGGTCAAAGAATGGATAACATTAAGAAAGCATATGTTGTTGACATTAGAAGGGCATGATTTGCTGTTGGGCTGGCATGCTTTTTTATGATATAAGGGAACTAAAACACAGGGTTATTTTAGAAGACATTATATACGGGAGTCTTTGTGGTTAAACTGGGAGAAGATAAAAAGACAATGTTATTTGAAAATTCCAGTTTGGTTATTGACTATTGAAGCATTTTCCTATCCTATAATTTATAAGAAGGAACAAACAGTTAGATATGGGGAACAATTGGATGAAAAGAGTGAACTTAAATCGATCCAAAACTTAGAGGAACAAGGTATAAGGATGAATTGGTTTTCATATGCACAAATACATTCAAGGTATCATGAAGATTCTAAAACGGAGGGATTCTATGATAAGCAGACTGATTTAGATAAGATCTTGATGGGTACTGATGAGAAGGTGATTAAAAAATTATATGGTTATTTACTGGGAATGAAATTAGAGGAAGAACAAGTCAAAGAAACTATGATTGTTTGGGGGAAGAATTTTGGATTTGGGATTGATCTAGAGAAATGGCAGAAATTGTGGTCTCAAAATTATAAAATGACAATGTCAACAGCATATTAAGAAAACTTGTATAAGATATTTTACAGGTGGCACTTTCCCCTGACAAGAATAGCAAGAATGTTTAAGAACAAATCTGAAAAATGCTGGAAATGTCATCAGATACCCGGCTCATATTACCATATGTGGTGGACTTGTGAGGACGCTAGAAAATATTGGACTATAATTCGCATGTGGTTGGAAAAAATGACAAAGAAACACATAGACTTGAAACCAGAGATCTTCTTATTGGGAATTTTACCTGATATATATAGTAAAGATTTGAAGTACCTGATTGTAAATGTATTAACAGCAGCTAGGATTGTATTTGCTAAAAATTGGAAGAATGAGAAAATACCATTACAGGAAGAAATTATTAAGAAAATATTGGAATGTGCTGAGATGAGTAGATTGACATTTGAAATTAGAGAGCAAGAGGATAAACAATTTTATGATATTTGGGATCCTTTTTATCAATGGCTAGATGATAAAATACGATAATAGAATATTTAGAATGCTAGACAATAAGGAATATCTTTATTTTGCTATTATTTTGTTGTTTGACATTATATTTATAAAGGGTTTTTTAGGATTGATTTGGTATGATTAGATGATTTGTTATAGAATAAACTGGTTAAAGTATTGTTAGCTCATAAAGCATGAATGATTAAAAGTATAGTCAAAAACTTCTTTTTTTTAAGTGATATTAGGATATATAAGTTTGGATTGACAATATGAGTTGTTATGTAACATAATTGTAATTGAGACAACAGAATGAATGCACAAAAATGATGAACCAACTGACACACTGGATGTACATATGAGAGTTGATGTTTTCATGTTTTGTTTGTCTTGTTTGTTTGTAGAAAATTAATAAAATCTTTTTCAAAACAAAACAAAACAATAGGCAATTGTTCTGGGTTAGCTCCATCCTTTGAGACTGTTGCAGGTTGATGAGTGACATAAATGCAGCATTAAACTCAGCTCTTAAAACAACCAAAATCTCACAAGTCTGTAAAGTGGTAAACAACCTTTGCCTCCCCCCAAGTTCTTGCGCTGGCTGGAATTAGGTGCTGCCTCAGCTTGGTTGCTCCTCTTCTGGTTTCTACCAAGCTCCAGGCCAAGCTCTAAGTCAGGCTCTCAGTAGGAATCACACCACAATGGGTAGCTTACTGCAGCTTGTGGTTCTGCCAATTGACTGAGAGCTCTCTTGTTTCCTGTAATAGTTCCAAGACACCACATAAATTCCCAGGCACCACTCCCAACATCCTTGTCTTCTCCTTTTTTTCTCCTACACACACACACACACACACACACTTTGTAGACCAAGGACCTGTGTGGGGTAAGGCTGCATATGGACTTTGGCACGTTCCTAAAAACTCTAGACTGAGACCTGGAACACCACCATAGATTGTTATGAGGATGCCAGAAATGAATGGATTTTATCCTCAGGGTTTACAGTCCTTTAAGAAACAGCATGAATTGAGGTGAGCTTTGCTGAGCTGATCCTTGAGGAAGTAGGGATGGGAAACATTTCTGCCTTGCTGCAGCTGCTTTTCCCAAATGTAGACAGTAACCCCCTCTTCGTTCCCTCACAAGCATGTCTTAGTAATCTGGGTGAAATGCACAGGAAAGAGTGCAGTTGGGACAATGGACAAAAGCATTTCTGGGTGGAGCCATTGCCTGAGAATCCAAGAGCAACTTATGGTCCAGGAACATTTTACTGCCTCCAGTCTAGATTAGAACAAATGGAAGTCAGCTTCTCACTGCTATAAGTGGTAAATGATAGGGGACATCACAACTCAGTGTCTTCCCAAGGAGCCCATCAGCACATTCATGTCTTTACTGCAGGAGTCCTTTGATACAGGCAAAAAGTAGAAAACATAATTTAATGACAATCCATTCACTCTGGGAGCACTGTTTTATTCAACAACTCATAATGTAATCTAAAGAGTGTATCTTAATGTTAAACTATGTAATATATGTTGACACTCAGCAATGTAAGATAAATGCCACAATTTTCTGAAAACTGTAATGTATAATAACAAACGATGGTGTTTCATTTATATCTGTCTTGTTTAATGAGAGAACATATATTGAGGGAATTAACAAGTTAATCTCCATTTGTCAGAATTTGGATATCAGAGTTATAGATTTGCCTAACATGCTGGGCTTTCTCAGTAAAGCATGTCATAAAAATGCAGCCACTAAGCCAAATCTAAACAAGTCATGCTATGACTTAGCACAAGTGAAACAAGTACTGTTTGCATTGGGACAGATGATGGATGCTTATTTGGGAAACTCATGTAACTGAGACTAGGAGAGATTTTATTTATAGCTTTATTGTCTGTAAATATTAAATAATTTCAAGGGAGGTCATTATCAGACAAGTGGATAGTGCAACAGTAGGCAAAGAGAACTTTCCCATAAGAGTTTATGTAGTCCCTTTTAAGAATCAACTGAGAAAAGAAAGGGAATGATTAATACTTGGGATGAGTTTCACAGGAGAATGTTGAAACTTTTCCAAGAATACATGTTAAGTCAAAATGCAGTTTGTTCAGTTTTGACATAATATGTTGTATAAACCAATCATTGCAGGTGCTGCAATGCAACAATAGTTTTAGCCACTCAGCATATTGTATGAACTAGTCAACTTTGGTTTATCAGCGATCCATATTTAAAGAAACCATGAATTATCTGTAAGCTCATCTATAGACTCTAAACCAAACTCAAGCAAATGGTCTGGGAGGTGTGGTGGAAAATAAAATATATCCTTGCAAGCTTGAAGTCTGTCTAATCCTAGTCTAATAAGTCTTTGGTCTAAACTCATCTGTCAGACTTTGAAATATGACTTCTTGAAAACTCCACCTATCAATGGTGTTAAGGCATCAGTATTAAAAAACCGACAATCGGAAATTTGCATTTTTAAGAAGTACATGATATTGTGGAGTTTGATCTAGTTTGGTGATTTAAGTAAAGATTTGATGAATGTTCTTTCTTTCTCTTTCTTTCTTTCTTTCTCTTTCTTTCTTTCTTTCTCTCCCTCTCCTCTCCCTCCAAGCACATTGTTGCAAATAGCTAAGCTAATACTATTATTATTCCCTTAACAATTTGCTTTCAAAAGACTATTCTTTTTTTAATAATCGTCAACATTGTGTATATAAACACAGGAAATTGAGCTTCTGTTCTGCTTATGATTGGTTCTTCATTAAAACATGTTTAAATAAGATGATTAATTAAAAATAGTCAAGAAGAGGCAGAAGAACATATTTCTTGCAGATTGAGACTCAACCTGATTAGTAATGGATATGGCCCAGTTAATTCTACATTATTGTTGGTCTGTACTCTATAACCTCATTTATCCAAGTGGCCAGAGGAAACCTCTTATAACATTTGATTAGCCAAAGCTTGTTTACACAGTTACTCACCCTATGATAAGAACAAGGCAACCTTTGGATTTATTTTCTGAACTATAATCAAGGAAGGGCGGAATTGGTTTATGCATGCATCAGGAAAAAAGGAAAAAGAATAGATCATCCTTCCCAATCTGACACCCTCTGTACGTGTTAGATTTCAGCTCCATAATGTTCAGCCAGCTTGGTTGCAGAAAGCTGGAATAGATGCAGATTGCTAGGTAGAGTAATTTTTAAAAATCTTTACATATGGGGAATGTCCCTGCAAATAAAAAAAAGCAGCACAGGAGAAAATAGATAATGTTAAGCTACATTAAGTTTTTTCTTGTCCTTCATTGTAAAGGAGATCATGTAAAGTCATTAAAGAGAATCATGGACTACATTTGCCATATCCCCTGATTCTGTTGCATTATATTATATCACACAGCCCATAATTTTTAGTTAAAATGACTGGGGGTGACAAGAGTTATAGTCCAAAGCATCCAAAAGGCCTCGAGGTAGTTTTGAATGGAAGGAGTGAGAGGAAGAATTGATTCAGGCAATCAATTCAAAACATGAAAATGTGGGTCAGTGAGATGCTGTCTCTAAGAGGTCTCTTGACTGGCATGTTGACCAGGATGTCCTATAATCCTCCACACAAAGTTTCTTATTGAAATACATTTTAAAATCATTGTCATTCAACAGGGAAGGAGAATTTTGTTTCATTAAAAACTATGTGAACTCACATGAAGATCTGTGTAATTCCCACAATATTGTGCTTCCACTGCCTATTGTACTCCTGATCTTTGCTGCTTGTTTCTCTAGGAGATCCTTGTGGAAAGGAAATACAATTTTGATTGCTTGCTTTGGAGTTGCCCAGGCATGTTAGCACTGCCTGTTCTTGACTCCTGTGTGGTATTATTTTTAAACAATGGTGGGGACAAGCAGACACATTACAGAAATAGTTTCTTTTCTCATTGGCATTATTTTCTATCTCATTCCATTGTTGAAGCATAAGAGCAACTTTTCAAAGCGCTTCTGTATTGTTGTTGTTTTTATATTCACTAAGTACTCTTTCTACTTAGGGAATGTCTAGTCTGCCAAAGAGAAGCCAGATGGTACAGAAGAGGATCCAACTTGAAGCACAGAAGGAATTGGTTTATGGGAAAATGTGAGGTCTCTTCTTGGCCTATTTCATCAGTTGTCATGGCTAAGAATAAGGACTTATAAACCTTGTAATCCAAGCTGCATTTCTGCCATGTAGACCAATGAGGCATAATAATTAGATCTTAAATTAAATCTGAATTAATCTCAATTCAAATCATGACTGCACTATGTTATGTCCTTTTAATTATATTCCTGTTGCTATTTTCTTAATTACCCAATCTTGTAGGAGTCTAAGAATAAAATGAAGAGAGAGAAAATGATCTATAGTTCCTGGCTTTGATAAAAAAAATCTTTGATATAAGTCTTGACTTATAATTGCCTGAGTACATCTTAAACAGACTGAGAAAGACAGTTAAAAACTGAAGACCAACATGCACAAATTATTTCTTGTCCATTGTTGCTCTTTCAAAGAACAAAACTGATCACATTTCTTGAACAATATTATTATTGTACACAACAAACAGTGGGACTTCCTTCAGGCAAGAATCAACATTGACTCAAAGACACAAGGCAGCTAAGCAAACAGCAAAAAACCCATTCCCTAACATGGTGTCCTCTGAAGTTGCAACTCTTATCCCTTCCTCATGTCCTTGGGGATGATGGGAGTTTTTCCCATGACATCTGTCTATATTAGGTGTTCCAGTTTAGTTCCAGCCAGAGCTCTGAAACATGGACATAAGAGGATTTTGCATTTCCAACCATGACCTCTGTAAGAACCTGTATTACATGTTTATGTAGAGAATGAAATATACTTTTTCCAAAACACATTTTTAGACACTCCTAACCCAAGCACCTGTGTGAGGCACATCTCTTTAAATCAGGAGAGAGGAAAAAAAAAAAAACCACAAAAGTAAAGTGACAGAAAAATATTTGAAAAGTCTCCTAGACTTTCGCTGAAAAGAAAAGTAGCGAACCTTGGTCCCTGTTTGCAGGATCTGAAAATGTGACTCCTCTTTCAGGATCGAATGTTTGTGGCTGTTCTTTTCCCTGGGGTTTTGGACACCATTCAGCAATGCATCAGCCTATCGCCCACTTCACAAGCCCGGAAAAAGGAGAGTTACCGAAAATACCTGCCGATCAAAACCGGCGGCGGCAACAGCGTACAGCTTTTCCAGACGAATGGGCATGGCAGAAATAAATCTCCACCTCCTCCCGTTTCGAGCTGAGCGCTCCGCTGCATGTTCCGCAATCAACAGAAATGCCGAGAAGGCATTGAAAAGGCGGAGTTGCTGACTGAACAACTCGCGAGCTGGAGCGGCCCCAGCTCCCGCCCAGCTCTGGAAGCTCAACTAGAGGCGGGGACAGAGCTAGGAGTCGCGGGCGCACGCGGAGCTGCAGTGCACTATCCGTGGTGCTGAAACAGCCGCACTTCCTTTCCCAGCTGTTCTCCCATCACCGCGACCCAACCGTGCAAGAAAAGGAGGCGAACCTCCCACCCTCCCTCCCACCCCAGCCATCATTCACGTTTGGGACTTACAACTGCATGTTACAGGAGGACTCCGAACTGCTGTGAATAAAAGGACATGGTGTGTGTTGGCTTATGATCAGATTCAAGGGAAACCAGGTTGGGGTTGTGAGGCTTGGTGTGGGTGGCCGGGACTTTGCCAGCGAATGGCAAAATCAGAGCTACTCAATCGGAGGTTGAAAGAGGAGTCCCAAGAAGGTAACTTCACCTGAATCTAAAGAAAGGTAAAAAAAAAAAACCCCACTGAAAATATGCTTTGGTAAACTACATCTTATTTGTTTTGTTTGCTCGCTCCCCCCCCCCCCCCCCATATTGTCATCTACATGGAATGAACTAATATGGGGAAAGCTATGCTGGGAGGGTGGCCGGGAGATAGTGGGGGGAGGTATCTGTCTTGATGAATTAGAGAAGCTGGTCCGTTTCGCCCTCTCATCTTAGCCTGTTTTCTGCTATCATTATGCTAAACTGCATATCCAGTGGTGGTTAAATATGGAAGGACAATGTTTCCCCATTTTTAATTCAGATTTATGATGACAGGTATAACTTTACTGGGGAGGGAAGAAGTAATATGCAGCACAAACAAATGCAGTCTTGAATATTCCAAACTTCCAAATTTTTTATTAAGCAAATATCAATTTGAAGTGGTTAGAAAGAGAGAAAGTGAGTTTATTGAGTGGAGATCTAAATGAAGTTACATGGGTGTTGTCTCGTTGGTTCAGGTTTTCCTCAATCATGAAGCTGTTAAACACCCATCTAGTTGAAACATACAGAAAATGGGAAATGTGGTTGGATAAAGCTTTACTTAAATTGATTTATTCAAGCAGCTTTTTCCATTTTCTGTGTGTTTGACATTTGAGTAAATGTACTGAGCATTTACCCTCCTTTATAAATTGTGTTGAATGCAGCTGTCGTTTGTGCTCAGTCTTCACCTCATGTAGCTCTCCAAGTGTATTCAGTACGTGAGAATGCTACCTGCATAGAGTTTCAAGGACTCAGAAAATAAGAGCGATGCCTAATTGAAGGAGATTCATTGCAAAGTCTGAGGCAAGCATGAAAAGCAAATGATGGGAGGTTAAATGAACATTTGGCATCCTTTAGGAGGAGGACTATCTTAGATTCTATTGACCTTCTTATCATACATCAGCAACACTAATTTTGACTGATTTCCCCCCCCCCTCTCAACTAGACCTGGACGTCTTTGATCGGGATAAAGGCTAGAATACAAAGAACATGGCCAAGTGCAACTATCTGAGATCGGAGAGAAAAGCTATTCCTAACAAGACACAGCCAATGCTTGGGCATGGGCTTCAGGGGCAACAGAATTCCCCAAATAGTTCTGTGAAAATTGATATGTCTAGGCTGATGTGGGAGAATTCAGTGGCAATCAAGTTAATGGAAGCCTGCATTGACATAAGCATGACAAGCCAATACCCATGACTCAGAAGGGAAATCCTTCAAAAGAAGGATACTTTTTTTCTCCATTGGATGCTTTAACTGGATAATATCTCCATGCCAATCCCCCCAATGAGGTGTTGGTCATTTTCCATCACCTATGTGGTGCTGAAATTTGGATGATGTCTATCAGGAGACTTAAAGGCTGCTGTTGCATGTCACATTTTAATGAGGACAATGGTAGGTTTATCCTTTTAGCAGTACTCATTGTGGCATATCTGACTGCTGGAGCTACCATCTTCTCAGCCATTGAGAGCCCATCTGAAGCAGAAGCACACCATAGTTGGAACTGGACCCTTCACAACTTTAGCCAGATCTTCAACATTAGTCTCCCTGAACTGAAAGCCTTCTTAAGAAACTATGAGGCAGCCATGGCTGCAGGTATTAGGGCAGATGCACTTCGACCAAGATGGGACTTCACAGGAGCTTTCTATTTTGTGGGCACAGTGGTTTCAACAATAGGTAAGTCTTCCTTCCTTCCTTCCTTCCTTCCTTCCTTCCTTCCTTCCTTCCTTCCTTCCTTCCTTCCTTCCTTCCTTCCTTCCTTCCTTCCTTCCTTCCTTCCTTCTCTTTAAAATACCTAAGTTAGCCTTTCACAATTGGATATTCTCCAGAAAGTGTGAGAAAGCGTTGGGCTAAAATGAAGGAGACACAGTTTCAAGTTCACCCTTGGTCATGGAAACTCACTGGCCAAATTTAGGCCAGTCACTTTCCCCCAATCCTAAGGCTGTTGAACTATGTATGCTGCCTGCAACTCTTTTAGCACAGGGTAGGTTATAAATCTAACAAATAAATGAAAATATTGACCATGCTGGCTAAGAATTTTATTGACCACATATCTGAACCTATCCTCTTATTTAAAACTGACAGTTTCACATTTATTTTGTGTAGCTGAAGAGTCGTAACCCACTAAACAACCATTGTTCTCTGCCATTTCTCTCACACACAAGTTTAAATGAAAGATTGAAGGAATTTATTTCCCAGTTACATTTAAAAATACAAATCTATAAGTATTCATAATTAAATGTCACTAATTCAAGGGATTTATCTCAAAGTCAATGGAAATCAATCACAGTAAAACAATATCTTCATATACAGTATATTTAGAAGTAAACAGAAAGTTTTCCTAAACTTAATCTCCAAGTCATCAGGATCAACATCATTGGCTGGAAATGCAAGAAATTGCTCCTCAACTTTAGGTTAGGAATCAATGACAAAAATATGCTTTGCTTTTTGCTTAGAAAGCAAAGCATATTACTATGCTTACTATGCTTTAAAGCTAAAATGTCAAATTCATGTTTTTGTATTAAAAATCACACAGCTAATGTATATTATTAAATATACCAATGCAACAGTTTTCCTGAAAAGGGCATTTACAGATATAAGGTTAAAATCAGTATGCAAATAAAACTTTTTTCAATTAAACCAAATAAAACTTTTTTAAATTAATACATACATATATCCTTTTCTTTGTTACATTCTATGCCAGTTAACCTCAGACTGGTGTTGTATGAAAGTTGAAATGTACTTTTTGATGATATGCAAAATGTTACGGAAGAAAACAATACAATCAAAATACAAAGGAAGGTCTACATGGGAAGAAGGAAAGGATATTTTTTTGGCTCTCAGAAAGATTAGCAGTTAATACATTAGTGACATTTATTGGTGGCTTTAATTATTTTTCCACAAAGAAAGAAGATTTGAGTAACACACTATGTGCATGTTCCAAACAAACATAAATGGCTGGTATATTTTAATGAAGTAGAATGGGTGAAGTGATGTTTCTTTTTCTAGAAAGTGATGTTTCTTTTTCTAGAAAGCTTTCTTATGTTGCTATAGCAACTGAAGTTTGGAAAGTGATCTAAAAGTCAGGATGCCTTCATAAACAGAGGTGGTCTCACCATCATGGGAAGTTAATTGTGTTTTATATCTAAAGCAAAAGTAGAATGAATGGGATAAAATGCCCAGTTCCCATTTCTTGCATCCCCAATTTTGTGTCTATTACCAATTTGATATTGCTAAAATAGTTCTGTATTTTCTGATGGCAACTTTAAAATCAGGCTGAACTAGATGGCAAGTATAGATTCTATGGACATTCCTTCAGAATGAAATTTCATTCAGAACCAATAAAATATTACAGTTTAGATTTTCTTCTTTCCCTCATCACCACTTCCCATCTAGTGATAGGCAGTGTGACATTTAACCTTGCATTACATCAAAGGGAAGTAGGATTAAATATCTATATTTCAAAGTAAAAATTGAATGAATATGTCATAAAATGAGGTATACATTACAGTTTGAAGATTGCTAGGTTTTAATATTTAAATCTTAGATTTTAATATTTTAGGAAAGTAGTGATAGTAAGAATTCTAAGAATCAACGTCCATAAATTTTGCAGAAAATTTTGCAGAAAATTTTTACATATTACTTTGTCCATCTACAGCTTCTGCAGGTGCCCTGAAGTTCAATTGATTAATTATGTACATTAACTTAGTGTCAACTTTTAGTGAACCTTTTCTCTCCAAGATAATGTATCCCCAATCTGTTCTTCAGGTCTTCCAACAGTGCACCCATCAGTGCTGTAATTGAGGCCATTCACTTTGCAGCTTGTCATTCTCTTTCTTTCTACCTTTCCAAGCATTGCCTTGAGAGTTAGGTGATGCTAAAAGTGTTGCATGAATTATACTTTGCTGGGTGGGACCTTGTGTATTCTAGACAGAAATGGCCAACATTGTGTTATGTTATCAATCACATTGTGATGTACCAGAAAATTCAAATTTACCTTCTGCCTATCCCTGTCCTGGCTACCTGCTGTATCTGCAAAGAAAATACTAGTAGATATGGCTGACTTTGTCACATACAGCAAACAATATATTAAACAATGTTCTTTATTTTTTTCATAAAGAATACCACTTTATGAACTAGCATTATTGGTCACAATCTACTAGTCATTCCCCCATGTCTAGCTCCCATAGTTGTAATCATAATTGTTTTTTTAAATGTCAATACATTCTCCTTCACAAATAGAATAATAAGATGTTGCTATTCTTTGAAATGTAGAGATTGGGAAATATTAGTTTTGAAAGTTGCTTTCCCTGTCAATACTTTCCCTGGCCATACTTCTTTTAACTCTAGCTTCTACTTTGTAGTACTTATAGATGAGGAAATTGCACTAAATCCACCTAAATATATAAATATCATTCTTATAGCATTGAAGGCACCTGGAGTCACCCCAGCAAGATGGGCAGCATAAAAGTTTAATAAATTGAATCATAACAACAATTACTTCAGGGTAAAGTAGAATATGAGTTGATCAACAGGAGTTTAGCAACTGATTGTTAGCAGCAGCTTCTATCTTTACAAGAAGAGATTATTTGCTAAAACCTATTACTGTATTCCCTACCACTTTCCAGGGCATCTGTAAGGAGGGTAAAATAACGTGAAGATGGTTGGCACAACTGCACGCTCAAAGTCTTTCTCTTTTTATGCATGTTACATATAAAGAAATAAGGTTTTAATGGCACAAAGCCATTAAATATATATTCCTTACACCCTCTGACAGTCCTGAGCACTTTCCTCTTAACAATTAAATTGAAAAAAGGAATAATTTTACATGTGTCCTTTGGTCTCATTTAGTCAAGAGAACACATCTTTTAATTTTCCCTAACACCCACAGGATTGTGAAGCGGATGATAGATCACTTCTGAAGTGAGGTGGGAGCGAGCATATTGGATTAAGGCCAAGGTTAAATGTATTTAAATCTTATGTCAACAATCAATTTCACTAGGTGACCTAGGACCAGTCATCATTACCCATAATATTCTATAATAGGTGGTGAAGAGTACCATTTGTACCACTCTCAGTTGCTAGGAAAATGATTACAATAACATGAAAATAATTGTTCGATCCAGCTCTAAATCCTTCCTCGCTTTTAAAACCAGGTAGTTGGGAATTATTTTTCTGGGTTTTTACCCTAGGGAACTTCTTTCAGCACCAATTTTGTAACAGAGACTCCCCATACCCTCCCCATTTATATATTTATTTTTCTCTTTTACTTCCTCTAGACCCTTTTCTTCTCTTTTTCACAACAACCAGCACTACCAGATCCTGATTTAACAGTATACAATGTCTTCTTCCTGAGAAATCCTGAAAACTGTAGTGTTGGGCAAGACAGTAGAAACCCTGCAAAAATCTGAACTAAGTTACAAATCCTTGGTCTAGATGAATGAGAAGGAACAGCTTCCTCAGCTTTAATTGGGTTCAATCTTTCACATCATCCAGTGAAAAGAAGGATTAAGTGAACAGATAGAAGTGACAGCAATTCTAACAAGAAGCAGCCATCTTTGGTACTCTCATTTTTCTTCTTTTTCCTGTTCTATCTTTTTCTTTCTTCTCATCCAATGAGAAAGGGAAAAGAGACTACTAGTACCTTCCCACTCCACACATACTTCAATACACTAAATTTAAATTTACTGTAGCCACCACTCCCATAGACTCAGGGATACCAAATACCAACCCAATAAAAGCAGTTAAAAACATACAGTACCACAAGTATCCTGGATTAAAACAATAACAAATCAAACCAAATTAGGGACCTACAAACACACTGACACCAGACCTGAGGCTAAAGCCAGATCTTGAGTGCTTTTTAGAACCCCAGGAGAGAAGGGCCATTTAGGGGAATGCTGTTCCGGAGGGCAGTAGCCATGATAGAGAAGTTGTCTCTATCTCTGGTCCCATAAGATGACAACCTTCAACAGAAGGGACCTGGAACATACACATAGATAGCCACACAAGAAATTCAAAGACACAGAGAAGACATGGTTTTGGTTTTGGCATCCACATGGTGGAATTCCTTTGAATTTTCAGAATTGAGAGCAAAAATACTTCCCATTGCTTTGTCATAGAAAATTAAATATAAATTAATTGCAAAACTTGTTAGAAAAATGGTTTCCTCCCTTATGCCCTTCTTTTGTAATGCTTAATCTTTAAAAAGTGTTCCAGAGAACTGGAAAGTTTGTATCCAAACTTTGATGGCATTGTTGTCAGTCCTAAAAGTCTATTTCCCAATCATGGATTTTAATTCTGTTTTTTTCTCTCTCTCATGAGCCAAAGGAGAAAAAAAGTGTACTACCTTCTTGTTATCTGCTGCTATTGAATTTTTTTCTGCAACTAATATTCTTTTAATTGGCATATCATTTCATTTAAAATTATTTTTAGTTTATAATAATATAAAGTTCAGTTGAATTTATGTACTTTTGAACATTACACTTGGGTGGGAGATGCTCTGCATACTCTGTGCTATAGAAAGGTAAGGTCCATATATTTTAATACTTAAAAATCCATTCACTGATGCCTAGATGTCATGTAGTGAATAGCCTTATATTTTTCCCCATGCAAAATTAGTGTATGAATGAGATTCCAAAGCTTACCTTCCTTACTTAAAATTCTACACTCTTTCCTGTGATGTGCTTAACAATAACTTTCATAAATCTGGAAAATACTTCTGATCCAAATGGCAACAATAGGATCTTACAATTTATTAAGAAATATAAATACCCCAAACAGAAGGCATAATTCAACCATATAATCATGTGATTATATGTAATCATTGCTGCTTGTATTACTATTACTTTTCTTAAAGGTTAATTTTTGAGTAAAAAAAAAATAGAATAGAATTCTTTATTGGCCAAGTGTGATTGAACACACAATGAATTTTTCTTGGTGCAAGTGCTCTCAGTATACCTAAAAGAAAAGATGCATTCAAAAGAACTGAACGAACCTCTCAACCCACCCATCATAATTCAGCATCATGCCACAATTTTTGTAAATTAATGTTTCCTGGAATATGCACACTAAAACTAAAAGGCACTTTTGGAGGTCCCAAAAGATTCAATGCAACAATGGTTGCACGTTAATTGAAGTGTGCTGCTATTGCTATTCAAGGGAAGCAGCCAATTCAGTTGAAAGATGAATTCTGTATTATAACACAACTTGGAGGACAGGCAGAGGAAGATTAAACGAAGGTGAATCACTGGCTATTTGGTATGACTCCATTGCATTTGTATATTGTTCCACATTTCCCATTTTCCTAATGGAGCAAAATCAGTAAATGTCAAAAGGGATCAACTTCACCTTTTCTAGTAACTAGTCTCTGGGTTGGCAGTTTCAGTCCCTTCAGTAAATTATTTTATATTTTTATGTTAAAGCATTATGTTAAAGCATCTTGGGCCAAGCTGTTTCTTGGTTTATTTTTCTCCTTCATACTAAATTTTATTGACACAACAGAACCTTGAAAGTCTGAGTTTCCACTTCCTTCTTTTTTGTACATTAAGGGGGAGTCGGTTTTAGTTTCTTTTCCATGCTTTCTTTACTTCCCAGACTTAAAGCATGTTTTTGCAACTGCCATTCCTGCCTTGTTTGGTCATCCCTTTGACAGAAGAGATGTCTCTGAACAATGATATGGAATAATCATCTGTTGCAAAACTCCAAGAATTCTAGTTAAAATTGGACATTATGATTCTGTCTTGTCAATTCTTTCTCTCCATCCGCAGGCCCAATCCAAAATCCTGGCTTGAGCCAATAAAGCTTTATTTGATGTGGGTTCCCACAATAATACAGGACCTCATGATAAGATTGTCCCTAAGTGACCTTCCTCTATCAACCAATTTCAGGAGATTCCTCAGTTTACCAAAGAGCTCTGGGAGATGAAGCAGCAGAAGAGACAGTGGTAGAGAATTGGTATTGGTAAAGAAAGAGCAGAAGTGAACTTGACTGACCATGGAGATCTTCTGTCTGAGCTTACACTGTGGCAATAAGAACAGCAAAGCTTTCCTGTTTGCCCTTGTTGTAACAGTAGACTATACCACGACTACAATATTTACTGTAACTTACTTCCTTTTATGTGATGAGGCACAAGAAGATCATTCTGAGAAGCAATAGGTATCCTGGAAAAATTGCTTAATAGAACTCAAATTTGGAGTCTGTATGAAAGAGATCTGAGGAGGAGACAACATCTTGCAAGGTTATATGAGATTTATTTCAGTTTCTTAATTCTGAGGAAGAGGTTAGGGTGATTGATGAAATGAGCTTCCTTACTAGTGAGCTTGACCAACTTGGCTCTTTCAGGAAGCTCAGGAAGGAAACAGTATTAAAGGTGGTCAATCTCTAGGAAGAGCAGAGCTGACTTGAAAGACGTAATAGTGATCCAATTCTTAAAGGTGTTCTCCTTGTATGTGGCCATATTAAGAAAGGTGATATGGCTTGCAACCTTCCCTTTTTTATGGAATATTTCAGATTTGTAGGTAGCCTTGGATATTATTAATCCTGATATCCTTCTGGAATGTCTGCATGTTTGGAAGTTGAGGGCACTGTTCTACAGTGATTTGGTCTTCCCTAGGCCGCCAGTTTCTGTTCACTTGTTTTAGTTTTGCGTTCATACTAAATTTTATTCAAACATATATAGCCATTAATTTCTACTATAATGAGTGTTATTGTGATTTTTGTAATACCTATTATTCACATTATAAAAAGACCTTTGTAATAGTGAAATCAATTTTTGAGGTACTTTAGGAACAACACAAATAATGGATTAGCCAATAGCAGCAAAAACCATTTAAAAGGCACTTTTGCTAATGAAGCTCAAAAAAGGTCTATTTTACATGTCTAAAGAGTAATATTGCTAGAGTGTAATCAAAATCTTTAAGGAATTCTACCAGATATTTTACTAAGTAAAATATTATTGTCAGACTGAGGCAATGATGAGCAGTTTCAAAATTATGTTTTGACAATCCTGGGAGAGAGAGAAAAAGAAAGGGAGGGAAAGAAGAGAGCTCTCAGCTGTTCTATTGTTCTGTGAGCTGCTGCAAGTGTTTTTACCAATCAAGAAGTTCATCATTCAGATGCAAAATATGTTGATGATTATGATTTTACTTATTAATATTATATAGTTATAATATTCTTAACACTGCATAATTCAGTTCTATTTTTCAGCTAGATACATTTATAGCCCAGGGATAGACTCTGTAACTTAATTCCAGTTAAAATAAGACACCTGATAGTACCACACTAGGTTTTTTTGGATAGAGGAGGGAACCGCATTTCCCAACCCCTCAATGCAGGTGGTAGCTTCAATAGATTGAAGAACTGCATGGTATTTAGAAGTTGACTGGAGGTGGGTGGATCGGGAGCTTGGAGCAAGCCTGAGACAAATGTCTCTCTCCCTTTTTGTTTTTCACACATTCACTTACACATTCATGTACTCCCTTCTTACTCACACATATAGAAATTACAAGACGTCTCCCAAAAATGATTGTGTAGAAAGTGCCTTGTTCTAAGAAACACTGTCTATTCAATGGCAGCCAGAATATATGTTTAGAGATCATGAAAAGGGAGATTTATCCCTAAGCTGCTTTAACTTGTAATTGGTTACTGATGTTATTTCACTACCTAATTACTACTTTTTACATGGCTTGATTCTCATAAACTCCCAACATTATTTAAAATTTGAAAGTATTCAGTTACAATGCTACACGCTGAAAGGTTTTATTTATCCCTTTTTTTTTTTTTAAACAAATTTTATTAATTTTTTACAGAAAGCACAATACACAAACATACAAAACACAAAACATAAGCAAAACTAAAAGATCTTTTCTGAAGTTTGTCTGATCCCGGGTTAAAACTCTTCTCACAGACACAAATTCAAACATCATATTCACTTTGTATATCCTTCCATATCTTATTATCATTTTCATTTTTTTATATATATATATAAACCATTTTTATCAATTTTATAAAAACAATGCACAAAAAATCAAGGCATAACAGCTTATAAATTCTTTTCTAGGAAAAAATAATAATAAAAAACCAATAGAACATAACAATTCCAAATTATAGTATCAATACTTTATCTATTTAACTTCATATCTTATCCCTACTTCTCCTTTTCATCCAAATTATTTCTTGTTAATTAAAATTTTATTGCCTTTTATCAATATACAAAATCCAAAAAAAAAAAACCATAACAAAACCTTTATATATCTTTTCATATCTTATTACCATTTTCAATAACATTCTTTGTCTGTTCTATTTCCAACTATCCATTCATCTTTTTTCTTTTACTATACTTCTCCTATACACCAATTGGGGTAACGTCTATAACTCATTACCCTAACTTAAAAGTACTTCGTATAACAATTTTTCTTGGGATTCTGTTTAAAAAATTCTAAAATTACATAATAAATTTTATACTCTAAACACACATATAAAAACACAATCTTATATGCCCTCCAGAATCCCTCTTTTATCCTAAATTAAATTCACCCATTGTCTCTAAATAAACTTTTTTTCTTTAGATCTTGCTTCCCCCCATTGAGGCTTCTCCTCCCCCCCTTTCTCTCTTGCTTATTCTTCTCCTTGCCCTTTTTACCCCTTTGTTTTTCCTCCTCCCTTTTCTTACTCCTTTTCCTTTGCTTTCTAACCTTGCCTCCACCTTTTCGCTCATTTTTCTCTTCTTTGGTTGTTTTTATAATTCTTAAAATCCCCTTTTTATCCTTTTTCTCCTCCTCTATTATCCTTTTTCTCCTCCTCTCCGGAAAGGACCCATTGTTCATCAAAGATGGCTTCTTCTTCCTCTTCTTCCTTGTCCCAGTCCTTCTGCTGCGTAATCAACTTTTCATAAGTACATAACGCCATTTCTAAAAATTGAAACAAAGCGCCCAAAGTATCTTCCTTTTTATATTTTTGATATTCAGCCTTTAATTCATCCACAAGCGATGCCATTATGAAAAGAGAAACTTTTCCCAAAACAACCACAAGTATTTTTAATCAAAAACAATTCAAAAAAAAAAAAGTTCCAAAAGTTACTACTTTTCTTCCTTCTTCTCTTTCTCTTTCTGGGGCTAATGTTTAATCAAAGAGGTCCAATTACCATATATCTTTCTTTGGGATTCTAGGCAATCTCCTCCTTTTTCAGCTTCTGCTCCAATTTTTTCTCCTCTCCCTTCCCACTTGCGATATCGATTTTAAATAATCAAAAATCCATACCTCCAACAAGGGTTTTCCAATTTCTTAAATTTTTCAATGTCCAAAAATCCTTTTGTCCCTTAGCTTCAACTCTCAAAACAATTCACTTTCAATGTCCAATATATCCAAACATTTCTGCTGTTTCCATGGGGTGGGAGAGTGAAGAAAAAAAAAAAAGTTCCCTTTAACAGCTTCTCCGCCGCTTTCACTCTTCTTAGGGATACAATGTATCCTCCAGCAATTCAAACAGCTCAGTTCCAGGCAATTTAAAGGATGTTACTTGACCCGGCTCAGACATCACTTTCACTCTTCTCCTCCAGCGCAATCTTACCCGGTTGCTGGCTTCTTCGTGGCGGCCATTACTGACCGCCGCTCCACCGCCTTGGGAAAAAGGGATTTTTCCGGCAAAGGGGGGGTCTGCGACACCCCCACCCCCCTATCCGACTCCCCTCTCTCTTCAGCTGTCCCTACAGGGCAGCCATATCCCCCTGACCCATCTGGATCGGGGGTACCTCGACGGCTAGCACAGCAGGAATCGCGAGCTGTCGCAAATTCCTGCTGCCCCGAAGCCACGCGAAACCGGAAGCCATTTATCCCTTATTCATACATCAGTGTGTCCACTTGCAACCGCTATAACTGCTCTGCCCACAGTCATGTATTTCAGTATGTTGTTGTATGGCCCAAATGTATGGAAGAACAAAAAATGTTGGGGCCTGGTTTGTGAAGTCTCTTCGCAAGGGTCCTGTGAGATGCCTTTGTACCATTTTGCTGGTAGGGCCAGCCAGTCTTTCTTACTTGGTGCTAGTGAAGTGCTGAATGAAGCTATGGACACTTCTTGTTTCCTTTTAAATGCTTCTGAGCATAGTGGTGTCCATGGTCAAGTAACACTTGTGAGAAAATAAAAAAGGAAAGACAGAGAAAAAGAGAAAGAGATGTTAATGACTTTATATCCACTCAATCCTATCATTTAGCAGACCAAAGTGAGTAGTAATGTTCAGGGACGGGCTACAACCTGTAACTAGTACTGTGAGTGCACACTTCATGCGCACACATGTGCAACATTTGCTAAACACCGATTTGAACCTCTCCAACTCACCACCTAGCCTTCCCCGGTAAGTAGAACAGCTGAGGCACAGTAATCCACTTTGCCGTGTGAATCAGCTGAGCTGCAAAAGAAAGAAATGTAAAACAGGATAGCACAGGGGCAGTTGGGTGGGGCCAACTGATCATCATTCGTGAGGGTTTGCTAGAATCAGTCCAAAACTGCAGCAGCCCACCACTGGTAATATTGGACCTAACAAGACAGATTTTTACCTGACTACAAAGACTGATTCTAAGAGAATATGATTTCTGTTTCCAAAATCAATTTATTAACATAAAGTTTACATCAGATTTGGGGGGAAAATTCAATTGTTTTGTTTTTGTTTACTTAATGCCCCCTAAATTCCAGAAAAACAAATGATGATGCTAGGTATCTAAATTTATTCCTTCTTTCCTGTTCCATCTTTTTCAAAAGAGGCCACAAAGGTATATATGATTTTCCTCTATCATCATATGAGTTGAATGAGTTTAGATGAGGCTAAGAGAGAATATAAAGCTCCACAATAATAGAACAAATTTCCCAAAAAGATAATGGGCACCCTTTCAAGTGGAAGCTTTGATTCCTGCATTGAACTAGAGGCTGATAGCCTAACTGGCCCCTTTCAAATCAATGTTTGTTTGACATCTAATCATCTTCATAGCTGGATGGAGATTTGAGTTGGATCTTTTCTGATTCTCATCTGACACTCCAACCTCTACAAAGTAAAAAAATTCCTCATGCTTGGTATCAATTTATACAAACATAAACTAGAAGATTTTGCCATTCTTTTTAATCTTTGTATATTAAGTACTAGCTAAGGCACAACCTGCTAGAAATGCAGCAAGTCAGATAGAAGTTTCATGGGTGACAAAATTAGTGAAGCAATGCATCAAGAGATTTACAGTAAAGAAATCTTGCAATCATAACCATATACTTGTCAGATCTGTGGGAATTTGAATAAGATATCCAAACATGCTACATATTATACAGTGCTACCATTTCTTCTTTTCTAAGATGAAAAATCTTGAAAGTAATGTAGATGAGTAGTTTCCAACCCCTTCATTGTTTAGCTTTCCATTTCACAGCTGACTTTGCCATCATTTGCCCTCCCCCCATTCCCAAGTCAACAGAACTTGCTAGATAAATATACATACATCTGCGGTACAGAACTAGTAGGTGAAATACCTTTGTTTTAATTGAGGAGTTGCTTCCTGATAGGGCTTCCACCCTACCTTGATAGAAATGGAATCTGCAAGTTCTCATTCAGATAAAATAAAATACAGCATGCCACTTAGTGTCAATGATGCTCCTTAATGAGGAATAGCAGTTATTCAGATGTAGATATTCACAATCCTTGTTCACAATTCAAGAAAGAGGTAATAATGTGTGGCCTACAAATCTCAGAATCTCCTTGGACTTTGGGCTAAAGAAAATGTAATGGGCAACCCCATCTATTGGAAAAGTTTGTTCACGATAACTTTCTTTGGGATTTAATTAAAATGTGGGAAGCCAAGTAGGCAAAAGGCCGAAGTATGGATTAATTAGAAGGAAAGGCATGAATTCATATACAGTGGTACGTTGGTACTCAACTGCTTTGAAACTCATCATTTTGACAAAAAAAAATTGTCCTGGTACTTGTTGTTCATTTGGTACTCAACGTGCAAGCTAAAACTTGTCAGTGTCAGTTGCCTCATGACTTACTACCCTTTCCAGCCAAAACAAAGTATGATGTGTTAGTACCTGCTAGATCTTGCCCTCTGCACATCCCTTGAAATCTTATCAAGAACTGCAGTGATGCAGGGGTTAGAATGCAATACTGCAGGCTACTTCTACTGACTGCCAGCTGACTGCAGTTTGGCAGTTCAAATCTATCTCACCAGACTCAAGGTTGACTCAGCCTTCCATCCTTCTGAGATCGGTAAAATGAGGACCCAATTTGCTGACTCTGTAAACCATTTAGAGAGGGCTGTAAAGCACTGTGAAGCGGTATATAAGTCAAAGTGTTATTGCTATTGCTATTTTAGCTTCTATGGTTATTTTGTGTATTTTTGCACTTTTTTTCTCTCATCAGTACAGATAAAATGAAGTTTTTATTTCATTTAATCCAAGTATTTTATTAATTTTTAGGTTTATTTCTCATGTAAAATAATGATACACAACTCATGCATTTTCTTTGGTTTGTGGCTGCATTACATTTATTTACATTATTCCTTATGGGAAAAATTTGTTTTGTACTCATCATTTTTTGTAATCATTACACCTCCTGGAACCAATTAACAATGAGTACAATGGTACCACTGTATATCTTTTGACCCTATAATATTTAAATAAAAGTATAGTACAATTCAATAAAAACAGGGCAAGAAAATTTATCTGACTAGCACGAATTTACCTTGGAAAGACATAATTTGATTTTTACAGGCTGGTATAATAGGAATAAAAAAAACTCATTATTTCCTTCCTTACCACTATGCAGATGTAAATCAATGCAATCTTCTACAACATGGTCCCTCTAGATCTGTTGGATGCTCATTCATAGTTCCCACTTAACATGGCCAACAGGAATTAATCATACCACTTTAGAATTCTGAAAAATTGGATAAATTGTTTGCTTGAATATGGATTACAAATGTTTAATTTGGAATATAAATACAGCAAATGCTCCTCAAAAAGGAAAAAAAACATTATTGAGGAAAATTAAAGCAAGATATAATATGTTTGCAAGAAGAACCAATAAGTAAAAGGGAGGTGAGGTATTTGACTTGGGAGACTAAATTTATATGTTAGATTTAGGATTTATATGGCAGAATAGCCCAAAGCACACATTCTGGTAGAGGAAAGTTCCTTGAGGATGAGTTCCAGCACAAGTCCAAAACCTTCTGGTCCTGGTAACTGACCCAGATTTTATCCTGCAACATTATCCTGGGATATACATTTACCTTCCTTCGTGACTAAATCTATAATTTGTCATCGTCATCATCATCATCATGCTCTAAATGATAATAAAGGGGAGTTTTTTAATTAGCTTATCAACAAATTCACATTTTTAAATGAGGTTGGTGTTTGATGAACATTGGAATAGAGTAGTCTTCCTGCAACTTGGTAGAATTTCAGAGAAGAAAATTAAACTCAACCAAGTTGCAAATTACCAAATACTTTTTTTAATTAAATGTGTCTGAGTGGGCTCCTCCCCCTCCTGCTCCTGCTCCTCTTCCTCCATGACTTGGAGGACAGAGGAACGGTACCTCCAAATAATATACTTATTGCTTTTTTATTTTTAAATATATATGTACTATAGAGGTACCATTCCTTTGTCTCCAAGTGTGATGGAGGAGGAGGAGGAGGAGGAACCCACCCAAGCACATACTTTTTATTTGAATAGCTGTGGAATCTGAATCAAAAGACTCAGTGTCTAATTTGTATTTTGAAAATGAATTATTCTGCATTAATCATGAGAGAAGCCTGCTCCACTTACATATCCTAAAAGCTTTCTTCCTGTCAGTAAAAAGAGCTCCTATTGAAATGATTGCAAACATGCCTTAAATCAAAATTAATCTGAATAAGTTTGACGTGGCCCTTTCCTAATTATCAATTCTCGGAAGCTATTACAAATGGAGTGACTTCCTATTCAAAGCTAGTCAAAGCTTTCTCTTACTCATATTATAATGACATCAAAAATGGAAGTACACACACGCAATCCAGTATCCATTGTCTGGCAGTAACACAGAGTACAAGGAAAGAACCAGGTAAATGATGGGAGATATAGTTAATCCACACAACTCCTTTTCCTTATTTGTCTCAACTATTAGTGAGAAAACCCATCTCAATCTACCCATTCTATGCTATAAATGCATTTGTATAAATACACCTTATGATCACGTGCAAATACATGTGATTTATGAATTAATGTGCTGTTCCACTTAAATAATAATAAAAAAATTGGGGACACACTGGAATGCATAGCCAGCATCCTTATTTTTTTTGCCATCAAGGTAACGCAAATCCAAAGCAATATTGTTGCCTATATAGTAGATGAATAATCAGTCTCTCATTTTAACTCCTATTTCATCTTATACTTATTGTTTTGGCAACAAGAACATGTAATTCTTAAAAAGCACAGATGTTGAAAGGTGTCTCAATCTGTCTGGGTTCAGAAGCTTAGATGAGTAGATTTAATTAGTATTTGGACAGATTAGTGTCATTAATCCTTGATTTACAACCACGGTTGGGATCAGAACTTCTGTTGCTAAGCAAGGCAGTTGTTAAGTGAATTGAGTGAATTTTTTTGACTTTTTTGCCACAGTTGTTAAGCAATCACACAGTCATTAATGTGAATCACATGGTCATTAAGCTTGAAAGTTTAAAAAAATACCTTGAGAAAAAGGCAGTAGCATGCCAGTTCCATATTATTGCCAAAAAAACCCCATCTGAACATATCTATGAACTTGATCTGAAGAAGCTTTCTCTATTTAATTATCTACTGGCAACTACTGGGTCTTCCCTTTTGTGATCTCTACGTAGAATTGTTCAGATGTCTCAGCAATTCTGCCTTGTGTATACCTTTAGCATAATACAGTTACAAGTTGTAGCTCATTAATAGAGGCTTCTAAAGTGGCAAAATAGATTTTAATCAAGTCAGTCATAGGCAAGTAGTTTTCATATTTGAATGCTGCTATGGAAACTCACTATTGATAGAAAAATAGCAAGAATGAGAAGAAGATGGGTCCGAATATTTGTTCCAAATGTGCTATCACTTTGGATGATAAAGTTTTCTCTGACAAGGAAGTTGCTTTTTACCACCTCAGAATTCTCACTATCTCATTTTACATGCATGTATAGATTGGGTCAAGAGACAATTTCAAATGTGTCTGTGTTTTGAAGTGATTTGTAGCCAGACTCTACAAACTGAATTAATAATCAGTCTGAAAGTTACTCGCTCTTACTGACACATTTCTTACACCACTGTTTGTTAAAAAAAAAAAAAAAAGAAATATAATTACAAGGATTCAGCAAACATTTCCACCAACATACTGTGGGAAAGGTTGACATACAAAACAATTGATGGGAAGTTAGGAACTACAAGGCACTATATTTATCATGAGGAATAATGAAGAAATTTTTCCAATGACAGCAGAATCTTAAAAAGGAATTATAGCCTCATCATTTAAAAGAATATTGCTTTTGGTTTTATTCTGAAGTGCCCATCAGTCTAAACCAAGAACAAAAAAACAAAAACCCAGCAGGCAAGGAAGGAGAAAAATTAGAGAAATGTTAAGTATTTGCATTTTTTGCTTTCATGCATCAAGTAACACTAAGGAAGACTATAAGGAAATATAAATAGTTAAATTAGTGCTTTATTATCTATTTTGAAAAGCAGGTAATAAAAATATATTATTGAGAAACTGCAGAGGTGAAAAAAATGAGAAGTGGCTTGCTGCTTATGGGTGAAAATTTTTGAATCTATGTCAACATTCCGTAGGAACTGAGTCTCAAATAAGATGAACATTCGTTCCTTTTCAAAGACATTTGAATGGTTCAGTGCAAAAAAAAAAAAAAAAGAATGCTGATGTGATATTTAAAAAGTATTCCTGACATTTGAAGTCATTTTTTTTTTCCTTCTCTACATAAAATTGAATGTTTTGCTTCCTGCAATCCAGTTAAGAACTTTTCTGGTGATGGTAACATCTATTTTCAGAAAATACCCATTTTGCACACTGAAGACAAACTGCAATACATCCGCCAACACCAAAAAGTGACATATTATCAATTAATGCAGTCATTCGTAATCACTGTTTTCCACCCAGGGGAAAAGAACCTTTCTTCTCTTGCATCTAACTGCAGCAGAAACATGCTCTGGTCATTTCTTTCTTCAACTGGATCTTTATCATATTGTCTCTGTTTACCTTCCAATACCTGAAGCAGGCTTAAATCATCAACATAGCATTCTCTTCCCATCTTGATAGAGGTTTTGCTCATTCTGACATGCTTCACCAACCATTAGTGAATTTTAGGCTTGACATCAGTCCAGCATCTGTCAGCCATTTTAGCTAGGGCTGGCATGTGTCTTCCATTTTGGTCTCTGGGTATTCTCTTCCAAAACCTCCTACCTCAGGCAGAGGAAGAATAATAGAGTTGGCAGGAATGTTGGAGATCTTCTAGTCCAACCCGCTGCTCAAGCAGGACACCCTATACCATTCTAGACATATGGCTGTCCAATCTCTTCTTAAAAACCTTCAGTGATAGAGCACCCACAACTTACAGAGGCAAGCCATTCCAATGGTTAATTGTTCTCACTGTCAGGAAACCTCTCCTTAGTTTTAGGTTGGGTCTCTCCATGCATAACTTCTTGTCCTGCCTTCAGATGTTTTGGAGAATAAGGTGAACTCTTTTTCTCTGTAACAGGTATATTATTGCCCACAGCATTTTGCCAGTGCATTAATTGCATTAATGCAATAAGATTTGTCTGGCATGATCTATTTTTGACAAACCCATATTGGCTTCTAGTAATAATTTTGTTTGCTTCTATACATTTGCAAATCTGTTGCTTGATGATCTCTTCCAGGATCTTCTCAGGTATTGATATCAGGCTGATTGGTTTGCAGTTTTCTGGATCTATTTTTTTCCTTTCCTTTTATTTTTTTTAAAGATGGGAACCATGTCAGCTTATTTCTAGTCCTCTGGTAGTTCCCTATTGCTCCTCCAGGATCTTTGAAAGATATAGTTTGATATAGTTTCAGGCATGGGTGAAATGACTGGAGACAATCTTAGTTGGTGAACTTTCAGCTCTTTATTACATAGTGACTTAAGATGGTGAACAACAACAACTCTGCCTTATATAGGTGACCTTAATGTGAAATAACCAATAGGGAGCTGTAAGACGCTAGCTCCAGAACCAATAAGAGTCCTTCGTTAAGGGCCAATCGGATTCTCTGAACCCAACCAATCCGATCGAGCCGCTTAACACCCAATCAGAAGTGCAGGGCCAGAACCCTGCACTTTACCCCAAGCTTGCTTTTATTTAAACTATTTACATACATAACATAGTTTAGTGGTTCTGAGATTGCTAAAAGAGCCCAGTTCTTTCCATGTGGGCTCTCTGAGATCTTCAAACCAATCCCTGGCTCAAACACTTGGCTCAGCCTGTTCAACAGCCGATCTGTAGGCCCAGCAAGCGTGCGTCAGGGGGAAATAAGACAGGGAAAGAGAAAGGCAGCTTCATGGCGCAACTCTGTCTGTGCCCCTTCTGAAGTAGGACTGCATCTGTTTTCAAAAGAAGGCCAATTTTCAGTTAATATCAATGCTGAATATAAAACACTTGTGAAACAATAGTTACTAGTTTTGACAGGTAGCTAAGCCCACTGGTCTGCCAAAACTTCTCCTCCAGTCCCAGCCAAAATGTATGTTAATGAGACTGGAGAAAGTTTCCTATTGACTGACGATATTTGGTGTGAAGAAAGGGAAACAAAACTGGAGTAATCCACCACTTTCTACAAATACACGACTTGTACTTTGTAAATAAAAATAGCACTAATTCCTAGGACAACAGTCAATTAGGTGTAATGTGATACTGACAACACCTCATGATGATTCTGCCCTAAATCTACAAACTCAATTTTGAGACGGCTTTGAAATATTGCAAGCCTCCTCATGGAAACAATGAATTGCTAGTACCCTTTATCTATTTCCCATTCTCTATTTGCTGCTGTTCTTATTTTGTAACATCTTGCTTGTTAAAGAATTCTGGATAATTTGGCAGTTTGCACACCTTTTTACATAAGCTTTTGCTCATCAGAATCAAAGCACCAATAGAATAGAATTTTTTATTGACCAAGTGTGATTGGACATACAAGGAATTTGTCTTTGGTGCATATGCTCTCAGTGTACATTAAGAAAAAATAAAATACATTCATTAAGAAACATAATATACAACACTTAGCAATAGTCATAGATTACTAATAAGCAATCAAATCATACTAGCAAACAAATAAATGATATAAATTATAAAGATACAAGCAACATAGTTATAGTCGTAAGTGGGAAGAGATAGGTACTAGGAAGGATGAGAAGAAGAATAGTAATACAGTCTTAGTCATTAATAATAATAAGCATTAGAAAATATATTATTTTTCCATCAGACATTTTTACAACAATCACTTTCTATAGACCATGGTGAAAGATAGTTTAAGATGTGAAATTATTTAGATTTTTTTCCATGTCATTTCTAGGCATTGTTTAGAGAGATGGTGGAGGAGGGACAGGATTCATGAGATAATCCTTCCACTTCCAAAGAGAACAGCCTGCATAAACTGGTTTACACAAGAACACAAGATTGAAAAAAGTCAGAGATAATGTTTTATTTTTAAAATCAAAGTATAGTAAATATACATTAAATTTAAAAATGGAATACAAATCCAATAGCATTTGGGAGTCTTGTCCGATACAGTGCCAAAGTAGATTTTTCCAAGACTCTGAGGCTAAACAACATATTGACACTCAACAAAATTGACTGATGTTTGAAGATCTAATTTTCTCACCTTCCTTTCTTTCGCAAATGACTGGACACATATACACAGCCCATCCTCTGAAATTATTTAAGTCAAATGAAACTAAAAAAAGAGGAAAAAGGAGATGAGCAATGAGAATAAGTAGGAGAAAGAAAGAAAAGGAAAAAGAAGAGATACTATGCAAGGGGAGTAGTGGAGCAATGGAACTTTTAATGTGCATTTGAAGACAAAAAGAATACAATATTAATACAGTACTCATTTCCCTTTCTTATTATTTTTGTCTATTTTTAAAAGAAATAATACAGCTCTTTCTTAACCTCCCACATGCCGAATCATGCAGATTTTCTCCCACAGCTCAAAAAGTTCTAGTTGCTAATTCGAATACATTCATAATGATTTACCATCCAAATTCACTATGGAATTGGGCAGTTTAATTAATTAATTTATTAATCAAAAGACATGTCTTAAGCTCAACTTCTCAATTACGTTTTTTAAAAGAGGGAACAATCCAAACTGGAAGATTTGTACACACAATATTCTGATCCCTCTTCCATTCCTTTTGAAAAATCTTCTTGTTCTGCTTCTGTCTGCTATAAATGTCCCAATAAATCTCCTTTTCTGCTCCTCCATGTGGTTTTGTATTTTATTAAGCATTGAAATTTAAAAGATAAAAATTAATACAAAGTAAAATAGCAGAGGAAAAATGGAAAATACAGAAAATTGTATGTGTGTATATATACACACACACATACATATACAATCTATATAGCTACAATCTCATATATATCTCTGTCTATGATTGTATGTATCTCTATATCTCTATCTATCTATACATGTTTGTGTGTGTGTGTTTTCTTATGTGTGTAGGGGGGAAGAAAAAAATAAGAATACGGTAAAGAAAAGGACACAGACAAACTCTCTAAAATAATGCAAATGACCAGTTGTCTGCAGGGAATATAAAGCTTTCCATTCCCCACCAGTCAGAACTGAAGAAGCTTCTTGGATGAGAAGCAAAGCATCTTCAAAGAAAAACAAGAAAGTCCAGTTGTTTCTTGAAAAGAGAAAACCTTTGGGACAACTGTGATCTGGTTGATTGAGAATCTCCATAGACATTTATTTCACTAAGGAATGAAAGAAACTTGCTCAGTGTAGTAAAACTTGCAGTTCTCAACATTTTTAGTATTTGAAAAGCAGTTAACAAGCAATTTCCAAAGTGATTAAGAATGGAAATATGCAACCCCGTGCCATAAAAGTGCTGCCTGCAGTTTGGGCAACAATATAGCACTCTTTTGTCTTCCAAAAGTCTAAATCTGGTGGAGACCATTGCATTTTCCTTGTGAAGAGCCACTGTCTGAAGCAAATGAGGGTGATCCCAAGTCCTCTCCTTGCTCAGAGTGGAATCCCAAAGAGTCAGTCCACTTTCCAGATCTTCATTCTGCCATAGTCATCAGCTTCACTCTCAGTGGGGCTGTCTTCAATTCATTGTTTCATCCAGGGAAGTCCTCTCCTTCTCTGTGTTCTCATGAAGACTTCCATGAATCATTCTACATGTCTTTTCTTTTCCATATAAGAATGGCTACTCTGGTATGCTAGCCATAGTCCCTTTTCATTTCTTCTATTAAGCTGCAAGCATCCATTTTAATAGCAGACAGTGGTGGTATTCAATTTTTTTTACTACTGGTTTTGTGAGCATAGCTTAGTGGGTGTGGTGTGGCTTGGTGGGTGTGGCAGGGGAAGGATACTGTAAAATCCCCATTTCCACCCCACTCCAGGGGAAGGATACTATAAAATCCCCATTTCCACCCCACTCCAGGGGAAGGATACTATAAAATCCCCATTTCCACCCCACTCCAGGGAAAGGATATTATAAAATTCCCATTCCCTTCCCACCCCCACTAACCTGCTTTCCAGTTCTGTTCTCCTGTGCAGGGCAACAAAAGAAGATCCAGCCAATCAGCTGGGACTCTGATCAACTGGGACTTGGGAGGCAATGAATAAATAGGGGCGGGGCCAACCAGAGGTGGTATTTACTGGTTCTCCAAACTACTCAAAATTTCTGCTACTGTTTCTCCAGAACCTGTCAGAACTGACTGAATACCACCTCTGGTAGCAGTGTTTTGTCAAAGTATGCTTTGTGCAGTACTTTGTGCTTGATGCAGGGTATCAACATTGCACCATTGAAGTCTGTTCAAGAAATTTGTGAAATCCAAACAAATCTCCAATTGTAGGTTATAGTAAGTTATCAGTGCTCAAAGAATTTGGGTTTATCCAGAAAATGTCCAAGCAAGCTACCTCACTAGCAAGCAGGATAAATCTCCACCAGAAGGGAGTAGGTTAATAAGGGGAGATTGGGTTAATTGAATAACTTAGAAATGCTATTATTCTAAAAAAAGTATTACTGTATACCAGTTTTGTTTGTCTAGATCGGTCCTCAAATATTTCCCCCACTAAAGCTGAATTTTCACTGACAATAACTTGACAGCAAACTGTAATTAAAGTTAACCTTTTGAGTATTTATCTGACATGTTTTCAGACTTACTCATAATGAGATATGCTGGTTTATGAACCATAATAAAGATTTGATTTGATTACTTGAGATGAGCAGTTTCAGTTGAACAGGTAACATTTCAGCAATTAGATTTATACCTGTCAGGCTGCAAACAGTTGGGCAAAAGCAAGGAAGCAAGAACCACACAAACTTCAGTAAAATATCCATCATGCTAATCTGTAGAGAGAGTTCTGGAAACTCTAAGAGGAATTTTCTAACCTCATTTATAGGCAGATCTCCTTGAATGATCTAGAGTGCTCTTTCCCTGGTTTCTTGTCATTTATAAGATAAGTTATCAAATAATTTGTATTCTATCTCTTAGGGATTTTTAATGAAACTTTATTATTTATTTATCATATATCATCTAATACATGTATAATTATATTTTTCAAACTGATAGTAAAAAATAAAGGGTATTTATTTTTACCAAAAAATGAGACACTGAAACAAAGTCAAAAGGTATAATGAAAATCTTAATAAGGAGGAACTTTCAATAGTTCATTTTCCCTTTTGTTATCCCTAGCCACTAATCATAATTAAGGATTTATATGTTTCTTGAAATCTTGCTTATATTTTTATTGTTTGTGTTTATTTAAAGAGTGTTCTTCAAACCTGGCAACTTTAAGATTTATAGACTTCAACTCCAGAATTGCCTAGCTACCGTAGTATCTTAAGTTTGGCAAGTATGAAAAACACTGATTTAAATAATTTCATCTCACCGATTAACTTTTTCTTAGAAATTATATTCACCTTCTTTTAATTGTTAACATCCACTCTCCCTTCTATTTCATTTCCAAACTTCTTAGAAATGTTACATTAAGAACCCTTTTCATCATCTGCAGTATCTTTGAATAAATAGATGCCACTTTCTTCCCCCCTTAATCTAGGGATGGGATTCAAAAATCCCAACCACTGGTTCTCTGCCCAGTTGCTGGGTGGGCATGGCATACTGGAACTTTTGGGAGGGTCATTTTTCACCTTCCCCAGAGTCCAGAGGCTTCCCTTAGGCCTCTGGGAGGGTGAAAATAGCCTCCCCCAGGTTTCAGAGGCCCTCCAGAACCCCGGAAACAGGCCCATTTCTAGACTTTCAGAACTTCCGGGAGGGCCATTTTTTCTCTTCCCCAGAACCCTGAGGCTTCCCTTGAGCCTCTGGGAGGGCAAAAACAGCCTCCCCGGGCTCCAGAGGCCCTCCAGAAGCCAGAAACAGCCCTGTTTCCAGAGTTCCAGAATTTCCCGGTCATTTTTCACCCTACCAGAGTCTTCACACAGACCCTGCACTTACCTGCACCCAAAACAGGTTGCGTTGGGACTCCTGAGAGGGGAGGGGAAGGGTGAGTGGGGCTAGCCGGTCAGTTCAACTACTGGTTTGGTGAACCAGATGTAAATTTAACATCCGATTTGTCCAAACAGGCCCAAACCAGCTGAATCCCACTTCTGCCCTAATCTTAAATTCTGGTGTTAGTTAGCCAATAATTTTATAATGGCTAGAGATCATAACCCCAGAATCCTTTGGATTTCACAACCTGATAACTCAGCTTCCCAAATACCCTTAATTAAAATATAGTTCATTAATTAGTGGTGAATGAAGTTTGTACAGATCCAAAGGCACCATTTGTGCAGTGAGGAAATGCAAGTTGGTCTCCTGATCTTTCAGAGGGCTGCATTAGATCATCAGTGGAAGAGGTGATGCCACTTATTTCAAACCATTTATTTTCATATTAGAAAATTATATGAAAAATGGAAATGGGATACCTTTTGGAAGCAACTGCACCATCTCACCCTTAAGCTAAACATTTAAAATTCCTTAAAACCTGACGGTGCTTTTGCTTTTTGGTGGAACCTGAAGGAGTCTTTTCTGAAGATGCGGTTGGCCTTGGGAATGTAACTTTCATTAGTGCTACTGGAAGATTTCCTATAAATAAAAACATACATACAACTACTATCTAACAGCACATATAACTTGGCTTTGAACTGCAAAACTGGAGAGCAGAGGAGAATCGCCCACCTTAAATGTGAAAATGTATAGGAATGGAGTTTTCCCATGTGTTTCATGGCCTATGTAAGGGAAACAGGTGCTATGTAGGTCTTTTCCAAGCATTTCATTAGCATCCCATGATCAAGCAGAAATCATAGAACTGGAAGCAGTTCTGGAAGCGGTTCTCATTATTTTCTTATCAGACAATGAAATGTTTTGGAGATCACCATTCGACCATAACAGACTTCTATTCAACCTGTTTTGTCCAAGCTTTCTTTGACCAGAATTTTTAGGGATTAATAGTCCAGCAGCAGGCTGAGGATGGAATTGGTTGATTTTTTTTATTCTGAATATTGCTTCCCATTCAAAGCATCTCAGTGCATATAATTTACTCTTTCATTAAGTAAGAACATGAAATCTAGCCTTTTTCTCTGGGTTGCAGAGAAAAAAGTATTCATTGTCATTTCAGGTGATACTTTAAATGTACTGTGGCTTCAATCTTCACTTCCCCACAATCAAGAGACCCTGTATTTTTGCTTTTGTGTCTTTCATGCCCCTTGATTATTTCAATTTCTTTTCAATTTTAATTATTTTGTATTATTTAATTATTTTTATTGCTTCAATTCCGTTCTGATTTTTTAATTCCTTTCTGGTTTTTTGCTTTTTTGAAATAAAGATTCCTACTCTGTACATAATTTACTCCATTAGCATACAATAAAATAGAATTATTATTTCTGGTGACTTGGAAATTATTTTCTATTAATTATTTTCTATTAATATTTAAACGTCCATTAGCCTTTTCTGCAATGGCCCCAGACTCATGACTCCTGTTCAGTTTGAGATTAATTACAATCTTGACATCCTTTTCATATGTGTTGTGCCAAGCAGATATGCCCCCAGCCTCTTCCACCACCGAATGCTAGACCTGTAGTTTGGTTTTTGACAATGAGCCTGCCCAATATTAATTGTTAATCTATATCAACATAACTTCTGTTTGAAATTTCATGAGGACTGCAACACACAGTGTGTATAAAATTGATAGATCCCCCAGCAGATTATTAGGAATTAGTGGTAAAACAGCAACAATATTTCTCAGACCATCATTTTTTAATAGACTGGGTCTGATTTTGTTCCTGTCTGTCATGTTTCTTTTACCTACTTGCTTTACTTATCCATAGATTTCTCCTGGGTTTTCTTGAGCTATTTCTGGACACAGTTTCTACTTCTGAACACGATTCCTCTCTAGACTGATCTAGTATGTTCTGCAAACCTTATTTAGCATCCCTGGGATACATTTAGAAAACTTGGAAGAACAATTGGAACTAAAGAAAGCCTGGAGTGGGGACAGCAGGGAGGGCGGAGGGTTGAGTTGTAAAATAGATCATTGTTATAGCGCTAGTCTAATTTCCAAGAGGTGGTAGTGTGCTTGGTTGTTATGGAGATATTGTGTTTACTTTGCTGTTATTGTAGAAAGAGCATGAAACAGAACAGTGTTTATAAATTGAGAAATGAATGCTGGGTGAAGTTCTACAGATGGGAAATGAAGGCAAGCAGCATATTTACTGTTAAGATCCATCTGTTATCTGGGGGCAGTTGTAATTTAATAACTGGAGGAGTTTATACTATGTCAAGCCAATATTTTCCTCCCCTAAAATCTTATCCTAGCATGCAATCTTCCACTGCTTGATCAGATGAATATTTTGCTCACAAATAATATTTGGATTCCTGATTGTCCTCTTTCTCTTGGATTTAAATAGTTTTAACAATCTGATCCATAAACTTTTATATTTAAGAGGGAAAACCTCAGTGGTGGGATTCAACTTTTTTTTTACTACCAGTTCTGTGGGCATGGCTTGGTGGGCATGGCAGGGGAAGGAGACTGTAAAATCTCCAGTCAGAGGTGGTATTTGCCAGTTCTCCAAACTACTCAAAATTTCCACTACTGGTTCTCCAAAACTGGTCAGAACCTGCTGAATACCACCTGTGGAACACCTGTGTTATTGTATAATATAAAGGATGCAGCAATTTTGAACACTGAAAACTTGCAGTAACTAATTTTGTATCTTTGGTAATTTTCCTATGAAATATACACAGATCTCACTACCTAAGACCAGGGTAGGCAATGTGCCTTACTTCTGCCAAAAAGAAATACAAATTAATAATGATTTGAATAAGAAACTTTGGCTGGATGGCAAGAATATAGAGAATCCTTAAAACTCACCCCAATTGTCCTCAAATAATTTCTCTTTCACAAATAAATTCTACTGAACATATACCTAGCAAAAAAAAAAAAACTGCACCCAAACAAATCTTCAGGTGTTTCTGTGAGAAGACAAGGAGAGAGAAATACATTTTACCTTTTTAACTGTGGCTATAAGACAAATTTAAAGGTATCAGTCAGGATATTCAGTTATGGTTGCTATTGGTAAACGCTCATCCACTTTTCTACAATTAACATAAAATGCTGTCTTAGATTAAATTTGACCATTGAACTATCAGGTCTCACCAATCCAGGATCCTGAATCTATCAGATCTAGCTTTTCTGGCAACAATTTCCCAATATTTCTGACTAAAGTTATCAGTAGTCTGGGGAACTAAATCTTAGAAGCTTGAAAGATAAGGGCCTTCAAATACAAATCAAAATATTGGGAACAGTCCTTTGTCTAAAGAAGGAAAGACAAAATATGTTTCAAGCACAATTCATGCAAAATGTGTCAGGAACAAAGCTTGATTGTAGTAGAAGATGGGGGACCAGTCATGAATCACCTTTTTAAAGTGAAACACATGACCTAGAAAGCTTTAAGCAAAACTTCAAACAATCTTGTTTCCAACTGGCAAGATTGGAAATATATTTTGTGGAAACAAAGGTAAAGAGAGATTTTAGCATTTCATTTTATTATATTTATTAAAGGTGTTTTGGGGTTGATTAAAGCAGCAGGTTGTAAACAGCTTACAAAAGCTACAATATATAACAATAGTATCAACAAAAAACTAATCAATACCAACAATGTATATGATCAACAATCCAACATTCAATCATTATAATAACAAGAACGATCAATTGTTCGTTTTAGTTTGCAATAAAGAATTTTATCCTGCCAGAAACTTCAAATGAGTCTGAGTCCAGCAGATAAATGAAGCCTTGCAGAGTCAGGTTGATGGCTGAGACCTTAGTCTGCAACTCACCCTAACTGGAAGACAGTACAATAGCAAAACTTGAATCATTATTGAATCATTGATCTTGCTGTCATTTGATTAACATAATTAAAATGTAACAGTTATAAAACAGGTAGACTACTTAAATCCTTACAATTAATTTACAATAATAAATAATTAATACAATAATGATATAACTATTCTTGCTATCTGAATATTTTATATCTTCCAGTTTGAGGCTGATTCCCTAGAGGCTTCTTACTTGTCTCCTTTAATTAAACTTTTTGAGTGGGTGGATATTCTGTCATTGATTAAAAAGCATACAAAGAAATGTAAAGTGCAGATAGAAAATGAATTGGACATATTATATTCTAGTCTAATTGTTCAGATACTTTATTGGCCATTAAACTATCTCAACATAAGTAGTAACATGACAGCCAATGCAAAATTATTCCAGCCAATTTATGGAACCAAGCACAGATTGCATTGGAAGGATTTTTATGTTGAGTAACAATGACTGGAGATGCAGCAGAGATAATGGATATGTTCCAATAGACAGTGGGAAGCATTCCATTTTGATTATATCTATAGTAAAGAAGGGATGGAAAGCAGTAGGAAGCTCTAGGAAGGCAGTTGTATGCGAATGAAATGTGTCCTGTCTCCTCTAAACTAGGCAATTATCTTAGGTACAGTGTCCAGTGTTAACTGCAGTACAGTTCAGTTGCCAACTGATTAGGTAAATGTATTCGCAGTGTGAAGGGACTGTCTTTTTGCCTATAGTAGTTGAAAAGTCTTGGATTGCTCCTACAGGCAAGTTAACAGTTGTTACCTAAAGATTGTGGAGATTTAGTAAAGCCACATTAGAAGATCAGTTAGAAGATTTGGTCTGAAGTCAAGCTGACCAGAATTAGATGGATTTTGAATCATTAAATGATCCATTCAAATCACTTAAATGATTTGTATAATTAATTCAATTCAATCCGATTCATTGCTTAAATCATGTCAGGATTCCAGATCTCAGAATTCCTCAGCAAAAGTCCTAGCTTGGAACATTTAAACAACTGTATCATTCCTTAAGAATAAAACAAATACTTTGCTTCATACTAGACTCTGGCTTAAAGTTCAGATTGTATGAGCTGCTTGGCATTAAGTTAAATTTATCTTCTTTATCTTTTTAAAAAAATATATGAAAAAACAAATTAGTTCTGACAACTTGCTTTCCATAGTGGAGCTATTTTCCATAAAGTAGAATTGGGAAAGTCAGAACAGAATCCAGCAAAAAAGATTTTGCTATTTCTTACCAAATGGTATTATGATATTACTGGTACAAACCTTATGTAAGATGCAGCTTAGATAAAATTCAGTTGTTGGACTATTTATTAAAACTATTATATTTGGGTAACAAAAATAGACACTGAATGATTCTTGATTGTGACTTAGAATTCTGGAGCTTAATATCTCAAATAAAACAGTCTAACACTAATCCAGTTCTTATGAAAACAGGTATCACCAAACAAATATTATATAAATACTGCCTTCAGAAATAGTGATTGTTTTTAATTTACAAAAGAAACATACTAAAGCAGGGGTCCACAACCTCCAGTCCCCAGACCGGTACCGGTCTGTGGATCATTTTTTACTGGGCCGTAAAGCTTGGGCGCCGCCATCTTGTTTTGATGGCGCTTCCAGGTTTTCAGTTGCTTCGGGGTTTTCAGTTGGAAAGCGGCGTTTGGGTGCTCGTGCCTTAGTTTCGTCAAAAAGGGGGGACAGCTTCAAACGAAGAGCCATCCCAATGGTGGTGGAGTCTTGCATTACTCAGGTACTGGTCCGTGGAAGAATAAATAATTGTGAAACCGGTCCCTGGTTCAAAAAAAGCTGGGGGCCACTGTATTAAAGTATAATCAATTAAGGAAACAGAACAACTTTTCCTGACTCATCATCAAAGGGCTCTGGGTCTCTGCTCCCTTCTGTCTTAGGCTCTAGTCCTGTTCCTTCATTCTGCTTTATCCAGTTGCTTCGTGAAACATACAGCTTTGTTGAGAGAAAACAGAATCCAAACTGGAACCGAGAAAAGCTATTTAACAAGGAAGAACTTTAGAATTGAGAAGTGAACAGAGTTCCCCAGTTATTATCCCTCTCCAGTTTCTCCCCAAAAAACCTTTCTGTCTATCCAAATGGTCCCAAAAGCCTGCAGGTGTGCATTTGAGACAGTGCTAACTCCTGGTGACTTGTCTTGACTAGTCCCTGCAGTATTTCTTAGCAACACTTTTCTAAAGCAGCAGTCATCCCAGCTGACTTTGTTTCTAAGGCAGAACTAGAACACATGATCTCCCAGCTTTTTGGTTGATGCCTTAACCACTACACCCACCTATCCAAAAGCATGCATGCAAACTGTTATTGTAAAGTTAATCAAAATGTTAGCCATGACCATTTTCTAGGTTCCATTGGGCACTCCAATTATATTTTCGCTCTTGGACTAACTGCAACACAAACATGCCTGGGCAATGTATTTTTTTCTGCTGTGCCCCCTTGGCACTGCCTTCATCTCATATCCAACAAATACCTAAAATAATCTTAAATTACCCTTAGTTGCACAGATGTTTTTAAAGCAACATCATCATCAGTCTCATCACGTGTAAAATCTATTAGAATTTATCTTGGAGAGAAGTCAAGTGACTGGGAACTCTGGCAGTTGAGACCCAAAAAAAACCTAACAAATTTCACATTGGTACAGCTTTCTCCAGATTCAAGAATACCTACTCCGAAGTAGGAAAAAGCTCTAAGCCTCCACATTTTGTTTTGATTTTTGACTCCTGGTGACTCTGTAAAGTTAATCTACTGTGCCTTCAATCCTAACAACTTATAAATTGGTCATGTTGCCACACAGCATGTTTGCTATTTCTAAACCAAGTCAATGAATTGTATCTAATTCTATGGGGGTCAGACTGATTTTCCTTCAGAATCCCCACGGCTAACTTAAAATGCAGAAGAAGTTTCTGACCTTACCTTACACCGATGAAGAAGAAAAAACCCAATTTAATACGATTAAAAAAAGCAAAACTCACAATAAAATAAAAAAGGAACAAAGGCTAGGCTTGTTTGAATATTTCTGATGGTGAGGTAGAAGTTCCATTGACAAAAAAAAATGTTAAATTCACTTTACTTGTTATTGGTTAGTTACTTGCACAATAACATATTTATTCCATTACTTGAGTATTAGCATTTTAATTTGTGCTATTTAATTTGCGATGCAATGAAGGTTCTAAGAATTATTATTTTCAGCTTGCTATCTGGCTTAGAGAAAGTTGCCTTACATTGAATCAGAAGTTGTAAACTGTTTAATTGGTTTTTCTGATGGTTTTCGTTTTCGTTCTTTATTTGTACTATAATTGGACTTCTTTGTTTTTAATCATGTGAGCATTCAGAATCATTCATGTGAGATGAGTAATTAAAATAAATACATAAATATTAAGCAATCTATTTCACTATTTTTTACACAGTTTAACAATGACTCCCCAGGACTGTATCCTTATCTTTTTCAGGGACAGAGACTAAACCTAACACTTTCCACATGCAAAGCATATGTTCTCTCACTGAGCCATATAGCTACATAATAACATTCCCAGATTTCTCTAGGAAAGTGCGGTTCCTGTGAATCGGCTAAATTCCATGATTTAACGTTGTAGATTCATGGAAGCAAACATAGTGAAATAGATACTCATGACTTATATATTTCCTTTAATGATATACAATATGATGAAAACAGTTATCATAGAATCAGGATTTACAGATGTGACTCCATGCTTGTAGTGAAGTACTGTGTGAACTTTGACTTTGAAAACCAATAACTACTAAAGGCTTATTATGTGGTACCTGTATTATGACATGCAGGCTTTTGAAATTTCAAATCACACTGTAATCATAGACCATTGTTAGATCTGGGAGAGTGGGAACGGAGATGAGGCATCGAATAGTGACTCCAACTCTTTATTAGTGACTTCAGAACAGAGCGAACAACAAGGGCAGCAGCAGCTCCTTTTATAGAGCTGGCTGCTGTCACAACACCCAATGATTTGAGTTTGCCGCGCTGAGAGCGTCCAATCAGCAGCAACCCGCTATCAGCCAATCCGATCAGCCAAAACTGACCAATCACGATCCGCTGTCAAACGGGCCAATCAGAAGTGCAGGCTAGGAACCTTTCGTGGAAAGAAAACTACTAGAATCACAAACTAATGAGTTTGCTTAGTTCGTAACACCCCTCCCCCCTAGGTTCCATCTCAAGGGTGAGGTGATGTATTCACGCAGATAGGCAGGTCGTTTCACCTGCTTACCTGATCTACATTGCTCCATCAGTCCTTGGCTGGACTCTGGTTCTGGTGGGTTGTTTGTTAGACTCAGCGGTAGTGGTGATCCGACTTCTCCGTTGGGTGACTCGGGGTTGTCATCTCTACTCCCGTCAAGGCTGCCGTCTGGATTCTCTGGGATTGCTGATGCCTCTGTGCTGCTCCGCGGTGAGATGGCCATCTGTCCCGGCTCCTCTTTGGAAGGTGAACACTCCAGGTTTGGTTGCACTGGTCACTGAGTCTCGCGTACTGGATCAGGTACTAGTTCATTTTCGGCCCCCTCGATTTCCCTTCCCCCCCCCCGGTTTGGAGTTCAGGGTTTGTGAAAGGGGTAGATGCCAGCCTGGAACGTAACTGGTCGATGTGGCACTTCCACAGTCTCCCATCATTAGTTTGCAAATGGTAGGAATGGGGACCCATAAGTTGCGTTATGGTAGCAGGGATCCACAAAGGGTCACCGGTAAGGTTTTTTGCAAAGACTGGGTCGCCTACCTTGAATGTGAGGTACTTGCTACTGGAACCCAGAGGCTTTTCCGGCGTGTAGGCAGGGTGTAGACAGTCAAGATGTGATCGAAGTTTCCAGCCCATCAGGAGCTCGGCTGGGGTTTTGTTTGTGGTGCTGTTTGGAGTGATATGTTGGAGGAGAAGCATCCTGGTTACCTTGTCGTGGATGCCCCCTTGTTTCATCTTGTGTAAGGTCTTCTTTATGAACTGGACCATTCGTTCAGCCCTACCGTTGGCCGCAGGGTGAGCCGGCGATGTTAAGGCGTGGTATATCCCCCGGTCTGCTAGGTACTGTTCAAATGCCAAGGCGGTGAACTGTGGGCCATTGTCTGAAACTAAGACGTCTGGCAACCCGTGTGTGGCAAATAGTCTGTTTAATTTGTCTGAAACTAAGACGTCTGGCAACCCGTGTGTGGCAAATAGTCTGTTTAATTTTTTAATGACTGCTTCTGTGGTGGTGTTCTTCATTTTGTGGACCTCAAGCCAGTTGGAATAGGCATCTACTGTTATGAGAAATGTATGCCCTTTGGTGGGTCCCGCAAAATCGATGTGGATACGGGACCAGGGACCTCGGGGTGCTTCCCATTCAGTTGGTGGTGCTTTCGGTGGAACTGAGCGTGTTTCCTGGCACTTGTTGCAGGTGGCCACCCAAGTCTCTATTTGCTTATCTATGCCAGGCCACCAAGCGTAGGTCCTTGCTAGTGCCTTCATCCGCATGATACCTGGATGTCCATCGTGCAATAGTTTTAGGACTTTATGTCATAGTCTATCTGGGATGACAACTCTGTCTCCCCATAACATACATCCCTTTTGGGTGAAAAGTTCTGTCTGCCTGTGCTTGAAAGGCTTGAAGGTTTCGTTGAGTTCATTGTCAGGCCAACCTCTTTCTACCCAGCTGAGGACTCATGCTAAACAAGGGTCTTTCCTTGTTTCAGATGCAATGTCTTGCACAGTCAGCGGTGATGAAGGGAGTGTCTTGATTTGTAGTACAGCTAGGGTTGGAGCTGGGTCATCTATGACTTCTGGTAGCGGTGAGCGGCTCAGGGCATCAGCGTGGGGAATGGCTTTCCCCGGTCAGTGTTGTAGTTGATAGTCATATGCGGCTAAAAACTCTGACCAGCGTGTCATTCTTGGTGATAAAATATGGGGAGTTGGTTTATCCCCCGCCAAGATGCCCAGTAATGTTTTGTGATTGGTGATTATAGAAAAGGACCTTCCATACACGTACTCATGGAATCATTTAATCGCAGCCACAATAGCGAGAGCCTCTTTATCTAATTGGCTATAGTTTCTTTCAGTTTTAGATAAACTTCTGGAAAAAAAATGCAATGGGTGCCTCAGTGCCGTTTGGCAGGACGTGGCTCAGGATGGCTCCTACTCCAAGCGGTGAGGCATCACAGGTGATGTTTAAGGGTAAAGTCTCGTTATATTGTATCAATACAGCATCAGATGTTAAGAGGTCTTTAACTTGCTGAAAAGCTCATTTTTCTCGATGTCCCAAGACCCAGGAAGCCTTCTTATCGAGGAGCCTATGCAGGAATTCAGCAACAGTCGCATTCTGGGGTAGGAAGATGTTATAAAAGTTAATAAGTCCAGGAAGGCTTGAAGATCTGTTTTGTTCTTAGGTCTTGGGACGTTTTTGATTGCAGCCAATTTTTTCTCCATAGGGTGAATTCCCTGTTTGTCAAGAAGGTAACCAAGGAATTCAACCCTCTCTGTACATAGTTGGCACTTGTCCTTCTTGACCTTCAGGCCAAATTTTTGGAGGACCATTCTTAGCCGCTTTTCTAGTATACTTCTAGTGGGGGCAGCTATCAAGACATCATCGAAATATGGCACAACCCCTTTTATACTTTGTAACAATCTCTCCATCAGACTCTGGAAGATGGCTGATGCCACGCTCACTCCGAACTGGAGTCTATTGCACTTAAATGCCCCTCTGTGCGTGACTATAGTTTGGGCTTCTGCGGTCTCTGCATCTACAGGCAGCTGCTGGTATGCCTGGGCTAGATCCAATTTTGCGAATATTTCCCCCCCCCCCCCAAAGGAGTGCACTAGGTGTTGGACCACAGGCACGGGGTAAGCGCTCTGCTGAAGTGCGTGATTTAGGGTGGCCTTGTAGTCCCCACAAATTCTCAGAGATCCATCAGGCTTTATGGGGGTTACTATTGGGGTCTCCCATCGGGCATGGTCAATCGGTTCCAATACACCTTGGGCTATCAATTTGTCCAATTGTTCATCAATCTTTGGTTTGAGTGCAAAAGGCATCAAGGGATGAAGTGTGGCCAATGGTGATGGTTTGGTGTGCCTCTTCTCGTCTGGTAGAAGTGGTTGGCGCTCGATTTCTGTAGTAGTGGTTCCATTGGTTGCTTGGGTGATCCCGATTTACTGGTGGGGTGCCTGTTTTCTGCAGGAAATTATTTTCACTTCGGTTTGGGCTGGACCCTTGCTTGCCTCTACAGACTTTTGCAATGTGGCCCCTCTTTCCACAGGAGCAGCAGAGGACGTCTAGGAATTTGCAGTCTGACCTTGGGTGGTTTCCCCCACATCCAGCACACTGATACGAGGGTTTACGAGTCCGTTGATCTCGCTGATCTCAGTCTGACCTGAGTCTGTTGACCTCCTCTTCTTCGCTTTCTGAGGAGGATTCGAGATCTTCATGGTGGGTAGTCGCTGCGTGCCTCTCGGAAGGGGCTGTAGGGTCACTGGCGAGTTGCCGGTGCGGTGCGTTTGCTCGGCACATTCGAGCTGCCGACCTCCTGATTGCTTCTGCTGCAGTAGCATCGGCGATGACATCGACGAGGGCGATGTCCCCTTTTGCCATAATCTTGCTCTGGGTTGTGGGGTCTTTTAGACCCAGAACGATTTGATCTCTCATGGCTTCTCCGAGATTTGCGAAACCACAGAGTCCTCCCAGGTTTCTGAGGTCCGCGATGAAGTCTCCAACACTTTTACTTTCCTGTTGGTTCCTCTGGTAAAACTCGTGTCTCCTGATGAATGTTGGCACCGCTGGGGCATAATGGGCCCGGAGGATTGGGGCGAGATTGTCCCAGTCCATCATCTTGACTTCAGCTGGTTTTGCAAGTGCCTTTTCCATCTTAAAAACGGCGGGCCCGCAATGAGTCAGGAACACAGCTCGTTTCTTGCCAGACGTAGCATCCTTCAAGTTGTTGGTCTCCAGCAATATCTGAAACCTGTCCATATATGAGTCCCAGTCTTCGTTAGCCAGGTCAAATGGAGCGGGTGATATGGCGCCACTGGTCATTCTGCTGCAATTGGTGTGCTCTCAGCCACGTGCTCTGTTGCGTTCAATGAGTGTTCATTCAGCTCTCTCGTCTCCGCATCCCACCCTCATCGCCAGTGTTAGATCTGGGAGAGTGGGCACAAGGAACGGAGACGAGGCATCGAATAGTGACTCCAACTCTTTATTAGTGACTTCAGAACAGAGCGAACAACTAGGGCAGCAGCAGCTCATTTTATAGAGTTGGCTGCTGTCACAACACCCAATGATTTGAGTTTGCCGCGCTGAGAGCGTCCAATCAGCAGCAACCCGCTATCAGCCAATCGGATCAGCCAAAACTGACCAATCACGATCCGCTGTCAAACAGGCCAATCAGAAGTGCAGGCTAGGAACCTTTCATGGAAAGAAAACTACTAGAATCACAAACTAATGAGTTTGCTTAGTTCATAACAACCATTGTCATCTTTGCACTGTGTGGAGGGTAGAGGGAATGGTCTTGAAGGATAGGAGGAAGCATCCAAGGCAGCAGTCAGATAATTGGGTTTCCTAGTCTGAAGGGCAGACACACCACTAAAACTGTGACTCTGCAATGATTTGAGATGGGAAATTGTACTTGCCTTGCAATATTGTCAGAGACTTACACAGTTTCATTCCTCCTTCCAGCTGAAGCTGTCAAGCAGCAAACTCTCTCTGGTTTACAGTTCTTAGAATCCATTCTTGAGTTCATCATGGAATATAAAGCTGCTTTGGAAGACTTGCTCTATGATTTACTGGTGAAATATTCAAGAACATAACTGACAATGTCCTATATATTTTTTAACGTTCTTCACTTGTTTAGGCACACAGAAAAGAACTCTACTAATGTAAAGTTGAAGCAAGGATATAATTTTTCTCCCCACAGAGCTCTAAATCTCCACAGCTGTGGACTCCCTGGTAGTGTATTATCAAAGCTTTGCTTCTTCAATACAGGCTGAGCTGCACATTTTGATTCATCCACTACCAGTATATTATTAAAGATTTCTCGTTCCTCCCCATAGCAGCCACACAAGCACAAGCCACCCCTTGCGTTAAGCATTTGGATTTCACTATTGAAAAAGCCTCACAATGTTGCCAAACAGAAATCTAACTCTAAGAAATGCTGCAGAGACATGTCTGTTAAAATTCTGGAAAAAAGAATCATCCTCCACTATAAATGCTACATCTTAAAATGCAGCTCAAGCAATATCTCTGAGGGAATCTAATGGATCAGAGTCATCATTCTGACTTGTTACATATTTGAAGATCTCAAAAGTGACACTTTCCACATTTCATTCTAAATCTGGAAAATCCCCAAAGCCTTCTACATCGTAAAAACTTTTCCCAAAAGTTTCTGATTATGTTTCATCCTTAAACAAATCCCTATTGACTAATACTTATTATTACAATACAAATAGTCCTCGGGTTACGTAATGACTGTTCGAAATTACCAAGCACTGAAAAAAGTGACTTATGACCATTTTTTACACTTATGACTGTTGCAGCATCCCCATGGTCACACGATCAAAATTAAGACGCTTGACTCCCATTTATGATGGTTGCAGCAAATTGACTCCCATTTATGATGGCTGCAGTGCCCTGGGGTCATGTGATCACCTTTTGCGACCTTCTGACAAGCAAAGTCAATGGAGAAACCAGATTCACTTAACAACTGTGTTACTAATTCAACATCTGCAGTGATTCACTTAACAAACATGGCAAGAAAAGTCGTAAAATGGGGAGAAACTCACTTACATTGGGTTTCTCACTTACATTGGGTTCAATTGTGGTCATAAGTTGAGGACTACCTGTATACACCAGAAGCCATTTATGAGGATGCGAATTACATTCTCTCAGAATTCCAAATATATTCATTGTCCCCATAAAATTTGCTTTTCTTGACTTAATAAGATTCATGGGCTGCTTTAATGAATGTATAATCCTCTCAGATCAATTGCAATAATTTATGTCACTGAGTGAGGGCCTTAGTTACGTTATAGCTAAATACCATTAAATAGCAGCAAATCACTTTTCTATGATAAAGGAAATAAAACAAAATAATGAAGTTTTCAGTCTCAACGATCACGTTATCTTAGCTTACCTCTATTTATTCAGCTTCCTTGTCTCCTTATTTTTCCAGGTTTTGGGATGTCCACTCCAGCAACAGTAACAGGCAAAGCCTTCCTTATTGTTTATGGTCTCTTTGGATGTGCTGGAACCATCTTGTTCTTCAACCTTTTTCTAGAACGCATTATCTCACTTTTGGCTTTGGTCATGAAGGCTTGCCGTGAGAGACAGCTGAGAAGAAGCGGCCTTCTACCTCCTACCTGCCGAAGGGGCTCTGCCATGTCTGATGCAGATAGCCTGATTGGGTGGAAGCCATCTGTCTATCATGTGATGCTAATTTTGGGAATCTTTGCCATTACTCTAGCTTGCTGTGCCTCTGCCATGTACACAGTTGTGGAAGGATGGAATTACATTGACTCCTTGTACTATTGTTTTGTCACCTTCAGCACCATTGGATTTGGTGATCTGGTGAGCAGTCAGAATGCCGTCTACCAAAATCAGGGATTATACAGATTTGGGAATTTCACGTTTATATTAATGGGGGTATGCTGCATATATTCTCTTTTTAATGTCATATCGATTGTAATCAAGCAGGTTTTAAACTGGATGCTAAGAAAGTTCCGATGCAGATGTTGCCCAGATTGCAATAAGCCATCTACCCGCCTTGGACGGCGCAATGCCATCACACCTGGATCCCGCTTCCGCCGGCACAATTTCTCTATGAAAACAGATGGACAATACGATAGTGACACGGAAGGGAGAAGGCTCTCAGGTGAGATGATCTCCATGAGGGATCTCACGGCTTCTAACAAAGTTTCCCTGGCACTTCTGCAGAAGCAGTTATCGGAGACGGCCAACGGCTATCCCAGGAATGTCTGCATCAGCACTAGGCAAAATGATTTTTCAGGCGGAGTTGGGGCTTTAGCGATCATGAACAATAGACTGGCAGAGACGAGTGATTCTAGGTAGAAATTTTGAAATTATCTTCTATAACATGAAGACTTTTTCTTATTCTTTATTTAATAAAATGATATTTTAAAAATTTATTAAATCCATCTCAAGGGCAAATTTCTGGAAGGCTTTATGTTTGCTTGTTTCTAAAAGCTGATTATTTAAGATTTTTTTTAAAAAACAAACAAATTTTATTAATTTTACAAAAACAATACATAAATAAACATACAAAACACAGAACATAGGGGAAAAAAAACCTAAAACATCTTTTCTGAAGGCTGCTTGATCCCGGTTTGAAACTCTTCACACAGACACAAATTCAAACATCACATTCACTTTATATATCCTTCCATATCTTATTGTCATTTTCAATATCATTCTTTGTCTGTTCTATTTCCAACTATCCATTCATCTTTTTTCTTTTAATATACTTCTCCTATACACTGATTGGAGTGACGCCTTTAACTCATTGTCCTAACTTAAAGTTACTTCATATAACACTTAATTTATCTTGGGATTCTGTTTAGTACATTCTAAAATTACACAATAAATTTTATAAAAAAGGTAAAGACCCAACAGTAACTTAGTAAAATCCTATATAAGCACTATCCATATCATTTAAAAAAAAAAACGAATCGTATATATTAATACTCATTTATAACTTAAGCATTTTACTCTAAATACACATATAAAGACCCAATCTTATGTACCTTCCAGAATCCCTTTTTTTTTTCAATCACATTCACCCATTGTCTCTAAATAAACTTTTTTTCTTTAAATCTTGCTTCCCACCATTGAGGCTTCTCCTCCCCCCCTTTCTCTCTTGCTTATTCTTCTCCTTGCCCTTTTTACCCCTTTGTCTCTCCTCCTCCCTTTTCTTACTCCCTTTCTGTTGTTTTCTAACCTTGCATCCACCTTTCATCTCATTTTTCTCTTTTTTGGTTGTTTTTTCAAACCTTAAAATCCCCTTTTTCTTATCCTCTTTCTCCTCCTCCCCAGAAAAAAACCATTGTTCATCAAAGATGGCTTCTTCTTCCTCTTCTTCTTTGTCCCAGTCGTTCTGCTGCGTAGTCAACTTTTCATAAGTGCATAACGCCATTTCTAAAAATTGAAATAAAGTGCCCAAAGTATCTTTTCCATCTTGTTTTTCCTTTTTATATTTTTGATATTCAGTTTTTAATTCATCCACAAGCGATGCCATCATAAAAAGAGAAACTTTTCCCAAAACAACCACCCAAGTATTTTTAATCAAGAACAATTCAAAAAAGATTCCAAAAGTTAATACTTTTTTTTCCCTTCTTCTACTTCTCTTTCTGGGGTTACTGTTTAATCAAAGAGGTCCAATTACCTTGTATCTTTCTTTGGGATTCTAGGCAATCTCCTCCTTTTTCAACTTCTGCTCCAATTTTTTTCCTCTCCCTTCCCCCTTGCAACAACAATTTTTAAATGATCAGAAATCCATACCTCCAATAAGGGTTTTCCAATTTCTTAAATTATTAAGTCCAATGTCCAAAGAGTCTTTTGTCCCTTGGCTTTAACTTTCAAAATAATTCACCTTCAATGCCCAAATAAATTTCAAATCTTCATCTGCTGTTTCTATGGGGTGGGAGAGTGTAGGAAAAAAAAAGTTTCCCTTTAACAGCTTTCTCCGCCGCTTACCGATCTTCTTAGGGATACAATGTATTCTCCAGCAATTCAAACAATTCAGTTCCAGAGAGTTTGAGAGATGTTGATTAGCCCGGCTCAGCCAGCACTTTCACTTTTCCTGCTTCCTCCAGCACAATCTTACCTGGTTGCAGGCTTCTTCGTGGCGGCCATTACTGACCGCCGCTCCACCACCTCAGGAAAAAGGGGTTTTCCCAGATGAGGAAGGGGTCTGCGACACCCCCAACCCCCTGTCCGGTTCCCCTCTCTCTTCGGCTGCCTCTACAGGGCAGCCATATCCCCCGGATCCATTTGGATCGGGGGCACCTCGGCGGCAAGCACAGCAGGAATCACGGACGATCGTGAATTCCTGCTGCCCCGAAGCCACGCGGAACCAGAAACCTGATTATTTAAGATTTTTAAAGAGGCCTTTATGGGATGTAGTAGCATTTATTCCCTTAAGTTTTTGTAATACTTTAACCAGTAGCATCAGGGAAATGCAGTGACCATCAATCATAATTGGCCAACTTAGCAGGTCTCTCTAGAAGATACCACTGATGTTACATAAATAACTGATGTTATGTGAATTATAACTAGCAGAGATTCCATCACACTGTTGTGGTTGCCATCTTGACTTTTTGACCACACCCTGCCTACAACTCTGCTGCTACTTCACTCTTATTTCCCACATTGCTTCTAGACATAATATAAAGTTGATAGAATTAAGTGTGTAGTATAATGTTAAGCTAACAAACAGCTTAATTGTTTTAAAGGATGGAAATGCAGTGACCATAGTTCAAAACTGTTCCAATTCTTTAATGTTTCTATCTCAAGCGCATGAACTGGAGTAGCAAGGAAATATGGATATTAATTCAATTTATTTAAACACTTGTTAAAAAGAAAAGAAAATGTATAAGAATTCTCCAAGACAGTTCCTTTTTCATCCTACATTATAGACTGAGAGTTGCAACTGAAACTCAGGAAGTCCAAATTCCAGTCCTGCTTTAAATCCACTGAGCAAAACTATCTTCTATATTCACATGTCTGAAGATTTCTGATTTTCTGCTCCATTAGGATGGGGCCAAAGAGCATTTATCATCATTTCAAGCAATAAGACAAGTTTCACTGATTGTATTAATAGTAATTAATTTAGTTTATGCTAATTCCAAAGTAAATATTAAAACTAGCAGCCATTTGGCACAAAAAAAATTTCATGCAGTGTCTTCAATGGCAAATGATCACTTGATCTTCACAAATGACATATGCTGAGACCTTGTATTTGCACTGATCTAATAATTTGGCTATTCTTTCCAGACAATCTATACTCTTGTTTCACATTGTCTATTTCAAGCTGCTGAGATTCCAAACAACTGTTATGGAAATCAGATTGTTCCAAAAAAAAGTATTTAAGATATTGTCTTTGACTGCCAGGCCCTGTGTATCACATGTCTATCAACCAGTATGATCTATTCTACCTTTCTCAATACAATGTTCTTAAAATATATTGGGATTAGATCTCCCAATATTTTTTTAGCCATGCTGCTTGGCTCTATATATAGGTTGTGGGGGGCAGTAGGTTAGGAAAGAAGGGGAAAGTACATCAAGTCCTGAAGTACTCCAAAAGAGGGCAGGCCATAAATACACAACCACCAATCCATGTCATCAACAAGCAAGACCAATGTTGTCTCCTACTGTACTCTGTCCTGAAACCTGACTGAAATGAGTCCAGATAATCCATTATTTGGATGGATCCATTATAATCCAGGATGACAGCTAGAAGAGTTGGATACAGTAACTAACCCTTTCTTGAGGAGGGGCTCATTACCTTCAGGATTAGGCCAGTGACTTGAATGAAAAATGTTAGCACAGGAAACCAGTGCTGATAAGAGGGGAATATGTATTGAAGCTGCTGCAGTGATGAGGAAACACAGGGTCTTTGACCAAAATACAATTCTTATCTTCTCTGTGTCCAGGCTACCAGTATCACCTTCTTACTTTATTACTTGGCAGCTATGGGCCTCCTTTTCTCTCAGGTGGTGTTCATAGCCCTAATCTGATATTCTCATTCTTAGGATTGATCCATATATGCTCAGCAGTCTGTGCCCATCCTGGATGAATTACCCTTTTCCAAGAACAATGATAAAGTTAATCTCACTCAGGCGTCTTAAGACACATCTGCTTCCTTCATGTAATTATTTTTGCAAATTATCTAGACTTTTACTGCTTATAGATTCTCTATCATCAACCAACAAAGAGAACAATTAACATCATATGGCCTACTTTCAGAATTTTTAAAAATATACAGCCCAAACTTATTGCAATATAATAACACTATATTAAAGAATATCACTCTAATAATGAAATCCATTCCCTAAGCAGCAACACAAACAATAATCAGGACCATTCCCAACATGCATGTCTATTAAATCTTACAAACTTAACAAATGTAAGGGCTTTTAAATGAAAACCAATTATCAATACGTGAATACCCAAGGCCCAGTTTGGCATTCATACAGAGCTTGCATTCAGTTACAAAACCTGAATAGCAAGAAGAGGGGGTCAAATTATTCTAAAAGCAAAGCACCAGAGAGCAGGATAAGAAACAATGGTTGGAAACTAACCAAAGAGAGAACCAACCTGGAATTAAGGAGAGCAGTGAGGACAATTAACCAGTGGAATAGCAATAGCTTGCTTTCAGAAATTGTGGGCACTCCACACAATTTGGGACTATAGTAGAAATAGTATATGTTCTCTTGCTTGATAGAAGACCTCCAAGCAGTAGTGGGATTCAAAAAGTTTTACTACTGGTTCCATGGGCATGGCTTGGTGGGTATGATGTGGCTTGGTGGGAGTGGCTTGGTGGGAGTGGCAGGGGAAGGATACTGTAAAATCTCCATTCCCACCCCAATCCTGGGGGAAAATTATTGCAAAAATCCCATTCTCTCCCCACTAACCTGATTTCCAGTTCCATTCTCCTGCGCAGGGTAACAAAAGAAGACCCAGCCAATCAGCTAGGACTCAGGAGGTGGAGAATAGATGGGGGTGGGGCCAGTCAGAGGTGGTATTTGCTGGTTCTCCGAACTTCTCAAAATTTCCACTACTGGTTCTCCAGAACTGGTCAGAACCTGCTGAATACCACCTCTGCCTCCAAGGTCCCTTTCAGCTCTATTCTATTCTACAGATGAAGGGTATTACCATTACAAACTAGGTAATGATATTCAAGCAGCTTTTAGTTTCATGAAGGGCTTTATAAACTCCAGGTATGGAAGAATAATTTGTATTGGGCCCCTAGCATCATAGAGTGTTCAATTACTAATTGGGACCTTTGATTTCTACTATAGTCCCAAATTGTGTGGATTTCATTTCTTATACAGCTTCTGATAACATAAGGAATCTTTCCAAAATGCCTTGTAGATTGGCCTGCAACAACTGTTCCTCCTTTAATACAGTATGTTACAAACCTGCAGGCTGCAAATTTTCTCACTAAAGTGACAGCTCCAAGCATTGGTTGTCTTCATTAACTACTCCTACTGCCAGTATTGATGGCCACATTTTTCACTTTCACAACTACAAAAATCCAACAGCCTGTGGAATCTTTCATACTGAATATAAAAGGCATTGACATTAAAAAAAAATAGCCAACTACAAAACAGAAATCAAAATTATTTCACCCAAACTGATTTTCTTGACATAACACAAGGGGTGTTTCTTCCCTTTCCGAATATCTGAAGTATCTGTTTGATGGATTGTTTTGAAGTTGTTGTTTTGTGGTTTGCAAAGCCTTGCTGTACATTAAGAGTTGCATTTCTGCTCTTTTAGAAGGCTGCCTTGAATCGAGCATTGACTGAAATAAGCAGACAGCATTTAAAGAATGCAAGAAATCTTGCTGAGATTACAAACCCCATTGACCTGGACTTAACCAGACATGTAATGCAATTAAGTTCTAGGATATTAGTAATTTTATCTAAAAAGTTATTATTGGTATGTGACCATTAGTTTGTTAATGACAATTGCCTTGTAAAAGCTCCAACTATTTGTCTATCAGCATAATATTATCTCTACAAGGACATCAAAACTATTGAGATGATAGCTACAACCATCAGTATTAAGATTCCACTCCAGTTTTATCTGTATCACACATGCAAGGAGATTGACCCTAAAGCCTCTTTACATATTAGGATTGCCCAAACCAGAAGATTGTTTAAACTTTGGTTTATCTTCTTACATTTCTACATATTTATTTAAAATAAAATAACTTCACCACAGAAGAACTTTGCCTCAATCACCGGGGGAAAATATGGTAAGAGATGTTGATAAAGTACATGCATATATATAATTATCACTTTACATTCTTTAATTTTAGCAACATGATGTGAAGAGCAAAAAAGAGTAAGAAATAATAAAAGAAAATGAAATGAAAGGCATAAGAATGCCTTTTGTTTTTTAAATTTTCATTTTTTAAGGCTCTTATCTAACCACATTTTTTTCAGTCTTCATCTTCCACTCAATTCATTCACTTTACTTTTACTCACAAAAGTAAGAGAGAGGGTTCTTTGGTCCTACAGGGAACATTACTGAATCACAAAACATTCTTTCTATATGACCAAAACACGTTGAAGTACTTTTTCATGCTGATCTTTCTTTCTTTCTTTCATTCTCTTTCCTCCTCTTTCTCTTTCTTCCTTCCTTCCTTTCTTCCTTTCATTCTTTCTTTCTCATTCAATCATTCATACAGCAACAATGCATCTCGTTACTTGTTTTACCCATTCCCAATCCATTCGGTGGGAGATGTGATAGATGCCTTCAAATATCTGAAGGGTAGACTTGTTTAGTGCTGTTTCAAAATATGAACAATGAGATATCAGTCTGAATTCTGTCAAACATTCTGCCAGGCACATTTAACAAATTCCTCTGTAAAGTTTGCATTAAACAGAGGAACAGATTCTTCCCATCTACAGTAATCTTGATGTACATATTAAACAAGTCGCATAGCGAGTCTATAAGCACCCCATGTTTATACACTGTTCAAAAAAAATAAAGGAAACACTTAAACAACACAATGTAACTCCAAGTCGATCACACTTCTGTGAAATCAAACTGTCCACTTAGGTAGCAGCACTGACTGACAATCAATTTCACATGCTGTTGTGCAAATGGAATAGACAACAGGTGGAAAGCATAGGCAGTTAGCAAGACATCCCCAATAAAGGAGTGGTTCTGCAGGTGATGACCACACACCACTTCTCAATTCCTATGCTTTCTGGCTGGTGGTTTGGTCACTTTTGAATGCTGGCAGTGCTGTCGCTCTAGTGGTAGCATGAGACGGAGTCTACAAGCCACACAAGTGGCTCAGCTAGTGCAGCTCATCCAGGATGGCATATCAATGAGAACTGTGGCAAGAAGGTTTGCTGTGTCCATCAGCGTAGTGTCCAGAGCATGGAAGTGCTACCAGGAGACAGGCCAGTACATCAGGAGATGTGGAGGAGGCCATAGGAGGGCAATAACCCAGCATCAGGACCACTACCTCCGCCTTTGTGCAAGGAGGGACAGGAGGTGCACTGCCAGAGCCCTGCAAAATGACCTCCAGCGGGCCACAAATGTGCATGTGGCTGCTCAAACGGTCAGAAACAGACTCTATGAGGGTGGTATGAGGGCCCGATGTCCACAGGTGGGAATTTTGCTAACAGCCCAACACCGTGCAGGATGTTTGGCATTTGCCAGAGAACACCAAGATTGGCAAATTCACCACTGGCACCCTGTGCTCTTCACGGATGAAAGCAGGTTCACACTGAGCACATGTGACAGACCTGACAGGGTCTGGAGACACCGTGGAGAACGTTCTGCTGCCTGCAACATCCTCCAGCATGACCGGTTTGGCAGTGAGTCAGTAATGGTGTGGGGTGGCATTTCTTTAGGGGGCCGCACAGCCCTCCATGTGCTCACCAGAGGTAACCTGACTGCCATTAGGTACTAAGATGAGATCCTCAGACCCCTTGTGAGAACATAAGCTGGTGCGGTTGGCCCTGGGTTCCTCCTAATGCACAACAATGCTAGACCTCATGTGGCTGGAGTGTGTCAGCAGTTCCTGCAAGATGAAGGCATTGGTGCTATGGACTGGCCCGCATGTTCCCCAGACCTGAATCCAATTGAGCACATTTGGGACATCGTCTCACTCAATCCACCAAAGCCACGTTGCACCACAGACTGTCCAGGAGTTGGGGGATGCTTTAATCCAGGTGTGGGAGGAGATCCCTCAGGAGACCATCCGCCACCTCATCAGGAGCATGCCCAGGCGTTGTAGGGAAGTCATACAGGCACGTGGAGGCAACACACACTACTGAGCCTCATTTTGACTTGTTTTAAGGACATTACATCAAAGTTGGATCAGCCTGTAGTGTTTTTTTCCACTTTAATTTTGAGTGTAACTCCAAATCCAGACCTCCATGGGTTGCTAAATTTGATTTCCATTGATAATTTCTGTGTGATTTTGTTGTCAGCACATTCAACTATGTAATGAACGAAGTATTTAATGAGAATATTTCATTCATCCAGATATAGGATGTCTTATTTTTGTGTTCCCTTTATTTTTTTGAGCAGTGTATTTAAACATTTCTCCAGTCTAGATTTAATAACAGAATTAATGGTTTAATTAATTTTATATAGTTTTTTTTCTTTTTAGCATTTTCCCACAAGTGTGGGGTCTGCATTTTTTTGGATCAACCAAGTGTTGATTCATTAGATGTGACAACAATTGGTTGTTTCCTGAGACTGACTTCATGGGCTGAGAGAGAGTGACTGGCCCAAAGTCACCCTGCTGGCTTTCATTCCTAACACAGGACTAGAACTCACAATCTCCTGGTTTCTTACCTGATGCCTTAACAACTAAATCACTCTTGTTCTCTTTAATTGTATATAGTTACCATCCTGCTGTTAGGACTAGTTCATCTTTTATTAAATACAGACAGCTTTAATCACTAATACTGTGTCCAGTTATTGTTGTTTCTTATTATTTTTTTCTTTGTTGATGAGAAACCTTTTCCTGTTTGTATTTCACAATTAATTATTTAATTAACATTTCTTCCTTTACACTAGTTATACCAGTAGCTTTGTTTTGTTTTGTTTTTTGTTGCGTTTTGTTTTGCATTCAAAATGTTATCTTTTTCACCACTTTTTCTCAGGCACCAATATTTGATTCAATCCATTTCTTATCTGATCACTATAATTCCCATACATATCTCTAACATAATTCCACCCAGCTGTCTTACATCACCATATTGATCTCTACTACATATCTGAGTTTTGATCAACTGAGGCTTTTGAATATGAATACATTTTAGTGAGAAAGAGAAGTAGATATTCTTACCAACCCTAGTTGTACCCTTGCCCAGAGGTGGTATTCAGCAGGTTCTGACCAGTTCTGGAGAACTGGTAGCGGAAATTTTGAGTAATTCGGAGAACCAGCAAATACCACCTCTGACTGGAGATTTTACAGTCTCCTTCCCCTGCCCACCAAGCCACGCCCACAGAACCAGTAGATAAAAACATTTAATCCCACCACTGCCCTTGCCATGTAAATCGTTCCCTGATATTGATAATGGCAATTCCAATAAGTTAGGGCACATTTTAACCATTAGGCCACAAGTGCAAACAGTCCCAAGTATTTATCTCAAGAATAAAGATCCTAATATGCACATTTCTGTGCATGTTAGGATCTCTAATTCAAATAAATCAACATATTGTTGTCCACAACCCACCACCTAATAAATACATTCAGTCTCCTGATAAATAGGAATAAGATGAACAGTACAATGAAGTGAAATTACGTGATTAGGCTCCTTTGATACTGCAGCTTTCTTGAGGCTTCTTCCAACACTAAGAGAAACCATTGTCATTGAGAAACCAAAAGTGGCTTTTGACCCAGAAAAAAAAAACATGTGTGCTTGTTGTAAGGCAAGCACAAACTGCTGGAGCCTAGATTTTGACCTTTGTAAAAAGGAAATATTAAATACATGTCTTTGTAGAACGCTGCTTCTTTGCAAAGAAGTTCAAGCAAAACAAAGCCAGCACTGAACAACAAAAGGTTCAATAAACAGTAAAAGAGCAGGACCGTTTCTGAGCTCTTGATTAGCATAAATTGTAATAAATATTTTCCACCAGTGTTGTCAGCTAATGGATTTGGAAAGAAATCATTTAGCTATTCATGTTGCAGTGGATTAAGCCTCGGTTCTTGTTATCTGCCTTTTTGATGTAAATTTTAAATACACAATTATATTTCCTTTTCATCATTTAGTAACACAACATTGAATGTATGACTAGAGTACATACTGTAGCTGATATGACAGCTTTTCATTAACGATGGCTGATCTACATTATTTATTTTTATTAGAATTATCTTTTCACTACTTTTTTTCCAGCATAAAACTCAGGATAAATTATAAATTAATTTTCTCTATTAAATAAATTTTAAAATAAAATGGGATGCCCTCTCACATGAAATGCTTCCAGCTGCAAAGGAGAACATCATTTTTATTAACCAGTTCCTAATCTTCATTGCAATTGAAGATTCAAAAAAGCTCTTTGAAGATTCAAAAAAGCTGCTGCTTTCTGCATTCTCTCTCTCTCTCTCTCTCTGTGTGTGTGTGTGTTGTTTTTTACAGTGTTTTTTTCCCAAAGAGAAGAGAATTCTGGTGAAAATCTAATTAATCACATATATGTTTTTAGATTTACCATCATATCTAGCTTGCAAAAACCTAAACAACTGCTAGATGGCAGCAAAGAGTTTCTCTAATAGCTATGCAGGGTTTTTCATTCCAGATATGGTGAGCCTGGTACTCATTGAGTTATAATAAGGCCAAATAAAGAAAAGAAAAAAAAGGAGGGGGGGTATTTGGAAAGTATTTCAACCATCCGGACAAAAGAGTGGAGAAACAGAATATCCTCTCACAAAGGAAGGGGGAACTATTGAAAAATTGCAAAGCAGATGTAGCACTAGACTAGATTAGGTGCATAACAACATTATAATACCACATTATGTTTCTAAAGAAACTATTCCAAAATTAGAGCCGTCACATTTTTCAAAGATAAACAAATTCCCAAAGGAAGTCCAGCACTATAGCAATCGAGCAGAACAATATCCAGCCTTTTTAATGATTAGCTAACCTTCAAAAGTGATAGCTGGGCTTCTAAGAGAGACTTCCTAGCATTGTAAATAAAAAAAAAACATAATGGAGCTATTCTATCTTTCTCTTCTTGGTGAAATGTTTATGAGAAAACCAAAGAGGGTTACAAATTGAATATGATGAATTAGACAAAACAATTGCACAATAAAAGTCTTATCTGGAAACATATATTGGAATAACACAATATCCATCTACTGAAATTTGTTAAGTGTACAAATCTCAACTGAAGAGAATACTATTAAAGAACATTATGATTCCAAATTTGAAACTTCCTTCTCCAGTCCAGAATTTTTTAAAAATAACCAAAATAGGGCACATTATCTCGCCAACTCACAACCCAGTCTAATGATATTAGCTATTGAAAAGATGGATTACTTGCCAGTGATGGGGACTATAACTCAGGTTCTTAATCTTCTAGAATATGATAGAATATGATAGAATATGATAGAATATGATAGAATAGAATAGAATAGAATAGAATAGAATAGAATAGAATAGAATAGAATAGAATAGAATAGTTTATTGGCCAAGTGTGATTGGACACACAAGGAATTTGTCTTCGGTGTAAATACTCTCAGTATACATAAAAGAAAAGATACATTCATCACCTCGGAAGGATGGAAGGCTGAGTCAACCTTGAGCTGGTAAGACTCCAACTGCCAAATTGCAGGCAGCTGGCAGGCAGCGAAAGTAGCCTCCAGAATTGCACTCTAACCACTGCGCCACCGTGGCTCCTATAGTGGTTCATAGGTTGGATTAAAGCCGGCAAGACCCAAGTTCAAATCCTCACTCAGTCAAAAAGCTATTGTTAATGTTGTTATATTCAGCAGCCCTCAATTGAAATGATTGTGTGTGAGCTAGTACCTTCAAGCCAATATTGAATCCTGGTGATTGCTTGACTAGTCCCTATAGTCATCTTAGCATGATTTTCTGAGGTAGTTTGCTTTTGCTTTCTTCCTAAGCCTGGCCCAAAGTCACCCAGCATTCTGCCACACTGTCCTGAATCTGATGTGAGTCACTTCTTTGTAAGTTCTCAGCATTGTAACACTAATAATACCAAAGATCTTTCACAGGTATGACTGTTGGCATATCTTGAATCTTTATGCTACTTGATAAGTCATTTTTCATGTTTCACTGGCATATGTTACATTGGCAAAATAATGCTGTAATAAAATTAGAACTTAACATAGACCAAATTGGATGCAACTGCTGAAATATTGCCAAGGTTCTTCTGATCCTTTATTTGATGTCCACCTCAGCATCTCCATCACTGCAAAATATGCTTCCCAGACAGTGAACTGCTCTACCTCTTCAGTGTGCTTATATCTGACAAGGAATTATGGGTCCCTCTACCATTTCCAGCTTACAATATCATTGCCAAGTACAAGTTTGTAATCCAATTCTGGAAGCCCCAGTTTTCAGCTTATTAGTCAAGTTCTATGTTGCATAAATAGAGGGGTAGAATCAAGATCACATGAAATGTTAATACCACTTTATAATGTCTTGGTAAGGCCACACTTGGAATATTGCATTCAGTTTTGATCACTACAATGTAAAAAAAATGTTGACACTCTAGAAAGAGTGCAGAGAAGAGCAAGAAAAATGATTAGGGAACTGGAGGCGAAAACATATGAAGAATGGTTGCAGAACCTGGGTATGTCTAGTTTAATGAAAAGAAGGACTAGGGGACACGTGATAGCAATGTTCCAACATCTCAAGGGCTGTCACAAAGTAGAGGGAGTTAAGCTATTCTCCAAAGCCCCTGAGGGCAGGATAAGAAGCAATAGGTGGAAACTAATCAAGGAGAGAAGCAACATAGAACTAATGAGAAATTTCCTGACAGTTAGAACAATTAATCAGTGGAACAACTTGCCTCCAGACGTTGTGAATGCTTCAAAACCGGAAGTTGCTGAAAAGATGTTGGATAGGCATTTGTCTGAAGTGGTGTAGGGTTTCTTGCCTAGGCAGGGGGTTGGACTAGAAGACCTCCAAGGTCCCTTCCAACTCTGTTATTCTATTCTAAGTCCAGCAGGCATTCTCTGATTTCTGTTAGTAATACAATATCATCTGCAAAATTGAGGCCTTGGCAAAAACTGAAAAAATGTATTTTTCTAGGGCATTCCAAAATTTGGCTGGCTCATGGCTCTTTAAGTCCATTACCAAAACAAACAAAAATGGTAACAGAATATAACCTTGTTGAACTCCAGTCTTTATACTGAAAAATTCCATAGTGCCCCTATCGATTCTTATGCAACAATTGGAATTCAGATAGCGACTGGAAAATTCTGACTTATTTCTGGGGAATGCTGTAACTCCTGACAATGTTCCATAATGATTCTCGGTATGCTTTCCAAAGACTTTTTGAAGCCGATGAAATTGATCAGTTGGAATTCAAGGCTCTGTTCAATATTATTAATGCGCTGTAAAGATTTGCTCACAATGTGATCTTCTGTGGTAGAAGTTAGCTTGTTCCTTGCACCATTTACATAAGCACTGGAATGCCTCCAAATGAAAGCCATTTAAATAGGCTCTTGAACACCACTAAATGAATGATTTTTTTAGTTATGTAAGCGCTTTAATATGCTTTGATCGCAGGCCAATATTTATAGTCTAAACCTAAAGCATGCAAATGAAACCAGCTGTTAGAGATATTTTTTGAAGAAGTCCCTGCACATTACAAAATAGGGCCAATTATATTTTATATCAGAAGGTCCTAGGCATCTGCAAGAAATGCAGGGAAAAAAACTGCTTGATCACTTGGAAAACTACTGCTCAGCAGTGGTGGGATTCAAATTTTTTCACTACCAGTTCTGTGGGTGTGGCTTGGTAGGCGTGGCAGGGGAAGGAGACTGTAAAATCTCCAGTCTGAGGTGATATTTGCCGGTTCTCCGATCTGCTCAAAATTTCCGCTATTGGTTCTCCAGAACTGGTCAGAACCTGCTGAATACCATCTCTGCTACTCAGTATAGATGGCAGGAAGAGAAGGGGATAGAGAGCAGGAAGGAGCACAGGAAAAAAGAGTAGCTAACCATACTGGGCTCTGGCTCTTTCCACAAACAGTTTTTCTTTAAATGAATGCAGCTCTCATGAAAGAAATGCAGTCCAGTCTGAGTGGCAAAGTTGATTTCAAAACTGCTAGTTCTGTAAACAGTATTAATAAACACTGTATGGAACTGTGCCATCATATTTTGTCTAGAATTTTTGGCCATTTGCTTTCAGTAGCCTTAGCCAGCGGAGCTGATATTTGGGATGCTGGGAATTATTTCCACAAACAAACTAAAGATCCAAGTTTCCACTTTATAGAAGAAATATCTGCTGTATCCCTTGCCAACTGGCCTGAAACTGTAATATCATTCAATATTGTCTTCTGTTTTGGTTGTTGTTTAAACATGAACACAAAGTGTAGTATTTTTAATTGAATAAACAAGCATATAAATATTTCACAAACAATTCAAGAAGTAAGACAAAGCTATACAATGGGCAAAGGGTTGGATTCAAATCTCACAAAATCAGTCTGTGGCATCTGAATTCTGCTGATCTAGTCTCCTTCACAGGGCTTCTATGAGAATAAAATTAAAAAATATTTTTTTAATTGCTCCTATGCAGAGATCACTCATAAAAACGAAGGCGCTTTTTCTAGTAATACAATCAGAGGTGGTATTCAGCAGGTTCTGACCAGTTCTGGAGAACTGGTAGTGGAAATTTTGAGTAGTTCAGAGAACCAGCAAATGCCACCTCTGACTGGAGATTTTACAGTATCCTTCCCCTGCATACCCACCAAGCCATGCCCACAGAACCAGTAGCAAAAAAAATTTGAATCCTACCACTGAATACAATATTTTTCAAACTGAGGGTTTCTAAACTTATTACAGATTCCCTCTACAGATTAACAGAGTTGAAAGGGATCTAGTCCAACCCCCCCCCCCCCCGCCCAAGCAGGAGACCCTACACCATTTCTGATAAATGGCAGTCTAATCTCTTCTTGAAAGCCTCCAGTGATGAAGCTCCCACAACTTCTGAAGGCAAGCTGTTCCACTGATTGGTTGTTCTCACTGTCAGAAAATTTCTCCTTATTTCTAGGCTGAATCTCTCCTTAATCAGTTTCCATTCCATCTATTATTCCTTGCCTGGCCTTCAGGTGCCTTGGAAAAATAGCTTGACCGCCTCCTCTCTAGTATCTTCTATTCAACCTTAAGCTAAAGGTAAAGGCTTCTACTGTCCAGTCATGTCTGACTCTAAGTGTTGTGAATGCATAATACCAATAAAGTTATCATTGAGCTTGAAGTCTAGTGCAGGGTTCTGGCCCTGCACTTCTGATTGGCTGTTGATGGCCTGATCGGATTGGCCCATTTAGAAGCATCCAATTGGCCATTAACAGACCATTCCCATTGGTTAACGGAGCTAGCACTCCAGGTTCGCTATTGGTTGAGTAGTTAATAAGTTGCCTATATAAGTAAGGCTTGAGCAGCCGTTGAGCTGAGCAGTCACAATATGTAAATAAAGAGTTTGAAGTTCACTGTTTCCACCGGCTCATCTCCATCATTCACACCCATGCTCCAGACATAACACTGGTGACGAGGATGGGATAGGATGACATCAGAGCCAACTAAGCACATGAATGAAGCACAAAATGGCAAAACCATGTCCGGCGGCACCATACCACCTGCTCCATTCGATCCGGCTCAAGAAGACTGGGAGTCTTACATGGATTGTTTCCAAATGTTTTTGGAAACAAATAATCTAAAGGATGTCATGGCCAGGAAGAAATGGGCAGTATTCCTGACGCGCTGCAGCTCAATGGTTTTTAAGATGGCTAAGGCATTGGCAAAACCGGCTGAAGTGAAGACCATGGACTGGGACGTCCTCGAACCACTACTAAGGGCCCACTATGCACCCGCTGTTCCAACGCTCGTAAGACAACACGAATTCTATCAACGGAACCAGCGGAAAGGAGAAAGCGTCGCCGATTTCGTTGCAGACCTCCGGAACTTGGGAGGCCTTTGTGAATTCACCGACCTGGAGGAGACTTTGAGAGACAGAGTAGTCCTAAGGCTCGACGTTCTAAATGTGCAGAGCAAAATAATGGCAAAGGGCGACATCACCCTTAAGGACGCCATATCTGAAGCCACGGCAGCAGAGGCAACCAAGAAGTCGGCTGCCCAACTATGCCGAAATCGCACTCACGCCCACCAACCAGCCGGCGAAATTTCACCTAGTGCAGAAAGGCAGCTTTCCACGGCCCACCATGAGGACCTCTCTTTGTCGTCAGACAGCGACGAAGAAGAGGTCCATCACCTACGGACCGATCAGGAATGACGCCCAAAGTTCCAACAACCCTGCGCAGGCTGCGGGGCCAACCATTTTTGCTCTGACTGCAAATTCCGTGATGCACTCTGCCATGAGTGTGGAAAACAAGGCCACATCGGACGGGTCTGCAGAAGCCTCCTCGGACCCAGCCAGACTTCGAAGGGAACCAATCTCCGCCAATCGGCAGGGAATCGCCCTGTAAGGCGAGAACCAGTAAACCACTCCTATGGAAACCGACCCGTGAATCGTCTAGCGAGACGAGAAGAGGCTCACCAAACACTCACTATTGGCCATGCCTCTTCATTAGACGCTCAGAAAATTCGGCTCAATGTGAACATTGAAAATCAGCCCTGCCACATGGAAGTAGACTCGGGATTGTCTCTCTCGATGGTCTCATGGAAGACCCTCAAGCAACTCATCCCCACTATCCAACACCAAGACCTTCAATTCCAACGGCTCGTCCTAAAAGACTACCAGGGGAACCGAATTCCAGTTGCAGGATCCAGCTGAGTCTGGGTTACATTCAAGAACCACATGGCGTACTTACCTCTGATGGTGATCGATAAGGACCGGCCTAGCCTGTTGGGCCTACAGTGGTTTGCACTGCTCGGCATCGAAGTGGCAGGCATTAATCGAATCGGCGGCAGTGACTGGGAGGAAGACCTCGCCCGTGAATTCAAGGACGTCTTCGAGGAAAAGCTAGGTGAGTACAAGGGGACCCCGATATCCTTTAGTCTTAATCCAAAGATAGCGCCCATCCGCCTTAAGCCTCATCGAGTTCCGTTCGCTCTAAAACCGAAAATCGATGAGCAGTTGGATAAGTTGATTGCCCAGGGAGTTTTAAAGCCAATGGATCATTCCCCTTGGGAAATGCCGATTGTGACACCCATTAAGCCAGACGGCTCCATTAGAATTTGCGGGGACTACCGAGCCACCCTAAACCATGCCCTGCAACAGAACCCATATCCGGTGCCGATAGTGCAGCACCTCCTCCATTCCCTGGGGGGGTGGAAAAGTCTTCGCTAAATTAGACTTAGCTCAGGCTTACCAGCAATTGCCGGTTGATGAAACAACGGCACAGGCACAGACTATCGTAACACACCGTGGCGCCTTTCAGTGTACGTGGCTTCAATTTGGAGTCAGTGTAGCCCCAGGGATCTTTCAGAGCCTAATGGAGAGACTATTGCAGGGGATCAAGGGCATTGTCCCCTATTTCAACAATGTGCTTATTGCTGCCCCCACTCAAAAAATCTTGTGGGAGTGTCTAAGATTAGTATTACAAAAATTTCAGGAAGCAGGCCTGAAAGTTAAAAAAAACAAATGCAAAATGTGTACCGATCGTGTTGAATTCTTAGGGTACCTAATTGACAGTCAGGGTATTCACCCTACTGATAGTAAATTAAGAGCAATAAAGAATGCTCCCAGACCCCAGAACAAAACCGACCTCCAGGCATTCCTAGTCCTCATCAACTTCTGTAATGTTTTCTTGCCACACAAGGCGACTGTCGCTGAACCGTTACATCTTTTAGACAAAAAAGCAAACTGGGTATGGGGTCACAAAGAAGAGCAGGCGTTCCGTAATGTAAAAAAACTACTGACTTCGGACGCCATACTTGTGCAATACAATGAGACTTTGCCAATAAACATAACCTGTGATGCATCGCCTTCTGGAGTGGGCGCCATTTTGAGCCATGTGTTACCCAATGGTAATGAAGCCCCTGTTGCTTACTTCTCAAAGACGCTCTCAAAAACTGAGCGAAATTACAGCCAAATTGATAAGGAGGCCCTGGCGATTGTATCAGCAGTTAAAAGGTTTCATGAGTATGTGTACGGCCGGAATTTCAACATTGTAACTGACCACAAACCATTGCTGGGGATCATTGCTGGGGACAAACCAACTCCCTACATACTATCTCCCAGAATGACCCGCTGGTCGGAATTCTTGGCTGCCTACAATTATCGGCTACAATATCGTCTGGATAAAGCCATTCCCCACACCGATGCGCTGAGCCAGACACCGCTTCCTGAAACTATCAACAATCCTGCACCAACGATGACAGCGTTGCAGATCAAGACACTCCACACGCTACAATTGACTGCCCGTGACATCGCAAGAGAAACAAAATGCGACCCCATCTTGGCGCGAGTCCTCACGTGGGTGGAACGTGGATGGCCATTGGACCAAGTACCAGACGACTTTGCACCATTCAAAAGTCGTCAAACAGAGTTGTTCTCGCAAAAGGGCTGTGTCATCTGGGGTGATAGAGTCATTATCCCAGAACGGCTCCAACAGACACTGCTAAGAACCTTGCACGATGGCCACCCTGGCATCATGCGCATGAAGCTATGTGTGGTAGCCAGGCATTGATAGACAAATCGAATCATGGGTTAAAACTTGCAAGAGATGCCAAGAAGTAAGCAACGCTCCACCAAAGGCAACCCCAACCGAATGGGAGACGCCGCGGGGACCCTGGTCCCGCATCCATCTGGATTTTGCTGGGCTGACCAAAGGCCACACATTCCTGCTAACCGTCGATGCCTACTCAAATTGGCTCGAGATTCACCGAATGAGCAGCACAACTATTGACGCAGTCATCAAAAGACTAGAAAGACTTTTTGCAACCCACGGATTACCAGATGTCCTGGTATCTGACAACGGGCCCCAATTTACCGCACTACCTTTTGAGCAGTACTTGGCTGACCGGGGCATTCGACATGCGCTCACTTCGCCTGCGCACCCTGCTGCAAACGGTAGGGCTGAGCGCATGGTTCAATTTGTCAAAAAGACTCTGCAAAAGATTGATTACAACATCGATGAAAAAATCAACCGGATCCTTTTCCTGCAGCACATTACACCTCTCACAGCGTCACCAACAAAACTCCTGCCGAACTGCTAATGGGACGAAAGCTCCGCTCCCACCTCGTTCGGTTACACCCAACCTACAAACCTGAAAAACCACTCGGATCCAGCAGCCAATGCCGTACCTTCCAGGTAGGCGATCTCGTATTCGCTAAAAACTTTTCGGGCGATCCGCTGTGGGTGGAAGCAACCGTAATCTGCGTAACCAGCCCTAGATCATACCTCACTCAGTGCCCTGATGATAGACTTTGGAAGCGCCACATAGATCAGCTACGATCGCGGCTACCACCTCGCAATTCCGAATTCCCTTTTGATCAAACTGGGGGGGGAGAGATACAGAGGAAAGCGAATTATTATTCGAAGAAAACCCCTTCGAAGAGACTGATAATGGAACGGAAACACAGGAACAGGAACCAGGGACCGGAGTGAATGCACCTCAGGAAATGGCCAGTGATATTGATGACAATGAGAACGCGAACCCGGAACCAGAGGCACCCTTACCACTAAACAACGATCTACCTCAGCAAGAGTGCAGCCAACCGCCAGGCACCTTGCAGAAATCGAAAAGACTAATTAAACAACCGTCCTACCTTAAGGACTATGTAACCACGCCCCGTGGGCAGAAGCCGGGGGAAAGGGGTGTTGTGAATGCATAATACCAATAAAGTTATCATTGAGCTTGAAGTCTAGTGCAGAGTTCTGGCCCTGCACTTCTGATTGGCTGTTGATGGCCTGATCGGATTGGCCCATTTAGAAGCATCCGATTGGCCATTAACAGACCATTCCCATTGGTTAACGGAGCTAGCACTCCAGGTTCGCTATTGGTTGAGTAGTTAATAAGTTGCCTATATAAGTAAGGCTTGAGCAGCCGTTGAGCTGAGCAGTCACAATATGTAAATAAAGAGTTTGAAGTTCACTGTTTCCACCGGCTCGTCTCCATCATTCACACCCATGCTCCAGACATAACACTGGTGACGAGGATGGGATAGATTATGAATAAGGGAAGACTTTATATGCCAAACTGCATGGAATGCTGTTATCTTCTCAATGAAGTGGTACCTATTCATCTACTTGCTCTTGCATGCTTTCAAACTGCTAGGTGGGCAGGACCTGGAACAAGTAATGGGAGCTCACCCTGTTGTGCAGGGCTTGGATGTTGACAGCTTTCCAACTGACAAGCTCAGCATCTTTAACCACTGACCCATCATGTTCCTAGCCTTCAGCTATCAGGCACCCAAAAAAACCCTTAAAAATACCTCATTGAAGACACAATGAATGAGATCTTCTGAAAGTGGAGGGTATAAGTCCCCTTCTTACCCTGACATGTTCTGAATCCCCAGGTGGTCTTTCCTGAGGATCAATAGTCTGTAATGCAAAAGACCTGAAAAAGAAGGAATATCATTGTAATATAAAGGCAGTATTAGCAGATTGGGGGAAAGAAAGAGCAGTAAAGCCTACATTTACTACCCATTCGAATCATCAACACTCTTTCAAATGTAAGCCTATATATTTAAGATGTACAATATTCAACAGCCTCACATTTGGGTAGCCATTTTAGGCTTCTTGACACTTCTTAACAGAACAACCACTACATACAAATTGCTTTGTCTAGTGGCATAAAGAGGCAGAGGAGCAGAGAGACGGGGGGAGGAGAAGCTGCTGAAGACACAAAGAGGTTAGTAGTGGGTGGGGAATTGGGATGCCACACCACTTGGTTGGGCACCAAACAGCTGCTTGGCAGGAGGCAACACAGCAGGAGCAGGGAAAGAAACTGTCCCTCCAAGTCAGTTTTTACTTTTGGCAACTTCCTCCTGCAGTTTCCTTGGCAATGTTTCTCAGAGGTGGTTGGCCAATTCCTTCTTCCTGGGGCTGAGAGAGAGTAACTGGACCAGGGTCAGCCATTTGCTTCGTGGCTCAGATAGGACTAGAAGTCTCAGTCTCCTGAGAGTATTTTTCCTCCAGTGGGACCAGTCTATCATGACAACCTGGTCTACTCAATTATGGGACAGAGCATATAGCTTTTGCCCTGTCCCTAAGAGGTCAGTAAGGGGCGTGCACAAGGGCACAATCATGCCTACCATCCCTATCCTATTTTGTCCCCAATTATTAGTTTATATTTCTTATATTTAAACTTATGTTTATTCTTATTTCTATTGTATTGTAAGCATTTGACAAAATAAATAAATAAATAATAATAATAATTGGGGAGACCAGCTTGCCCTGATAGACTGGTCCCACCAAAGAAAAAAATATTTAATCTCTCTCCTGGTGTAGCTGACAAAGCAAGGAGATCCTGTAACCTAGATCTAACTAATATGTAAGTATCCTGGATTTGAATCCCAGGAGGGTATGGCTAGCTGATGAGAGCTAAATAGCTTGAAATAGATCTATACTAGTCTCCCTTTATTTCTTTGTCAGTAAAATATAAATTTAACAGAGTCACCTGAGTAAAACTCAGTGTCTTGACACTTTAACCACTATACCAAACTGGTTCTTAGCAATGAAGGAGGGGGTGTTAAAAAAAAGAGGGTGTAAATGGGCTAGGTGCATCCCAGGATCTATATCACCCACCGAGTGATTCTTGGGCATCATGGCCTAAACTATGCAAATTGGGAATAATGACTGTCAAAAGAATCAGCACTGGTGCCCAATTTGGGTAGTATGATTGGAAAGACAATTAAAAGAGTACTTATGTAACAGCAGTCTGGATCAGATCTCTAAAATGTTTATATTTAATAGCTTGGAAACTAAGCTTCCAATAGTTCTCAGAATCTGGGCAAGATGAGAAAGACAATCCAGTTTTCTAATGAGTGATTTCTATGATCCTGATAGTTGTTTAAAACAACACAACACAACACAGCACAACAATAGCTTCATTGTTACCATAGTGACTGTAGGTGGCACAACCCTTGGATTTTTACTAGTGCCAGTCTATTATAATCATTCTTCAGTGATTTTAACAAGCAAATGTTTTCCTTTCTTCCCTCAGTGGTTAAGACATTTATCTACCTTGCATGTAAATTCATTTCTCATTATATCCTTTGCTTGAGGCACCCAAATATCTAGAGGGTATGATTTATCTTTTAAAATCTTCCTTTCTAATCTGATCTAAAAATAGATCTTTTCCCACTCCACCAATTAGATCTATTGGTTCCCTTTTCTGAGATGCTAAAATGCTGTTGTAGCAGCAGAGTTGGTATTCAGCAGGTTCTGACCAGTTCTGGAGAACTGGTAGCGGAATTTTTGAGTAGTTTGGAGAACTGGCAAATACCACTTCTGACTGAACCAGCCCCACTCTGTTCTCTGCTTCCCGAGTCCCAGCTGATTGGCTGTGTCTTCTTTTGTTGCCCTGCACAGGAGAACGGAGTTGGAAAGCAGGTTAGTGGGGTGCGGAGGGAATGGGATTTTGCAGTAACCATCCCCCAGGAGTGAAGAGGGAATGCAGATTTTGCAGTATCCTTCCCCTGGAGTGGGGTGGGAATGGGGATTTTATAGTATCCTTCCCCTGCCATGCACACCGCACCACGCCCACAGAACCAGTAGTAAAAAATTTTGAATCCCACCATTGTGTAGCACCTATACAATGTTGTTCTGTCTCACCTGTGGCCATGAGGTGAGAGTCCAAATATCCAAAGGAAAAAACACGAACAGACAATATCAGGAACAACAGAGTTAACTTTCCTTTGGCTAAATTCGTCGTTGGCAGTTTTCCCAGAAGCTGTCTGCAAATTCAGTTAACGAGCATAACTATAAATCAGAGCCTAATGGCAAACAGAAAACTTTTTCCAAACTGCAAATGTAAATAACAAAGTTGATCCGAACAGGGTTTCTGGGCTAACACGCCTCCTTATATTTCCTGAAGGGGTGTGTCAGTCTCTTACTCAGTCCCTGATTCGACATCTCCTTCCAGTTTGTGCTTGATGTTTCTGCTTACGTCTGTTCCTTGCATCAAACCAAGATTCTTTGGTTTGATCTTCCTCCAAGGGCTCTGGCACATTCTTCTGATTATCTGCCGACACAGGTGTAACTAATGAGGAAGGTCTGGGAGAGGATGAGGATTCCAAAACTTCCAGCAAAGCAGGTTCAAACCCCAATGCCCTATCTTCCTCTTCCTCCTGACTCCCATTTGTTTCACTTAACAAGGCAGGCTCAAACCTTAATGCCAGATTTTCCTCATCACTCGAGCCTATGTCTTCTGATAGAGCAGGTTCAAACCTCCTAGTCACAACACAATGGAGCACCATATTTTCAAGACTCTGCAAGGCCTGGAGGTTTTCTCTTTGCATCACAGGACAACGTATCTTCTTCCTCCATTTTTTTCTGTCCATTGATGATGGTGGTGCAGGAAACAACAAAAAGTGCCAAAATAAATAATATCTTAATTGATCTATTGTACTGCCCTAAGTGAAAAATGTAGAGCCACCCAATTATTTCAGTTCTTGAGGCATATTTTGTCTATGGCTCATGTTGATTAAGGAGGTCACAGCTCTTGTTCCCCAAAGTATAAGCCACTTAACATGACGTTAATCTCTCTCAAACTATTTTTTCCAGGTGAGGTGCATATATTGGAAGGGAAAAGGTCAGCTCAAATGATGTAAGATGGTTTATTAAGTGCACCATAACTGCACAGAGATCTTAGTAACTTAATATGAATTATTTATTCAGCTAGCCACAATTAAATATTGATTTATATGCTTCCCATTTTTGTAAAGGGGCAACTCCATTTGGGACTTGCAATGCATTAAATTTATGAAAGAGGCAACACAATTACTACCTTGAACATTATTTCTTATATTTCACCCATCAATACAAGTTGGTCATGCATGTGAAATCATTTAAACATTAATTTAATGAGGACAAAAATATACAAGCAGTTTTTAAATATCCTTGCCTTCTTATATGGAAACAGCCACTATTTGTTTAAAATACTCAGGTATCTACAGTCTGATGAGTTAGAACTAGTCTGCCAGATGGAACAATATTAAAAGGCCTTATTATTATGACATCCCTTAGAGTTTCCCATTCTCCTGAGAGTCAGAAGTATATAGATAATTGAAATCCTTTGCATAAGTGTTAATGTAAAGAGTTTTTTTCTTTCTAACCCTGAAGTATAGGCATCACTATTTTAAAATAAAATTTTCTGATTGATTTTCCATCGACTATCAAAGGGAATTATGGCACTTGCCACTGCTTTTGCCCACATCCCACACCTTCAAAGATGCCCACATGATAAATCCAGGAAGAACAGCTCCATGACCTGCACTATTAATACCACTTGGAATTTATCATTTTTCCTTTCTTAAATGGTCCACAATTTTGTCTACAAATTGAGAATCTGTATTAGATTATTAGTCCAATAGCCTCTTGAAATTTGCTCTTTCAAAGGTCATTACTGGCAAAGGGACTGGTTTCAGAGATGCAAGAATCTGATAAATTTTGTTCGGTATCAATAAAAGGCTCAATGCTATCAAATAAGCAATTTTAAACCGAGACTTCTCACACTATAAGAGAAGAGGGCAGAGCAGGGCAGATCTGGTGTAGCAGCACACTATAAAATGCATAACATGTTAGACCTCTTCTATATACTTCTCCAAGTCAAGCATAAATTGCTTTTCCTCTATCTGATTGCAAGGCTAAACTGGTACAAAGCTATTACTACATTTGAGTGGTACTAAAGGGAAATTGATATTTAGCTTGCTGCATTTAGGAGTGACCTCTGGCCCCTGTAATATTGTTCTACAGAAAGATGACCAGTTGATTACTAATAGGTTCCTCCGTGGCTACACATCTCTTAAGGAAATGGGAGATTTTCCAGATTTCTTCCTTTTGGCTATTTCCTCCATCAGTTCAGATCTTGGTTCCATGCAGGTCAACAGTATAGAGTAGGCAAGACATGCTTCCTTTACTGAGATCCATTTTGTGTAAAATATCTTCATTGTTAGAAGTCTCCCACCAACAGAAGAAAACTTTCATCTGCATTAAATCTTCCATTTGATCAGATCTCACTGGAGATGCTTGTTGTTGTTTTTTAACAGAATCAGTATTCCTTTTTCACTAGCTGTGCAGCCTTGAATTTGTCCATTGCAGGAATCCCAGTTGCATAACAAGAATATATTTAAGTGCTTTGTATACTTATCATTTCAACTGACTGTGTAAACTTAACGAACCATAGCAGGTAAAGCTGCCTGGTAGAAATATTTTGCAATTATCCATTCATTTTAATGTAGGTAACTGAATTTAAAAATACGGTGAAATAGAAGGTACTCTACTTGCAAATTAGTAATATATTTTCTATAAATCTGAGCTGTTTGAAGCCTGATATTTTGGAAGGAGATTCATTTAAAGCTTTTTCTATCTTTTTCTATGATGCCAACACAATCTACTATTGTGTCCAAGTTATTGTAGATATTTATTATACTTCAAATCCCCACCATAACAAATATTAAGTATTGTACCAAATGGTCTCTTAGCTTGATAACACCTACTTCTTCTTGTTTTGGGGAATAAGTGCCAGTTGAGGACTTTTACAGACTGTTATTGAGGCACATTCCTGCTTTCCTAAAAAAATCTATTGAGAAAGAAAAGATTAAATGGCTGAATAAAGCCTTTTGATTGGTAACAGCAGAAAGCTTCCATATTAATGAGCCCAAGAATGTAGCATATAAGGTCATCGTTCTCCAATCTGGCAACTTCCAGATGTATTGGACCTCAATTTCCCATCATTCCATACTAATATGGATCAAATCTGGAAAGATTCCCAAAGATGAGAAAACTTCAGCAGAGTTTCTGTTCATCCACTTTGAAACCCTCAGTGTCCCTTTGGGTACTTGAATCCATACTCCATAAATGCAGAGAGAAATAAATCCATACTGTCTATTTCCAGCTAAGGTGTTCTCCCAAATAGTGGTCCCAATTTATTGAAAATATGTTACAAGAACTCCAACAAAAGAGTGATTAGGGTGAGTGTGACTAAGTATAGAACATCTACCAGTATTTTACCATAAACCAAACTAATAACAGTTTTCCTCTGGCATTTCTTCCACCTTGGCTTACCTTTTTTTTCTGAGGACACATTTTCAACCAGTATTATAAGCTTTACTTTTACTATAAGATATAGTTTCACTAAATTAAATGTGGCTGAATTGGTTGTCATTCGGTATATTGTAAAATCACAGCAGCCACAGTACTAACATCTCTATACACCTATTATAGCACCTCAAATGAACATGCTATGATTTATTTGTTCAGGCAGAGCATTTTATGTGTGTATGGCAATTGTGATTTGTAAACCAACTTTAGGATTTATTATGTTGCATGAACCCAGCCACTGAGTTTATGGAGGCGTGGGATAGTTTTAATGAAGTCCTTGCACAATTCCAGAATATTAATGTGACCACATGCCACTGTTTGCATTCAGTAGCTGAGTGATTTTATTTCTGATTCTGCTAAATCTGCAATCACAGGGAAAGGTGATGTCCTCATTTCTGGACCTGAATCTTTGCAGAATTTGTGGATGACTTGTTTTCCTGTGATAGGCACTCTTGTTTTCTGGTTTATTTTTTTTTAATATAGTAATTTTATAAAACAGAAATAAAAACTAAATTAAAGAATAAAGCAAAGCTAGAAAGTGCAGAAAAGAATGAAAAAATAAGTATATAGTAAAGGAAAGAAACAAAATACATAAATAAACGGCTTCATCACAATAATATAAATCATTTTAGTAATTTATCACCTTCTCTTAAAATGCAGCAAATAATTTCTGTCCCATATTCCATTTTTTCCTATAAACAAATCTGTAAACCCTCATCATTCAGTCCTACTCAGTTAAAGTCCTTTAAGAGTTGCAAATGTAACTTTCTATTTTAAATTTAAACTAAATAAGCCTACTTTATATTGCTTCCTTTTACTTTTAATAACCTTGATTTTTCAAACCCTTCAAATGATGACCTAAAACTTGATTTCTTTTTATTTTTTCCTTGTCTTGTCAATATGGAAAACTTCTCTAGATCACTCTGTTAATTTTTTATTTGCATATCTCTTTTAATAATTAAGACATCAGCAGGTTTCATTTGTATATCCAGCATAGCATCTTTTTTTAATTTCTTCCTTGTAGGCTTTCATTTTAAGTCAGTTTTTAGATCAGTCTCAGTCTTGTGCAGTGAAACCTGTTCCTTGTCCATAAAACACTTTATCTCTAATGTTAGAGTGTTTTAAAATTAATTTCTGGGTCCATAAATAATCCTTCAATATGTACAATGTTATAGTATTCTTCTGTATTTTATATTAGTAAGTCAAATTTAAGTAATCTTCTTCTTTAATTGTAATCTTTAGTTCCGTCATGTTCTCCCTGTGTTCAGCCTTCAAAGACCCATGGTATCATGTAATTCTCAACCAGACTAGAAACTTGTGACCTAGTCATAACTTAGGAATGAAAGCTAAGCCTAATCAAGGAACTACCAAGAAGAAAACCACATCATCATCAATACCAGCAGGCGAAACTACTGTATATAAGCAGGGAGCAAACTCCATACTCAGATGATATCACCTAATTGGATAATGAAACATCAACAAGCAAACAATCAAGCTCTGAAAGACCAAGGACTCCACATATAGAACTTCTTTCACTCAGGATTGAAGGAAACTAACCTTCTGCTGTAAAACCTGTTGATCCAAATGTCTTTAAACTTGAAAAACAAGCAATTTTCAAAGGTAATTTATATGCAAACCCTTCCTGGATTTGTAAGAGGTTTCCATTAAGTGGAATCTGGTAAGAATTAAATTCATGCTGCTTATATAAAAAGAAAAAGAAACATTAAGCTAAAGAAATTTTGTACAGATTGCAAAACTGATCAGAAAAAAATGAAGTTAGCATATCTGATGACTTGCAAAAGTTTGGGTCCTCATTAGGTGTCAGCAAAAAGTATATAGTTCTGTAATTCTCTTTTGTCATTGAATAATCACAGGATTCTGACAACACTCTTGAAAATATTAGAAGTAGGTCCACTGAAAAAGTTGCCTGAACGTTTTCCCTAACCTAAGTGGAATGCAGTAGAGGCTGAGAAAAAAAATGCTTTCACCCAGGAAGGAATTATGAAGCAAACAGAAGAAGAAATCTGGTGCAAGACCCAGACTGCCAAAATGTCCAACTTTGCTCTCGTTTCAGATAAATAGGTGCAAAGTCAAAATAACCTTGACTCAACTCTCTAAATAAACTGACATTGTAATATGGACAACAATTCTAAGAATGAATATGAAGGGGCTGTAAATTTCTATAGCACTGCATTCAGGCCACGAAGACATTCCTGTTTGTTTTGCTTTGATTAACATAAAACATTCATGATGTAGAAAGTGGTTATATATGCTGTTCCCAAAGCAAAGAATCCCGAATTCTTAGATTTTACTCTTTTTTTTCATTCATATAGTCCAGGTCATGCACTGCTTAGTTTTTCTCTCCTGTTTCTGTTATCTAAAGGACTCCTAAAACTTCACTCCAAGAGAGTGAAGAAAGAAAAGCAACCATTGATTTATTATGTTAATACCATGATGGATTTCATAGCTTCCTGTAAAATGCATGCACAGAGAGCAGTAGAAGGGAAGATTTGTGGGGGGGGGGATGGTGTTATGATTCACCCAGAAGACTTGTGTGGGGTTTTCACAATGGAAAGTAATGGGAATATCACAGAAAGAAAATCAAAAATTGACCCATTTGTTTCATTGTGTCTGTGGAGGCATGTTGCCTGAAATTGCATCCCACTCTACTACACAGCAAGACACAGCCCTATTTGTTCTTCTCTCCTTAAAGGAAGACTGGCGAGAAGGTCACAACTACAATTGTGTGCATTTTACAACAAAATCTGAACAAAACAACTCACATTGTATAGTCACTTTTCTATGCATTTCCCTGGTATCCAGAGTTGAATCAATTCCAAGGATAATGTTTTAAAAGATATGGGCTTTTAAAGGGATGTATGTGTGAAGAAATGTGGTTTTTTTTTTAATTTTTGCTGATATATGCAACTGGAAGAAAAAATCCTAGCAAAACAAATTATTAACTTGAACAGTAAAGTGTCTAATTCATCTTCCACATATGAAGTGGAATGAGAGGAGAATGATGGTAGCATGCTGACTGCATTCTAAGTTCCAAGCATACTTGAGAATGAAAGAAAGAACTTATTACAGAATAAGTATTCATAGGTTTCTGAGCACAGTGCACAGGTTTCCATGTCCCATTTCCTCTTTGCAAACTAAAGGGGAAAAAATAGTTCACTACCTCAGTTCTTCAATTTGCAATGCAGTTTACAATTTGCAATGGAATAAGCTGAGCTAAACAGTTCAGCTAAATGTAACAACTAAGAGCATCCTTCCCAGGAACATCAGTGAACTCCTGGGACTTAATATAAAACTCTAGTGCTTTATGTTTCCTGAGCCCAGATTTATAACAGCTCTCTCCCTCTCTCCCTCCCTCCCTCTCTCTCCATCTGTGTGTGTGTGTGTGTGTGTGTGTGTGTGTGTGTGTGTAGAGAATAGTTTATGTATGAGTTAATAGTATGTGTACATACAATTGGAAGATAAATAGATTATGAATAAGGGAAGACTTTATTTTGCCAAAATCAATTTTAATCAATAATGATTAATTACGTCATTTATTTTTCACCTTGGTCCAGCTCTTTTGTGAAATGTTGCCATTGTCTTGGGTATGTATGGTACATATATATGAATATATACAGTATATCATATCCAATTTTTGTATCCATACAACTAATCATATGCTCCCATACATTTGTGGGAGATTTTTTTTCTAGTATTGATGAAAGTGCTGGCTATCACAGAAACTGATAAGATAAGGAAATAATGCACCCCCCCCCCATTAGGCTCAGGAAGAATGGCTGACCCCTGTGCTCCACAATCAAATGGGAATCTAGACTGGCAAAGACAGTGCTTAAAGCAGACAGTGTTTACCGTGGTACTGCCCTCTAAATATTTGAGTCATTTCATTCAGTAATACTCTGTGGATATTAGTGAAATGGAAGAATATACAGTCCAAAGCATAAACATCAGGGATTTAAGCTGAAATCTCCATCAAGAAAATGATCAATAAAGTAGAAGTGTGAACAAAATCACTGTAAAACTCAGTTCAGGCAAACTTTCTAGAAATAAATTATGAGCAAGAGCTTTACTGGAACTCTTTCCACATGTGAGGCACTGGTCTGGTAATACTGGTAATAGCCTAAACCTCTCATGAGACCAAATACATTTTTTCAACTTCCTGTGAACAGCATCTGGAAGTGATTTTGTAATGCATCAGGAAGGCTGGATTTAAGACCAAGAAATGTCCAGTTGGCTGAATCAGGTAGTCTACTTGGGACATCAAGCAGGCTATGGGATTATCTCCCAGAGCTCTGAAAGCTAATGTAATGGATATTTAATAATAGCCTATTCTTATAAAGCAGGGGTGTCAAACTCGCATCATCATGGTGTCATCACATGACGTTTCAGAATTATTTTCCCCTTCACTAAACAGGGCAGGGGCAGGGCCAACATGTGACGCATCTGGCCCATGGGCCATGAGTTTGACACTCTTGCTATAAAGAAAAAGGAGGTACAATCATTCTTGAGGTTAGATGTTTGTACACAATTGCAGCTGACATGCAGCACCTCTGTTGGATCTTACTCAGAAAAACAAATTTTTATAGTGCTGAGTTCCAAAGAGTGTTTCATCTGTGTCTGTATGATAAAATTTATCACAATCTGGATCTAACTGAATATAAACAATGACTATTGCTTTGAGCTGTGTGAATATTCCAGAAATCAATTGTCATGACAGAAGGGAAGGAGAAAGTTTCTCTGTCTTTTCATACCTTTGTTCAGCAGCTTTTAGATCTATAAATATGCAATCACTGATGCCATTTATCCTGGGTACTTGACTTATTGGTAAACAGATGTCTACTAGTTCAGTGATCCCTCTAAATTGACTCTAATTTTATATGGCCTCCATCAGAAACAGCTCCTTCCTTGAGCCTTATCTTCATTGGAGAAATATTTAAAGTTCCTATTTTTTAAAGCTGTGAAGCGTTCTTACACATGGCTAATTTCAGCAGACGTCTCTTGGCCCAGAAGACTATTTATCTGACTATGGAGTATTTTAATTTATATTCCTCAGTGGCTCCAAAATGCAGTCATTTGTTCAGTTATTGCAGGCTCTAGAAGGTTCTGCAAGCAAATTCTGAAATCACAATTGTGTTCATACATCATTATCTATTATCATTATCTATTTATAAAGATTCTCCCTATAATATGGCAGTTGTCAGGGCATACAATTGGTCCAAAAACTCATTTGGTTAATCATACAGCAAGTAGATCTACAGCCTGTCCAGGGCAACAGTGCAGATTGTCATACTGTGGACAAAGTTTGTCTAGCCTACTTTTTTTTAATTTGTTTCTCCTTCCTCCATTGTTTTGGTTGTGCAGAAGGTCCTTACCAACTTCTGCAGTCTTACTGAGGATTCTTGATCAATTAATTTCTTATCTTCTGCATAGCATCTTTAAAAATTTCCTCAAAAACTTTTGGGTAAAGCCTTGCCCAAAATGCCCACAACCCAACTGACCTATTGTTTCATTAAAACTGCACTAATAGTCATGTACTTTTCATATAACAATCATGCATGAGCTTCAGCAGATTCTCAAGTTTTTGTGTCCTTTGGTGAAAGCAAGATTTTTAGTGGATGAGATTTTTCTTGGGCTCAAAAACATTTTATTTTCTAAAAAATAGGAAAATCACTTTCTCCTATAGTACAGCATCAAAAGCAAAAGTGAAAGATTTCAAAATGTGCTTTGCCTGTGGCCCGATCACAAATGTAAAAGCAGGATTTCTTCTTCTATATTCAATTCGGTAACAGTTCAGTGGTTAGAGAATCATTGCTTCTAATTAAGCTATCCAGTAGACCTGCTAAAATTTCGGATGAGGAGGAGGTTTAACAGTGCTAGAGCTCCCAAATGCAGAATTTTAGGCTTCAGATGGCAATTTGAAAACTGCTGAATTCTGAAATCATGCTTTGTATAAATTGTCCGGAGTCTTTCAGCTGAAACAACAGCAATTTAACTTATTTGCAATAACACTTTATGTTAAGTATTTCTGCAATTCTGCTTCTGCTTCTTTTTGTTGTATACATCATCCCAATCACCAAATAATTTTTATTGTGATGCAGAATAGAGGAGGGATTTCCTAGTCTCCTATTTTCCACCTGTCTTCTGCTGCCATATGCTGTTATGTACATAAAAGATTTAAATCTGGAATAACAATTCACTTGGGGGCTATTTATGGTAATTACCTACACAGTTATTGCAGTTGGGACTTCTGGAAATTCTGCATCTGTATCTATAGTTAGTGTGTGTTAAGTTCTGTGCATGGGCGCAAAGGATGGAGACGAGCCAGTGAACAGTGAACTTCAAACTCTTTATGTACATGTGAAAACAGCTCAACTCAATGGCCGCAATGGGCCCCTTTATATAGGCAACTCTTAACTTATTTAACCAATGAAACACGGGGACCGCTAGCTCCATTAACCAATGGAAGAGGCTTGTTAATAGCCAATCAGATTCTCCTGAATGGACCAATCCGATGTCGCTATTATCGGCCAATCAAAAGTGCAGGGCCAGAACCCTGCACTTTGCTTCAAGCTCTTAATAATCTTTATTTAAGTATTTATTGATTCATAACACCCCTTCCCCCTGGGTTCCGTTTAAGGGGTGCAGTCATGTAATCTTTGAGGTAGGCAGGTTGTTTTGATTGTCCATTCAATTTGCGTTGTTCTCCTGGTATTTGGCTGCAGTCTTGTTGGGGTAGGACGTTATCTGGTGAAGAGGGTGCCTCCCGTTCCGTATTCGAATTTTCGTTGCCGCTACTGCTCTCGGCATCTCTTTGAGGTGAGGCCACTCCCATTCCGGATCCATCATGTGCTGCCTCTGAGCGGTCATTACTTCCGCTTAAACTTTCTGCCGCTTCAAATTCAGCTTCCTCGGTATCTCCTCCCCCTTTGGTTTGGAAATCAGGGGGCTCGGAGATCCCCGACTGTAGCCTTGAACGCAGCTGATCAATATGGCGCTTCCATATTCTATCGTTGCGACATTTCACGTGGTACGATCTAGGGCCGGTTACTTGGACTACAGTTGCCTCTACCCACAGCGGATCACCCGAAAAGTTCCTAGCGAAAACAAAGTCGCCTACCTGGAAGTTACGGCATTTCCCACTGGAACCATGTGGTTTTTCAGGTTCATATGATGGATGCAGATGGTCGAGGTGGGAGTGGAGCTTCCGTCCCATTAACAACTCAACGGGAGTTTTATTGGTGACGCTGTGCGGAGTGATATGCTGCAAAAGGAGTATCCGGTTAACCTTGTCTTCTATATCGCCATAGTCCATTTTATGCAAGGTTTTCTTGACGAATCGTACCATGCGCTCGGCCCTTCCATTGGCCGCAGGATGCGCCAGCGAAGTTAGTGCATGGCGAATACCACGGTCCGCCAGGTACTGTTCGAAGGACAGCATGGTAAATTGGGGCCCATTGTCGGATACTAGAACGTCTGGTAATCCATGTGTCGCAAATAGTCTGTCTAGTTTCCTGATGACTGATTCGGTTGTTGTATTCCTCATCTCATGGATTTCAAGCCAGTTCGAGTAGGCATCCACCGTTAATAAAAATGTGTGTCCCTTGGTAAGTCCCACAAAGTCCAGATGAATACGGGACCATGGTCCCCTCGGTGTTTCCCATTCAGTCGGGGTTGCTTTCGGAGGGGCGTTGCTTACTTCCTGGCATTTGTGACAAGCTTTTACCTATGTCTCGATCTGCTTGTCGATACCCTTGTCGATACGCGTAGCTTCGTGAGAGGGCTTTCATACGCACGATGCCGGGGTGGCCATCGTGCAAGGTCCTTAATATCGCTTGTCGCAACCGAACTGGGATGACAACTCTATCACCCCAGATAATGCAGCCTTTCTGGGAAAATAGTTCTGTTTGTCGATTCTTGAATGGGGCGTAGTCGTCAGGTATCTGGTCCAACGGCCATCCCCGCTCGACCCAACTGAGGACTCATGCTAAAATGGGGTCGCATTTCATTTCCATCGCGATATCTTGGGCTGTTAATGGCGGCATTCAAAATGTCTCGATCTGCAGTGTTGTAACCATTGGAGCGGGGTCATCAATGGTCTCCAGAAGTGGTGCGCGACTCAATGCGTCGGCATGGGGAATGGACTTCCCCGGGCAATGTTGCAATTTGTAATTATATGCTGCCAAGAATTCTGACCAGCAAGTCATTCTGGGAGATAATATATACGGTGTTGGCCTATCTCCTGCTATTATTCCCAGCAAAGGTTTGTGGTCAGTCACGGCCATACACATATTCATGAAATCTCTTAACCACGGACACAATAGCTAGGGCCTCCTTATCAATTTGACTGTAATTGCATTCTGCTTTTGATAACGTCTTTGAGAAATAGGCAACAGGGGCTTCACTGCCGTTTGGCAAAACGTGGCTTAAAATGGCGCCCACTCCGAATGGAGATGCATCACACGTGATCGTTAAAGGTAAAGTCTCGTTATACTGCATCAAAACAGCATCAGAAGTCAATAAATTTTTCACATGTCGAAACGCCTGTTCTTCTCTGTGTCCCCATACCCAGGTTGCTTTTTTGTCCAATAAACGATGTAGGGGTTCAGCTACGGTTGCTTTGTGAGGCAGGAAAACGTTATAAAAATCGATAAGGCCCAGAAAAGCCTGGAGGTCGGCCTTGTTCCGGGGTTTTGGGGCGTTCTTGAGTGCCCTAAGTTTGTTATCGGTGGGGTGAATGCCTTGACTATCAATTAAATATCCCAAAAATTCTATACGATCCGTACATAGTTGACACTTGTTTTTTTTAACTTTGAGACCTGAGTCTTTAAATCTCTGGAGAACCAACCTCAGGCGTTCCTTTAGTATTTTCCGAGTTGGGGCAGCGATTAACACATCATCAAAATATGGGACAACACCTTTTATTCCTTGTAATAGCCTTTCCATCAAGCTTTGAAAGATTCCCGGGGCTACGCTCACTCCGAACTGGAATCAGTTACATTTAAACGCACCTCGGTGCATAACGATCGTTTGGGCCTCTGTCGTTTTTTTGTCAACAGGCAGTTGTTGGTATGCCTGGGCTAAGTCTAGTTTAGCGAAGACTTTTCCGCCCCCCAGGGAATGGAGGAGGTGTTGCACCACCAAGCGTTTTGTTGAAGGGTGGCTCGGAAGTCCCCACAAATTCTTATCAATCCATCCAACTTGATGGGTGTTTTGATTGGGGTTTCCCAGGGAGAGTGATCGGTTGGTTCTAACACACCCTGGGCTATTAATTTATCAAGCTGCTCGTCAATCTTTGGTTTAAGGGCAAATGGAACTCAACGAGGCTTAAGGCGGATGGGAGCTATTTCGGGATTGAGGCTAAATGATATCGGGATCCCCTTGTACTCACGTAATTTTTCTGCAAAGACGTCCTGGAATTTGTGGACGAGGTCTTCTTCCCAATCACTGCTGCAGGTTCGGTGAATGCCGGCTACTTCAATTCCAAGTGGAGCGAACCATTGGCGGCCTAACAAACTAGGCCGATCCCTGTTGATTACAGTCAGGGGTAGGAATGCTGTACGGTTCTTAAACGATATCCGGACTCAGCTGGATCCAACGACCGGGATTTGATTTCCTTGATAGTCCTTGAGTATGAGTCTTTGGAATCTGAGGTCTTGCCTCCAGATAGTGGGGATGAGCTGCTGTAGGGTCTTCCAGGAAACCATCGAGAGGGACGATCCTGAATCAACTTCCATCAGGCAGGGCTGGTTTTTGATGGCCACTTTCACTCAGATCTTTTTGGCATCAAGAGATGAGGTGTGACCGATCGTGATCGTTTGGTGAGCCTCTTCTCGCTTCGTTGGGTGATTTAGGGTTTTGTTTCTGTAGGAGTGGTTGTTCCATTGGTGGTTCATGGGTTCTCGCTTCACGGGACGACTTCCCATCGGTTGGCGATAGTTAGCCCCCCTTGAGGGCTGACTGGGTCCTAGCTTGCTTCTACAGACCCGTCCAATATGGCCTCTTTTCCCGCACACATGGCAGAGCGCGTCGAGGAATTTGCATTCTGACCGGGGGTCAGAAACGGGGGGTGGCTTGCTCCACACCCGGCGCATTGGTACTGCGATTTCTGGCGTTGGTCTCATTCAGACCGAAGTCAATGGACCTCTTCTTCATCGCTTTCTGACGACGATTCGAGGTCCTCATGGTGGGCTGTTTCCAACTGTCCCTCTGACTGAGGTGAAATTTTGCGGCTGCATTGGCAAAACGGGGCGTGGGTGCGGCGCATTTGGACAGCCGACTTCCTGGTTGCTTCTGCTGCAGTAGCTTCAGCTATGGCATCTTTAAGGCTAATGTCGCCCTTCGCCATTAGTTTACTCTGAGTGCCTGGTGCATCTAATCCCAGAATTATTCGGTCTCTTAGGGCTTCTTCTAGGTTGGCAAACTCGCATAGGCCTCCCAGATTCCAGAAATCCGCTATGAAATCAGCAACACTTTCGCCCTTCCGCTGACTTCTCTGATAAAATTCATGCCTTCTAACGAGCGTTAGCACGGTCGGTGCATAGTGAGCCCTCAGCAGGGGTTCGAGGACATCCCAGTCCATAGACTTTATTTCTGCCAGTTTCGCTAGTGCCTTGGCCATCTTGAATACGGTTGGCCCGCAATGAGTTAGGAATACCGCTTGTTTCTTTCCGGTAGTGGCATCCTTCAAATTGTTGGTCTCCAGAAACATCTGGAAGCGATCCATATATGAGTCCCAGTCTTCTTGTGCCGGGTCGAATGGAGCGGGTGGTATGACGCTGCCGGACATGGTTCTACCATTGGTACGTTTCAGCCACGTGCTCGGTTATAGTTCTTCATCGTTCAGTTAGCTCTGACGTCTCCACATCCCACCTTCGTCGCCACTGTTAAGTTCTGTGCATGGGTGCAAAGGATGGAGATGAGCCGGTGAACAGTGAACTTCAAACTCTTTATTTACATGTGAAAACAGCTCAACTCAATGGCTGCAATGGGCCCCTTTATATAGGCAACTCTTAACTTATTTAACCAATGAAACATGGGGAGCACTAGCTCCATTAACCAATGGAAGAGGCTCGTTAATAGCCAATCAGATTCTCCTGAATGGACCAATCCGATGTCGCTATTATCGGCCAATCAGAAGTGCAGGGCCAGAACCCTGCACTTTGCTTCAAGCTCTTAATAATCTTTATTTAAGTATTTATTGATTCACAACAGTGTGGACCATTTTTATCTCAACTTTGTCTATTTCAAGATGTGTGGATTTTAACTCCAAGGAGCCAACATGCTTGTTTTGATGCTTGCTGATATTTAATGATTAAATATGAAGGGGTTGTGTTTTATTTACTGGTATAACTGTGCAGTGTGGGTGCTTGCTCTAATCTGGATATCAGGATTGACTGGGAGTATGCTGGTGCAAACTAAATTGGAAATTACCCACAGTAATTGGCCAACATTCCTGACAGAGTTAATTTTCCATTTAAACTCCTGCTTCCATTTTTTCGGGTGTTTTCTTGCCCAATTAAATATTAATTAGTTACAGGAGCATGTGGGAAGTTTTACTTGGATTTGGGATCTCAGGAGTCACATGGCTGAAGTCACACAAGAGATTTTATTTTTTGTAAATGGAGATTTTATTTTTTAAAGAAAAATAAGGCACTTCAACAATTCAGTTGATGCAACCCTGATATCAATAGTACCTTTGGATACTGCCAGGACAGTCTTATCTGAGATGAACTGGTGATCACAGGAGAATCATAAAGAGCCAAAGGACAAAGATGTGAAAATAGACAGTGGTTAACCATCAGAGCAAACCATTAATATGAGCCTCAAAAGGGGATTATAAACCAGGTGCCCCACTTACTCCAACACTTCCATTTGGCTTTGTTCACATATCACACTAACACAAACTCTGGCATCATCAATATTTATATAATAGGTTTTTTTTAACCTATCCTAAAAACTATCCAATTTAGCAATGTCACACATGTAGCGTAGTAGCATTTCAGGATTCTGACCCTGTCTCACTTCTTCCTTCTTCAGTGTGTGTCAAGACAAAATTGTGCACACTCTCTTTTAGTGTTTCCTTTAGATTTGGCTGGAGGACAGAGAGGGAGACACTGGAGTTATCCTTTGAAACAATATGATACTCTCAAATCAAATTATTGACCCAATTTGGGAAGAATTTTATTTGTAGTTATACTTCTATTGGGAATATAGATACGATTCTGCGTTTCCTGTGCATGTTCTTATCCGCAATGTTGAACATATTCTGGAAGGGAGAGCTGTAACTCACTTGGGAAAGTTGCAAGAAAGAGTTACCCATTTGGGTCTGCTCACATGCATTTATCATAAGCTGAAGTTAGAAGAAAATGATTGAAAGATTAAAAGTAATGTTTATCTGGGTGAGATGATTAAGTTTGATTGCACAAGTTCTTATTAAAAACAGTTGCTTTGAAGAAACAAAAAACTTTAATGATCATTCTCAGTGTAGCCAGAGGTCAATATGAGCTAGGGCTCACTGCCTTAGAAGAGTGAGGAAAATTTTCAGGGACGACTCACACCCCAGTCAGTACTTTTCCACTCTCCTTCCATCAGGTAGGAGATATAGAAGCATAGCCAGTCTCATCAACAGGCTGAAGAACAGTTTCTACCCATGGGCTGTCAGACTTCTGAATGGAAAATAACTTCATGTCAACATAATGTGACAGACTTGCGGGCCAGCATGTTGCAAGAAGGTCACATGGGGTAATAAGATTGGGACTGGGTTAGGGGCTTCTGTCCTCACTGTGAATTGTGTTGGGGGTGGAGATGCACGAAGGAAAGAAGGAAGGCTCAGCCAATCTCATTGCACGCATGTACTCTGACAATAAAGGCAATTAATTAATTATATTGGGTTTGATTGACTGCTGTGACCTTACCTTGTTGGTGTTTTCAACCCTCCATCCTACCCTTGACTCTGACATCACATTCCAGTGAGATATGCCTTTATAGACTCCCCACGTCAGGCAAGAATTTTTATATATATATTTTTATTAAGTTTCTTTTGTTACATCGTAAAACATCATGGTATCAACAACATTCTTGGCAGCTATACAGGTTTTTGGTTTAAATATCATAATACATTATATTATATTTGTCTACTACTAAATAATAGCTTTAACTATAATTACTATTCTTATATTTTTATATAATTTACAAAATTTTGTTTTACTTTCTTAAGGGTTGTTTCAATTAAAATTTTTGTCTCACTTCTTAGTTCTGTTTGTTAGCCATTTATACCAAATTTATTCCAAATTGAAAAGAATTCAGAGTCGTCTTTTTCTTTCAATTTCATTGTTAGCATATTCATCTCAGCACTTTCTGTTACTTTGTGTATTATTAGTTCTTCATTAGGGATATTTGGTGTTTTCCATACCTGTGCAAAGGCTATTCTGACGGCTGTTGTAATATGTAACAATAAGTATTTTACTTCTTTTGGTAATCTTTCTTTGATAATTCCTAAAAGGAAGGTTTCTGATCTGAGCTCAATCTGGTACCCAGTGATCTCTTGTAACCAATTTTGAATTTGAATCCAGCAAGTCCTGACCTCGGGGCACAGGCAAGGATATTTTTAACCTTCCTAGAATTTCAATCAATTAATGGGCTGCTTTTAAATATGTTTGATATTTAGAAACTTTTAACTACTCAGGATTCTATTATAATTGTTTGAGTGTTCTGTCAGCTCTGTGTTGTGTATTCTACCTCCTGTGTTTTATTTTGCATTGATTTACTTATTTTTCAAAATAAATACCAAAAGTAACAGAGAATCACCTATCTATATAATAGTGGTATGATGGGATTTTAAGTATCTCAACATCTGCTGCAAAAAAAATTCTGCCAAAACACATTTTCTCCAAAGGTTTTTGTCATTCTTCTGAGACTAGAGGAAGACAAATGGGAATCAAATATTCCTAATTTGATTCTAACTATAAGGGAAAATTTAGTTAACGAAGTGGAAGTAGCATAAACATGGGAAGAAAACAATTGTGCAATGTTGAAGTTTTTTATTTGAAGGAGTACTAAGGCTGAATCTAATAAAATGCATGCTTTTGGATTACAAGCAAATGTGTTTTAATAAACTCAGAGCAATGATAAGAACAAATGGCAAGAGCAAATAGGGAAAGCTGCCTAAGATGGATAGAAGGTAAACGATTTTTAAAAATGGAAATCATTTTAATGAGAAAAAATGAAGGCTGTAGAAGAAACCAACATGACTGCATTAAAAAAAAATATAGGCTATCAAGAAACAGTATGTACAGGTAGCCTGGGATTTCAAAGACAGCATTTTTTGAATATTTGAAATTATTGTTATGCAGAGGAAAGGTACAAATTGTTGTCTATCATCACAGAGTGGGGCATACAGTGTTCTTAAAATCAGGAAGGAAAATTATAGTTAACAGGAAAAACTCTGCAATAAAATAAGCAGTGACAACAATAGAACCAATTACCAAGGGGGATTATGAACTCCCCTTCAAAAGCCATCTATTGGGATCACTTTAACATTGATTATGTTTTTCATAGACAAACAGATTGAAATTTATGGGGCAACTGGCCCTTTCTAATTTTTGGATCCTGGATTTAATTATTCTATGGGTCTAATAGTATTTGGATTGGAGTAAAGAGAAAGCTGATTTCAATTTGGATAAAAATTAATTAATCAATAATTAATTAATAAGCATATGGGAAATAAACAAGGAAAATCAGAGATCATAACTTCAGAAGACTCAAATAATCAGCATCACTGAAGCTCAATGGATTAATAATCAGCACTATCAAATGTATAATTAGAAAATGTGCAGGAGGTTTGTGTTACCTTATTTGTAAAAATGCATGTACAGAAATTCAGGAATCAAAACACAGAAATTCTTGTATAAAAATAAAGTTAAATAATATTTGAGAGAGAGAGAGAGAAAGAAATAATAGTGATACAGAACCTTCATGGGAGTTTATTATGGATCCTGGGCAGACAGAAGATATGGATGAAGTAGCCTTTTGGAGGTCAGATAAAAAATCTTTCACAGAGACATACAACAGCAAAAACAAGACATTTGAAATACTTTTGTGTATAGAGACAGTAAGCAGTCAGATAGCCAACAAATTCTTGCCTTCTCTTGCTGAAACTGAATTAGTCTAAAGTTGAAAAAAACAAACAAAAGGGGCTCCTCCATAATGTATCTAATCCTCATCTACAGGGAAGAATTACGATAGCTGAAGAACTGAAGATGATTGATAATGTATGATGAAATTGTCATGTTGTTAAGTTCTGTGCATGGGCGCAAGAATTGGAGACAAGACAATGAACAGTGAACTTCAACTCTTTATTTAACATTGTGGAACAGAGCAAAAACTATAGCAGCAATGGCCCTTTTTATAGGCAAGCTGCTGATCAAATAACCAATAGGAAATGGGAAGCGTTAGTTCCCTTAACCAATGAAAGAGGCCCGCTAATAGCCAATCAGATTCCCCTGAACAGACCAATCAGATGTCGCTATTATCGGCCAATCAGAAGTGCAGGGCCAGAACCCTGCACTTTTCTAAAGGTTTTAATAATCTTTATTTTATTAATTCACAACACCCCTTCACCCCGGGTTCCGTTTAAGGGGTGCGGTGACGTAATCTTTGAGGTAGGCAGGTTGTTTAGATTGTCTGTTAGATTTTCGCTGTCCCCCCGGTATTTGTTTATAATCTTGTTTGGGCGGGACGTTTTCTGGCGAGTGGTGCCTCCGGTCCTTCATTTAAAAACTCAGTGCCGCTAACGTCCTCGTTGTCCTCTAGCTTTTGTGGGCTTGCTTCTGACAAAGTGTCTCTTTGTGGCAAGTCCACCACTCTCTCTGATCCTTCCAAATGCTCACTTCTTCCACTCGTGCTTTCTGCCGTTTCGAACTCGGTCTCCTCGGCATCTCCTCCCCCCTCAGCTTGGAAGTTACCGGAGTCGCAGAAACGAGGTTGCAGCCTTGAACGCAGCTGATCAATAAGGCGCTTCCATATTCTTCCGTCACGACTTTTTACTCGGTACGACCTGGGTCCTGTGACTTGGATTACAGTTGCTTCGACCCACAAAGGATTGCCAGAAAAGTTTCTAGAGAAGACTAAGTTGCCTATCTGGAATTCGCGGCATTTCCCACTGGATCCGTGTGGTTTTTCTGGTTCGTACGATAGGTGTAGTTGGTCTAGGTGGGAGCGGAGTTTTTGTCCCATTAACAATTCGGCCGGAGTCATGTTGGTGACACTGTGCGGAGTGATGTGTTGCAGAAAGAGTATCCGGTTAATCTTATCTTCGATATCGCCATAGTCCATTTTATGTAGGGTCTTTTTGATGAATTGTACTATCGCCATAGTCCATTTTATGTAGGGTCTTTTTGATGAATTGTACTATCGCCATAGTCCATTTTATGTAGGGTCTTTTTGATGAATTGTACTATGCGCTCGGTTCTTCCATTGGCCGCAGGATGCACTGGCGAAGTTAGCGCATGGCGAATACCACAGTCCGCCAAATACTGTTCAAAAGAAAGCGCGGTAAACTGGGGGCCATTGTCGGATACCAGAACATCTGGCAGTCCATGGGTTGCGAATAATCTGTCCAATTTCTTGATGACGGATTCGATTATGGTACTTTTCATTTCATGGATTTCAAGCCAGTTTGAGAAGGCATCCACCGTTACTAGGAATGTGTGTCCTTTAGTAGGTCCCGCAAAGTCAATATGAATACGGGACCATGGTCCCCTAGGTGTTTCCCACTCTGTTGGGGTTGCTTTCGGTGGGGCATTGCTAACTTCCTGGCATTTAGAACAAGTCTTTACCCAGGCCTCGATTTGCTTGTCGATACCCGGCCACCACGTGTAGCTTCGTGTGAGCACCTTCATGCACATGATGCCGGGGTGGCCTTCATGCAAGGTTTTCAATACCGCTCATTGCAGTCGCTCTGGGATGATGACTCTATCCCCCCAAATTATGCAGCCTTTCTGAGAAAACAGTTCCGTCTGTCAATTCTTGAAAGGACTGAAGTTGTCAGGGATTTGATCCAATGGCCATCCTCTCTCGACCCAGCTAAGAACTCGCGCCAAAACGGGATCGCGTTTGGTTTCAATCGCGATATCTCGAGCTGTCAGTGGTGGTGATTGAAGTGTCTCAATCTGGAGCGTTGCGACAGTTGGAGCTGGGTCGTCAATGATTTCCGGAAGTGGTGCACGGCTTAGTGCGTCAGTGTGGGGGATGGCTTTCCCCGGGCGGTGTTGCAGCTTATAATTATATGCAGCCAAGAATTCCAACCAGCGAGTCATTCTGGGAGATAATATATAAGGGGTTGGCTTGTCCCCCGCTATAATCCCCAGCAAAGGTTTGTGGTCAGTAACTATAGTAAAAACTCACCCATAAATATATTCATGAAATCGTTTAACAGCAGAAACGACAGCAAGAGCCTCTTTATCTATTTGACTATAGTTATGTTCAGCTTTTGATAGCGTTTTTGAAAAGTAGGCAATAGGAGCTTCACTACCGTTTGGTAACACATGGCTCAAAATGGCACCCACTCCGAATGGTGATGCATCACATGTAATCATTAAAGGCAAAGTCTCATTATACTGCATCAAAACAGCGTCTGAAGTCAATAAGTTTTTTACTTGTCAGAACGCGTGTTCCTCTTGGTTTCCCCAGACCCAGGTTGCCTTTTTGTCCAACAGACGATGTAAGGGCTCGGCTACGGTCACTTTGTGGGGCAGGAACACGTTGTAAAAATTGATAAGGCCCAGGAAAGCTTGGAGATCAGTCTTATTTCTGGGCCTTGGGGCGTTTTTGATTGCCCTAAGCTTGCTATCGATGGGGTGAATGCCTTGTTTATCGATTAAGTACCCCAAAAATTCTACTTTATCCGTACACAGTTGACACTTTTTTTTTTTTTACTTTAAGGCCAGAGTCTTTAAATTTCTGGAGAACTAACCTCAGGCGCTCCCTTAGTATTTCTCTAGTCAGGACAGCAATTAAAACGTCATCAAAATAAGGTAATGGAGAAGGTGTTGTACCACTGGTACCGAATAAGCGTTCTGCTGAAGGGCGTGATTCAGGGTGGCTCGGTAGTCCCCACAAATTCTTAATGATCCATCCGGCTTGATGGGTGTTACTATTGGGGTTTCCTAGGGAGTGTGGTCGGTTGGTTCTAACACACCCTGGGCTATTAATTTATGAAGCTGCTCGTCAATCTTTGGTTTAAGGGCAAATGGAATTCGACGAGGCTTAAGGCGGATGGGAGCTACTTCAGGGTTAAGGTTAAATGATATCGGGGTCCCCTTGTACTCGCCTAATTTATCTGTAAAGACATCCTGGAACTCCCGTACGATGGCCTCTTCCCAGTTGTCGCTGTTGGTTCGGTGAATGCCGGCTACTTCAATTCCAAGTGGGGTGAACCATTGGAGGCCTAACAAACTAGGCCGATCCCTGTCGACTACGGTTAGTGGTAAGGATGCAGTACAATTTTTAAATGAGACACGGACTTTGCTGGATCCAATGACTGGAATTCGATTTCCCTGATAGTCCTTAAGTATGATTCTTTGGAATCTGAGGTCTTGCCGCCGGACGGTGGGAATTAATTGTTTAAGGGTTTTCCAGGAAACCCTCGAGAGGGACGATCCTGAATCGACTTCCATCATGCAGGGCTGGTTTTCGATGGCGACCTTCACCCGGATCTTCTTGGCATCTAATGATGAGGCGTGACCGATCGTAATGGTTTGGTGTGCCTCTTCTCGTTTCGTTGACTGGGCTAGTGGTTTGTTTCTGTAGGAGTGGTTGTTCCATTGGTGGGTTAAGTATTCTCGATTCACAGGACGACTTCCTGTGGGCTGGTGGTAGTTGGTCCCCCTCTGAGGTGGGTTGGATCCTTGCTTGCTTCTACAGACTCTTCCGATGTGACCTCTTTTCCCACGCACATGGCAGAACACATTGAGGAATTTGCAGTCTGATCGTGATCATGGGCGGCTTGCCCCACAACCAGCGCATTGGTACTGCACTCTCTGGTCATGTTGATGGCGTTGGTCTCGTTCAGACCGGAGCTGGTTGACCTCTTCTTCATCGCTTTCTGATGACGATTCGAGGTCCTCGTGGTGGGCTGTCATTGCCTGTCCTTCCAGGTGAGGTGAGATTTCACCGGCGAGTTGGTGGAGCGGGGTGTGGGTGTGGCACATTCGTGCAGACGACTTCCTGATTGCTTCTGCTGCAGTAGCATCAGCGATGGCATCTGCAAGGCTGATGTCGCCTTTTGCCATCAGTTTACTCTGCACATGTAGTGCATCTAATCCCAGAATTATTCGGTCTCTCAGAGCTTCTTCAAGGTTGGCGAACCCACAGAGGCCTCCCAAATTCCGGAGATCCGCAATGAAATCTGCAACGCTTTCTCCCTTCCACTGGTCTCTCTGATAAAATTCATATCTTCAAACAAGCGTTGGTACGGTTGGTGCATACTGGGCCCGTAGAAGGGGCTCGAGGATGTCCCAGTCCATGGACTTCACCTCAGCCGGTTTGGCTAGTGCCTTGGCCATCTTAAACACGGTCGGCCCATAGTGAGTTAGGAATACCGCTCACTTCTTTCTGGTAGTGGCATCCTTTAAGTTGTTGGTCTCCAGAAACATCTGGAATCGGTCCATATATGAGTCCCAATCTTCTTGTGCCGGGTCAAATGGAGCGGGTGATATGACGCTGCTAGACATGGTTCAGCTGTTGGTGCGTCTTCAGCCATGTGCTCTGTTTAGCGCTCTGTAGTGCTCAGTCAGCTCTGACGTCTCCAAATCCCATCCTCGTCGCCAGTGTTAAGCTCTGCGCATGGGCGCAAGAATTGGAGACGAGACGATGAACAGTGAACTTCAATTCTTTATTTAACATTGTGGAACAGAGCAAAAACTATAGCAGCAATGGCCCTTTTTATAGGCAAGCTGCTGATCAAATAACCAATAGGAAACGGGAAGCGTTAGTTCCCTTAACCAATGAAAGAGGCCCGCTAATAGCCAATCAGATTCCCCTTAACAGACCAATCAGATGTCGCTATTATCGGCCAATCAGAAGTGCAGGGCCAGAACCCTGCACTTTTCTAAAGGTTTTAATAATCTTTATTTAAGCACTTTTATTAATTCACAACACATGTTGTCCTTAAATTTGTGACATGCAGGGGAAGACCAACTGAAAAACATCAGGCCTGGACTCTGGGCCATGAGCTGGTCAACATTTTTATCAATTACTTCACTGAGGGATTTGAGGAGACACATATAATATGTGTAGGTGCACAACGCTGGTATGGTAGCTAATATTTTAGGGATTTAACAGAGATAAATGTTAAGTTCTGCATTTAAATGGAGAAATGTAGGACGCAAGTATAGATGAAGGACATCTAGTTTGGCAGTATTACATGTGAAAAGCATCTAGATGTTTCTCCTCATTGCTCATCCACATGAGAAAGCAATGTGACATAACTGCTAAACTTTGTAGATCCAAATCCAATGGCACTGATTTTCTAACACTTCATGTCCTATTTATTACAAAGGAACAGTAAGGTTTAGATTGAGAACTAAGGATTTATTCTGTGTTCCTCTTTGTTTATATGAAGTTATTAAGTTCCTTGTCCTGGAAAGATGTTCTATAACACTTAAGAATGAAAACACAAGCATACACAAATATTCAATTTCCCATCTCTTTCTTATTTCAAGGAAATTCCCTTCTAAAATATTAATTTATACTGTCACTTTATGTTAATAATGATGGGAGTTGTTTTATTTTAAGGTACTCTAATGAAATGTTGTTGCTGTTCTGGCATGTTTCGGGTCTGAAACAATATCCTTCTGTTTGTTTTCTTTTCTTTTTTTGCAATATTTTACTCAGCAACCCAAATATTGCACACTGCTTGTCTGTCTATTTATCTACTATAATAAGAGCACATAAGAGTTTAGCTCCTTAACGACACAAACTGTATATATTTAAACATGGTGGAGCAGAAAACATATCTAAAGCCTGGTTTGGCAGCATCTACTTGGAGCATTCACAGATATTTTTTTTCTGTAACCAACTGCAAACTTTGGACTTCTTTCTCTCTCACTGGCTTCATAAAACTGGGCCTTCGCACAGCTTCATGCTATGTACTAATTATGCCCATTCCTGTATCAGTGGGTTCTGCTGCCAGTTACTCAGGTCCTAGTCATCTTCCAATTGTAATTGTGTTATATCTGGAGTTGCCCTTGAAGAGAATCTTCAACTAGTGCAAAACGGGTGCTTCTATACAGCACATTGCATGTCTCCTCCATGAGTCTGCTCATTGATTTCCAGATCTAATTCAAGGAGCTGGTTTTGACTTGTCAAAACTTCATGGCATAGAATCAGGTTGTTTGAGAGACCATCCCTCCTCAGTTACAATACTTCTGTCAGTCTGTGCTCCATTCAAAATCCAAGAAAGAAATACTCAGATTCCATAGATAAGAAGAAAGATATCTTTTACTGAAATTCGAAGTGGAAGCTACAGGTAGAATTCTGAATCTAAGGAATTAGGCACGCAGATCACATATACAAAAGGATGGAATTGTTCCCACCCCCCAAAGTTCAAAAGATTCTTCCAATTAAAAGTTCTGAATATGATCATGTGGGCATCTTCAGGTAGTGATGAAGCCTCTGTCCGTTGACCTTGACATATTTTGATAAAGATTTGCAGTTGCACAAAGGAAAGAAGGCCAAGCAAGGAAATAGAAACTTAAGAGCAGGAATTTATACTCCCCCTCCAACTCCTCATTTATACAACACAAGAATGTAACACCTCCAGCTCTCTTCCCAGACGCAACCCCTCCCCCCATTACTCATGGCAGCCGAAAGATGCAAAGCAGTAGAAAAGTAGAAAAGATCTTGAAGGCTGACATTCGGCCCTCCTAGAAAAAAGACGTTAGTCCTGTAAGAGAGAACAAGCACTGATTAACAATCATATACATTTCTAAGGTTTGTCAGGATACTTTGTGTGAAAGTCTTTGATCAGCTTAGGGGTTCTAACATCCTTCTCATTAACCCACTCAGCTTGGGAAGATGGGAAATGTTTCCAAGCTACAAGGTATTGGAGGCGACCCCTTCATTTACGAGAGTCCAAAATCTCTTTAACTTCAAAGTGCTGTTCACCCTCAATCAGCAATGGTATAGGAGGATCAGTCTGGGTTGGTCTCAAAACAGAAATGTGTTCAGGTTTAACCAAACTAACATGGAAGACTGGGTGGATTCGTCGAAGAGTTTTTGGTAGTGTCAATTGGACGGTCACAGGATTTACAATTCGCTCAATTTTAAAAGGACCTACATACTTAGGACCAAGTTTCTTTGACTTTTGAGTGGTTTGTAAGTATTTTGTGGACAGGAAAACTTTGTCACCCACTTGATAGGACTTCTGTGAGGCTCTTTTTATCTGCAAATTTCTTATGGGACTGATGGGCGTCATCCAATGCTTTGCGAGCAACTGGCCAGTTAAGCTGGAGTTGAGATATCCATTCATCTAGCGACTGGATGTTAGGCTTTTCATGAGGAAGCTCAGGTATGGGCACAAAGTCTTGTCTCGACACCACTTTAAAGGGGGTGAACCCGGTACTACTATGAACAGAATTGTTGTATGCCACCTCAGCAAACAGCAATAAGTCAGCCCAATTATCCTGTTGATAATTTATGTAACATCTGAGATATTGTTCTAGCACAGCATTAGTCCTCTCACAGGCCCCATTGGTTTGGGGATGGTGGGCGGAGCTTAAGCCCTGGGCGGAGCCAATCAACTTCAGGAACTCCTTCCCAAAGTTCGAGGTGAATTGAACCCTTCGGTCAGAAATTATACGTTCAGAGACACCATGTAGCCTATAAACGTGCAGTATGAACAGTTTAGCCAACGATTTTGCAGAAGGAATCTTTGAGCAAGGTATGAAATGCGCTTGTTTGGAAAACAAATCAGTTACTACCCAAATAACCGTGTTTCCGGTACTCTCGGGTAACTCTACTATAAAGTCCATAGAGATTTCCTTCCAAGGAACTGTTGTCCTGGCCACATTTTGTAACAGACCTGCTGGCTTGCCAGGAGGCCTTTTTGCTGAAGCGCAGACTGAGCAGCCAGCCACATAGGTCTCAATGTCCTTTTTCAATGAAGGCCACAAAAACTGTCGCTTAACAAGGTGTAAGGTTTTCACAAAACCAAAATGACCAGCCGCTTTGGAGTCATGGGCCTGTTGCAATACTTGGCTTCTCAATGTCTCTGGTACATACAGTTTCACTCCCATCCAGGCCAAGCCATCTCTAACTGTACAATTATTCGAGTTTGCCAGGAACCACTCATCCAGTTTCAGGGCTTCCTTTAATTGTGCCGTCAAATCACTCAACAAATCTGCTTCTTCTTCTTTTGCGCTCTAGTGACCACTGGGGTGGCTAGCTGTTTGGTAGAAACAATTGGCCATATCACTTCCTGACAAACACTGTTGTATTGAGGCAGTCTAGATAAAGCATCTGCCATAAAATTCCTCCCTCCCCCCCCCCGGAATGTACTTTAGTGAAAAATTAAACCGTTTAAAATACTGGGCCCACCGGACTTGCTTAGGAGACAGTTTCCAAGGCGTTTTTAAGGCCTCCAAATTCTTATGGTCAGTCCATACCTCGAATGGATATTTTGCTCCTTCCAAGAAATGTCTCCATGTCAGTAGAGCCCAACGAACTGCAAAAACTTTCTTTTCCCAGACAGCCCACCTTCTTTTGGTTTCAGTCAGTTTACAGGAGGTGTAGGCACAGGGTTGTAGAGTTCCCTTCTCATTGATTTGAAGTAATACCACTCCCACGGCCACATCACTTGCATCGGCTTGGATTACGAAAGGGACATCCATGTCCAGGTGCTTTAGAACTGGTTCTGCAGCGAACAGTCACTTCAGTTTCTCAAAGGCAGCTTGGCATTCCATGGACCACTCCAGAGGCTTACTAGGCTTTGGTTTCACCTCCCCTTTAGTTTTTAAGAGATTGGTAATAGGCATTGCTATCTTAGCAAAAGACGGGATGAATTGCCGGTAAAAGTTGGCAAAACCCAAGAAACTTTGAAGTTGTTTTCGGGTACATGGTGGGGCCCACTCCAACACAGCTTGCACCTTCTCTGGATCCATCTCGATACCTTCGTATGAAATGCGATATCCCAAATAGTCGATTTTCTCTTGATGGAATTCACATTTGGACAGTTTAGCATACAGTTTAGTGGCTCGCAGTTTCTGTAGTACTGAATGCACCAGTTTCACATGTTCATCCCAAGTTTCTGTGTAAATAAGGATATCACAAGATAAACCAAAACTCCCTTATATAAATGTTCATGTAACACCTGATTGATCATCTGCATGAATACGGCTGGAGCCCCTTGTAGTCCAAATGGGAGAACGTTGAACTGGAAACAACCCATCGGGCAGTTAAAAGCAGTTTTCCACTCATCTCCTTCCTTAATTCAAATTCGGTAGTACGCTTCTCTCAAGTCCAACTTTGTGAAAATTTTCCTTTTCGCCAGGTGGGCAAGCATGTCCTTCATCAGGGGGAGGGGGTATACGTTTTCCATGGAAATTGCGTTCAGGTTTCTATAGTCAACTACCAAACGTTTGGAGCTATCTTTCTTTTCATGGAACAGTACTGGGGCGGCTACCCGAGGTCTAGTGGGTTGGATGAAACCAGGTTTTAAATTTTTATCGACAAATGATCTCAACTCCTCCAATTCCCTTGGTGTCATCTAATATAATTTCAGTTTTGGGAACATTACCCCAGGCAGAATTTCAACACTACAATCCATTAACCGATGAGGGGGAAGCTCATCTGAAGCCTTTTCACTAAACACTTCCTTTAAGTCCCAATATTCTTTCGGGATTTTTTCCTCCCCTTTCAAGTCCTCGGTACCCGTGGAGGCTAGCTCAACCGGATTTGAAAGGTTCTGCTGGGATTGCCTCTCCCCTTCCAGTCACTGATTGGTGCGTATGCGCAGCAACCCCTTCCTCCAGTTCACATGGGGATTCCATTTGCGGAGCCAGGGTAATCCTAGTATTAGCGGTTGCTCCATTCCAGGGGCCAAAATAAAATGCAAAGTCTCTTTATGCTCCCCCATGGTCATCTCTAGGGGTTCTGTTATGAAGCGTGCAGGGTAACCTCCCACCACTGATCCATCCAATTGGCAAAAGGCTATGGGCGTTTCTAAAGTTCTCAGTCTGATGCCCATCTCCTTAACTACTTTCATATTGATTACACATCTCATGCACCCAGAGTCTAGCAAGGCTAACATCTCCCCTTTGGTCCCTGAAGTGGGTGTCCTTAATTTTACTGGAATGGTCATGGGGCCCTTGTTTGCACTTACCAGGAAGTCATCTTCCGAGTCGGACTCACTCTCTTCAAGGAAGGTCGGAGGTCCCAGCTCCTCCCTTGCCGGGGGGGGCAACCTCTACAACCTCTCCCATCTTTAGTGCAGTTTTGCGAGGCTTGGCTGGGTGGGGGTTAGGTTTCCTCCCTCCTCTCTGCCCCCCTTTTGGATCCAACTTGATCCTGCAGTCTGCAATCCAGTGGCCCTCCTTTCCACATCAAAAACAGGCAGTGGATCTGGGTCTTGCCATCACTCCTCCTCTCAGAGGTTTAGGGGCCTCTTGGAAGCATGGGGGGGGATGGCTTGCTCCACTCAGAACCCCCCCCCCACATCTGCTTTGAGTCAAATCTATCTCCATTTCTTCTGCCAGCAAGTTGCAAATCATTAGGATCCGTTCTGGAGATACACATCTGGTATAGGTCTTCATTTAGACCATCTTTATAGGCTTCTATCAGGGCTCCCTGGGACCAGCCTCAGATATGGTAGCTGTCTAAACTCTTGGGTATAGTCAGCCACTGACCTCCTCCCTTGATTTATGGTTTTCATCCTGATTCTGGCCTTTCTCTCCACCAGTGGGTCCTCAAATCTTGCCCGCAACGCAGTCATGAATACGTTGTAATTCCGCAGTTGGGAGTCATTATGCAAAGTCACCATCCACTCTGCATCTATTCCCTCCAGGGCCCTGGTAACACATCTTACTTTGGCTGCTTCAGAGGTGAACTCCCTTCCATACTCCTCCATATAGCTCTAGACTTGTGCTAGGAAGAAACCCAAGTCTTTGGGATTTCCTCCAAATTTCACTTCTAATGGAGGCAGCTTGGGAGCTATGCGTCTTCTAGGGATCACACCTCCTGCTGGGGGCCCTGAGGCTGCAGCCGGTTGCTGCGCTGGTGCTGGCTGAGCTATGGGGGTGGGGGCAGCCTGGCTGTCTCTGGCTGAACTTGCTCCCCCTTCCCCCTCATACCTTGGAGCAATGTGAAGCTGACCAAAAGCTTCATTAAGGAGCTGCCTGGCTTGATCCAGCAAAAATTCTCTCTTTTCCTTCTCTTGCCATGGCTCATCTCTCCCATGCCTTCAGGTCGTGGTGATTGCAGGGGGGGGAGGCTCTTCTGGATCCCTCCAGCCGACACCCAATGATCACCTGGGCCTCTTTTATTTATCAGCTGGAATTTCCTCCAGAGTAAGGTTGGCTAGCAATTCGGCTGCTGGCACCTCCAGTATCAGCAATGACTGCCCCCCCACAGATCCCAGGTCGTCCTCACCACCAGTTGGAGATGACATGATATAAAACCCCCTCGGAAGAAAACTGGATATTTTCTCCAGGTGGGCTGGTGAGTAGATTCAGAATAATGTCAGTCTGTGCTCCATTCAAAATCCAAGAAAGGAATACTCAGACTCCATAGATTAGAGGAAAGATATCTTTTACTGAAATTTGAAGTGGAAGCTACAGGTAGAATTATGAATCTAAGGAATTAGGCGCGCAGATCACATATACAAAAGGATGGAATTGTTCCCACCCCCCAAAGTTCAAAAGATTCTTCCAATTAAAAGTTCTGAATATGATCATGTGGGCATCTTCAGGTAGTGATGAGGCCTCTGTCCGTTGACCTTGACATATTTTGATAAAGATTCGCAGTTGCGCAAAGGAAAGGCTAAGCAAGGAAATAGAAACTTAAGAGCAGGAATTTATACTCCCCCTCCAACTCCTCATTTATACAACACAAGAATGTAACACCTCCAGCTCTCTTCCCAGACGCAACCCCTCCCCCCGTTACTCATGGCAACCGAAAGATGCAAAGCAGTAGAAAAGTAGAAAAGATCTTGAAGGCTGACAACTTCTATCATCAGGTCCTGCATGAGGGGCATGCTGAAGGTTCTGTCTCTCAGGGAACTACACTTGATGTGCCCATAGACTTGGGTTTTCTCTGACATGGTGCCTGCATTGTGGAACATTTTCCTCCCACCCCAAAATGAGGTCAGCTCCATCCCTCCTTATTTTCCAAAAGTCCCTCAAGATCTGGATTGTCTTCAGACTGAGGAGTCTCAGGGGACCCAGGGGATCTCATGGTGGCTCCCTTGTTGATTGAATTGTGTTTGTGTGTGTTTGCTAATATGATTGTGTTTGGCATGTTTATTTTTTTAATTTTCTTTTTTGCTGTATGATGCCTTGAGTCATTTTTTGTGACATTACATTTTTTAAGTAAACAAACAATATTCTCTGTGGTAAAATGTTCAAAATTAAGAATACTGCTCAGTCTCAGTCTGGAAGTAATATTTATAGCAAATTAAACAGATTTCTTTCAGCAATCACTGTCTATCACTAGTCATTAATGGCCACTGAGGTCATAATCCCGCTTTCTCATATCTTCCTTATATTTTTGCTAACCAGATTTTATTTCCAGACTTCTTAATGAATATCAGTTCTTGAATAGTTTAGTTAGAAAATTGTAGAAGAAAATGAATTATCTCCAGGCATAAACTCCCATTTAATGTCTAGCATTGCATTCTCCTTTGCCAGGAAAACAGAATCACAGAAATGTGCCTCCTTTGTTAGAACAGAACCACTGCGGTCTCTTGTGTGACATTTTAAGATGGCAAGCTTAAACTAATTGAGGCATCCTTTGGAGACAAGATGCTGTGGCAGACACAAATTTAGGAGGTGCTAGGAGATGCAATTCAAGAGCCAGTGGGTAGGGCAGAAGGGGAAAGACAGGCAGTAATGGAAGAGACTGGAATAAGAAGAGATGGGGGGAAACTGCAGCTCTTTGCTAACTTCAAGCAGTAACCATGACACTTTGCATAAAATCTTGTTTCCAAGTTTCTGTCATAAATGAGATGTGTTCATGAAACTCAGTGCAAGGTAATCCTGTGCTTTCTTCTACTAAGGTACAGTTACTGGGCCACTAAAGGCAAATTCATTTCCCCTCTCCCACAAGCTTTATCCCTAATTTTCTCCCATCTGTGTGAATGTTTGCAGATCATCCACATGGAAAAGTGGATGAACTGCACTTCTGCCTTTAATTGCACTTCTGCCTTTAATTTCCTTTCTCTGAACAGTTAAGTTCTTCCTATATAAATCTTACAGTGGACTGCAATGTAGCTTTGCGTGCAGAACCAGTTTATAGCAACCATCCCTACTCCCAGCTCTCTTGGCAATACATCCCAGCTGTGCTACATAGACAGAGAGTTTTTCCCATAAAAATGGATATTTTACTACTGATAAATAAAATATGGCCTTGGATTTTGGGCTGTTTCCTCAATACTCAGAGAGGACTGTGTGTCCCTTCCATTCAGAGGAAGCTATGTGGTTTTTGAAAAGACATGATTGGTGACTGGAAGCCTCTTATGAACTTTTTGTGTAAAAATGAATAAAATTAGGGTTTTGATAATTAGACAAGGTATATTATAGAAAGAAGAAGAATATGATGAGACTCTAGAGAGAGAGACATTAAAATATACATTTACTTAGTGTTACCATAAAAAACATTGGAAGCTACTTCTTTATATCTTTTCTTCTTTCTTTTTATGCTTTTCTTCAACTTTTTCCTTTTCTTGCACTTTTTGCTATTTCTTTGATTTATTTTCTTTTTCTTTTTGCTTCTTTATATTAGTTTGTGTCAGTTTCCATCTTCTTGTTTAAAAGGTTAATAAAAGTTATACAAAGGAAAGTATGTGATTTCCCCTTGAAGCTTTTTGCTGAGGATTGCAGTTTTTTCTGAGTCACATTTCTCACCACCATCCCTAAATTTTTCAATGCCAGAACAGGTTTAAAGTTGGGGAGCAGGAAGAGAGGCTACCTGGAGAGTTACAAGGAAAAAACAGAAATCAACAAAAATAAATGTATAAGGAAAACATCCCTGGGTAAAATTTCTATCAGAGGGACTCTGGATCTGCTGTGGGGCAAGAGACATGAGAAGATTTTCCTTAAACTCCTGATGCTATGCTTATCTAACCATTGCTTCATGCCTTTTCTTTAAACACCAGCCCCGCAAAAGTATTATTTTTCCCACTAGATATTTCAGCATCCTCATTTAAAAATTTCCCTTCATTCCCACTGCAACAAAGCACTGCAGCACAGTTGGGCTATTTTCCATGCCTAATAATTGCATTTCCTTGAAAGTTACCTGCACATCACTGATGACTGGGCTTAGGAAGCAATAAATGAACCAGACATTATTTCTCTTTCTGGGATTTCCTTCTTCCTTTCCTTTTGGGCAACAGTCACTAACCTTGGTCAACCTATCTTCAGTAGCAGCTTTAAACCATTGCACAAATGTCCTCACTGGTGCTCTCCGAAACTTGAAGGGGAAGATTATGTCTGATTGCCAAACAGAGAGTGGATTGCTTGCTTCAGGCTGCTTTGTGGGGGTGGGGTGAAGAGGAGATATTTTTGTTATATGTTTCATACATCAACAATCCACAACTATCGGACTTCCGGTTTTGCGTGGCTTCAGCTACAGCAGGAATTTGCTTGTCTGCAAGTCCTGCTGTGCTTGCTGCCAAGGTGCCCCTGATCCCAATGGGTCTGGGGGATATGGCTGCCCTGTAGAGGCAGCCAAAGAGAGAGGGGATCCAGACAGGGGTTTGGGGGTGTCACAGACCCCCTCCCCAGCCAGAAAAACCCCTTAAAATTGATTTGGTTTGCTTTGTGACTTTGAGATCTTTGTGAAAGTTTGTTTTTTTTAAAAAAGGGACTAAAGACATTAGGGTTGCGTTAAAAAAGAAAGAAAGAAAAAATGGTATTATCTTTTGAAGGACTACAAATGGAATTTCAAAAACTGAAAAACGAAGATAAGGGCTCGTTTGGATCTATCTTTCGCTTTTTGGAAATGGCGATTTCTACCTACCAAGAAATACGACAGGAAGGCTGGGATGAAGGAGAAGAAGCCATCTTTAATGGACAAACACACTTAGTGGAGGAAGAAAAACGGAAGGGGGGCAAGGAAAAGATGAACTTAGAACTTAAAAAAGCAACCAAGAAAAAGAAAAAGGAGATGAAAAAGCGATATGATGTCAGAAAGCAACAGAAAAGAGAAATACAACAGAGAGGGAAGATTAAGAGAGTGAAATTGGAGAGATGGGGGTTCAAAAAGTTAGAATGGAGAAGAAAGAAAGGGGGAAAGGAAAGAGAAGTCATAAAGGCTTCAAACAAGATGCAAAAAAATGTGTTTTTTCAGAGATAAGGGGTGAGATAATCTTTTTTTAAAAATGATTCTGCAAAAGTACATAAAAATGCATTGTAGACATTAGTATTTGAAGTTGAGTTAGGAAATTAGAATATTATATGATTTAAAAATGTATTAAAGCGAAGTCATGATTTAATTTTTTAATTTCATAATAGTATTGTTTAAGAATTGATAATAGAATTTAATTTCTTATGAAACATTGCTTTTACTATATTATAAATTTAATATTTCTTTTTTACTCATTTTTATTTTATTTTTATTTTATTATTACTTATTAAACTCAATATTATTTGTTTGTTTTACAATTTTGAAATGTAATATTTTGAATGTACGGAGCAGAATCAGCACAGAAAATATGTATTATTTTAAGTGTTATTTAGGGGGAAGATAAAAAGTTGTCATACTTCGATCTGGGTTTACAGGAGAAATATTGTATTAGATAGAAAGGATAAGTAGGTGATTGAAAGAAAACAGACCAAAGATGCAAATATAATTATTTAATTGAGATGGAATAAATAAAATAGAATTAAAAGAATGAGTAGGAGAGAGAAAATATATGGAAAATAGAGAATGTTAAATAATATATGAGATAGTATATTAAGTGAGTATAAATTTTGATTGATGTCTGTATAAAAAGAGTTAACTTGGGGTAAGCCGCCTTCCAAAAAGAAGTTTTATGTATTTATGTTTGGTGTAATGTTTGTTTAAGTCTGACAGGATGTGGAAGAATACTAATGAAAATATATATATATTTTAAGACAGAAGAAATATGATTAAATAGAACGAAAGGGAGTAATAAAGAAAAGTTTTGAAAAGATATGAAGTTGATTAGATAAGATAAATATATATATCGAAGTGTGATAATTTGGAATTATCTTCTTTTTAAATAAGATTTGTTTCTTCTAGAAAAGATATTTTATGTTACTACATCCTATGTTTTGTTTGTGTGTGTTAAAAAAAATTAATAAAGTTTGTTATAAAAAAAAAAACAATCCACAACTATCCAGGAAGAGTGGCAGAGTCAACCTTCTTCATGCACAGAAGGAACAGAGAGGAGTAAAGTTGGTGAAAAATGCTACAAAGCTTTGACTTCAAGAACAAGGGAAATACTGCAACTGCAGATGAGATGCTGCAAAACCTTTTTTGGTTTGAGATGATAGTTAATTAGCTAATTCATTTGCTCAGGTTCAAGTCCATTGCCTTGCAAGGAACCATTTTTAATATACTAACATTTCTATGAGAAATAGACTTCTATATCTCTCCCTCCTTGTTCCCCACAGCAAATTCAGACAATTGCTTTTTGGCAAATGTCTGGAGCAATTATTTGCAGAATGCCTTTGAAATAAAATTAAGGCAGTTCCATGCTGTACCCTACTTGCATTAAACAGTGTCAACAACCTCTAAAACAAACCCTCATGTATCTGATCTACTGTGTATGTCTAATATCACATGACTAACTAGAGCATACGAAACATTTGCTAGACCAATACTTGAATACAGTTCATCAGTCTGGAACCGGCATTACGTATCTTATATTAATACAGTTGAGAAAGTCCCGAAATATTTCACAAGAAGAGTTCTCCACTCCTCTACTCATTGCAGAATACCTTATGCCACCAGACTCAAAATTCTGGACCTAGAAAACTATGCCGCCTTCAGTCTGATCTAAGTATAGTATATAAAATTATACATTGCAATGTCCTACCTGTCAATGAATACTTCAGCTTCAACCATAACAATACAAGAACACACAATAGATACAAACTCAAGTAAACTGTACCAAACTTGATTGCAGGAAATACATCTTCAGCAACAGAGTGATCAATGTCTGGAATACTCTACCTGACTCTGTAGTTTCTTTCCCAAACCCAAAAAACTTTAACCTTAGACTGTCTTCTATTGACCTCACCCCTTTCCTAAGAGGTCTGTAGGGGGCGTGCATATTGTTTCTTTTTATTTTTGTTATATGTATCCATTTCATGTATTCATAACTATGTTTATACTTATACCTGTTATCTTATAATCACTTGACAAAATAAATAAATAAATAAATAATTTGAAAAGAATACTTGGCCCATTGTATTTATATAAATCTTTCTCAAGTTGGTTCATGCCAAATATCATCTGCGGCAAATGTGATTATTTTCTCTGTGGATGATGGGAGTTGTAGTTGAGTCATCTACGTGGATTGTATTGGAGAAAGCTCCTGCAGATGTGAGAACAGAGGAGAAATGTTCTTTAGCTAAATATAGTAAAAGAAACCTTCAGAAATATGTTGTATTGCATTCCAGTGCAGAAAGTGAATCTATCAGAAGTAGACCATGAATTCAAGAATCATAGACTTGGAAAAGACATAATCAGATCTAACCCACTGTACACTGAAGGATTCTCCACACCATCCCTGATAAATTAGTGTTCTACCTCTGTTTGAAAACTTCCAATTGAAAAAGAGATAAAACTTTTGGAAAACTTGATATCTTCCTGCATGTCCTCCAGGTGTCTTTTGCGTCCCAAACTTAAGGGTGGGCTGTATTTGAAAGTGTCCAAAAAGTTGAATTAATTGTTTCATGGGCACTATCTTTTGGTCTTCAAAGACTGTACAGAAAGGTTTATAACAACATTTCTATGTTAGCATCATAAAAACTGAAGCTTAGATCTGAAATATCTTTTCTTCTACATTACATGCACATTTCATTGTTATTGCTTCCCCAAAGAATTCTGAAAAATTTAGCTTAATAATTCAGCTGATAATTGCTCCATATCATTAGTATCCATCATCCATAACATCCAAAAGAGCTGCCTAAATTTGCCTAAAGTGAAAATTACATTCTTCCTATCTCATTAGCCTTTTATTAATATTAATATTTGCATGTTCCAAGGAATTACTCCAATCAGCAAGTATATAGGGTTATCTAGAGTAGTGTTTCTCAACTTGAGCATCTTTAAGATGTTTGGAATTCAACACCTAGAATTCCCCAGCCAACATGATGGCTCAAGAATTCTGGGGAGTTGGAATCCAAATATCTTAAACTCTCCAAGTAGGACAGATCACTGAATGATTGGCAGATTAGCATAGGTTTGTACCTTGATGGATCAATAATATCTGTCAAGTAAATTTGAAAAACAAAGCTGCACTGCAGTGGCTGGCTTTTTATTGTGCTATCTCATTCTTCTTTCATTATAAAATATTAATGTTAATTCACTCATGATTTTAAAGGAACATAATCACTATTGATATCATCTAGTGAGGAGCTACAAAATTTATTATGTTTAATGAATAAGCTGCAGTTTTTCTTGCAGCTTATTCCAGCATCATTTGATTCATATGAGGCTGGAATATGCAGTGAAAATGGAGTCAGTAACTTGAGGTTCCAGTTGAAAATAATCTTGGTTGAAACTATTTATTGTATACAAGTTATAGATGCAGTGGAGAAGACTGGAGCTAAACATATTTTTAAGGTCAAGCGAGCATTTAGCAATCCAGTAGCTAGGGGAATATAAGCAAACTGTAAGGATTGATTTGAGACCACAAACAGGAGCTCTAAGTTTCAGAATGTAAATAGTGGATGTTATGTGAAAGATTATTTAAGAGAAAGCAGTCTTCTCAATTATCTCTTATATGTTTAGAGATTGCTCATAATATAAGGCTGCTTTATGCCTAAATCCAATATTGACAGTGTTGTGAATTAATAAAAGTACTTAAATAAAGATTATTAAGAGCTTGAAGTAAAGTGCAGGGTTCTGGCCCTCCACTTCTGATTGGCCGATAATAGTGACATCGGATTGGTCCGTTCAGGAGAATCTGATTGGCTATTAACGAGCCTCTCCCATTGGTTAACGGAGCTAGCGCTCCCTGTGTTTTCATTGGTTAAATACTCAAGAGCTTGCCTATATAAAGGGGGCCGTTGCGGCCATTGAGCTGAGCTGTTACACATGTAAATAAAGAGTTTGAAGTTCACTGTTCACCGGCTCGTCTCCTCCTTAGCATCCATGCACAGAACTTAACAGACAGCAAGCTTTAACGAGTTTTTTTTACCTCAACTTTTAACAACATTGGCATTATCCAACTTAGTTTGTAAAGGATTAAAAAAAAGATGGAAATAAATTCCACATCTAGTAAAAAGGTACATTAATCGTTTCAGCAGAGTTCAACAATTAGCCCAATAAAAACCTTTGGCCAAAGAATAGCAAAGAAGGAAACAAGCATGCTCTCAGAGAGATATTCCATGAGTGAGGTGACTTCACCAAAAAGCCACTCTATCATCTATTCAGCATTCAAGATAGAGGCAGATAACAGCTATAATTGGATATGAATTCCATTGTCTGACAAGCTTTTCAGTCATGTTTAATATAGTATAGAATCAACTATTGTAAACTTAAGGAAAACTTAGAAATCTGGAGACAAGAGATGGTAGTCTATTCAAGTAATGGTATATATATATATATTATATATATATATTACATACAGAAGAAACATTGCTACAGTATTATACATAGAATCCTCATGATTAACATTGTAATAAATTACAAATATTGAATCTGTAAGTGGGATGAGGAAGAAATCACTGTTGCAACCAAAACATTCATTCAAACAAAGCACCAACATGAAAATACTTGTACTCACAATTCACTTTTTCCTGTTTATTTGAATCCAAAAATTATAAAAAGTATAAAAATCACATACTGGGAAAATTCTGAGTCTCTTATGTTTGATGTTACTGATTCCTCCTAAATGGCATAATTGATTGCCAACATTTCCATATTCTTTTTTTTGTAAAGAGATTATAAGTTTCATTTAAAATGGGAATAATAATAATACAAATAGAATAAAATATTTTAAGACAGTAAATTTGTTTCATAAAACAGTACATTTATTTTTTGCTGTGTTTCTTTAATTGCTATTATACTGTTTAACACCTTTATATTTTAAGGTAACTATTTTCAAAGAACTTTTCTTTCATTTATTACAAGTATCAAACTTAATGGATCTTCAGAAATGCAGACAGAGTAATATAAATTTTCCTAGATCAATATTTTGTCACAATGAAATAAATACTACAAAACAACAAGAAAAATCTAGCTCTGCCAGTGCCAAAACTAATAGCCTTGGAAGCTCAACAGTGCATGCAATCTAGAGATTGGCATAGACAAAGCCTTTTATTTGTGCTGGTAAAAGGACAGGTCTAAAGGAGTTGTACCATTTATCAAATGTCTTTTGCAGAAAGAAGTGGTACTACGTAGCAGTGTTAGTGATCAAGGAGATATATGAAAGAAACAGACCAGCTCAAAATAAGAGTAATTTGTGTTGCTAAAGATACTTAACTTGTACTGAGATAGAAGAGAGATTTATTTTCAGCCCTATGAGACCAGATCAGGAAACTGCTTCCAAGGGAAAGCCAGAATTAGACTCTACTGAGACAGGTTATAGCAGGGGTTCCCAAACTTGGCAACTTTAAGACTTGTGGACTTCAACTCCCAGAATTCTGGAAGTTGAAGTCCACAAGTCTTAAAGTTGCCAAATTTGGAGGCCTCTGGGCTATAGTAACAGAATCTTGCACATTTCGCCTGTGTTTTTCTTTTCCTCCCTCTTATAAGCCAGAAAATCAAGGAAGAGCCAGTCTGAGGTTTTTTCCCTAATACTTTCCTACCCACCATCTGGGCTCAACTCACACACTTCTTCTGCACCTGTTTTTCTCCTTAAAAAGTTTCTGGATATTTTCTCCAAGGTCATAACTAGTGCTCCCTATATCCTTGAAGAATATTTCAAATAATTCCACACTTTTATGGTTATGAGACGAAATCAGACAGGTTATCCAAGTTTATCATGGCTATTTCCAGTGCTGTGAGTGGGAGATTTAACAGATTTAACAGATAATCAGAGTTGGAAGGGATCTTGTAGGTCATTAGTCCAACCCTCCGCCCAAGCAAGAGACCCTATGCTATTTCTGACAAATGGCAGTCCAATCTCTTCTTGAAAGTCTCAAGTGATGGCACTCCCACAACTTCTGAGGGCAAGCTGTTCCATTGGTTGATTGTTCTCACTGTCAGAAAGTTTCTCCTTGTTTCCAGGTTAAATCTCTCCTTGTTCCGTTTCCATCCATTATTCCTTGACTGGCCTACAGGCGCTTTAGAAAATAGCTTGACCCCTTCCTTCCTGTGGCAGTCCCTCAAATATTGGAAGACCGCTATCATGTCTCCCCTGGTCCTTCTCTTTACTAGACTAGCCAAGCCCAGTTCCTGCAACTGTTCATTGTATGTTTTAGCCTCCACTCCCCTAATCATCCTGGTTGCTCCTCTCTGTACTTTTTCTTAACATCTTTTTTATAATGTGCTGACCAAAACTGGATGCAGTACTCTAGGTGTGGTCTTACTAAGGCTTTATAGAGTGGTATTAGTACTTCACTTGATCTTGATTGTATCCCTCTGTTCAAACAATTTAGGATTGCATTAGTTTTTTTGGAAGCTGCTGAACACTGCTGGCTCATATTTAGCTGGTTGTCCACTAAGACTCCAAGATCCCTCTCACAGTTACTGCTATTGAGATTGGTTTCACCCAGTCTATATGTGTACTTTTGGTTTTTCTTGCCTAAGTGTAGGACTTTACTTTTCTCTACATTGAATTTCATTTTGTTAGATACAGCCCAATGTTCTAGTCTGTGAAGATCCAAATGGATCTTGAGCCTATCTTCTTGGGTGTTAGCTATTCCTGCCAGCTTGGTATCATCTGCAAATTTGGTAAGATCCCCTTCTATTCCCTCATCTAATTTGTTAATATTGAAGAGTACTGGGTGGGCCTAAGATGGAACCTTGTGGCACCCCACTGCTTACTTCATTCTATGTAGACTTAGACCCATTAAGGACTACTGGTTGAATACCGTTTGCCAGCCAGTTGCGAGTCCATCTAGTGGTGGTGCGATCTATTCCACCTTTTTCGAGCTTACTAAGAAGTAGGTTGTGGTCTACTTTGTCGAATGCCTTGCTGAAATCTAAATATATTATGTCCACAGTATTTTGCTGGTCTACTAATTTAGTCATGTCCATATTCCCAAGACATGTAACCAAATGAATTAGCCTGCATGGAAAATGACACTGCCAGGAGAAGTGGAGCTCACCTATTCTACCTTGGCTGATAGACCTTTGCTGAGAAAGAGAAAGAAGCAATGGAGTACAAGCTTGATTTATTTATTGATTTCAGGATCTGAACAATTGAAAAATGCCAAGTGGCTAATCAGGTTAGGCAACATTGCCCAGCCCTGGCCAAAATACACAAGCAAAAAAGTCAATTTACACTCAGTAGGCAGAAACTATCTTGCTAGATTTTCCAACCTGTATCACTTCATTTCAGAAATCCCTGTTTGAGCAATGTCAGATCTGTTCCTTCCAACTAGCCACTAATTAAATGAAAAAAAAAGCAAGAAACTGATCCCACCTACTTTTAACTTTGGCTTATTCCAGTGCGCTGAGTAAGATCTCATCAACCATCGTGTTCTCAGATAACATCATCTCCATATGATGATGAACTGCTAGTCAGGAGAGCAACAAAGAGCATCTCTTCTGGAGTTATCATCCAGCAAGAAAAGGGAACTGGAGAAGAAGGATTTGGAAAGTATATTTGCAAGGACTGATTTAAGGGAGGCTGAGAGCCCAAACCGGTTCATACCTCACCCCATTAGGGAGATAGGGCTAGGAATATTTTTTATGCTAACTATGCAAGTATTGATTAGATCTGGAAATTTTGTAAAAGTGAACCTGCTTATAGGTAATTTTGTTGGCTATTTAATAAAAGTCTCTCTGTTCTTTTCTTTCAGTAAATCAACTACCACTTCTATCTTGTGCCTTCCTCATATTTTATCTTGTTTCACTGCCACAAAGAATTTCTAAGCGAAAAAATATTTTCTGAGGACAGCAAAAGAAAAAGATAGAAAAAGAGGGTTTGTAAAGTGGGGTCAGTAGAAGTCATTGCCAACCAGGGATAACTGCGAAGCAGGCCTTAAACCTCACATATAGGCACTTCATACACACACTTGGCTTTTCCCCTGATATGTCATCATTTTTACTTTTATTGCAGCCAGAGGCCTTCAAAGCTGATATGATGAAATAGATCAATACTTTTCACTCAGTGCAGTAAAATCCATCTGTTAAATGTAATCTCAAGTGTTATTTTACTGTTTGGATTCCCTACATACTCCCTTTGGGTGGCAAAAAAACAAACATACATTAAGATGTAGCAAGAAGAAAAGGGAGAAGTCTCAATTATATGTTCTGCTTTTGCCATCTGAAAATCTTTAAAAAAAACATGCTCCCACAACAGACTCACCCAAGAAACTACAGGCATTTGATTTTTTTTTAAAAAAAGATATTCCATTCCCTGCAGATACTTGCAATTCAGGTTTTTACTTGAAAACAAATAAAAAATAGCTTTTATTAGTAAAATTACCATGATCTAAAGAAGAATGTATCTGACATCTTGATCCATTTAAATGTTAGTCCATCTCCTCCTTTTTTGATAACTGAGAATGGCAATCTTTATTCCACTGAGAGTCAGTTCTGTGAATCTTACCTGGAACCAACCTTTCCTTCCTGGAAAACTATTTGCTGATTTCAGAGCAAATCAAACTGGTGGCCCACAGACCAGATGCGCCACATGCAGGCTCCATGAAGGGGGGAAACATTGAGATAGGTCACATGACAGCAATGTGACACCACGAGTTTAACACCCGTGATGTAAGTCATATTTGCATATTCACAAAAGATCCAAGTGAGATCTGGTGTTTCATGGGATACATCTTGTGTTACTGTGATATAACAACCAGCTAGATCAACTCTGGGCAGCTGTTGCTTCTTTATTTAACTGAGCATCAGGATCTTCAGAGTCTCTCAGAAACTGTACAAATAACTGGAAATTGGTAACAGGAGAGTAGAAAAATGAAAAAAAAAAACAGTAACAAGTATAAGCACATATGATAACATAGAAAAACAAGCGGGGAGCCTGAATTCTTTTTTTAAAAAGATCCGTTGACTACGATGTCAACTTTGCCAACTCCAACAACACAAAATTATAAAACTAATTCTAACTTATTGGAAGAGGGGAAAGCCACTAAATATAAGAAAGGTGAAAGACACCATTTCCAGTTTCAACTAAGTGTTAAAAAGTCAGAAAGATTCTCAGTGAAACTGTTCTGTCCCCTCATTTGCATTCTTGAGATCCCCACGCTTTGATTGGCCAAAGCACGGGGCGCTCTGATTAGCTAGGCGAGCCACGCCGATTGGCTCGCTGAGAATCTCCCGCGATTGGTCCATTCGAATCGCGGGAGATTCAAAGCGGTGCCATTGGCTGCGGCCGCCGCGGCTTGGAAATAAAAAGCCGCGAAGTTTTCCTATATGCTCAGTTCAGTACCTGCCAAATAAAAAGAGCTTGAAACAAAGTCACCGACTCCTGGCTTCCTTCCACGCGGACATAACACTGGCAACGAAGGTGGGATCCTCATCCTGAACCGAAGCACGTGTCCGACGGAAGCCAGCCAACCGACGAGATGGCCAGCATCACGCCACCAACCCCCTTCAACCCCGCTACCGAGGACTGGGAATCTTACACGGACAGATTCCACATATTCCTCGAATGCAACGATCTGAAGGATGCCACGGGACCGAAGAAACGAGCCATCTTCCTAACACACTGCGGGCCCGCAGTGTTTAAGATGGCAAAAGCGCTAGCCAAACCCGCCGACGTGACCGAAATGGATTGGAAGGACCTCGAACCATTGCTCCGAAACCACTACGCTCCAGCCGTGCCCATCCTCATCCGACGGCACGAATTTTATCAGCGGGACCAGCATTCGGGCGAGAATCTCAGCGATTTCGTTGCAGAGCTGCGGCGCCTGGGAGGACTATGCGAGTTCTCCAACATGAACGAGGCCCTTCGGGACCGAATCATGCTCGGCCTTTGGGACCCCGTTCTCCAAAGTCGGTTGATGGCTAAGGGCAACATCGCTCTCGCCGACACCATCTCCGAAGCCGCGGCCCCTGAAGCAACCCAACAGTCAGTAAACTGCATGCGGAGACCGAACGCCGGGGACCGCACCACAAACAACAACCCTGCAAGGTCGACCGAGGCCCGACCTGAAACCACCATCCACCAAGGTGAACTCCACTCGACCTCGGGCACGTCCGATGAAGAGGAAGACATCCACCAACTACAGGCGGGCCGCGAACAGCGCAGCCGGCAGAGTCGTAAGTCGAGGACCGCGTGTGCCGGTTGCGGAGGCGACCACCCCAGATCCGAATGCCGGTTCTTCGACTCCATTTGCCGGCACTGCGACAAGAAGGGCCACATCGCACACGTTTGCCGCCTCAAGAAGACCCACAGCCCCAGGCGATGGGACCCGAGCGAGCGGAGACAAGAGAGCACACCCCCCAGGACCAAAGACCGGCCAACAGAAAACCGCTGGGAGCGAAACAGACGAGCCCAACGAAGCGGCGGGGCCAGGCGGAGAGAAGAGACACATCAGATGGTCACCATCGGCCACGCCACAACCACAGACACCAGAAAGGTCTACATGGAGGTAGGCATCGAAGGCGAGCTATGTAAAATGGAGGTGGACTCCGGGTCCTACCTCTCAATGGTAGCCTGGAAAGAACTTAAACGCTTGGTGCCTACCATCCAGAGAAAGCAACTAGAAAACCAGAGACTAATCCTCAAGGACTACCAGGGAAACCGCATCCCTGTAGTCGGAACAGGACAGTTTACAGTGACCTATAAGGGACATGCTGAAAGACTTCCCTTAACCATCATCAATCAAGACCGACCTAGCCTACTGAGACTTCAATGGTCCGCACCGCTAGGCATAGCAGTCACGGGCATCGACCACATCACCGAAGCCGACTGGGAGCAGCAACTGGCCTGGGATTTCCAGGAAATGTTCAACGGCACCCTAGGCAAGTACCGAGGGTCCCCTATATCCTTCAGCCTAGACCCCAACATTCCCCCGAAACGCCTAAAACCAAGGCGGGTCCCGTTCGCACTCAAACCAAAGATAGACGAACAAATTGACAAGCTCGTAAAGCAAGGGGTATTACAACCCATAGACCACACCCGGTGGAAGACCCCCATAGTCACCCCGATTAAGCCTGATGGGTCAGTGAGAATCTGCGGGGACTATAAGGCCACCCTAAATGGCACCTTGCAGCAAAGCGCTTACCCCACCCCAGTAGTGCAGCATCTCTTACACTCACTGGGAGGGGGCAAAGTTTTTGCGAAACTCAACCTGGCCCAAGCATACCAGCAACTGCCAGTCGACGAGGAAACTCCGTGGCACAAACCATAGTCACCCACTGGGGAGCGTTTAGATGCAACCGGCTCCAATTTGGAGTCAGCGTGGCACCGGGGATTTTCCAGAGCCTCATGGAAAGACTCTTACAGGGCATCAAGGGGGTGGTCCCATACTTCGATGATGTACTAGTATCAGCAACCAACCAGGCCGAACTAGAGGCTCGCCTAAGGGAGGTGCTAACGAGGTTCAAAGAAACCAGGCTCAAAGTGAAGAGGGAAAAATGCCAGCTGTACACAGAGCGGGTCGAATTCCTAGGATACCTCCTAGACCGACACGGCATTCACCCCACCAACAAGAAAATTAAAGCCATCAAGGAAGCCCCCACACCCAAGTCAAAAACAGAACTGCAGGCGTTTCTGGGGCTACTAAACTTTTATAATGTCTTCCTGCCCCAAAAGGCAACCGTGGTGGAGCCTTTGCATAGGCTTTTGGACAAGGTGGCTACCTGGACTTGGGGGAAATGTGAGGAAGCCGCCTTCAGAAAAACCAAGGACCTGCTCACTTCGGATGCTGTCCTCATCCAGTACAACGAGTCCCTACCACTAGCCATCATATGCGACGCATCACCCTTCGGCGTCGGCGCTGTCCTCAGCCACACTCTCCCTGACAGAAAAGAAGCACTCATAGCGTTCTTTTCAAAGACCCACACCAAACCGTAGACCCATTATGGGTACCGGCCGTCATAACACAACTAACAGGCCCACACTTGTACCGGCTACAAACAACCGACGGACGAGCGTGGAAACGCCACATCGACCAGTTAAGATCGAGGATGACCACACAAGAGACCACCAACGCGCAACCAAGCAAAACCAACCCCCACAACACAAACCAAGAGAGGAGGGAATACCCAGGGAACCAAAACCGAGAAAAAATAAACCAGCCATACTCACCTGCAAGCAGCCAGCACAAAACCTCACCAGGAAGAGACAGCCAGGCCAGCTCAACCAACCCGGGAAGACCGAGCGGGAGCGGCGAAACCCGCAGCTCAACCAACCCGGGTAGCCCAGGGGGGAGCTGCGGAGAGCGGCCCGGCCAGACAGACCAGGCAGTTCCCACGACGGAGTCCGGAGAAACAGAGACCAGGACCGAACCGGCCAGGATCCAACCTACGACTGACCTGCGCAGGTCCAGTAGGCAGAGACGGAGACCCGCCTACCTACGGGACTACGCAACGTAAGGACTGAACCAAGAGGGGAGGGGTGTTCTGTCCCCTCATTTGCATTCTTGAGATCCCCGCTTAGTACTCCGGTATGAGTACTAAGATAATTAGGATTTTCTGATGAAGCCCATACTTCCATTTCCAGAGGAAAAAAATTGGTTTATCCCAACTTTACCTAATCATTTAATAGTCTTCTTCTTGTGTTGAGATCAGTTATAAGAATCTTCCACAATAGCTCTAGCAGTTATTGGACTCCAAATATCCAGTTCTGGGCACTTTGTTAAAAAACATTCAGAGGCACTAAAACAAGGATGGAGCAATGAGGATGATTAGGACACTGGAAAATAAGTTTTATGAGGAAAAACTGAGGGAATCTTTTAAACAGTTGCCTATGTGCATGCATGATGCCCAAAGGGGTATTATACAATGAAATATCAAGACCAATACTATATTATCTTACAAAACAGGACATGGGCAAGCCTCTGGCTGACATCATAGCATTTGTGTGATTGTATCTGAGAGTTAGACACTAAGCTGGCTTTCATGCCTAAGGCGGAAAGATCAAGAAAATGGCTCCAGATTTATATAAAAGAAAAACAGCCAGCAATTATTAAATACTTCAGCATAATGCATTAAATATAAGATATAAGGATTGTGTCAGGTGTGATAAGGATTATATCAGGTACATGCCTCAGGAATATGAATGTGAATAAAATATGTTAAAACTATGTAAATTTACATAATGCTAATTGTACCATTTCTCCTTATTTATGCTTAGTATTTGTTTTGCCAATAGCACAAGTTTTAACTGGGCAAAAAGTTCTAAAGCATTTTTTTAAGTCTAGAATGTCTAAATAATGTTTGGAAGTGACTCAGACAGAAACCTCCCTAATTCACTGAACTATGTGTAGGAGGAGGTTCAGCACAATCAGACCTGCACTTATAATTTTATTAATTTATTAAAAGGTAAAACAGGGGAAAAAATTAAAATAATCGGAAAGTAGGGGAGGAAAAAGGGAAGAGGAAAAAGTGTAGGGGAAAAGGAAAAAGAAAAAGAAAAGCATTGACTTCCAACTGTTTAGCACAATAAAATAGGGAAATAATATAAAACCACAACTTTTTAATTTTGCATATTAATATGTACAAGTCAATTTTATAACAACAAACCTATCTAATCAGCCAAATCAGCATCAATTCTCACTTTTGTCCACTTGAAGCACAAAGTCCAGAAGCGGCTTCCAAGTAGAAACAAAATGAATTGTATTCTTTTTAATTAACCGTTTCTATTAAAACAGTCAATTTAGCCATTTCTGCTAACTCCATCACTTTGTCATCCATTGTGAGAATTAAAGTATCTTTCCATTTGTGTGAATAGACTATTCTTGCTGCTGTCAGTATATATGTCACCAAAGTTCCCCCCCAAAAATTCAAGTTCTTTGTCCATTAGGCCTAAAAGAAAAGTCTCTGATTTTATCTTTATATTCACTTTAAGAATTTTCTCTGTTAAGATATGACTCCTACTCCAATATTTATTTGCTTTGTCACAGTGCACCAAAGATGGGAAAAAGTTCCTTCTTTACATTTATATTTCCAGCATACATCTGAGATACCTTTATAAATTTTTGACACTTTATCTGGTGTTAGATACCAACATTACATCTTTTTATATATTTTTTCTTTTAAATGATAATTTAATATAAATCTTAAATCCTCATCCACATGTTTTTTCATTGTTCAAGCATTATATTATATCCAAAATTCTTTGTCCATTGGATCAGACAATGCCTCACATACTCATTGTCTAAATTCAATTTCAATAACACTTAGCAATAATTTGTTTATCATTAGCTCATAATAGTTTCCAATTCAATTTTTACAAAGTCAAATCCATAACTTTTTCAATCTAATTTAAATCTTTTTTTCCAATTGTACATATGTAAACCAGTGACAGACTCATTCTTCTAATTCCAACTCCTCTTTGGATTTGAGGATAGGTTCACCATAATTAAAATTATTATTTGACCATAAGTCCACCATAATTTAAAAATATTGTTTGACTGCCCTGCCACATTTCTTTTCTAAAGAAAGCTTCTGGGATGATACTCAAAGAGGCATCTTTGCAAAGACCCTTGCTTTATATTTATTCTAAACTGTTAGGATGGCGCATCTAACAAAATGGGTGTTGAAATCCACATTTATGTTAACCTTATCATACCATAACCAGGCATGCCATCTAAATCTTAAATCATGGCCCTCCAGATCATGTAACTTCTTGTTTTGGAGAGTCACACCCTCTTTAACTCAGACCAAATCACAAGCATCAAAGTATAATTTTGAATCTAGTGAACTCAAACCTTCTCTTTCATAAGCAGCATGCAGTAAATTATATCTAATTCTTGGCTTTTTTTTTTTTCTCCTGCCATATGAACTTGGAAAGTTTCCATTTGCCATTGTTTAAATGGAGTCTCAGTTCTAAGTATTGGTAATGTTTGAAATAGAAATAACATTAAGTGATCTTAATTACAGAGCTTCTATCCAATAAAAATAGTTGCAATTTATCCCATCTGAATGGGTCTTTTCTGATATCATTGCACAGAACAATCAGAATTGCAAAACTTTATTATAATACCCAGTTTCAATAAAAGTAGGCTGACAATCTACTTCATAATCTGCTCTTTGTTCTTGGTTTCTTGAAAGGCAACCCTCTTGATTGTGATTCAAAATTCTTGCAGTAATTTAAGGTATCAGAAATGAAAGAGGAAAACAAAAGTTAAATCTGACTGGAGTCGTCTTTTTAAGGGCAACCGAAAAATCTCCCTCACTATGAAATCAGTCCTGTGAAGGAGGAGCAACTTGCAAGACTGTTGGAAGACCAGGTGACCAATCCCAGGACAGGTTTTTCTGCCACCTAACAAGACTTGTTGAAAGTCAGCTCACTAGCTTTATTTAAGAAGAAAAATATTTTCACTCTTCCAGCAATATAATTTCCTTGAACAGAGTCCAGTTTAAGATAAAAATATGATCAAAGATAAAAATAAAACCTACTGAAAGTAGTCACCACTAATCCTATCTGAGCTGATTCATGCCTATGCACAGGAATCTACTCAACTAACAGCACTATTTTGATGCTGGATAAGGATCAACAGAATTCAAGAAGGGTTAGGCTTAGACTGTTCGTGGCAATGTAGAGATTCAAGGCTGATTCCCCTTTTCACTCTATACCCAGCTTCGGCCATTCCTTCTCCTACAGTATCATGTATTAAGGCAAGGGGGGAAAGTGACGGAAGAGTGTGGGAACAGTAATAGCTATTGATCATTTGTACACTTCCTTGCCTATGATGCTCCAATTCCGTACTAGAATCCAAGCAGAGGCTCCTCTAACTTTTCAGACATTGAGCTACAATCAAAGGATTATGAAGCTTTCAAATTTATATTCCACCAACCCTCCAATTCTGAGCTAGTCCATCTTGTCAAACTTTCCTGCATATCCAAACTGTTAAGTCATTGCAATTATGAACAATGTGGCACATAAGCCCGTGTCTGTTGCTACAGCTGCATCTGCCGGCCAGCAGCATTTGTCAAAATTACAGCTGTTCTTCTTCTATGTATTATTACGCTCAGAAGGTATTGTTACTAGATTGCTGGGCCTCTTTATTGGTCAGCTTAATTCACCAGTACCTCAACATGCAAGTCCAGCTATACATAGCACATAAAAATATAGCAATCCACAGGCAATATCAGAATGTTAAGGATATAGTTTGGGGCTGGCAGGCATATCTGGACTGTTGAGAGAAAATTGGCTGTCATAGGGAGCAGGAGAAGAATTTCCTACTCATAAAATGTTGTCCATGGCCACTCACACACTTATCCGAAAACAAGCTTGGTATGACGGCTCAGTGCTGATTACATGCTGTTCCTCAGATCCAAAGCCAAAATAGTATTTTGGAGAAGATGGCAAGTGCACTTGATCCATCTTTTAGCATTTGAATACAGGTAGTCCTTGACTTTTGACCATAACTGAGCCCCAAATCTCTGCTGTTATGAGACATTTGTTAAGTGTGTTTTGCCCCATTTTATGACTTTTCTTGCCACAATTGTTAAGTGAATCCCTGCAGCTGATTAGTAGTCAGATAGCCACAAAAGAGGATTGCATGGCCTTGGGACACAGAAAAGGTCATAAATACGAACCAAGAATATGAATTTTGATCAGGTGATTTGAATGGCGATGTTGCAATGGTCGTAACTATGAAAAACGGTCATAAGTCACATTTGTCAGTGCTCTAGTAACTTTGAACAGTCACTAAATGAACTATTATAAGTCAATTAGACTTATAATAAGTCAATTAGACTTCTAATAAGTCAGTTAGAAGCTGCACAGTCCTAGGAAAATAAGTATTTGAATTAAGGAGCATTTGACAGGATGTAAGACCATTTTTCCTCCCTTAAGGCCTCCTGAACTCAAACGCACATTTTTGTGGGACCGTGTGTCTACCCTATGAATGGAGCAAAAGTCACAACTTCTTTAAGGAGATGCTAAAAGGTCCAGCAAAATACCTTTTCCATTTGGATCTGAAAAGGTACACATCTCTACAGCCTCCCATCCTCTTTAGCCAGTTTGCTCTCTACTATCCCATCTTCCTAATGTAGAGGATATACTTGCAAACACAGCAGTAGGATACAGCTACCCATTACAGTTATTTCCAGACTTGGGTCTATAACTTCTGTGGGGCTCAGAAATTTCTTTCAAAATCATGCTTGTAGTATAGATAATGTTGATTTACATGATTCCTATTTATTTTTTATTTTAAAAGTTCAAAGGAAAAGGAAATACGGGGACCATGGCATGCAATTAAAAAAGATTCTTCTTGGGCTTTAAGTTGCTTTTTTCATTTCACTAAAACCAAGGAAAATGCTGAAAAAAAGATTGCAGATTTTGGCTCAAACCGAAGAAATTTTGTGCAAATGCAGTTTTTTATCTCCCCACCTGGATTAATGCGGCTTTCTTTTAAAACTCATTTTTATAACTCAACCCACATGGTAAGTCTTCATAATGCCAAAACCCTAGTTTTCCTTTCCTTATTAGAACTTGAAAATCCAAATTAAAAGGAAATACGGGTCGTATGAGCAGATATATATACAGATTCAACCACCCTTTTGACCACAGTTTGACTTAGAGAAGAAAAATTCTTCTTAGAGAAGAAAAATTCAATATTAATTGAGGCCCAAGAGAACAGTTATATTCAGAAGCAAGTACAGCTTTTCATAGTTAATGGGATCTTTAATGCAAAGCATGAGAGATGAAGAACTCTTCTTCTTTTTGGTGTCCTGAGATTCACCTCTAAAAGCATCAAAAGCATATTTTTACCTCTAGTAAGATGCATTTTGTTGAGTCCGCTTGGAAGGAGGCCAGGAGTCAGTGACTTTGTATCAAGCTCTTTATTGAAGTTAGGAACCGAACTGGCTCTTAGGAAAATTTTGCGGCTTTTTATTCCCAAGCCGCGGCGGCCGTGGCCAATGGCACCACTTTGAATCTCCCGCAATTCGAATCTACCAATCACGGGAGATTCTCAGCGAGCCAATCGGCGCGGCTCGCCTAACCAATCCGATCGCCCCGCGCTTTGGCCAATCAAAGCACGGGGATTTCAAGAATTCAAATTAAGGTACAGAACACCCCTCCCCTCTTGGTTTGGTCCTACGTAGCGTAGTCCCGTAGGTAAGCGGGGCTCCGTCTTTGCCTACTGGACCTGCGCAGGTCAGTCGTAGGTTGGATCCCGGCCGGTTCGGTCGGGGTCTCTGTTTCTCTTGACTCCATCGTGGAAACCGCCTGGTATGTCTGGCCGGGCCGCTCTTCACAGCTCCCTCCTGGGCTACCCGGGTTGGTTGAGCTGCGGGTTTCGCCACTCCCACTCGGTCTTCCCGGGTTGGTTGAGCTGGCATGGCTGTCTCTTCCTGGCGAGGTTTCGTGCTGGCTGCTTGCAGGTGAGTATGGTTGGTTTCTTTCTTCTGGGTTTTGGTTCCCGAGGTATCCCCTCCCCTCTTGGTTTGTGTTGAGGGGGTTGGTTTTGTTTGGTTGCGTGTCGGTGGTGTCTTGTGTGGCAGTCCTCGATCTTAACTGATCGATGTGGCGTTTCCACGCTCGTCCGTCGGTTGTTTGTAGCCGGTACGAGCGTGGGCCTGTTAGCTGTGTTATGATTGCTGATACCCATAATGGGTCTCCGGTTAGGTTCTTCGCGTAGACGGCGGCGTCTGGTGCGAAGGTTCGGTGTTTGCTGGTGGAGACTGGGGGTTTCTCTGGGTTGTAAGTGGGGTGTAGTCAATCGAGTGGGGACCTTATTTTCCTTCCCATTAGCAGTTCCGCCAGGCTTTTATTTGTTGTGGTGTTCGGGGTTATGTGCTGTATGAAGAGTAATTTATTTATTTTGTCCTGGATCTCCCTGTGGTCTATTTTCTGGATGTTTGTTTTTTTTGTGAATTGAACCATCTGTTCCGCCCTTCCGTTCGCCGCCAGATGCGCCGGGGCTGTCAGTGCGTGTCGTATGCCCCTTTCCGCTAGGAATTTTTCGAATTCCAGCAAGGTGAATTGGGGCCCATTGTCGGACACGAGGACGTCCGGGAGGCTGTGTGTTGCGAAGAGTTTGCAGAGTTCTTTGGTCACAGCTTCCGTGGTGATTGTTCTCATGTTGCTTACCTCCAGCCAGTTGGAGTAAGCATCTACGGTTATTAAGAAAGTGTGTCCTTTTGTGGACCCGGTGAAATCTATGTGGATTCTAGACCAAAGTCCCCTGGGGGTTTCCCACTCTAGGATGGGTGCTGTGGGTGGGCTTGGTCTAGTTTCCTGGCATCGTTGACACCTTACTACCCAGGCCTCAATCTGTTTGTCCATCCCTGGCCACCAAGCGTAACTTCTGGCCAGGGCTTTTGTTCTAACGATGCCCGGGTGCCCCTCGTGTAACAGTTCCAATACCTTCCCTTGTAGTTTTTCCAGAATGACCACCCTATCCCCCCATAGTATACACCCTTTTAGTAACGAGAGTTCCGTTTGCCGGTTCCGGAATGTCCTGAAAGTCTCGTCGTTGTCCTTTTCCGCCCACCCTTTCTCTACCTAATGCAAAACCCGCGCCAGACGTTTGTCTTTATTAGTTTCTTGGGCAATGTCTGACGCGATTATGGGTAGGTCGGGTAGAGTCTCTATGCTGAGGGTGGTCGTCGTGGGTGCTGGGTCAGTGTCTGGTTCAGGTAATGGTGAGCGGCTTAAGGCATCTGCATGGGAGATAGTCTTACCGGGTCGGTAAGTTGAGCCCGTAGTTGTGAGCCCGTAATTGTGAGCCCGTATTTGTAGGCGGCCAGGAATTCGGACCACCTTGTCATTCTGGGAGACAGAATGTTCGGGGTGGCCCTGTTCCCTGCGAGTATTCCCAGCAGCGGTTTGTGGTCAGTGATGATGGTGAACGTCCGGCCATAGAGATACTCATGAAACCTTTTCACTGTGGCGACGATAGCCAAAGCCTCTTTGTCCAGCTGGCTGTAGTTCTGCTCCGGTTTGGTGAGGGTCCTTGAAAAGAACGCGATGGGTGCTTCCTTTCCATTGGGGAGAGTGTGGCTGAGGATAGCGCCAACGCCGAAGGGTGATGCATCGCATGTGATGGCTAGTGGTAGGGTCTTGTTGTACTGGAGCAGTTCCTTGGTTTTCCTGAAGGCGGCTTCCTCGCGTTTCCCCCAAGTCCAGGTAGCCGCCTTGTCCAAAAGCCTATGCAAAGGTTCCGCCGCGGTCGCCTTTTGGGGCAGGAAGACATTATAAAAGTTAAGTAGCCCCAGAAATGCCTGCAGTTCTGTTTTTGACCTGGGTGTGGGGGCTTCTTTGATGGCTTTAATTTTTTTGTCGGTGGGGTGAATGCCGTGTCGGTCTAGGAGGTATCCTAGGAATTCGACCCGCTCTGTGTACAGCTGGCATTTTTCCCTCTTCACTTTAAGCCCGGTTTCTTTGAATTTCGTTAGCACCTCCCTTAGGCGACTCTCTAGTTCGGCCTGGTTGGTTGCCTATACTAGTACATTGTCGAAGTAGGGTACCACCCCCTTGATGCCCTGTAAGAGTCTTTCCATGAGGCTCTGGAAAATTCCAGGCGCCACGCTGACTCCGAATTGGAGTCGGTTACATCTAAAGGCTCCCCGGTGGGTGACTATGGTTTTTGCCTCTGAAGTTTCCTCGTCGACCGGCAGTTGCTGGTATGCTTGGGCCAGGTCGAGTTTCACGAAAACTTTGCCCCCTCCCAATGAGTGTAGGAGATGTTGCACTACTGGGACAGGGTAAGCGCTTTGCTGCAAGGCGCCATTTAGGGTGGCCTTATAGCCCCCGCAGATTCTCACTGACCAATCAGGCTTGATTGGGATGACTATTGGGGTCTCCCACCAGGCGTGGTCTATGGGTTGTAGGACCCCTTGCTTGACGAGCTTGTCAATTTGCTCGTCGATTTTCGGTTTGAGTGCGAAAGGTACCCGCCTTGGTTTTAGGCGTTTCGGGGGATGTTTGGGTCTAGGCTGAAGGATATAGGGGGCCCTCGGTACTTGCCTAGGGTGCCGTCGAACACTTCTTGGAAGTCCTGGGCCAGTTGCTGCTCCCATTTGGCTTCGGCGATGTGGTCGATGCCCGTGACTGCGATGCCGAGCGGTGCGAACCATTGAAGTCCCAGTAGGCTAGGTTGGTCTCGATCGACGATGGTCAAGGGAAGTCTTTCGGTGTGCCCCTTGTAGGTCACTGTGAACTGTCCTGTTCCGACTACAGGGATGCGGTTTCCCTGGTAGTCTTTGAGGATTAGTCTCTGGTTTTCTAGTCTCCTTCTCTGGATGGTAGGCACCAAGCGTTTAATTTCTTCCCGGCTACCATTGAAAGGTAGGATCCGGAGTCCACCTCCATTTTACAGGGTTCGCCTTCGATGCCTACCTCCATGTAGACTTTTCTGGTGTCGGTGGTTGTTGTGTGGCCGATGGTGACCGTCTGATGTGTCTCTTCTCTCCGCCGGGTCTCGCCACCTCATTGGGCTCATCCGTTCTGGTCCCAACGGTTGTCTGCTGGGCGGTCTCTGGTCCTGGGGGGCGTGCTCTCTCGTCTCCGCTCGCTCGGGTCCCATCGTCTGGGGCTGTGGGTTTTCTTGAGGCAGCAGACACGGGTGTTGTGGCCCTTTTTGTAGCAGTGCCGGCAAACTGAGTCGAAGAACCGGCATTCGGATCTGGGGTGATCGCCTCCACAACTGGCACACGCGGTCCTCGACTTACAACTCCGCCGGCTGCGCTGGTCGCGGCCTGCCTGGAGACGGTGGATTTCTTCCTCCTCGTCTGAAGTGCCTGAGGTGGAGTGGAGTTCGCCCTGGTGGGTGGTAGTTTCAGGTTGGGCCTCGTTCGACCTTGCAGGTTGGTTGTTTACGGTGCAGTCCCCGGCGTTCGGTCTCCGCATGCGGTCTGCTGATTGTCGGGTGGCTTCGGCTGCCATGGCTTCGGTGATGGCATCGGCGAGGGCGATGTTGCCCTTGGCCATCAGCCGACTTTGGAGAACGGGGTCCCAAAGGCCGAGTACGATTCAGTCCCGCAGGGCCTTGTTCATATTGGAGAACTCGCATAGTCCTCCAAGGCGCTGCAGCTCTGCGACAAAATCACTGAAACTCTTGCCCGACCACTGGTCCTGCCGATAAAATTCGTGTCGTCGGATGAGGATGGGTACGGCTGAAGCGTAGTGTCTCCAGAGTAATGGCTTGAGGTCATCCCAGTCCATCGCGGTAACGTCGGCGGGCTTGGCTAGCGCTTTTGCCATCTTAAACACTACGGGCCCACAGTGCGTTAGGAAGATGGCTCGTTTCTTCGGTCCGGGGGCATCCTTCAGGTCGCTGCATTCGAGGAACATGTGGAATCTGTCCGTGTAAGATTCCCAGTCCTTGCTAGCAGGGTTGAAGGGTGTTGGTGGCGCGATGCTGGCCATCTCGTCGGTTGGCTGGCTTCCGTCGGACACGTGCTTCGGTTCAGGATCAGCATCCCATCCTCGTCACCAGTGTTGAGTCCGCTTGGAAGGAGGCCAGGAGTCTGTGACTTTGTATCAAGCTCTTTATTGAAGTTAGGAACCGAACTGGCTCTTAGGAAAACTTTGCGGCTTTTTATTTCCAAGGCGCGGCGGCCACGGCCAATGGCACCGCTTTGAATCTCCCGTGATTCGAATCTACCAATCGCAGGAGATTCTCAGCGAGCCAATCAGCGCGGCTCGCCTAACCAATCTGATCGCCCTGCGCTTTGGCCAATCAAGAATTCAAATTAAGGTACAGAACACATTTAAAAAACCCTCTTGGCAGGATAGTGATATTTTCCCTACAGGAGAAAAGGGTGAGAAGGACCAATATATCGTTTAATCATGATCAAAGCAATAAGCTCTTTGCTTACAAGATTAAATCATAACTTTAAAAACTCCCTAGGCATTATGTTTTATTTTAACTCATAATAAGATAAATATTTATGTTAGTTACTTGAAGGGGCAATAATTTTTCAATAGACTTAAAGAATTTTAGGTAGAGAGGCAGCTGAATGGCAGGCATTCATTAAAGAAAAATAAAAAATGTTTCCATTCTTCAAAGTTCTTGGCATTGATCTATCTTCCTTGCTGCTCATGATATTGAACTGCAGCTCAACCAATGAAACTGATTGGCAGGAAACTGGAAGACAGGCAAAAGAAATAACTACATTTACCATCTATTACACACTTAATACAAGGGACTGTTGTAGGATGCAATGCTGGATACTTGTTGAGATGACCTTAAAAGGGAAAAAAATCTATGGAAGGTAGTTGGTGGTATCCTCTTAATCCTCAAGTAGGAACAAGTGCTACTGACAACTGATTATTTGGGGTAGAATAAGAGAAAAGAAATAACAATCAAAGAATTGTGCCTTCCTAAACAGTTTCTATAGTCTTTCAATGGGCAAAAAAATAAATAAATCTGCAGTCAATGGACAGCTGGCTTGATTCTATGTTATTTTATACAACAGAGATTTGATTCTTTTTTGCCTTATTCTTGTCTCTCTAAAATCTCCCTCTAAAGCAGAGATTTCTGCTTAAGGTTTTAAGCTAAAAGTTTATGAAATAGACTAAAACATTTTTGTATAAGAATTTAGTGAAAAGGAAATCTTAAACATGACCATGACCATGAGGGTACATGGGGTTTAACTCCACCACCCAATAGCCAGAATAGGCTATCTTCTATGGAAATCCGAAACAGTCAGTGTTGACTTCTATTAATTCCTGATTCACCATCCAAGAACTTCAGGACAAGTTCTAAAGTTCCCTTTTTACGTTATGCTGACTCCAAGCTGCTCTCAATTTTGGAAAGCTCATTTATTAACTCAAGCAGTTCCTTGGCTGCCTTGCAAGGAAGAGATGCTTTTTCAACAGAATCAATGCTTCTATAAAACCTTTTTATTATAAGTGCTCTAAAAATGCAATGGTTTTAGCTCTTGTCATGTTATCAAGATTTGCTGGGTTGAAATATTCCAGTGAGTGGGAAAATAATGAAACAAAGGGAAGTGTAGGGAACTCAGGAAAAGAAAAAACAAAATCTGCTGGCTTTCAAGCCAGCAGCGTTCTGTTTATGAAAGAATAATTATAGACCTTGTGTTATTACAGTATTAGTGATAAAGATGGGTCTAAGACATTACCAAAAAGCACCATAGTAAGGATATTATTTTTAAGCTGCTTGTTGTACCTGTACTTCTGCACATTTTAATGCTTTGACTTTATATATAAGCTCAGTTTTATTTTGTATCTACAGTATCTAGTGATGTGGCCAGCAGGACCTGCCCATAAGAAGGAAAGAAATTGGCAATCAGTTGTTGTCTAGGGCAGGAGTCCTCAAACTTGGCAACTTCAAGACTTGTGGATTTCAACTCCCAGGATTCTGTGAGTTGAAGTCCACAAGTTTTAAAGTTGTCAAGTTTGAGGATCCCTGCTATAGCCTATCTCAGTAGGGTCTAATTCTGGCTTTCTGGAAAAATTCTGGCTTTCTGGAAGAATTCTGGGAGTTGAAATCCACAAGCCTCAAAGTTGCCAAGTTTGGAGACCTCTGGTCTAGGACACTAGACAATCCATACCATTCACTTCTTCCTATAAATGTTTATATTCAGGCTCATATAATTTTTAAATCATTTTTCTCATTTTTAAAAACTGAAGAGCTAACAACGCCATTCCTCCAAATCTGTTCGCTGTAGACAAGTGTGAGTAACTGAAGCTCAGGAACTGATGATAGCCAGAGTCAAATTATACCTGGCAGACTCCAAGTTTCCTTCTTCTGAAACCAAAGGCCCACCCACTAGCTCAAAATGTTGTCACTTTAGTGCTAACCTGGATACCTTTCCCATTTTGAAACTGGACAATAATTGTGAAGACATCACAGTTGGCGCTGTTACCCCAGATCAGATCTACTTCAAGACATGGGCTGGGTAAGATAATCCATTTTCTTTGAAATGCCTACTTCCCTGTCTCCAAACCATGCCTCCCACAATTTCTAAATATTGGGGCATAACATACTTGCAGCATTATTCCAGGAGCTATTGAGGATGACTATGGAAGTGCTATGGAAAATAAATTCCATGTAGAAAGTTGGAAAATTTAGATTAATTTAATCTGAACATTCATCAATGGGAAAAATCTTTAAAATACAGGTAGTCCTCTACCACAATTAAGCCCAAAATTTATGTTGCTAAGTGAGACATTTCTTAAGTGAGTTTTGCCCCATTTTATGACTTTTCTTGTCATAGTTGTTAAGTGAATCATTGCAACTTAGTAGCCCGGTTGTTAAGTGAACCTGGTTTCCTCATTAATTTTGCTTATCAGAAGGTGGCAAAAGTTGGTCACCTGACCTTGGGACACTGTCATAAATATGAACCAGTTGCCAAGTGTCTGAATTTTGATCATATGGTCATGGGGATGCTGGAATGGTCATAAGTGTGAAAAATGGTCATAAGTCACTTTTTTCAATGCTGTTGTAACTTTGAATGGTCATTAAACAAACCATTGTACATTGAGGACTTCCTGTATTCCTACTTGTAAATAAAGTGTATTTATTATGCCAATACAAGGTTTACAAAATTGTTGACATTTTTTTCTAATAAGGAAAGATAAATAGAAAAACAATAAAAAACACAACAGAGATGGAGGATAGTATTCCTCCACAGAATGGTAGCAAAATTTCAGACATCCAAATTGGGTCCCATTGGGAACAGAGTTTTATTAGTGCCACTCCTAAATTTGTCACAAAGAAGTAGGCATCATTCTCTTAAGTTTTTCCATTTCTGGAAATATAAGGAAACAACAAAACCATGCCTATTCATTCCGGAATCACTCATTTTCTGCTTCCTCAAGTGATAGGATTGGTTCTAAAAAGCTTAAGTTATAGGTGGATAAGCTAAGCAGGTGCTGAACATTAAAATAAACTTGTTAATTATTTCTTTAATTACCATGTTTTCTCCCCAATTTTCTGCCAATTATTGTGGCTTGACATGTTAACAATTTCTTTAATTGCTATGTTCTTATTTCAGTTTTCAGATGATAGTCTCCCACAGCAAATTCCAACCACGGGAGATGTATCTCCATCAAGTTTAGAATCAAATAAAAAGAGAAAATAAAACACTGAGCTATATAAAAGAAGGGCTATCTCCAATTTGATCTGGTTAATCTATCCTTGCTGGTGTTTCTGTAAGAAAGAGAGAATATTTCTGAAGGTCCAGCACAGCAAGCAATTAAAGTGAATAGCTGAAAACAAGCCTTACCAGTGGCCCATGAAGACTGAGATAAATGGGCCCAGTGTTTCAGTAGAAGGATGATCTAGTGCAGGGGTGAGCAATTAATTTCCCAAGGAGCCACAGGAGAAACTGGTATTGTTGTGGAGGGCCACCACTACCCGCCCACCCTTCTCACCCACCACCATCACCCATGTTGCTGCCACCACAGGTCAAATAGGGACAGTCAAAGGGCTGAATGTGGCACATTGGCCATAAAATGCCCCAGTCTGATTTAGGGCATCCCTACCATGACTACCCTATTGCTAGGATATATGTTCACATTGTGTATTCCTTCTCTGGCAACCTCAGCATCCATCCATTGACTGAAGGCTCTAAAGTCCTTAACATGGCATTGAGAAGTGTAACATCCTAGGAAAGTCACTCTGAAAATCCCCTAAATGTTATATATATATACAAGGATGGGCTGCTGGCTGGAGATTAAATGGTGCTAGTACCACCAAGAAAAGGCTGAGGAGGAGGACATTGTGAAATTAGCAGCAAACCAACTCTCCTCTCATCTCACATTGCAATTGGGGGCTCTCAGAGCAACATCTATAACAGCCGAAGGGCAGCAAGCAAATTGTGAGAGCATTATGTCTTTATGCAATGAAGCAGCTGCCGCTGGGACATGTTTAGCCCAACATGTTAGTTATCCCAGTTTGACAGGTACTGCCTTATTCTCATATAACAAAATTGGGGCTGGAAAATTCCCTGTAGCTTCTTCTTTTGAGGCCTGTTTGAGCAAATGAGAAAAGCTGGAATGCCAATCCAGAATTAGATCAAAGACTGCTAAAATGCCAAGATTTAGTATGTGCTGGAAGATGTCCAGATAAGGCAACTAAGAAGCAGTGAGTTGAAAAAGCTTTGTGTGCTAGGCCACAAAATTGCTAAGGTTTTACTCAGACCCAGATGGTAAACTGAGAACTGAAAGTCCACCTGATTTTTTTCTGTAGGTCACAGAACTTCAGAACAGTATTTATGCTAATACCAAACAATACTACAGATAACAGAAACAACAATCTAATTGGATAGTACATCAGTAGAAGCTCTTGTTGAGTCGCTATTTGGAATGTCCTTTTAAAACAGCGTTTTTCAAACTTGGCAACTTTAAAATGTGTGGACTTCAACTCAAGGAATTTCCCAGCCAGCATACTGAAATGCACAGGCTGATTTGGGTTGAAGGCCACGGATTTGAATGTGAGGCCACTGATCTGAGCTGGAAAACACTGCTTTAGAACAGCACCAAGGATAAGTGTCTTATTTGTTCAATATAGGTAGTCCTCGACTTATGATCACAATTGAGCCCAAAATGTATGTTGCTAAATAAGACATTTGCTAAGTGAGCTTTGTCCCATTTTACACCCTTTCTTGCCACAGTTGTTAAGTGAATCACTGCAGTTGTTAAATTAGTAGTTTGGTTGTTAAGTGAATCTGGCTTCCCCATTGACTTTGCTTATCAGAAGGACACAAAAGGGGATCCCATGACTGCAGCCATCATAAACATGAGTCAGTTGGCAACTGTCTGAATTTTGATCACCTGGCCATGGGGACGCTGCAATGGTTGTAAGTGTGAAAAATGGTCATAAGCAGAGGTGGTATTCAGCAGGTTCTGATCAGTTCTGGAGAACTGGTAGCGGAGACTTTGAGTAGTTCGGAGAACCAGCAAATGCCGCCTCTGACTGGCACTGCCCCATCTATTCTCTGCCTCCCGAGTCCCAGCTGATCAGCTGGGTCTTCTTTTGTTGTCGTGCACAGTAGAACGGAGCTGAAAAGCAGGTTAGTGGGATGGGGAGGGAATGGGGATTTTGCAGGAACCTTTCCCTGCCACACCCACCAAGCCACACCCACCAAGGCATGCCACGGCCACTAAGCCACATCCACAGAACTGGTAGTAAAAAAATTTGAATCCCACCACTGGTCATAAGTCACTTTTTTCTGTGATGTTGTAGCTTTGAACGGTCAGTAAGTGAACCATTGCAAGTTGAGGACTATGTATATGAGCAAAATAGACCTTCTTTTTAGAAAGGAGCAAAAGTTCAGGAGTTTAGAACATAACTTATTTTTCCTAGGCTAAAGGACTGCTGATTACTGTTATGAGAAACATGGCATTACTTAATAGGTGTTCTTCTCTAGAGGAAAAAAAACAACAATTAACATTGTTAATTCCCCAATGTCATTAGATGTTCTGTCACCAGGTTGGGTATGTTCTGTAGGTGAGAGACAAGTTTGTTCAATTTGGGCAAGCTGCCTTATTAGTGAAAAGATTATTTTTGTTTTGCTTCTCTATGCAAGGCTGCTGCCAACAAGTATTTATGCATGATAGCCTCCATGTCTAATTTGTGATTGTAATTATCAACTTTGCCATTTTTAAAATTAAGTAAATAAAAATCAGGATTGGTATCTAGCATAATAGTGATCAGAATAATAGAACAAGGAAGTATAAACTTGGTAACATTGATTCAAATGTATCTGTTCAAACCCAGAAAGAATATAAATCACCAAATGAAAAGAAGAAAAAGCTCTTAGAAGTGGGAAGGTAATGTTTTCATCCTTACATTTTCAAACCAACCAAGAGGTTGTTTGTTGCTTTCTTTGCTTTTAAGGTTATAGTTCTGAGAACAGTCTGCACAAGACTTGCTTTGAATTCACTCTCAGTACAGATTTTGCTAATTCATTTCTTTCATGCATGGCACACAAAACCAAAACCATTTGAGGCAACAGAATTTTTAATTATGTAACTTATATTTCCTGCAAGATTTCTTTGGCATCATTAAAGCAGTTTGTTGGCACCCAATACTGGAAACTCGTCAAGAATAGGGGCAAGAATAGAACAGCCTTGTCAAAGAGTTCTCATTAGAGAGATTGACTTTGAAAAAATAACCAAGTAGAGCTGTTTGTTGCAATGTTAGAATGGCTGACTATAGGCTTGTTTGAATCACAGTTTTCTCATCAAAGTGGTAGTAACTCTGAAACAAACACAAAAGAAATTGGGTTTCTGTTTCTTCCGGTGCATCAGCCTATTAAAGCCAAGGATAATACAAAACTACTGCTATGGAGACCTAGGAAATATCAAAGGTCACTTCAATAAAAGTGCCTATTCTGTTCATTATACTTGAGGGAACTGGAATAGCTGCATGAAGCATACCCGTCTTCCACTCAGTAGCCAGAAACTTTACAAATACATTTTGAATGACCCATTAGGGACCAAACTATATAGAATGCTAAATTAGCCCCTGCATCTTTTTTTTTCCTATTTACCTGCTGAAAACATTAGTTTAAGTTGGGATCAGAATGCCACAGTGCTGGTCTAGAATACTTTCTATTTCATCTTCAAAATAGCTACTATTCAGTAAAGAAATAGAGTAACATGTGAAGGGCTGTCATGAATGCTTTAGTAATGGTTATTTTAATATGTGCTATGTGCTCTGCAGCCAAAGATGGAGAAGCTCTATACAGTCAGTAAAAACAAGACCAGGAGCTGACTGTGGCTCAGATAATGAGCTTCTCATTGCAAAATTTAGGCTTATATTGAAGAAAGCAGGGGAGAGCACTAGGCCACTCGGGTATGAACTAAATCATATCCCTGATGAATATACAGTAGAGATGACAAATAGATTTAAGGAATTAGATCTGATAGACAAAGTGTCTGAAGAACTATGGTTCACAACATTGTACAAGAGGAAGCAACTAAAACCATCCTAAAGAAAAAGAAATGCAAGAAAGCAAAATGTCTGTCTGAGGAAGCTTTACAAATAGCTGAGGAAAGAAGGGAAGTGAAAGGCAAGGGAGAAAGAGAAAGATACATCCAGTTGAATGCAGAATTCCAGAGAATAGCTAGAGGAGATAAGAATGCCTTCTTAAATACAAAGAAATAGAAGAAAACAATAGAATAGGGAGGACCAGAGATCTCTTCAAGAAAATTGGAGATATTGTTCTGTCCTAGGCCTCCCCAAAAAGCACCAAGTCAATTCTAGGTCCCGGCAAAAGTAATAAAAATTACATTAATGTGAATTTATTTCATTCAGTCAGCCAACGGCTTGGCAAACAGTCTTGGTGAAGGTATACGAATTAGCCCAGACTTTTATCAATCCTGGAACACTACCCAGTAAAATTCTACACTCAGTGCTGACAGGGAAGGGCTGTGTTATACAGACAAATCTTCACGAGGCTAGAACGAACAGACGAACGAACAAGTGAGTTGCTTCCTGCAAAAGCCCCTTCCCCTTTTGCTTCTCTTTTAATCCTGATGGGAGGAGCCATTCATCATCCACCTGTGGCTTTACTCTGCCAACCCTGAGTTCTTAATTGTGCCTTCCTTTTGGCAGCTCTGCATATGCACAGGCTGGGAACCAGTTCCATTGCTGTCAGAGCCCGAAGGCAGCTGATGACTGCCAGTCTGCCCTGGCCCCATCTCTGCCTCTAATGCAGAGCCCTCATCCAAACCTTCCTCAGCCTCCAGGACTGGCCCGGGTTCCTCCCCAACCTCCTCACTACTGTCCAATGCTGCTACCGGCTCCGCCAGCCACCGGTGGGCCACAACAGATATGAAGGGGATGTTTCATGCAAAGATGGACATGATAAAGGACCAAAATGGCAGGGACGTAACAGAGGCAGAAGAGATTAAGAAGAAGTGGCAAAATTATACAGAACTCTACAAGAACAAAATTAATGTCCCTGATAACCACGATGGGGTGGTCACTGACCTCAAGCCAGACATCCGGAAATATGAAGTCAAATGGGCCTTAGAAAGTCTGAGCAACAACAAAGCTAGTGGTGCTGGAGAAGACTTCTGCAAGTCCTTTGGACTGCAAGGCGATCAAACCGGTCAGTTCTAGAAGAGATCAACCCTGCCTTGTTTTGAAGGCCAGATCCTGAAAATGAAACTCAAATACTTTTGGTCACCTAATGAGAAGAAAGGACTCATTGGAGAAGAGCCTAATGCTGGGAATGAATGAGGGTAAAAGAAGGGGATGACAGAGAATGAGGTGTCTGAATGGAGTCACTGAAGCAGTTGGCATGAGTTTAAAATGGATTCCGGGGGATGGTAGAGGACAGGAACGCTTGGACGAACATTGTCCATGGGGTCACGATGGGTCAGACACAACTTCGCAATTAACAACATCATTTTAATATGCTATAGTGGGATTCTTTTTTGGACTATCACCATTTAAGATTTAAAAAGCAACATGTATTTATATAAAAAGATTCTATGATTACACACAAAAAACCTTCAAGCGGGTTTTTTTTCCCCTGCATACATAATGAGTTGCTTTATATCACCCACAATACACCTACACTCCTGGAAATGTTTACTGTGTAAGAAAGAAGCAGAAAATGTGGGAAAAAATAATGTTGTTGACATTGTTAAATTCTAATCTAAAAATGGTTATGCCAGTGGGCTGGAACATAGACTTTCTATGTTCTTTCTAGTGACACTGTGCACCCCAAAACAATGAGAAATGTAAATGTCATTTTATTTTCATCAGTGTGATGACTTGCCAGAATGCATTCCTACTGACTCTCACAGTAGGAATGAAAGTCTTCCAATGAAAATAATTATCAAATTGAAACACATGGATAGGAGAATATATTTAGAAATTGGACATTAAAATGAGGTTTTTAAAAAATGCTGGGTGAAGTGAGGGAACAGAGAATAAATATAACAGGAAAGGATGTCCTATTATTTTTCAGAAACAAAGCCTAATTGTGTTATAATTTCTCAATCATCAACCATAGCAAGAGTACTGTACAGCGTAAGTGAAGTTTCCAGTAGCAGATATACAACTCCAGGATATTAATTCCACTGACTTAATTTGGAGCAATACGATGGTATCTATGCATCTTTAGACTATTCCACAATCTGAAGAGGACCCACGGCATTCAGTGTAAAGGAAGAACACAATTTGCTGAACAATCCAATCAGAGAAACCAACATCATCCCTAGAGATGCCAGTGTAGCATTCCTCCAACATGGTGCCTTTAACAAATTGATACCATAACACCCATGATTCTCAACCAAATCAAAGCAAAATCAAATGGTCATATTTCACAGTATGCTTTATTTTATATTATTTACTGGAGTAAATTTTACTGGGCTTCCATTTAACATTCACTATGAGAATTTTGTATGAAGAGCTTTAAGGACTCTTAACAATCACATAGATTTTCTTTATGATGGTCCCTTACTCAGCTTTCCGGGCCCAAAGGTACAATAATCGCCACTGTAACCACGTCCATCTGCCTTGCTGCTTCTGTTTTCTTCCACCTTTCCCATCATTAGAGCCTTCTCCAGAGAATTAGTTCTTCACATTGTGATTGAAGTAGGATAATTTGAGGCTGGTCATGTATATCTCAAGTGAGAACTTGAGGCTGCTTGTCTGAGGATCCATTTGTTTGTTTTCTTGACTGTCCATGTGGCTTCATCAGCAGGAGGTAGCAAAAACTTAGTAATTTGTATATTCTTAACCAAGCTTGGGTCCCAACATGACCTTTTTCACATCTCCTACAGTGCCTGATAGGCGTCATGCCAGTTCAAAAATATAAAGATCCCTGCCAAAATACACAACAGCAGTCACAGAACATACAAGATAGATCACTATGGCCACCAATGTGTTTGTTAATATGTACACCAATATCCTTATATTTAATCGCTTTTCAGCTAATGGAGTGAACATAAATCATGTGCTAATTGTAATTGCTGAACAAACTGAAACAACCTCATCTGCACAATTATACTAAGCCATAAACAATCTAACCACATTATAGTTTAATGCAATGTATGAACCCAGCTACTGTTTTGCCAATTCTATTAATGAACAATGTTGAGGCCAGGAAGTGCTTTAGACAATAATTTCTGCCTTGACAATAAACATGCTTGCATGTTATACTCTGCTCTAAAATATATCCCAAAACGTTATGTGCTAATTGGAAATAGAAAACATTTGAAAGGGGACCTCCAAATATAGACAACATGATCCATATTTTCCAGGCCCATTCATTAAATCTAAAGGCTGTTCTTCCCTTAATCGAAAAGCTACCACACTTATTGCCTGTACTACAACCACTCAGTCCTGTTAGAACTAAGCAAGAAAAAAAAATCATTTGCACAAAAAAAATTGAGTTAAATGTACTTTAACTCTCTCAACGGTAGCACCTCCCCAAACTGTCACTGTTACTACATTCCTATTACAGCTTCTTTTTCAGCTGCCATGTACTTCAGAGAAAGAAAATATTTTTTGAAGAAAAGTGCTTGAGTTTTAGTGAATTAGTTCACTTAGCTTTAGAGCAGGGGTATCAAACTCGTCACAGCGGCATCACATGATTCCCCCCCCCTTTTGTTAAATTGGGCGTGGGCATGGCCAGCACGTGATGCATCCGGCCCAAGACTTTGACAACCCTACTTTAAAGGATTTCTTAGAAAATTGAGCAGTACTATATAGCCCCTGAAGGATCTCAATATTTATCTGGAGTGAATATTATTCTCAAATAGCAGATTAAAATTAAATATATCCATTTTGTCAATCATAATTTAAACAGATTATAAATGGTTAATACATAAATTAGTATATTAGTAAAAGCAGAGTTTTCATTCGAACAAAATATTCCTTCTGTTCATTTGGATTATCTATCTATCATCTGTCTGTCTGTCTGTCTATCTATTAAACTTGGAGCAGCACAGTAGTGAAGATGCTGGGCTTGTCAGCTGGTGGGGTTCGAACCCGAGTGCTGCTTGACAGGGTGAACTCCCGTTCTTGCCCTAGCGCTGCCAATCTAGGAGTTGAAAAGCATGCAAATGTGAGTAGATAAAGAGGTGCCATTTTGGTGAATAAGGTTACTGTGTTCTGTACTTTCATGCTAATGGCCACATGATGACAGAAGTGTCTCTTAGACAACACAGACTCCCTAGGACAAGAATCAGAGGTGAGCATCACCTTTTTAAGTCAGTCAAGACTGGACAGGGGAAAACTTTAATTTTAAAATTAAACTTATAAGCCATCCATCTCCCCTAGAAATTAAAATATTTTCTTAATTCTCTGTCTGATCAGTGGCATAAATATTACCTATAAAATATTAAAGCAAATATTTTTATATTTTTTTGATTTGTTCAAAAAAGAAATGAGTAATATGTGTAATGCAGTAACACAGGCATGTAAGAAAGATTCCACAAAGATCCACTGAAGAAATATGCATATAATATGCCACTGAGCAACAGTGGAAGACAAACTCATGAGAAGACTAATGGGAAGACAAACGACTTTTATTTTCTTCAGGTTGTTTGAAATGTTTTGAATAAAACATGAATAAAATGTATAGTAAAACTTTACACTGCATTAAGATAACAATTTTAAGTTTAAAATCCTATGGAAGCCATATAACTACAACCTTCACCAGCATGCAAATTAAACACAACTCTTAGTAAATGCTTTTTTTGTTCTAGACTTCAGGGTTAAATATATTGGCATAAGCTATTGGCCTCTAACAAATAATAGCAAAATGTCATGTCTCTTTTTGTTTCTGTGACATTAACATACCTCTTAATGACAGAGAAACGTGATTTATTCCAAGGCTGTCAGCCTGAAAGTATTTCAGAGGATACCACAAATATATATATATTTCAAAAGTAAGATTGAAACAAGAATTCTTCAGTGATTGCAGCAAAATACAACCCAACAAGATACAACACATATATATACACAAACAGCAGCAAAAGCATATCTTTATGGTTATAATATTTAGTAATATAAAGAAATCTGTAGCATCTAGATCCAAAGCAGTTAAAGGCACTTTGGATCTAGCATAGAAAATGCACAACTGACAGAACACAGAAGATGCCTATGTGAGTTCTGGAGCTTTCCAGCCCACTACAGGGCAGTCCGCCTCCAACTCTACTGCTCTGACTCGCTTTATGTATGTGGATGAGAAAGTAGAACATGATGATTCCCGAGGCTTCTTCTTTACTATTGCTTGAGACTGAGAGGAAACAAAGTAGTTGTGGTGTTGATTCAGAGATTATGATCAGAAAAAAACCACAAGTTCAAGTGGCTTTAGTTATGTATCATGAGGTACCACTGATGTGGGAAATGATTCCATTTATAAAAGAATTATTTTTCCTCAAAACGTTGTCCTTTAACTCCTTTAGTTTGATCCGGATTTCTTCTTCAGACATTTCTGTCAATGGCATTGCTTTCACTTGAGAAAGGAAATCTTGAATTATTTGTTCCCCCTCCTGAAAAAGAAAAAAAAATGTATTTGTCAATTACTTAATATTAAACCATTAACCTTTAAAAACATACGCCCTTTATTTCATCATTGACCAGACTAGAATAACAAAGCAGAATAATGAGATAAAATTGTTTAAGCTAAAGTAAGCAAATAAACATAAATAAAAATATATAAACAAATTGAACTGTTTTTACCCAAATCCTGACAAATCTTGTCAACTATGTGGCAATTAGCTAAGATATATATCAATATACTAGTAAAACCATTGTGCCTGTATCCTTTAACTGGGTGAAACGGTATAACATAGGACAAAACCTTTTTGACCAAGGCACCTAAAATGAGCTAACTTACAGAATGCATCAAAAATTCAGGACCCAAAACTCCAATGGAATTGAACTTTGGAAAGTTTTGTTGAACATTTTATGACATAATGCAAAATGTCATAAAATATTTCTGGGGTCAACTGCTGATATTTGACTGTATGGTTCAACATGGGCTATTTTCAAGGCAGATACATTTCTGATTATCTCCCTGAATCTTTTTTTTAAAATTCCAGTTAAGGCAGTACGTTACAAGCTCTGCCATTGTTGGAAACATTAAGAAATCTGGCAAATAAATATTTCTGAAACATTAATAGGTCATGGGTTGTCTAGTAACTTATAGTATTGTTATATGATCTGTCTGTTTTGGTAATTATTGATCAGCTCAAAATATTTTATATCAATATGCATCTTGGTATAAATGTTACTGATTTTTTCCATTACTCTTTCTATAGTTGCCCTGTAATTATTTCTTTAAAGTTTTGTATCTACCTTGTGGATCCACTCCACCACCCTACTGCCCTATGCTTCACCCTGCACTCTGCCACCTTTATTGCCCTGCCCTCCACCATGCACCTGCCACTGTGCTGTCCTTATGGCCCTGCACTTCACTCCCACCCCATCCCTCTGCCTTACACTCTTGCATTCTGCAGCCACTGCACTCTGCTAACCCTGCTGCCCCAGCTGAACTTCAGTGTCTTCTTCTTCCTGATGCTAATATGGTATGTCCAGCCTGGCCCTTCATGAGGCAGTTTAGTCTCACATGGATTTCCTAAGCGCAGGGTGGCAGATATCAAGGCGGAGTGTACGGCAGTGGAGGTGCAGGACAGGGCACAGAGAGGCATAGGCGGCGGAACGGAGGGCAGCCAAAAGCAGAGAGATGAGGGGAGGAGGGGATAGGTGGATGAGGGGAACTGAAGTGAACCCTGTTGTTAAAAATTTGGGAGAGCTGCCAATTACCCACATTTTTATCAAAGACTGCAGGAGCACTGCCACAGACATAACTTCAAGGACCAGGCATAAATACCATTTGAACAGTCTGCTCTGAATGAAGTCACACGTGTGGCAATAGGTGAGAGTTTAGGAAGGGCAAGGCTGTTTCTTCAAGAGCAGCCTCACCTACTTCCTCTGAGCTTCCTGCCTCTCCGCTCTTTGCATGGATCAGGCAGAAGCGGCAAATGTTCTTCATCAGAGGTAGCCTGTTGTCAACTGTCAGTGTTAACTGATGGCAGCCATGCCTCTCCTCCCTCTTCTTGAGTAGGCAGTTATCCATCCATCAATTGTGCCCCCCAATGCCTGATGGACTCAGGACTCCTCCACCCCTGGGTCCTCTGGGTCTCATGGCCCTGGTTCCGACTTATCCTCCTCTTCCAAGTCATCAACCAAAGAGGCCATCAAACAACCACTGAACAAATGGTCATTAAATGAGGGCTACCTGTAGTTCAATATTTATTGAAGCTAGTTAGGGTTTAACATTTTCCATCAAGGCAGCTATAAAGAAAAATAGAAAGAGACTAGAAAGAATCTTTTATGTTTATCCATAATTCTTCAATTTTTTTCCTATAGTTATTTAAACAAGAAGGACTACTGCGATGAAAAAAAAAAAAAGGAAAACATTTATTTTGAATGCTAGTCCCCAACCTTTTGGGCACCAGGGACCAGTTCCATGGAGAGAGGTTTTTCTGTGGACCGGAGGGGTGTGTGGTTTTGCATGCTGCCTGTACCCCGGGGATGGGGCTTCTCTTGTTTGTGAGGCCTGGTTTCTGGCATGATGCCGGTAACCGTTTGGGGACCCTGATTTAGAAGATAAACATTTACTTAAAGAACCTAGAACACGATTAGGATTGCATCCCCTTTTCCTTGTACTTCAACAAAGGGATATGAGCACAAATACTGTGGAAATAGCAACAACAGTTTATTGAACTGACTCACTGATTAAAAGTTGCCAGGTGGCGAAGGTCCTAAAAGCAGCCCATTTGCTCTATTTCTGCCACCTACAAACTCTCCAAGAATGTTCACTTAAAACAGCCCTAATTACCACCTTCTAGGACAAAATATTGACTAGAAATGGTATTAAAAACACACCCGCTTTATTTAATAAGCCCTTTGAACAATAGGATAATGCCAAATTGAGCTGACAAAAAAAGTGAGAAAAGATGCACTCTCATACTTGCTCAGATTGCTCAAATATTATTCATATCTGTAATAGCTGAAGAAGGCATATGATCAATGCCATAGTAACTAACTGATACATCCCTGCATTACAAGTGCTCTCTTTCCAAAGATGGAGATACCTCAATTCCTATGAATGGCCTATATGTTTTTCTTATCAGTTACAAAGTGATTCTTTGACAATCCTCAAATCACCTCAACTTCAATCTTTCAAACCATCACCTCAACTTCAATCTTTATAACCTTATATAAAAGCTTGGTTAACTAATCTCCAATGTTCTTTGTTCTTAACAGCAGGAGACCAATGACTCAGTATAACTTGTCAGCTTTAATGAAACAATAGCTAGATCATATCTAATTGTTAACATGTTCTGACATGAGCTTTTCCACTTTAACTGAATTTCCAGTGTCACATCTAAAAAAGGCTATGAAAAAAGCGCAAAAGAGAGCAACCAAAATAATCAGGAGGCTCAATCATTTTTCTATCACAAGTTGAGGTAATGGCCATTAGTTTTAAAGGAAGACCTTAAAGCTTTGTGCGGAACAAGTCTATCAAAAACTAGTTTTAAGATTGTTATCTCCAATTACTACTGCAGGGGTACAACAGGAGGTGATACCTTTTCCTGCTTACAAACACCTCAGAAGCATCTGACTGGCCATGGTAAGACAGAAAATGCTGGATTAAAATGCACCTTAGCTTGATCTTGCAAAGCCACTCTTATGCCAAAACAAACAAGCAAACTAATGTTTTCTTCAATAAGGAATGAGCACCAGAAATAGCATACAAGTTGACAAGACTGCTTGAAATGACTTGCTGCTGATTCCCTAAAATTTCTCTCACAAAAATATCTTAAACCTGAAGCCAGAAGCCAGATCTCCATTTAGCAATGTTCTCTGTTTCAAAATGTTCCTCTTGTATTCTTCATCTTCTCTAGGTCCAACTATTTTTAATTCACAATGATAATCTATGTTTATTTTCAACTCAGGATTGCATTTTTTTTATAAAACTCAAGAGTGTTGATTGTAAATATGATCTATATTTTTTTATTCAAAAGATTTGTATGGCTGCTCATTTTAAAAGCATGCATCTGTTGTCAAGTCTCAATGGTTGTGCTGACTCATCACAATAACCCAAAACGACATTATGATATATATATATATATATATGCAAAGGAGAATATAGACATTTTAATAAATAAACAGTAAAACCCAACAAACCTGCTTTTCCCTGTAGCATCTTTTGGCAGCTGGTTCTTCATCCTCCTCTTGAGATATTGCAATGTTCTGGAAGTCCTCCAGTTCCAGAGCTTTGGCCTTGGCACACTCAATCACATGTTTGGGAAAGGCAGCTAATTCTGCTACATGGATACCAAAGCTCTGGTCACAGGTCCCTGAAGAAGCATTATGAGGAAATCATTTTAATTTTAATGTTAACTTAATAACTTCAGACCACACAATAACAGAATATGCACCCAAAACAAAATATTGACAAATTTGCAGGACAATAGCAACAATACAGGTAATCCTCTACTTACAACCATTTGTTTACTGACTATTTATAATTACAACATTCTTCACATTTAGGACTACTGCAGCAGCCCCTGGTCACATGATCATCATTTAGATGTTTGGCAACTGGTTCATATTTATGATGGTTGCAGTGTCCCAGAGGTCATGTGATCAACTTTTGTGACCATCAGGCAAGCAAAGTCAATGGGGAAACTAGATTCACTTAACAACTGTGTTATTAACTTAACAAATACAGTGATTCACTTAACAATGTGGCAAGGAAGACTATAAAATGGGGCAAAACTCATTTAACAACTATCACTTAGTAACAGAAATTTTGGGTTCAATTGTGATTGTAAGTCGAGGACTACCTGTAATCAACCCTTTGATGAGTTGGATAAGATTACATCCCCCAGATTTTTTATACTTGATAAAATGCATCCAAAATTGATAGAAATTAAATTTGACAATGTTTCTATTTTTGTACAATGTATAAAGTGCAACATAATTTCTAATTCAATTTTTAACCATTTTAATACATTTCCCATATTTTATTATATATTTTTAATTGAAATATCATCGAATGATTTTAAAATGTTGTCATAATAATTATAAATAACAAATGCATATACTGTACAATTCTACATACACAGCCAAGATAAATTATATTTTGAGCAGGAGGTTGGATTAGAAGACCTCCAAGGTCTTCCAATTCTGTTATTTTGTTATAATCCTGTACAAATACAAATTTTCAAATTATTATTTACTTGATTGGTGATTCCAATATAAATATTCAAGCTGATATGCACTGTATCAGCTGTTACAAATTTAAGTCCTTCCTTACAAAAAATTTGAATATTAAAATGGGACAAATTGAAGATTGATAATTTTAATTTTCTATGCGAGGTTTTTAACTCTCCTAATATATGTTCACAATTTTAAGTATATATTTTAAAAGTTGTAATCAATGAAGCCATTTCTGCATCACTATCCTTTCATAACCGAGTCTCTATTTCTAACAGCTGTTTACTTAAATCTCATCAACTATTCATTATTTGAATCTGCTAAAATCAGTCCAGTTCAACAACTCAGCTGACATTTCTCATAAAGATATTATTAAGAAAGATCAGATCCTAAGAGCTATATTTTTACAAAATCAAAGAAAGTAGAAATAGAGGAAAATATATTTTACAATCTATAAAGAGAAATATCTGAGACAATTTTTCAACTTTGCAAAGAAACAGTCACTCATTCTACAATAAAATAAAGCAGATTTTCTCTGTCCCAGTTGAGTAATGCATCTCACCTTTTTTCACACGGTACAACATTGTCAGTGTTTCCTTTGTAGTTAATGCCGTAACATGCAAGTTATTTACAGTGGGTATTTCATCAGCCAGTGCGGTCAATTCATGAAAATGAGTAGCAAACATAGCAAAAGCTTTCATTTTGCTGGCAATGTATTCAGAAATTGCCCAGGCCAATCCAAATCCATCATATGTTGATGTTCCTCTCCCTAACTCATCAATGATTATCAAAGAATGCTCGGTTGCAGTCCTAAAAGAAAAAAAACAAAGATATTAGACTCTACTTTTAAAGTAGAACAATTCGAAACAGTAACATATTTGTGTGTGTTATATCCACTAATATTTGCACTTTTATTTGCACTTGCTTACATGGGGTCACAATGGGTAGGGCACGACTTCGCAACAACAACAACAAAATTCTCTCTCTCTCTCTCTCTCTCTCTCTCTGTATGTGCACAAGAAATTTACATTGTAGTTCACATGCCAGTTTGGAAATACACATTTTAAGTTTGTACTAAAATGTGACCTGATGAATGTCTTCTCATCTCTATATAGAAAGCAGAGTTTCTCTATACACTTAATCTAAACCTACAGATGGGTTTGTACAAGCAGACCTTCAAAGGACATTTTCAGGACAAGGGAAATCTGTAAGGAAATCTAGTTTGCAGAATGCTGCAGCCCTTGTTCAATTCCTACAATATCCATCCCTCACCCCACCCCAAATATCAGTATTCTGTGCTTACTGAGCTGTTTGAAATAGAGGTTTTCAAGATTTTGTGATTCCTCTTGAAACTCCATGGCCCAATATAATGTCCTTTTGCACAAGGGCAGTTCTTGTGCAAGCGATCAGTTGTGCAAGCAATTAATTTGAGATAGAAAAGAATAAAGCCCTGAGGGTGGGTATAGAAAAATAGAAAAAAGCTACTGATTTCTTTAGGAGCAAGAGCAGAAGGAAACAGAACTTTTCAATGAAGCAATGTAGCTAGGAGAAAAAATGGGGGAATGAAAAGTAGCTCTAGCAACAGGTAAGTGAAGACAGAATAGATCTTACAACCATCTGCATGTTCTTTAGAAGGGGCAGATCAGTAAGCCTGGAGAAACAGTCTTTACCTTCACACTTCTGCTGAACAAAAGTTGTCACTGCACTTACCTAAGGATGGAGGAGGTCTCCAGCATTTCTGCCATGAAGGTGGATACCCCTTTCAGTTGACTATCTCCAGCTCCAACTCGAGCCAGGATGCAGTCAACAATAGTCACTTCTGCAGAGTCACATGGCACAAAACATCCTACTTGGGCCATAAGAACGATCACCCCAGTCTGCCGTATATAAGTAGATTTTCCTCCCATGTTTGGCCCTGCAGAGCAAATATTCCCCAAAAGTTAAACAAAATTGCACGGGATTTCAGAACTGTAAACTGGACAGTTTTCTTTAGCAACTTCATATTTACGGTTTTTTACAGTCTTTAACTAGAACTTTTATTCTATATAACTAGAATATTTATTGCTAATTTAGGCATGTCCCTTATTTCAGTTTCTACAGACAAATGTTGTCAATATCTGCTATCATCTGCAGTAATAATTTCCTGTTAAGCCTATGTCTCCACCCACAATCAGAACACCAGCTGTATGGGCAGCAATAAAGGATGCTGGGAGCTACAGCTCAGGAACATCTGAGGGCCAAGAGTCTTTCGCTCTTGCACAAGAGTCTAGCAGACAACTGAATTTTAAAACAGGCAAGGCAACATTTCTGAATAAACAAAGCTTCAATGCCAGGATTCTCCTAGTGATTCACATTCATGACCCAAATGCAGAGAGCAACAAAAGGACTTATTTTCCCAGAAAAAGAATAGAATTCTTTATTGGCCAAGTGTGATTGGACACACAAGGAATTTATCTTGGTGCAAATGTTCTCAGTGTACATAAAAGAAAAGATACATTCATCAAGAATCATAAGGTACAACTCTTAATAATAATCATAGGGTATAATAAGCAATCAAATCAAATCAAATCAACGAAAGCAACAGAGCCTTTGGGATCGCCCTTCCTCTTATTACAAGCCTTTGCTGCTTGTGGTTCATGACCAACTAATGAATGGAAGGAGATAGCTCTGCCAAGGTTAACCAGAGGTAAAAGGTTTTTTGCCCATGGCCTTGCTTGGAAGAACTGTGACAAATGGGATTCAAAAGGGGGTGGGGGTATTCTTTTTAAATACAGGATTTTGTGCAAACTCCATGAAACTAAACAAAACTAGCCTTTGGCTAATGTTATCTTCCCATGTAGAAAAACATAAGCTTACATTTAAGAAATATCAAAATTTGAAATGGTCAGTTTCTTTTTAAAAAGAAATCAAAATACAAAAGAAATTACTGTAGGTTAGACTGGAAAACCAAAATAGTGTCTCAGAAGGCAGCAGTGGCAAATCATTTCTATATTGTTGCCAAGAAATCATCATATATTTACCTAGTCTGTAAATACTAGGAAAGTGTAGATATGTCCAATTTTGGGGGTGGGTGGAGGGGCACGGGGGAAGCTCTCCCTAACAACCATAAAATCACAGAAAAACTGTTTCACCAAAGATGCTATGGGAAAAGAGAGGCTGGGAAATGCCTAGAGAACTAAGAGTAAGATAACCAAGAGTGCATCCTTCAGACTTCCGTGTGGTTATTTATAAGGGAAGGAATTAAATCTTTGGAGTAGATGAAAGCACCATAAAATTACTTAGGCATTTTGTTGAGATAGCATTCTACAGGAGAGTGGAAAAGTCTGGCTTTGTTACAGGAAAATAAAGGAGAATGGATGTTTCAAATACACAGGGTACACGAGAATTGAACAGAACATTCAAAGGTCAAAATGGTCATCTGTGCCCTCACTTGCATAGACCTCACCTAAAATCTCTAGGGTATTTTACAGATTAAAGTGCTGCAGATCAATCATTTTCCAGGTATGAGTCATTCAATCTGAAGAACTGCTATAGAAAACAGTAAGTTAAAAAAACACCACTGATTTACAACCGAGTTGGGGATGGAAGGGGGAAGGGTTACTTCTATTTGGGACTTCCCGGAAGAGGAAATGGGGAGGAACCAAAAAAAAAAAAAGCAGGAAACAAACCAAGGGTGGAGGTTTGCTCCAGACTTTTTCCACAGAAAGCCTAACCCCGACCCAGGCAACCCCAGCTGTTCTAAGTTTATTGCTTTATTCGCATATCACAAAAATCATCCCCTCTTATTTGAAGAGTAGCAGTGCATCAATTCCCACTTTAAAAGTGAAATTTGGGTGCATGAGGCTTACTTGAAAATTCCTCCCTTTAGAATCTAAAATTGACTGCACACCTAAACACAAAATACTCTTTTGGAACAACTGTTATGCCACCTTTTTCTGTCTGTTTAAAGGCAAAGCTTCAAGCCTTTTAAAGCATCCACACAAAAAATTGCAGTTCAAACAGGGTCAGACGAGGAGGACCACAAACATGATATAAAAAAGAAGTCTTACCAGTAATGATGTGGAACATCTGTTTGTCCTTCTCAAAAGTAACATCATTTGGGATGAAGGCAACATCATCTTGAACTTCAATGCAAGGGTGCCTGGAAGCTTTCAAGATAATTCTTCCTTGCCCTTTTTCTAGAATAACTGGGCGCACATATGGTATTGGTGCTGCATTTGATGCATGAGCAAAACTGACAATGGCATCTAGCTGGGCAATGACATCATTGAGAATTTGAATGGGTTCTCTGTACCCTATTGAAAAGAAAGCATGTTCAGATATTTTTCTCACTATGCAGAAAGCCAAAGGGAATTCCTAATGTTATTTTAGTACCACTCTCTTTAACCAACTGTGGTCAGTTTGACAGAATTTCACCCAATATATTCTTTTCATTTACAGTTGGATTTTTATTTCATTGTAATTTTATAATTGTGGGAAATAGACTGATCTTTAGCAAGTAAAGTTAGTCCTACTTAGTAAGTTGGATGGGAAATCAACAAAAAAGATCAAGACTGTGGGTTAAACTAAAAAGGCGAAAAAACCGAATATAACAGGAAGCTACTTCCACATCATTGTTCCATTTATGAAATCATCAGGAATCAAATTGATTTTTTTAATAGCTAGAGAGATGTTATATGTTTCAGTTTTAAAATCCCTTGATATTAGATTCAAATTCAGTCAAAGTTAAGTTCCAGCAACCAATGGGGTTTAGGCTGCTGAATCCAGCTGACTCAATTAGTGCTTCTCCTCCAACTTAGTGTCTAATATACTAATGCCATCATAAGTATCAAAAGCCCATTAATGTAAGAGATTCTCGGAGCAGAATATAAAGAATGCTAACAGACAAACCTGACGCTTACAACAGAATAAAAAATGGAAGAAAACACAAAAGGAATTATGGGGAAAATGGAGTGCTGGATTTGAATCAAGATGAGATATAATTTCTACATTAGATTCATATCCCTCAGTAAAGTCAGTTCTTGAGTTACAATATTTAGTTTCTAGCTACCGGTATGATATTTCAAGGGTCTGAGAAACTTTAGCCAAATTCATGCTGCCCTAAATGAGCCTGAAAAACAGCATGTCAGAAGCAGCAAGTTTTGTTGTTATAACTGGTAGTGGATTGCCTAAGGGTGTGTTTGAATGTAACATTGAGTTTGTTGAGGAATAGCAAATTAAAGGATTAACAAGCCGGCAGAAGGGGGGAAAGTATGGTAGTGGTGGCACTACACTTCCATTTCCTGAAATATAAGATGTATGACACAAGTTCTGGACCAAGTTTGTGAACAGACCTATAAAAACTACCAGCTTCCTCATACTATAATTAAAACAAAACTGGATCTTCTTTCTATGTGAAGGAATAATGAAGCTCTTTCCCATGCCATGTGTATTTTAGGGGGCTTAGATCTCTTTCTAGGTAAGTTCTTCATTCGGTCATCACTTCCTCTATATATAAAATTCAGACTGGTTTACTTAGCGTTGTCTTTGGAGAATATTCATAAACAGCAGCTAGTACAGAATATTTCAATTCATTTTCTCAAAGAGGAAGTTGCAGACAACATGTTCTCAAGACAACTGAAAGGCTACCATACTTCTTACAGTGACATGTCAAGTCTGAGCATCTTGAAAGAGTCTCTTCTACCTTCCCTCTCAGATAAAAACATGCAGCTTGGGCTCTGTGTGGAGATATCAATACAATGGAATGGTCTTCCCAATGGGATTCAACTGACAATTCTTGTCAAGCAACAAGTGAAGACCTGGTACATTATGGTCATAAATCATGACAGTTGTAAAGTGTTTTTAACTTTGTTTCAGTAGTCATTAAGCAAAAACCATGGTTCTAAAGTGACCTCCAGGGTCATTAAGTGAAGTTATTGTTTGTTATGTCCTGTTTCTGCCGTAAATCAGAAGTAAACACCAGTTTTGGGGAGAAAAAGTTTTACATCATAGTCGCGTGATTATGGATGCTGCAAACATCCATAAATGCAAGCCGGTGGCTGAGCAGTCAAAATGCAGCTATATGACTAGGTTGGGGAGGGGGGGGGGAGTTGTTGGAACTTTCGTACTAGGTCGTAAATACCTTTTGAGTTATCTGTCATAACTTCAAACGGTTGCTAAGCAATTGGTTGTTGAGGACCTGAATCTATCTATCTGCCAAGAATCGACCGACCTGATGACACACAATCAATTTTTGTTCCATTTTACTTTCTTTGCTTTCAAAAATGTTGAGAACTATTTTTTTAATGTTAAGCGCACTTTGGATAATTACCGTTGAAGCAAAAAATGCATTTGGTACGATATGCTAAATAATGAATGTGTTCTATCTAATTCAGAATGCAGCAATGTAGGCAAGAAAGGTCCAAAAAAAATCCCACCTATAATTTTTATAATAGGTGCTTTGATTTTAAATTTATTTCCTTTTAACCGGACCTGCTCTGAATATCTATATTCAGCAAATAAGCAGCTACACTTGTCAATGCACATAGTCCTGGACTTGCAATCAAAACGGCACAGCAATGCACTCATAAAGTGTAATTGCATCTGAAAGCAATGGCAATCCCTGCAGTCTCAGTTATCATCATTAACTGAATCCCATGGTCATTAGGAGAGGCAATTTCCTGCCAACTTCCCACAACCAAAATCAGTGGGGAAACCGATAGGAAGTTGCAATGTCCTAAGCTGTCTGCAGTTAAGTATCTGCTGCCAGGTGGGGGAGGAAGTGAGGGTGCAGCAGAGGGGGGAGGATTGGGGAGTGCAGGACAGGTGCCATGTGGGTTAGGAAAAGTGTGGGAGAGGTGCCATGTGGGTTGGGGAGTACATGCTGGGGTGCACAAGTGGCCAGCAACAGCACAGAGGAGCAGGGGAGTGACTTGTGACTTTTTGGGAAAGCCAGCAGGGAAGGTTGCAAATGGTAATCAAGTGATTGCAGGTTGCTCAGCAAGAGGTGTGAATGTGCTGCCAAGCACACAGATCGCAATCACATTACCATGGAGGTGCTGGGAAAGTTGCAACTACCATTCATTCAACACCGTCATAATTTTGAACAGTCACTGAATGAATATTCATAAATCAAGGAGTATCTGTACATTAATAAATTAGAGAGACAGTTATTTGAAGGCTTCCAGAATTTAGTAGACAAAGTGATAAATGGACCTCATGGCATCTAATTATGTTTCATTTCATTCTATAATGAATGCAAGATTCAGCAAGCAAAGAGGCTAAAGACAGTGTAAATGAACCTTAATTCTTTTTTAGAGAAAGAAAAATCCCTAGAAGTTTATACTATCCAGTGCATTTAGAAACATTGGAAAAATGCAGAATAAAAATATCTTGCTTTATTCAAAGCATTTGGATTGAAGGTGGATTGTGGATTGAATCTATTTTGTTAAATCCCCACAAGTCTATTCTAACATATATTCAATGCCTAGAATCAGAAATTACTATGTAGACTAATGAATGTAAAGTATTGCTTATTGCTTGGAACATTATGTATCACATGTTTAGGCAGCCACTTGCCATGAGCTCTCATGCAATCTGGAATAGCTTATGCAACAGAAAGCTACAAGCTAGTCCATTTGCCTGGATCATAATCTTGCTCATGCTTATGTTATCTATTCATCACCTCCCCACCACTCAGGGAAAAGCTTTTCTGCTCTACCTGCAAGAAGTGATCAAAAAAGGTACTTTGGTTTATCAATTGTTTATACCAGGGCAACGGTGCAGATAGCCAAGAGTATTTGCCAAAATTCATCTGTGTAAGCATGATGCAAGTTTGTTTTTAAAATGGCAAAATTAGTATTTAAAACTCACAAACTGTTAATTCCTGTTAAACCTAAAATCCCATTTTGCCAAAGATGTGACTTTAAAAGAGGTAGAAATTCAGAGATCCTACATTCCCTTTCTTGAAACAAGATAATCTACTATGCTATGCTATGCTATACAAATCACACTATAATAAATATATATACTTTTTTATTGTTGTGGTTGTTTTTAGATCAGGCTGTCTTCTATTGCTTTATGTTTGTAACACTTTTAATTATGTATTAAATTTTGGTAAGCCAACCAGTCTGATGGAGTGAGCACCCATAACAAATTTAAATCTATCTATCTATCTATCTATCTATCTATCTATCATCCATCCATTTTGGTTTAAACGGAGAATGGATACAATTTGATGGGAATGAAGACTAAGTAAGAAGGACAATTTGTTTTAGCAGAAATTAGTTGTGGGAAGTTTCTATATGCTTTCTGTTTCTTCAACAGCATTTTTTGCCTTTAAAACTGGTATTATTTATTATACCAAATGATGAACCAGATGAAATTCTGATTGAGAATGGATATTAAACATATCGATATATCCTCATGATAGAATTTAGAAAAAAGTGTACTTCCCATGGCACTTCTCATAAGAAATTGATACTTCCCATGGCACTTTAATTTTTTTTCAAAATAATAATTATATCCTGCTTGTTCTTTCAAGTCAAAACATTTTGGAAGTTCTACTGGTTCCTATGTGGATGCATGGCTGATCTGCTCAATGCCCTTTCTATTGAATTATTTATTCTCTTAACATACATGGCAATTTCAGAAGCAAGCACGTTGTCTTACCTGATGCAACATTAATTATCTCTTTAACTACAGCATCTTGCATTTCTTCATATTCTTTTCTGTTCTTCATATACTCTTCATTAATATCTTTCAATGCACTGGACATAAACAAAAAAGTCAGAAATGTTTGCAACATCTGACTTTGTAATATTCCACTGTTCTCCCTGTTTTTCCCAATCATTTTCCAAGTAGCATACTTAAAGAGACTGTTCAGGGCTAAAAGCAGGAACAGAAATGACTTGTGATTTTGACATTACCTGTTATAGAATTTCACCCCATTTTTCTGGGTTTCCAAGATCTTATATTTCACATTATTCCGCAGAACCTTCTCTTCTCTGTACGTAATTCTGAAAAAATGTCCGAACTGTGCATTGCATTCTAATTTGATACTCTTGCCAGCTTCCAAACCTTTTTTTTCATTTAGGAAGGAAAGAACAAATAGCATATATGACTGAGTATGCACCATAAAAGCATACAAATCACACCTCCATTATCTTCACTTAGTGATCAATTTTTTTCCTTGGTTTTGCTGCTTAACATTGTACCAGGGCCCTTACTGAAAAATCAACTGAACAATCATAGCACTTGGAGAAAGTCTTATCACCAAGCTGTCCAGAAAAAAGCATCCAATAAATCTTCATTAATGGATCTCCCAACAGTAGAGGTATATCTAATTTGTAACATCATCACATTACCTAAAACAGTGGTAAAAGAACCAGGCTCTTATTAAATATTTTGTTTTGGAACGCTCCTTAAACCACAGTCTACAATCAAGAAGTATGAGAGTTTCAGTGTTGAAAATGCCCACCTCAATCTATATTCCAATTTAGTAAAGGCAAGGTAAAGTTAAGGTAAAAATAAAGTTAACCCAGAACTGAGCCTGGCTACAATGATAATTGGGGGGGGGGGGGAGGAGATGTACAGAAGTAATTTCTCACTGGCTTCTTTTGGGATGTTTTTCAACTTCCCATAGAAGTAACAACTTAGGGCCAATTTCCTTTAGTTTCAAATTCTGACAAGTAGATGCTGCCACTTGTTGAGACAAATAAAATGTAGGTGTTTAAATAAGAGCATGTATTTAATTGCTTTGGACAGCATTATCAAAGGAAATTATACTTAATCTGTCAACAGGATACTCTTACCTTCATTTCAAAATTACAAACATACTAGGATTAGCAATAGCTGTTTTCTAAGCCTATTTATTCTTCATATAATAATTCCCATTATGGCATATCAATTTAGCAGTCAAAGTTGTATTAGGTAGACCTCCTCAACGTACTGACATATACAGAAAGCCTAAGGAGAGATGCAGTTCCAAAGTATGGTGCCTCTGACTCCACAGCTTTTGCATTTTTAACATTTTCAGCAGAAATGAAATGACAAGCAACTAATTGGGAAGGCGTGTGGGGAGAGCTACAACACCATTGACTGGGCATCCTTGAATACTGAAATAATTTTCCAGAATTCTTCCTTTAGAGTGTCTTTTCCACATCAAGGACTCCTGAAGATGTGCGTAAAAATGGTATGCATTCATTGAAGACCCTGAATGTCTACAGTGAATAAAAGCAGGGTGCTAGCAGAACCTAGAAAGTGACTGAAGTTCAAAGTAAATATTAGCAGCAGTGGGGAAGCTTATCTGACTTCCTTATTGAAGAAACCCTAATAAGTTTCCAAGAAGGGTTTAAAAGAGCAATATGCTGCAGCTTTATCTAACCCAGTGCCTCCAGATATTCTGGGGTTACAACTCCCAGAAATCCCCAGGCTGCAGAAAGGTGACATGGAACACTGCATTTTAGCCTGTGAAGCTGTCTTAAGTAAGTCAATATTGATGGTGACTTGAAAGGAGAAAGAAAAAAAATCAACGAACTTAAAAGTACTTCTTGGTAAAATAATTTTCACCCTCTAACATACTTAGTTCCTTGGCTGCAACGTTCAGCACACCCTGCATTTTTTTTTCCAGCTTATTCATACTTTCTCTCAATTCAGCAAGATTGGGATCAATAGAAGGTTTGACAAGGTATTCATGACTTTCCACCTGGAAAACAAATTTCACAAAATTTGCACTCTTTTTACAAACTCAGTTAACAACTAAGGTATAGTGACTAAGAATTTCATTAATCAAGAGTTTGGAAAAATAATCACAAAATCATTTAATTTTTCAGCCAAAGGGCTACACCAGACCTTTCAGCAAAAAACATAATTTCTTCAACTGTATCACTAGAAAGCATGTGCTAGAATCTCCCTTCATGAATTCTTTATTCATAGAAAATCAACACAGCAGCAGGTGAGGGAATTATTGTGCTACAGTATACCTTGTTTTATATTGAAAAGAACACCACTACAACTCAAGGAAATCTGTCCAACTTTCCTTCTTCTAAATAGATTCTATTGTTATCATTCCAAAGGTACTATATTCATATCCCATTTTCCTTTTTTAATAGAGGACTAAATACTTTTAAAAAGATAAACAAAAAACAAGGGTTTGGAATGGAAGACAACATCTGGATCTTCTTTGCATTACATTGAACACGGTAAGGATTCTGCAAAATAAAAGCTCTGCCTGGAAACACCAATCATCTAGGAATCTGCTTCACAGGAAAGAGCCATTATTTCTTCCATGCATAAATCAAAACAACAAACTGAAACTGCATAGTTCAAAAGAAACCTAGAATGCAGTTTGTTAAAATTATAGTGCAGTTCTATAACTCCGGAGGAATTCTCTCCCTGCATACAAATGGAATAAATCTAAATCAAGTTTTAGTCTTTCAATCACAATGCTGTATCAATGGAGTTTTAATATGCCTCAGAAGACCTGAGCCTTTCCAAGTGGTGTACCTGTCAGATACTGGGCTTAACGTGCTTGTATGTTTGACAATTAACAGAAAGAGAATTCCATTTTCCATCTTTTTGTCCTGGCAAAAAAAGCACTAGTAGCAAATAACAGCTGAAATCACCCCAATCTGACCTGGTTGGGTAATGCAGATCTGGTTTTTAAAGAGACCCTATAAGGATTTCCATGGGCAGCCCTGCTATGACGCAGAAAGACCACTCTACAAGTGGCCATTTCTTCTCTTATGTCATCCTTGCAACTGCAAGGATCTGAAGAAACAGTCCAGGGCAGGGGGCAGTGGCTGCCATAATGCTCAAGAACATCATATGCTGAGGATACAACTGATAGTACTGTTTAGGGGTCAGAATTGATGATATCTATCTATCTATCTATCTATCTATCTATCTATCTATCTATCTATCTATCTATCCTTTATTATTTTCACAAAGAACTCAAGGTGGAGAATATATCCAACACATTTTCCTCCTCCTATTTTCCTCTCAACAACAACCTTATGAGGTGATTTGGGCTAAGACAGAGTGACTTATTCAAGGTCATCTAACTGGCTTTCATGGCTAAAGTAGAACTTGAACTCACTGTCTCTTGCTTTCCAGCCTTGTACTTAATATCTAGACCAAATTCGCTCTACTACTACAAATACTACTACTAATATCGTATTAATGAAAATTGTCAGGGTTGTTAGTGTGGAGAAAATCAGAAGTAGTATAAGAATTGTGTGCAGCTCTTCCGATTGATTACTGAAAGTTAAGGCAAGAGCTAAACAATAAAGACAGTCTGCATTAATATGAAAGAACATGGAAAAAAACTAGCTATCAAAGAATTACCAAAGGACTAAAATATAAAAGGACTATTTCATTCAACAAAAGTCAGAAGTCTCCCTCTGAGTAGAATTTGAACACAAAATAATATTTTCGTTTTAGTATATATTCTACTACCCAATAGCTCAAGATTTTATTTATATTTTTTTGCCTTTGAGTCAGTATTGACTCTTGGCACAACCTGGACAGGTCTCTGAAGTTTTTTGGCCAGTTTCTGAAGTGATTTCCCACTATCTTTTTCCTAGGGCTGAGAGACAATGAGTAGCTCAAGGTCACATAGCTGGTTTTGTGCTTAAAGCTGTGCTAGAACTCATGAGCTCCCATTTTCCAGCCCAAGCTCTTAATCACTACACTAAACTGGTTCTCTTGTTAAAAATACATTGGCTCTAAGCATGAACTATCAGAAAAAGCAGATATAGAAATGTGATATGTTACAGAAGGAAAACATGCACTGTTTGTTTTTCAACTGAATGACTTGTCAGTTTATAACTATAACAAGACGATAATTTGTACACAAGACAAAGGGAAGAAGTAAAAAAGAAAGGAGGGCAAGGATATTCAGGAGAATATGTGGGGCTGGCATTCTGAGGGTAATTGGCCTATCAGTGGCTATTTGTAGTTCTATATCTGAAAAATTGACAAGGGAGGATAAGAGAAAAGACTATATTTTAGCATACAAAATACATAAAACTATAGTTACTTAAATAGTGAATGGGTTTCTTGCTGAGGTCAAAGAAAAGGAGGAAAAGGTGTAAAAAGCCATGATTTATGGGTCTCCTAACAATATCATTTTTTTATCCTGTAGTAAGAGTGAGAGAAATCTTATTTGATTTGCCCCTTTAGAACACGTTCTTATTCCTATACCAAGAAGCAGAATTTATCATATATCTTCTTCCTGCAGTTTAATTTTTAGTGTCCACTAACTCCATATAAGCACAACCAGAGATCTATTATATGAGGAAATGCTTAAAACAACTGTGTCAATTAGCCAAAGCTAATGAGGCCCAATATCATTACAGGTAGCCTTGACTTACTACCACAATTGACCCCAAATTTCCACTGCTATGCAAGACAGTTAAGTGAGTTTTGCTCCATTTTATGATCTTTCTTGCCACAGTTGTTAAGTTAGTAATACAGTTGTTAAGTTAGTTGTTAAATAAATCTGGCTTCCCCATTTACTTTGCTTGTCAAAAGTTTGCAAAAGTTGAACACTTGACCGTGGGACATTGCAACCATCATAAATACATCCCAGTTACCCTACAACGATCATTAAGTGCAACTACTGGTCATAAGTCATTTTTTCCAGCAATGTGGTAACTTCAAACAGTTGTGAAACAAATGGTTTTTCAGTTCAGAACTACCTGCAATGCAAATTTCTTTCCTTGACAACAGAAGTGGGTAGATCAGCCAGACAGGCTTCAAATCCACCATGCCTCTCTCATAGGGAAAGAGATGTGATGCATCAGAGAGAAAAATACAGCAACACTTGTCTTAAAAAGTATAATCTTGATGGTTTACCACTTGGAAACAAGAGGAAAGAGAAATGACTTAGAATTAAACTCTTAAGAAAATCTTATGGAGGAAAAGAAGAAATGTCTAGAAGAAGAAGAGGCAGAAAATGTGACTATGGATTGTCCAACTTTCATTTATAGAATTCATTGTCACAAGATAGTTCCAGAGCTTGAAATGTCTGATGCTATCCTCTAGCCCTTTAATTTAAAAGAAATCATGTTCTGTACTTTAATGATTTTAAATTTGTTTTTATGGCTGGACTATATACTGCTTAGAGTCACTTTTCTTAAGATGGATGGACATATGGATCTTTTAGTGTCCAGATATCTTTATTGTCCCTTTGACATTTAATTATATTTTCAGCTTAATTACCTATTAGTGCCAAAGCGGACTTTTCCGATTTCTTATTCAGCTCTCTTTGTTGTCAATGTGAGGAAGGAGAGTGAAGGAAAAAAAACCTTTCCCTTTTCACTTTCTTTCACTGCTTCCGACTCTTCTTTGGGAGCGATGTTTTCTTTTATAAAATTTAAATTCCAGGGTACCTTAGTTGTTGCTTTTTATCCCGGTCAGCCAAAACTCTCACTTCTTATCTTCCTCCTGCACTTTCTTTTCTAGCTGAGTGCTTCTTTGAGGTGGCCATTTCTGACCACCGCTCCTACCACCTTCGGGAAAGGGAGTTTGGCCAGCTGAGGAGGAGAGATGCAGCTCCCCTCGACCCTGCTGGCGATCTCCCCACTCTTCACCACTTCTACGGGGTGGCTTAGCCCCAAAGCCAACTGGCTCGGAGTGCTCCAGAGGCAAGCCCAGGCAGAAACCGTGCATGGTCGCGGATTCCTGCCTGCTGCCAAAGCCCTGCAAACCGGAGGATTTTCTATAAGGAGGAAGGGAGAGGAATAGAACAAGGGCAGGATTTGGAAGGAGAAGACTGCCTGGACTTCAAAAGAATCTAAAGTAAAATCTCAATAAGACTTCTAAAAGATACATATTAACTGGAACTTTGGAACTAAATAGTAACCCCAGGAAGAGAAAGTGAAGAAAGAAGAAAGTATAAAAAGAAACAGCTTGTGTGTATTTGGATTGCTTGGTGACTTTGGGATTTTTGGATATTATATTTGAATGACTAAAAACAACTGGGTGGCTGTTTAAAAAAAATCTACAATGGCATCACTTATGGATGAACTGAAAATGGAATTTAAAAAATATAAAGAAGAGACACAAGAAGGGAAGGGCTTCTTTGGCTCCGTTTTTCAATTCTTAGAAATGGCGATCTGCATCTACGAGAAACAACAAGAAAAGACTGCGCAACTAGAAGATTGGGACAAAGAATAAGCCATCTTTAATGAACAAGTAACTCTATTTGGGGAAGGAAGGGGAAAGGGGGGAAAGAGAATGGAGAATTTAAGACTTAAAAAAACAGCCAAAAAAGGGAAAAATAATTTGAAAAGTGGATATAAAGTTGGAAAGCAACAGAAAAGGGGAATACAGAAGAGGGAAATGGAGGTGGAGAGACAGGGGGGTAAAAAGAGGAGAGAGAAGAAGAAAGGGAAGAAGGAAAAGAAGAGAAGTTACAAAGGTTTGGAGCAAGATATAAAGAAACAGGACTTATTCAGAGATAATGGGTGAAAATTTAACTGAAAAAGGGATTCTGTGAAGGTACATAAGATTTTATTGTTATATTTGTAATAGAAATAATGTTAGAAAATTGGAAACAATGTATGATTAAAGAGTGGGATAAAATAGTCAGTGTAATTTAGTGAAACTTTTGTGAACAAAATAAATGAAATAAAATAAATGAGAGAATTGAATTAGGAAGGAACGGGAACATTTTAATTACTCTATGTTTTATAAAATATAAGTGAAGTGGGGGGGAATTAACTTTGGAAAGTTTATAAGTGTTCCCATAGAAGTATGATACTTATCTGAAAAGTAATGTGTAAAACGTTAAGATTTAAATGAATATTAATATTAATGATAGAATTGAATTGGTATGGATTGTTGTTTTAATTATATTATACATTTATAATTTCTTTTTTAAAAATACAGTGTGTAGTTTTAGAATGTACCAAGCAGAATCCAAATGGAAGTTATGTATTATATTAAGTGTTATAATTTTAGGGGAAAGATATAAAGGCGTCATACTCCAATCAGTGATTACAGGAGAAATTTTGTTCAATGAGAAAAGATAGTAGACAGTTGAAACAGGACAGACAAAGAATATAAGTACAATGATTTGAATTGAGATGAAACAAATAAAATAAAATTAAGAAAGTTAAAAGAGGGGAGAAGCTATATAGAAAATGTAGAATAGTAATAAGATATGGAATGAAATATAAAAATGAGCACGAACTTGAATTTGTGTCTGTACGAAGAGATGTAACCCGGGATTATGCTGCTTTCAAAAAAGATGTTTTATGTTTTTATGTTTTGTTTGTTTATGTTTGTTTTTAAAAATCAATAAAATTTTCAAAAAAAAAAAGATGGATGGACATAAATAGGATTACATAAATAAATAAAATGCACTGATTATTACTTATACAGATAAAAGAAATAGACAACAAAGTTACAGATTTTTTTATTGCTATTAACTGCAAAAGTATCACAGATCCTAGCTGTTGAAGAATAAAGAATGGCTATTGCTAACATACATAGCTTACAAGGATTCTTAGGCTCCAATGCAACTGGGCAATCCTTGTAAAACTTCAACATGAGAACTCAGCTTGCCTTTCTGTTCGTCACATAGAATCAATACAAAACAAACCTGGTACAGTGCTCTATCTTCTACTCAGAATATGTAGGAAAGGGTGCAATTGCCTGTCTGATCATCTTGCCAGAGTGATGCTCTATTTACCCAACAGGGTTCAGATTAGCAAGGAGAAGAGACTATAGATGAACAGATGTATCAGAACTGCTGATACAGTTTTACAAAGGAATTATTGAGTTTGTTATTTGCACCTCTATAACTGCCTGGCTTGGCACAGTAACCAAACAAAACAGACAGAGACTTCAACGAATAGTTGAGACTGCAGGAAAAAATAACCAGTTTGTCTTCCATGGAGGACCTGTATATACTGCAGGAGCCAGATAGAGGGCTGTGAAAGTATCTACACACCCCTCACATCCTGGACATAAACTGTTTCAACTTCTTCTGACACTATAGGGCACTGCATGTCAAAACAATCAGACACAAATACAGTTTCCCTCTACCCCACACCCCATGCTTCCACTCTGCTAAACAACTAATTTCCACAACATTGTCTTATGCCCTGGGATGTCAAACCACTTAGTATTACCTATTATATATTACCTATTATCTTTCTCATATTTTCATCTTTCCTATTACCTATTTCCTTAGCTTCTATAACTTTGTTGTTTATATCTTATGATTTATGTTGATTGCTTTTATTAGTACCCTATTATGATTTTTGTTGATTTAGTACCCTATGACTATCACTGAATGTTGTATCTTATGATTTATGATGATTGTATTTTATGATTATGACAATTTATCATGTTGCACCTAGAGCTTATGCACTAGAGACAAACTCATACTTGGCCAATACAATTGGCCAATAAAAAATTCAATTTTATTCAATGTAGAATAATGAGACCAGAGATCATCTGTTTTAAACATCAGCATTGCCTTGAGAGAAGCACAGAAGATGACTTTTCAAATGAAAAGTCAAGTGAAAAGTTTAAATGCCTGCTTGTCTGTATTTAGCAGTTTACAAGATAGCCTGAACAGTGTGTTGCTAGATATCTAAATCCAGGGTCTGTAAATGAACTATAACTATACCCAAAACCAAAATGCTCCACTTATTACTACTGATCTACTGATTGACAACATGTATCTTATTATATGGAAAACTGAACCATTTTATTTATTGAAAGTTGAAAGACAGAAACATAGTCTTTCCTTGAAGGTGAACACAAAAAATATGTCCTCCAGATGGAAATCTGGCCTATTACACATTATATAACATATAATGGCTTCTGACTTTTAGAAGTTGTTGTCAGTCAGAGCTAAAAAAACATTTTTTTCAAAGGCTTCTCAAAGGACTTTATCATTCAGCTGCTGCACTGTTTGCATTTTTAATATAGTACAAAACTCTCCTGTGATTGAGATTTCACAACCAAACATAAAGAGTTTGGACAAGGGAAATAGAGGTACCAGAACAGAATAATCACAAAAAGAATTGAGATATTTTCCTTAATGAAAAATGAATAGAGAAAAAGAAAAATTCCCATCAAAAGTTAAAGAAAATAAGACCAGAGCTTTGAAAAATTAATAGCATACAAAATCTTTGTAGTGAAAATCTGACATAAATGTGAATTAAACCTGATCACTTTCACAACTCAAGAGATTTCCATTGACTTCCGTATCGCAAAAATGTAAGTGATTTGCAACTGTTCTTATGTTAGAAATGAAGCCATAAAAAACCACAAAGAATTCAAATTAAAGTCCAGCAAAGTTTTAGAATACATCAGCATTCAATCCATCAATTAACAGTTACAGATAAAAGTCAAAAAGAAAACTTCAAGAACTGCAGTTAAAAACTGAGGTGCTGAAAACAGCTGAAAGGAAAAGATGAGAGATCCAACTGTCTGGTAGCTACTACTGAAAATTGCAACCATCAAGATTCCTCTTCCCCAGTAGATCTACGATCATCCAAGGATCATCTTGGGTCATTCCTAGTTGCTCCTATTAAAATCAAACCACCAAAGCTGGCTCTTTGCCAGCAAAATCAGCTGTTTTGTCAGCAGAAGGAAAAAAACTGCCCTGCTGCTCAGTTCACCATTTTCAGAGAATTCCAGTCAAAGCTGACTGAATGGCTGATAGAGTTATGGCTTATCACAGTTTTTAACTGATGGCTTTAATTACATCACTATATTGGTTTTTTTCTTGAATTTAAAATTACCAGTAGCAGAGTAAAAACTGGAAAGAGTGTACAGAAGAGGCTTGGAGATTAAATCATATAAACAATGGTTAAATTAATAAGTTTAAAGAAGGACAAAATAAGGGGAGAGCTGATAGTCATCTTCCAATATTCGAAGTTGCCTGTAAAATATAATTCAAAACAATGATTCTATAGGAGAGCCAGTTTGGTGTAGTGGTTAAGGCATCAAGCTGGAAACTGAGTTCTAGTCCTGCCTTAAGTCAACTGGATAATCTTGGGCCTGTAGCTCCCTCTCAGCACTAGAAAGGAGACAAAGGCAAACCACTTCTGAATAACCTTATCAAGAAAACTATAAGAACTAATCAAGGCAGTTGCCAGAATTTAAAAGAGGGCAGGAGAAGGAAAAGTCTTGAAAGGATCAAAAAGAGGGGAAGACTCTATATAACAAAGATAATGTACCTTTCACAAGGTTGGTGGGTTCTAAAATACATAAAAAGTTTATTCAGCAAAGGTTAATAATGTGATTGCTACAATCACTTGTAACTTCACTATGCACTGTGCAAAGAGGAGAATTAAATGATTCATAAAGGTTTTCATTTCAAACTGAAACCCATAAAATCTCCAGTCACAAGATCTAGCTTTTGAAACTCCAGAAAGTTTACTATCCCAAGAACCAGAGGTGAATTGCTCATGAATGTAAAAATACTAACAAAGCTTGGCACAGAATGCTCTATTTATTTATTGAGATGTACGCCCTGCTCAACCATTTCACATCACTGTGTGTAGGACTGTGCCAAGGAGTGTGGGAGTTTCATTTTACAAATCGCAATTTTGTTGTCTGATTTTAAAGAAAACACAGTTTAGCTGGAAGGAATAGAAGGACAAAAGGGAACATTAACTGCAAGAGCAAGAACAGAGAGTACTAAGTAATTCAAGAGTTGAGTTAGGGTGTTGGTACTTACCTGATACGCCTGTTCTCTGTGAGCTGTGAAGAGCATCCAGTTATGGGAAGGTGCTTCAGTCCCTTCTAGGAAGGCTGGGCTTAAACTTGAGGACACTCCTCCTCCTCCATGAGAGTCAGCGTCCCCAGTTTTGCAAAGCCAAGGTATTGATATTCTATATGCTCAAGCCTATGGCTGGAACAGACCCCCTTACCAGATGGAATAAAAGGGAGGGGTTGGATGCTCTTCACAGTTCACAGAGAACGGGCGTATCAGGTAAGTACCAACGTCCTTTCTCCCATGAGCTGTTCAGAGCATCCAATGATGGGACAGTCCTAAGGGAGCTTGGCACAGTCCTAAGGGAGGGACTCCGTCTGGGTTGCAGACCTAACTGTCTCTGAAATAACTTGCTGCAAAACTTGCCTACCAAATGAAGCCTCAGCAGAAGCAAATATGTCAATTTTATAATTTCTAATAAATGAAGATGGAGAAGCCCAGGTTGCAGCTCGGCAAATCTCCTCTATTGTAGCTTGGATCGTCCATGCTGCTGTGGTGGCTGCACTCCTAGTGGAGTGAGTGGTAATGCCTTGAGGCACTGGAATCAAGTGAGAGTCACACGACTTAGCAATGGTGGCCCTTAGCCTACCTATGATAGAGGATGAAACCTTGCACCCCAGGGTGTTAGGCTGAAAGGACACGAAGAGGGCTTATGTCTTTCTGGAGGGCACCATGCTCTATGTATATGCATAAGGCTCTTCTTACGTCTAAGCAGTGCCATTGGTGTTCAAGCCTGTGTGATGGACCTGAGCAAAAATTTGGGAGCACCAGCTCTTGAGCTCTTTGGAATGCCGAATTAACTTTTGGAATGAAGGAGGGATCTGGTCTGAGAACTACTCTATCCAAATGGAAAATGCAGAGGTCTTTGTGCACCGATAATGCAGCTATTTGGGAGATTCTTCAGGCAGATGTAATTGCTATCAGGAAAACTACTTTGTAGGTTAGAAATCGAAGCATCGTGGCTCTTAGTGGCTCGAAGAGACCTGTAGTAAGGGCCAATAGTACCTTATTTAAGTCCCAAGTTGGGTATCAGTGCACTATGGGGGGCCTCAAGTTCTTGGCACCGCGCAGAAAACTGCAAATGCGAGGGTGATGAGATATGGAGGTCAGATCATCCCAAGATATGACCGAAGCCAGGGCTGCCACCTGTCTTCGCAGAGTATTGGGTGATAACCCTTTGTTTAGGCCCTCCTGTAAAAATTCTAATAACTGCACTACTGATGTGGAAGTGGGGTCAATCTGAACCTTCTGACACCAACGGCAGAAGCTAAACCAGGTGGCCTTATGGATTCAGTTCGTCGAAGGATGTCAACTGAATAGTGTGAATAACTTGAGTAGAAAGGCGTTCATCTCTCAGACGTAGCCCATCAACTTCCATACGGCTAAGTTTAGCCATTGGGGGTCCGGGTGTAGCACTGGGCCTTGAGACAGTGATATGACCAATGATGGGATCCTCCATGGTGGTACCATCAAGAGTCCTTCAGGTCCGCGAACCATGCTCGCCTTGGCCAATAAGGAGCCACTAATAGCAGGTCCGCTTTTTCTTCCAGCAACTTCTGAATCAATTTGGGAATCATGGGGAGGGGAGGAAAGGCGTATAGCAGTCCAGTGGACCAGTGACATCTGAAGGCATTCACGTCCTCCGCTCCCTGTGATGGGTAACGAGAAATGAATCGGGGAAGCTGTGCATTGAGTGGGGAGACAAACAGGTCGACTACCGGTAGGCCCAACCTCCAAATAACCTCCAGAAAGATCTTGGGGTCCAGACGCCACTCTGATTGGTCCAACATGGCTCTGCTGAGCCAATCCACTTGTACATTCGCTACTCCAGATATGTGCTCCGCCTTTAGAGAGAGAAGATGTGTTTCGGCCCATTAGTTCCCTCATTAGTAGACAGGAATAAGTGCCCCCTTGTTTGTTGATATGGGCCTTTGTAGTTATGTTGTCTGTGAAGACGAGCACATGTTTGCAATGGAGATGCGGGAGGAATTGCTGAAGTGCCAAATACACCACTCTCAGTTCTAGCCAGTTGATATTGTGTGCCTTCTCTGAATCCATCCAAAGGCCTTGCGCTGTATGGAGATTGGAAGTGGGGCCCCCATCCCAGTAGACCGGCGTCTGTTGTAACAATCGACCTGTGTGGATCCTTGAAAGGGCATCCCTTGTTGATTTCAGGTTGTGTCCACCATCGTAGACACCTGAGAACGGTTGATGAAACTTTTACGCAAGTCGTGGCATTGTCTCTCCCGGCACGTTGGTGTGGCAACAGGAACCATTGCAGGGTTCTTGCATGGAACTGGGCCCAAGGGATAATAGAAATACAAGAAATCATTTTTCCGAGCAATTTAGAAAGGAGACATAGTTGTACTTTCCTAAGAGTTCTGATCTGTTGAGCCAAAATCTCTAATGCTTTCTTGTCTGTCACGGCAGAGAAAAACTTTGCCTTCCAGGGTGTCAATGATGGTACCAAGGTGAATGAGTCTAGTAGAGGGTGTTAAATGACTTTTTGATCAATTGATTGAGAACCCGTGTTGTTGTAGGGTTACAACTGTAGTTTTGAGTGTTTGAATTTGCTTGATTGATGGAAGATGCCAGAATAAGAATGTCATCCAAGTAGCATTGAAGTCAGATGGACCTATCTCTGAGTGATGCTGCCAAGGCAGCCAAGACCTTTGTAAAAGTTCTGGCAGCTGAAGCCAGGCCAAATGGAAGAGCGATATATTCGTAATGGACGTTGTTGTAACAGAAACGAAGGTATTTGAAATGTGAGGGCCTAATTGGGATATGTAAGTAAGCTTCCATGAGGTCTATGGAGGTAAGGATTGGAGAGTGGTCATTTTAAATTTTCGGTAAACTAAATATTTAGACATTTTAAGTCCAGGATTGCCCTCCATCCCTCTGAACTTTTAGGGACCACGAAGAGGTGCAAATAAAAACCAAGTCCTTTTTTATTAGAAGGGACGGGTTGTATGGCCCGGATCTCTAGTAGATGTGCTATGGCTGTGTCCATGAGCAACCTTTTTTTTTTCTGTATCCCTGAAAATTGGGGACTTCATAAAAAAATCCGGGGTATGTGTGTGTGGAGCTGAACTCCAGTGCCAGACCAAATCGTACTGTGTTCCTGACCCATGCGTCAGTGGTAGAGGAGTCCCATTGGTCGGCAAACCTTTTTAGGTGACCGCCAATGGGAATCTCGTTGTGGTTGTTACTTGGACCTGCGGAAGAGCCTAGATCCTGTTCCTCGAAATTGTCTCCTAGGATGGAGTCCCCTTCTATATCTGTCCCCAGGTTCAATTCTGTCTGTTGTCTGAATCCAGGCTCTCTTTGAAATCTTGGATAGTAGGGTTGGTAGAAGGGGCGAAAAGAACCCCTACAAAAGGGCTGTGGTGATCTGGACTCTGATCAACGAAAAAGGGAGGGAAGAATTTTCTTTTTGGTTCTGGTTTCAATTAGGAGGGGTTCAAACGCACTGCCAAATAGTTTGTTCTCTGAGATGGGAGCTGAGGAAAGCCGCCACTTGTGTTTGACATCTGCCTGCCAATGCCTGAGCCAAGGTAACCTTCTAGCCGCAATTTGGGAAGCAGTAACCCTAGAGGAAAATGTAACTACATTGAAGGTAGCATCTGCTGAAAACTCTGCAGCAGCTATTAATTTAGCCACATCTTGATGTGCCCTAAAGTTTGAGCCTGGAATGGTATCCCACAGGTGGCGGAGCCATCTGAGAGATGATCTGATGAAAAAGGAGGCAGCTGTGGCTGCTTTGATGGCCCATGCATCCGAGACGTGTGCCCTGAGGAAGACTAGTTCCGCCCTCTTTTCCTCAGGCTTGAGAGCCTCTTCAGCTTCACTTGGCATGGCTGAGGAAGATGCAAGCACAATGATAGGCTCATCCACTTCCAGAGTGTTTAGAAATTTAGAGGACTTGGGTGCCAAATTATAGTATTTTTTATCATGTCCTGTGGGAGTGGGATATGAGACTGCTGCAGCCCATTGTTTTTGTACTAAATTGGAAAACATGTGTGGCACAGGGATAACCTCTGCCTCAGTGACTGCTTGAGAGAATATGAGATCCTCTGCTTCCCCTGGAGTATTTGGTGGGGGAGGGGTACCCGTATTATCCAGCCGTGTGGTGTTCTTGGCCTTAAACAGCAGGGATTTAAATAATTGTGGGCGGAATAATCCTGTAAATACGGGGAGGTCAGGTGAGAGGCCTTCATCGTCAGACATCCCCCTTTCTAGTGGATCCACCTCTGACAATGCCTGGTTAATGGTGTGTACCAACCCCTCCTCCATTTGATCCATTGGATCCCCTTGATCTGACATATCCTGTGTGTACTGAGGGTCTCTGACAGTGGGCAATGATAGTTCTGCGGGGGGGTTCCTGATGAAGATGTGGATCCGTGATGCCCAGAGATCATTCAGAAAGAGATCTGTAAACCGAAGCTGAGGGTGTTCGTCCTGCCTGACTAGCCTGTTGGATGCCTGCTGCTATGCCCTTCTGGATAGCTAGCTCCATCCACGCCCTCATGTTGGCAGAGATTTCCTTCGGAGGTTCCTCCTCTTGTCTGAGGCCAGCTGCAGTTGGCGTAAATGTTGCCTCTGGGGCCCTCCTGGGGAGAGAATGTTAGAAAGAGCCTCCTGGGGAGGTTGTATCAATATGCTGCTCCTTCTGGATAAATCCAGAGGGGCGCTTGGAGGGTTCTGGGCCTGTGACGTAGAGGGTATGATGAGTGGTGAAGAAGTGGGCTGTGCAGCTGCTCGTGTACATTTTTCCATCTGCCTTTTGAATGCCTGATGCCTGCGTGCATTTTTCTCTGCTGCCTTAGAAGTCTTTTTGGGCTCCGTGGACTTATCTCTATTTTTAGCAGTTAGTTTAGATCTGGAATTGTAGCTGCTAGCCATGGTAATGCCTTTGATAGCAATGGAAAGAGGCTATGAAATTAGGAGGCTGGAACACCTAGGGGCCTGCTCCCTTAAGGGGCAGGGGATCCTGGAATAAATAGTTCCCCGGTGCCTTTAACAAATATTGTCTCCTTGTTCTGTTTTGCTTTATCTATTTATCTATAATTTTAATAACTTAAAAATTTGTAGAATTTAAGTCAATCAAGTCAATTTTTGAATAAAGTACTTGAAATATCAAATATGGAGACCAGAACACCCCTCTCCAGACCTATATGAGGGCACAAAGATCTGTAACTGATAATTAGATCAGTTTAGCTGCACTTATTGCCTGTGGAATCCAGCAGTTCAAGTCCTCTATCCTCCAATGGATTGGTGGCAGGGACTCCCCTTCCCAGGTCCCCAAAAAGGGAAACCTTGTTGGGTAACTTTCCTCACAGACAGTAACAATTACTCAGCAAATTTAACCACACGTTCTTTAAAATGCTGGCTGCCTCATGGCAGAATGAAAATGAAAGCAGCTATCACCGCCCGGCCTGCTGAAAGCAAAATCGCTCAGCGGGAAGGCGCAGGGACTAATTTCCTGCCCTGAGGTGCTCTGTGGGGAAAGCCTCGTAATAAAAAGGCGGAAAGGTTGCACTTTTAAATGGAAGCTTCAAGCCTCAAAGGAACAGAGTGTTTACTCAGCCATCTGGGAGATGGGAGAGATAAGCCTCCTTGTTTAGAAGTTTATGGCAGCATGTCTCTGAAAGGAGAGGCTTTTAGCTTCAGGGCAGATTGGAAAGATAAGCCTCCCCGTTTATGAGGCTTTAGCCTTGGGAGGCTGGAATGTTAAAACAAAACAAAACAAAAAAACGAGCAAAATGACTTTTGGAGGTTCCTAGGGGGGTGATTGGTGACAGAAATTATGGTATTACCTGATCTGAGAAATAAATCAGCTAAATTACCAGTGTTCTGCTCCAACCAGGAAAACAATAACACAACCTGTCTGAAGAAAGGCTGAGCTAAAACTGGGGATGCTAAGGAGGAGTCTCGTGGAGGAGGAGGAATGTCCTCAAGTTTAAGTCCAACTTTCCTAGAAGGGACTGAAGCACCTTCCCATCACTGGATGCTCTGAACAGCTCATGGGAGAACTAATTTACAATAATTTATTTATAATTTTACCGGCATTACACAGTAAAATCTTAATCATTTTTTAAAAGGGCAACAAGTGTCCTTTAGATCATATTTGGAATTTTTAATCCTCTAATTGATTGAATATCAGCCTTTATATTTCTGGAATAAGATACCATTTTATTGTATTATGGATAGGAATTGAAATCAAATACTTGAGGCATGAAATTGGAGAAAGCTAATGTAAGTATTTGATGAGAATGGAGGCAAAGAACATTCAATTTTTCTGCTCACCTCTGACTTTGTCTTTACCATTTTTTTGAGTGGGTCTTCCAAGAAAAAAATGGTTTGCTTATTCAAAGAGTTCTGCAAAAATGTTCATTGATAACACATACACACTCACAAATACATAAGCTCTTTCCATAACATGTAACTATTAATCTGAACAATAAAAATTGCAATACATTTGATGTACATATTTCCGAGTTACCAATTTGATCAATTTTTCTGAGTGTCTATCTCTATTCTGCCTGAATCTTTTTAGTGATACTGATACGATACTGAGTTGTAACATAATTTCTAAATTACAAATCCTAACTTCCAGAGAAGTGTGTGATCGTGTTTGGGAAAAATATTCTTATAGCATATTGACCAAAATGTGCCAGTACTGAGAGTACTGTTCTTATTATTAAAAGGCAATGCTGCATGTGGCATTGGTATGACTAAGCCTAGTGCTTTTATTATATTACACAGCATTATGTGAAAACTGTGATTGATCAAAACCATGATGGACAGCAGACGTTATTCTATGGGCCCACCAGGTGATAACCATAAAATATGCAAGACTGTAACATGCAATCCAGGAAAAAAAGGTTTTACTATATGATATTAATAGATGAGTAAAAACAAGAGACTATGGAAAATACTATTGGGCCATTTAGAGTCGCAAAAATGAATGGCAATAACAATTTCTTTGTGAGTATTTCCTTAGAAAAAGCTCTGTTCAAATAAATGGTTTATACATAAATCTATTCATGCATACACATGGATAAAAAAGAACTGAATTTATTTAACTTGAATGCTTAGGAAGAAAGATAAGAGGTTCTGAATATGAAACAAGCTATTTTTGCCAGCTAAGAGTGAATCTTGGGAAATATAGACATTGAAGAAATGTAAGAAATAAGTGTGGAAATAAGGTTACTTCAGAAAGAGAAAGCAATTATGAAAAGGTATTAGAAAATAGGTTATCTTCCCAATTGAAAAAATAGAAAATGGATATTAAAAGAAAGGGAAGCCGTTGTGGCGTAGTGGTTAGAATGAAGCATTGCAGGTAAACTCTGCCCACTGCCAGAAGTTTGATCCTGACCGGCTCAGCCTTCCATCCTTCTAAGGTCAGTAAAATGAGGACTCAGATTGTTGAGGACAATATGCTGACATTTGTAAATGTCTCTTATTGCTCAGAGCATGCTGTAAAGCACTATGGAGAGGTGTATAAATTTAAGTACTATCACTAGTGCTTATATAAAAGCTTCCTGGAAATGATGGGAAACAATTATATCACTAAGTATCACTGGAGTATGAAGGAGCTTTGGGAAATGTAAGTAGCACTGGTTGAAAAAAATGAATGTAAGAGCAGTCATTATTATCCCTAACGATGGAGAGGGTAAGCATAACTTGGCTTACTTGAAAGATAATAGCAACATTAGGATGTAGTTAGTTATGCATGTACCCATGGATAGGAAAATATACTGAAAATTGTATTATTTTTATTCAATATTATTATTAATGCAAATAACCAAAGCATCCTGAATTATCAGTATAACAATTAGAAGCACTGGAAATGTGTCCACTCAAAGGGACTTTGGGTTGGACACACAGTGCTTCTAGTTGCTATATGGATAATTAGTTGAGTGTGTATTCTGAACATGTCCCACTGTATCTGAGCTTGCCCATTCCTAGTATGGCAACATGTCTCTGAAATTTCCTTCCTGACTAAATGTGCTCTGTGCTATAAACTGGCATAGAAAATATATGATAGGACCATAAATCATTCTACTTTCATAGATTACCGTATTCATGTCCAAAGTTTCATCGATCATCTTTTGGAAATTGGAGAAATCACAATTTAGCTCTTTAAGAGGTTTTGTGAATATCGCATCAAGTAGCATATTGCGGTTTCCTGTCAAAAGATAAAACACATAGAAAAGAATCGCCAATAAATAAACTGACTGACAATCCTACTTGAATTTATCAGATATGTTTAAATAGTTTAGCAGCTGTATAGCAACTTACTAAATAGTTTTGAGAACCAGTTTGACACAGTGGTTAAAGCTCCAGGTTAGAACTAGGAGGCCATGAATTTTAGTCTTGCCTCAGGCTTGAAGCCAGTTGAGTAACTTTCCACCAACCTCTCTCTCTCAGCCCAGGGAAGAAGACAAGGGTAAAACTACTTTTAAGTCTTGCCAGAAGAACTACAGGAAAAACCCAGGCAGTCTTCAAGAATCAACAATAATTTGAAAGGGGAAAAATAATAATTTACAGAATTATACATTTAACTATATGGTTGTTAGTAGCAAGAATTTTAACACTTTTGTGGATTCCCAAAGTCTTGATCAGCTTAGCATTTTTCCCCTTTTCATAATGAATCCTGAATCATATCAATCCAAACCTAACATGAAAACTTAGAGACTTTGTAATCCAGGCATTTGGAATGTAACCCTACTCAATATGGAAAGTCATGTATATATTTTGGACTGCTTTCATTATATCTTGAATAGAAAGGATAGAAAAGTGCAAATTATTTTTTAAATCAGTATTGCTTAAGGAGTCTATTTCACAATTCTGAACAAAACCTAATTTGTTCATAATTTGTTCCCACAATGTAGCACAATACTATAAATTACTTGCATGCCATTAATGGAACAGGTGCAAATCCTGATTTACTGTAAAATATTGTTCTGTGTCACAGATAATAGTCCAACAGAGAAGGGATAAAACTATTCAGGTGAGAAACTGAGTCAGAATGAATTTTTCTTTCTCTGCCCTTAGAACAAAACTCTCTTTTACAATTATTTATCACAGCAGTAACAGAGATCACAGAAAGAGAGTTAGTATAGCAATATTTCTTAGGTTTATAGTACTCCCTGCAAGACCAATGACTGGATTCAGGAAGCCAATCTATCAATCTTACAATGTCAGAAAAATACGGAAAGGTGAGCCCAGGTGAGTTCAATTTGGCTCCTAGTAGTTTCCTGAACACGTATGTGTAACGTTATATAGCTATAAGATGAGGAGGCAGGAATCCTTCTGCTCCAAAGAGATGCAAAAGGCTCTTCTGTACCATTTATTTGGATACCGAGTACATCAGAGATGTCAAATTCGTGGCCCGCAAGATGGATGCGTCACACGCTGGCCAGACCCACCCTGTTTTAGCGAAGAGCAGGAAAGTTGTGATATGTCACGTGAAAATTTGACACTCCTGGAATACATATGCTCCCTGGCATTATCCTGTCTTCAAGGTTAGCTCCTAAAGAAGCTGTCTATTTTACCTGCACCAAATCAGGCTTCCCAATAGGAATGTACAGACAAAATTTTGGGGTCAGATAACGGATAATCAGAGTTGGAAGAGACCTTGTAGGTCATCTAGTCCAACCCCCCACCCAAGCAGAAGACCCTACACCATTTCTGACAAATGGCAGTCCAATCTCTTCTTGAAGGTCTCAATTGATGGCGCTCCCACAAATTCCGAGGGCAAGCTGTTCCATTGGTTGATTGTCCTCACTGTCAGAAGGTTTCTCCTTATTTCCAGGTTGAATCTCTCCTTGTTAAGTTTCCATCCATTATTCCTTGTCTGGCCTTCGGGTGCTTTAGAAAATAGCTTGACCCTTCCATGTGTGGCCAGACTCTCAATACAAACAACATAAGCTGTGTAAGAAAGGGAGGTAACCTTTGTAGAAATGTGCAATAACCATCATCTAGATAAAGGGGCTGAAACATTCTTCAAATTCTGGGAAACACAGCTCAAGCAAATGCTTCTCTGATTCTCTGATCTGGTCTATCTGGTAGGGCTGATCAATTTTATAAAGCAATTTCTGTTTCTATTCAACCTTAGGAGTTTCTCTAATGCTGTAAAATAAATACAGGCAGTCCTCGACTTACGACCACAATTGAGCCCAACATTTTTGTTGCTAAGTGAAACATTTAAGTGAATTTTGCCCCATTTTATGACCTGAAGTAAATCACTGCCGTTGTTAAATTAGTGACACCATTGTTTAAGCGAATCTGGCTTCCCCATTGACTCTGCTTGTAAAAAAGTCGCCAAAGGTGATCGCATGTTCCTGGGATATTCAACCATCATAAATATGAATCAGTTGCCAGACATCTGATTTTTGATCACATGACCATAAGGATGCTGCAACGGTTGTAAGTGTGAAAAACAGACATAAATCATTTTTTTCAGTGCTGTTGTAAGTCAAGGACTACCTGTACTGTTTGCCTGGATTAAATGCACTTTGCCAATTACTAATATAACCCCCTAAAATCAACCATATAAATGATGGGGTCAATGACAGGCTAGTAATGAATACTACTATAACATTTTCAGAGGAACAAAGAAAATTAAGAGAATAAAATCCAGAAAGACTTTTAAAACTATTCCGTTAATAAGTAATATACAAAGTATATTCAGTGGCTACAGCATTTTGACTTGAGCAAAAAGATAAATATAACAGAGCCCCTTGAAGAAAGTATGACTGATTGGCTGACATTGTCAATTTACTTTCACACTATAAATTTCTGCTGAGGATCCTATTTTTAAAAGCCAATACATTTCTGATTTTATGATTCCAAATGCGGAGTTCGCTTCGCTAAGGTATTATTGTTTTTTAAAAAACAACATTCAAATTTGTAGTAGCAGTCAGCCAGCAAGCATGTTATTTTAACAGATAACAAATCTGGCATTTTTCATGCTGCCAAATTAAAAATCTTTACTCAAATGCCATTTAATTTTCTCAGCTACTGGCATATTTAAATCAGATGGGTTATTTTTGCAGAAGTTAGAAGGTTCACCTTTTGTTCACTTAATGAACAGTCAGGTCTTTATATTTGCCATTTGATGTCAGACTCAAATAGACATTTATTATAGTGAAAGGGAACAGCCTGGTCATTCTGTTCAAGCTGCTAGAGAAATGTCCAAAAGATTAGAGACTTGGACAATTCATACAATAAAGCAACAGTTCTTGTACATGGCCTTTTAAAAAACCAATTTGTTTTCATTCAACTTAATAGCCAGGAATTTCCATCAGATTCTGGTTCATTCTTAGACAAAGTTAATGTATTTTCCCACATCCTATAGACATGGAATGTCATTAAGCCTTTGTTTGAACCGTATCAACAAGTTTGAATAATTTGTTTTCTTTTCAATATCTCACAACAATCAATTCCAAAATTACTTAGGGTTGCCTTGTATAATAGAATATTCATCATGAAAGTTTCCCTTTCTTATTATAAATATTTGGACTGTGTCTACATGTAGACTTCAACTCTGAGAGTTGTCATGACCATGATGTCTGGGGAGTTCTATGAGTTGAAATCAATGCACCTAGTGTTAAATTTGGGGAAGATTTTTCCAGATTTTTCCAGAATGTCAGTTACCTTCAGTCAAAAACCACTTTGTTGGTGTACATCTGATCCCTTGGATCACTGAGTACAGTCAGAAGTCAAAGAGGTGACTTTTTAGATAGCATTCTCATATGTCTAACTCTACAACACAGTAGGTTCCAGTGCTTCTGACGGGTGTGTTTGTTAATTTGCAAGTGACTGTGACACTTCTGGCTTATTCATTTATTTGATGGCCAAGCTGGAAATTTCGGATGTTCTGCCAAGATTTTTAGTCTCATACTCTCTTAGCCAAAAACAAATGTTTTAACTTTCACAACTAAATTAGATCTGCTCCTCATATATAAATGAATCAGTCAGGGCTTCATTGGCTACTAGCAACAGCATTTAGACTTATATACCACTTCACAGTGCTTTATAGACCTAAGTGGTTTACAGAGTCAGCATATTGCCCCCAACAATTTGGGTCCTTATTTTACCCACCTCTGAAGGATGGAAGGCTGAGGCAACCTTGAGCCATTGAGACCTGAACTGCCAAACTGCTGGCAGCCAGTGATCAGAAGAAGTAGCCTGCAGTACTGCATTCTAACCACCCCAGCTCTATTCCTCTATGAACAGGAGTCTGTCTCTATCAACCTCTTCCAGATTACTCAAAACCATTTTAGTATAACAAATATTGCTAGTTCTTTGTGGACAATGTGCTATAGAGGTTTCTAGACAAACAATGTTAGGACTACATTTTGAATAAAAGATAACTAATGGTTGTTATGATCAACCAAGGAATGCTATATTTTGGCTTCACCTTATTCTAAAGCCAACATACCAATTTATATCTTACTCTTTTTTCCCTCCTATTTCTATTCATTTTTCCTTGTTCACACTTGATCAATGCTGAGTTACAAATATTTCTAAAGATTAGCCTCCCAAACCTGCTTTGTTATTATTCTAAAATTCTGTTTTTTATTTAGCAAATTAAATTTCTCCTTCTTCCTCTCTTTCTATTACCACAATTTGGGACAGCATGCCAAACTACATAGTAAGAGTTATTACACAAATATTGCTGGTTCTTTGTGTGTGTTTTTATTTTGCATATGGAAAACTTGACTGACTCTTTAAAAAACAAATCTTTCTTAATTTGGAAAAAGGCATACTTAACACAAGAAAGATGTAATTATAGGTTCACTGGACATACAGGTAATTTCATGTGTATATGTAAATAAGTTCATGTAATAAGAGTCATGACTGACACAAAAGCATAGCTAATCCTGCTTTGTTGTAAACAAACTTGAGTTATATCTAAGCATTTCTTACTTCAGAAGTTAAGTGAGCAATCTTGAATTGTGCTCTGAGTAAAAAATATCCCAGCCAGAATTTTTTTTGCTTATTGCCCAGTTTATTTCTAATTGCTGAACTGTTTCACTGCATCAATTAGCATATTTTAATTGCCATTTTCTCTTTCCATTGATGATGTTTTTAAATTTTTACTGATTCAGTTCTTTGGTCGTTCTGTACTTAAAAGATTGAGGCTATGGTCCTAATACCAAAATACTGATTTCAAGTCAATTCAATAATCAGAATTGGGTTTTTTCTCCATTTTGCCTACATTAATTGCCTTTTTCTTATATGAAAAATGCATAAAGAAATACAAATGTCAGATGATAAGGCATTCATTCCAAACCAGAATGCTCAGCTTTTTATGCATGTGTGTATCACTGGCAGTAAAACAGTTCTCCTAGGTGGTTATAAAAATCCTCTTGGTGGCTGAATGGAGATTGCCTCTTGAGCACACACACAATATTTAGAAAATATCTATTTTCTAAATATCTAAATTTGTATTTCTAAACATTTCTAAAAATTTTAGAAGTAAAATCTCTAAATTTTTCTAAAATTTAGAAATTTTCTAAAGATATTAAAAAAAAAAAAAATTACCATTATTTTTTTCCAGTGCCTGTGTCACATTAGGTATCTGATTAATTGCCTGATACATTTTGTAACAGTCCTGCAGAGTAGCTTTCTTCTGGAATTTTTTTCCTATCCGATTGAAATCTGGGAAGCGGCGGAGGAGATCTTCTTGAAGAATTTGTCTTAGTTCTCCATCTTGCATGAAGGCCTCCACCATATCTAACCTAAGTGTAAGATAAGTTTAAAATAGACAGAAAAAAAAGTTTAGCATGTGGAACTGATTTTGAAAATCATGACACATTTTTAAATTAATTTTTAAAATGGGAACTTAAAATTAATCAGAGCACTAGGCTGGGAATAACTGTTCTAAGATGTCAATGACCATAACCATAAAGCATTTCACCATCAGAAATACCTTTTTTGGTATAAATGTTATTAAGAGTTTAGAGCTAAGAGTTTAAAAAGAAGATAAAAACTAACAAAGATGAATACAAAGTAAAGAAAGATAAGAAAGGGAAAAGAAGAAAAAAACAAAAGTATAAAAAGATAAAAAGAAAGAGGCTTCCGATTTCCTTTGCAGCAAATACAAGTATGATTAGAAAATTATCTTGTTCTATAGTTATAAAATAGGCTCTTTTTCTATTATCTAATGTTTTCTCATCATCAAAACTACAAATCAAAAGTTCATTTTTTCTATTTCATGTAAAAAAGTGTATAAGGGGTTTCTAAAGCAACAAATATAGATGTTGGCTTTTCTCTAATCAAAGAAGCCAATTTAGCCACCTCAGGAAATTCTTCACCATTCCTCCACTGTTTGACAGTTTCAAACCTTTCCACTTGCTGCAGTTATATATAAAAGCAAAATTCCATAACTTTTTTCCCCAGCTGTTTATCCATCATTCCCCAAAAATAAGTTGTTTGGTTTCAGAATTAGTACATTTATATCCAAAATGTATCCAAAGATTCAGCTACAGAATTCCCAAAACCATACTCCACTAACAATAATCATAATCATAATGACTGCACTAAATGCACAATCCCCAGTAATCTGAAATTATAAAAGTTATCGACTTACATAATTCTCAATAATTTTCTAGTTATAATGAAATTATAAGTATCATTTTCAGTATGTTTTATGAGGCTCAAAGAATATTTGTCTTTGTTTAATTACTTCATTTTGCCACCAAAAACAAGCACTAAATGAGCCAAACTAGAATTAAAAGGTTAAATCAATAATTAAAAATGCAAAAATAATTCTAAATCTCAGCATCTATGAAACAAAACGCTAATTCTGCAAGAAATGATGTTAACTGTAAAATGCCTGCTTGGGAAAAAAGAGTGATGGAGTTAGTGTCATTTTTCAAAGCAATTCTGTTCTGGTTGCCAAATATGGTCTATTTGGCTAGTATCACAGCCCACTTGCTCAGTGGAACTACCACCACATTAGACCCATAAGCAGGATTACTGTGACAGAAATTTGTAAAAATACAATATGGTCAGTCATCCACTTACATTAAGCATTAAAGAATAGGTCTTTAGGTCCACCATCCTAACAAATGATCATACAGCTATAAATCATCCTGACCACCTCCCCTTGCTGTAATAAAATGCTTTTTTGTTGATTCCATGTTCAGGTAATCCAAAAGTTCCACCCTAGAAAGTACTGCATAAGAGTTGTTACAAGTACCCAAGGAAAGTGCATGTGTTTTATAATTGCTTCAAAACCACACAGTTCTTCTGTATATGCTGACAGTTTCAGATATGTATATTATTTATGGTTATTTTTAGTTGTTATTAGACAAACTGTGCCCCTTTGGGCCAGCTTTTCAGATACATTTCCTTACCTAAACAGAGAAACATAACGAGTGTACAAAAAAGCAGTGGAGCAGAAGCAACCTCTAACTTCCTACCAACTTCTCTATTGAGTTTCATTGTGAGAATTTGTCAGGGAGCACTGGAAATTTCCCTCCCACCCTTTCACTTCTCTTCCCAGTAGGCAGATAAGTGGCTGCTACTAGGTGGGTAGGGGAAGTGAGGGATTGCAAGACTGGCTGGGAAACTGTCACAGAATTTTGAAAAAGGAAGTCTTGTGATTGCAGTAGCAGTCAGTAGCACTGAAACAGCCACAACCTTCCCAAATTTCATTCCCTTGGGAATCATGGGTTGCTGATTTTGGACACATACTGTAAATTAGCCCATTTGAGGTATCTTAATTCAAAAACTCTACTAGCCAAAATATCCTACATAGTTTTAGGCTGAATTAAAAGAGGTATAGAATCAAGATCACATGCAGTGTTGGTGCCACTTTATAATCCCTTGGTAAGACCACACTATTTTACACAGATAGTAGTAGGACTTTTAGCCAGGTTTGCCTATTTTTACTGGCCATAAATTTCAAAGTTTATTACTCAAAATGTCAGGGATTGAAGCCAAAACTTTTCATGTGCAAAGCACTGGATTAACTTCTAAAGCAAAATTTTGTGGGTAATGCATTAGCAATATTTAGCTAACTAATTTAATGCAATTATGCAATACTACTACATTGGAATGATGCTGCTGCTTTCATTTTGATTTGAACAGATACACTATAATTGTTTTCTATTTGCCAAATGGAAGGAAGTACATAATGGGACAAATGACATATGATTAATATGCAGGTTTGGCAGGGGGTTCAACAACTAACGAACTATAATGCAAAAAAGGTCTCTGCGGATGATAGTGCGGCGGTGGTTGAGGAATTGAACAACTTTTTTGCTCGATTTGAAATCCATCAAACCGAAATTGTCCCTTTGCCATCATTTACTCAGCAGAGCCTCCCCTTCATTGTGAATGAGCAGGATGTGAGGCAGACAATGAAGGCGGTTAATTCAGAAAGTCAGCTAGGCCCGACTTAATTCCTGGTCGGGTGGTAAAAGATTGTGCTGAACAGTTAGCTGGGGTATGGACCAGAATTTTTAATCGATCCTTGACACAATGTGTGGTTCCTGTTTGTCTCAAGGCTTCCACCATCGTTCCACTGCCTAAAAAGTTGCCCACAAATGGTCCGAGCGACTATAGGCCGGTGGCACTAACTTCTATCTTAATGAAGTGCTTTGAGCAGCTAGTTCGAAATTATATTATCTCCTGCCTTCCCGATTTTTTTGATGGGCTTCAGTTTGCTTACAAAAAAAATAGATCAACCGAGGATGCAATTATCACTGTGCTTCACATGGCCTTATCCCATTTGGAAACACCGGGGAATTATGTAAGAATGTTGTTCGCAGATTTTAGTTCTGCTTTTAATACCATCATGCCGCACAGATTAATAGCTAAGCTTAAAGATCTAGATTTTCCAGATTCTATTTGCTTATGGATATTGGACTTTTTAACAAATCGTCCAAAAAGAGTTAAATTGAATGACTATATTTCTACTGTCAAGACACTTAGCATTGGCACTCCACAAGGTTGTGTCCTTAGTCCATTTTTGTTCTCCATCTATTCATCTGATTGCACAAATAAACATCCCAACAATAGGATAATGAAATTTGCAGACGATACTACGCTTGTAGGACTTATTTCTGGGGATGATGAGTCTGCATATCGGGATGAGATATTACAGCTATCCCGTTGGTGCAAAAATAATAATCTTCTATTTAATATCAAGAAGACCAAGGAGGTTATAGTGGACTATAGGAAAAAAAGAGCAGACATTCAACCACTGTATATAGAGGGAGTTCGTGTGGAACAGGTGGTTGAATGTAAGTTTCTCGGGACCATCATTACAAGTAACCTGACCTGGAGTGCAAACACCGCTGCTTTAATTAAGAAGGCACAACAACGGTTGTATTTACTAAGGATTCTTAGGAAACAACAACTGGCTGAGAGTCTATTGACTACTTTCTATCGGAGTTCAATTGAGAGTATATTATCCTACTGTCTCTGTGCATGGTTCTTGAGCTGCACAGTGGCAGAGAAAAAGGCAATTCAGAGGGTGATTAAGACAGCCCAAAACATCATTGGCTGCTCACTTCCCTCTTTGGAAGAACTGTATAGGAATAGATGTAGGAGGAAGATACTTAATATATTGAATGACTCCTCTCATCCGGGACATCAGCTCTTTGAACTATTACCATCGAGAAGGAGATTTAGGGTATTAAGAACAAGGACGACCAGATTTAAGAACAGTTTTTATCCAAGTGCAGTTTTGAGTTTGAATGCAGGGTCATAAGATTTATGTGGAAGTGAATGAGAGTAATGGGGTTTTACATTTTTAAATTGCATAGAGATCATTGTATGGTCGGCTGTGTTTAGTTTTAATTTAATTTAATTTTTTTCTTTTAGTGGTGTTTGTCCAGTTTTTACTTGTGGAAGAGCACTTCATTTCGTTGCACCCACTTGCGAGTGTAATGACAAATAAACTCTATAAACTATAAACTATTAATATATGTTCAACAGCAATGACTCTCATCCTCACTAGTAGTATTCTATTTCTAGCCCCCCCCTAAAAAAGGGGGGGAGTGTTAATGCTCATCAAGCTCTCCACAGCAGAACAACATGTTACTGTGTATTCCTGATTCATTCAAGCCATTAAAGAGACAGAACATTTGTTCATCAATATGGGTCAACAATAACTAGTAGAGGCTTAAAGCAAGTCTTGTTTGGGAGAAAGACTCAGGCATCCAGAGAATAAAGATTAATAGGACCTGTATTAATCACGAGAAAAATCCAATTTATGACTTTATAGGTAGTCTTTGGTTAACTATGGTAATTGGGACAGGAATTTTCATTGCTAAATTTTTATTGCTAAATAACACAGTTGTAAATTGTTAATCATGTGATCAGCAGGGACTGCTGATCACCATATCAGCAGTCCCTGCTGTCATTAAGCAATGATCATGGGCCATTAAGCAAGACCCAGGTGAACTGCAAGCAGACCAGGAGGCAAGTAAGGTGTGGCATCAATGTAGTGGGATAGCTGTTGCTGAGCAGGGAAAGATGCGCAGAGGGCTCAAGAAAAGCACTGCAGCTGGGAGTGGCTGTTGTGACGAGGGAGATGCACAGGTGACCTGTGAGGCATGGCATGGGTATGTTAGTAGCTGCTGCCAGGCAGAGAGGATATGTCGGTAGCTGACATACAGGAAAGGCGGGGGGTTTACTGCTGAGCAGGAAGGGTGCAAACAACTTACTGGAATGACTTTGAGACCTTCCCTCTCAGCTTTTCCACTGACTTTGCTTGTCAGATTCTGGCAGGGAAGGTTCTGAATGGCGATCGTGTAACTGCATATTACAACAATCATAATGCAAGACAGTTGCCAAGTGCTCAGATCACTATAACAGGGCCAGGAGTACTAGGATGACTGGAACTTCAATAGCAATAGCAATAGCGCTTAAACTTCACAGTGCTTTATAGCCCTCTTTAAGTGGTTTACAGAGTCAGCATATTGCCCCCAACAACAATCTGGATCCTCATTTAGGAAGGATTAAAAACCTAGGTCAACCTTGAGCCGATGACAATCGAACTGCCGAAAGCAGGCAGTCAGCAGCAGTAGCCTGCAATTCTGGATTCTCACCACTGCACTACCACAGCTCAAGCTTCTGTCTTAAGTATCTTCATTCAGCTTATTTGTAACTTTAAATAAATAAATAGTCATTAAACAAGGACTACCTGTATTTAAGAAGCAACTCAAATTGGGGGGGGGGCATTTTGGCAGAAGTTGGGTTCAATAAGTGGCAACAGATCTGTATAAAAATACACAAAGTGAAGCATTCAATAACCATCCTGGATAACTTTCACAAAGCTTTATATAGGCCATAATAACTCATCCCTCTCTGCCTAAACAACAGAAATGTATAAATTTCAGCCTCCAATAGTTATATTCAGGCATTCTAGGAATTAAAAACACCCTAGTCAAGGCCATGTGGATTACATCTCTTTTGTAAAAGCATTCATGTGTTCAGCAAGGATATCTATGCCAAGGAAATCTTCCTGTATACACATGCACACCGAAATGCAAACGTGAAAGTTCAAATCAGGGAATGAATGCATGGATGCTTTTTAAAATTAGACATCACATGTCTTCATGGGGAAAGGTTTCACTCCTATCTATTGCTTGTAAGTTATAACCTTCTTTGTAATGCCTTAACAGGGCATTCCTCAATCCAGATTTGAATTTGCAATGAAAAAATTGAGGAAGACAGAATAAACTGAGCAGTTGTAAGTCTAGAGAAGAACTACATTTCATCTGAAGCTGACTTTTTAATTGTCCTTTTACCTTGATTTGTATTTCCATCCCATCCTTCTTCATTAATTCCTGCTGCAATCATCATTTTTATTGCTGATTTTTTGCCATTTTGTAAGAGGCTCTTTGAAAGGAACATAGCCAAAGTGAGAAATGAGAGCAAGAGAGAGACAGGGAGGACGATTGCAAGAAGGTTGAGAATGTTTCTGGTTTTCAGACCAACTGCCTGCAGAGATGCTGGAGGTAAAGCTTGCTATTCTTCTTTATTTATTTACAGGATTTGTAAACAACTCAAATTGCAAAGCAACTCAAAATGACATATAATAATGTGAGAACATACTATGAAATCAAAGATAAACCATCAAATAAAAAAAGGTTTTTAACACTGAGGAAAATATGAAAAGAACACATATCACATGTAATCTTCTCCAATATCTCAGTGACTTGAATGAGAGGATGAATTCTAGAAATCCTTTGTAATTCTCTTCCCATTTTTACCTTCATGAAGCAACTTACATTTAAAAAAAAATCTTAAAAGACCACCACAAAGCAAAGACTTTCTGCTGCTGGATGACAAGCAAGTCTTACAAACAGTGGATTACATTTCCTCTAAAGCAGAACAGTCTTTTCTGCAGCTTCCTTTAGAAAATTTGTCTTACCATTGCTGCAAACATTAAAATTTGATTTCTTCCTGCTCTGGCAAAGAAGTAGAACACGTTTCCCTTTTATTGCTTCTCCTACAATAAAAAGAATTATGTCTATACCTAGCTTTGTTACAGTCCAACATTTGTTTTGTTTTTAATAAGGAAAGGAAATTAATGTATGTTTTGATGGCACATCTCAGCCCTCTGTGCTTTTATTGCTTTAGTTCAGTGCAGCTGTCTTGATAAAATGTGCTTGCTTGTAAGCAGTTTCTAAGGCTGGCAGACTGATAAATGTTTGCAGTATGAGGACAAATTATTACGTTTGTTTAGAGCCAATGGAGCATAGCAAATGCTATAACTGTCTTTGTCATAGATTCAGTCTAGGCTTTTGAAATATGAAGATCTACAATTGTGAGGCCAAACAAATCTGATCTCAAAAATTATCCTTGCTCTTTTTTTGGCTTGCTTACTATGCTCTTTCCTCTCTACACTTCCTGAAAACTTGGAAGTGTAAAGAAGATCCCCTCTTCTTTCCATGTCAGCAATCTGATGATATTTAATCACAAAGCTGTATTAACTAGTGGAACATCACAATGAATAAGGAGGGGAAAAGTGGGATAAGAAAATAAAATCATACGTCAATATTCCTAAGAATGATGGACAAGATCCAAGAGGCATTCATGAATCACAATTAAACGCAACACTAATTGCTAAAAAAAGAAAAAAAGTTATTTTTGTTGCCTCAGAAAATCATCTTATTCTAAGATTTGCCCAATAGTTGTTAGGCAACAGTCAGGTCTTAGCAACTATGGATTCTTTACTTCAGAGAGAAACCCAACAAGATATAAAAGGAAACAGAAGTAATCAGAACTTAAGGAAAACAAGAAAATGCTATATAAGGAGTTTGTTTTGAAAATTATTGATATTTATAAACCATATTCCAGGTGCTAAAACATTTGACAGGCTTTATTTCAGGAATCTCCTCTTAGAAGTCCTAAAAATAAGCATTAAAATTATTGATATTTATAGAATCACAAGAGTATCTCAGTAAGGATTTTTGGTTTTTATATTCAATGAAAAGCAGAGACAATTAACAACTTTGTTACAATATTCACTGCAGATGTAAATCATCATTGGAAAAATTGTACTGAAGCCAAAATGTAGTACAGATAGTCCTCAAGTTATGAATGTAATAGACCCTGCAATTATATTTGTAACTGGAGAATTTGTTGGAGTGAATCACATAAAATGAACATGAAAACTCCCATCTTTCGCCCATGCATTCATTAATCGAATGCACAGGTCATTAAGTGTAGATGAGATATCGCGGGGTGGGAAAGGCTATGAGGAGTCTAGTGATGCAATAGGCCACCTGTTTAAGACCACCCAAGACCTCTCCCAACCTACTGAGATACCTCATGCTCCCCACAATTGCTTCCCCCCATCCTGCCACACCAGGTCACTTACCATGCAAAGATCCAGCAAGCTGTCTCCTCTCCAGACTCTCTGCTATGCAAGGTCACGGCCCCCAGAAGCTTCCAGTCTCCGCGCAAAACGTTTGCAAGTCAATGGCACACTTTGAGGCAGTGTGATTTCACTCCCTCAAAGTGTCCTGTTGGCTTGCAAATGTTTTGCACGAAATCATGGTGATCCAGATGCTTCCAGTCTCTGTGCAAAACGTTGCAGGCCAATTAGATGCTTGAAGCAAAATCGTCCTGCTCTCAAACTACAGCAGAGAGGAGACAGAACTTCACAATGTGAATCCGGCACGGTAAGATGGGAGGGGGCAGAGGTGGTATTCAGCAGGTTCTGACTAGTTCTGGAGAACCAGTAGTGGAAATTTTGAGTAGTTCGGAAAACCAGGAAATACCACCTCTGACTGGAGATTTTACAGTATCCATCCCATGCCACACCCACCAAGCCACGCCCACAGAACTGGTAGTAAAAATATTTGAATCCCACTAGTGGGAGGGGGGAAACAATTGGAGACACCTAGCTGGGGGAGGGGGTGGATAGGCAGGGTGAATGTTGCAGTGCCTCTGCGGTTGTTCGTTAAGGGTGAACAATTGCCATAGTGCTGCAACATTCATAATTTGGGGGTTGTATCATAAATACTTGGGCAGTTGTTGCATAACTTCAAATGGTCACTAAGAGAACTATCGTAACTTGAGGATTACCTGTATTACAGAGTTTTTCCACACACCTTTACTTAATTCTCAGACACATTTATTAATTTAGTAAATAATAAAAATAATAAATATATAAAATGATATATTTATCCCTATTTCTTGCCTGATCCTTCCATAAAACAATTGGTGGCATTAGTAATGGGATCTAGCATCTGCCTCTTATAATATAAGTGAATTGAGACGCTTTGATTTTAAAAGCACACCTCATTCTCTTAAATATTGTATTGCACTATTTAAATATTACACTAATACTCTAAAAAGAATATTTCCACATTCTATGAAAATTTCACATCAAACAAAAAGAAAAAAGGGAGATGGAATATATATTACACATGTATTAACATTTAGTGTTTTATAGTTAGAAACATTTATTTTGCCAAAGTCTTATCACAGATTATTTACTACTTTACTGCTCTCTTACTTTATGTGTTATGCACACATATGTACATATTTATATAGATTGGATAAGCACCTATGTAGACACAGACATGCATACTGTACATGTGTGAATACTGAATATCCTCTAGGAAACTTCTTTAAAATCAAACAGATTTCATATAACCATATTAAAACAATCCCCCCCTTCCATGCAATGCTCAGTTGACCTAGTTGTATCCTCATTCAAAAATTACCCTTGCTAGATGTAAAAACTCCTCTTGTCATTGAACTTACATTATTACAAGCTAATATCTCCTTTCAAAGACAGAACATAAACATCTGAATTTATATCATTCCAACTCTCAAATCCAAAATTTTTAATTAATTGCCAAAATATCCATTACTGACTGCCACAGGCCTAATTGTGAAATACTGGGAGGGAAATCTATCTCACTAATCTCTTGCTCAGCCTCAGTTATTATTTATTATATAGAACATCATAAACAATAAACCAAAATATATTCAACATTTTGAATAACTATATGGAAACATATACATAAATATCACGTTGTAAGTTATGTGATGACACAGAACTGCTAAAGGTCACACAATTGTAACTGTCCATTTTCTTCATGTTTTTCTACCACAAGCAACATCTCCCCCCTCTGTCCTTTACAGTGTATTGTACTATATTTCCCAGCTGTTTTTCAAGGCTGTGGGATTCACAATGGGATTCACATTAAATATTAAAACTAAATAGTTTGTTTACTTACCCATTTCAAAATGTCAGGAAACTATATTAAAAAGAGCCACAAAAAGAAGGCTCATGGGGTATTAGCCCTCCCTCCAAAACCTAAGGATTTTATTGATCTTTATTAGCAAGATGATCTACTGAAATATCCATTCTTCCTCTTTAGAAATTACATTGATTTTTTTAGAAACTGAAAAACGGAATGAAACATGTTCTTGTCTTGACTCTGTTATGTAGCTTCTAGCTGATACTTTGTGGGTGGGATGGAGATTTTTCTTGTTTTTATTATATGGTGGATCTTTTTAACTTTTTAAAATGTTTAAAGCCTCTCAGAGTCATGTGGCTATATAAATTTGTGAAGTAAATAAAAATACTTCCTTTTAGAAAAAGCCTGCTTTCATACATTGGTACTTTTTCTGGAAGTCTTAATCAATTACTGATTTTAAACCCAAGAATGTGAATATTTGAGAAGCGTATTAAAACTTAGAAGCTTCAGAGAATCTATCAGATTAGTTCTCTCCCTCTATGCATTGAGACTATAAGTCTCAAGGAAGTGTGCAAAGTTCTCAGAACTGTTAGCTCAGCAACCTTGTAGATGATGCATCCCTTCCTCAAGGAACAATTGCTGGACCTGATAATTTTAATCTGGTCTCCAACTTCCTTTTTTAGTGTTTAGGATGCAATTCCAAAGAGTTTTTAGGAGAAATGAATTATCTGGATTCTTTTCAGTTAGATTTCAAATTGCTTTGAGACAGCATTGATTGTACTTGTGGCAACTCTTTTGATCTTTTTTGAGTTCACAATGGCTTTCAGGACCATTAATCATTCCAGACTATCTTTATGGTTTGAGAATGGAGGCTGCTATTTTGTCTTCTTTTCTCAAGCTGGTTCCAGGCAATGTTGGTGGGGAAGAGAATTGAATTCCAGGTGCTTGCTCAACAGGGCTTCTCAGGGAAACTTATTCTATTTCTGTATGAGACCTCTGGAGGAAAACATACGACAGCAGTATGATAATAATATCTAGCTCTATATCTCAACCCTTGCCAATTGAAGTTGTTAAAATATTGTACAAGTTCCTGAAGTCTGTTGAGGTCTGCATGGGGAATAACAGGCTCAAGATCAACCATAACAAGACCAAGTGGTCTTGGAGTCATGGGTTGGTTGTGAATGGGTAGTTTCCACCCTTGGTTCTTGATGGGGCTATACTTCCTTAGACAAAATAAGTTGAAAGCAAGTAGTTGATGTGGCCAGGAAAGATTTATGGATCCCTCATATGCAACAGTTACACTCTTTCCTGGATTGACAGACTCTCGGGGTCTCTTGAATGGACTACTGAATGCCCTTGAAAATAATTCAGATATTATAGCTGGTTCAGAATGCATCTGTGTAAGAAAATATGGGAACACCTCAAAATGCCTATGTGCTACCAGAATTTCCCAAGCTGCACTGTTACCAGCTGGCTTTAATTTCTCAACTCAAGGTATAGGCTATATATAAAGCCCTTCGTGCCCAGAGGTCTGTTATTTTCAGGCCTGTTCCCTAATTTCTTCTTTACTTTTATTTGTTAAATTACCATACTGCCCATCTCACTAATATAGTAACTCTAGATGGCTTACAATATAACAAAAAGTTTAAACGGGCTAAAAAAATAAAATTAGAATAAAAAGATTAAAAGGTAAGAACCAAGATGATTGGCAGCCTGGAAGTAATTGCCTTTGTCCATACTATAACTCTGACCATGGGGGGCATTCTTGGGAATCAATGCTATCTATCTGGGAACCAAACGCTGGGTGCCTTCTCTTTTATCACCCATATATACCATCTAGATAAAAATTCACACATACCCAGAATCCAATGGGCTCCAGTCTTCCGTCCTTCAAAAAAGCATTGTTTTTCTACCTGAATGGTTCCTGGAATTTTTCCTTTCTCTGCATTTCCCCAACATGTTCCTGTTACTGTATTTGGTTCTTTTGTTTTATAAGTTTTGTACTGTATAACAATTATTAGGTGGATTTATAAATTGAATTGATGATGGTAATGATGACTCAATTTGAACATCTCCATAATTTGTCCAAATCAATCTAATATAGTTCAAATTCCTCAATATCTGATGCCACCATATTTTTTGGCAATGAAATTCCATAGAGTACATAAGAATAGAATGAATCAGAGTTCTGATTACAAGTCCATTTAGCAATGGTATGCTGAAGCCTTTCTGGAAACGCCTTTTGCAGAAACATAGCAACAGTTATCAACAGTGACTGAGGAAAACAGAAAGTTGTCCCACAGTTTTCTGAATGCCCTTTTTTAGTCCAAATTAAGATGCAAATCCAATACTGCAAATTATTAAACACTGAAGCAATAGCCACGGGGAATATCATATTCACTTTCCTATTACAACAAAGAAAATAGATTGGTTTAGTATTCATTTTTAACACATTCCTCCAATTAACTGAAACATTCATCTGTATTACTTTTGTAACAGGAGGAGTACAGAACATTTCCTAAACAGCAGGCCTTCATTAAAAAGCTGATTTTAAGAATGCACATATATAGCTCAATTAATCAGAACAATCAAAACCTGCCCTATAGAATTTCCTGAATCTGCTAAGAAACATAGCTTTGATTTTTTACAACTGTTCTTTCTAGTTAAAAGATCTGAACACCAAAATTATTAAAAACTGAAAAGCTGCAATTAGTTTTTTTCTCTGAAGCAACCAAAATTTAAGACATTTCCAACACCAAGACAATTTAAAATCCAAATTCAAAATCTGGATTCATTCTGTTAAGAAAAGATAGTGGTACACTCCATTTACATCAACAATGTTCTTAGTACAATGCAGGGATTTTTGTTGCCAAATTAGCCTATTTAGGGTTTCACATTACTCATAATATGGGCAACTCAACATAACTCAAATAACATTTTCAGAATACACTGATTACATACACTGTTCGAAACAAATGCACAACTAATCAAGTTTCTATTATTTTGACCTACATTGTATCTGAAAATGGAGATGCGAGAGGAAAAGAGCAGCAATAGGAAAAAAATATAAAGATAAAGGAATCAGTGCTCCAGCTCTGATTCACTTCTTCAATATGAAGCCACCGCACTACTCAATAGCAGTATCTGTTGATATAACTAGACAGGACTGAACTCACTTGAACTGAAAGTGCAATGCCATAGGAAGGCTGCCTAGCATTAAATCAGACCATTGCACTGATCTCAGCCAATGTTTTGTGGATGGCAACAGCAACACAGGGTTTAGACCTGGGACTTTTACCTGAAGATGCCAGGCTTTAAACATAGTGCCTTTTGAATACAAAGCATGGACATTACTAATGAGTAATGTTTTATTAATGGTTTACTGACTAGCTACCATTTCATAACTTTCCTTCTGCTGCTTTAATAAGGAAGTATTTTGTTAGACCTAACATATTTGGGCTGCAATGTACAGACAACTATTAGACAGGAGCAAAAAGATGCAGAAAACTGTGGTTCTCTGCTGCCATCCACTGGCAGTATGTTTTTTTCAACTTAGATATACAATAGGTCTATAGTTTTTGAATAATCATTCCTTTCAGCAACCTCAGAAATCTAAATATGTCTACATGCCCTAAAATATAATCTACTCTGTAGTGCTCTAACATATCTGCAACTAAGGTGAGAAAACTGTCTTGCCAACTTGCCTGCAGTGGCTGGTTAGCACTATAATTATAAAAATAAATTATCTCATAACATATAGGTAGATCTAATTAGTTGCAAAAAGATAAAGTACCATCAAATTCATAAAAAGGGCTTTAGCTATCCTTTCCTGTTAGTTCCAGTGCAAAATAACAGTTACAACTGTTATAATAAGGAAATTGTATCAACCCCCCGTAGATATCTTCAAATTTGGGTAAGAAAGAAACTTCCATGAACTGGAATATCCAACACAGGGGTGTCAAACTGGCGGCCCATGGGTCAGATGCGTCATGCACAAGCCACACCAACCCCAGCTCCATGAAGGGAAAAATATCCCGATACGTTACGTGACGGCAACGTAATGCGACAAGTTTGACACCTGTGATCTAACAATTGCCTATTTTTTAAATATTAAGGCCTCTGATTATCATTTAGTTCTTTACACACCTGACGATTCTGATGATTACAGAAGTCCAATTTCAGCTCTCACATTTCCCTTTAAGAAGGTACATAATTTATTATATCACTAAAGCTCTTAGTCTAGTTTTTTGAGCTCCTCCGAAGACTGTCACTATGTTGTAATATCTAATTGCATAATAAGAAATATAATTGTTATCTAATTAGGAATATGCAATTCATTTAAAAATTAATGAAATTCCTTTGGAGTAGTAATTGCAGCAAAGATCTTTTTATGAAATTGAATGATATTTCACCCTTATAAAATTGCCCTTCTGATAAGATCCAGCAGAGTGGGTATACTGCAAGTCTCTTTAATCAAATAAAATTATACAAAGGGACTTTGGAAGCATCCTATCTTTGGCATGGCCCCTCCCCTCTGGAACAGCATTCCCCAAAATCCATATGGCTTCCATCTTGATGATATTCAGAAAATGGGTTTTTTCCCCAGGTCTTGGGGTAAAGAAGCTGTTGAGTTCCTTTCAGATTTTGAGTTGTTTGTATGCCTTTTTCCCTTTTGCGTACATATCACCTGTTTTTATTGTTTCTTGCTTTTAAAGTCATTTAGAGTCAGATCATCCCTATATCATGTAAATAAATAGAGTGTAAAAAAGCAAATATTAAATATAATCATATTTACTCTAAGTAACATATATTTTATTACCTTTATGTCCTGTCCCTCTCCCCTGCTTTTTTATATATGGCTGTGGGCAAGCCATTAAAATACCTAGTGCAGCTTCAGCCTGAAAAGGGTTGTATATCTGCACTTTATAACTGTACCAGAATATACTAGAAGTTATAGCAATCTTTAGAAATAGCACTTTGCACTGAGTTGTACACAGAAAATTGATCTACATGGCAACTTTAAATTCATCATCTGACTTCCCCTTTTTTATGAGCAAGTGCTTAGTCTCTACTTAACACTACATTTCAGAAAACACAGAATGGCTTCAACACTTCACCTGAAGTTGTAGTCATACCATATCTTGTCCCTGAGTTTGCCAGAGAGTGGTGAGATGGAATGGAATGGAATGGAATAACAGAACTGGAAGGGACCTTGGAGTCTTCTAGTTAGGGGATTAGGAGACTGGAGGCTAAAACATACAACGAACGATTGCAGGAACCGGGTTTGGCTAGTCTAGTAAAGAGAAGGACCAGGGGAGACGTGATAGCGGTCTTCCAATATTTAAGGGGCTGCCACAGAGAGGAAGAGGTCAAGCTATTTTCTAAAGCACCTGTAGGCCAGACAAGGAATAATGGATGGAAACTGAACAAGGAGAGATTCAACTTGGAAATAAGGGGAAACTTTCTGACAGTGAGAACAATCAACCAATGGAACAGCTTGCCCTTGGAAGTTGTGAGAGAGCCATCACTGGAGACTTTCAAGAAGAGATTGGACTGCCATTTGTCAGAAATGGTGTAGGGTCTCCCACTTGGGAGGGGAGTTGGACTAGATGACCTACAAGGTCCCTTCCAACTCTGATTATCTGTTAAATCTATTAGTCAGCCCCCTGCTCAAGAGGGAGAACCTATACCATTTCAGATAAGTGACTATCTAGTCTCTTCTTAAAAACCTCCAGTGATGAAGCAACCATGATATCTGAAGGCAAACTGTTCCACTGGTCAATTGTCCTCACTGTTAGAAAGTTTCTCCTTAATTCCAGGTTGCTTCTCTCTTTGATTGGTTTCCAACCATTGTTTCTTGTCCTGCCCTCTGGTACTTTGGAGAATAATTTGACCCCCTTTGCCTTTGTGGCAGCCCCTCAAATACTGGCATACTGCTATCATCCCTAATTCATAAACTGCACCTGACCAACAAAGCCATCAAAATAAGTGGTCTTGTGTGAGGAGAATTCTGCCAAATTATAACTTCTAATATGATGGGGAAAACTAGTAAAATATGACTGGGGTAGATAATTGTAATAATTATACTCCACCTCACTAAATGAATAGGAAATGAAATATTTTCATCCAGGCCCCCACTTTCCTTCTGGAGAGGGACTTCTCACATACCATTCAAGGCCAAGGACAACATTTGCCAGATGCTGATACCAGGGCTGTCAAACTCCCAGCCACATGTGTCACGGGCTGGCCACGCCCATGCCCACACCCAGTTTAGCAAAGGGGGGAAAAGTTCCGACATGACACCAATATGATGATGCAAGTTTGACACTCCTGGTGTAAGCAATACTGAAGGAAATTGCTCCACTTTAGTGGGCAGTTACTACTTAAAGGCAAAGGTATGCCACATCCTATAGAAAAGCTGATTATATGTTGCTCTAATTTTACAGGGAAGAAAACATTGAAGAGGGTCTCTAACCTCTATTCTTTTCTAAGCTTTTACATTATTCTGCTGTTTAAGAAAACACAAAGAGAGAAATCACACAACTGGCCTGTTGTTTATCTATTAAAAGACACTTTAGGCAGAATCATTCAATTTTACATTCATTTTAAGGAACAAGTTTTAGTGGGCTGGCATTGGCGGTTTAATACTAGTTAGAATTTTATATAAAATTTATATATAATTTGTTTCTGCAAATTGATATTCTGAAATATCAAAATATTACTTGTTATCCATAATCTTACTTTAATGAATTACAATAACCAAACTTGAGATATGGGCACCAGAATTCAAACACCTAATGAACTGTTTTTTAGCATTCACTGTGATAAAAATGAGAAGCAGGAGCAGTTTTACAAAATATATCGGGGAAGCTTTTTCAATTAACTAGAATAAACAGTTTTCTAGTCTGCACAGTACACTTGATAAAGGAGCACTCTCAGTATTCAGAAGTGGTGCACTCTAAAAAGACTAAAGTGATATTTATTTATTCATTTATATATTTAACAACCATCTTTAGTTTATATTTTCCATAGTAGCTGATGAAATGTACTAAATAAAACAAAAACATATCAAGCAGGCCAAATTAACAAAATGTTTACTTAAAATTTCAGTCAACAGCAATCTATTTTCCTAGATATAATGCGAGAATTAAAGCCCTCTTGAATTCTCAGGCTTTAGTTTGGCATCTAAAAACTAGCAAATTTCTTAACAAGTATGACCCACAAATGTCAGTCCTAGTCCATAGAAACAGATGAAGAAATCAACTCCACAAGAGGTTACTTTATTCAGATTTGCAATAATAACAAAATCTTGCATATCTGATTACAATATACCCACTAATTATTCATTAGGAAATTAGGAAATATCTGAGCCCCTTCCAAATGTTATCTGCTATGGACTTAAATTATTATTATTAAATTATTATTTATTTTAAAAATTCTTACTAAACATTATTAGATTATTATTACCGTATATACTCGAGTATAAGCCGAGTTTTTCAGCCCATTTTTTGTGCTGAAAAACCCGCCCTCGGCTTATACTCGAGTCAGGTTCCCCTCTGTGTGGGGGGGGGATTTTAACAGAGGGAAGATGTAGGGAGAAGGCAAAAGCGAGGCTGAGAAAACAACGCGAGCCGAGGTTGCTTCGGCTCCACTCAGCTTCCCTCTCTCTCTCTCTCTCTCCCCGTAATACAGTCAAGCCCTTTCCAGCACGCGGGATCCGCCCCCGCCGCTTTGTACCTTGCAAATGCAAAAACCCCAGGATTTTGCATTTGCAAGGTGCAAAGTGGCGAAGTGAGTGTGTGTGTGTGTGTCTGTCTGTCTGTGTGTGTGTGTGTGTGTGTGTGTGTCTTTCTCTCTCTCTCTTCCTCACACCAGCGCGCCTTCCTTCCACTGCTACGCATTTGGGCTGCTTTGTGCCCCCCTCCCTCCCCAGCTGAAACTGTGGACGGCTGCTCCGGAGGCGAGTGCGGTAGCTCCCATACAACAGGCAGGTAAAGGAGCCGCTCGCCGCCAAGTCGAGAAGAGCGAGAGAAGGAGGTGAGGACGTGAGGTGAGGCGCGGCCCGGCGCAGCTCTGCAAAAGGCTGCGCCTGCAATGCTGCCCCGGGCGCTGAGCGAGGCTGACTAGCGGCGCCCGGGCTGTTCGGGAGTGGGAAGCGGCTGTGCCCCTGGCCGGCCAGGGGAATGGGGACCCTGCCTGAGCGGGAGGCGGCGGCGGTGGTGGGGTCTTTCCAGTTAGGATCCAGGGGCGGCAGCCGCCCGGGCGTCCTCCTCTCGTCTTTCGGCCGACCATTTGCAGGGCTCAGCGAGTCACTCGGACTTCGGGCCAGTCTGCGCCAGGAGTTGCCCCGCCGCCGCGCACCGGGAAAGTGGTGGCCGCTCGCCTTCGCTGCAGTCGGAGCTCTTCGGGGGCGCCCCTCGTCTCTGTCTTTGATCTGTCTCTGATCGCGACTGCGATCACCTCCTGTCAGGGTGCTCGTCTGGAGGAGGCAACCCCAAGCGGCCTCTTCTTCCCCATTAATGGGCACCCAGGGCCCTCGCGAGCTTCTGTGTTGCGGGCTTCCAGCTTCGCAAAGAAACCGCCAGGCTCCCCCACCCCCTAGCCTAGCAGCAAAGAGCTGCTCCGGGGGCAGCGAGACAAAGTGCCTGGCTGCGCCGTGGCGGGAGCCTCCGGAGCAGCTCTTCGCTGCTAGGGGGGTGGGGGAGGCTGCCTGAGCCTGGCGACCCCAAGTGGCCTCTTCTTCCCCATTAACGGGTGCCCGGGGCCCCCGCGAGCTCCTGTGTTGCGCGCTTCCAGCTTCGCAAAGAAACTGCCAGGCTCCCCCACCCCCTAGCCTAGCAGCAAAGAGCTGCTCCGGGGGCAGCGAGACAAAGTGCCTGGCTGCGCCGTGGCGGGAGCCTCCGGAGCAGCTCTTCGCTGCTAGGGGGGTGGGGGAGGCTGCCTGAGCCTGGCGACCCCAAGCGGCCTCTTCTTCCCCATTAACGGGTGCCCGGGGCCCCCGCGAGCTCCTGCGTTGCGCGCTTCCAGCTTCACCAACAAACGGAGCTGCAAATCTGGTAATCGCTTGCGGAGCCTCGGCACGAACCCCCTTTCCCCGCACTCCCCCCCCCCGCACTCCTCTGGCGGCAGCAGGCGGAGAAAGCCCCACTTCCCCCTGGCTTTGATGGCACGCGTGAGTTGGCTTCCCACTCTTTTTTTTTTAACTCTCCTCTTCCTCCTCCTCCTCTCCTCTCCCCTTGTTGTCTGGTCTTCCCTAAGGAAACTCGAGGGCTCACACTTCCAGGTCTTTCTCCCTGTCTTTCTCCCTGTCAATGATCTTTTCTTCCCTTCCCTTCTCTCAGCCCCATCCTCCTTCACCTTTGTCACCACAATCCTGAACAGATGAAGTTTGTACTTCTCAAGAAAGGTTGGATGTTCCTTTTGAGGAGGGAACCTAGTGTGACATCTGTATGTTGACCTACTACTGAGCCGTGGCATGTGTGCACATGCAATGGAGGCATGAGCGAGAGCTGTGAAAGAGATGGTGGCTCTCCAAAACAGGATGCACATGCAGCACATACACATGCTTTTTTCTTGCAAGGGAGAGAGTGACTCTGTTTGGACATACAGATGATGAGGAGGAATCCAGTTTTGAAGGATTTTAACTCTTGTGTTTTAGCTTGGTTGCTGATTGAGCTAAGGTTTTTGTACTTTTAAAGTTATTGTTGATACCATATTGGTTTTGTTGCCTCTCTTTTCCACTTAAAGAGCTAGTTTACTGTTTTTCTTTGAAATAAATATTCAAAAACATTTAACCTACTGATGCCTCAATTCATGTAATTTTATTGGTATCTAGTTTTATTTTTGAAATTTACCAGTAGCTGCTGCATTTCCCACCCTCGACTTATACTCGAGTCAATAAGTTTTCCCAGTTTTTTGTGGTAAAATTGGGTGCCTCGACTTATATTCGGGTCGACTTATACTCGAGTATATACAGTAGATTTTTATCCTGCCCTTTCTTAATATATATAACAAGAGCACCAACACTTTTGTTATCCTGCTTCTTTAAAGTCCAACTTTAGTTTCTATAGATAGAACATCACACAGAATTACTGAAACTGAAATTCTGGCCACCAAAGGAGAAGAGTCATGAGGCGGGGGATGTTGGGAAAGATTGTAGTTTTTAAAGGAAGCAGCGTCAAGTTATAATAGCTTCCTAAAATGTTGTCAATGCACAGATGGCATTAAGTTCCTGGACTAATCAATTCTAAACATTACAAACTTTTTCTTATCAGATTCTGGAGTAAAGCAACCTCATTAAACACAAGCAAATATATTCTTTTAACAAATCTTGATGCATTTTTTTTTTTTAGGATTTAAAAGATATTCATAAACTTCTCACATAAAGTCTTCTTTTAAGTCCACATGCTATCTATGTAGGGCTTTAAAGCCATATAGTTATTTTAAAGGAAAGTATCTTTAGACTATGAACTTGTTAGTTTTTAGCAGCATAATACTACAACTTTCCATCTTCCTTCCATCAGTTTTGCAATATGTCTTTACGAGAGGAAGGAATCAAATGTCTTTCCTACCCTATTAAGTACTGTAATTTAATTGCCTTTCAGGGGAAAAAGTATCTTTGGGTCAACTATGACCCAGATGATTGAAAATCTCCATAGATAGTGTAGCATAGTTAAACATAAAGAATAGGCCGAACTTGCTATATTAAAAATCAGAACTACTGGACTTTTCCTTAAATATCATGCCTGCTTATATCTATTAAAATATGTATAAAATATTACTCCAAATTATTCCCTCATAACAGCCACAATCATTCATTTCCAAGAAAAATCCAGTTTTTTATTTTTAAAGCAGTAGTATAATTCTGCTAAGAAAACAAAAATTTACAACAACTTTCTTTCAACAATAAAAAATAAATTCTACACATGGACATCAATAGATGGACAACAGCAAAATCTGACTATATTTTCTTTAAACATAAATGGAGAAGCTATTCACAAATCAAAAATAGGACTTTGTGCTAATTCTGACTCAGATCATGAACTCTTGCACAAAATATGGCTCAATATCAATCATCAAGCAAAAATATCCTAAAATGCAAAAATCAAAAATGACATATCTACTAATAAAATGAAAATGACAGAAGGAAAGAGAAAAAGAAACAGAGGAAAATATGTCCAGCTATATCTTGAGTTCCAGAGCACCAAGGAAAGACAAGGAACTATAGATGAATATTCAGATATCAAACAGAGATTACAGAAATCAAGAAATATGCAAAGGATGGGTATAGAAGAAAATGAAGGCAAAGATGTACTGATAAAAGAAGACATAAGGAAGCTCAGTTAGAACTTAACTAAATTGCAGACTGCAATCAGATAAACAGCTAAAACCTGCAAAGACCCGGAGTCCTCAAAGTCTCTAATCAATTAACTTTTGGAGATGATTTTTTTCCCCCTCCAGTTCAAGGGAAAAAGTTGTTTATCCCAGCTGGTGGGGTCCCAGAGAAGGGCCTTCTCTGCTTTGGCATCTTCCCTCTGAAACTACTTGGGCCCGATGTGATGTTGACCCCAATCAGGGGTGGGATGCTCGCAGCTCGGTCCGGTTCTATGGAACCAGTAGCTCTGAAAAGCAGCAGACATCAAACCGGTTCGGTGTCTGCTGCTCTGCCAGGGCAATTGGTTGTCCTTCATTTCCTGCTTTTTCAACCTCAACTGCTTTGAGAGGCACAGCTGAGGTTGAAAAAGCAGGAAAGAAGAGGATTTTCAAATGCTGCGCACTCTCGCACAGCATTTATCATCTGTTTGGGCAGCACAGCTGAGGTTTTTAGGAAATGGTCTCCATGCGCGCAAAACGCACACTCACCAAGGGTGAGATTCTACCTGTCAGAGAACTGGCAAATCGTGCCACTGGCTGGCCTCGCTCCACCGATTCACTCCTTACCTGGCATGTGCCATCAAACTTGCCTGCTAAATTGCTATTTTTCCTTTTTTTCCCCCAACCATCAACTGTTCTGCTGTGCCAAGAGATTTAGATTAGCTAGAAAGCAGGAAATCATTGGATTTCTTGCTTTCTAGCTAATCTAAATGCAGAGCGGAGCCAGAAGCTTCTATTATTCAGTGCAGATTCAGGTAGCAGATGGCAGAAACACAGATCTCTAAGTGAATCTGTGATTCTGTGAGCAACTCAATCTGCCTGCCTGATTTTAGGTAAAAGTTGCTCTTTTTTAAATAAAAAATTCTATATTTACATAAATATTTATAATATTTACACATAAGACATGCCCAGCCAGTCATGTGACCAAGTCACACCCACAGATAAGGCCACATCCTCAGAATTGGTGGTTAATAAATTTGAATCCCACCCCTGACCCCAATCCTATCCTTTCGTAAGTGCCTCAAGACCTGGCTCTGCCAGTTAGCTTGGGTACCAAAGAGGAGGAGTAGCTCAGTGAAGTGGCTGATTAAGGAACAGCAGGTCCCACCTTCCCTACTCTGCCCCCGTCCTCCCCACCTGTAATTGTATTTTAATGATTGGTTTTAACATTTGTGTGTGTATATGTGTATGTATGTGTATACATGAAAGCTTGTAAGCTGCCCAGAGTTATCCTGTGGTAAGATGGGCAGCCAATAAATTTTATAAATAAGTGAGTGAGTGAGTGAGTGAGTGAGTGAGTGAATGAATGAATGAATGGTATAGACAGATGACATGACCTTTTCATTTGCTTATAGTACCTAGAACATTGTTTATCTACTATCACTTTTAAATCATATTTTAGTTTCAATATAATTCAAGAGTTTTTGAAACCAGAAAGTAAGATTAAATTTCCTATGAAACCAAACAGCACTTCCATATGGATTCCCACATCCTTGCTCAAAGAATTATAGGATGAGCTATATTCTTAATGAAATTAGCTAGGAGCAAGCAAACTGCATAACATCAATTCTTTCAGACTTGCTTAATTAGATTATTCTCTTTCACAGACTTGGACTGGCACCTCAAAGCAACACGCTTCATTAAAAATGCAATACAAAATTAACAAATGAGCACAAAACATAATAAAATGCTATCAAAGCAATAATAAAAGCAGTTCCATATCAGCAGCTAGATCAATCAGGCATAATTTTAGGAATGGTACGTTCAGAATAGGGTCAGGAATTTTTGTTGTCCCTTCTCCCAAGCTAGAATCACACAATATATCTCAGTAATAAGACTATTTTGGTTTTTCATATACAGCAAAGCCATTGATTGCTATTATTGATTGCTATGATATTCGTTCCCATAAATAATGATATAGCTTTGAATTAGTCAATTTTAAGACTGGGTTTGTAAATCAAATATACATACATACCACACATGCACATAGGGTAAGGTTAAGAGCAACTCAATTTAACTCTTCTTATTCCTATTTTTCTAATTATCCTCCCCAATGTAATGTTCTGTTTCTTACTATGAAGCCAATCATTTCATTTTTTAAATTGCAACTAAGAACTGAGTTCCTAGAAAAGATAAGATAATATAATATAATATAATATAATATAATATAATATAATATAATATAATATAATATAATATAATATAATATAATATAATATAATATAATATAATATAATATAATATAATATAATATAATATAATATAATATAATATAATATAATATAATATAATATAATATAATATAATACAATATAATATTAATATAATATAATATAATATAATACAATATAGAACCAGCTAACTATATAGGAATTCGAATCCAGATTATTAATTGCTTTTAAATGACTCAATGATTCCAACTTACTTTGTACTATAAAAGGCAAAGAGTTAGAGCTAAACTAAACAGAAAAGAAATTTGGTCTACATAACAATGTAATGTTTAAATAATGAGATGCTTAGTCTCAAAATCTGGATTTAATACTAGAAACATTTTCACCATCATAAAAGAAAATTTTAGTGTTTTATTCAAGACATCAGATGATTACTGTAGAATACAAAAATTAAATAAAGACATCAAAGTTTTAGAAATTGAAATCTCAGACATTGCCTAGTCTTATGTCATTTCAAGATTTCCAAGAGTGAGAGCACCTTGGACGAGTTTCTTTTTTCATAATCAAGAAGTACCTTGAACATTTATATTTCTTCAACAATCAGGAAAAGGCCTTGTTCCAATTTCTATCATAACTTATGACACAACAACCAGTAAATATAGAGAAAACTAAGACCCCAAGTAAATGCCATCTACTCTGATCTTTTAACATACATCTGCTCTTTGTCAATTAACCAGTTTTCAAGCAAAGGGAAAGAGAAAGGAAAAGGGTGTTGGTACTTACCTGATACGCCCGTTCTCTGTGAGCTGTGAAGAGCATCCAGTTATGGGAAGGTGCTTCAGTCCCTTCTAGGAAGGCTGGGCTTAAACTTGAGGACACTTCTCCTCCTCCACAAGAGTCAGCATCCCCAGTTTTGCAAAGCCAAGGTATTGATATTCTATATGCTTAAGCCTATGGCTGGAACAGACCCCCCTACCAGATGGAATAAAAGGGAGGAGCTGGATGCTCTTCACAGTTCACAGAGAACGGGCATATCAGGTAAGTACCAACGTCCTTTCTCCCATGAGCTGTTCAGAGCATCCAGTGATGGGACATACCAAAGCTTGGCACAGTCCTAAGGGAGGGACTCCATCTGGGTTGCAGACCTAACTATCTCTGAAATAACTTGCTGCAAAACTCGCCTATCAAATGAAGCCTCAGCAGAAGCAAAGACGTCAATTTTATAATTTCTAATAAATGAAGATGGAAAAGCCCAGGTTGCAGCTCGGCAAATCTCCTCTATTGTAGCTTGGGTCGCCCATGTTTCTGTGGTGGCTGCACTCCTAGTAGAGTGAGTGGTAATGCCTTGAGGCACTGGAATCAAGTGAGAGTCACACGACTTAGCAATGGTGGCCCTTAGCCTACCTATGATAGAGGATGAAACCTTGCACCCCAGGGTGTTAGGCTGAAAGGACATGAAGAGGGCTTATGTCTTTCTGGAGGGCGCCATGCTCTATGTATATGCGTAAGGCTCTCCTTATGTTTAAGCAGTGCCATTGGTGTTCGAGCCTGTGTGATGGACCTGAGCAAAAATTTGGGAGCACCAGCTCTTGAACTCTGTGGAATGCCGAATTAACTTTTGGAATGAAGAAGGGATCTGGTCTGAGAACTACTCTATCCAAATGGAAAATGCAGAGATCTTTGAGCACCATAATGCAGCTAGTTCGGAGATTCTTCGGGCAGATGTAATTGCTATCAGGAAAACTACTTTGTAGGTTAGAAATCAAAGCATCGTGGTCCTTAGTGGCTTGAAGGGACCTGTAGTAAGGGCCAATAGTACCTTATTTAAGTCCCAAGTTGGGTATCAGTGCACTATGGGGGCCTCAAGTTCTTGGCACCATGCAGAAAACTGCGAATGAGAGGGTGATGAGATATGGAGGTAAAATCATCCCGCCACCTGTCTCCATAGAGTATTGGGTGAGTATTGGCCTTTGTTTTGGCCCTCCTGTAAAAATTCTAACGACTGCGCTACTGATGGGGAAGTGGAGTCGATCTGAACCTTCTGACGCCAACGGCAGAAGCTAAACCAGGTGGCCTCATAGATTCGGTTCGTCGAAGGACGTCGAGCCGATTGAATAGTGTGAATAACTTGAGTAGAAAGGCATTCATCTCTCAGACATTGCTGTTAAACTTCCATACGGCTAAGTTTAGCCATTGGAGGTCTGGGTGTAGCACTGGGCCTTGAGTGTAGCACTGGGCCTATGACCGATGATGGGATCCTCCACAGTGGTTGCGTCAAGAGGTTTTTCAGGTCCGCGAACCATGCTTGTCTTGGCCAATAAGGAGCCACTAATAGCAGGTCCGCTTTTTCTTCCAGCAACTTCTGAATCAATTTGGGAATCACAGGGAGGGGAGGAAAGGCGTATAGCAGTCCAGTGGACCAGTGAATCTGAGTGCATTCACGTCCTCTGCCCCCTGCGATGGGTAATGAGAAATGAATCGGGGAAGCTATGCATTGAGTGGAGAAGCAAACAAGTCGACTACCGGTTGGCCCAAGTCTAGATCTGGAGTTGTAGCTGCTGGCCATGGTAATGCCTTTGATAGCAATGGAAAGAGCCTATGAAATTAGGTGGCTGGAATACCTAGGGGCCTGCTCCCTTAAGGGGCAGGGGATCCTGGAATAACCTCCCCAATGCCTTTAGCAAATGTGTCTCCTTATTCTGTTTTGCTTTGTTATCTATTTATCTATATTTTAATAACTTAAAAATTTGTAGAATTTAAGTCAATCAAGTCAATTTTTGAATAAAGTACTTGTAATATGAAATATGGAGACCAGAACACCCCTCTTCATATCTGGCACATATATGAGGGCACAGAGGTCTGTAACTGATAATTAGATCAGTTTAGCTGCACTTATTGCCTGTGGAATCCAGCAGTTCAAGTCCTCTATCATCCAGTGGACTGGAGGCAGGGACTCCTCAGGTCCTCAAGAAAAGAAATCTTGTTGGAAACTTTCCTCACAGACAGTAACAGATACTCAGCAAATTTAACCATGCAGCCTTTAAAATGCTGGCTGCCTCGTGGCAGAATGAAAACAAAAGCAGCTATCACCGCCTGACCTGCTGAAAGCAAGCTCAGCGGGAAGGTGCAGGGGCTAATTCCCTGCCCTGAGGTGTTCTGCGGGGAAAGCCTAGTAATAAAAAGGAAAAAAGGCTGCACTTTTTAGAGAAATAAGCCTCCTTGTTTAGAAGTTTAGGGCAGCATGTCTCTGAAAGGAGAGGCTTTTAGCCTCAGGGCAGATTGGAAAGATAAGCCTCCCCGTTTATGAGGCTTTAGCCTTGGGAGGCTGGAACTGTAAAAACAAAACAAAACAAAAAAACGAGCAAAATGACTTTTGGAGGTTCCCAGGGGCTGGTTGGTGACAGAAACTATGGTATTACCTGACCTGAGAAATAAATCAGCTATATCGCCAGTGTTCTGTTCCGACCAGGAAAACAATAACACAACCTGTCTGAAGAAAGGCTGAGCTAAAACTGGGGACGCTAAGGAGGAGTCTCGTGGAGGAGGAAGAGTGTTCTCAAGTTTAAGCCCAGCCTTCCTAGAAGGGACTGAAGCACCTTCCATCACTGGATGTTCTGAACAGCTCATGGGAGAAATTTTGTTTTGCTGGACCCCTAAGTAAAGGCCACTTCTCCATAAAAAGATGTGATGGAATGTAATATGAATTCCCAGAAGGGCAAAGAGGCAATGAAACATAGAAATTTTGGTCAAGAGGAAGAGAGTTAAGAAGGCTCCTCCGCAGCTATTCCCAGAGTGTATCTATAATGATACAAATAGTTGCTTTAATTTGGCACGGGTTCTGTCTACAGATGAGGAACAATAAAGGAAACTGCTTTTTAGTAACTCTCCCATGCCTTTCTTGGTTCCTGGACCTTGACAAAAGCCCTCATTAACACCTCAGCCTGATCACCAAATTATTCAGAATGCAAATACTGCAGAATTTAAGTTTATGTCTCCTCCTAATATTATACAATGTATATTTATTATTGTGATTTTGAAGCACAAATGTTAAATGGCTAAAGATTATAACTCCAAAATGGTGGCAATAAGGCAATGCACTTTCCAGAACAACTTTCCCCAACGTGGTTCCCATTGATATTTTAATACTACAATTCCCAGAATTTCTAGCCAGCACAAGCAATTGAGCACTGAGAAGGAATGCATTATTTATTTACGACCTTTCTTCTATTTTGTTCTTATCCATCAATGGTTGTTTGATCCACTGGTTGACTAGCCTTTGTCCTTGAGGTGTTCTGCATTTGTTTAACAATCCAGCCAGTGAATGTGTTCCTTGGACAAATTCTGAAGAATCCTGAGGAGAAAAAGAGAAAGATGTATGTTGTGAAAGAAGGCACTTTTGTGTCATAAAAAAACAAAAAGTCTTTACTTCAAATTAAAGGAAGAGAGGAAGCTGAGAATGCTAGTCTTCATGTTTTCAGAAATGGTGATCAAAGCATTGCTTCTTTGTTCCAAGATGGTATATGTGAAATCTGATTCCTTAATACGTACTGGCTACCAAATAATTCTCTTTGCAATCTCTGTGCAGTCTGCTATTTTAACTCTAATCTTTAATCATAACACTGGGCATCATTTTGCCCTTTTCTTCTTTTTCTTCTTCTACTTCTATCATTGTTTTCTTCAGTTTAAGGAATTCACGAACCTGCTTGTAAAAAATCAAGGCACAATGGTTCGTTCTAGGAATTGTTCATCAATTAATAAAAAGAAGCTTCCTTTATAAAACCCTGACCACTGCTGTCTACAAAATGTACAAAATTCACATTCTGATCTTAGAGCAAAGCAATCCATTTTCCATAGTTCTCCCTTAGCTGAATTTTTTTTCTCTCCTGTTTTAAGTGGTTTATTATTCAGATTAGGGAGTATTAAAAACAACTGCATTTCTGGCCATTTCATAAAAAAGGAGAGAATAAAAAATTAACATTCTACTATCTTGTATGTCTGAAAACCTCAAATGTTTGAACTTATTTCAAGACAAAACTACAAACAAAATGTCTAATAGACTATTCTAAAGTGGATTTTCTCAGCTCAGAAAAAAAAATGCTGACCTTGTTTAAACCCTTCAGAAAATAACAGGAAGAATGGCAACAGAAGATAATGTTACATATTTTGTATTTCAATATTTTTTCTTTTAAGTACAGTAGACAAATTAAATTTGTCAACAATTTCATAAATTGTAGCCAACCCATTAAAGACATCACAAGAATAGATAAACAGAACAGAGATTAAATATAGCATTCCAGGAGAAAAAAAGACAAAGGGTAAAATTTTCCTTTCCATGCTTATTTGAAAAAATATACTATATCTATTTAAAAAAAAAAAAAATCAAAAGCCACCTTAATGGAAGTCAAAACATAATCTATTTTTAAAATGAATAAAATCATGTAAAGCTTTCAAATAAACATTCAAAGGCTTCCCAGGGGTGCATATGCTAATGTCAATATGACTCTAAAAGAGGGGAGTCAAACTGAAGGCCCGGGGGCCACATCTGGCCCACAGAGGGCTTAGATCTAGCCTGCAGGACCACTCTGGAAACAGTGAGGGACTGGCCCATAGTGCCTCTGCCAATGAAAACAGAGCTTGGGAGGGCTGCACATGGCCCTCCCAGGCTCCTTTTTCGGCCATAATAGCCTCCTGCAGCCCTCTGCCAGTGAAAATGGAGCCTGGGGAGGCTGTTGTGGCTGAAAACGGAGCCCAGACAGATTGCACGCGCCCTGAGCTCAGTTTTTGCTAGCAGAGGGCTACAGGACGCCGTCACAGCCAAAAATGGAGCCTCAACAAGTGACACTGAGCTGGCCATGCCCGCCCTGCCTGTGCCCATCCCGGCCATGTCCCCATGAGATCAAACACAACTCTGATGCAGCCCTCAATGAAATCGAGTTTGATACCCCTGCTCTAAAATGTATCTGATAATTTCATGATTGACTTTTATAATTAGCCTCTGCCTAACGAAGGTAAGTTTAGATAGTTCTCAACTTATGAACGGCCACTTTGTGACCATTTGAAGTTACAACAGACCCTCAAAAAACTATTTATAACTTGTCTCAAAGTTACAGTGGGCACAGCACCCCTATAGTAATGTAAACAAAATTCAGGAACTTGGTAATTCACCAACCCTTACAATCAACCTCAGGGACGCTGCAGCAGCCGCCTTTCTATCTCCCCCCATCACATCTCACCTTGCTGATCCCTTAAGCCTTGGAGAATTTTCAGAATTCTGACTACCAGAGTACAATGTCAACTCAGGTGTCTGACTTGATACAGACAAAGGCTCTCAATATAAGCTTATTGTGTTTTTCCGTATAATCTAGAAATGGCTGGATGGCTGAAGCTAAAGTAAGCCTTATCTATAGTCTTATTTTACAGAAATAAGACTTGTTAACCAAATTTCGATTCCAAGGAAGTGAAAGGATATTTCTTCCAAACAGCACAATGGAAAAAATTTAACAAATGATGACAACTTCTCCCATGTAGTAAATAATATGAGAAAAACACACAGCAGGGTTGCCGTTGTTCTCCATATCATTAATGTTGGAAAGAAGATCAGTGCTCTAAGTGGTTCTTTCTAAAGTAAAGAGGAGCATAAATCCATTTGGCTCAGAGAACAAGCTACATATAAAAATCAAGCTAATTTATATAAATCTTGAATGGAAAACTACCTAAGAACTCTAAGCAAATTACTACACTCCTTTAATGTTCTTAATGACTGTGTCAATAGATACCTCCTAGATTTCTCAATGTAGTGATAGAAATCAGATATAAGGGCAAGTTATATATCTTACCTGAAAAAGGTTAAGGGCTCTGACAGCAGCGTGATCCAGGGTCATATATTGATTAAGGTCAAACGTGGTAAGTTCAAACTGTCCAAAGTTAGACTCATCGTTTAACAGCTCTAAGTATTTAATCACTACAGACAGAGAAGAGATGGCAACCTGGAGAATAAAAGTTCAAAAGAAGTGTAATCACATATGTATTCAGCTGACAATTGGTTACTGGGGCATTGGTGGGACTAAATTGGAAGCAATGTGGACAATATAGAGTTTGTTCTTGAACAGCAGTTTTTCAAAATTAAATTATTGCTCAAAGACAGAAGTAGTTGCAAATGTTTCACGAGAGGTTTTTGAAAAAGTATGGGGAAATAACAGAAGGAGGATCAGATAAATATCATAGAACCATTATCAAATATTATTCTATGAAGAGAGAAGAACTTTCTATAAAAAGGGAAGAAGTTTCCATGGCATTCAACAATAATTACTTTTCTATTTTACCTATAAAATATAGATGATTTTTTTCTAGGGCAGCTTTCCATAATCCCTAATTTGCTATGGTATAATCGCCATCATTGCCAGACAGTATGGACAGTTTCTACTAGCTCAAAATGTTGGGAGCCATGCAGCAGCACAACTGAAAAATATCTCATTGGGGAAGGTTGATGTTAAAAACCTCATGAATATCATTCTATGTGAAACTGTGTGGCTGCTTTGCCATTACTACCTCTATTTAGAAACTTCTAATAAAACTTATAGCAATAAATATTAGAGGTATGTCATTTTAAAACAATAAGAACTTGCCTGAAGGTATTTCTCTGACATGCCTACATAGAATTCAACTTCATATACTCCTTCTCCAAGAAAATGATTTCTTCAGCATCATCAGGTTAAGCCAGTTCCTTCTCAAGCCCTTATGTTAAAATGGCTCCTAGTGCAGTTAGCTATTAACATCAGCCAAAAAGAGCTACTACAATCATTCAAACAGCAAGCTGTAAAATTTTGGAAAGGTTTTGGGAAAAGCCTACAGTATTTTATTAGTTCAGAACTTTTCCTTTAGATTGATGGTTATGAATGCTGTTTAAGGAGCAAACTTCATAATGTTTGTGCCTAGAGAGAAAGACAGGCATCTTTGAGCATTTATTAATTCACCCAAAAGAGGCATTCTTCCCTTCACTTGTAAACTACAATTCTAAAATAAGCATCCACGTTATCTATGAAGTGCACTGCTTGTTTATGAATCATAACCTTATAGAAATTCAACCAACGGCACACTGTTCAATTTACAAGAGTTTCCATTATTTACAAGAGTTTCCATTATTCATTCCATTCATTGAAATGTAACATGCATATATTATCAATGCAATCCAAGAGAAAAAAAAATTCATGTAGTCAGGTGTCCTTTGTGCTTAGCTTGGTTGTTTCTTGCAGACGTTTCATCATCCAAACTAGGTAACATAATCAGTGATAAAAGGAAGTCGGGTTTGCTCTTAGGTGATACTCCAGTGGCTTGTCCTGTCAGAGTTGGTGAGGGTGGTTTTGGAGCTTCTTTCATTGCAAGGTTTACTGGCAGTTCCTTGATTACAATATTGTTTACGATCAACAATTGTTGATCTGATGTAAATCTTGGAATTAATCTATGCTCATCTGGGTGCTGATTACTAGTACAGGGGAGGGAGGTGTTTTGGTCTTTTTGTTCTCTTTTTGACTTCTTTTTTGCATAGTGGGTAGGTAGATAGTGTTTATGTCTATGTGTCTATTGATGGCTAATTTTCCAGTGTGCCAAGCTTCTAGAAATTCCCTAGCATTTTTGGACTTGGCTTGGTCTGGGATGATCACAAAATCCAAATTGAAACTATAGTTAAACTTGTCTGTATGTTTTGAAATTAAAGTTTCCATCATGTCTCCTGACTGCTAGTTGGTGTTCATGGATGTGTTTTGCCAGTCTTCTGCTTGTTTGTCTTTCATAGTGGCTGTTGCAATCATTATGATGTATGTTGTTGTAGATGACTCCTGTTTTTTTCTCTGGACTCATCTACAACGTACAGTGTTGTCTGTTTCACCAGAAGCAACTGCTGTTGCTAAATGAGGACTACTTGTACTCAAGCTAGGAATTCATTTGGAGAAATGAGGAGAAAGAGAGACTAAGCCACTGAGAGACCCAAATAGGAATGACTCGTAGTTATGCTTAGAAAAATGTTTTGAAAACATGATTTACACACGGCAAAAACATGAATATGAATCTAAAAGTGTGATTAATTGTATGGTTTAAGATTGATCAGATTGTGGGAATTTCTGAAGGATGCAGAAGTTACAATGTTACTGAAGCCAGCTGTTATCTGTTTAAAACTGACACACACTTTTTTGATTTATGGCATACGTCCATACCAACTCACTCACCTGCTTATCCATTTCAGGTAACGCTGCACTAGACACGCAGTCTTTCTTTCCTGATTGCAGCAAACGGTTGAGATCTTGAACAGCATCCTTTGTTGAAAATTCAGTCTTTTTCCTGTCTGTGATCAGGATTCCTCCCCTTTGAACCACCTTTACAAATAAAATTAGGAATAATTTTATTTCAGGTTATAGGTTTAAAACATGTTTAATTGTATTCAATAAAATAAGCACAGAATATGATAGTACCTTGCAAACTTGCAAACTTTATTGAGGCACAGGCTTTTGTGAGAAGGAGCTCACTTCATCAAATACAAAAAATAGGTTCAGTATTATAAAACCTTAAAACTAGACTTATAATGGAGGGAGAAGGGAGAAAAATAAGGTGAGAAGAAAATGGGTTTATAAAAGCAGAGAGTGAAAAAAGCTATCAAAGAGGAAGATGGAGGCCTGTTCTTATTGATTAGCAAATGTAGTTAGCAAATGTAGTCATTGTCTTTATTCAGGATTTCTGTAATAGATTAGACTTTTCTCATATACTTTAATTCTATTGTATTGACAAAATTTCACTTGTTATCACCATTGCTGAGATCTGTGTGACTGGTGATGGATTGAAAGAATGTAAATGTCTCATTTACAACTGATAATATAACAACCTCCCCTTTTTTCAGTTTCTGCTATCACAGAAACTCATTAACTTCCTACTCTCCATCTTTTCCTTTTTATTCTTTAAAGTCCCTTTAAACCCATTTAAAGTCCTATAATAGCAAATCTAGGTAAGTTCCAGCTTACAAACATATGCACCAATAAAATTGCTTGTCCTGAAGGTGCTATCAGACTATTTTGTTGACATAGATTAATCCAGCTCCTTCCCCATCTGTACTATAAAATTCAGTATTTTCTTAAATGAAGTTTTATTACTTTTATTTTAAGGATTTTCACTGTCATTTATTCAAAGTGTTCTGGACAAAATCGAGTTTATGGCTAAGAGTCAACACCAATTTCACGACACATAATCAATCAATCACTATCATATGTAATCATGCAGTTATCTAATGAGACTACCAAAGAACTACAAATCACATTTTAACACTGAAGGAATAAAAAAGGAACAGCTCACATTTATTCAATCCCACACATATAATCAATTACTATTTCAATATGATACACTCAAAATTTGGTGCAGATCAAAGTTGTATGATGAGACCTAATGAGAAGCAACATACTTGCCCATCTATACATTAGTTCAAGCTGAATAAGATTGTATGTTGAAATATTATTAGCAATATAACTGAAGATCCAAATTTAACGGTGAGGCTACACTACATGCTGAAAAAATAATTGATATTATTTCAGTTAATTGATGATGTCTCCATTAATAAATTGTGTTTGACACACTGTACTGTATTTATCAGAAGAGCATCGGATTGGAAAGGCTGATGCGCAGAATGCAGAAAATAGTAAATCACAATAGAAGCCCATTTTCAAAGTGTGCCAAGAGTTATTTTCACACCTAACTGACCCACAACGGGAAAGAAGAACTTCTAAGGTACGAAGAGAGATACAAACAGCATTTGTAAGGACTAGAGCTCTTTGATCACTCAATAAATTTCATGAGTGGCATTAAAGCATTACATCATTTTCACACCAATAAAAAGCCATGGCAATGTACCACATACAAAGAGTCCTTGAATAACTAGTCCTCACTTAGTAAGTTTTCATGCAGCGACTGTTCAAAATTCAAATGGTACTGAGCAAATAAATATACAATTTGTACTCAAAAGTTATGGACATTGTAAAGCTCCTGCAGTCATGGAATGAAAAATCAGGCAGTTAGCAGTCTTCCCACCATTACAACTGAATACAGCAGCACTGCAGCTGTCTCTCTCCTCATCTCAACTACTCACCTGGCCCACCAGTATAGGCAAAGTACTGTGGCTCTGGGCTTCTCCCTACCACACCTGGGAGGCCTCAGCTAGTTACAGGACCCATCAGCATGCGTAAATTGCTGGACTTCTCTTTGTGGGTTGTTGTGGTTTTTTTGCAGCTGCTGACAAATGGATCTGTCTGTCACCCAACCTATGTGAGGTACAGCCTCCTAGAGGCCTCCTCACACCATTCTGCAAACAGGCCCCATTCTCATGGAAGGCTCCTTTTCCAAATGACACAATTTGAAGATGGAGGGAGCCTTCTGAAAGATAGCAAGAATGTCCCAGGAGGTTCTTTCTAGCCTTCCTTGATTCCTTCTAGAAATCATATTTGTCAGTTTTCTAGCCTTTTTAGTCCAGAAGCCTTCCTAGTGATTCTGAAGATGACACCTGCTTGCAGAATGGTGAAAATGACACCCACTTGCAGCCTCTGTGGGCAGCCCATGCCTTGCATGCATTGGGCATGGGTGTCAGTTGCTGCAGACAAATAGGGGAGCAAGGGGAGCAATTTCTTTTTTCCCAATTTTTTTTTATTTTTATATTATAACCTATAAAAATTTCAATTTCAGTTGAATCTTTCCTCGGTACATGTTATTTGAGAAAATAATCAAAATATTTACAGCAATAGTCATTACATTGATATTAATTCTATAGTAATAAATAATGTTTGTTTATCCATTTTAACATATCTCTCTTATAACATTGTTTCTTTTCTTACATTTCCATGTTTTCAATTTCTGTTTCTATTTTATTAGTTTATTAGTTTTTCATCTGTCCCTATTAATATCTGGTCTAATTCTTTTGATTCTTTATAAAAACCCTACATTTTGGCATCTTTCTCATATCGAGATTGCATCTGCACTTGTGGCCATCTTATATCAATCTCTTGATTACTCAGTTCTTAAGTTCCCCCTTTTTGTTCTAATATAGTGTCTTTGGAAATGACTGTATATCTTTTTCCCATAACAAAGAAAGGCATGCCAGCCCAACTGGAGATCATGTCCCTCTAAAGTTAATAGCCCTTTATACCTCAAATTAATCCATTTTTTCACCCCAGTAACCCCCCCTCTCTTTTTGGAATCTTCCACCAATTTCAGGCTTATTCTTGCTTTTTTGCCTTGCCAGATATATCTTAATATTATTTTATATAATTCTTCAAAATATTTTTTCCAGTTTTATTGGAATTGCTTGAAATATATTCTCGGTAAAATATTAGTTTTTATAGTTACTATTCTTCCTGTCAATGACAGTTGCAAGTTTTTCCATTTCTCCAAATTTGATTTAATTTGTTGCATCAGCTTACAGTAGTTATCCTCTTTAATAGTTGCACATCTTGCTACTAATTGGCTTCAAAATACTTTCCTTTCTTAGCTACCTGGTCTTCAGTTCTTTTCATTAACTCTTTTTTCTGTATGTCTGTAAGGTTTTTAACTAGTACTTTAGTTTTTTCCTTATTTATTTTCAATCCTGCAACTTCACCATATTCTTCCATGGAGCATACTCTCCTTAATGACGTATGTGATCATTTAATGACCGCAACTGGGAGAGCTGGGATTGCAGTTATTCAATTAAGCAGTCATATGATGTCTCAACAACCATTTCGTTCAATGACCAAAGATTTTGGACCAAATTATGGTCCTACATTGAGGACTTACCTGTACCACAACTGGAACAGGTAATTCCATCACTAATCAAAAAAATCATGTGGCTGAAGTGGATTTATGTCACTTCTGCCAGAGTCATTAAGCAAAACGTCTGTGGTCACTAAACAAGGCAGTGCTGGTGTCTCCATTGATTCTGTGAGGGTGGGAAGTTAAAGACTCTTTTCAAAAGTGTCTGTAGTCATGCAAACATGACTCCTTCCCTCAGGCATTATTCATTCTTTCCCTAGAACTGTATTCAGGGGCATTCAAGCTGGTGGCCCTGCTGCCTGATTAACTGAACCACACTCAGTATTTTCAAGAACATGCTAACATCCAGAGGCAGCTTCACCTCATCCACTATTTTGAGCTTACAAAAGCAAATGCTATGACAGAGTAGGGAAGGGACAGGAAAGGTGATCAGCAAAAGCCTCTACGGGAAAGCATAGATAATGTCTAAGATAAGTAGCTATTATAATCAGACAAGGCAATTATGATTCAACTGCCAGGACTACAAATCACAATGAGTGACATATCTAAGTGAGAGTCCTGCCTGGAGCTTGAAGCTTTGTCTGGAACTCAGCAGCAACTTGAAAAAAGAGCAACCTCCCTGAAACGCCACAAGTAGTGTAGGAATGTTTGGAAAAAACAAAGGTTGTATACTTCTTTAGGGACTTTGAGACTTGTTTGAATGGTGTCTTAATAGAGTATAAAGAACTAAGCATTAAAAACAAAGTTATGTAGGAACATCACCCTGCAAAGTCTGGATGGAATTCACCAAGCAATAGCCTGTTATTGGGGAAAATGTGTACTGTAATAAAGCATTGTGTATAAATTTACTACACTGTGTTGTGACCAGTCTTTGGAGAGCAAACAACTCTCAAATTCTGCTGACTAGAAGAGGGCTGTGATATGCATATATGGCAAACATGTGGCCATGGGACATTGCAATGTTTGTAAATGCCCACCAGTTGCAAAAGGCCTGAATTTCAATCACAATATTGTGGGGATGCTGTGATAGTTGTTAAGTGGAAGGACAGGTCATAAATTTGAACAATTGCTAAACAGAGTAATTGCTAAATAAGGCCTATTTGTTCAAGCTATCATGTCAAATATTTTTTCCTGGAGGATTTTTCTTCCGAGGAAAAGGAGCACTAGTAAAAGGATCAGATTCAAGAGGTGTCTTATATATTTAGTATTTTCCCACTGGAAAAAGATGCCAAGCCATGATAAGATACTACAGTGAATACAAATCTAATCTTAATGAACAGAATATGTTTATCTTCCTAATTGAATCTTCACAAAATAGCTCTGGAGGAAAAAAGCCCAGAAACATATGCCTACTTAGATGATTGGCAGTTCCAGGGTCACTTCTGTAAACTGATATATTATCAACAGTTGTACAATTTGGAGATAGCCTTAAGAGTCAGTATTAATTTAAATATTTGCCTTTTCAATTAACTGTTATTACAGACAACCAATGCCTTAGTTCCATTGTTCAGCTTTTATATATTCATTGAACCAGATGTCTTCAATTCTTCTTTGATATCTGAAAATGTGCTTATGTTGTCTTTTTGAGTTTTATGACTAGGATTCATTTTGCATTTTTGACTGTCCTGAAATACTCCTGTCTGTTTGGAAGGCCTTCAAAGTGGTTAAGTCTTAACAGCTTCTGAAGTGTGTTTTTCCCCCAGCCTTAGGCAAGTAAATAACACGCCCAACAAGCAGAAGAGTAGCCAATGGCTCCATTATACTGTGCTACACTACAGATTCCTTTTTTGACTTCACATGTGTAAACTCTGAAAAGTGTACTTTATTCCATAAAGCATGGCTAACTAAGCCACAGCTTAACAATATAAATGATTAGTCACCAATTGAAGCTTTAATATACCCATTAGTTAACCTCACTAGAGTGTGCAGATGCAAGCCTACACAAAATAATTACTGATGTTTATTAAGGGAGCACCAAGGGCTCCACAACTGAATGAGCTGCTCTGTTTTATGCCCATTTTAAGTTCATTTCCTAACCCTAACCCTAATCCTAGAGGGTTTTTCAGTTTTAAGTTCATGTAAACAATGTCTGTAGTTTCAGAATTTCCATGGCTTACCTGCCTCAGTTTCTCCATATCTCCAGCAGTCTCCCCAACTGGCAGCAAACATTCCTTTGGCCCCATTTGTATCAACAGTGCTTCAAGGTTGGAAAACTGATCATTATCTGCAAATTCAGATACTTCTAGTTTTCTTGACAGTGAATCCACATATCCTACTCCAACAACTTTCTGTCCATCAATTGAGGACATCTTGATGGCTACAACACCAGCTGAAGAGCACATATCATGGTTACTAAAAAGAGCATCCTCAAATTGAGCAAGGTTACCTGGAGAACCCTATTTGAGGAAAGAATAACACAGGAATATTAATTTCCATACAAATATAGCAATTAAACTATCAAACAATCAGGTTGGATAAAAATCATGTTTTAAAAAAAATATTAAAAAATGGCTTTTTTAATTTAAATTGGATTCTTTTGATTTTTATCAAATTTATTTTAATAAAACGCTTTTGGAGTAAAAATCTATCTAAAGATAGTTTTCTATTTAAGATGCATTAATAATTTAGTTTATTCAGCATGAAATGAAGCTTAGTTATGTAGCATGAGGCTAGATATTCTTCAATATGTACATTTTTGGTAACCATTCAATGAATCCAAGTTCTGCAAGCTGAGATAACATGTGCTGCATTGATGCATTCACACAATTTCACAGTAAACATGAGATAAATCATAAAACAAACTTCGGGAATATTCCTTTATCCCATTGTTTTGCAAATCTATATACACTACAAACTATATGATTGTTTAAAGAGAAATGCATCTGTACCACCAGGCTCTAAGTGTGAGAAGGAAGGACAAGCAATAAAAATGAAAGTGAAACCTTCTAAGCAGCTTATAAATATATTAAAGAGCACCTATCATTTCAGATCCATCATGGCAGCGCCTATTAACAGGCATCCACTCACCTGCTGCCTGCCACACCCCTCACCTTGTATTACTACTGCCGCATCACCAGCTGTCCCATTAAAGTGAATGAGACTGTTGGTAAGTCAACAGTGGGTTAGAGGAGGAGCCACTGTGGAACAGAGATGACAGTTGCTCTTTAAAATTATGATTTAAATCGAGCTGATTTAAATCAAGCCTTTTTATTAATGATTTTAATCATGATTTAAATTGACTTTATTTAAGTGGATTTGATTTAAATGAACTTGATTTAAATGAACTTGGTTTAAATCAAATCCACCCTGCAAAAGATTTGGATTTTTCTAGACTAGAAACTAGGCTAGACTAGAAAAAATATATTTCAAGTCAATAACTTTAATCAGTGTATTTTGTTCATGATCACACAGCTTAAATGTCCTCTTCACTCACTCATTTCTCTTTATCCCACAGAATGTCCCTGTCTTTAGACCCACAAATAAAGTAGTTTTGGAAAATAAGCTAAACTGTATCCTATTCAGAGATATGAGACAATTACCTAAAAGTTCCTACTTCATGATTCCTGAAAGAGAATCTCTTTTACCTATCTATTCAGTCTGTTATTTCTCATCAATTTCCATACATGACATCTTGCTGTAATGTTTGTATCTCACTTTGTGAATATGGTTCCACTCAGTTTTATACAGATACTAGCTCAATACCTGTGCTTTGCTATGAAACTATGTGGTCGGATTTAGTTTTGGGGAGGAAAAGAAAATTCTGCCTCTGCCTACCAGCATCCATCAATATTCATCTGGCTAGCATCCTGTTAGTGTGTGAGAGAGTTGAGGGCTATTTGGAAACTGAAACAGTATTTGCTGTGTGAGCAAGGAGACAGCAAGGAGCCTGGGCATGGCTTAGCTCAACTATTCTGTACTAAAGCTGCTTGCTGCTGTGAAACTAAAACTGAAACTGAAACTCCTCTCCTTTGCTTGTGTTTTGTATTTGGAACAGATTTCTTTTCAGGTGGGGAGGGAGAATAGAACTCCTTAGCATCAGAACATGTTAATAATAATATACAAAATACTAATGCTCTGATGGTCATCTCGAAAAATCCTTTCTTAGTGAGCATCTAGAATCCAAGTGCATATATGTAAAATTTCAAGTTTGTAGACTTTACGGTTCTGGAGATTTTGTGATGATGTGTGAGTGGTATTTCGCTTTTATATAGAGAGATTACTCTGTATTGCTTTAAAATATTTTGATTTTGCCATTATTTTATTCCACTGCAATATTAACAGCAGACTAGTGTGCTATTAAAGAGATAAGTATAGCAAGATTCCAAGCTTGGCTTCTTATAAACCTGTATTTGGGCTCAAATAATTTTCTACACAACAAAAAGAGCTATGCAGTCCAAATTTTGAAACTTGACTTCTTTGCCATATGTTAAATAGAATGCATGAATAAATCTTGTTTTATTTGGAATAATATTCTGAAATAACATTGCTAACATATAAAAACATACCTCTAGCAATTAAAGAACTGAATTTTGTGCAATTTTTCACAACCTGGCAATCTCTAGATATAATCCACAAATTTTATTTCACCAGATCTATAGACTGTAACATTAAGTGGGCTGCCCCAACAGAAACATCTGCAACTGCACAAGTTTTGAATTTAATTGCCAATGAAAAAGTGAAAAGTACTCAGAACTATAATCAAAGCAATATACATTTCTGAACATAATGATCACATACCTTATAGGCCAAATACCACTCAGTCTCTTTGGTGGATTTATTTCCTGCCTTGTTCTTGTATACCTCAGCCCTGTACTGACGAATCAAAAGAAGATTTCGCAAAAAATATTCAAAATTCATCTTGCTGAGTGCAACACTCTCGAGTTTCTGAGCTCCTAAAAAATAAGAAAAAATTGAAGGAATATCATTGACACATTACGATTAGAAGTTATCATTTGGTTAAAATAAGCATTATTAAATGCTATTGTTTTTGATTGGGAAATACGGTAAAAACACAATCTCTGTTAAACATACTTAAACTACAGGATGTCAGATTACAGCTCAGTTGGACAACATGAAGCCATTTGGAGGAATGCGATTCCAAAGGGCAGAAACTAAAACAGAAAAGGTCTATTTCCTTGGTTTCACTATTAGATGGTATTGCTTAATTCATAGGACCTGGAGCAAGCCATCTTTTGGAATGCATTGGACAGTATGACATTATGAGAGACATTATGGAAGACAAGCAGTCTCTCAAACTAACTAGGATCTAAGCCATGTATTTAACTATTCATTTATTCTATACATATAATACTCATTAGCAACAGTTACCTATTTAATTAGGGATTAACCTGAATAAGTTTCTTCTCGCTAATCATAATGCTTTGATTCTCTATTCAGTCAATACAAGTTAACTGTTCTTATACTTTATTATCTTTAACATGTTTTGCAGGCTTTTCTATAATTATTTTGCAGTTTTAGTGTTATTTGAAGTCTTCCCAAAGCACTAAAAACTTTTATCTGAAGGAATGCCAAATATCTAGAAAGAACACATGCATTCTGCTTTACTGTCTTTGATAAAAGTTTGATATGCAAAAGTCAACAAAAGTTTCTTCTAATATAGAAGGTAGACTTAATCAGACATAGACCAGAACATTGATTGTAAAAAGGCTATTACATCTGGATGCTATTACAGCTAAAAATTTGTAGCTGTATTTTTAGTACCAATGTACTGCTTAAAGCAGCTTTAACTTCAACTTCCAGAATTCCTCCTTCAGTCATTTTAGCTCAAGAATTCTGGGAGTTGAAGTCCACAAGTCTTAAACTTGCCAAGTTTGAAGACTCTTGGCTTAAAGTGCTGCATTAGAAACCATGAGACCAGGTGTTCAAATCCTCCCTTAGGCACAGAAGCCAGCTGGATGACTTTGAGCCAGATACACTCTCTATAAGTCTAGGAGGGCTGTTGTGGGAAAAAGAGAAAGCCATCGACTTGCCATACTAAATTTTACAAAACAAAGGTGAGATAACCTAATAAATTTGATTTGAAATAGTTCAACAGACTGATACAGAAATTTGATTTTATTCCTTTTCATACAGCCTTATTTTATTCTATGTTTATATTCCATCCAATGTATGGGCAACCAATATATTTTTTATAAATAATGAAATATGACTAGAAACTTTTAGAATTTAAAGCCCCTGTGATTGAAGGTACCAAGGACTCCTGGCCTACTCTAGTCAAAATATTACTCTGTGTAGTTACTTTACATTTCAGTCTTTAACTGATAATCTAAAAAAGAAAAAGATGGAGCAATCATGGAAAAATACAGGGAGGTTATACTATGTATGAAAAATAAGATTTAAACTCTAAAACATTATGGGTCATTATCATCAGTCAAAAACAAGACAGGCAAAAACTCTTCTGGAACACCCCGAAGTCAGCAAGCTTAAAATCAGTGTTGGGTCACTGGATCACTTCCAGAGTGGATCCACTCACTCTGGAACGCAAGGCACCTGGTTACTCTTCATCTCCAGCAACTGGATTTGGGGGGGGGGGGGGGGGTCGACTAATGACCTATAAAATACTGTCCAACTCTATTAATCTTTTGAGATTAATTTTCGTCAGCCCATCCAGACCTGTGTGGAACTAGAAATTCCACCTCCGGCTTGCTGGATAAGACAGATGGGCATTGTAATTGGGAAGGTCAGCCTACACGGACTACAACGACTTTTTCAGAAGGCTTTTCTAAAAAATTATCAGAGACTGAGCGGTTCGCGGGAGGAGCACAAAGCATGGCGTCTATTGCAGCATTCAGGTGAAATAAATCGCGAACTCCGGGAGCTCAGTTGTAACTGAGCAACCCAACCCTGTTATTATAAGCCCGCCAAGGAGAAGTCGCGAAAGCTTCTAAGTTCAACCTGATCCCAGGATCCGAATGATCACTCGTGTTTTGAAGACTTCCGTCGCCGCCAGTTTTGCATCTTCGCCATGCACCGTATAGTAGTCGCCGCGCTCAAAGAACCTCACAGTAGTTTTCGGTTTGGCAGGCAACGCCAAGACGGCGCGAATAAAGCCGTTTTCGGCACCCCAGCCTTCGGGCCAGCATCCCTCCCGTGGAGCAGAAACACAAGCATCTATGGAGGCCGCCATGCTGAAATCACCCGCCACTTCGATGCTGCTAGCAAATAATAACTATTCTCCCGCCGCCAATCCGGAAGAGTGGGGCCTATTTCGGCCACCGTAATAGTCCCACCTTCATCGCAACGCGTTCTGAGCAAAATAGGCCTTTCGGGACACCGTCTGTGATACAGCTGAAAGATGCGTCGCTATGGGGATGAGGGCGGAGATGATGTATTCTACTTTTACATAAAATTTAGTTGAAAAACGTGTTCTCTTTCCCCATTTCCTGAAGAAATGTTAAGTGTATTCTTAGAATGTTCTATTAAATATGCACAGGGCTCTATTTTAAATATTCGCATTGCAGTTCGTTAAGCACTTTTTTTAGTAGCCTTTCTAAGAGCTGGCTGTGAATCCTAGGAATTCTGATCTGAGCACGTGGACGGAGGTGGTAAAAATCCAAGAATAGCTGAAACGTCTTTCAAGCGTTTTGGGAAAAGAGAATAGAAAAGAAAATAGAACAGAATATAGAATAGAATAGAAAACAGAATAGAATAGAAAATAGAAAAGAAAAGAAAATAGAAAATAGAATAGAAACAGAACACTTTATTGGCCAAGTGTGATTGGACACACAAGGAATTTGTCTTGGTGTAAATACTCTCAGTTTACATAAAGAAAAGGTACATTAGTTAAGAATCAAGAATCATAACCTACAACACTTAATGATAGTTATAGGGTACAAACAACAATCAAATCATACTAGGAAACAGTCAATATAAATTGTAAGAATACAAGCAACAAAGTTTCAGTCCTACAATCACAATTGGGAGGGGATAGGTGATAAGGAGTGATGAGAAGATTAATAGTAATAGTAGTGTACACTTTGTAAATAGCTGAACAGTGTTGAGGGAATTATTTTGTTTAACTGATGGCTTTCGGGGAAAAAACAGTTGTGTCTAGTTGTTCTGATGTGCAGTGCTCTATAGCACCGTTTTGAGGGAAGGAGTTGAAACAGTTTATGTCCGGGATGTGACAGGTCTATAAATATTTTCACAGCCCTCTTTTTGAGTCGTGCAGTATACAGGTCCTCAATTGAAGGCAGGTGGGTAGAAATTGTTTTTTCTGCAGTCCTAATTATCCTCTGAAGTCTGTGTCTGTCCTGTTTGGTTGCAGAACCAAACCAGACAGTTATAGAGGTGCAGATGACAGACTCAATAATTCCTCTGTAGAACTGTATCAGCAGCTCCTTGAGCAGTTTGAGCTTTCTGAGTTGGCACAGAAAGAACATTCTTTGTTGTGCTTTTTTGATGTTTTTGACGTTAGGTGTCCATTTTAGGTCATGTGATATAATAGAACCTAGAAATTTGAAGGTCTCTACTGTTGATACTGTGTTGTCTAGTATTGTAAGAGGTGGTAGTATGGGAGGTTCTCCATAGAGCTGCTGCGAGCATCCAGAGTGGGAGGTGCTCCAGTCTTCAGTCTTACAGGCTGAACTATAATTTAGAAATGCTCCGCCTCCTCCACGTGACTCCACCTTAGCGTTCCCCAGTTTTAGCTCAGCCTCGCTAGAGACAGGCAGCTTAGCAGTTTGCTCCTTGGCTGATCTAGAATTCTTGATTGATATCACACCAGGTTTGATTTTTCTTGCCTTTTCTCGGTCCCTGCGCATTTGGATTGTCTTGGGATAGTGAAGGGGACGTTTGTTTACGCCCCTCAGGGGGGAGTTTGGGGGGTTTAGAGCCTTTTCGCCCTCCCCACCCCCCCACTCTGGTGCCCGCCGTTTTAAGCCGTGCTGTTTTTTTTAATAGCGGCTTGTGCTTGTGCATGATTAGCGCTTCTATTGTGCCTTCCCTTCACGAACGCAAGAGAGAGGGCGAGTTTTCCTCTCTCAGGCCCCTCGTTTTCTGCCTGCTTTTTGCTTCGGCAGCTTTTGTTGTTATCAAGGGGCTTTTTCCTTCCCTCTGCGTTTCACGCTGGTTCTGGTGGCCATTTTGAGTGCACCTCATGGCCGGCCACCATTTTCCTTCTTTCTTTTTGCTGCAAAGTTCCGGGAGGCTTGTAACAGGACCGGCTGGCCTGTTTGGAGTTCTCCTTTATTGTTAAAGGGATACTGTGGCTCTGTGCCCTGTTGTTCCTTTAAAGATCTGTTGGCTGGTTACTGCGGCTCACTCAGAGGTGAAGGAGAGGCACCTACTTCTCATGTTGTTTGGGAGGCTGTCTCAGGAGGCCAATTTCTTTATATATTTTTTCTCCTAATTTTTTCATTGTTGGTGTTTTTTTCTGATCTCAGCGCTCATTCGATCCATTGGCTTTGTATATTTTTTTGCTTTTTTTATAATTCTGCAGTTTTGTTAGACCCTTTTTGACCTTTTTTTGTTCAAAAATAAAAAATAAAAATAAAATAAATAAAAAATTTTATCAAAAGGGGGATGCAGCCCAACGTTAAGGTATCCTGCCCACTTTAGGCCGAAAGCCTAGGCGTGCCAACCACCCGTCGTTTTCAGGTGGGACAGCACAAGCCTTTCAAAGATTTTCATAACTACAGATGTTAGAGCAACTGGTCTGTAGTCATTCAGTTACTTGATGGAGGGCTTCTTTGGCACTGGGATTATGGTAGAACATTTGAAGCAGGAAGGAACATAGCACATCTCTAGTGATCTATTGAAGATTCGGGTGAAGATGGGGGCCAATTGGTCAGCACAGACTTTTAAGCAAGAAGGAGTTCTCTTGTCTGGCCCTAGTGCTTTTCCTGGCTTTGTCTGTGTAATAGATCTTGCACTTCTTTTTCTGTGATCACCAGAGGTTGTGAGCCCAGTTGTATTGAGGCCAGTTGTAGGAGACTTGGCTGTTGTTGGTGTGTTTTAGATGTGGGTTGTGAAGATAGGTGGCTGTAGTTTCTTTTCAAACCTGCAGTAAAACACATTCAGGTCATCTGCTAGTTGTTGATTTCCTTCTGCCTGGAAGGAGGTTTGCTGAAGCCAGTGATGTTTTTAAGAGTTTTCCATGTGTTTGCTAGTTCATTTGTTGAGAATTGATTATTTAACTTTTCAGAGTAGCTTCTTTTTGCTGCTCTGATCTCTCTTGTTAATATGTTTCTGGCCTGGTTGTATAGCATTTTGTCACCTTTTCTGTAGGCTTCCTCTTTGGAATGACGTAGCTGCTTAAGTTTAGCTGTGAACCAAGGTTTATTGTTACTATATATTTGCAGGTTCCTTGTTGGTACACATAAGTCTTTGCAGAAGCTAACATGATGTTACAGTATCTGTGAGCTCATCTAGGTCTGCAGAGGCATCTTCAAAAACATTCCAATTAGTGCAATCAAGGCAGGCCTGGAGTTTCAGCCTTGCCTTATCCAGCCAAGTCTTCATTGATTTAATTGTTGGTTTAATGGTTTTAAGTCTTGTCTGTAGACAGGTACAAGGTGAATCATACAGTGGTCAGAGTGTCCCACAGCTGCTCGTGGTAAAGACCTATAAGCATCTTTTACTGTTGTGTAGTATTTTTGCCTCTGGTGGGACAATTTACATGCTGGAAATATTTTGGGAGCTCTTCTCCTTAGAGCCGTTCGGACCATCCAGAGAGTAGGAGGTGCTTCAGTCTACATCGTTGAAGGCTGAGCTTAATTACTGAGGAACGCTCCACCCTCCATCACGTGGCTCCCTTGCGTTCCCCAGTTTATGCTCAGCCTTTGTGAGAATAGGCTGTGTATTTTCCACTCCTTGGCTGATTCAAGAAATTCCTTACTATTTCAGGTTTGCTTATTCTTGCCTTGGTCCTTCCTTAGCCTCTGCGCATTTGGGGTGTCGCTGTAGCAGGGGAGCGCGTTCTTGGCCCCCAGGGGGGATAAAGAGCGGGCGGCTTTCATGCTCTGGCGCCAATCCCCCCCGATTCAGTTTTTTCCTGCCGCTTCTCCACGCCGTACTCGTAGCGGCTTCATCCGATCACGCTGATAAAGCGCAGCTGGTGTTCCCCACCACCACAAATGCCAATTGCCCCAGGAAGGGGCGAATTTTGCTTGACTGCCTCTCTCGGCCTCTAAACTTGCTAGAGAGGCTTAGTCTCGCTCTGAGCGGCCCGTTAATAAAGGGATCATTGGCGGCCGCCATTTTGGGCACCGCCGCGTGCTCGGGCGCCATTTTCCTGGCCTCATTGCGGCTGCGAAGGGGCTAGTTCTATTCACAGGCTTTCCAGCCTGTCAGAACTGTTACTGGGCTGTATTGTGCCTTTAATTAAGATTAGCAACCTCGTTGGCTTTCCGCAGCAGTGCAAGGATTAGCAGCCTCTCCCTCCCGGTTGTTGCCTGGGAGCTCCAGCTGCCAGAGGCTGCATTTCCAGCCTCAGGCATTCATTTGGCGAATTGGATCTTAGTAACATCAATTTCTGGGGTCACTCTCTCCTGGGAGCGTTGAACCAGTTCCCGAATTAGATATTTGTTTAAAAAAAGAAAAAGAAAATAATAATAATAAAATAAAATATTAAATAAATAAATACATATTATATGTATATATATATTATTGATATATGATAATAATACATTACCAATGTTGATTGGATTATATATTTAATTATACGCATACGTATATAGATATATTAATAATTATAACAATAATAATATTATAGAATATATATATCTAATTTCCAAAAGGGGGCGCAGGCCAGCTGAAAGGACACCCGGCCTTTGTTGTAGGTCGAACCCTTGGCGAGCCAACCGCCTTTAGAATTTTATATACAGTCCTTTCTTCTAAAATGGCAGATGATAATTCTGCTAAAGGCCCTTCCTTGAAGGCCAGATCTAAGTCCTACCACTTGCGCAGACAGGCTAAGGAAACTTCTAAGGAAACTTCCAAGGCCTCTCAAAGAAATGCCCTAAGACGCCATAAGGCATTGGAAAAAGAATTTGACAGGCGATCTAGAGAGTCAAAACCGGTGCCTCCAGCCCTCTCTCCCTCCATTCCTTCTACTTCCAGACACACACACCCTCCTCCAGATTGCTCATCCCTCTCCAGGCGCAGCTCAGCCCAAGGGCATCAGGCCCACGGACCAACGACCAGACGGATGCCCGAAGCTACATTCATGCCCACGGCCGCTGGTCTGCGCCAGGAGGAGCCCGCCACAGTCGAGATCCCTGCTCACATGCAGGCATGGATGGAACGGGCTATCTGCCAGGGGATTGCAGAGGTTCTCCAACAGATGTCCAGGTCCATTCCCCCCTCGATGGCGCCCGAACGCGAGTCGCTATCAGTCAGGTCCTCTCCTAGATCAGACCCTCCTCATGGTCAGGTACCTTTACAGAGGGACAGCCCTCTCCCAGAAGGGGAACTGGAGGAGGCCATAGACGACCTGGATCAGTTCAGGGAGGAGGAGGAATTTGAATGGGGGTCTATGCACCATGGGGAGCCCCTATCAGAGATAGACCCTATGGAAGGGGACATGTCCAAGGACGAGAGTCTCACTCCTGATCAACCCACCTTTATGGGTCTGTTCAAGCCACACATGTTTAAATCGCTCCTATTTAAGGCCAAGAACATATCTGGTCTGTCTGTACAGTCTCCCTCTGCTCTCCCTTCCCTGGCGGAGGGACAAGAGGATGCCATTTTTAGGCAGCCCGTGGTGAAAGCAGAGGTTATTCCGGCTCCACCCATCTTTCATGACCTAGTTTCAAACCAGCTGGACTCTACAAGGGCCCCTCCTGCCCGATCCAGCCAGGACAAGAGGTTCTTCAACCTCGATTTAAGCTTCTGCAACCTGCTTAACACCCTCGAGGTAGATGAGCCCATCGTTGGCTTAGCTTCCTCCTCCTCTCCTAGTGATTCCCTGGAGGCTCTGAAACCCGAGGACAAGAGGTCCAAACTAGCCTTACGTCGGGCTCACCAAGCCGACACCTGGGCCATTAGATCGGCCACGGCCGCCTCCTTCTTCACCAGGTCTTTGATCCGGTGGCTCCGCCAACTAAGATAGCATGTCCCCCCCTAACACAAGGGCACATCAGGACATTGCCAAACTGACAGCTGCAGAATTCTCGGCCGACACCACCTACTACGCAGTTAAGTTCTCCACCCGAGCAATAACCTTTCATGTTACAGCCCGCCGCCTGCTCTGGCTCAAACACTGGCAGGCGGATTTAAAAAACAAGGTTAAGTTGGCCACTGCCCCCATTAAGGGGGACAAACTATTTGGCACGGCCCTGGAGCCATTGCTAACCAAAACCTGAAGTAAGAAAAAATTTCTTCCTTCTCTTTTTCGGAGGTCAGAGCCAAGAGCCCCCCAACCATATCGGAGAGGTTCTTCCTGACCTTTCTACCAGTCACCTTTCCTGCCCAGGTATCCGAGACCCCCCTCCTTCTGGCCATTCCAACCCCAGGATCGAGCCAATCCGGGCGACAGGAAACAGTAGGGGCGGCAGCTGCAGGCGTCCCTTCAGGGGTTCAGGAGGGAAGCCCTTCCGGCACCCCAGATAGAACCTCCCTCCCTTCCCATCGGCAAATGCCTCAAGCATTTCGCCGACCGATGGGACTCTTCCACCTCCGATGCCTGGGTCCGGGACACCATCAGATTCAATCTCATTCTTGAATTTCAGCGTGCCCCCCCTGACTCCTTTATGGCATCTTCCCCCTCGAGGGACCCCACCAAACGCAGCTTGATGGATTCGGCTATCCATCATCTCCTCAACATACAGGCTATCCAACCCGTCCCACCATCCCAACGGAGGCAAGGTTTTTACTCCCACCTTTTCGTGGTTCCCAAATCCTCAGGTGGATGGAGGGCTATTCTAGACCTGAAACACCTTAACCGTTACCTGATCCACCACAGGTTTAAGATGCACACCCTACAGTCCATTCTACTGGACATCAGGCAGGGGGACAGGCTATTCTCTATAGACCTTTCAGAGGCGTATCTTCACATCCCAGTCCGGCCCTCCCATTCCAAATTCCTCAGGTTCTGTTTCAACCACCGCCACTTCCAATATGTGGCCCTTCCCTGGATTGGCCTCTGCCCTGAGAACCTTCACTAAGGTCCTCACTGCTCTAGCGGCCCATCTCAGGAACCTCCTGGTTCGTCTCCACTGTTACCTGGATGACATCCTCATCCTGTCTCACTCCAGACTCCAAGCAAAGAAGGATATCAGAGCTACTCTCTCTGCCCTCCAAGGCCATGGGTTCCTAGAAAACTGGCAAAAGAGCCAATTGTTACCATCTACATGGATCACCCACTTGGGGTCCGTCATTGACTCAGTTCAAGGAAAGGTTTTCCTTTCCTCAGAAAGATTCCTTAGCATCCAGGAAACCGTCAAACATATCAGATGATCAAGAAAGATAACACTTTTAGAATTGTCTAAATTACTAGGTAAACTGGTCTCATGTATCTCCATTGTTCCCTGGGCCCGTTTACACACCAGATCCCTACAGTGGTTCCTGCTCCCGTTCCAAAGGTCCGGCAGAAGCAATTCAAAGGCTACGGTCAAGGTGCCTTGAAGGGTTCTCACGTCTCTCCTCTGGTGGACCAGTCCCGCCATCAACAAGGGACATTGCTTCAAGGAGCCCCAACGCCTCACCCTCACCACAGACGCCAACCTGTCTGGATGGGGCGCTCACATCCACTCGCTCTCGACACAGGGCAGATGGTTGCAGGCAGAACGGGCATGCAGTATAAACTGGTTGGAACTCCACACCATCCACCTGGCCCTGCGCAACTTCCTCCCTCAGGTACGCGGGCGGCACGTCCTTATATTCATGGACAACATCACCGCCAAGGCTCACGTCAACTGACAAGAGGGCACCCAGTCCATATGCTTGATGAGAGAGGCCAAGCGCCTCTGCCGTTGGGCGGAGCACAATCTCCTCTCCCTCAAAGCCGAACACATCTCAGGGGACTCAAACACCCAAGCAGACTGGCTGAGCAGAACCACGGTGGACCAGTCCGAGTGGCACATCCATCCGTCACTGTTTAGGGAGGCGACCATGATGTTCGGTCTCCCGTCAGTAGACCTCTTCGCATCCCCCCTCAACACACAATTCCCAAAGTTTTTCTTGAGGTACCCCTCCCACAGGGCTGAGAATTACAATGCACTCCATTGCCCCTGGCCCACAGGGCTTCTATATGCATTCCCTCCATTAGCCCTAGTCCCCAGAGTCATCCAGAAGCTCATCTCCGAGAAAGCAGAGCTGATTCTAGTGGCCCCCTACTGGCCCAGACGCCCATGGTTTGCGGACCTCCACAACTTATCGGTGGCCCCTCCCTGGAAAATCCCCCCGAACAGGATCTCCCTTTCTCAGGGGCCCCTCCAGCACCCGGATCCTCAGTGGCTCCAGTTAGCTGTTTGGAGGTTGAGCAGGAACGTCTAAGAAAGGAGCAGTTTTCTGACCAGGTTATTGATACCATTTTAGCCGCCAGGCAGCTCTCAACAACCCGAATATACAATGCCACTTGGAATAGTTTCTGCAAGTGGTGCCATAGTTTCCAGGTCAACCCCCTTTCACCCTCTATCGCTCAAGTTTTGGAATTCCTCCAAGAAGGTCTGAGGAAAGGACTTTGAAAGGACCCTGAGTCCGGTCACAGCCCTCTCAACCGTCATCGCTTGTGACAATCTGGGTTCCCTTTCCCTCCACCCTCGCATTAGGGCATTGCTCAGAGGAGCCACTAACTTGTATCCCCCAATAGTTCACCGATACCCTACCTGGGACCTCAATAAGGTCCTCGTGTCCCTTACTAAACACCCCTTTGAGCCTCTCAGGGAATCCACACTCTAGTTTTTAACATTCAAAGTCGTGTTCCTGGTGGCCATTACTTCAGCTCGCCGAATATCGGAGATAGCAGCCTTGTTGGTGAGGAAGGACCTTTGCATCTTGCATGCCGACCTGGTGGTCCTCCGGCCGGACCCTACCTTCTTGCCCAAGGTCAACTCCACAGGGCACAGGAACTCACACTTCCAAACTTCTGCCCCAATCCCTCACGGGAAATGGAGAAGCTTTGGCACACCCTGGATGTGAGATGGGCCCTCCGCATTTACATTAAGCATACCCAGCCCTTCAGGAGGTCCGAATCCCTATTCTTTTCCTTTCAGCCCAAATCATTAGGCCACAAAGTGGCCACTGGATTAGTACTATTTCCAAAGCTTATTTGTCTCAGGCTCTGCCGGTACCCAGCGGAATAACAGCACACTCCACCAGAAGTGCAGCCACCTCGGCAGCTTGGGCCACCCAAGCTCCAATTGCTGATATTTGTCGGGCGGCCACCTGGACCTCCCCATCTCCCTTCATTAGACATTATAAGATCGACATATTTGCCTTGGTGGAGGCTTTGTTTGGTAGATGAGTCCTCCAGCAAGTCCTCAAGGAACCGCAGAGACTCCCGAACCAGACGGAGTCCCTCTCGTAGGACAGCCAAGCTTTGGTATGTCCCACTCTTTGGATGATCCGAACGGCTCTCAGGAGAATGGGTGTTGGTCCTTACCTGACACCCCATTTCTCTTGAGCCATGAGGATCATCCAGCCCCAACCTTATTATTTCACCGTCTGGTGGGGGCTTGTTTTGGCCAATGAACCTTTTAGTATAGTAAGATGAGAGCACGATCTTCTCTTTACTCTCGACTTCACATAAACTGGGGAACGCAAGGGAGCCACATGATGGAGGGTGGAGTGTTCCTCAGTAATTAAGCTCAGCCTTCAATGACACAGACTGAAGCACCTCCCACTCCCTGGATGATCCTCATGGCTCAAGAGAAATGGCATGTCAGGTAAAGACCAACACCCATTTCCTTAAATTAGCTAAGATCCTTTCCCATAGAAATCAACAGGAAACAGGAAACTCAGGATATTGCAACCTAATGCACCAAGCAACTACAAAGTGAACAAGCAGCTACTATAAAAAAAATTACTCCTACCAAGATCCCAATCTCAAGAGACAGGAACTCATCTCAAACACAGACTTCAAGGGTTCACACAAAATCAAAGGACCTGAAAGGAGATTTCCTACTCACAAGATTAGATTAATCTCAGGAATGCTGTAGGACTTCTACTTCCTAATAATAAACTGATTCTGACTTCCAATGCAGCTGACCAATCATTTTGCAGTAAAATCTCCCAGCCGGGTGTGGTGGTCTTCCATGGAAAGAATGAGGCACAAGCGTGTGTTCTCAGGATGGGAGCCCAGAATAAATTCCAGTGCTTCCTTTCATTGAGATTTTAGTACATAGTAAGCAAAATTACATTGTGGATTACAAGTTACATTGTGGATTACAATAATTAGAAATAGTACAGACTTGTTTGCAGTTGTCTGAGTTGCTTAATTGTTTCTGGTGTTTGCTTTTAATTTCCTTGCATTATCTCAGTGACCTTTATGCAGACATGTATGTATAATGCATTAGATTAATCATTACTTGAGCCCAATGCCAAAGTTTATTATTCCCACATCTCCCCTGTTTTAGTTTTTTGATGATCGCGGATGCCTCGGTAACTTTTCGCCATCTGCAACAGCAATTCTTCTTCCGTAGGCTTCATCCGACACATTCCTAAAAGTCCAAGGAGACATTGGATAATACAGCATGCACAAGGAGAAAGTATAAAAAGCAATATCACTCCAACAATTAGGTGATGAATCCATGAACCATTTGGAAACCAGGACCAAAGTGCAGACCACACGTCCAGTCCCTCACCCTCCAATTGTAATGGATTCTCCTTCAGGGTTTGTTCCATATGCTGTATAGTAGCTGTAATGTTTGGAGAATAATCCAAGATATACATGCAACAATGCGTATGAATCACAGCGCAAACTCCCCCTTGCGCAGCCAGAATAGTATCCACCGCATATCTGGTTTGAAGGACAAAGTTACTGATTTTGCCTTGCTCTTCTTCAAGCAGCCTTAGCATTTTAATGGTGTCTTTAAACATAGTAACTGTCCAATTGTTTAAACAATGCAAATCTCTATAGTTCATCATGACTCCTAAAGGAGGAATAACTCCCTTTGATATCTGTGCCCAATAGTCATGAGTTAAAACAGTGTTTACTTCCGTTGCGGAACATGCATTGCGGATATGATCAATCCCCAAAGATTTTTGAATGAAATGAGATGGGATTACTTTCCCAAAAGTGCAGACTCCTTTCCATTGTGCTGGCATGCGATCATAGGCCATCCATCCACACAGCAACCATAAATTTGCTCCCAGGAGATGACCCACCTTATTTGGCTCAGCATAGATTAATTTTGCAAAGGACTCCATTAACATAGCCAAATAAGTGGACGATGGTGCGTATTTCCCATTCGCACATTTGGGCAACCGGTTGCTGTCCTCCATGGTGGGACAACATGTAGCAGGAATATATGGGCACCCATTTTCATTGATCAAAGATGTGGCAGAAAATTTAGTGATGTTATGCACAAAATAAGTGAGATTTTTAGTTTTCACGTCATCCGGATAAACCGACTTCCATTGCTAATAACAATTGTTTTGCTGCAAAACAGATATGCCCCCAAGTAAGTCATATTCTCTACCGTCAACCATTGGAAGCACTGATGTTTTGTGAGTTGGCATGTGCATACATATCCAACAATCAGTTTTATTATGAAGGTTTGTTAGCTTCCCCATGTCCTGGATCAACATGTTTCTTTTCCATTCCCCCAAATCCATCCCCTTGCCCCTTTTGCTGATGATAAGGGTGCACACAGTGAGCAGGAACCCAAACAACTGTCCCCTCATCTTCAACAGCAGTGTATCCTCGGCCCCAAGTTATCAGCGGGACAGGTCCTCTCTGTTAAGCCTGTGTTCCCCAACCAGGGTTAAGGAGACAAGCTAAACAGAATGTGCAGCATTAGTCAGATAGGCACACAGATAAATGAGTGAGATAAGCTTGTTTGTTAACATACAGTAAAAATAACAGATACGCTTGTGCTATCAAAAATATAGTTTATTCCATTTAGAGTTTATAGCATAGTCAAAATAACAGTCCATTAGTCATGTATCATTTAGTCAGTCCATTCAAGGATATTCAGTTAGCAAAGTCCGTGTAGAATATCCTATGTCAGTTCACTTACAAATCAATCCTTTCTCTCTCCCGTTCAGTAGGGGAAAAATGCAGTCTAGAATCCATCCAGTAATTAGGGATCATAAAGCCAGAGAGAGCAAGCTGACGTTCCTTGCTTCTTTTATGGTGCTTTTGCAACCACTCCCTTAATTACATTCCTACAGTTAAAGTTGCAGACACTTTAACTAATAAACTATGATAACATATTTATTATTTTACCTAAACCAGTTAGGGTAAACAATGTTATCCCTAACACTCTCCACGTTGGATCTGGCAGTCTCCTATACCGAACTTTTGGTCTTGGCGTACCTGCAGAAGGGGAGGAAGCAAAATGCCTACTGGCTGCCGTAGCAGCAGGAGATCCTGTCATGTTTAAAAAAATTTAAGTATATAATGTAATATTAAGAATGTTTTGTATGTAAGGCAAACCATATCCATTCACTTCCCCTGTTTTTTTTTTTATATGAAGGAAAGAAACAAACCCGCAAATCTATTACAACTAGATCCCAATTGCGTGGGATCAGGTTCGGGTTAGGCAAACCACGTGGTAACGCTCCCATTGGTTGAAGGATTGCGTTGACAGCTCTCAAATCATGTAAAAATCTCCATTTTCCACTTTTCTTTTTGATAACAAACACCAGAGTGTTATATGGACTAGAAGTTGGCTCAATGTGTCCTAATTGTAGCTGCTCAGCTACCAATTGATGTAAAGCTATAAGCTTTTCCTGTGGAAGTGGCTATTGGTCAATCCAAACTGGCTGAGAGGTCAACAATTGTAATTTTTCCATTATCCAATAACAATTTTTGTGCAGAACTGTGACAGTAAATCTCTGCCCCACAAGTTTATATGCAGGGGCAACACAAGAGGTTGAATCCTTGCGGTCTCGCCAGTTGCTCTATGCAATGCCATCAACCAATGTACACTATTTCTTGCAAACTGCATACCACCCACTCCATGAACAGCCAGAGAGTCCTCAAGCGCCCATTCATTTGGCCATTACTTTTGGCATATCACAGAGACATCTGCTCCGGAATCTATAAGGCCAGAAAATGATTTTTCTTGAATTTCAGTTGTCATTTTAGGTTGGTCTGTAGTCAATTTTTTTGTCAACGCTAGCAATTCTGCAGCAACTGGAGAACTTGCCATTTCAGTGGACCCAAAACCGCCAGTTCATGGGATCCCAATTAAAGGATTCATAGGAATATATGGAAGCAATAATAACTGGGCAATAGAGTCACCGGCCATTAATGATGCAGGAGTATCAGTGTACAATTGTACCTTAATAACCCCTTTATAATCTTGATCAATAACCCCTGGAATAACAAAAAACCCTTTTTCTGATGCAGAAGACCTGGGAAGTACCAATCCCACTGTTTTTTTCTGGCAGTGGCCCGTGCAAATGAGTGTCCTCAATGTACACTTGATTAGGAAAAGTCACATCAATTGAGTTCAACATTTTTAAACCCAAACCTGCACTCCCAGTAATTGCAGGCAATGCTTTTGTGACAGCCTTGGGAGTGGGGCTAGCTGCACGCCCCAAATTTAGTTTCCCGGATTTTGGTTCTGATCAGAGCGACATTGATTTGCCCAATGAAACCCTTTTTTGCATTTCGGACAGACAGACTTCGGGCGGATGTCCTTATTTTTGCTTTTGTTAAATGCCATTCCCCCCCCCCCCCGGGCACGGCATGGGCTTTAAAATGGCCAGGCTTCCCACAATTAAAACAATTCCCTGTAGGTTTCATCCCTTTTTGTAATGCTATAGCCAAAGTCTCCATGTTGTAAGCCTGAGAATCCACCACTGCACATGCCTTTAACAGATCAGCCAGAGTAACCTCACCTCTAACCACCAAACGCTGTAAGATATGCTTGCAGTCAGCGTTTGCATTTTCAACTGCCAATTTCAGCAAAAGTTCCTTTGCTGCTTCCTCATTAGAGATTTGCCGGGTAATAGCCAATTGTAGCCTTTCCACAAAATCATTATAAGACTCAGATGCTGTTTGCTTAATTTGAGAAAAAGACCGTGCCGGGGTTCCCACATCCTGGATGCGGGACAACACCCCAAGGACAGCTGCCATAACCATGGGAAATACATGATCAGGCAAATTAGCAGCTTGATCAGCAGTGGATTCAAACAAGCTTGCCCATAGATTTGGTCTGGCGTATATAGCCCCCCCAAATTCCGTCCCCTAGTGATAGCTTCCCTTTGATATTCTGAATCAAAAACCACATACTGAGTGGAGCTCAATTTCATTCTCATTAAATCTTTCCAGTCACTAGGAATCATGCATGAGGTAGCCAAACTTATCCCTTTGTAAAGGGACTTTGAATACCATAATCTTTAACTGCTTTCTTAATTTCCCTAAGTACTGCCAAAGGAATCGGAACCCATTCAGTCTGCAGATTGCCTTGAGCATCCACTTGCCTATTAACTGGAAACAAATTCATCTGGGGAATCTCATCAGGCTCTAATTTCGCCTCATTGAAAGCCTAATGCATCATTGCTTGAACTTTTCCCATTTGTGGTTGGATTTTATCATCCACAGGCATAGGTGCTGTTGGAGATGAGAAAACATACTCCAGTTTTGGGGTTGGAGGGTGCAACACAACTCCTTTAAAAGGAGGAGGTTCTACTAAAAGAGGTTGTTGCTGGGTCTCTAAAGCAATCATAACAACCTTCCAATATATCAAAATTTCAGCTGTTGCCCGTGGTTCCTCATGAAGGATAGTTCCAATTCTCCTCCACATGTCTAACTTTAAAGAGCCTCTGTCTGAGTAACAGGGGCATTGCTGCCAGATCACTTGCAGCAGCTGTTTCACATTACCTTTTGAAAGAACTATTTGCTCCCCCCCCCCAGAGGGTTTAAAGATTAAGAAATTTGTCCTGACTAACTTCAGCAGCTCACTAACATGACATTCCTGTGGCTGAGAGAGTTTTCCCCCCATGTTCCCTGAAAAATCCTATTGTCCAGCAATAGTTAAGTACGTACTTTACCTATTCCAGGTGAGGAAACACGGAGGTCCAGACACGTACCACCTGCTGTGGATCACTTGTGGTGGTCTCCCATGGAAAGAATGAGACACAAGCGTGTGTTCTCGGGATGGGAGCCCAGAATAAATTCCAGTGCTTCCTTTTATTGAGATTTTAGTACATAGTAAGCAAAATTACATTGTGGATTACAAGTTACATTGTGGATTACAATAATTAGAAATAGTACAGACTTGTTTGCAGTTGTCTGATCTGCTTAATTGTTTCTGGTGTTTGCTTTTAATTTCCTTGCATTATCTCAGTGACCTTTAGGCAGACATGTATGTATAAAGCATTAGATTAATCATTACTTGAGCCCAATGCCAAAGTTTATTATTCCCACACCGGGAAATTTGAATCCACAAAGGAAAGAACTTTGTCTTTCCACATTACTATCAAGGCATTTCAAAGTAAGACCTGGCATATATTTGGGAGAACGTCCAATGTAATTTAGTTGCTTAAGTACACATATAATCCCAAAGCCATGGTTTGTTTTGACGATTTAAAAAAAACAAGCCACCTTGTGTTGCTTCATCCTTTGCATTAAGTAATCATGTAATTTATTGGTTTTGGGTTAATAAAATGAGTGAACCAAGGTACTGTTTATAAACGCCCTCAATTCCTCCAGCTCCCCCGGTGTCATCGGATACATCTTCGGTTTCGGGAGCGTCACCCCCGGCAGGAATTCAATGCTACAATCGGTCGACCGATGGGGGGGGGAGTTCGTCGGAAGCCTCTTCACTAAACACCTCTCTTAAGTCCCAATATTCCTTCGGGATTTTCTCCTCTCCTTCCACGTGTTCGACACCCGTAGAAGCTATTTCGGCGAGTGCCTGGGACTTCGGATGGGATTCCTCCTCCCCTTCCGGATAGGATTTCTCCTCCCCTTCCGGTGGCCGATCGGTGCGGATGCGTATCCACCCCTCTCTCCAATTTACATGGGGATTCCACTTCCGAAGCCATGGTAATCCCAATATTAGAGATTGTTCCATCCCAGGGGCCACGATAAAACACAGGGTCTCATGATGGTTTCCCATGGTCATGTCTAGGGGTTCGGTTACAAAACGTGCGGGGCAACCTCCCGCCACCGACCCATCCAGTTGGCAAAAGGATATGGGCGTTTTTAGAGTTCTCAGTCCAATGCCCATCCCCTTAACCACTTTCATGTTAATTACACACCTCGTGCACCCCGAGTCCAGTAAGGCCATCATCACTCCCTCAGTCCCCGAGGTGGGCTGTCTTAACTTTATTGGGATGGTCATGGGCCCTTGATTAGGACTTACCAGGACGTCATCTTCCGAATCGGTCTCGTTCTCGTCGAGTGGGGTTGGAGGTCCCAGCTCCTCTCCCGCCGAAAGGGCGACCTCTACAACCTCTCCTGTCTTCAGCCCGGTCTCGCGGGGTTTGGTTGAGGGGTTTTTTGGCCTTCTTCCGGGATCCCGCGCTTTCGGTGGGTTCACCTTTACTCGGCAATCCACCATCCGGTGGCCCTCCTTTCCACAACGGAAACATGCCGTGGTTTTTGCTCCTGCCGCCATCCCTCTCGGTTGGGGCCCTGAGGTCTCCCGGAGACGGGGGGGTAGCGACCTTCTCCAGGCGGGACCTCCTCTGCGTCTGTTTCTGGCTAGATCAATGTCCACCTCTTCCGCCAGCAAGTACCATGACTGTAACTCACGTGGATCCCTTCTGGAGATGCACGTGTGGTATACATCTTCATTTAAGCCATCTTTATAGGCTTCCACCAGGGCCCCCTGGGACCAACCTCGGATGTGGTGTGCCAGCTGCCTGAATTCTTGGGTGTAGTCTGCCACCGATCTCCCCCCTTGAACTAGGGTCTTCATTCTGATTCTGGCCTTTCTCTCTGCCAGAGGATCCTCAAACCTTCTCCTCAATGCAGTCATGAAAACATCGAGGGTTTGTAGTTGGGGGGAGTTATCATTGTACAAAGTCACCACCCAATCTGCTGCCATCCCTTCCAGGGTTCTGGTAACGCATCTCACTTTGGCTGCTTCAGAGGTGAACTCCCGCTCAAATTCTGCCATATAACTCCCAACTTGTACCAGGAAAAATCCCAAATCTCTTGGATTTCCTCCAAACTTTACATCTAGGGGGGGCAGGCGGCGTCTTCTAGGAGCTACTCCTATTGCTGGGGCTCCCGGGGCGGCAGCGGGCGGTTGCGCCGGCGGAGGCTGGGCAAGGGGGGTAGAGGTAGCTTGGCTTCCCCGGGCTGATCTCGCTCCCTCCTCCCTCTCATACCTTTGGGTTGTGCCGGGCTCTCCAGGAACATCCATAGAGATTTTCTTGGCTTCATCCAGCTTGCCTTCCATCTCCTCCCCTTCCTGCCAGAGCCGTCCCCTCGCACCTTTTCGTCTTACAGTGATCCTAGGAGGAGGGGGGTCTTCAGGGTCTCTCCAACCAACCCCCAACGACCATCTGGGCATCTCGGCTGGGGTTTCTTCCAGAGTCAATTCGGCCAGCAGGTCAGCCACCGACCCTTCTGGCAGTGGCATGGGCTGCCCCCCCACAGCTCCCTGCTCCTCTTCATCGCCGGTTGGAGACGACATGGGATGAAACCCCCTCGGAAGAAAAGTTGCTGTTTTCTCCGGGTGGGTTGATGCGGTAGTTTCGGAATTATGTCAGGCTGCGCTCCTTTTAGATCCCAAGAAAGAAATACTCAGACTCCATGGGTAGAGCAAAGTTATCCTTTTACTGGGAAATAAAGTGGTAGCTACAAAGCAATTCCGAAACTGAGAAATTGGCGGGTAGAATGCATATACAAAGAAATAGGTTTGTCCCCACCCCCCAAAGTTCAAATGGTTCTTCCAATTAAAACTTTTGAGACAGCTCATGTGGTCATCTTCAGATGGTGATGAGACGTCTTGTCAAATGACCTTGACATATTTTGATAAAAGTTCGCAGTTGCGCAAAAGAGGAAAAGATAGCCAGGAAACAGAAAGTTAAAGACAAGAATCCCCCCTCCCCTTGCTAGCCCAGCAAGGAATGCAAACACCTCCAGCTCTCTTCCCATATAAAATCCCCCCTCCCACCGTTGCCATGACAGCCGAGAGAAATAATGAAATAATAGCAGATAGTTTGGAAGGGGAAGATATCTTGAGGCTGACACCATGGCTGGTGGCTTATTGGACATACAACATGCAATTGCATATGCCATAAATTATTATTAAGCAAATACAATACTGTAATGTTTTAGTATATTCTGTGAAATCACTCAGTAGTTATGAATACATTATGCTGAGACAAGGGAGCTTACTTCTCTGACTTCACTGTTACAAGATGGGATTTTTTTGATTCAGTAGTGTGCCGGTGCTTGGCAAAGATTTGGAGTGAGGGTTTGGGAAACTTTTACAATGAGCTCATTGTAGGAGCTCTTGTCATTACTATTATTCAATCCATATCAAGTGGATTACTGCAACACTTGCTTCAACCAGCTGCTCTTGAAGGCTATCTAGATACTGCAGATCTTCCAAAATGCAGTGGCACAGACCAAGTACACCTAAGTACACTAATATATGGTATAGGTAGGATCTGTGATCTGCATTAGCTCTCAATATACCAAGTTGTTGGTTGTCATCTATAAAATTCTCAGTAGCATGATGCTGGATTATTTGTAGAACCACCTCCACAGTTTTTACCCATGCCACTAAGTCCTGCAAGAAACTCCAGATTCCCCCATTGAAGAATGTTATCTAATGGGATTTAGAAAGCATGCTTTTTCTGCCACAGCACTTGGCCTCTGGACTCACATCCTCCAGGACTAAATTAATCCTGACCCTTCTGTTCTGACCCTTTGTAAAGTATTGAAGACTCGGGTGTGTTTTATGGTTTGGGATCTAGAAATGTAGATGACCAGTTTTCATTGGTTTTTTCCAGGTGTATTCTTGGTAATCACTGTGTGATTTGTCTCTGTTAGTATTGTTTTTATGGGTGTTCAAAGCTGTATTTCCAAGACAGGCAGCTATATAAATTGATTTAATAATAAATTGTTGACAAAATTGTTGATAAAATTTATTGGATATTATAGCCAACTTGATTTGAACTCCATATTAGAGTACATGAGGATGTAAATTTGGCAATAGTTTGTCCTATTACTTATGAATCTTTTAGATATTGACAGGATGTATGAGAGATGCATCTGCTATTGGCTCACTAAAACTGCTAAAAGATGGAACTGTCCTGGGAGTTAAGAAAGGTGATCATGATATGTTCCATTCTATCTGTGTGTATATATGCATGTGACTTTGAGTCAGCTTTTGACTCCTGACATCAGCATGGAATAGTCTCTGCAATTTTTCTTGGCAAAATTCTTCAGCAGAGGTTTAACATTGCTTCTTTCCTATGGTTGAGAAAGAGTGCCTGCCCCAAGGCCACACAGCTAATTTTGTGTCTAAGGCAGGACCAGAACTCACAGTCTGGCAGTTGGGAGCCTAGCCATTACACCAAACTACCTAAAGGTGGAATGTACACTGCTCAAAAAAATAAAGGGAACACTTAAACAACACAATGTAACTCCAAGTCAATAACACTTCTGTGAAATCAAACTGTCCACTTAGATAGCAACACTAACTGACAATCAATTTCACATGCTATTGTGCAAATGGAATAGACAACAGGTGGAAAGCATAGGCAGTTAGCAAGACATCCCCAATAAAGGAGTGGTTCTGCATGTGGTGACCACAGACCACTTCTCAGTTCCTATGCTTTCTGGCTGATGGTTTGGTCACTTTTGAATGCTGGCGGTGCTGTCACTCTAGTGGTAGCAGGAGACGGACTCTACAACCCACGCAAGTGGCGCAGGTAGTGCAGCTCATCCAGGATGGCACATCAATGCGAGCTGTGGCAAGGTTTGCTGTATCTGTCAGCGTAGTGTCCAGAGCATGGAGGCGCTACCAGGAGACAGGCCAGTACATCAGGAGATGTGGAGGAGGCCGTAGGAGGGCAACAATCCAGCATCAGGACCGCTATCTCCGCCTTTGTGCGAGGAGGGACAGGAGGAGCACTGCCAGAGTCCTGCAAAATGACCTCCAGCGGGCCACAAATGTGCATGTGGCTGCTCAAACGGTCAGAAACAAACTCCATGAGGGTGGTATGAGGGCCCGACATCCACAGGTGGGGGTTGTGTTACAGCCCAACACCATGCAGGATGTTTGGCATTTGCCAGAAAACACCAAGATTGGCGAATTCACCACTGAGCACATGTGACAGATGTGACAGGTCTGGAGACGCCTTGGAGAACATTCTGCTGCCTGCAACATCCTCCAGCATGACTGGTTTGGTAGTGGGTCAGTAATGTGGGGTGGCATTTTAGGGGGCCGCACAGCCCTCCATGTGCTCACCAGATGTAGCCTGACTGCCATTAGGTACCAAGATGACATCCTCAGACCCCTTGTGAGACCATATGCTAATGCATTTGGCCCTGGGTCCCTCCTAATGCAAGACAATGCTAGATCTCATGTGGCTGGAGTGTGTCAGCAGTTCCTGCGAAGGCATTCATGCTATGGACTGGTCCGACCGTTCCCCAGACCTGAATCCAATTGAGCACATCTGGGACATCATGTCTCACTCCATCCACCAACGCCACGTTGCACCACAGACTGTCCAGGAGTTGGGGGATGCTTTAGTCCAGGTGTGGGAGGAGATCCCTCACGAGACCATCCACTACCTCATCACGACCATGCCCAGGCATTGTAGGGAGGTCATACAGGCACGTGGAGGCCACACACACTACTGAGCCTCATTTTGACTTGTTTTAAGGACATTACATCAAAGTTGGATCAGCCTGTAGTGTTTTTTTCCACTTTAATTTTGAGTGTAACTCCAAATCCAGACCTCCATGGGTTGCTAAATTTAATTTCCATTGATAAATTTTTGTGATTTTGTTGTCAGCATATTCAACTATGTGCATGAACAAAGTATTTAACAATATTTCATTCATTCAGATTTAGGATGTCTTATTTTTGTGTTCCTTTTATTTTTTTGAGCAGTGTATATTGATACATTTTTTTGACATTCTGTATAATTGTAGGCCAGTCTCAAATATTCAATTACTTAAAGAAGTAACTTTGCAGCTCCAAATTCATCTGAATTATATCTTTTTTTTTTACCCATTTCAGTCAGAGGCTCTGTCTTGACCTCTTCCTTGGTACTTTTAGCAAATGGCCTTTGCCAGAAACTGATGAGACACAAGTGTGGCCCTGGCCCTGGTAGTTTTCATGCATTTCTTGGCAGCTTTTAATAAATACCATCAATCATATATTTTGGACCACACCCTAAATTGATCCTTGGGAAGAATGTTTTATAATGGTTCCAATGTTTCCTGCCAGGCTATACCCAAAAGGTGATGTTAAGGAACTTTTGTTCCATATAAAGCAGGGGTGGGCAAACTACGGCCCACGGGCCACATCCGGCCCGTTGGTCTGTCCAATCCGGCTCGCCCCTGAAAAAAAATCGCTGCCGTTGGTCTGCCCAATCCGGCCTGCCCCTGAAAAAAAATAGCTGGGCGTGGCATATTGCCCCGTGCCGCATGGCCCCCAAAGCCGCAAAACAGTGCGGAGCGATCTAGGGGTAGGAAAGAAAAGAAATTTGCAAAGGCCTTGGCTGGGAGTTCGAAATCACCTTCGAGTGCGACCTCTCCAAAGGTGAGTCCCCGCCGATCCCCCTTTTTTTTCCGGGGCTTCCAGGCTTAAACTTTGCAAAGGCAAAGTTTGCAGGCTGGAGTGTCTTCCCGCCGAGGAGCGGGAAGGGTTCCGCCCAGCTCCACTGCCGCCTCCTTCCTCCCCTAACGCCCGCTGTTGTGATGCGTATTCCCGTAGACCCGAGCACCAGCAGGTGTCAGGATGCGCTCCTTTTAGATCCCAAGAAAGAAATACTCAGACTCCATGGGTAGAGCAAAGTTATCCTTTTACTGGGAAATAAAGTGGTAGCTACAAAGCAATTCCGAAACTGAGAAATTGGCAGGTAGAATGCATATACAAAGAAATAGATTTGTCCCCACCCCCCAAAGTTCAAATGATTCTTCCAATTAAAACTTTTGAGACAGCTCATGTGGTCATCTTCAGATGGTGATGAGACGTCTTGTCAAATGACCTTGACATATTTTGATAAAACCTCTTCACACCTCCCTCCACGGCCTTCCCCTGCAGTAAGATGGGAGAGAAGAACAGCGGCGCCCTCAGCGCGCCAGTGCCGGGACCTCGCAGCTGGACCAAGGCACGCTCGGTGGTGGACGTCCTGGCTGGGCGGAGCGGGCAGGTCCTGGGAGAGGCGCGCAGATGTTTTCTGCCGAGCAGGCTTCCCAAGCGCCCAGGAGGACTTGCGGTTTAACGGCAAAAGTGGCGGCGGGATGGGTGCTGGGCGGGCGGGGGGAAAGGCAGGCGAAAGCCCACACACACACACACACACCTCGTCAAGCGGTTTGCAGAGTTAGCCAGCAGTTTCTCGCAAGAGACTGAAGGCCGGTCTGCTCCCCCCAATTAGACGTTGATTCAAGAGGGAGGGTCAGCCCTACTACTAATTGGTGGTTCAAAGTTTATCCGTGGGCACCGGAGGAGTTATGTTTTGGGGGGTGGGCGTTTATTTATTTATCTTATAAGTGGCCAACTTGTGTAAGCTGAGGGGGTACATTCATACATACACACACACACAGTCGTTTATTCGTAGGGGAAGAATCTATCTATGTATGTTGTGTTTTTAATCAGAAGAATATCATGTCTGCACATTAGGCACAGTGTCTTGATTTTGCGGAGCTGTGTGCTGACCCAGCCCGTCTGTCAAATTTTAAAAGTCAATGCAGCCCCCAAGCCAAAAAGTTTGCCCACCCCTGATATAAAGGCTGTTGATCTATGTCCCAAATGCTTCCATTTTGCTTTTTACCATCTACAAATATTGATGGGAGAAAGTCATTCAACACTTGAACTAAGAAATTTTCAATGTGCTAATGACATCCCACTCTACTATTCCTTACTATCCAGTGGTAACAATCAGTACCCTAGAGCTTTACCACTACTATGCAAAACAAACTAAATCTCAACTCTATTTCCAGTTTTTTATATATCAGCAGCACTTTCATTTTACCTTTTTGATTTAAGCTTGCTCTCTCTCATCCAGCTCATGTCAAAAAAAAAAAACCCTGTTCACTTAGAAGAGCCATATATTAAAAGTAATCTGGGTACTTTGAACTCTGCAGCACAAGCCCTGACATATGGCTTCATAGAATAGAAAGAATAGTATTCTTATTGTTTAATAATTAACAAAGAATACTATAGTTGCAGCTTTTGCCAACCCTATATAACATGCTGTTGTTAAACTTTATACTTGCCTAGATACTTATCTACTGAGCAGCACAAAGATAAGGGGCAAAACCACTCTCCATGTAGGCTGGCAAATAAAGGAGACTGCCATTTCTCTTTCTGGTGCATCGTTAAAGCTTCCCAGGCATGTTGTACTACCTGCAGAGTGGCTGTTTTTTTACTCTGTTTTGTGGATGCTTCCTACGTGTCTGGCACTTCATGAGGTAGCTGCTTTGCGCTAAATGCCATTGGCGCCTTCCGGGTATTTGGGCAGGAAGGCCAGGTGCAGCTAGCAGCTGCCTCCCAAGAAATCAGGATGGCACTTTTGGTTGGCAATAGGAGCAAGAAGACAGGAAAGCTCAGCTAGGTCAACAAGAGCTGTGGAATGCAGAGAACCCAAAAGGCAAAGGGAAGGGATAGGTGAGGACCTGCCATAAGTGCAGGTGGATTGCAAAGTGCCAAATTTTGATGATATAGTCATGAAGTTGCTGCAATGTCTGTAACTACGGACGCAGATCGTAAGTCCCTTTCATTCAAATCTGTCAGACAAACAGTTGTAAATTGAGAGCTCCCTCCATTTGGAAGTATCCCATGCAAGCAAATCTTCATACCAAGAAAGAACTGATATATACATTTCAAAGTTTATTAAAATTCACCGTGTGTAAAAAAATGATTACATTTGAATATATACAAACATACACTCTTGTATTCAAAAATTACCTGGCAGTCTAGACATAAAAATTATCAGATATTTCAACAAACTTTAAGACATCCAAAAGGACATTACTAAGTTACATCAGAAATCGTGATGAAGGAATATACTAATTATGACTTAATAGAATCTTTATAGGTTCAAAATGCAATGATATGCCAGTTTAGTAGAAAGATTGCTTAAAGATTCGAACACTTTTACAAAATAGCAGTCCATGATATTATGTTCTGTCAAATTTTATACATTTACCAGTCTTCATTTCATGTTAAAGATGTTATGAGTTTAGTTCTGTATTTCATTCATTTCTTTTATCTGAAGACAAAAAAAGTTATTTCTTAATGAGTTGCCTTTTTAATAATTTCTGCCAATATAAACAACACAAATCTATCTCTGATGTGGACAGCTTTTTCTATGCCATAATTGTGCAAACAAATATGAATACATACCATCTTCAATTTTACATTAAGTATATGCAATTTAACTCATGTTTGCAAGCACAGTATAAATAAAAAACATAGATTTTAAGACTGCTACAGTAACTGTTTCACTACAGAATTATCTTATGTTGGCTTTTCACTACAAAAAAGCTTTCACAAGTTAATCATATTAAACATTCTCCCAATATTAAAAAAACTGAATAGTTATACACATGCCTGTGAACTTATACAGCAATGAAACACTGGATGTTTATTGTGTGAATTGAATCATTCTTACTGAAATATTCTTAACTATTAAAGCTAGTTTATATCTTTACAGTAGTCCACAACTTATGACCATTTATTCAGCGACTGTCTGAAATTACAACACTTGAAATGACTGACGTTATGACAATAACTGAGGTTACAGCTGTTGCAGTGCCCCCGTAGTCACATGATTTTGATCTGGGTGCTTGGCAACTTGTCTGCACTTAACAGGTTGCAAAACACCCTGTAATTGGGTGATTGTCATATGCAATCTTTCCTGCCAGCTCCCCCAGAAGAATTTTGCAGGGAAAGTTGCAAATTACTGCTATATGCCAAGAAGACTCCCTTTTGAAACTGGCTAAAAAAGATCCATGCCAAAATCTAAGCAGTATTTTCAGTCTTCAAGTAGAGAAGCGAGTCTGTTCACCTGTGGGCTGAAAATCCCTCACCCTGTTAAAATCCAAATGATATTTTCATCCAACAAGTGAAGACAGTCTCTTCTGCCTCTCCACTCAGTGGCTGAAAATCTTGCTTGGATTTCAGCATGAAGTATTTGCATTGCTTGATCAAAAAGGCAAGTTTCTTCACTCAGGGCCAAAAATCCAAGCAAGACTCCCAACTTGCACGCAGCCTGCACTAGGCCCATTAAGGTCTCCCCCACCTTCTTGAGCCACCTTGTGCTCTTTATCTGGCACTCTGTTCACTTAACCGGTAAGATCACTTAACCATGACTGGGAATGCTGGAATGTCAGTCACTGTGTGAACAACTGGGATTCCAGGGGTCTTAAGTCAAAAACTATTTGTAATTAAATATAACATTTGTATCACAGTTTAAAAAAATTACCTCAGCTTTTTCATACTTGCCCCTGTTTCTTCGGGTAAATATCTGCATGAAGAAAACAAAACAGCTCAGGTATTTTTCTATTCCAACACATTCAACAATGCAATTTAACAGAATACAAATAGAATAATCCAGAAACTATTGATTCCTATTATCCATATGACCTATTGCATAGTCACCTATAACCATTCCATATTACTCGTGAAATGTAGTCTTCAGCTCCCCTATTTGTGCTATTACAGGTTAATATCACTATTACAGGTTAATATCTCATTTTCACTTAAAGTCTGCTAATTTTGAAGAGTGGGAACACATCTGAATCTTTGGAGCTTATTGTACTGCTAGTCAGTGTAGGCTAAGGGATGGATCATCTGGTGATTTCTAGATGTTCTGAACTCCCACTGAGGTAGTTTAAATGTTTCATGGATAAACGTTTAATTCTAGCAGTCAGGAATAATTTTACAAAATATTGAGGACAGCAGATTCCCTGAACCTTTTGTGGAAAGTACTGAACTAGAGAGATCGATGGTAATATAAAATCTGTTAAAATAACTGTTTTCCAGTTTCGCGTGGCTTCGGGGCAGCAGGAATTCGCGACAGCTCGTGATTCCTGCTGTGTTAGCCGCCGAGGTACCCCCGATCCAGATGGGTCAGGGGGATATGGCTGCCCTGTAGGGACAGCTGAAGAGAGAGGGGAGTCGAACAGGGGGTTGGGGGTGTCGCAGCCCCCCCTCCCCCTCCGGAAAAACCCCTTTTTCCCAAGGCGGTGGAGCGGCGGTCAGCAATGGCCGCCACGAAGAAGCCAGCAACCGGGTAAGATTGCGCTGGAGGAAGTAAGGAGTGAAAGTGCTGTCTGAGCCGGGTCAAGTAACATCTTGCAAATTGGCTGGAACTGAGCTGTCTGAATTGCTGGAGGATACATTGTATCCCTAAGAAGATCGAAAGCGGCGGAGAAGCTGTTAAAGGGAACTTTTTTTTTTTTCTTCACTCTCCCACCCCATGGAAACAGCAGATATGTTTGGATATACTGGACATTGAAAGTGAATTGTTTTGAGAGTTTAAGCTAAGGGACAAAAGGGTTTTTGGACATTGAAAAACTTAAGAAATTGGAAAACCCTTGTTGGAGGTATGGATTTCTGATTATTTAAAATTGGTATTGCAAGTGGGAAGGGAGAGGAAAAAAAATTGGAGCAGAAGCTGAAAAAGGAGGAGATTGCCTAGAATCCCAAAGAAAGGTATATGGTAATTGGACCTCTTTGATTAAACATTAACCCCAGAAAGAGAAAGAGAAGAAGGAAGAAAAGTATTAATTTTTGGAATTTTTTTTTTTTTTGAATTATTCTTGATTAAAAATATTTGTGGTTGTTTTGGGAAAAGTTTCTTTTTTCATGATGGCATCGCTTGTGGATGAACTAAAGACTGAGTATCAAAAATATAAAAAAGAAGATACTTTGGGCAGTTTGTTTCAATTCTTAGAAATGGCGTTATGTACTTATGAAAAGTTGACTACGCAGCAGAAGGACTGGGACAAAGAAGAAAAAGAAGCCATCTTTGATGAACAATGGGTTCTTTCCGGGGAGGAGGAGAAAAAGGATAAGAAAAAGGGGATTTTAAGAATTATAAAAACAACCAAAGAAGAGAAAAATGAGCGGAAAGGTGGAGGCAAGGTTAGGAAGCAAAGGAAAGGGAGTAAGAAAAGGGAGGAAGAAAGACAAAGGGGTAAAAAGGGCAAGGAGAAGAATAAGCAAGAGAGAAAGCGGGGGAGGAGAAGCCTCAATGAGGGGAAGCAAGATCTAAAGAAAAAAAGTTTATTCAGAGACAATGGGTGAATTTAATTTAGGATAAAAGAGGGATTCTGGAGGGTACATAAGATTGTGTTTTTTATATGTGTATTTAGAGTATAAAATTTATTGTGTAATTTTAGAATCTTTTAAACAGAATCCCAAGAAAAATTGTTATATGAAGTACTTTTAAGTTAGGGTAATGAGTTAAAGATGTCACTCCAGTTAGTGTATAGGAGAAGTATAGTAAAAGAAAAAAGATGAATGGATAGTTGGAAATAGAACAGACAAAGAATGTTATTGAAAATGGAAATAAGATTTGGAAGGATATATAAAGGTTTTGTTATTTTTTTTTTTTTGTATATTGATAAAAGGCAATAACATTTTAATCAATATGAAATAATTTGGATGAAAAGGAGAAGCTGGAATAAGATATGAAGTTAAATAGATAAAGTATTGGTTTGTTCTTTAATTATTATTATTTTTTTAGGAAAGAATTTATAAGCTGTTATGCCTTGATTGTTTATGCACTGTTTTTGTAAAACTGATAAAATTGGTTTATATATATAAAAAAGAAAATGATAATAAGATATGGAAGGATATATAAAGTGAATATGATGTTTGAATTTGTGTCTGTGTAAAGAGTTTCAACCCGGGATCAGGCAGCCTTCAGAAAAGATGTTTTAGTTTTGTTTATGTTTTGTGTTTTGTATGTTTATGAAAGGCAATAAAATTTTAATAAGCAAGAAATATAATTTGGATAAAAGGAGAAGTTTGGATAAGATATGAAGTTAAATAGATAATGTAAATATTGATATTACAATTTGGAGTTATGTTCTATTGGCTTTCTTCTTTAATTATTATTATTATTATTATTTTTAGAAAAGATTCTTCAAGTTGTTATGCCTGGATTGTGTATTGTTTTTTGTAAAATTAATAAAATTTGTTTTAAAAAATAACTAAAAAAATACAAAACTAAAATATAACAAGACTAAAATAAAATTACACATTGCATAAAACCTCATCCACCCCAATGTTATAAAGAATCGTGGCATATGAAATGAGTGTTTTTTGCTGGCTTTAAATAGCTGTTCAAATTCCCTGAATAGCTCCTATAGTTTAGCTTCTATGGCAGGAATGTTCTATCACTAACATAAATAGTAATACCATAGCAGAAAGAACTGTAGTGAAAACTTTTTAAAACTTATCATAAATTTATCTTACATCTTTATTTGTCCAGACTGGCTTATTAGTTTCAAACATTACTACCCCATAAGAATGCCATACAGGCAGTCCTCGACTTACAACCATTCATTTAGTGACTGTTAAAAGTTACAATAGCACTGAAAAAAGTGACAATCTTTTTCTCACCTATGACCGTTGCAGCATCCCCGTGGTCATGTGATCAAAATTCGGATGCTTGGCAACTGGTTCATATTTATGACTATTGCAATGTTCCAGGGTTATCTGATCATTTTTTTATGACTTCTGACAAGCAGTCAATGGACAAGCCAGATTCATTTAATAACCATGTTACTAACTTAACTGCAATGATTCACTTTACTGTGGCAAAGAAGATTATAAAATGGGGGAAACTTCACTGAACTGTTTTGCTTATCAACAAAATTTTTGGGTAATTGTGGTCCTTGAAGACTACCTGTATTTATTTTAGATATAATAAATGATGTCTAATAGCCAACATACCTATCAATAGTTTCTTCCACCAATATCTATAGAGATGAAAAAGTCAATGACATACCTGGGGTTTTGATATTCAGTTTTACAAAGTCCTAAGTAGCTGTTGATTGTCAGTTTTAACAATACAGGATTTATGGTTTATCATGGACTGACTGAATGGCCCAGGGGAGAAATGGAAGGTTCAAGGGTTGTCTAAAACAGTAGTATTTATGTTTATCTACCCTAGGATACTTTTTATTTGAGCATCAGAATTAAGATCTTCTAAATAAGAAAAACATACCAGTACAAGAATACCAGCCACTATTGCCAGGACTACAACCACAATTACAGCAATAACTCCAGGAGTCAAACGTTTCATTGTAAACTCGGGTGCTTTGTCATCAACATAATATATTACTGTGTTCTCCAATTTAAGAGGTTTTTCTGCAACAGTAGTAATGATTGGGTCCTCTTTGACCTGAAAGACCAGGAACATGAATTATTCATTTTTTTAAAAAATACAACTACTGAAATAGAGCATAAATTCATGCCAATAATTCCACTTTACTTTCCTTTAAAAGCTCCACATACTTACATCTTTCTCAAAATAATATGCTACATCAGCTATATCCACATCAGTATTTCCTTTTTCTGAAGCATTTTGTTTGAGATGGACAATAATTAAAGGTTTTTCATACTGAAAGAAAAAAAAACTTCCTTCACATAAAATCATGTTATCAAGTTTAAACATAATTTTTCTGTTTTATTTTCAGTAGTTAATCAGGCCTTTTAAACCCCTATTTCATAAATAGTTCAAAATTTCAATTAAATTAACAAAATATTTTAGATGAAGTCTTGATATAGTACAATTACATATTCAGAATGGACATTGCCCCTTTAATCAGGATAGATTCTAAACCTTCAAAAGTAAAATTTATATTCCCCCATGAAAGAACCCAAAGTAATATTTCCAGGAAAATATCTAATAACTCTTATACATACCTTAACAATTATGTGCTTTTCATCCAAAAGGTAACGGTCCTTAAAGTTTTTTCCAATAGTACTGGGAATTAAGGAAAGAAATTAAGAAACTCTGAAAGATCTTTATGACACAATTTACTACTGAAACCCATATCAATCCCTCCATCACTATCCCCCTATGAAAACTAGCTGGATAGTAGTTTTGAGCAACTTGGTTATTTTATACTTCAATACATAAGCTAAGCAGAGGTGGTATTCAGCAGATTCTGACTAGTTCTGAAGAACTAGTAGCAGAAATTTTGAGTAGTTCGGAGAACCCCACCATTGGAGCTATAGTTTAATAAATCAGAATGTTAACAAAATTAGCATAAGAAGTCCATTTGCTCATGTTTTGTCTATTTCTTTGCAAGGTTAGATAAGTGAGCCAGGGAAAAGATAGCCTCCAGGGCTGACATATATAGTATCTGAACCCAGTTTATTCTATGCTTTATTAGACACAAAAGGTTTGAATAATGACAGATGCCAACTAATTTTATATTTTTTATGATCTCTTGTTTTGGTGTAAGACATCATAATCTTGTAATTAGGAATCATGCACAGCACATTGTGTCAAACATTTTATTTTTAACTACATTGTGAAAATTATCTATTAAATTGCTACACTTAAGTAGACAGTGATAATTACCAAGATATACCTTTCAATAGCAGCTTTGTCTAAGTCTGTATTACTGTCAGGATATTTTGCTTCAATAATAATCCAGCTGAAAATAAAATATAAAACATTAATCACAAGGTTAAGAAATAGGGCACTCAACTTATGCATTTCTAATTTTTGGTCTTAATTTGTATAAACTATTAAAATGTTACTAATTGATGTTTTAACCTTAAAGTAGAATGGTACAACAAATCTCAAAACAAATTCAATTTTAAATCAGGAGGTTTACCTTGTCCTTACTACTTCTTGGCATGCAATGTTTTGATCACTCTTGTCAGTTCTTCGCACTCCAGCACTGTTTACACACCAACAGGTCTTTGTTCCATTGCATTGTTTAGGTTTGAAGAAGCCATCTGCATCACATTCTGGATCATATATGCCATCATTGTCTACATATGCATGTTCTGGTCTTTTGCTTCTACCTGTTTTTAAGCCAGTCACTTCTGCTTTCATCAATAGGCATTTTGAAGTCACTAAAAGATAATAAAAACAGTCAAGAGTAACTGGATCATGTTAACCTAAATATTTTTGTCAGAAAGCAGCGGAAATAGGTGAAATTTGTTCAGTTCTTATACTTACATGTCTGACAGTTCACTGTGATATCAAATCCAATTGATTTACACTGGCATGCACCATTAAAAATAGAACAATTCGTTGTCCGTTTGTTCTTCTCACATTTACATCCTTCTGTAATATTCAAACCAAATAATTACAAAATAGCCCTTTGAATTCTGCACCAAATAGATAACTATCTCTATTTTTTGTAGTAGATACCTACAAAATCATCCTACTTCAGTGAAAAATGCCAAAAGAAAATTCAAATTAATTACACTTTGGAATTCTTACTCTGTAATAACTAATACCATATACCATATATGAAATTTTCTCTATATTGCAACTCCATAAAGATTCTTGAATTGGCTTTAAAGAAGAGCATATATCTGCTATTCTAGATAACATTTTTATGTATCATGTTCATCATTATAGATATCTTTAAATGATAAACTCAGAGAAAAAATCTCAAAAATATTAACTTTGATATTGTTTCAGTTAAAAATATAATTCCAATTCAAATCAAAGGTCTCAGGGATTGCCAAAGCTGCTACTTTTAACATTTATTCTGTAGACCTCTTCTGAAGAGTAACTGTTATCTCTACACACTTTAAACTCGTAGTTCAGAGCCCATAATATCTGGTTCTTCAAAAACTAGTAGTACAGTATATAGGTAAACCTCTTTCTCAAATGTAGCATACCTTTCTCCTATTAAAGTAGTATTTAAAAAAAAATCAGCTGAAAACTCCCAACTCCCAAAAAAATCAGCTGAAAACTCTCTACCCACTTCAGTGAAAAAAAATTACCTGGGAAGGAACAGCAAAGTGTATTTTAGTGTTTAACAGGCATTAGAAGTTTTAACTTCCTTTTAAAACCAGTTTCATTTTCTGATAATCGGCTCTAGAAAAGTATATTCTTTTTGGACATATACAAAACCAAAACTATCCTGTTACCATTTGGTAAGAACATGTGTACATGCTTAAATGAAAGAAAAAAATCCCAAGATTTGGGCGGGGGGGGGGGGGGGGAGAGGAAGCAATGGTGGTTTCTACAGGTTAGCTTCCAATCATAAAAAAAAAAGGACTCCATGTTGTATTTGACTGTAACTATGTAGTCACAACCATGCTTTCTCAACTATGCAAAAATGCTTTCTTCTGGGAGATTTTGTGACTTCATAATTGATCCTATAACCCTAATATTCTCTGGTTATCCAAGCATTAACCAGACAATCCCAAGTTCTGACAAGGTTAAGCAGAAACCATCTACTTTTCAGTCATTTATATACTTAAACATAGCAATAGCACTTCAACTTATATACCACTTTGCAGTGCTTTACAGCCAGCCCTTTCTAAGCTGTTTATAGAATCAGCATATTGCCCCCAACAATCTGGGTTCTCATTTTATGACCCTGGAAGGGTGGAAGGCTAAGTCAATCTTGAGCCTGGTGAGATTCGAACTGCCAAACTGCAGGTAACCACTGCACCACCACAGCCCATAGATGTTTTTTCATTCTCATTTAAGCATGACACAAGCATGCCCTTCTGAAAACATCCTTATTCTGCCTTGGACTCTGCCTTTATATTCTCCCCAAACCATGAATGAAACAGCGTTGTCTGCTGCACCAGTATTAAAACAATGTTTCACTCCTTATTCTGAAACCAAGTTGTATAAAAGCTTCTAGGCTTGTCATCGATTACCTTGGAGAAGTCAGATGACTCCAGCAGCTTAAAACAGACACAAACCATGAAAAATGGAGACAGCAAACTACACCAGTATAGCCTTGAACCAACTTAAGATGAATGGCTAGAATTTCAACACAAAAGTAGGGAAACACTTTAAGAAAACTTTAAAAGAGCTCAGATAATGCAAAGCTACTATATTCGAGGCTTTGCAAACCAGTAAACGACACAGAACCTTCCATTTTAGCTGAGAGTTAAGATGGAGTTGCCACTGATCTACATCTAATACTATTATTGATACATGGGACACTTTGTCTATTTACACTGATTTTTTTAAAAAAATCTGCCTGGATTTAGTTTAATTAAAAATTAAGCATGTTAAGAGTTCTGCCAGTCTTTTTTTCTTTTTTTTTTTGCGAGTAAATCCACGAAGGAAGGTTACGGCTAAGTTTATTAAGTTAATTTCTTAAGATGATTCTAAAACGAATCTAATTTTTAAATTATTTAAGATAGAAAGTCTCCATCCCTCGGAGAAAAGTGATACGGAAAGTTTCGTGCCGAAGGAAAGTTTGGGGACTCCAAATGAGTCCCCCCCCCTCCTCCTCCAGGGACGACTGGAATTGCCCGAGCGCCATGGCTGTGCAGGGCGTTGGCTCCACGCGTCTGCCTCCAATTCTCCGGGAGTCTCCAGGGACAACCTGTTTCGAACTGGCTCCAACCCGCCCCAGAAATCGCGGTCAAAAAAGTCCGGCCACCGCTATTCCTGTCCACCGACATGAAAGCAACCTACCCCTTCCTCCACGTGAAGGATGGGAATCTCGACGAGGTGCCATTTTGTGCGGGGTTCCACTTCCCTAAGGCGTTGCCCTCGCACGCAAGAAAATTAGGAGCTGAAAGAGAAAAGTCAGGAAAACCCGCCGGAGGAAGACAAACCTTGGCTCCACACGGTAGCGGCGAGCGCCAAAAGTGCTCCCAGGAGGAAAGCAACCCTAGAAGGAAATCCCATCGTCCGCGGTGTCAGAAACCAGGGAGACGGCAACACTAATAGGTGCTGGCGACGCTCCGGTCTCTGCGTCTTCGCTTCACCCTTTCCTCCCCTTTTCTCTCAAGCTGCTCAGCAAGTTCCGCAGGAAAACTGAGCTCCTTTCAGCCGGCCGCGCCCGCCTCCTCAGGTTGCACCTGGTTTCCCACACACACACCTCGCCTCAGCACCTGCGCCGCTCGTACCAACACTCCGAAGGTGAACCTGCGAATCTCGTTGGCTCCGAGCTCTTATAGCTCACAACGCCACTTGTACGAAACTGGGAGCGGCCGACGGGCGGGGTTTGTGCAACAGAGCGACGAGGACTCACCTGCTTGCCCGACTAGCCATATATAGACTTTTCCGGTGAAATACATTGAGGGAAGGAGGTGATACAATGTTTTTAGGCGAGGCGGTTTGAATATTCTAAAACGCCGTATCAACCGTCGGGGAGATTTGTTCCATTGTGGTTTCCTTGGTTTGTTTGTTTTTTAATTTTTTTACCAATCTTGAGAGGACCAGTTTGTTTAGAATCTAAATTTACAGTGGAGATCATAGAAAACCAAATTGAAAAAAATGGTTTAAAACAGGTGAATCCATTTAGTGAAGAATTGTGTTGTTTTAGATGTGACAAAGGCTCGGTTGTGTACACTTTAGATTTTCACAATGCTGAGTTTAACATTTTGCTCAAATAGTTCATCATACAAATTAATAATAAAAGAAACACAAAACCATCAGTGACCTATCAAGGATTTGTGATGAGCATCCTTGACCAACGAGCTGCCCCTCCCCCCAATAGCAAGGCTGGCTCTTGGTATTAAAGCATTATTTTTTAGCTAAAGTGTTAAATATATCTAGAATTCAAAAATATAAAAATGATGCAAAGTCAAATTAATAATAGGGTAAAGATACTTGAAAACTGCAGGTATTAAGTGCCTTTAAATGTAAGGGTGATTTTTTTTCTTAAAAATTTTTTCTTTCTCCACAAAGATGTTTTTCTTCCTTTCTATACTTTCACCTGAATAAATTAGGGCTCTTGTTTGTATTTACATGCTGGTTTTTATTATCTTGTACTAGATTTATGAGGACAAACTGAGAAATGTACTCAATTTTCAAAATGCTTGAGCTCCATATTTAAGGATGTGACAGAATGATTTGAGACATTTGTATTCAGAGGTAGATATAAATATTTATTGCTTAACATGTAGTTCTTTGGTAAGATGATACATTTCTTAATAAACATATAATTCAAACATTCAGAGAAATCAGGACTATCTTCATTTGCCTGTTCTGCATTGCACAGCTTTGTGATCTGGAAAGTCAGAATAAATATCTATTAGAATTTTCCCAACTTCCAGATTCCCATAGCATCACAATAATTTAGCATTCCAATAATTTATTTATTTACTGTGTTTCTATTTCACTTTCTTAACAAAAAAAAAAATCTTAGATAACCTGCATCCGAAAAAAATGAAAATATAGCACAGGTAATCGACTTAACAACAGTTCATTCAGTTGTAACTTCAAAGTTACAACGGCATAAAAAAAATTGTTTATGATTGTTTTTCACACTTGTGACTATTGTAGCATTCCCATGGTCACAATGATCAAGATGATTTATGACATTTGCAGTGTCCTGGGATCAAGAGATAATCTTTTGTAACCTACTGACAAGCAGAGTCAGTGGGGAAGACAGATTCACTTAACAACCATGTTACTAACTGAACAACTGCAGTGATTCACTTAACTGGCAAGCAAGGTTATAAAATGGGACAAATTCACTTAACAAATGTCTCACTTAGCAGCAGACAATTTGGGTTCAATTGTGGGCATAAATTGAGGACTACCTCTAGTCATCATCCAATTAACAAACTAAAAAGACAATTTTTTAAAAGTTGACTGAGAGTAAAATGTACATCAAACAAGGAAGTGAGGTTGCAAGAGTTAAATGTAGTATATATGTATATATGTATGTATGTATGTATGTATGTATGTATGTAAATATAATTAGTACTAGGTTGATCTCTCTTTTTAGCTTGAATCATGCAAATTTTCAGTGACTTATGGTATTCTACTAGATGAGGGCAAATTCTTAAAATCCCATCCTTTCATTTGTACAACCATTATTTTTCCTTTTTAAATTCAGTTTTAATCACCTCAATGATAAAAATAAAATGTTTATATGTGAAAGTTTTACAAATAAATGGCCTTAGTACCACTAAAACATGCTGGAATGAGGAATACTAAACTAATCATTCACCACAGAATAATTTTTCCAATTATATGCATCTAATACTTCCCATAGCCGTGGAATGACTAATGGTTGCCAATTGCTTCTCCACTCACAAGTACATAATATGTGGTAGCAGAAAGTTTACCCTATTTCAACATACGTTCTAGTTTTACAAAAGGTGTGGAAGAATTGAAATGAGAAACAAATAAAAATTGGCAAGTAATTTCTGCTTGTTGTCTTTCTTCCTTTTTCTTTCTTTCTTTCTTCTCCATTACTTTCTATTTTTATCTTATTCATATTGTTTCCTAGATACAGAAAAATTATAAATGTTTAAACTTGAATGTTTTTTAAAAGGTTTTGACAATATGCCAAAAAAAATGTTGATTGTTGGCAAAAAAAACCTTTCAAAATTAGTTTTACTTTAAGAATGCATTTTTAAAAATACTTTTATACAACTTTTAAATTATATAATTATGACAACATAAGTATGTTTATGTGGTAGTGAAACTGCATTAAGTAAATTTATTTATAGATTTAAAGATACAAGTTTCTCATTTACAATAAAATACCTTGCAGGATCTGATCTTGAGTCGGTCACTGGGATCAAAGTTTATTCTTCCAAACTTTCAGGCCTGTGCACATCATCAGAGAACCTCTCTCTCCAGAATATATTCTCTCTTCTGGAGAGAAAGAAGTTCCCTGATGATGGGCTTCAGCATGAGCCTAAAAGTTTAAAACAATAAACCTTTGGTGAGCAGTTCAGATCAGATCAGAGATGGTATTCAGCAGGTTCTGACCAATTCTGGAGAACCGGTAACAGAAATTTTGAGTAGTTTGGAGAACCAGCAAATACCATCTCTGACTGGAGATTTTACAGTATTCTTCCCCTGCCATGCCCACCAAGCCACACCCACAGAACCAGTAGTAAAACATTTTGAATCCCACCACTGGATTGGATCCTGCAACATTATGCCTGGGACACATGTTTGCCTTCATTTGTAATAAGATATGTTTCATACAATACAACTAAGACAGTCCAAGCAGAGCTGACAGAGATCCCAGGTGTGCCTTAGGACATTTGAACAGGAACAAGAGAGGAGGAGGAACAGGCAAAGATCAGCAGGATGATAATGCGTAACAGAAAAGAAAGCAAAGGGCAAGGGGCGGATACTACACAGGTAATTCAACATCATTGAAATCCTTTTTCTGCTAGATGGAGGAAACTAATGTATTTTTTGTTTGGTGTTAATAGAAACAGCCAGTTTTCAAACATATTTTGTCAAACAGCTTGCAAATCTCTCGCTTACTCATCACACACTGTTTATTTTTTAATGATCAAATAGAATTTCAGAAGATTAGTATCATTGTCCAAATGATATAGAAATTGTTTCACAGTCTGAAGTAAAAATAATTGTATGAAATTTTAAAACACACTTGAACTTTTTAAGTTACAAATCAGATGTCTATTCTAATTTTGGAGAATTCTACTTATTCAATCATGTGACTTGTATAGCTCCCCAATGCATAAAATGAATGGATTTTAAAATGATAAAAAATACTTCCCAAAACCAAACAGAATTGATTGGCATCTAGGAATACCTATTAATAACAACACCTTTTTAGAGATGGACTCAACACTCTGGCTTCATACGTATAGGAACAGCCAGGTCTTTAGTACTTTGCAAAAGGATAGGCCTATTCAGGGGAGGTGCTGCAACAAAGAATGCACATTTCCTGGGTCACATCACATAGCAATGCTTGATGGACAAGACCCGCCAACTCTGTCTGATTGGATGGGACAAGCAAAATTAATGGGAGTTGGGTGGGAACTCAGCTATTAACCATACATACTTTCTCAATTTTAAATGACATCACACTGGTCTATGCTTACCTGAATGCTGTGCTGTCGTGTAATAAAAATTACAAATTATTTAAAAGTATCTTAGTTAAATCCACCCTTGTGTTAAAGGTGAGAACCAGCTGGCTATATTGCATGCTGGGGCTTGGAGACATTGACATTTCAAGTTGGCAGGTATCAAGAAGTTCTGTTCTTAGGGTCAAAGGTTCACTATATAGCCTATTCCCTCCCCCATATTAGCTTTAGGCAAAGCTATGTCAGTGCAGTCTGTCATCTCATTTGGTGTCTTTATCTAATGATCAAGTGTGACACATAGTTATTTCCTTCCCTATTTGTCTTCAGTAATATTAGTAACACAGAACAGAAGAATCCTTTTTACTTGATATGTTTTCACCTGATGCCTATTCATCAAGTATCCAGGAAAATTTTCATGTTTAAATCTTTCTAAGATTCTACTTAGGGAAACTTTAATTTAAAAAGACCTGCTTCTTTATCAAAGCGTTTAGGGTGCAGTCCTATAATGAGGATCTAGCTGGTAAGGGAAATATAGTATTTAACAAAACTCTGACTACATTAATGGAACTAGAAAGGTGTGGTACAATACAATAGCTAAACTGTTATTGCAAAAAGGTGCCAGTGCAATAGCCAGAAAGAAAAAGTGCCATGTAATTCATTTAGTCCATAACCAAGCTTACTGTAAAGAGAAAGCAACATATGATAGAACTGGCTTAAATGAAGAGACAAAAATAGGGAAATAATCCATCTGGTATCAAACTTTTCAAGATGTGTTTTGAAAACATAATCCAAGATACGGTATAAATCTATATCCAAATTTGTGGCATGGGATTATATAACTCTGGTGTTGCATTACATATATCTAAAGCTTAACTAAGGGGACGCAGTGACTCTGGCTAAGATGCTGAGCTTGTTGATCAGAAAGGTTGGCAGTTTGGTGGTTCAAATCCCTAGCGCCACATAATGGAGTGAGCTCCCGTTACCTGTCCCAGCTTCTGCCAACCTAGCAGTTCAAAAGCATGTAAAAATGCAAGTAGAAAAATAGGGACCACCTTTGGTGGGAAGGTAATAACGTCCATGCGCCTTCAACATATTTGTCATGCCAGCCACATGACCACAGAGATGTCCTCAGACAGCACTGGCTCTTTGGCTTTGTAACGGAGATGAGCACAGCCCCCTAGAGCTGGAAATGACTAGTATGTATGTGCGAAGAGAAAATTTACTAAAGCTTAACTAGATGCAAAGATAAGCTAAATATACCAGAATGGCACTATACTATTAGCTGATCATAAACACACAAGAACATGAATGCATTGTTAATATCTCTATGTTAATATCTCTATAAACACAGAACCTTCTTGATAATTTTTCTTGTGTGTTTTCCCCTCCATACTCTTTATAAGCTTTTCCCACAAAGTTAATAGGATCCATCCATTATCCCATTCTGTCCTAATTTCCTCAATAGGGGAGTTCTCTGCTCAGTCATTTATGTCCTGTTTAGACTATTGCAATATGTTCTATGCGAGACTACCCTTGAAAAACATCTAAAAGCTTCAGCTGGTGCAAAATATGATTGTGAGCAATTTTGGATGCATAAAGAAGGATGCATGTAACATTTTTGCACCATGACCTGCATTGAGCGCTAGTTTGCTTCTAGATCCAATTCAAGGTGTTGGTTGTGACTTACAAAGCCCTACATGGTATGGGCCCAGTCTACTTATAGAACCATCTTCATGAAATTATATTGACCTGTCTCACCTAGTCAAGCAGGGAAGGTATGTTGCAGACCTCATCATTTATTTAATATTTAATATTAATATATTAATATTTATAACAATATTTAAGAGCCATGATGGCCAAGTGGCTAGAATGAAGTATTGCAGGCTAATTCTGCTGATTATGGAGTTCAATCCTGACCAGAGGTGGTATTCAGCAGATTCTGACCAGTTCTGAAGAACCGGTAGAAATTTTGAGTAGTTCAAAGAACCGGTGGTAATGTTGTGGTTCACCAGCAGCCAGTGTGAATGGCAGGGGTATCGGACAGTGAGGACGAAATGGAACCAGTCAGGGAGTCTGGTGAGGACTTGGACGAGGGTCCTGCATGGGATGGGGCCAGGACCATCTGAGAGTGGGGTGCTGCCTTTGGAGCCTTCAGAGCAGCAGCGAAGCAGAGGACCCCAGGGAGCCTGTTCCCAGTGCGCATGCACGCAGAGCTGCCAGAAGGCGAGAGCAGCTGAAGTAGCAGGGGCGACTCGGGACTAAGGCTGGGAGGTGATTGCCACTTCCATCAGGAATAAAAGTCAGCCCTTGGTGATGTGCTCTTTGCAGGAAGCAAAGAAGTTCATTAGATTCTGATTCCTCAGTGAAGCCCTGCGAACTCTGGCTTGTTTTTGTTGGAACTCCTGTCAGTTTATATTCTAAGTAATTGGACTTCTGTTTCTTGGCAGCATTCTGCAGCACTGAAAAGCATGCTCTTATATGGAGGAACTGTGTCTAATGAGTTTTGGCTGGGAATGCAAGTAATTCCCAGTGTCGCATTAAAAAAGGTTTTACTTTTAAATTCAGATGATGTTTTATTAAGTTTGACAAAGCCTGGGTCAGAACAGGTAACCTTCACCCAAGAGTGGGGAAGGAATGGAGATTTTATAGTATCCTTCCCCTGGAGTGGAGTGGGAATGGAGATTTTGCAATATCCTTCCCTTGCCATGCCCACCAAGCCACACCCACAGAACCAGTAGTAAAAAATGTTGAATCCCACCACTGATTCTGACTCACTCAAGGTTGACTCAGCCTTCCATCCTTCCGAGGTCAGTAAAATGAGGACACAGATTATTGGGGACAATATGCGAACTATAAACCACTTAGAGAGGATTGTAAAGCATATGAAGTGGTATATAAGTCTAAGTGCTATATTGCTATTTAAAATTCTCCAGCTAGTAGAGTGCAGAAAGAGACTCCTCTGCCCTTACTCTGTTCCAAGGAATATTATCCTCCTGAAGATGAGACATTCTCCTGGCCCTCCTGAAAGGAGTCAGAGCATGATTCTGCAGCCTTGTGTGGGGAGCACAGAGGATCACACAGTTGCGAGGCTGGCCAGAGCCCTGAAAGCCCTCCTTTCACTTTTAAATTTTATCAGCATTTAATCATCCTTGCTTTTTTCTAAATGTTTAACTTTTATATGTTTTTATATTCAATGTTTTCTTGAATACTGCCCAGATTCCTTTCCTGAAGGAGATTGGCAGTTCAAAAATGTGGAAAATAAATAATTGTGAGGGCATCTTATTGAAAGAGTACCATATTCTCTGCTTCTATATGTTGGGCTCAGTTCCATTACTTCCAAACTCCCCATTCTGTGTGCAGGTTGCTTGTCTAGAATAGGGCTCCCCAAACTTGGCAACTTTAAGACTTGTGGACTTCAACTCCCAGGATTCTCCAGCCAGCTGGAGAATCCTGGGAATTGAAGTCCACAAGTCTTAAAGTTGCCAAGTTTGGAGACCTCTGGTCTAGAAAAAGCCTTTCCCCTTTTTCTTTTTTGCTTGCTGACCGTGATCATCCTTTGGATTTTGTTTGAGGATCAAACTTCAGAGATGTTTATCTTTCAAGCACAAGCTAGAAATCTACATATAAGAGGGGGCACATTCTATTGAGGAAGATATCAATAAACAAATCAATGATAAAGAGTTGGAGCAGCAATGAAAATCCCAGTTTATGGAAGGTTGTGAACTATGTGGAATATATGTGGCCTTTGTATTGATCTCTTTATAATATTACCTTGAATTTAATACTAAATACTGTATTATTTGTACCTCTTACATAATTCAAAGAATAATTTTGAAAGCATTCAATTAATAGCAAATGAGTGAGCAGACCTTATCAATCTCAGATGAACTGTAAAGAATAAAAAGTTAATATTTTCCTAACTTTTATGTTTTTAAGTATGAATAATTTTTACTGCCAGATCTTCAAGAGATTGGACAATCATTTTCTGGAATGATATATGATCTGTTATTTGAGCAAGGGAGGAACTAGAAAACCTCTTAAGTCCCTTCCAACCCTGTTATTCTATGTTTTTTGACATATCTTAAATTCTCATCCTCAATAGACTGTGTTTTCCTTCCTTTCTTTTTATGTGTTGTGTTCTAAAATAGATAATGAAAAAATAAAGAGATGTGAATATTTGTTTATAAGAATACTTCAGAGTTTTATAATGGTATGTAGCCAAAATCATTACAAATATTTTGTTGCCTGTATTGCTCTTCTGTATAGATTTTGTTTTGTTGAGACTTTTCTGTCTATATGCTGCAGTTACATAGACAGGTACATAAGATAGTTCACAAAGAATAAAAGCCAGTAGTATCAAAGGGAACAGCAATCCCAACATTATGTTGAGGCATTAGTGTGGGAAAAACTGCCCATGTTATTTTTATGAAAGTAGTGATATGTCTGACAGGCAATAGATATAGGTCCAATTGGCTTGCTTCATTCTTTAACTTTATGTTCCAGTTTTCACAACTTATTTAACTGGCATTAATAAGCTATGAAAAGAATATATAAGCTGTAATGTAGAATAAATGTAGAACCAATTACAAATATAAGCCCTATTCCACTCTGTGACTCCTTTTCTTGGTAGCCCTTACAGATTTGGATTAAAATTTATATATATTAAAAATAATCTGTTTAATTTATTGTTTCAACTGTTCTGGAAAGACTTTTTGATTTGTGACACAACCAGATTCTTATTAGAAGTAAATGGAAGAGAGAGGTTTAAATTGTGGGCTGTGGTCTAGAGAACTGTGACCACAGTGTGAATACTAAAAAAAAAATGGGGGGGAGGGTTTCTGCTCCTAAACATGTAGGCAAGTCTGTATAAATGTAAAGTTTAAACATACAACAGAACATATTTTAACAAAGGAATTTTAAATGTGAATTATCCTCATCAAAGAACTGTTGATTAAAACTGTTTGGATGAAATGCTCTTTGTAGCCTTCATTACTTAAAATGCCAAATACATCAAGCAAGTTAAGACTTGACTTAGTAAATAATTTCTGTTTCAAAGAGAAAGTAGTTGCAGAGGAAGCAAAGAAAAACTGAAATACATCATATCTTTTTATATCAAAAGACAATAAACTCTATTTCCTGAAACCAGAAGTTCATTAGGGTCAAAGTCTAATTTGCTCCTCAAAGTGTACTAACTCACAGGTTATTGTAAAGCAGTTTGTGTGTATGTCACATCTTTAGCTTTCCACTACTAACAAGAAAACTAGACTAAAAGAATGGGCAATGGGGCTTATTTCTTCACATAAAGTAGTGTATGAGTGGGTTGCTGAACAAATCAAAATCATAAATAAACATGTTATTCTGTGACCAATCAATCAACCATTTAGTTTGTAATAATTAGTACCTTCCCAACTTTTTTTAGGTCTTAAAGCAAAATATTAATCTTGAAAATATGGGTGCATATATGGCATAAACGTTGTGAGTGCTGTTGTGTTTCAGCCAGATATATCGAGATTCAGATTATGGTTCAGTGATTAAGATAACTCTGAGTCAGACAGTAACTCTACTGATATTGAAGAAAAATATATAAACGTATGCCACCCTGAGCCTCCCCCAATAGAAAAACAGAATTAATTAAAATGAAAATAAATGGAGCTATTTACTATGGATTGTGTTCAAAAATTTCTCCATGTCATTCATAAATGATTGGAGTGAATAAATTAGAATATTTCCCCCCTTTGTGATTGTGGAGAAGAGTGCTATATCTAACAATCTACATTTTATTACACCCAAAGCCCCAAGTTCCATTTCTGGCCCAGGGCTATTGAAAAGACATTTGGGGGGAAAAAATGAACATGGGGACATAAGCTTAAACTTACCAGAGGGAAGTTCAAGAGGAATGTTAGAAAATGTTATTTCACATAAATAGTATAAGTTTGGAACCAACTTCCAGCAGAGTTGGCAGGTCAATCATCAGTAACTGAGTTTAAATGTGGTTGGGATAAACTCATGGCCACCATCCAATAAAAAAAATAAAAATAACAATAAACACCCACCCACTCAAGGGCAGACTCAATGGACCACTAGGTCTTTTTCTGCCATCAGTTTTCTAGGTTTCTATAAAACCATGGAGATCAACAATGTTTCAGTGTAGAATAGTCTTTTCAACTTGACACTTTCTAAATATGTTCAATGTCTGGGATGTTGGAATTATAACTTTACTGAGTTGGAAAACATTTGATTGGGAAAGGATTATATAGAAAATGTCAAGCTAAGATATAAAACAATTTATGATGCTTTCTGTAGTTAGAAGGGTTTACTTTCTGCTCCATTGTCTCTTCAATGTCCTTCAAAAGAGAAGTTTGAACGTCTATTAAAAATTGCTTACTGCTATTTATTCCCATTTATACTTCTGTTCATCCTAGTCATTCTCCCAACTGTGGGATATCTTATGGCCTTTAAGAAATTTAGATGCGGTAGAATTATTTTTCTACAATACAATAGATGTATCCTTGGAATTTCTGATACCATCAGTACAATAGATGAATCCTTGGAATTTTTGATACCACCAGTATCAAAGAACTTGCCTGTTGAAATGGTTCTTTTAAGCAGTATATGAAACAAATTCTGTAGATTGTGATATATATTTACCAAGAACTGAGTCACGCCTTCTGTGGATCAAACTGGGGATAGCCTGTAAGATAAGTATGTTTGCTTTCTAAATAGTAAGGCAAATAAAAGGACTGATCTGTTTATACTAGATGACTGATATATTTTATGTAAAATATTAGGCCTTATTAGAGAGCAGCATTTAAGCTTTCATTTAAATAGCATTTGAGGTAGAAGAAGAGGGAGGAGATCAGGAAAACAATAACAAGAGCAGGTGTTGGCAAAATCAATTCCCATCTCGCTTATGGATATGCTAACCACAGCAACAGGAATTCCCTCAAGAAGACAGCAAAAGAAAAAAATTATGGGAATACAATTCACAGCTCAGGTTGAAATAGTGGTACTGAATTATACATTGTCTATAGACTAATAGCAGATTAAAAATTAAAAATCAATTAACCAAAGGAATTCTCATTGAGTTCCAGAATGTTATATAATCTGAAGAATGAGGAATGGGGTTAGAGAAATGCACGCAATATAGAATATTTACCTGTACTTGTATATAGTTAGAAAAGATTCATATAATAATTCTAAAGAAAAGGGAATATATTTCTTTCTTTTTGATAATATGTACAGGTATTGTCCAATAAAACAAGATAAATTATTTTGCTCTGTGTGGATGGGGTGCTATTTCTTACATGATTCAAGCCTATGTTTGTTTTAGAAACCTATATTTAAAATGTTTAATATTTAAAATAATGTAGACTTTTGATTGTAAGTTGATTATGCACCATTGTCAGTGTCAACTCATAGCAACTATATAGATTTTCTCCATTTTCTTTGATCTTCTCCAGAAATTTTATCTTTTATCTCATCCGAAATAAGTTCTTTGGACCAGTGGTGGGATTCAAAATTTTTTATTACTGGTTCTGTGAGCATGTCTTGGTGGGTGTGGCAGGGGAAGGATACTGTAAAATCTCCAGTCAGAGATGGTATTTGTCGATTTTCTGAACTACTCAAAATTTCCGCTACCAGTTCTCCAGAACTGGTCAGAACCTGCTGAATATCACCTCTGTTTTTGACTCTTCTTTTCATGTTCGCTATTATGTTGAATATATAACCTCTAATAAAAGCTTTACTTGCATCCCAAACTATTTTTAGATTGGTGCCTTTACTAAATTATACTCAAAACATTATTTTAATTTATTTTTACAATCCACCACTATTGCTTCCTTCCATAACAAGTTTGTCTTCGTTTAAAAGAAATAGATTTTCTTTTATAAATCAAACTCATCAGATTATGATCTGAAAAAGTATTTGGTTATCTCTACTTTAGAAATCTTAGTAGTCACGTTTTTTTAAAATCCAAATCATGTCTATTTTTGAAAAGTACCAATGTATCAATTTAAAAGTATCAAGAGTATCAACAAATATCAATCAAAAGGATCAAAAGAATAAGTCTTTTTAAAAAATAGGTATACTCTCTTCAATTAGCATTTTCTGTGTTGATATATCAGTCAACCCTAAACTGTCCAACAAATCAAAAAATAGAATACAGAATAACAGAACTTGGAAGGGACCTTGGAGGTTTTCTAGTCCAACTTCCTGCTCAAGCAGGAAATCCTGACATTTTGAACAAATGGCTATTCAATCTCTTAACAACTTCCAGTAATGGAGCACCCACAACTTCTGGAGTCAAGTTGTTCCACTGGTTAATTGTTCTGTCACAATTTTTTTTTAGTTCTAGGTTGGATCTCTCTATGATAAGTTTTCATCTATTACTTCTTGTCCTGTTCTCAGGTGCTTTGGACTGGAGAATAGGTTGACTTCCCCTCTTTTTTGTGACAGTCCCTCAAATAGTGGAAGACTTGTATCATGTCACCCCATAGTCCTAGACTAGACATACCTAGTTCCTGCAACCATTCATGTTTTAGCCTCCAGCCCCCTAATCATCTGTTGATCTTCTCTGCACTCTAAAATTTCAACATCTTTTTATTGTATTGTAGTAACTAAAACTGGACACAATATTCCAAATGTGATCTTGTTAAAGCAATGCAAAATGATACTACTAACATTTGATACTACACCTCTGTTGATGCAGCCTAGGACTGCATTGGCTTTTTTGGAAGTTGTAGCACACTGCTGGCTCATAATTTAAGTGGTTGTTCACTAGGACTCCCAAATTCCCTCTGTTAACCGCTGTTGAACTATGTACCACCTACTGTAATACTTGTGCATTTCCATGTGGTCTTTATTGCCTGAGTGTAAAACCTTATGTTTCTCATCATTGAGTTGTGTTTTATTGGGTAGAGCTTGGTGTTTAAAACTTCTAAAGTGTTGACTATTCCCCTACAGCTTGGTGTCACCTGTAAATTTGATGAGTTCTCCTATCCCTTTATCTTCTGGCAATTTACCTTGAGTCACATTAAGGTTTTTCTCAGAAATTCCATCTTGTATCACTCCATTCCAATCCTCCATCAAATGCCAATTTTCATAGGGGAAACCTATTAGTCTTTCCACAAGTCCTTGTAAAACAATACTTTATATCCTAATTTGAGGCACGAATTCCCAAAAGTTTTAATGCGAATCAACTTCCATCCCAACAAATCTACTGTTCATCTGTTAGTATAAGTTCTGGTTTTAACTGGAGATTTATATACAAAATAACTCATTTTATTTCTGCTGACATTAATTCTATTTATTTTGTGACTCAATTTTCATATTTTGTCCTCTTCCAAAATGAAAAGAAGTACTTTTACAGACATGTAGAAAGCCAGCTAAGAACCTGGATGAAAAGGTCTGCTGTTTGAAATTAGTTCATTGAGGCTTTTTCCTTTCAGAAAACTGAAATCATATAGAACTATCAGTCTGGAGGTAAAGCCAACTGGGTTACCTTGAGCCAGTCACATACACTCATCCCTAGAAAGCAGGCAATGGTAAACCACTTCTGAAATTTTGCAAAGGAAACTATAGGGACTAGTCAGCAATGACTCACACCAGCACTTATTTGCAGACTGGTTGATTCTTGCACAACCATTTTCTTTCCTCTATTCATCATTTACAGCACAATTATGTGTTTTGTCAGATTCATCTCTCACTTTTATAAAGGAGCTACCTGCATACATAATACAGGTAGTCAATTTACAGCCACAATTGAGTCCAAAATTTGTTGCTAAGCAAGACATTTGTTAAGTAAGTTTTGCACCATTTTACAGCCTTTCTTGACACAGTTGTTAAGTGAATGACTGCAGTTGATAAGTTTGTGACACGGTTAAGTAAATCTAGTTTCCCCATTGACTTTGCTTGTCAGAAGGTTGCAAAAGGTGATCACATGATCCCGGGACAATGCAACTGTCATAAATATGAATCAGTTGCCAAATGTCTGAATTTTGATGGGATCATGGGCAGACTGCAATGGTCGTTTGAAAAATGGTCATAACTTTTTTCAGTGATGTTGTAACTTTGAACAGTCACTAAATGAACTGTTGTAAGTTGAGGACTACTTGTACTTTCTCCACTTTTTTCTCTAGTCAGAAGTATGTCGAGTTAATGGGCAATTCAGATATCTGCACACCAAGTATATTTTTGTAAATTACTGGGTAGCTTGCATAATTGCTTTGGTAGTACAATACTGTCTTTTTCAAACCATTGATCTTTCAATATAGTAATTTATGTTATCTGCTCCTGGCATTTAGAAGGCATCATGTTGAGGACTGCTGAAATAGATACACCTGAGAAATATATCTACAGGATGCAGATTTTACAGTAACAGATTTTTCAGAGGAATCACTATGTACTGCTACAATAAATATCTGCTCAACATTTGTTTTGTTTTGGAGTTTGTGTTAAAGTACTATGAAAATGTGTTAAACATCACAAGAGAGAAAAGGCAATGTGCCAAGTCACTTAAGATGCTTCATGCTGTTCAGCAGTTCCAAGATGGATGCTTCTTGCATCCATTGCATTTTCTTTTATTCACGTAGCACTGAATAGTTAAATGCATTAGTTTTGATAAGATGTGTTTATGGATATTTTGCGCATATACCCACTGCCCAGCAATAAAACGTTCTGTTCTCAGAATTAGCACAGAATATTAAACAGCTTCATCTCACATTTTTGTTTTTGCTACAACTAGATGCAAATCATACACATGTAAAGAAAAATACTGCAGATCCAGATGTAATGGTTAAGGTAATGGTCTAGAAACCAAGAGATTCACTTTTAGGCTTCTCTTAGATATGAAAGCCAGATGGTGGTTTGGGGGCTTATCATTCTCCTTCAGATTATTCACAGAGTGGTGGTTCTGATGAAAATAGATGGGAGCATTGTTGTATCTTCGCCCTTGAGTTAACATATAAATGTCCAGTCACCTTATTGGGAGATAGGCAGCACATATAATAAATAATACCTGAAACAACCTTCATGGACTCTCAAAAGTTGATACTAAAAGCCAAGCTCATTTCCTTTCATTAGTGCAACCCATTCTTTTTGGTTTTTCAAAACTGTATTGAAATGGGAATTCCTCTTATCAATTTAAGCATGAGTTAAATCCAAGTAATTGAAGTTTTATTTTTAAATTCTCCGTTGGGGAGCACTGTTAATACTTCTTAAAATAGATCACATTTTAAGAAAGTATACATTCTTTTGTGGAGCTTCTTTACATTTTGGTGCCTGATAGTTTAAGATTGCTGTGTGCAAAAACTCTTAACTTTTCAAACGGTAATGTATGGTTTTGGGGTGGAGATCTACCATGAGTCACTGAGTCCAGCTGGATTTTCCAAGGACATGAAACAGATAGCTAACTCCTTACTGCCATACACTGAGTTACTGCTGTTATAACCAGGTAAGATAAACCATTTATTAATTTCAAAAGATACATATACTCAGAAATACTATTTGGGTTTTGATATAAACTAATCAAGATATTTTCATACATTTCTCCACCTGTCAATGGGGGAGTCTTTAAATTTTATTCAAATTCTGCTGACATGCCCATCAATTGAAATGGCGGTTTTGAGATTTGCTTCATAATTTCCCAGGTAAGCTTTGGAAGCCAAATTCTACATTTAAAAAATCGTAATACATAAGAAAAACCTAAAGAGTACGTTTGAATTTCTAAATTAATAAAGCAAAAATGTACAGCGCTTCCTCCAAATATTCCTTAGAGAACATCTTTTGGATCTTGCTTCTGAACAGTAACAAATTTATTTCACAATCTTTCTATCACAGTCAAAAACAGATTATGTAGCAATGTGAAATTGGATACATGCATTTAGTCCTGGCACCTTTAATATTTACTTAACTTACTAAAGAAAAATTATCTAGACCAAATCAGATATGTAAACTCTAAATAGGCAGTTTAATGAATAAATTCTGGCTAATTTGCATGTTAGTCAACATGATTCTCAAGCCTGCAGGGTGCATTTGCTAGAAAAAGGTTTACCCCTGAATTATGCTGTATTAAAACAAAAAAATAACCTTGATAAGGAAAAGAACTAAAAATTGATTTTTCCTTTTTTGCATGAAAACATTATAAATTCAGTTCTGAAACTGGAATACATTCTGTTAGGCTATGTTCTCAAAAGTAGCCTGTTCCCAAAGAATGAATTTATAGGTTAAAGCATGAACTGGTTTAAGTTTTGTTTATTGAATGAGCAACAGCTGGTTACATTCATACAACATACTAAGTCAAAACTAAATAAACTGTATTATGGCTTAGCGTATCTTGTCAACTGATCCTAATTCCACTACCGCAGTTCCAGGAAATAACCAATTAAATCTTTCTCAAGATTGAGGAACTAAAAGTCAATAATTATATTAGTTGGGACTATTCAGTATTATAGTCAACATTTGGCAGGGCACACCCTTCCACACTTTTGTACCATGGTAGATTTCAGGAACTTTTCGCTTGCTCATCATTACTATAAACAGTGATTTACAAAAGGTGGGACTTAAAAGTCGATCAAGGGGTAGTAGCAAGTGGCTGATCTTGAAATGCTGTAGTTAACCAAGAATGTCTTGACTAGTATCAGATGAAGACATAGAGATTATTTTGTCAGGCACTGACATTTTCCCTTAGTGAGCTCAAAATTTGTATCTCCTGCTTCCAAATTCCATATTTATTGAGTTATTGGATGTTGCATTTGTTATAATTCCTACTCTTTTCTCTCATTGATGCTAGGCAAAACACTGTCTTCTGGAGTATTCTGGAACTCTCACTCCACAAAAACTATATACTGTAGGTGTCTACTAGCTTTCTATCAAGAGAGTGAAATGGATGTTTTGAAACAATCCTTCCTTCCTCTCCCTTGTGTGTTAAGCTCAAATGCAGGACCTGCAACCTAGGAGAACCTGTTTGCCTCTGGGTTGGTTTTTTTTTTTTTGAAGTTTTTTTTTGATGTGTGTGTGTAGGGGGGGGTTGTTCATGTAAGTAAAGGCAGTGATATGTCCTGATGCAGATATTTTCTGCAGATGATACTCCCTCTTTGATAAGCAGCAGCAGAAAAATATGCATTCTGCCTATGCAGTTTAATTCAACATGCAATTTATTTTTGTTATCTTTGGATTTTGAGTTCCACCTGGGCTGTTTGGAGGATAGGAGAGATGCGTGAGATGGAACTGGTCAAATGAAACAACACAATATATGCATGGCTTTTTTATATTGATTTTTAAATTCTTTATGTCAACATTTTTTGGGGGGAAAAACTGTTCATACACAATGAAAGCACTTAACTTTATAATGCCAAATCTATTTAATAAAATAGGCTTTGGGTAGCCAAAATTAGTTTCTTATGCATCTGAAAAAGAAGTTTCAGTCATAATTAACAAACTTTTGATTAAACCACATATTTAATATTAAATTAATGAAGTTTTGATTAGCTGATAAAGGCATAAAGGCTTTGGAAATTAGTACCAACATGTATCAGTGAAATAGTATGAGAATTTAATGCAAGATGGAGAAATGACAGAATTCTACATGTTACTGGACTGTAATTTTAAATAACATTCACCACGTCTGTTAGATTGAGTTATCTTCAGCAGCACTAGGAGCAATTCCTCATTTAAAAGCTAAGGCTATTAAATGGATTTATGCAATAGACAGGTAAAAAAAATATGTTCCCACATTCATCTGACCAAAGCCCCATCGATTTTTAATATACAAGTGACAAATGTTTAAAAGTTTTTGACTGCATGGTTATGGCTGCCATCCTGACTATTTTTTAACACCCCCCATATTAAAACATTCTTCTGCTTTAAGGACTTATGTCGATGATTAAATAGAAGAAGAATAAGCAGTCAATCCAGCTTTTCCTAAATTAATTATATTAGCCTTAGATTTAGAGACTCCCATACAAATAATTCCATGTGTTTAAAACTATCCATGCAGAAAACAGCATTAACCAGAAATGGAATTATAGCTGTAGTATGTTCAATTTATTAATACAACTATAAATTGCATTGCTATTATAAAGTGCATGCATTAAAACATGCTTATAAAGAGAGATCCCTATTGGAAATAAGTTCACTGTATTATATCATCTAAGCAACTTCAGAGCAATGATGTACTTACAGGACAAAATTTTGAACTTTGAAAAGCTGACCACATACATATAATGGATTTGAATAGCATCATTTCTAAAATATTAAATGCAACAAATATTGTTTCATGAGGTAATTTTGTATTTTATTTACCTTCTGGAAAGGTAATAAAAGGTGCTATAAAGAGGGTACAGTGCACCAAAAACATCTACACAGCCCACCATTTTGAAAGAGAATTTAAACAAAGTAATTCACAGGTTTTAAGGTATGGCATGCCTAAGTAAGAACTAATTCTGCATCCTGCTAGTTAAACAGTGTTACAGTGCTTATGACTGACTGTGCTTCCATTCTTCTTTTATGTCCAAAATGTATCTCATCTTTCTATGTCTTTCTAGAGTAATTCAAGGTGACAGCAGTAATGCTTTCAACTCAGAATTAGACATCCTTAAGGTCCAGCTTACAAATAAAAGGAGATCGGAAAGACCCCAAATAGAGATGTCCATTATATTCATGTGCTTCGCTTACATATGTTGCCACCATTCCATTTGGATCATGGAAGCTTCTTCTGTAGGATCCAGTATTACTTAATTCTATCACAAGACTGTACTTGGGCACAAATTTTATCATGGTTTCTTGACTGAGCAGCTGCAACACAAACAATAATGTTATAGACAATTTTCTTTTAATCATCAACATTACAACATTTGAGTTGATTGAATCAATTACTATCATCTGTTTCATTATTAGATGTTTTAAATATCCAACTATGCATAATGCAAAACAAAGTTAAGCACTCTGGAATATAAGTGGTAATAATTGTTACTGTTAATCAATGGGCAAAAAACTTCAATACTAGTTGGAATTTTTTTACATTAGGTTTATATTCATACCATTTTCAAATTGTGTAATTGGAGAATACCCTAAGACGTTAATTAGAACTTATATAACTATCAATTGTGTAACTTTTTAAAATTATGGTAGAAATATGAAAAATAGCAAATGATAACATCTCACATATCAAATTATACATAAAAAGAATGTTAGCTATATCACATTAAGTAGGATATTCTTTTTGCTCCATTTCAACATACATGACTCTTACAGCGATTCTTCATATAGTTCAGTTTATGATCAAAATTGAGCTGGAATCTCGATCACTGAGGGATGTGACTGTTAAATGTGATGTCACATGACTGCTCATGTGGACTTTTTGCTCAACAACTGCAATCCCAGCATTAGTCATTAAGCAACCGTGTGGGTTCAGTGATCATATGAGTTTTTAAGTGGATAGAAATCCATGTAGGGAGCACAAGTGCTTGGGGTCTAGATAGGAAAGACCTTGGAACACTTTCAGAAGCTGAAATTCCTCCCGGCTGAAATCTAAGCAGGATTTTCAGCCTCTGTGGCCTGCCCCAGGCCTCTCCCACCCACTTGAGGGACCTCACACTGTTAACCTTATTGTGCTGGCCATATGCTTGGGTTTGGCTTCCACTCATCTCCAGGGGCTGGCTGAAAAAGCTACTTGCCAAAGGATGTCATCTCTCTGAATGTAGAAAGGAATGCCTTCCACAGGGTAATGGGAAGATGTCATCTCTCCTCTGCACGCAGAAGAGAACTCCTTCTGTAGGTGCATAAACAGAGCTCAAATCATCAGGATCCGACTTCTGTTTCTGCACCCTGTGGGAAGATGTCATTTCTCCATGCAGAAGAGAATGCCTTCCGCACAGTGTAGAAGTCTCCGATCATCTCCACAACATTGAAGGAATTCAGCTCCCCTTAGCAGGCAGCTCTTTCAGTCAGCCCACAGAGATGAGAGGGAATCCTCTTGGTAAGCAGCAGCAGCTTGCAATCTTCTCTGCCAACTTCTCCACTGACTTTCTGCTGAAGCCTGCAGAGAGGATTGCAAATAGCAATCATGTGGTGGTGGTGGTGGTGGGGTTTACTTAGCAAACTGTTTGCATTTGCAATCGATTGCTAAGTACTCAGATCGAGATCGTGCAACTGTGCATGTGTAATGGAGGGGTCGGGGGAAGGGCAGCACGATGTTTTCCAACAGCCAGAAGTTGACATTATACATGCAAAATGTCAGTAAAACCAACAGAATCATTTACTGAACTACAGACTGAAAATATTTATTTGCCAAACTTTCTTTTAACTGCCATATTTAAAGATGGCCAAATAAGGAGCTAAACAATCATTGCTGCTACCGAAATAAACTGGCAGTATGATTTTCATTTGTTATTCATCCTGAAATTCAGAATTAAAAATACAAAGTCATACAAGCCCTTTTTTGAGTGCATATGAATCCATACTTTTCAGTGTGCTGACACTGACTGCAACTTTAACAACTATTACAATGGTTGTTGCATTCTTTTTATTTCCTCTCTACTTTTAAAAATATTTTATTCTTTTTTTGTTCTATGTTATTAAACAAATAGAGTACTTTTTAAAAAGTTGCAATGGCTAGACCCTGGAACAGGAGAGGAAGAAGAAATAAATTCTTTCCAAAGGGAACCTATTCAAAACCATTTCATTTAGAGAATGCTGAGCTCAGTCTAGTATGTGAATACATAAGATTTGTTACTGTTGTTTCTTACCTTAAGCATGATTCTTTTAATCCATGGTTTTTCAGATAAGAAATCCATCATAGAAAATCCAGGATTTGCTCTAACAGCTGACATAGCTACCCAATAACCTCCAGAGCTGCTTAAACGGATGTTGTCTGGAAAACCAGGCATGTTGTCAACAAACAGGTCCTCTCCACCTTGCATTAGACCAGATACATAATACCTAAAAACGCATAACATTTTAGAGCTATATGAAACAAAGAATGTATTAATATTTTATGCTATATTTCTAATTTACTACCCTAATGATCGGAACACTATAAAACATGTATGAAGAACACAGAATACTTTAAAACGATAGCAATACAGAACAAATACAAAGGACAAAATAAAGTTTACAGCTTACTAAAAAATAAAGCACACAAAACCTACATAGCATCTCAGTTAGCCAGTATCGTTCTTTAGAAATTACAGATCACAGTGACCTAGTAAAAAATCCTCCTTGCTTAGCAAGGATAATACATGAATAAGAAACATCTATGAGTATAAACTAAACTAGCATTTAGTTAATTCTTAACGAAATAGCTGGATCTATACAGCACCCTTACAAGTATCTCTTCTACCTTCGTATTCTTGCCATAGTTGTTTCAGTCACCAACACAAAGTCTTCAGCAGGAGACAGCTGAACTCCATTTGGAAATCTGAGTCCTTCCATTAAGACTTTGACTTCCTTTGTGACTGTGTCATATTCAAGTAAACTAAAGACATAACAATTACAGGGTATTACTAATTATTATTAATCCCCTCTCAATTTTAATATATATCTTTGAGAACCATATGTCTATATATCCGTGCTGTTTTTTTAATAGATTCAGCTATAGGCTGTTCTTATACACATATATAAAAAAACTCAATATGTATAAGAACAGCCTATAGCTGAATCTATTAAAAAAAAACCCAGCACAGATGGAACAACTGGCCTCTCAGGCTAGGGCGTTTCAGAGCTTATACTATTAAGAAGGCCTTTTAATTTGCCCAAATCAAAAAAACCTCAACAATCATTAGATTTTAAGGCCCACACAGGTTAAAATGGAATACAGTGGTCGCTGAGGTATCTTGAAAATTATATTTATCTTCAATGCTTGAATTGTATAAAGCAACAAAGTGGTATTTAGGTTTATAACAGGGTCAGTAGCACCAAACTACCAACTATTAAGCCCCTGCATATACCATGCTATTTTGTTTGGGCAAGGGACCCCAACCCTGGATCCATGAACTGGCACCGGTTTGCAGCATGCCACAAACTGGGCCACGCAAATAAGCAAAGCCCCTTCTGTGGCAGGCAGGCAGCACACAAAACTATACCCCTCTCTTGAAACTTCCAGTTTGCGTGGCTTCGGGGCAGCAGGAATTCGCGACAGCTCGCGATTCCTGCTGTGCTAGCCGTCGAGGTACCCCCGATCCAGATGGGTCAGGGGGATATGGCTGCCCTGTAGGGACAGCTGAAGAGAGAGGGGAGTCGGATAGGGAGGTGGGGGCATCGCAGACCCCCCCCCTTCTCCAGAAAAACCCCTTTTTCCCAAGGTGGTGGAGCGGCGGTCAGCAATGGCCGCCACGAAGAAGCCAGCAACCGGGTAAGAACTGTGCTGGAGGAAGTGTGAAGAGTGAAAGTTCTGTCTGAGCCGGGTCAAGTAACACCTTTTAAATTGCCTGGAATTGAGCTGCTTGTTGCTGGAGGATACATTGTATCCCTAAGAAGAGCGAAAAGCAGCGGAGAAGCTGTTAAAGGGAATTTTTTTTTTTTTACTCTCCCACCCCACGGAAAAAGCAGAAATATTTCGATATATTAGACATTGAAAGTGGATTGCTTTGAAAGTTGAAGCTAAGAGACAAAGGGATTTTTGGACATTGAAAAATTTGAGAAATTGGAAAATCTCTGCTGGAGGTATGGATTTTTGATTATTTAAAATTGTCATTGCAAGTGGGAAGGGAGAAAAAAAATTGGAGTAGAAGCTGAAAAAGGAGGAGATTGTCTAGAACGTCTTTGTGGATCCCAAAAGAAGATATATGGTAATTGGACCTCTTTGATTAAAAATTAATTCAGAAAGAGAAAGAGAAGAAGGAAGAAAAGTATTAACTTGTGGAACTTTTTTTTCTTTTTTTAATTGCTTTTGATTGTCTTTGATTAAAAATACTTGTGGTTGTTTTGGAAAAAGTTTCCCTTTTCATAATGGCATCGTCTGTGGATGAACTAGAGATTGAATATCAAAAATATAAAAAAGAAGATACTTTGGGCGCTTTGTTTCAATTCTTAGAAATGGCGTTATGTTCTTTTGAAAAGTTGATTACGCAGCAGAAGGACTGGGACAAGGAAGAAGAGGAAGAAGAAGCCATCTTTGATGAACAATGGGTCCCTTCCGGAGAGGAGGAGAAAAAGGATAAGAAAAAGGGGATTTTAAGAATTATAAAAACAACCAAAAGAGAGAAAAATGAGCGAAAAGATGGAGGCAAGGTTAGAAAGCAAAGGAAAAGGAGCAAGAAAAGCGAAGAGAAAAAGCAAAGGGGTAGAAAGGGCAAGGAGAAGAATAAGCAAGAGAGAAAGGGGGGGAGGAGAAGCCTTAATGGGGGGAAGCAAGACCTAAAGAAAAAAAGTTTATTTAGAGACAATGGGTGAATTTAATTTAGATTAAAAGAGGGATTCTGGAGGGTATATAAGAGTGTGTTTTTATATGTATATTTAGAATATAAAATTTATCATGTAATTTTAGAATTTTTTAAACAGAATCCCAAGAAAGATTGCTATATGTAGTATTTCTAAATTAGGGTAATGAGTTATAGATGTTACTCCAATTGGTGTACAGGAGAAGTATAGTAAAAGAAAAAAAAGATGAATGGATAATTGGAAATAGAACAGACAAAGAATGTTGTTGAAAATGGTAATAAGATATGGAAGGATATATATGCTTTTTTTTTTTTGGATTTTGTATATTGATAAAAGGCAATAAAATTTTAATTAATAAATAATTTGGATGGAAAAGAGAAGTAGGGACAAGATATAAAGTTAATATTATATGAAATATTGATATTATAATCTGGAAATGTTATGCCTTATTGGTCTATTATTATTATTTTTTCTTAGAAAAGAATTTATAAGCTGCTATGCCTTGATTCTTTGTGCATTGTTTTTATAAAACTGATAAAAATGGTTTTTATATATATATATAAAAAAGAAAATGATAATAAGATATGGAAGGAGATATGGGTTGAATATGATGTTTGAATTTGTGTCTGTGTAAAGAGTTTTAACCCGGGAACAGACAACCTTCAGAAAAGATCTTTTAGTTTTGTTTATGTTTTGTGTTTGTATGTTTGTGTATTGTGCTTATGGTAAAACTAACAAAATTTGTTTTTTTTTTTTAAAAAAAAAAGGAAAAAAGAATCAATAAAACCTTGGAGGAATGTTAGACGAGAATAATTTAAACAAGCCAGAAAAAAAAGAATATGATGACTATAAAATGGATAAATATGGAAGAGAAATGAAATTGAATAGGAGTAAAGAGAAATAATGAGAAATTTGCTGAAAGATATTTGTGTGTCCATATGGAGATGGGATAAATTGGAATTATGCTGTATAAAAATAATGTTTTGTTTGACTTGTAAGGATTTACAATGTTAAGAGGTTTTATGTGTTTATGTATTTAATGGTTAATGATGTGTTGTTTTATCTTTAAAATTAATAAAAATTTGTTTCAAAAAAAAAAAAAAACTATACCCCTCTCTTCACTGAACTGGTCCCTCTTGCCCAAAACGTTGGGGGCTACTGTCCTTGGGGATAAGCAACTATGTATAGAAAAGAATACAGATTTCATATGCCAGGGAAGAAAGGATAGGGAAAGATATCCCAATTAAAAATGTCAACAGATGAAGTTTAAATGTTACTTCACTATTTTAAGTAAATATTTTAATAATAACCATCAAAAAAGAATATTTGTTTCTAGAAATGCCATCCCCAGAAAACTCTCCATGTGATGCTTGATCACAATTTTATTGTATAATTTATAAGCCAGGCTAGTATTTACCGTCCATCATCTGCAGCCTCCATGATCAATAAGGGATAATCTTTTCTCTGCCATTTACTGCTAGAGTCTGTAAAATAGATTTTCCTTCCATCCCGAGTCATTGTAAGATCGTTCACAAAGGATAAGTTCTTCCCTTCAATAGGAATCTTTGAAGACACCAGTGGCCTGACTGCACCTGGTCACAGAAAAACATTTTTTTAAAACTCTTTTGTACTTGTATGTGTATGGATTGTAATCATGAGCATATCATTTTTACTTATACCTTTGCTGAATTTATTTAACATTAAAGATTAAAAAAAAAAAAGCAGATTCTTAAGCAGAATTCAAAATAGGTGTCACTTGTATATCATGGTTTACAGCTTACCATTCAAACCATAATTAAAACAGTTAGGGTTTGGCACAATGTGTATGTGGGGAGAAAGCGGTAAACTTGCCTGAGATAGGATTTATTTCAAACAGCCCATAATAAGCATCTACAACAAAAAGAGTATTGTTTGGTCCAATACGGATTCCTAGTGGTCTCCCACATGTAGGCTCATCTTCTCTTGTACCTTTTAGAAAATAAAATAGATATAAAGTATGCAGCTTCTAAACAAAAGTTTCTATTCTGCTTCTAAAACAGAGTATCAATATTCTTGAATCTGACTAATAAAAGATATAAATTTGATACATTCAAAAATATCTGTTTAGATTTATGTACTTTTTCTTCATATAATTAAATATTGACAAACTCCCTATTATTTTGATGTATTTCAAACGGAGCATCTTGCAAGACTTGAAGGGATGAACAATACATCAGTTTCCAAATACTGGAATGCAACTCTTATTACCTCTTTTTCCTGATCAAGCTGGTTAAGTCTGAAGGAACTGAGTTCAGTAACACCTGGAGAATCATTTACTGCCCATCTCTGAATAAATATTCTTTTTTTCTTCTGCTCAATTGTGTCCAATTCTCAGAGACTGCCTGGACAAGTCTCTGCAGTTTTCTTGGCAAGGATTTTCAGAAGTGGTTTGCCTTGCCTCCTTTCTAGAGCTAAGAGAGTGTGACTGGCCCAAAATTAATTTAGCTTGACTTCATGCCAAAGAACAACTAGACCTCACAGTCTCCTGGTTTTTATCCTGATGCTTTAATCACTACACCAACTGGCTCTTGTAAATAAATACAAATAAATGTCCTCTAAACATAAGGCAAGATAGGCTTTTATAGTCAATACATCTGATTTCATTTTGTCCTAAATTCTGGTGTTCATTTATAATCTGATCCTTTTAAAATAGTTTTTCACTTGCTAAATAAAACTAAGCACATAATGAAGAATATTGTATCATAGTACTTAATGAATGTTAACCAGAAATATCAAGATTTTATTGCAGAGGACCATTCCTATAGGCTTTCACTTTAAAAGAGTTTGTTAATCAAATGTCCATGTTTTTCACAACCACACAACCAAAAATACCACTCCAAAATGCACAAGCTACATATGATTAAATAAATTTTCATATATTTAAAAATATTCAGTGGAAGGTATGTAATAAGTCTGAAATGCTAGACAAATCAATCAAATCACAGTATAAAAGGAATAATAAATAAGTAGTGTTTGTTTACCACAAGAACCATGGCCAAGACGTGCTAAAGTGGAAATTTTCCCATTTTCAATCTTTAGAATTTTTCCATCAGCAGTACCAGTAAATAACACATCTATGAGAGACAAGCAGTGACATGAGCTATGCATGTTATTTAAAACACAAGCCTTATATAAGATTTCAGAACACCAAAAATGATCTCTATAGTGATATCACAAAACTCTGAAAGAGCAAAATTGAAGTTTGCCTTCCATACTGGCATATTTTTACAAAAATAGAATATAAGATTATCACTGAAATGCATTTGCCTCCATTAGCAATAAAATTTATTGATTACTTATAGACCACCTTGTTTATAGACCAGGGGGGGGCAGCAACAATTCAGAATATATCATAATTAAAACAGTAATGTAAGTAACGAATAAAATATCATGGTTGCCTGAATACTCAAAAACTCGCTGAAACAGTTTTAACACAACTTGCTTCCAGAAAACAAAGAATGGGTTCAGGGATCCTCTACTTCCAGGAAGAACATAATCATAGTGTGGGAGGCTGCTACTAAGAAGGCCTATTACCTGGTCCATATCCCATATACCTTCCCAGAAGGGTGGATCTTCAACAGAACCTCCTGAAATGTTTACAATAAATAGAAAATATAACTTGGTGCTGCACTATTAAGGGCTTTATGACCTAAAGCACTATGAATTGGGCTGGAAACCTACCGCAATTACTTCAGATCAATGGAAGTCGACACTGATGGAATTTATTGATATAGTTCTTTTAATTATATATTACAGGGGGGAGACCACCAGCAGGGTCGAGGAGAGCCGTATCTCTCCTCCTCAGCTGCCCATTACTCCCTTTCCCGAAGGCAGTTGCAGCGGTGGTCAGAAATGGCCACCACAAAGAAGAACTCGACTAGAAAAGAATGTGCAGAGGAAGATAAGAAGTGAAAGTTTTGGTTGACCGGGTCAAATAGCAAAAGCAACAAATAAGGTACCCTGGAATTTAAACTTAACAACATTGTTCCCAAAGAAGATTTTGAAGCTGCGAAGGAGAGAGAGAAGGGAAAGGATTAGGGTTTTTTTTTTCCTTCCCTTCCTTATACTGACAGCTAAGAGATTAAAGCAAGAAACTGAAAAAAAAAATCCACTTTGACATTAATAGGCATGTAAGCTGAAAATAAAAGTCAAAGGGATAATAAAGATTTCTGAACATTAAAAACTTTATTTTTCATAAGCAGGAAGGGAGAAAAAAAGAGTAAGGGCAGGATCTGGAAGAGGGAGGAGACTGCCTGGAATTAAGAATATAAATAAAACTTCAACAAGACTTCTAAAAGATACATTTTAACTGAAACTTTGCAACTAAATAGTAACCCCAGGAAGAGAAAGTGGAAAAAAAAAAGAGCAAAAAAGAAACAGCTTGCATGTATTTGGATTATTTGGTGATTTTTGGATTTTTTGTTATTATATTTGAATGACTAAAATCAATCAGGTGGTTGTTTAAAAATTTATACAATGGTACCACTTCTGGATGAATTGAAAATGGAACTTAAAAAGTACAAAGAAAATGCACAAGGGAAGGGTTCTTTTGGCTTTGTTTTTCAATTCTTAGAAATGGAGATTTGGAACTATGAGAAATAAGAAAAGATTGCAAAACAAGAAGACTGGGACAAAGAGGAAGCCATCTTTAATGAACAAGTAATTTTATGTGGGGAAGAAAAAGAAAAGGGGGGAAAGAGAATGGAGAATTTAAGACTTAAAGAAACAACCAAAGAAAAGAAAAATAATTCAAAAAATAAGTATAATACTGGAAAGCAACAGAAAAGGGGAATACAGAAGAGAGAAATAGAGGTAGAGAGACAAGGGGGTAAAAAGGGGAGAGAGAAGAAGAGAGGGAAGAAGGAAAGGAAAAGAAGTTACAAAGGACCGGAGTAAGATATAGAGAAACAGGACCTATTTAGAGATAATTGGTGAAAATCTAACTGAAAAAGGGATTCTGTAAGGGTACATAAGATTGTATTGTTATATTAGTAATAGAAATAACTTTAGAAAATTGGAAACAACGTATGATTAAAATGAGGGATAAAATAGTTAGTGTAATTTAGTGAATTGTTTGTGAATAAAATAAGTGAAATAAAATAAATGAGAAAATTGAATTAGGAAGGGAATATTAATATTAATGATAGAATTGACTTGGAATGGAATGTTGTTTTAATTATATACATTTATATATTTTTTTCTTTTTTTAAGAATACAGTGTGTATTTTAAGAATGTACCAAGCAGAATCCGAATGGAAGTTATGTATTATATTGAATGTTACAACTTTAGGGAAAAGATATAAAGGCGTCATACTCCAATCAGTAACTACAGGAGAAATTTTGTTTACTGAGAAAAGATAATAGATAATTGAAACAGAAAATATAAATACAATGATTTGAATTGAGATAATTAAAATAAAATTGATAAAATTAAAAGAGGGGAGAAGCTATGCAAAAAATGTAAAATAGTAATAAGATATGGAATAGAATATAAAAATGAGCATGAACCTGAATTTGTGTCTGTACGGAGAAATGTAACCCGGGATTATGCTGCTTTCAAAAAAAGATGTTTTATTTGTATTTTTTTCTCTTTGTGAAAACTCAAATAAAATTTACAAAAAAAAAAAAAAAAAAGGACAGCCCCCCCACCCAACTGGAAGATGAAAGAATATGATGCAAATGCGTTGTCAAAACAAATAAAGAAAGCTTGGTGACTAAAACACTGTACTGGATTTCATGAGCTTTCATGAAATCAAATGGAAAGAAAAAAAGTGCTGCTGGCAAGATAAGAACACAGCAACCCAGGATGAAGTGGGCTTATAGGCAGTGACCAACCACTGGAAAGGAAGGGATATATTGATATTGTGGCCAACTGGATCTCAAGATTTCTCTAGACTAGAATGAAGTAAGATAGACTAATTGCTCACAAGCACTTAAGATAACTTATGATAGAAAATACTATTTTTGAATCAGAATTTCAAAACATGAACAAGGAGTGCATTTGCAATGCTTGGGAATGGATGGAGGATGGTATTGGCCAATCCTGCACTCCAGAAAAGGTGAGAAAAAAGCAGAAACTGAGAATCAACTCTTAAGTAAAGTTGAAATTTAACCCATTAATAAACATAATATTTTTTCTATTTGTTCAATTAAAATGTTATGATTTACAAGCAATACAATCAGGAATTCTTTACAAGATGTATTTATTTTACTCTCTTGTAAGGTTATAACTTACAATGCATAAATAAGGAGTGAGGAGATATTAATGACAGAAAATTTAAAATATGCTGAATAATCACTGGATTAAATCTCGACATATATACTTGCAAAATATTGCATATTTGAAAGCATAATTTACATACAAAGATGTTACAATTTGGAAAAGGACCCAAGGGTCTGTTTATTTCTCTAATTATAAATTACATTATTATATTTATTAATAATTATACCTAATCATTACATATCAACGCTCAAAGTAATTATCAGGAGTGTAAATGTTAAATCATACAGATTCAATAATGCTAAATGTTCTGTAATCTAACTATTTAAAGCTTTTGCCAAATATCTCTCCCACCCAAGCATTCGGCAAGAACTCTTTAAATTATGGGTAAATATTAGTGTCTTGTAAAAGAGCAATTTCAGTTCTTTTGAAATTATAAGTAAGATTTGTCTATGTAAGCCCCTTAACATTCCATGTTATAAGAAAAAGTGATATGAAAATAATTAACATTCATTTTATAATCTAATGAATTAATATTATTTTTATAACACTTTGGAATAAAGAGCTTGAAGTTCTATTACAACAAATCAGTGTAAGGTACTTTAAAAATGAAATTAAGTCTCTTTTGATCAATAGTTTGTTGATACAAGAGAAACTTGTTCCATATATATTGGTTCATTCAATTGTGTCCTTTAGTAAAAGAAAAAGCTGTTACGATAGTTTTCAGATCTGGTTAATATAAAAATGTAAATATAGAAATATTATTTAATTGTATTTTCCATATTTGATAGAAATGCCATTCTAGAGGTCAAATATTAATTCATATAATTTATGCTTATCCTACTATTACCAGATTTTGGACTGAAATTCAAGTTTAACAAATTAACATGATTTTAAATAAATACATACATTCTTCTTGACTGGACCTCAGTATTTAGAATCTGTGAAAATTGATAAAGTCTTTGCATATGAACAATGAAAGGACTTGATTTTGTTTTTGTTAATATCACATTTATTCACAAACGTGTATGAGTTTTGCTAATTTGTGAGATACAGTAATATTATATCAGCATAAAACTTTATTGGTTAGAAATTATGTTATTTAGAATTCATAATTTTTATAGTACAGAATCTAGAAATTATTTCTGGGGAAAAAATGTAAGCTTATTAAGCAGATATTAAAAATCTCTATCAAATATTTGTGCTTACCACCAATATTTGCAATAGATTCTGGTCCAACAAGCTGGTTTTCAAATAATTTTTCCGCTTGTCGAAGCTTAACATTTTGCTCTAAAGGACCAGTAAGAAGAGGAGGTTCTTTAAAGCTGCCAAGAAAGAAGATTTTCATAAGCATAAGGAAGATATTAATACAAAAATAACATACCAAGTAACTTAGATGTATCAGATATTTTTCAAAACAGTATTGTTCAATTTATCTAAAACAATTTATGCAATTATTCATTTCATATTTGGCAACAGTTTCCATGAACCTAAGAATCAAGCCAATAAAGTGGGTAACAATTTTAACAACATTGAACATTTCAATTAAAAAGATAAAAAGTAATGCACAGTAAAAAATTAAGGAGTAAAAAAATAGAAAAGAATTGAAAAAAAAATAAAAAAGGAAAATAAAGAAAAAATGTTAAATATGTTAAGAAATCACTTCTGCCTTCATCACAAGTATAAACAATTTTAGTAACTTATCCATATCTGTTAAAATACAACAAATGATTTCTTCTTTCTATATTCCATCTCTTATCTATAAATAAATCCTTAAAGCCTCACATGCTCTGGTCAGCAAAAGTCCATTAAGAGTTACTAGAAACAGCAACATATCTAGTTTAATCTTTTCCAAATCGTTCTTATTGCCTAACTTTTTAAAATACATATTTAAATCCATTCTTGCATTACTTAACCTCTTAGTGGGTTTTGGTACCATCAACCATGGTATTCTTCTGGATTGATTCAGGGGACTGAGGTTGACAGCATGACATTGTGTTGGCTCACCTCCTTTCTTTGCAGTCAATTCCAACTGTGATGATTGGGGTCTCACCTATGGCCCCTACTGTGGGGGGGGGGGCAATTTGATGAGTTTCAAAACAGTTGAGTATTGAGGTACCATTGTAAATCTAAATTTCCATTTGTTACACAGGTATTATATATTTTTTAATCTTTGCAAACTACCTCTGTTTCTAATGTATCTATACAGGTAGTCCTTGACTTATAATAGGTCATTAGTGACTGTTTGAAGTTATAACAGCAATACAAGTGACTTATGACAATTTTACAGCATTCCCATTGTCAAGTGATCAAAATTCAGATGCTTGGCAACTGACTCATATTTATGACGGTTGCAGTGTCCTGGAGTCATATGATCACCTTTTGTAACCTTCTGACAAGCGAAGTCAATGCGGAAGCTTGTTACTAACAACTGCAGTGACTCACTTAACTACCATGGCAAGAAAACTCAAGATTTTATGATAAACTGACTGACTTAGATAGGATTTTGACAGGTACTGATGAAAAAGTGATCAAAAAATTATACAGTTATTTGCTGGAAATTAAATTAGAGGAAGAACAGGTTAAAGAAACAATGATTGCTTGGGGGAAGAATTTTGGATATGGGATTGATTTAGAGAAATGGCAAAAATTGTGGTCTCAAAATTATAAAATGACAATGTCAACAGCATATAAAGAAAATTTGTATAAGATGTTTTATAGGTGGCACTTTCCCCCGACAAGAATAGCAAGAATGTTCAAGAACAAATCTGAAAAGTGCTGGAAATGTCATCAGATACCTGGCTCATATTACCATATGTGGTGGACTTGTGAGGAAGCCAGGAAATACTGGACTAGAATTCGCATATGCTTGGAAAAAATGATAAACATATAGATTTGAAACCAGAGATTTTTTTTATTGGGAATCTTACCTGATACATATAATAAAAACTTAAAGTATTTGATTGTAAATGTATTAACAGCGGCTAGGATTGTATTTGCTAAAAATTGGAAGGGTGAGAAAATACCATCAGAGGAAGAAATTATGAAGAAAATATTGGATTGTGCTGAAATGAGTAAATTGACATTTGAAATTAGAGAACAAGAAGATAAAAATTTTTATGAAGTTTGGGACCTTTTCTAGCAATGGTTAGATAATACAATATAATAATAGAATATTTAGAAATTTAGGAAATAATGAATATATATTTTTTTTTATGTTTTGATAATATGGTTATAAAATTTTATTAAGATAGATTTGGTATGATTTTATGATTTGTTATAAAATAAATTAACTAAATTATAGTTATCTCGCTTAAGTATGAATTAATAAAATTATAGTCAAATGATTGTTTAATAATATTAGGATACATAATTGTTAATTGATAATATGAGTTATTATGTAACATAATTATGACTATGAAATAGATACACAAAAAAGAGTGGCAAACCAACCGATGCACTGTCTGTAAATTTATGAAGGAGGGTGATGTTTTTATGTTATGTCTTATGTTTTATGTGTTTTTGTTTGTTGTTAAAATCAATAAAACTTTTACGAAAAAAAGAAAAAAAGAAAACTCATAACATGGGGGTCAGTTAGCAACAGAACTTTCGGCCTCAATTGTGGTCGTAAGTTGAGGACTATCTGTATAGTGCTTCATATATTGCCTTTTGTTCTTTAGATTTTTCATTTCTCCTTTTTTCAGCTCTTTTTCTCTTCGTCTAGAAAAATAGGAAGACTAAGAAAATTTATTTGGACACAATTAAACTTTCTTAGTCTTCCTATTTCTCTGGACCAATTCATTCTTTCTTCACATATTTACTTTGTAATTAACTGTTCATTTTTTACAAATGAGCCTTCCATTCTTTCTGCAGGTACAGTTACCACATACTAATTTTAATACAGAAGTAGTAAAATATTATAACCAAGAAAATTCATCTGCACATAGCACACATTAAGACAAAGACTTGAAAGAACATGGTTACGAAAAATGACATTAAATATTATATATGTTTAATTAAACATATTGTACCTATTAAATAAAATGGTTTCAGGATCCAGAAGGAGCAAGTAAAAGTAGTATATAAGGCACATAAGTTCACAGTTATTTGGAAGATAACTGTTGTTTTTCATTTCTGTACAACTGTAAGTAATGGCCCAACAGTTTTTCTACACAGTTGACTACAGCACTGTTTAATTCATAAAGCTAAAAAGCCCTAATAACTAAAAAGCCCTCATAATAATGTCCTCAATGAAAGTTTAAGTCACATGCAAAATTCTAATATTAAACATGCTTATATACTCACCTAATAGGTTGAGGGTCTATTGGACAATCCAGAAAAATGAGTGCTCCAAATAATGGAATAATTAATGACACAGCTAAAGTCATGAAAGTTACACGAAATACCCTGTTGCTGTAAGTACTGTAAAAATAAACAAAACCATAAATTAGAACATGATTATACAAGAGCAGCAAACAATGTAGGAGTTCACTATAATAGGCCAGTAATTATTCCAGCATTGTTGTTTGTGTCTTCCAGTAGCTAACAAGATCCACTCTGGATTCTCAAAAAGATGGATAATAGATAGTGTTGTTCATCAATAAAGTATTTAAATTATGCTATATATAATTCCAAAACCAGGGATCAGCCATCAAGAAAAGTAGCCATTAATAGTTAAAGCTCCCCATCTTTTTCTTAAAACTATCACATATATTTCAGAAAATGTCTTTACCAATTTCTGAACAAGATTACATTGTCGGAAAGTAAATTTCTACTAGGCAAACATGCAATAGAATTTGCAGCTGTGTATGTTTACTTTTCCAGATGACCACAAGAATTATCTCAAAATATACTAGGAGGAAAAATGGGAGATGAAATGTAATCAATTTGGAAAGGTTGGGAAAAGTTGCTTTATAAATTATATGATTTGTGGTTAGACTTCAAACCTCATTAGACACACTGAACAAGAGCTTAAGAATAAGTGGGAGAAACAGACATTCTGTGGATGAAATCAGTTTAAATCTCACTCTTCTAAACTAAATGTTCCTTCAATAATTTCAAGAAGGATTTTTTTAAATACCAGGCATTGTTAGTAAAAGGAAAAAAGAAGTAAACAAAATATCCAAATCCTACTTGATATGTTATTTTCTGTGCCTCTAAATCAGGGGTGTCAAACTGGCGGTCCATGGGCCGGATGCATCATGCACAGGCCATGCCCACCCCAGCTCCACAAAGGGAAAAATACATTGCAAAATGTCACATGACGGCAACAATGCCATGAGTTTGACACCCATGCTCTAGATACTGCGTGGTCACAAAACTTCCCTCCTTAACTCATACTCCAGTAGTATGCTGTCTTTGCTCAAGCAAAACAAATTTATCCAATATATAACTTCAGTTCTAAGGCACAGAGGTACTAAAAGGATACACTGGGTGCTAGTTTTTGTAGCTTATAGACAAATATGCAGGTCTACTCTGCTTAACAGTAAAACTGTAATGATTTGAAGTACAATTAAACAGTATTGTTGAAATATGTCTAGAATACAAGGTGGAGAATCTGAGGTCTCAGAACCACACCAGCCTCTTTTTGCAGCTGTTGAAGATCACTCTATCATCGTGATGTCAAACCTTTGGCACACGTGTCGAAGTGGCACGCAGAGCCATTACTGTTGGTACGTGAGCCCTCGCCTAGAGCAGGTCTACTGTGCCTGCGTGCATCGCCCTCCCAACAGCTGATTGTATCTGTCACACATGTGCGGGGGCACGCGAGAGACGTGTGTGCATGCGCAGACGCGAGGTCAGGTGGAGGTTGCTTGCACATGTGCAGACACGTGGCATGCATGGGGGTTGCGCACACATGCGCAGGGGGCGTGGCGTGGCTGTGCGCATTGCCTTCTGGGTGCTGACATGCGTGCACAAGTGCGCACGCAATTATCGGCACAAGAGCCCAAAAAGGTTAGCCATCACTGCTCTATCAAGACTGCTGAAAACTGATAGCTTCCATTTTCAGGTACGAATGTGTGAAAATTTCTTGCAATCCTCAGAGGCATCCGTGTTCTAGGACCAACTCTCTTCATACTCAACATAAATGACGTCTGTGATCACATTAAGAGCAACTGCGTTCTCTTCGCTGATGATGTAAAGCTGTTCAATACCACAGACAGTACTGCTATCCTTCAAAAAGATATTTACTATGTATCAGAATGGTCAAACAAATGGCAACTTCAAATCTCAACAATTAAATGCTCTGCCTTACATATTGGCAAAAAAAATCAGAAAATAAAATACAAGCTGAACAGTCAAGACCTTGTTAATGATCCAAGCTCTGTAAAGGACCTTGGAATAACCTCTAATGATCTAAGTGCTAGAGCCCACTGTAACTACATAACCCAAGAGTTAAGAGTTGTTAACCTAATCCTACGTAGCTTTTTCTCTGGTAATATCACACTACTAACTAGAGCATACAAAACATTTGCCAGACCAATACTCAAATACAGCTCATCAGTCGGGAACCCACATTACGTATCTGATATCAGCACAATTGAGAAAGTCCAGAAATATTTCACAAGAAGAGATCTCCACTCCTCTACTCGTTGTAGAATACCTTATGCTACCAGACTTGAAATTCTAGAACTAGAAAACGTTGAATTACGCCATCTTCGGTCTGATCTAAGTTTGGTATATAAAATCATACATTGCAATGACTTACCTGTCAATGAATACTTCAGCTTCAACCATAACAACACAAGAGCACACAATCTCAATAACCGCACCAAACTTGATTGCAGGAAATACGACTTCAGCAACAGAGTGGTCAATGTCTGGAATACTCTATCTGACTTTGTGGTTTCTTCCCCAAACCCCAAAAACTTTAGCCTTTGACTGTCTACTATTGACCTCATCCCTTTCCTAAGAGGTCTGTAGGGGGCGTGCATTAGCGCACCAACGTGCCTACCGTCCCTGTCCTATTGTTTCTTTTATTTTTCTTATATGTACCCATTTCATGTATTCATAACTATGTATATACTTATACCTACCGTGTTTCTCACATAATAAGGCTGGTCCTTATTTTTTTTTGACCCCCCAAAAAACAGCTAGGTCGTCTTTTCCGGGGTGACTTAACTCCCCCCCTTGCATCCTTGGGTGGGTGGGTGGGCGGCTGGCGACAGCTTGGATGTTCGGAAGACCTTCGGGTTCGGGCCACTGTTGCTTTCCCTTCTCCCTTGCTGCCGCGGCGTTAGAGCAACGCCATGGCATTTGGCGCAGCCATGTGCGGCCAGTCAGGGCTCCTCCCTGCAACCGGAGCCCTGAGGAGACACTTGGCTTCAGGCGCTCCCGTCTTCCCTTTGCTTTCGAAGGTAAAGCAAATTATTTTACAAAGCCTCCCCTGCCCGAGAGGGCAGCCCAACCCCACGTGGGGAGGCTAATCTCCCGGGGCCTCTTCGGTTCCTCCCCGACCTCCCTACACTGCGCACCTCTGACACACTGGTCACTTCAGCCCAGCGAGCTCTTCCACCTCAAAGAAAGGCCAGGTGGGCGGCTGCGGAGCAGCGAGCACCTCCCCGCCAGACCCTCTGCTCATCCCACCAGGGCTGCGCCAGAGCCGTGTGGGCTGGGTAGACCCATGAAAGCGAGCCGCGGGTGCGTGCGTGCTTCCTCCTGCTGCTTGTTCCCAAATCTTGCCCGGAGGAGTCGGTCGGAAGCAGCGTGGCTAGGCTGGCCGCGGAGGCGCTCGGTGCAGGTCCCTCCAAAGGTGGGAAGGACGGGCTGGCGGGCGCTAACCTCGGCCGTTCTCCCTGCGTCGGGCTAAGGGTGGTGGCTGTTTCTGCTGCAAGCGGCTCAGACCCACCCGCCTGGCCTTTCTTTGAGGTGGAAGAGCTCGCTGGGCTGAAGGGACTGGCGCGTCAGAGGCGCGCAGTGTAGGGAGGTCAGGGAGGAACCGAAGAGGCCCCGGGAGACTAGCCTCCCCATGTGGGGTTGGGCTGCCCTCTCGGGCAGGGGAGGCTTTGTAAAATAATTCGCTTTACCTTCGAAAGCAAAGGGAAGACGGGAGCGCCTGAAGCCAAGTGTCTCCTCAGGGCTCTAGTTGCAGGGAGGAGCCCTGACTGGCCGCACATGGCTGCGCCAAATGCCTAATGCCATGGCAGCAAGGGAGAAGGGAAAGCAATGGTGGAAGTTCTCCCAATATGAAGTGCCCCACCAATGCAGGCAGTACCATATCCGGGCATGCAACAAAAGTACTTCCTAAGGGCAAGGCCCCCCCCATCCCCCCTTGCCATTTTGCATGTTTAATATGGGCCTTAATTTGGGGGGAGGGGCTTAATTTGATTTTATGCCAATAAAACATGGTGGGGCTTCCTCTTGGTGGAGGCCGTATTGTTGGAGAAACACGGTATTATCATGTAAGCGATTGACAAATCAAAATAAATAAATAAATAAATTAAAAAATAGATTTACAAACCCTATTACCATTTTTCCAAATTAATAGGATGTCTTGTTTCACAGACACTTCCAATTATAGAAAGTTCAGGGTTTTTAAATAGAGGTATACACCTAGACCAGGCACCAAATTTTCATTTTTTTAATGTAAAAGATGAAAAAAGTTATATGATACAACAGCTAAATATTACAGAAAAAATATAAGGATTTCAGCTCTTAGAGAAGCATGTCTATATACGGTTCTGGGTTGGCTATGAAACATAGCTTTGACCAAACTACTGGGCTTTGAATAAAAGCTCAGAAAAGCAAACATCTTAAGCTTTGAACAAAATTGCTTTTAGCTTTTCTCAAGTTTTGTGGCTTGATCAAAATAGATATAATACAGTATATTGAATCCCTTAGATATGACATGTAAATTATTGCTTTCACAATATGAAATCCACAAACAGAATGAAGTGAAAATTGTCTTCATCAAAACAAGCCAAATATAAAATTTCATTCACAAAAAATATGGCTGAAGTTCTATAAACCCTGAATTGGAAATAATCACTTATTTCCACATAAATAATTCAAGATTGGTGTACAACATTATCACGTGGTGCCTGCATTAGTACCCAAGAATAATAGAGAAAAGGGGGGGAGTTTTTAATGTAACACTCATAATGATTATGCCTTTTGAGGATTATGGGAAACTCATACAGGTAGTCCTCAAATTACAACCACAAAATTTATGTTGCTAAGCAAGGCAGTTATTAAATGAGACATATCCCATTTTATTAGTTTTGCCATGATTGTAAAACAAATCACTACCGTTAAGTGAATCATGTGGCCATGTAGTGAATGTAGCTTCTCCCATTGCCTTTACTTATCAGAAGCTCCCTAGGAACGTTGCAAGTGATAATCCCAGGACCCTGATATGTAAATACTTGCCAACTGCCAAGCACCCAAAGTTTGATCATATGACTGTGGGAGAACTGGCCATAAGTCATCTTTTTTCAGTGCCATGGTAACTTTGAACGTTCATTAAATGAATGGTTGTAAGTTGAGGATTACCTGTATATAGCAACAACCTGGAGAATGCTTCCCTTATTCACTTCTCCTCTCTCAAGGTTACAACATAAAAAGGTAGTAATTAGTAAGCTATTTCTTGCAGATCACCAAAAGGCAATGACAATGCAAAACACAAGATCAACAATTTTGCAAGAACGTGTTTACTCTTAGAAAAAGAGAATATTCCCTACTATTACTTTCTCATAGTCTTGAAACATGCATTGGGCTGCAAGTGAATGATAGGTTACCCAACCAGCATCTGTGCATAAAACAGGATTAGGATTTACAACCTCCCACTTTCTAATCCAGCACCTTTACCACTACAACAAAGTGGCTCCTGAAATATATATAAAACTTCTTCCATATATTATTTTAAGTAGAAAAGCCACACATTTCCTCAAATATGTATATATATATATATTCAGCTGCAATGCAAATTAAACCAGCTGCAATTATATATTAAGAAGCTATCTGTTGTAATATATCCTCTAGACTGACAAAGGAATTAACTAAAAGTAATTTAACTTTAACTTTACTGTAGCACTTATTTATGCACTAAAATACATAGGATATCACATTATTTTCTTGAAAACATAGAAACCTGCAAATATCTAATACTGCAATTTTAAACACTGAAGTACCCAGAGATTTTTAATAGTGTAGTTGTGTCCTGTATCTTGATGAGTTTGCACCTTTTCCAAAGGTTATTTTTTAATATTGCATAGAAGTATTAAATGTTAACATTCAAGTTGTATACTTCTCCAAAGAAAACATTTGCTAGCTTCAGACAATATTCATAGTTCTGCAGGAGGAAGTTAGTTATATTTACTCATGTTTTAGATATAAACCTCCAAATGCTTTTTTTAAAAAATCAACTTTTGATCAATGCTGTTGCAAAGTAGTTCCAGATATCTGCATATTAAGCTTCCTAAACTTTTCACTCTACCTGGTTAATCGTTCTTATTTCCTTTTCAGAAGAGTTTATTAGATATGATTGCTCAACCCACCTCTAACTCCAAAACTTTAAAAAGAGAGCCAGTTTGGTCTAGTGCAGTGGTTCCCAATGTGGGGCCCACGCCCCCCAGGGGCAATTTGATTTTTAATGGGGGCAATTAGAAAATGAGCTATTAACTGAATTTTTGAAAGCCCACTGTTTTTATATATTTGTGATGAAAGAGCTGTGTTTTATTTACCTATTGTTGTCTTTGTTAAAGTGCATTTCCTAGGGCCTGGTCTGAAAAGGATATCTCAACTGGGGGAAGGAGGGAGCAACTGCCAGCCAATCAGATGTGTTTCCACTAAGGATCATGGAACTGACAGTCTCTCTGCCTCTGTCTCTTTCCTGTGGGCTTTGCTGCTGGGTGATTGCAGAGAGAACTGTTCTGTGGGGAGACAGAGTGGATGGCTGCTAGGGGAAGGATAAAGAACCAGGATGCAAGTTTAAGTAAGAAACTAAATACCCAAATTCAACCTACTTTGCAAAAAAACTGCTGTTACCATTTCCATCTTCATATTTAGCTGAATGATTTAGTGCTGTAAATGATTTGCTACTGAAGAAATCAACTGGATATCACTGCACAAGGAGACTTGAGAATGAAGCTGACTAAATTAGAGCCTAATATAAACTCTCTCTGCAGCAGGCATCAAGCACCCTCACTAACTTAAAGCTGCAATCTTACATTTCCCGGGGAGAAAGCTCCACTGAAGACAATGGCACTTACTTCTGAGTAGACATGCATAGGATTGCATTGTAAATATGAGGTGAGCTCAAACTGTATTTTGAATTTGTTAGGTATCTTTATTTTAATATGCATAGTAATTAATATGATCAAAGTACTGCAGAAAAAGCTTTCATTAAAATTATTTTATTCTTTGGAATCTTGTTTAAATCAAGTTAATGGCCTTTTAGGCTTCCTCCACCTGAGTAGGAGTTCACTTTTTAAACAGTAAGATTTATATGTTGGGGGGATCATGATTTTAGAGATGCTTAGGTGGGGCATGGCCAAAACAAGGTTGGGAACCACTGGTCTAGTGGTTAAGGCAACAAGCTAGAAAGCAAGAGACCTGCTTTAGCCATGGATGGCCTGGGGCCAGTCACTCTCCTTCAATGCACCTCACCGGGTTGTAGTTGTGGGGAAGGTTGGGATATAAATAAATTAATATAGAATTTCTTAGTAAATGAGAGTTTTTAAGTATCCATTCACAGCTAATTACTGTACATTTTAGAAGGAAAATTATGGCTTTTGTAAGTGTTTTTTAATTGCTGTGGTTTTATTGCCTCCATCCTAGAAATTTTTCTTTGCACAGCATCAGCCTTTACACTTTCTAGAGTAGGGATGTCAAACTCATGGGCTGGATGCATCATGTGCTGGCCCTGCCCAGTTTAACAAAGGGGGGGAAGTCCTGATACTGTGATGACAGGAGTTTGACACCTCTGTTCTAGAGGAAAGGGAAGCAAAAAAAGGGGGGGGGAATTACAAAACAAATTATGAACACATCTGTTATAAATTAAAATTGCTTAATTCTGCCACCTATCAGAAGGACAATCCTTTTCATCAGTTGTACCTGTAATGTGAATATATAAAATTGCTGCTATAAAAAAAAAAAGACATCTCACATATTACTCTCCCTACATTTAAAAAAACAATTGTAAAGGTCGTTTTAAAACAACTGCCAAGAATAATAATAAACAGTGGGCATTTACTATATTTTGCAAAGTCAGAGAGAAAGATGATTATTTTCATTCCATCACTCATTCCACTCATTAAAAAAACAAAAACCAGACCTTCCCTTTTGGAGCTCTGAGTTATTAATTCCCACCGATTTCAATCGAGCCCAGTCACGTCAAAAGCCATTTCTAGGAGCTACCACCGTTATTTACCCTGGATCTTCAGAGACCACTTATTATTTTTGTTGGTATTTCTGTCCTTGACTTCAGCATGCGTTTTTTTTTAAATCCCCAGGGCATATTTAGCAACAAAGGCTGTGGAATATTTATTATTCCTAAACACCAAGAGGCCTAAATCCCTGAGTATCTGGCGCTCATCTTCCTTCTCTCCCCCCCCCCCCTCCGCTTCCTCCAGCTCGGTCCGGCAGCACCGAGCTCTCCACGTGAGGGACTGAAGCAGCAGCAGCGCTGGCGCCGCTCCAACCTGGCCCTCCCACCGGATCGGAAAGCCGGCGCCCACCTCCCGTATTACTGTCGGTGAGCAGGGCAGGGGGAAGAGAGGGCGCTGCCCTCGAAATCTTCGCCCTTTCCGAAAGCAGCTGTGCCTCCTATCCTCCCCGGGGAAGAGGAAACGCCAAGGGGCCAGGAGAAAAGCAAAGACCGTACCTGCTCTCCTTGCCTGCCTGTGCCGCGTTGTCCTCGGTAAGCACTTGCGGCCGGACTGGCCGACGCTGCCGTAGGCCATCAGCCTCATTCATGTTGCAATGAATGGCCCGCCGAGATTCAGAGATCAACAGCAGTGCTTCAACTCCGCAGCCGAGGCTCGCTGGAAAAAGCCGAGGAGCAGCCCCGCTTCCCGGCCCAGACCGCGAAGCCCCGCCTCTTGCTCCAGTCTGCTTCAACGGTTGCTACACAGAAGCCATGCCCCCACCCCTTGCGTCCCAAGGCCGCCATGACACTCCACCCCTCTCGGCTGAACTTGCCCAATAACTGGCGCCAGACACCCGCCCCTGCCTTCAGAAACGCCCAATCTTGTCCCCGAGTGGCAGCTCCTCGCTGGCCTCCGAGGCTGTTCGCGGGGTGCTGCGCAGGTCTGGGCCTGCTTCAGAGGCGGCCCCAACTCCATGATAACCCTCCATAGAGCCGTGCCCCATCGCTCTTTTGGTGATGACTCCCTGCTGCCTGTACATAAACCTCCCCGGTGTTTTCCCCTTAGATATACTTTATTTCCCCCTTCAGACACCTGCCTCCATCCTAACGGCTTAAGTTCAACGAATCAGCCTAAGCCCACGCCTTCATTGGAGCGAGAAAGCGGGATCAGAAGAACATCCACTTAATTTCCACGTGAAAAGAACGTAGGAAATGCTTGTTTCGAAAGGCTGATTGCATTTGGAGAGAATCTTGTGGGGAGGGGAACTTCAAGGAGTGTTCCAGGAGGAAGAGAGATTAGCGTGAATTTGAAAAAGAGCAGCTATCTATAGGAAAGATAATACGTATTTTATTGACGAGTTTGAAGTGAGATGGAATGTAAAGTAATAGGGTAATCTTGCTGTGATTTGTAAGATTTTGAACGGCATAGAAGGGTGTTGGAAATTAGAACCCACCCCTCTCTTAGGAAAATTAAATATTTTAGGATATACTAAAAAGGCAGAATATTTCCCCTAAAAAGAGAAGTAGAAACTCTGATGCAGAAACTCAGCTCAGAAGCAGAAGCTCGCCCCCACCTTTGTTAATGGGTGGACCATTAATGTCTGGGCCAGAGTATTCTACATGACAAAGCCCTCTACTCATCTCACCAAATGGCCTGGGAAGATTGTATCAGCCAGCACTCAGGTGAAACCATGTGATCCAGACAAAGCCTATAAAGTTAGCTAAGATCCCTGCCCCTGGGAGTCTGATAGTCAATGGGATACATTTTTTACACAGGAACAGGAAACACTAAGGTGGGACCCAACAGAGGGTATAAAACTAAGGGTCTCTCAGCATCTTGCCCCTTCTTTTCCTTCACCCAACATCTTGAAACTTGTGATTGTCCTTTTCACTGTGGAGCTCCAAGGCATGTGTTCCTGTCCACCATTAAATCATCTTTCCAAGCAGCCTCCATGTTTCCAGTGTCTTTTATTCCCCACTTGGAACTGAACCCAGAAGGATATTTCTTCCAACAAGGAAATAGCTAGAACATTGTATTGAAAAGACCATTGGAGACACATAAATTAAATGAGCCTAATAGATGCAACATTATTGCACTTCTAAACACTAAAGATGAAGCCGAAGCTACTAATACTGGGTAAGATGAAAAAATGTCAATTTCCATCATTTACAATGTAAAAAGTTGATTCTTATCAAGGATCAATCATTTGCCATAAGATCCAGTAAGAGACATATGCACATGTAATATTATCACTGTGCCTTTTGAGTCAGAGTTGGATTGCTCTTGCCTGCTTCCTAGGGCTAAAAAAGTCAGTTGGGACAACTGACTTCATGCCTAAAACGGGACTAGAGTTCAGTCTCCTAGTTTCTAGTCTAGCCTTTGGTAATTTAATTCTTGTCTTAATGACTTGAAAATAGAAACCAGCCTGTTTTATTTTTGCAAATATTGTTTAATTGCTAACCCTCTGTTACACTCTGTGAAATGGCTGGCTATATACATTATTTAAATAAATAAAATAAGCTTATTCTTAGTTTTGAAATGAACTGGACTGCTAATCCAAATGCTTTTTGTATATGGAATAGGAACATCCCTTTGCCCTTCCCAACAATTAGAAAGTTCACTAGTGACAATAAGTTGTGGTCTAATTATCTGGTGTCCTATCATTTAACCAACAATCATGGCAAACAATTGTTCTAATTTACTGGTTTGCAAATCAGAACAAATGTATTGTTGCAATGCTCACTCACCAGTATCAAAATAAACTGTCCAATCTCAGTTTTTCAGAAACCAACCCAATAGTAACTGAGTATCTTTCTTCTACTAGATCTTCCTTTTTCTTCAATTCCATCACACAATTCAATATGAAAGTAGGTAATACTTGGTTTGGTGTCTGAATTTGCAGCCCTAAGTCAGATGTTTTGTACTGAATTCAGAAGTTGTTTTGTCATTATTGGGTGTACATGCTCAGGCTCATTCATATCAGCCATATCTAGGTGTAGTGGTTAAGTGCTGCCCTAGAAAGTAGGAGACTGTGCACCCCGCCTTAGGCATGAAAAACCAGCTGGCTGACTTTGGGCCACTCACTCTCAGCCCAACTCACAAGGTTGTTTTTGTTTTTGTTGAGTAATATATAAAAAAAGGATAAAAATCTAAAAATATACATGTTTAATAAAGAATAATGTATGCCTGTTCATAATTATATGTCAATGCAACATTATAACAATTTAATTTGTCCAACTCCAGTAAAACAGATAACCTCCCACGTTATTCATAAGTATAAGTATTGATACAGTTTTGAGTTTAATTTGGCTTTCAGTTATGTAAATTGAAATTTGTACAGTATAAAAAAAGGCATTGTGATTTTTAAAAGTATATATAATATATAAAATATTATATAAAAATAACTTAAAAATATGGAGAGTTTCAGTTTATCTGATGAAATTAGGAAAAGAGTATAGCAAGACTGATATTAAAAGACAGTTTTATATATTGGTGGCAAAAATATTAAGGCTAAATGCAAAGTTACTCCTTAAGTTTCTACACTCTGTTTAACAAAGGAAGAACATGACTTAAACAGCAGTTTGAAAATTATTTTTCCATGCTTTCAAAGAAAAAGTATAAACTCAAGAGGTTTACAATACACATTCTTTTCAGGAAAAAATTTTTACATGAATAATTTTACATTAATAAGTATAGGTCTTTAATCAGGAATAAATCTAATAGTTTCTTTCGTTCCTTCAGCTTTTTAACACAACTCATCTTTACAATAGTCTGTCATAGAGTAGGATGCTTAAGTTTGTATTTCTTACATGTTTCAAGTATTTCCTCTATGACACTGGGATCATCGAGTGTGGTAATATCTCCCATATCATTATTATCAGTCGCTATTCTCTGTAGCAATCGTCTCATGATTTTTCCCGATCGAGTTTTGGGAAGACGTTTCACTACCTGTTTGAGAAATAAAAAGTCATTATAAGTAGCATTACTATAAATAAAGATATATAAATAACTACTTCCTTGAGTTTTTCTTCTGTGCATTTACTTATATGAATAAATGTATCTACGCAGAATATTGTGGAACCTTTCAAAGTTATCAAGGTAAACAGCCCCAACCCCAATGGCTCATTCCTCTGTTCAGCCATCCTAAGATCTTCACATTAGCCTTGGAAAAAAGGAGTACTCATTTACAGGCTTAGGTGAAGGCAGGATGGATGAGTGAATTTACAGATGACCAACTGAAGAATCTCTATTAAAAGTAAGTAAAGAAGGCTACCAAAGCTTCAAATAGGGCCGCCTACTAAACAAGTTACACAGTTTATTTTATTTTATTTTTATTTTATTTTATTTTTTTATTTTTATTTATTTGATTTGTCAATCGCTTACAAGATAATAGGTATAAGTATATACATAGTTATGAATACATGAAATGGGTACATATAAGAAAAATAAAAGAAACAATAGGACAGGGATGGAAGGCGCGTTGGTGCGCTTATGCACACCCCCTACAGACCTCTTAGGAAAGGGGTGAGATCAATAGTAGATAGTCTAAGGTTAAAGTTTTTGGGGTTTGGGGAAGAAACCACAGAGTCAGGTAGAGTATTCTAGACATTGACCACTCTGTTGCTGAAGTCATATTTCCTGCAATCAAGTTTGGTGTGGTTAACCGTGAGTTTGTATCTATTGTGTGCTCTTGTGTTGTTATGGTTGAAGCTGAAGTATTCATTGACAGGTAAGTCATTGCAATGTATGATTTTATATACCATACTTAGACAGACCAAAGACGGCGTAATTCAAGGTTTTCTACTTTTTTTTTGTTACTGTCACAAATCCATAAAGCCAATCATAAAGTCCTAACACAAAATTAAGTTTATTGAAAAAAAGTATCTTGAAAAAGTATACAAACTGTCAAATCAAGAGGCAAAGCAAATAAGAGGGTGTTTTTGTAGCAGGGATTCTATTGAATCAGCATTACCATGGGCAGATTTCTTCCTAAATACCAGAAGTCTCTAGCCTAGTTGAACACTGCTGGTGTTGAGATCAAGTTTGGCATTTTAAACACCAGTTATGGCTCTCTTGTTTTCTCATTTTTATTCTCAGACCTCAGCATTCTTAAGGACTAAGTAGAGGAAGCTGCTGGTCTCAGTCATAGTCTCCTGGGTCCAAGCTAGGGATATAGGCCATTGTTTTAGCATAGTTATGACAAAATGAAATACTAGTTACTACTAGTTACCTTTTCCCGGTCTTTCTCTTGATAATCCTCCAAGTTAGTGAGGTACAATGCCCTAAGGCAGGGATGTCAAACTCAAGGTCCACAGGCCAATTCTGGCCTATGGGGTGTTTAGAACTGGCCTGCAGGGCTGACCTGGAAACAGTGAAGGACCAGCCCGCGGTGCCTTTGCAGCCCTCCCAAGCTCTGTTTTTGCTGGCAGAGGCTTGCAGGAGGCTGTCACAGCCGAAAACAGAGCTCGAGAACACGTTTTCGCTGGCAGAGTGCTCAGGCCACCACAGGCATCCCTGACACAAGTGACATTGAGCTGGCCACGCCCACCCTGGCCAAGTCTGATGTGGCTGTCAATTAAATCAAGCTTGATACCCCTGCCCTAAGATGAAATGTTGGCAATGTGCAAGCATCTACAATACATCCTTCACAACAGAAATGATTCAGAGATAGGAAGAGATGAGAAGCTTCATGTAATTTAAGCAAAGAAAAGAAAACCCCCCACAAAAATTCTAGAAGTCAAACTGTTTTCCAAGCTAAGGAAAGGTCATTACTGTTACAGAATTGCAAAACAACTGAAGTGGACATCCATGGGGGGGAAAAGGTATCAAAAACATCATGATGGCAATTGCAACCTCATGATTAACACCACCATTTTCGCAGTCCCCATCCTCAACCTAGATCCCTGATAGTAAGGTATCTGCAATAGAAGCCATAATTTCTTCATAGTATCCTTATATATGATGCACTTTTTAAAATTGTTTTATAGCTTAAGACACTGTCATGGTTCAAATACACTGGGAAAACATAATTTTCCATTTCAAAAATGTTCAAAGGAAGGACATTTAAATGCTTTTCTCTGCAGTTTGGATTAAAGATCACATATTAACTAAAATCTGCATTGGAGTAGAGATTCTGCAGTAACTCTCTCAGCACAGCCCTCTCCCACGCTATAAAATCATCTACAACTACAGAATTCTATGCTATCCCTCAAGTCATCTCCCTCTCTCTTGTATATAGTTGCTATTACTTTAATAATATACATAAAAGCACTTCATCAGTATTTCCATGCCTCATATTTAAATATACCCAGAAGGGAGAGGAGGCTATCTATTACCCTTACTCAACATTGATAATAGCAGATTTTCATTACAAGAAAATCATGGCTTTCTAAAATTTAGAAAAAAAAATTCTATCCGAACTGGCAATGTTTATATAAAATAATCATTGTTTTAATATTAAATATTTTTATTACATTTATTTGCCAGCCATCTCCCTATCCAAAGTGATTTTGGTGGCTTACAATGGCATAAAAGCATAACTATAAGCACATTAAAACAATAAAATTAACTATTAAATAAACTATTAAATACCATGGAAGGTATGGGGGTGGGCTTTTGTTTCACTCAACCAACCCACCTCCAGGATAGCAGACCTCTACTGGGGCCCCAAGCAACTGGCCGAGTCAGGTTTTAAGACCCTTCTGGAAAACCAGAAGGGAGGAGGCAAATCTCACTTCCACAGCAGAAAAGGTTCTTCTCCTGGACCCCGCTAGCTGAAATTCCTTGACCATATCCCATAAACAACGAGAGATTATTTTCCAATATATGTCTTTATAAAAAAATATACAATTAAATACTTACCATAATATGTTCAGGAACAGCGTATTTTGCTATCTTGGTGGCAACTATTGTCTTCACCTCTTTGATAATCGTATCTTTTTCTGCCATGTCATCTTTTAAAACTATGAATGCTAATGCAACTGGAAAAAAGGAATATATTTATTATTTAATATTTTTACTCCATTTTTATTTCTTTATAAAATAATTTATAAAGCCATTGGCTTTCATGCCTAAGGCGGGACTAGAAATCAGTCTCCTGGTTTCTAAGTCAACATGTTAACCATTACACCAAACTGGCCCTTCATTAGCTTTCTAAACTCACATTTACTATATATTGATACTGGTTAATGTCTTTTAATGTATATACTGTAGCTAGAGATAACTTTATCATTATACTGTACTAGAAGGATAAATATTTTTCATATTGCACCAAGACTAGTCCTATAGATAGATATGATCTGAGAGCTTTTAGGTCCAACAACCTTTTCACAGTGTTTGAAAAGTAACGCTACTATGGGTTCAATGTTACTTCTTATTCAAAGGGAGTTGGAAGTCAGTGTCTTTTCTGTCTTTTCCCCTTCTTCTCTATTCTTTTCTCTTCCCTTTTCCCTCCCCTATTTTTTCCTATTTGCTTTTCTATTTTTGTATTTTATATTATAAAAAGGATTGACATGGGGAAAAAAGAAAGAAAGAAAAAAATAAAAAGGAAGTAATGCTACTATAGTACTACAATTATTTTGATCAGAGTAGCTGTTTCAAAATTTTAAACTTAAATTACATTCCTTTGCAATAGTTTCCATGCGTGTAAATACCTTATAATACTGTTGTATATATGCTTTGAAAAAAACTATTATTCAAGTATCAGTTTCTGCCAAACATCCCTGTTCATCTTCTCTACTTCAATTGTATCAGTAAAAGTCCTGACATCAACAAAGCAATTATTAAATATACAGTTAAACGTTTTCCTACTTATTTTAAAACATTTTAGTCACTTACCTTCCCCTTTGATATCATGGGGATAGCTAATCACAGCTGTTTCTGGAATTTCAGGATGTTCATCCTTTTGAAAAAGATGATTTGGAAAGAAATAGTAAACTGATAAATACAATAATGGTTATGCAAAAAATATTTAACATGCAAATATTAATGAAACCTGAAAACTTTCTTCTAGGTATTATGGATAAACTGACAGAAAAATAATTTGGGACATTTTTTTGTATGTAGTGACTGCTGCAAAGATTGTCCAATAAATATATGCTAAATCCTGAGATTTGAAGAATGGCTCCTGAAATTGACCAAGATGGCAAAATTAACTCTGGTAATTGGAGACGATGGTTTGGACAAGTTTGTAAAAGATTGGAGACCATTTGTGGAGTTTCTGTGTGTTAAATACAACAAGGGACTGTTAATACAGGGTTTTGGACATTAGTGTAACTTTTGGGTTACTAGTTAAAAGCTTTTTTTTTTTTACAGTGAACAGAGACTGGGTCAATTAGATTGACAGACAACAGAATTTTACATTTGGGATATTTGTAAAGAGACTTGATTTAAAATAGTAATTTAGTAAGTATAAATGGGAAAATTTATAACCATTGTATATCCCTCGAGCAAGAGGGGAAATCTATTAGACTTGTTTCAGTTATATTAACCAACATTCAGTTAGGATGGATGGTGTAGGTTTAGTGTATATGTATATTCTATTATATGTATATTACTATATGTATATTCTTTTTTACCCAGTGTTGTTACTACTTTTCCTGTCTTGTTTGTAATTTTTGTTATTCTTTGTTCTTCTTTTGTATTTGTATTTTATCCTATCTTTTGAAATCAATTAAAATTAAAAAATTAGTAAACAAAACTAAGCATTATTCCTGTCATAACATCAACGTTTTTGAAAAGTGTCTGAACTGAGCCAAATTCATATATATATGCATGGAATCATATATGCATGTAATACAAGCTCACAAATAAGGGGATAAATCTGTGATCATAGACTTATGATGTCACTATAAGTGAAATTCATATATCAGAAACTCCTGTAGAAACATGTCCTGCCATTCAGTCTGCCATAGTTTTGGTAGATACAGGCCTCCCATTCAATTTGTTTTGAAAACTAGGCTTTCATCTTCTTAATCTAAAGAAACCTAACTAAGTTGACGAACCGTTTCCACTGCCTATACTGTATTTGAGTTAATATCAGATGAAAGAACCCATCTATGGTGACTAATCCATAATGGTTAAAATATGCAAAAGGTCGGTAAATGCCACAATCAAAGCTAAATTAACTATAGGAGCCAGCCATTCAAATCTTCTCATTGTTCTAAATATCTATGTTTCTATTAGTTTACAAGAATAAATTATTGGAGCCTACACTTTTATTTGACCCAATAATTACCATTGCATCTTCAATTTCTGCAGTTCCAAGTCTGTGTCCACTGATGTTTAGGACATCATCCATTCTCCCTGTTAGCTGATAATAACCTTCCTTAGTTCTATAAGCAGCATCTCCTGTGAAATAATATCCTGTGGCAATAACAGGTTTAGCATCAGTAAATATGGATGTTCACTTTTTGTGAAGAGAAAAATACACTCGATATAGTTCGTTATCTCTGTGGGAATGTATTGTGTTAATGTATGTATGTTGCATATCACCACTCATCGATATGCAATTATAACAGGAGAACATACCAAACTGCATTTATAATACACCTCTATTAATTTGTCAGAGTGTGAAACAAACATTTAATAAGATATGCATTATATGAAAATGTGTGTAATGAATCAGGGAATTCTTCAAGTAGAACTCAGGTGCTTTGCATACATTGATTCTGCTGAGTCTTTGCTCAGTGTTATCACTTTAAGATTCTTGAAAATAAAAGACAGTATTGTATGCCAGATTTTATTCTGCAGAATGCTGGCTTTCTGTTTTTCTTAAATTGAAGTAATTGAGGCAGAAATCTGTGGGCAATGATGGATCAGTCCACTGGGAACAATGTTGAGAACCCAGGATGTCTGTCAACTTCCATGGAGACTCATTGCCATTAGTCTTCACTTAACAACAGTAATTGAGATTGGAATTTCCATCACTGTGCAGTGCAGTGCAAAAACATATCATGTGACTGCACTGCTTAGCAATAGGAGTTCCTGCAGTCTCCAGTACTGTTAAGTGAAGACTTCATGGTTCATTAAGCAAAGACCTCATGTGACTTAATAACACACCTGTGTTATTAATCTACTGCAACTATTTTAGAATTCAATTTATTTTATACTTTAGCATTCAGGCCCATATGAATGATAAAGTAAGAAAATTAGCAAAGATGTTTCAGAATGTTCATGTCAATCAACATCTGTTATGCATGTAGAAGTGTGCATGAATACTTCTCTGGTGTACAGACTGCTGCTGCACTATTTTTAAATGATGCAAACAAAATATAACATAATATAGCTATTGTCACTGAAACTGCATCTCATGTAAAGTGTCAACTTCAGTGCATTACTTCAACCAACATTGTCATCATTCTCACCTGGGTAAGCTTTGAAATAAGCTTCTACAAAACGCTGATGGTCTTCATAGATAGTCCGTGCTATACCAGGCCAGGGTTTTGCAATGCAGAGAGCTCCCGAGGTATCATTGCCTTCTAAAACTTTTCCCTAGGAAATCAAGTAAAAAGAAAAAGTTATCTCAATCCATCAATAAAAGAGAATTTTCCCAGAAGTTGAATTTAATTTCATATTTATTCTTTCCATTAACACATTGATCAAACATTTGATAAAGACACTGAACTCAATATGCCTGCAAGCACAGGTAGTCCTTGTTGAGTAACTGCACTGTTTTAGCAATTATTTGCAGTTGAACCAGTGATAATAAAGTAACACGACCAATCCTTACCAAAAGAAGGTATGATTAGATGGTCTAACTCTTCATAATTTTTTCAAAGCTGTTCTGGGCTTTAGCCTATACAACTATCAACAGTCTAATAATGACATTTTTGAATGTTATTCATTTTTTTAAAATATCCTTTAAAATGTTCAGCACTTAAGGAACAATTAAGATCATTCTCCTCTCCCCTTAATTTCAATTAAATGTATTTTCAAAATCCAGAATTTTTCAGTATTTTAGCTTACATTCTCATCCATTAGCACTGGGGTAATTCCATAGAAAGGCCGCATTGCTATAGCTGGAATGATCTCAGCTCCTTCTTCTGAAGGCCGAGGAGCAATGCAAATGCCACCCGTTTCTGGAATGATAAATGAAGAAGAAGCACCACCAAAAATGAAAGCAATCTCTGTTTTCTGGAATTAAATGAACGTAAGTAACATTTTTTGACTGAGGGAGCTTCATTTTCCATTAAAAAAAAATACCCAGAACTCGGAACTTCCGGTTTGCGTGGCTTCGGGGCAGCAGGAATTCGCGACAGCTCGCGATTCCTGCTGTGCTAGCCGTCGAGGTACCCCCGATCCAGATGGGTCAGGGGGATATGGCTGCCCTGTAGGGACAGCTGAAGAGAGAGGGGAGTCGGATAGGGAGGTGGGGGTATCGCAGACCCCCCCATTCTCCGGGAAAACCCCTTTTTCCCAAGGCGGTGGAGCGGCGGTCAGCAATGGCCGCCACGAAGAAGCCAGCAACCGGGTAAGAACTGTGCTGGAGGAAGTGTGAAGAGTGAAAGTTCTGTCTGAGCCGGGTCAAGTAACACCTTTTAAATTGCCTGGAATTGAGCTGCTTGAATTGCTGGAGGATACATTGTATCCCTAAGAAGAGCGAAAAGCGGCGGAGAAGCTGTTAAAGGGATTTTTTTTTTTCTTTTATTCTCCCACCCCACAGAAAAAGCAGAAATATTTGGATATATTAGACACTGAAAGTGGATTGCCTTGAAAGCTGAAGCTAAGAGACAAAGAGATTTTTGGACATTGAAAAATTTAAGATATTGGAAAATCTCTGCTGGAGGTATGGATTTTTGATTATTTAAAATTGTCATTGCAAGTGGGAAGGGAGAAAAAAAATTGGAGCAGAAGATGAAAAAGGAGGAGATTGTCTAGAACGTCTTTGTGGATCCCAAAAGAAGATATATGGTAATTGGACCTCTTTGATTAAAAATTAATTCAGAAAGAGAAAGAGAAGAAGGAAGAAAAGTATTAACTTTTGGAACTTTTTTTCTTTTTTTTAATTGCTTTTGATTGTCTTTGATTAAAAATACTTGTGGTTGTTTTGGAAAAAGTTTCCCTTTTCATAATGGCATCGTCTGTGGATGAACTAGAGATTGAATATCAAAAATATAAAAAAGAAGATACTTTGGGCGCTTTGTTTCAATTCTTAGAAATGGCGTTATGTTCTTTTGAAAAGTTGATTACGCAGCAGAAGGACTGGGACAAGGAAGAAGAGGAAGAAGAAGCCATCTTTGATGAACAATGGGTCCCTTCCGGAGAGGAGGAGAAAAAGGATAAGAAAAAGGGGATTTTAAGAATTATAAAAACAACCAAAAGAGAGAAAAAGGAGCGAAAAGATGGAGGCAAGGTTAGAAAGCAAAGGAAAAGGAGCAAGAAAAGCGAAGAGAAAAAGCAAAGGGGTAGAAAGGGCAAGGAGAAGAATAAGCAAGAGAGAAAGGGGGGGAGGAGAAGCCTTAATGGGGGGAAGCAAGACCTAAAGAAAAAAAGTTTATTTAGAGATAATGGGTGAATTTAATTTAGATTAAAAGAGGGATTCTGGAGGCTATATAAGAGTGTGTTTTTATATGTATATTTAGAATATAAAATTTATTATGTAATTTTAGAATCTTTTAAACAGAATCCCAAGAAAGATTGCTATATGTAGTATTTCCAAGTTAGGGTAATGAGTTATAGATGTTACTCCAATTGGTGTACAGGAGAAGTATAGTAAAAGAAAAAAAAGATGAATGGATAATTGGAAATAGAACAGACAAAGAATGTTGTTGAAAATGGTAATAAGATATGGAAGGATATATATGCTTTTTTTTTTGGATTTTGTATATTGATAAAAGGCAATAAAATTTTAATTAATAAATAATTTGGATGGAAAAGAGAAGTAGGGACAAGATATGAAGTTAATATTATATGAAATAATGATATTATAATCTGGAAATGTTATGCCTTATTGGTCTTTTATTATTATTTTTTCTTAGAAAAGAATTTATAAGCTGCTATGCCTTGATTCTTTGTGCATTGTTTTTATAAAACTGATAAAAATGGTTTTTATATATATATATAAAAAAGAAAATGATAATAAGATATGGAAGGAGATATGGGTTGAATATGATGTTTGAATTTGTGTCTGTGTAAAGAGTTTTAACCCGGGAACAGACAACCTTCAGAAAAGATCTTTTAGTTTTGTTTATGTTTAGTGTTTGTATGTTTGTGTATTGTGTTTATGGTAAAACTAACAAAATTTGTTTTTTATTAAAAAAAAAAGGAAAAAAGAATCAATAAAACCTTGGAGGAATGTTAGACGAGAATAATTTAAACAAGCCAGAAAGAAAAGAATATGATGACTATAAAATGGATAAATATGGAAGAGAAATGAAATTGAATAGGAGTAAAGAGAAATAATGAGAAATTTGCTGAAAGATATTTGTGTGTCCATATGGAGATGGGATAAATTGGAATTATGCTGTATAAAAATAATGTTTTGTTTGACTTGTAAGGATTTACAATGTTAAGAGGTTTTATGTGTTTATGTATTTAATGGTTAATTATGTGTTGTTTTATCTTTAAAATTAATAAAAATTTGTTTCAAAAAAAAAAAAAAAATACCCAGAACTCCTTATTTTACCCTTACAAAGCCCTAAACTGATTATGTTCAACACAATTAGATGCACTCAGCAAGTAATTTCAGCAGCAAATGAAAGAAATGTAGGGAAATCATGGAATATATTTCTTTGTGTTGTTTTGATCTTCAAACTGTTTGCTTAAAAGCAGTTTATAAGACTATCCACTTATGAGATATAAGTAGTTCAAATTTATAATTACATCCTAGATTAATATAGGTAATAAAGAATAAGTAGGAAATAAATGCAAACACAAAATTAGGATTAAGACTGAAAGTATAAAGAATTAAGACTTTAATTTTGTATAATAAAGCAACCCCACAAGCACACAAATCCAACGTTCTATGCCTGTGGTCCTAACAGACCACAATTCAGAGGTCTATCATGAAGCTTTTCATACAGAAGGTCACCAGTCTTGATTTCTAAAATGTGATCAAGCTTTACAGGGATACTGGATTTGAAAATGCTATTGCACTAAGCCTGATCACACTTTTAAAATATATTTATACACAAGAATCTGCATAGTGAATTTCCTCCACCTCTCCCATAATCTCTCTTTCTCTTATCCACTCAAATGCTTTCAAATATATTTGCAAAGCCTGATCTGCTAATCTTTATGCATATCTGAGTTGATTATTTGTGGCATATCACTGCTTCCAAGAGCTATGTTTAAGAAAGATAAGCTGCAATAATTATGCTATTTTAAAACCAAATATAAGATCTATATAAGATCAACTGGCCTAACACTAGGGAATAAATCAATATACTTTGCAAATTCTCTGAAGAATTATTGTTATTGTTATTCATATCCCCAGAAAATAATAAATCTCACAAGTGGTTGCCTTTGTTTTTGTATCAAGTGATGAGCTTTTGAGAAAACATTATATTAACTGATTTAGCTAGGATAACCAACATTATGATGTTATATGTGGAACTTGAATTGAAGTCTTCCCAGAAAATAACATCATTATTTCTGGAAAAACAGTCTTGAAATATTACAAGAAGTCCAAGTTGAACATCCACTTGTTCAGCAACCATTTGAAGTTACAATGACAGCGAACAAGAGGGATATCACTCATAGTTGCAGCTGATGCAGTAGCATCCTTGTGGTCATGTGATCAGAATTCAAGTGCTCAGCAACCACATCACAATTACAGCTTTGCAGCAACTTAGTCACATGATTACAACTTGCAACCTTCACTGCCAGCTTCCAACAAGCAAAGTCAAAGAGGAAGCTGGCAGGAGATCACAAATTGTGATTACATAAGAAGCTGTGACCATATGAGCTTCACTTAACAATTATAACTTGGATTGTTGCAACTGCCATTTTAAGTTAGTGCAGTTATGTGACATCACATTTTATAATAATTTTATATCTTATTCATAATGGGCTAAACAACTGTAGATATACAGGGAAGGGTTAATTGTAACAGCTAATACCATATTAATATGTGCAAGTTAGGTGGTCCCTTGGGGAATTCGAGGTTTTGGAAAATTCTATTAACTTTACTCTGTTAACCCTGTTACTATTCCTTCATTTTCTTTTATAGTATGTGACACACAGACTGTTTTTCTCCTATTGTTTGAACTGTAAGTAAATGTTTACTTATATGAAGATGGTGTAACTTTTAGAGAAATTTTGTTGGCTCAAGGAGGGGAAAAGAGAAGGAAAGAAATGAAAATAAGCAGAGCTGAAACCATTTAAAAGTAATAACCACAAAACTGTCCAATAATTTTGATTCTTTGGCATACCTTTTGCTGCATAGAATAATTTATACCATACAAACACACTAATCAAAAGCAGAAAAGAGACAGACTGTGGCTCAATAAGGAATGGAGGGAAAAAGTCAAGAATGACATAAAGCAAAAAAGGGGAAGTTGGGAGAAAGAAAAAGAAATTACTTCTGAATAGTAAGGCTTAAAGAAATACAGTAGTAGCTCTTGAGGTGAGATTTTAAGGAGAAAAAGCAAATTATATATAAATATACTCAGAAAGGATGCTCAACTACAGAAATCATCAGAAAAAAATGAACATAGGATTTTTCAGAAACTAAATCTTATTACAGATAGTACAGTTAAAGGAACAAGATCAGATAGGGCAATGTTTCCGGGCCTATTTTTATGTTACAGCTAAATTTAGCATCATATTTTAACTATTTTGAGTTACACATTGCATTTCTTTTTGCAGTGTTATAAACTTATCTAGAACCCAAGGCTGAGAAATTCCTATTTGTAAAGTTTTTGTGTTTTAAAAAAACATATTTTATATAATTCCTTTACTGAAGATCTCAAACCAAAATGAAATAAATGCACAGTACATATACATTTGCATGAGTATAACTGAATGCAATTCAGAACTTGTTAAGAAGATACACATGTAATTATTTTATTTCAGAAAAAATGCCACAAATTATCAATATGCAAAATCTTTAGCAACCTTAATGTCTGAAAACAGGTTATACTATTACTTTTCTTTATTTATCAAACAAAAATTACAAATTCAAACAAAATGAAAAAACTAACATGCAGGGGCGATAGATACATTAGTGCGCTTTCAAACGCACACCCTTAGGAACCTCTTAAATATGGGATAAAGTCCACAGAAGTTAAGTTAGAATTAAAACTGTGAAAATTAGTAACTGAAACAGCTGAATCAGGTAAGACATTGCAGATTTTGACAACCGTTACCAAAAAATTTTTTTTATAATCAAGTTTAAAATGATTTTACATTTGCTACATAGATTTACCTGTTTGCCACCATGTATCCACAAGGGTACACTTTTTCTCTCCTACCACACTGTAGTACCAGTGCCAAGCTTCATGATTTATTGGTTCCCCCACTGCAGTTCAAAACAGCAAAATAAATAATTATGATATGTACAGTATTAAAGATATTTTATAACTGGTAATAAAGCAACTTAACTTGAAGACTGATTAAAAAACTGGGCATTACCTATCTTGTAAAGAAAAAAACTGAGAGAACAGAGTTGGAAGGGACCTTGGAGGTAATCTAGTCCAACCCCCCTGATCCAGCAGGAGAGTCTATTCCAAATATTAGCCTCTACCTAGGATCGAACTCATAGCTTACTGATTGTGAGACGAGAGCTCCATCTCTAGGCCACCACACTGGAAATGAAGGCTGACTAGCTGACACTATTCAACTCTATTAATTCTTTTCATTAAAAATATAACATAAAGAAATAACACAGTGACCTTAATGATTTTTTCCAAGAATTACTGAAAAGAAAAATAAATTTCCTGCAAAAAAGCTCAGTTCTCCTTCCACAGAAAACTAGCAAACTCTTTGATTTTAAATAGACATAAAATTTAGCTTGTCCATTCTCACCTGATCCAAGAGTAGTAAGAGAAGATCTATCATATTTCTTCACATATTCCTCACCATACTTCAGCAACAAACGTAATGCAGTTGGAGCACAGTAAAATTGGTTAATTTTTAATCTCTCCACCATTTCCCAATAGCGACCTTAAAATGACCATATATTTTAAGAAGTAAGTTCCCAAAGTCTTATAAGCTCAGAATATTTCATATTAAATGAGAATGAATATCTTGGACACATACACATTTTGAAATACATAACTGCTCCTTATTTTAAACCTTCAGAGTCAAATAGTGAAGAAAAATAAAACTATCACAATTAAATACAGTTGAAAAAATACTGTGTATGTATGTGTGTTTCACATTATTTTTTGAAGTATCAGGAGGTGGCAGCATGTAGCTGATTTTTTTTCTGGGCTCAGAAACTAAAGAAGCTTAAACTTAAAATACTTGGGTGGCAGATCCTGAGGGAGGGAGGTTGAAGAGACATCCTGGAAGAAAACAGTGGGAAGAAATGCGAAAGCTTAATTTTTATTCATCAAAATACCTTTAAAAAGCTACTGAATAAAAAACTCATTCAAACTAAGCTCAGATCTCAAAGTCAGAGTGAATTGTAATTTGTTAATTCCCCCCAAACATCTAATTAAAATTCAAATTGAACTTTGGCTGTAAGTATTTTTATAATTTGTTTATCTTAGTGGTTTAACATGTGTATTTTTTGAATTGCTGAAGCAAATCTTAAACATTCTTAAACATTATCTTAAACATCCTGTATAATTCCGACTTTGGGCCTGAATAATTCATCTACTAATTTATACAAGGATGACACAGCTCTTTAATCAGACCCATATAAGAACTTTTGGCACTTCATTTATATTTTTAAAAAGTGTAGCAATAAGGTGTTTAGTTGGTTGTATACAATCCAGCTCTTAAGACTAAAATGTATTTTTTGGGCCTTGCATGTTATCTTTCCATTACAGCTTCAATTGAAAATATTTTGTGCTGTTTTCTACTTGCTGCATTATCCATAATAATTTGCTGTATCCTGGCCCTATCTTTGACCATCCATACTTTCCATCTTTAGTCATGAAAAATAACTGGTCCACTGCTGCATAGTGAAAGGAAAGCTTTGGGAAGCCAAAAATGGTACTGCCATCTAATGCAGTTGAAAACATCAGAGAAGGAAAAAACAAAAGAAAACAAAACAAAAAGTAGTCAGAGTAGTAGCAAAACCCACTTCACATTACTAAAGAAAGATGGCCAAAAGCAGCCCATCTCCACGACATCAAAAATCCCTTTGTGCTGAGAAAAAGGGGGGGGGACCCACAAGGAACTTTTTTATGCACTGCAGATCTGGAGCTGTTCATCCTTTTGTGTGTGTGTGTGTGCAGAGGAAAGTGATTTATTTTGGCATCACAGCTCTGAGGCTCCTTTTGTTTTTTTTCTTCTGCAGCAGAAGCACAGCTTAGCCAGCAGCCAGGCCAGGCAGCAGCAACAGCAACAGCAAGAAGATGGCAAAGGTTAGCAGCTAGGACAGCAGAAGGCAGGGAGCCGAAAAGGGATAGATTTGGGGGAGGGGAGGTAAGACAGGCAGGTGCAGCAGTTGAAGCATCCCTGCTTCACCTCTGCCAGGTAACCACGGGGACATTGCAACAGCCATAACTTTAGGCATCTGTTGGAAATCTTTTCTTTTAGCACTGCTGAACACTTAGAACAGTCATTGAAAGAATGGTTGTAAGTCAAAGATGACCTGTATTATTTGACACAGCAAAGTCTTCTATTAGCAAATTAGGGAGGGATGCAATTTTTTGTAATTCCCCAGCCAGCCAGCAGTCTCTTTCCCTTGACCTGCCTAAGAGGTTTAAGGAACTCTAATGTAGAGGGAAGAGGGAATGGCTTTGAAATGAGGAACAGCTACTACCGAACCAACAGTCAGATAAAATAACCTAAACCTGGTCAAGAAAGTAATCAATACATACATATGCAATTTTGTTCCCAATAATCTAAGGTTGCAGGCAGGATTTTTTTTTTTTACATTTTTAAATCCCACGTTTATTATTTTTATAAATAACTCAAGATACCTAATACACCTTCCTGTTATTTTCTCCACAACAACTTTGTGAGTTGGCTGAGAAAGAGTGACTGTCCCAAAATCACCCAACTGGCTTTCATGTCTAAAGTGAGACTAGAATTCATAGTGTCCTGAATTTTAGTCTGATGTGTTAACCACTAGACCAGTGGTTCCCAAAGTGGGCGGTACTGCCCCCTGGGGGTGGGTGGGATGCCTTAGGAGAGTGCTAAGAGGCAAGGGGGCTGGCAGGGGGGCACTAAGAGGTGGCAGGGGAGTGTTCGAGGCACTGGCCCTGCAGGTTCACCCATTGACTAGCACTGCTCCAGAGCCGGTGCCTCCAATGCAGAAGTGATGGCATGTTACATGCCACCATGGCCACATTTGAAGCGCTGCCCCCCTGCCGCCTCTTAGCCCCCCTCTGCTGTCCCCTTGGAGACGCTAAGAGGTGGCAGGGGGGTATTCAAGGCACTGGCCCTGCAGGTTCACCCATTGACTGTAGCACCGCTCTGGAGCCGGCGCCTCCAATGAGGAAGTGGTGGCACATTATGTGCCGCCACGGCAGTGTTCAATGCACCGTCCCCCTGCCACCTCTTAGTGTCCCCAAGGGGGCCAGCAGAGGGGCACTAAGAGGCGGCAGGGGGGCGTTCGAGGCACCAGCTGGCCCTGCAGTTTCACCCATTGAGGCACCAGCTTTGGAGCGGTGCTATAGTTAATGGTTGAACCTGCAGGGCCAGCATCTCGAATGCCCCTACCGCCTCTTAGCATCCCCAAAGAGGCCAGCAGAAGGGTGCTAAGAGGCGGCGGGGGGGCGGCGCATTGAAGGCGGCCGTGGCGGCATGTAACATGCCACCACTTCCGCATTGGAGGCGCTGGCTCCAGAGCAGTGCTAGTCAATGGGTGAAATTGCAGGACCAGGTGGCACCTTGAACGCCCCCCTGCCACCTCTTAGCCCCCCTCTTCCAGCCCCCTTGGGGATGCTAAGAGGCGGCAGGGGGGAATTCGAGGTGGCAGCTGTAGTAATGTTCCAGAACCGGTGCCTCAAATGCGGCAGCATGTTGGGAAAAGCTGCTGCCACCGCTTTCCCAAAGTGCCGCCGCTGTTGCATTCTGTCCGTCCATCTATCCATCCATCCATCCATCCATCCAAAAGTTCTGTCTGTTTGCCTGCCTGCCTTCCTGCTTGCCTGTCTGTCTGTCTCTCTCTCTCTTTCCATCCATTCATCCATCCATGTTTGAAGCGCCAGCCCCATAGGCACATCGGGAAAGTAGAGCAAAGCTAGTCTGAGAGGGAGGGAGGGAAGAAGGGAGAGAGAGAAAGAGAGAGACCTGATGCATCAGATTGAATGAGGCCTAGTTTAGACTGAGGCTCTTTTCCACATTGAAACATCTTTGCCAGCACATTGAAACATCTTTGGCTTCTATTAAAAGTTTTGTGGACAAAACATGGTCAAGACTATCAAGAAGCTCTCACATTTTGTTGAGGCTTTAAACAGGATCCATTGGACCAGATCTCCACCCTAAAAATTACTTTTCCCCAATGTATTACAGTGCCAATTCTGAAGAAGGCAAAACCAAAATGTACTGGTAAATTACAAGGATAACACACACAAACACGCACACTCCCTTCTAACCCTGCTGGAGCAGGTGATTGGACTAGAATAGATATCTCATTATCTTTCTCCTCCCTCCCTTCCTCCTTCTTTATTTCTTTTTCTTTCTGTCCCTTCCTTCCATCCCCCCCTCTTTCTTTGTCCCTTTTTCTTTCTTTCCCTTTTCTCTTTATTTTCTTCCTCTCTTTCTTTTCTCTCTCTCTTTCCCTCTCTCAGGCTCATCCCTTTGGATCAGGGGTCACCAAACTTTTGGACCTCAGGGACCACCAAACTCATAACTTTAAATCCCGGAGACCACTAATATGACTGATATATGACTAATATGACTAATTTGACTGACGGTGGCTTTCTGGCGTTGGTGGGAGAGAGAGATAGAGATAGAGATAGATCTGATCCAACCTCTCTCTCTCTCCCTCTCTCTCACACCCACAGGCAGGGGTGGGATTTAGACCTCTGATCTAAAACTGTCAAAACTCCAAAAACTGGTCAAGTAGCTCTGGGGAGGCCAGTCATAAATTAGAACACTTGCTAAACAACCGGTCATTAAGTGAGGACCACTTGTATTTGGTTTGCCAGTCACCTGGCCATGCCCACCCAGTCATATGACCAGCAAGCCATGCCCACCCAGTCATGTGACCAGCAAACCACACCCTCAAATTAGGCCACACCCACATAAATTTGAATCCCACCCCTGGGTGGGGGGCACCGAAGATAAGTTTGTAGCACCAAGAGGGCAGTGGACCGAAAAAGTTTGGGAACTACTGCACTAGACCAAAGTGGCCCTATATAGAGAAGCAAGTGGTTAACCTTTAGCATCACAATAAAGAAATGATTGTATCATAACTAATTGCCCTTCCTTATGTCTACTGCTGTTTTTATATATTATATTTAAATTTTCTACCTGGATCTGGATAAACAGGAGTACTTTCGAACAAAACTGTGGTGCTTCCATTGCAAAGTGGTCCATAGACAACATAGCTGTGTCCTGTGATCCAACCAATATCTGCTACACAACCAAAAATGTCATCTTGTTTGAAGTCAAAAACATGCTATAAAGATAATATAGTTGGTTAGAATCAGTGTACACTAATGAAAAATTATTACAATTAATAAATACTTGTCAGTAGTTAATCCTCATGATCATCCTTGTGTGAAGAAATAAGTCAATCACAAATTCATGCAAATAACTTTTTAAGGGGCTTTCAATTATGGTTTCAGAATTTAAACCTTGTATGAGAAAATTTACTCCAGCATTAATTATACAGAATAAACAGAGATTTTGCTACCTGCCATTTCATAAGATGAGAACAATTTCAAGTAACAGTCTTCCCACAATTTATATATCATTCTTTCTTTCTTTGAATAGTAAAGTATATATTTAAAAAAAAAATCTATTATGAGACATACTGAAGGTATAATTAACCAACCTTGTTAACTGGTACATTTGCCTTGAAATAGGCCAAATAGCCCTATTTTTTAAAACATAGCATTCCAAAATTAAAACTCTGCTTGAGTAGACTGTTTTAGATCAGATCTGCATATATATAATTTTTAGGGCTCTGCAGCAATCCAAATTCAAAGGAGGAAAAGTGACTTAAACCATGTGATTAAAGAAAATATAACGTTTCCAGAAATGCAACTTTTTAAAGAAATTGCCCATAGATCTTTGTGAACACCTTTGTATATTCTGCATCAGAGTTGTGGTGGCACAGTGATTAGAATGCAGTACTGCAAGTTACTTCTGCTGACTGCCGGTTGCCTGCAATTTGGCAGTTCAAATCTTACTCAAAGTTGACTCAGCCTTCTATCCTTCCAAGGTCGGTAAAATGAGGTCCCAGATTGTTGGGGCCATATTCTGATTCTGTAAACTGCTTAAACACGACTGTAAAGCACCGTGGAGTGATATACTACATAAGTCATAATACAGTAGTTGAAAAATAATTTTTTCCCCTCACATCATGTTGAAAACGTCCAACTATACCGAAATTCATTGTCAACATGATTTTCACACTATTAACAGTACTAAAATAAAACAATAAAACTCTCCGATACCTTATGTGTTACCGCAGCATAAAGCAGATAGCCAGCCTGGGTATGAACAATTCCTTTAGGTTTTCCTGTGCTTCCTGAAGTGTAAAGCATAAAAAGCATATCCTCACTCTCCATAATTTCAGAGGGACAAACCAATGCTTCCTTAGCCATCTCCTAAAAAAAGCATGTTTAAATTAACAAAAGTGAAGCAATAGTATATTAAATATTCTGAGGTATGTTTTTCTTTCTTCATTTTTTTTCACATTTCACAAAGAAATAACAAGTGTGCAATGCAGTTTTGGCATTTAAAGCACCAAAGGCTATTATTATTATTATTTGAAAACTCAAATTTAAAATTCAGGTTCCATGCCTTGAATGGTATAAATTAGATGTTTAGGAATACTGAATTCAATGCTTCTCCTCATGGCTATGAATGGCTTTTATAGATATAGATATCATCCATGTGCTCTTCCATTTCTGATGGAAGTACACACAAAAAGACATATTTTCAATTTTGCTGACAATATCTAAATATAATTTAGGCAACAAATACCATTTTGCTGCAGAATGCTTTCAACTGCATTCTCTGCTTTTTATAGTATTTTAAATTTCTGGTTATTATTTCTTCATGGAGAATTTTTGGGAAATAAGCTTGCAACTGTTGTTGGTGGAAGATTTCTATCTGCACAGGAACATACCTGTGAATAGGAATTTAATCTATATTTACTTTCCTAAAATTGTATTATTTATGACTAAAACAAAAATAAGATTTATTTAATGAAAACACACAACAGAGGTAAGCAAAACCCTGTATATAGCTAGCTATACTCCATCAGGAGAAAGTCAAAATAATTGACCTCTTTTGTGTGATGCTGTCTGGGAAGAAAAACAGAAGAAAGTGACTTCAGGTTAGCAATCTCTTAAACAAAATCAGGTACAGCAGTAGACAAGGAGGGAACCTTAATTCTCTGTCTGTAGAAAGCCATAGACCTTGGAAAAATATGTAGAAATGATTACAAAAGCCAAAGCATACCTTAAGTCATTAGAAAGCTCAGATCAGCTCCGCTCAAATTTACTAGGTTAAAAGAAAAAGAAATGGAAAACACAGAAAGGCTTGCAAGATTGATGTCAACCCCTTGAGGTAGTCAATTCAGGAATCAGGCCGCCCAATTTTTACTGAAACAATATTTTATTGGAGTAGACTAAAGAATCACTTTAGTGTAGAGATTAAAGTATCAGGTTAGAAACCAGGAGTCTAAATTCTAGCCCTGCCTTAGGCACAAAGCCAGCTGGGTGATCTTGGGCCAGCATTTTTTCTCAGCACTAGAAAGGAGGCAATAGCAAATCATTTCTGAAAAACCTTGCCAAGAAAACGGCAGGGACCTTTTCAGGCAGTTTCCAAGAATCAGAGATAATTGAATGGAAAGGAAAAAAAAAACCAGTAATAACTTGAAAGCCTGACTGGCAAGTGAGAAGACTCAGTATGAAACATCTTATTTTAAAGATAGGATACATACAGACACACATACAGAGAGACCCTCCCATGCTTTGTAAGTCATAGTGACTACTAATAGGTTTAAAACTGGCTGGGCAACATAAACAAATATCATCCAGGAGAAAATTGAGTATTGATGCATGAAACAGTTTCTTTTATTTCAAAAATAAAGGGGTGCGGAGGAGTTTGTTCTCTCTGTCTGCTTTTCTGGATAATCTAATGCTAACTGTTTACTTTAGCCTTTAATTTTTCCTAAGCTAGGCTTCAATATAGCATGCATTATACAGTGTCATGCAATGTGAAAACATCTGATTAGAAGGAGTATTATGAACACCATGAACAACATACTTCTTCAAGGAGAATATCATGACTGCATGTATGGATTTTGTTGTCAGTTCTCTGGGCTACAAAGACGCACTTGACACTCGGACAGTTCTTTACAGCTTCATCCACAGTGCTTTTCAGTTCTAGGATCCGTCCTCCTCTGATTCCCTGGTTACAGGTGATCACTGCTTTACATTTAGCTAGCAAGAAAATAATTTGTAGAGACAGCAATTTTTAATCTATTCCTCAGTTTTACAACATAATCTAATAAATAAAAACCAATAGCACATAATATATTGTAAGGCAACAAATCCTATATAGTAATGAAATGCTCAGGATTGTTTTTCTGCTAAATGGACTCTGAGAATTTATTGTAAGCAAGGAGTCTTCATAAGCTTTTACATGCCATTCTACTTTCATAACTAGAGTCCAACAATGCTATATTGTTGATATGTTGCTTATCTAATGAAAATGTTGCATTTCCCCTGCAATAACAAATCCATTAATTATTATCAGAAAAGGTTTTTTCCCCCCTAAAACTTACTCACCATCATTTATTCTCCCTGCTAAAGATTCTGCACTGAATCCAGCAAACACAACTGTATGAACAGCACCAATTCTGGCACAAGCCAACATGGCAGCCACTGCCATTGGAGATACAGACAAATAGATAGCAACTCGGTCTCCCTTTTTTATGCCATTTCTCTTTAAGATATTAGCAAGTCGACAAGTCATGTCCAAAAGTTCCCTGCAATGTAGAAATGCCATATCATTTTGGTTTACTTTATAAATATGGTATTTCAATCTACAAAAAAATCATAATAAATATTTATCAAGCAATTTTAAATTTAAATCTAATGCACTTAAGTTTAGCTTTTGTAGATTTAATTTCTGCTCTTTACCAAGATAATCATAAATTAAACAGGCATTGTCACAATAGCAACAATTTTAGAAACAATTTGAAATGCAGAGATATTACAAAAATAACTCTTAGATATAATAATCATTTAGATAACTAAATTTGAGGAGTTAAAAATAGTTGAATTTTTAAAATTACTGATATCATGAGAAATATCTGGTATTCTTCAGCATTCCTAGCATTAAAACTACTTTAAAGAATACTTTATAGGAAGCTTGTTTCCTTGCTAAGTCTCAAGATCTGTTGTTTATTTAAATTATTTTTGTGACAGTAATAATAGCCTAATGCCAAATCAAGAATACTACTGGTATCTTCCTTTTCTCTTCCTTTTCTTGTTCTCTTTGTTGTTTTTAACTATTTACAGTTCAAATGAATTACCAACAGAATGAAAGAAAAGCATATTATTTGCCAAGTACTATATAGTACCTTTATGGCAAAATTACGTTATTACCTGGAAATCTCACTCAATTTTTATTGCAACTCTCAATATATCAACATTATTCAGGAGTATGTTTAAAGTCTGCAGGCTTCTACATAGTAAAAGGTCATTTTCATAAATAATTTGTGAGGCCAGAATTATATTTCAGAATTCTGACCTGTGTTTGTCTCACAATACTAATGTGGATATCAGAAGGCATTTCCGGGGAAAGAGATAGAGAGAAGGTGTTTAACTCTTGTAATGTCCATGGATTTTCATCTGCAATTGTGCTGTGGCTATGCCTGGTCATCCTACTGTGCTTTGAGATCAGAAGAGACTCAGCTGCAGGGGAAAGAAAAACAGCCTAGAAAGGATTCCAGGGATGGCCTGGCAAATGCAGGAGACATTATATATTTTTCCTTCTAAATACTATTTTTTGAGCAGATTTATATTGATTAGGAAATACCAGCAATTCCTGCTTCCATGAGGATTTCCATAGATGGAATTAGGTCTTAGTCATCTCTCCCAGACTAAGATGTGAGACAGACTGAACTATCTTGCTTTCATTAGATAATATACTTTATATTGCTTGATAGTTCCACTGATCTTCCAAGAGTGAGCTAAATAATATGAAAACAAAATAAACTACTTTGTATACAAAATTTGTAGTTTGTAAATAAATTCTTCATCTTTATTGTAAAATATTCTTATTACAAACGCCATTGTTATTCATGATAATATGTTCATATTGCTGTTTCCAATACCAAGGGGGGAGAATTTGTTATTTTATTTATTGTACACAATTTCTATACTTATATTTATGAAGAAGGCAAGCTGCCCCTCCCTAATCCAATAATGCACAGATAAGAAAAGTGTGCTGTAGTAGTGTCCATTATGTGCACACAAATTAAAATTACATCCAAAGGTAACATTTTGCATTACTTTATTGTAAAAATACCTGTGGCTTTCACTTCAAGGCACAGGCAGTTAGGCTAAAGATGGAATGCAACCCACTCGCTTGCTGTTATCTAGAAATCCTTGAGACTGAATAGAGGAGCCAATTTGTGAGCAGCCAGAGGCCTATTAATTTAAAAAAAAATATTATTTTATCTCTCCTCATGTCTACATTGCATAACTTTTTCCATTTACCCTCCAAGAGGAGAGAGGAATATTAATACTCTAAAATGTTAACAGCCCTCTTATGCTGATAGTTCCTAAACAGATAGTGTTAACCTTCACACAGTATTTATTCACCTGCCAATTTTATAATATGAATGTCACACTTCACAAGAGTACATTTTACTCTGAAAATCAAATATTCTTTTCAAATAATGTATTATATTCACATGCAATGTACTTAAGTTCAGTATAACAAGAATGTTGTTAGAATGCTAATCCTTTTTAATTAAAATTGCACATAATGTACATGGGGTTAAATGCTAATCAATGGATAATTAGATCAATTAAATTTCATAGGTTCATACACACTGAACCCTAAACCAGACAACAATATTTAAGTCTATCCTGTTGTGCAAAGTCAGGCAGTAAATTGAGAACATTATTTAAGATAAAGAAAGCTGATTCTTATTTTTAAGGAAATAATTTTTCAGTAGCTGTTTGATTACAGAAATAAAAGAACAGATACTGGTTTGATCAATAGTATTTGATTCTTTGTGAACCTTTGTTGATCATACCAGTTTCTAGCCTTTTCTGGAGGCTACTGTTATGGTTCACTGGCAGCCTGTGCAGATGGCAGCACTATTGGGCAGTGGGGAAGACAGGGACCAGTCCGGGAGTCTGGAGAAGATTTGGACGAGGGTCCTGTGTCCTATGCAAAGATGGGGCCAGGACCATCTGGGAGTGGGGTGCTGATTCCGGAGCCTCCGGAGTCTAGCAGCAGTGAGGCCGAGGAACAAGGGGAGCCTGTTCCCAGTGTGCATGTGCGCAGAACTGCTAAAAGGCAACAACAACTGAGATAAAAGGGGCAACTTGGGAATAAGGCTTGGAGGTGATTGCCTCTCCCATAAGGGATAAAGGTGAAGAAACCTTTGTGGGAAGCAAAGCCATTCGTTCTTTTGGATTAATCCTTGAAGCTCTATGTGGGCTTTGTACTTCAGTTGGTTTTTTATAATTCATTTGGTACTCTAGTTGTTGGCAGCAATTCAAAGGAAAGAAAATGGGTACTAATCTTGAAGGGACGGTTTGAGACTCATTACCAGCTGGGAATGAAAATAATTTCCAGCGTTGAAATAAAACAAGAGTTGTTTTAACTAAGCCTGTGCTTAATTATGGTCTTGGGAAGCCTTGGTCAGAACAGCTATTTCAAAAAATTCACTTTAATTGTAGTGGTCACTAATCCATAATGCTGCTTTTAGGTTAAAATATACATATTGTATTAAACTTCAAAATCCAAATTGTGCCTTTCAGCAGCAACCATGTTAATTCCTGCATGGATGAATGGACAAGATCATTCATGAGGGTGCCTTCACAAATTATATTATCCTTACATGGAAAATACTTCTATACACAAAGCCAAGACATCCACATCAATTTGTTACTGCAAGTCTAACCAAGTAAGGTACGGTGCTATAATATAACAAAACAATCTTCATGCTGTTGGTGAACTGTGTATACCAGCTAAACAACATAAATAACTTTTTCACAACCTTGTGTCTCCAGCAGAATTTGATTCATAACTCTCAGAATTACCAGCCAACATAAGAGTTGGAAATTTGAATTGCACTCCAATACATTCAAAGTAAACCAGTTAGAACAGGCTCAGATGGCTATATAGTCCTCAGTTTTGGTCAATCAATTCAGAATAATCTGGTAGCAATCAAATGAAACATCAAAATGAGGAGAGAGCTCTGTATAGAATAGATGGAATTCACTCAATATGCTAAACTATAATGTGGTTTGTTTCGTTCCGGTTTACATATGTAGCAACACTTGACTTAGCATGTTGAATGAACCCATCCCACTGTAGTTTATTTTATAAGCCTAGTTAAGCAAATCATAGCTTAGTGTAATGTGTAATGTGATAACCAGAAGAATGTGATTCTCAACTAAGAATGTTATTAAAAAAGAAGCACAGATCAGAACATACAAATAAACAGCAAGAAATGAAGGTTCCATGCTTTAGCTTCCAGTAAATTCATAACATTTGGCTTCTTGAAACTCAGTAAACTATAATTTGGTTAACTTATTTTAGTTCAGTTAAGTAGGTGGCATTGTGCATCCCAGGTTTGGAAAATAAAATAAAAATCTCAGAAGAAAGCAACAGCAAAATATGCACTATTATGAAGAAAATTATGTGAACACCTAAGGATTCAATTCAAGAAAGACTTGACATTAACTGTGGGTCAATATCTTATGTGAATACAGCCAAAATAGTAATCTTATGGTTTAGACCTATGTGTAAAGTCACAAAATTATGATATTTTAGTAACCACAGTTAAATTAATGATACATCAGTATGCAGTACAAACATACTCAGTACATATGTCTATATGTGTACAGTATGTATATATGTATACACACACACACACACACACACACACACAGTGCCTGTTAACAACCTGAAGTAGTAGAAGCCGAATACAAACTTACCATCTCATCAGATGCTTGTGAAAGAGGCAAAATATTAGCAATGGATGAAAAAGAAATAAAACCATCTTGTTGAGGTATTTTTGCTGCATATTCTTATTTTTCTTTCTCACTTTGTAGGGGGCATGCATAAGCACACCAACGTGCCTACCATCCCTGTCCTATTGTTTCTTTTATATTTTTTATTTTTCTTATATGTATCCATGTATTCATAACTATGTTTTTTACTTATACCTATTATCTTGTAAGCAATTGACAAATAAAAAATAAAAAATAAAATAAAATAAAATAAAATTTTGCCACCCAAAGTTGCTTAGGTGAGATGGGAGGCCATATAAATTGAAGGTAGAATGCTATTCTTATACATACCAAACCTGCTTTGTTGTTAATGTTCAAATAACTGTGCAATATAAATATAATTCTCACCTTGAACGCCATACAGTAAAAACAATTTAATTACAAACAGAATCACTACCTTGTTAAAAAGATTTTGTGATTCTCACAGTGACCTGTCATAACAATTGTGATTCTCTAAAAGAGGTTTAGTAAAATACTACAAGATAAGCAAACTGAAACTGATTACCAAATCTATTCACTAAAATATTACAACAAGAACTGGGACTAATGCAATGAAGTCACATTATATTGCACTTTACAACCCCATTGTTTATAGAGCGTAATTTTGGTCCCAATTGCTATCATAACCTGAAGTCTTCCCATATTAATGGATGTGAGCTCATTTTCAAACCAATTCATGTCTAGCTCTCAATTCTAGTTGCTGAGGGATGTTGTCACAGGGACATCATACTTGTGGGCTTTCCAGAATTTTTAGTTTGCCACTATGAATCCAGAAAGGCCTTTGGTACATCCAGTGAGTTCTTTTATTTTTAATCATCCAAAACTATTCTGATGAAGTAAATATTTTCTCTTCTGTGACAAGATGTCTTTTCTAAGAATAGTGTTATTACAAATTTCATACAAAATCAAGCAATACTGTATGACTTTTCCAAATTCTGCACAGATAATTTTGAAACCAAGGAGGAGGAACATGTCATACCTGTAAGTTATTTTTTCTTCAGTACCAGGCTCATCTTTTTCCCAAATCAAAGCTACCTTGTCTGGTGTACGTTGCACATGTCGATCCAAACAGTTAACTGCATAGAAATAAATTGAAAACAACGAAGTATGTACTTGATTAATTGAAAGTGCTTACCATCTTGAGCTATTTACAAAAACAAAATCCTTAGAAGGCAGAATAGCAAAGAACAGCTATTACTGTATAAGCAACTCAAGACAGATAGTGGCAACAGTGGATATTACTCTAGAACTATTAAGAGGCACAGGGTATAATTGTGTGTTTTGATCATCACTACAAAATAGAAAAGAATGTGTATTTTAATCTATATCATATGAATTGGAGAAGTTTTGCATCTGAATGTGCATTTGGACTAAGAAGCCCTTTTGATAACAACCTACACATCCATCATCATGTAGTTACACAACTACACACCTATGTTAGGTTGCTTTTAAAGACAGCTTGGAAAACCTTATGGGTCCAAAATCTAGCTAACTAGGTCTAGCAGCATAACACCTATACTTCAGTTGCTACATTGGCTACTGAGAGATTAAAGTACTGGTGTTTTTGAGACGACGGTTCTAAAAGAAAAAAAAGTACTACTATTTCCTGGCATTTTCCTCAAAACTCAAAAGAAAAAGAGAGACATTCCCTCTAAAGCAGGGGTCACCAACTTTTTGGACCTCGGGCATGACCAAACTCATAATTTTAAATCCCAGGGACCACAAATTGGGCGTGGCCTAATTTGTAAGTGTGGCTTGGTGGTCATCTGCCTGGCTGGACATGGCTTATATGTAAATATTACAAATATTTATATAAATATTGATGTTTTTATATAAAAAAGAGTAACTTTTACCCAAAATCAGGCAAAGCAGGCAGGCAGATTGAGTTGCTCACAGAATCACAGATTCATTCAGAAATCTATCCATCTGCCATCGGCTAGCTCAGTCTGTCACATAAAATTTGCTTGCAAGCAAACTCATAAAATTTGCTAGCATGAAAACTCACAAAATTAACTCACAACACATCATGTATGTAAATATTGAATTTTTTATTTTAAAAAAAGAGCAATTTTTACCAATCAGGCAAAGAAGGCAGGCAGATTGAGTTGCTCACAGAATCAGTCAGTGATCTATCTATCTGCCATTGACTAGCTCAGTCTGTCATATAAAATTTGCTTGCCATGAGTCTGCACTGAATAATAGAACCTTCAGTCCTAAGGGAGGTTCGGCTGTGCTTAAAAGCAGAGCCAAAGATCTAAAGACTAGCTAGAAAACAAGACATCCAACCATTTCCTGCTTCCTAGTTAATCTAAATCTCCTGGCACAGCAGAACAGCTGATGGTCAGAAAAATAGCAATTTAGCAGGCAAGTTTGCCAGGTAAGGAGTAAGTGAGCAGGGAGGGTTCCCGTGGGACATGTGGGCGGCACAGTTCTGTGTTTCTGTGCAGCCTGGATTAATTGCTTTGGGGGTGCTCTGGGGGTGAGATTTCTCTGTGGCCCACCAAAATTTTATTGTGGCCCACCAGTGGGCCGTGGCCCACCTGTTGGTGACCGCTACTCTAAAGGGGGACTTCCTTGATGGCTTGGTTGCTTCACAATGAAGGGGTGATGTGGGATTTCAAAATGCCAGAAAACAAGAACAAAAATTGGAAAGAAGAATGCCAAAGGACTAAGGTTAGAAGAAAAAAGAAGAAGAAGCCAAATAAACCTGCAGCTGAAAGTGTATAAATATATTTTGTACTCTGTGCAGGGCTATTGAAGAACTACGGTACTTGTTGCAGAACAGGGAAGGAGTTGCTTTTGAGTTGGAGAAGCAATTCCAGAAGAATGTAATTACAGCAGATTCAGACAAAGCTGGAGAAGTAGAGGTCACAGCCCAGGTGGCTAGTAAGCCTCAACAGGAAAAGTTCTCTACTAGAAAGTTTAGTAGTGACAGGCTATAAGAGAAATTCAAACCAGAAGAAAGAAGGTAGAGAAGTGGAAATGGTTAGTCTTCCTGCCTGTAAATTGCAAGTAACCAATGTCTGACTCTAAAAGACCCTGGAGGCTTAGCAGTTGTCTGGAAAGGCTGAAAGGTGATGCCAGTGCAGAGGTGGTATTCAACAGGTTCTGACCAGTTCCGGAGAACCAGTAGCAGAAAATTTGAGTAGTTCAGAGAACCGGCAAATACCACCTCTGACTGGCCCCACCCTATCCATTCTTTGCCTCCCGAGTCCCAGCTGATTGGCTGGGTCTTCTTTTGTTGCCCTGCACAGGAGAACGGATCTGGAAAGCAGGTTAGTGGGGTGGGGAGGATTTTGCAATAACCTTCCCTCAGGAATGGAGTGGGGTGGGATGGGAATGGAGATTTTATGGTATCCTTCCCCTGCTACACCCACCAAGCCAGCCCACCAAGCCATGCCATGCCCACCAAGCCACACCCACAGAACTGGTAGTAAAAAAACAATTGAATTGTACAACCATAGCCTAAGGCTAAAGGCAGTGATACCAGGAACTATCTTACTAAAAATAGAAGTAATAGAGTTCAACAGAGTATAATGGAAAAAGGAAAGAAAGTTATATCCTGCCAAACTTGGATGGTGGTAGCAATAGAAAACCAGGGAATATGGCCACAGTAGCAGCCAGTACTGTCAGCCACATTAGTAACAGGTGCAGAGAAAATGTCAAACCAAAGCACCAATGAACGGGTCAAGCTGAAAAGGACCAAGTACAGCAAATGGTCAAGAAAAGCAAAGACAAGCGAGGAGACAGTGCTGAAGGATTATTACCACAAAGCTAAAGTCAAAATAGTCAAAGTCAGGCAGAGCAAGAACCAACATTATAAGATGTGACACTGATGGTCATGCCAAACAAGAGTGGAACAGTCCCAGTATCATGATGGTCAAGCACAGGTGAATCAGTTAGCAGCCCAATAATAAAGAAAGCCAAGGCAGAAGTAATTGGCAGAGTATAAGTTTAAATGTTAACATAGAACTGAAGCTAGCACAACAATAAAGTACAGAGCTCATGTAGTCAGAAATAATAATGTAGGATAGCAGGTTGTAGCCCGGTACACACTTTAAAATATCACAAGATCAATAATGTTAGATAAAGTATTCATCACTACCTTACATTAATCTTTCTATAATGCTTTGTTACCAACATTTATTATACCCCATGAATCCACATAAGCCTATATAAATAGCTTTTCCATTCACTCTATCTCATTACTCATTTCAATATTTCAGACGTAATCAGTGTAAAATAAACAGTCTTGCATTGTATTTCAGTTTAATTCACAACCGTGCAATTTAACTCAGCTAATAAATAGGATAGTTTTACCTGATACAGTTACTATATGTTTTTGCTGATCAAATATTCATTTCTATAACACTAATTATACTTACGTTGCTTTACAAATAACAACTTTGACAGAACATTGACCAAGACTAAATTAAGCTACTGTGTACCTGGGCTTCTCCATGTAGTCTTTCTTGGCAATAATGCTGAAGGGATTATTACTGCCTTCTTCAAGGATATTTTCCTACTTCCTCAATCTAGCCTACACTATCCAATTTCATTATGGTATTCCATTTAAATATTAGATATAACTCTACCACTATCTATGAAATAGAATACAAGGGAGAAAAACAGAAGCAAACAGAGGAATAATTAACATACACCTGGATTCAGTTTATTACTGTATAAGATGCTTGAGTCAAGAATCCTCATAAGAAAAAAGAATCAAAAATCTTGACCAGTGGTGGGATTCTAAATTTTTTACTACCAATTCTGTGGGTATGGCTTGGTGGGCATGGTATGGCATCATGGGCATGGCTTGGACGTGGCAGGAGAAGGTTACTGCTTAATCTCCATTCCTTCCCCACTCCTGGGGGAAAGTTACTGCAAAATCCCATTCCTTCTCCACCCCACTAACCTGTTTTCCAGCTCCGTTCTTCTGTGCAGAGCAACAAAAGAAGACCCAGCCCTTCCAGTTTGAGCTTCTTCGGCGACAGACTGAAACCTCGTCTATGCGAGGCTTCCATCCATGCTCGCCGCTGGAGCGCCCCAAGCCGGCTGACTTCGGGGCTAAGCCACCCCGTAGAGGTAGTAAAGAGGGGGGAGACTGCCTGCAGGGTTGAGGAGAGCTGCATCTCTCCTCCCCAGCTGGCCATTACTCCCTTTCCCGAAGGCGGTTGCAGCGGTGGTCAGAAATGGCCACCACAAAGAAGAACTCGACCAGAAAAGAATGTGCAGGAGGAAGATAAGAGGAGAAAGTTTTGGTTGACTGGGTCAAACAGCAAAAGCAACAAATAAGGTACCCTGGAATTGAAACTATTAAAAAACAATAACATTGTTCCCTAAGAAGATTTTTAAGCTGCGAAGGAGAGAGAAAAGGGAAAAGATTTGGGTTTTTTTTTCTCCTTTTCCTATACTGACAGATAAGAGACTTAAGTAAGAAATTGGGGGAAAAATCCACTTTGACATCAATAGGCATTTAATGCTGAAAATAAAAAGTCAAAGGGATAATAAAGATTTCTGGATAATTAAAAGCTTTTGAAAACAGGAAAGGAGAGAAAAAGAATAAAAGGGCAGGATCTGGAAGGGAGGAGACTGCCTGGAATTAAAAAAGAACTTACAGCAAAATCTCAACAAGACTTCCAAAAGATACATTCTAACTGAAATATCGCAACAAAAACCCCAGGAAGAGAAAGTCGAAAAAGAAATAAGAAGATATAACTCGGGACTATCTGGATTACTTGATGATTTCTGGATTCTTGGTTATTGTTTTGAATGACTAAAATCAATCAGGTGGTTGTTTAAAACTGTTTAAAATGGCTCCACTTTTAGAAGAACTGAAAAAGGAACTTAAAAAGTACAAAGAAGATGCACAAGAATGGAGAGGTTCTTTTGGCTTCGTATTTCAGTTTTTAGAAATGGAGATTTGGAATTATGAGAAACAACAAGAAATGTCTGCAGAACAAGAAGATTGCGACAAAGAAGAAGCCATCTTTAATGAACAAGTAATCTTAGATGGGAGAAAAAAAGGAAAGGGGGGGAAAGAGAATGGAAAGTTTAATATTGGGAAAAACAACTCCAAAAAAAAAATAGAATGAAAAATAAGTATAAAATCAGAAAGCAACAGAAGAGGGAAATGCAAAAGAGAGAATTAGAAATACAGAGACAAGGGGATAAAAGGGGGAGGGAGAAGATGAGATAGAAGAAAGAAAGGAAAAGAAGTCATAAAGGACAGAAACAAAATACAGAGAAACAGGGCCAATTTAGAGACAATGGGTGAAAATTTAATGGAAAAAGGGATTCTGCAAAGGTACATAAGATAGTATGGTTATATTAGAAACAGAAATAATTTTAGAAAATATGAAACAATGTATGATTAAAATGTCTGATAAAATAGCTATTGTAATTCAGTGGAATGCTTGTCAATAAATAAATGTAATAAAAGGTATATTTAATGATTTATAAAACATATGTGAAGAGAAATAAGGGAAAAATTAATTATGGAGATTATATGTGTTTTTGAGGAAGTATGATATCTAATTGAAAAGAAATGCTAATGATGTTAAGATTTTAATGATTATTAATGATAGAACTGAACTGGAACGGAATGAGGGTTTATAATTACAAATATTTATAATCTTTTTTTTAAAGAATATAGTGTGCATTATAAGAATGTACCAAGCAGAATTCGATTAGAAGTTATGTATTATGTATAATATTGAAGGTCATAACCTTAAGGTATATATTGAAATTTACATAAGAGTTGAATGAATGTAATTAAAAGATATAAAGGTGTCATACTCCAATTAGTAACTACAGGAAAAAACTTGTTTAATGAGAAAAGATAATATGAAATTGAAACAGAACAGACAAAAGTATAAATATAATGATTTGAATTGAGATGAGATAATCAAATTAAAATTGAGAAAATCAAAAGAGGGGAAAAAACTATATAGAAAATGTAAAATAGTATAAGATATGAAATAGAATACAAAAAGGAGCATGAAATTGAGTTTTGTGTCTGTATAAAGAAATTCAACCCAGGACCATGCTATTTTCAAAAAAGATATTTTACTTGTATTTTGTATGTGTGAAACCCAAATAAAACTTTATTAAAAAAAAAAAAAAGACCCAGCCAATCAGCTGGGACTCAGGAGGCAGAGAATAGATGGGGCGCGGCCAATCAGAGGTGGTATTTGCCGGTTCTCTGAACTACTCAAAATTTCTGCTACCCTTTCTCCAGAACTGGTCAGAACCTGCTAAATACCACCTCTGATCTTGACAAAATAGATCAGGAGTGTACTGCTTCAGTCTGTTGCACTTGCCTACCATTGATTATTCTGGTACACAATTTCTTGCATTATTTTATGGAATACCAATATATTCTGAACAACTTGAAGACATTCTAAGATTTGTATGTATGTACTGAACCCATTTAATTACATTAGCCAAACAAATTTACTATTTATTAATGAAGAGTATGGATAATTCTTCTTAGACATCACAATAATACAACTGGGGAAAAATGCATCACTAGATTTTGAATAAAAACTCATGGTGAATGTTTTACTAATGTCCTACCACCTTTTATTTACATATATCTTTGTGAAAATAAATTTTAGCACTCACTACAATCAACATCAAATGTTAAATTAAGGTGAATTTTAGACTGATTCTAAAACTTTTTTTAAGTAAAGAAACATAGATATACTACAACTTTGACAGCTCCTTGGGCCTGGAAAGACTCAAATCTAAGTCAACATTTTTCAGAAGGAGCTTCATGTCAGGTTGTAATAGCCTGTATCAGAGCTGAAAGCATAAAAGGAACAAAAAAAATTGGTAACATACTTATTAAGGATTAGCCATTGGATAAGAATTTTGGCAGAATGATAGGAAAAATCATCTCTTCAGGAAACAATGAGATAAAAGCCATAAACAGACAAAAGAGGAAGTCAGTATTCACCACCACCCCTTTTTTTAAGTGGCCATATTATGCATCTTTATCAGCTCTCAGAACCCCAAGCTTATCTGCTAATGGAAGCTAAGTGTTTTGAACAGAGATAAAGAGGTGGAGAGACTTTCACCCTATAGTGGGTAGCAGAATCAAGTTAATTGTTATACAGGAGTGCATGTTTGTTGTTTCCAAATCAAAGAACCTGAGATACTTTTCAACACTCCTTTTGAGGGAAGGCCTGCTTATGAATCAATCAGTGACAGGCAAGACAATTACTTCAATAAGAATAAACAGCCACTTCTGACTCACATATTAAGATTTGGTAGAACAAACTGCACTTCAATTCCTGCCCAACATAAGGCAATTAACAGAAAGGTGATGTTAAGTCCTGAGCATGGGCGCAAGGAACGGAGACGAGACACTGAATGGTGACTTCAACTCTTTATTGTGAAATAAGAACGGAGCAAATACTTGGGCAGCAGCAGCTCTTTTATAGAGCTGGCTGCTGTCAAAACAACCAATGATTTGAGTTTACCGCTTTCACAAGCGTCCAATCAGAGGGGCCCGTTAACAGCCAATCAGACTGGCCAGAAACGACCAATCACAACTCGCTATTCACGGACCAATGAAAAGTGCAGGATTACAAGCCTGCTGCAAAGTAAAGCTATTTAGGGTTGTTACTGCTGCGTTGGCTTAGTCCATAACACCCCTCCCCCCTAGGTTCCGTCCGAGGGGTGGGATGACGTATTCTCGTAAATAGGCAGGTCGCTTCACCTGTCTGCTTGACCTGCACTGTTCCACCAGTTTCTGTCCTGGCTCTGGTTCCAGTGGGCTGCTAGCTGGGCTGGATGGTGAAAACGGTCCTGCAGTTCCTTCGAATAGCCCTGGGCTGCTTTCCCTGCTTACGCCAGTGCTGTCTTCCGGGTTCCCTGGATCTGTTTCCATCGCAGTGCTGTCACGTGGCGAGGCCACTCCCTGGCTCAGTTCTCCTTCTGACGCTGAGTATCCCCTGGTTGGTTGTGTAGACTGTTGGGTTTCGATTGTTATTTCTTCTTCAGCCTCCTCGATGTTCCTTCCCCCCCCCCAGCTAGAGATTCAGGGGCTGAGATAGGACTAGGTGCTAATCTGGAATGGAGTTGGTCTATGTGGCGCTTCCACATCTTACCATCTGCAGTTTGTAGGCGATAGGATCGGGGTCTGGTAAGTTGCGTTATGGTAGCGGGGACCCAGAATGGGTCGTCCAAGAAGTTTTTCACAAACATGGGGTCACCTTCCTGGAATGCTCGACACTTGCTGCTGGATCCTGGGGGTTGTTCAGGCGTGTAGTTTGGGTGGAGGCGATCGAGATGCGAGCGAAGTTTCCGGCCCATCAGGAGTTCAGCTGGGGTTCTGTTCATGGTACTGTTTGGGGTTATGTGCTGGAGGAGAAGCATCCGGTTTATTTTGTTGTCAATGTCGCCGTGGTCCATTTTGTGCAAAGTCTTTTTTACAAATTGAACCATTCACTCAGCCCTACCATTGGCCGCAGGGTGAGCTGGAGATGTTAAGGCATGGCGGATGCCCCAATCTGCCAGGTACTGTTTGAATGGCAGGGCAGTGAATTGGGGGCCATTATCGGAGACCAGGACATCCGGCAATCCGTGGGTAGCAAATAGCTTATTCAGTTTTTTAGTGACCACCTCTATGGTGGTGCTTTTCATCTTGTGGACTTCGAGCCAGTTTGAATAGGCATCCACTGTTAGGAGGAAAGTGTGTCCTCTTGTGGGTCCCGCAAAATCGATGTGGATACAGGACCAAGGGCCTCGAGGTGTTTCCCACTGAGTTGGGGGAGTTTTTGGAGGAGTAGAACAAGTCTCCTGGCATTTGCTGCACTTTGCTACCCAGATCTCTATCTGTTTGTCTAACCCAGGCCACCATGCATAACTCCTGGCCAATGCCTTCATCCGCACGATGCCTGGATGTCCATCATGCAACATTTTTAATACCTTATGTTGCAATTTCTCCGGGATTACAACTCTGTCTCCCCACAAGATGCAGCCCTTTTGGGAGAATAGTTCTGTCTGTCGATTCCTGAATGGCTTGAACGTGTCATTGGGTGCGCTGACCGGCCAATCCCATTCCACCCAGCTGAGGACTCATGCCAAAACAGGGTCCTTTTTTGTTTCTAAGGTGATGTCTCGAGCAGTCAGCGGTGGCGATTTGAGGGTTTCGATTTGCAATACGGCTAAGGTTGGAGCTGGGTCCTCTATGACATCTGGTAGTGGAGAGCAGCTCAAAGCATCAGCGTGGGAAATGGTTTTCCCCGGGCGGTGTTGCAATCGGTAATCGTAGGCAGCTAAAAATTCTGACCAACGTGTCATTCTTGGTGATAAGATATGGGGAGTTGGTTTGTTTCCCGCCAAAATACCAAGTAGCGGCTTGTGGTCTGTAATTATGGCAAAGGGTCTCCCATACCCATATTCATGGAAATGTTTAATTGCGGATACAACAGCGAGAGCCTCTTTATCAAGTTGACTATAGTTCCTTTCGGTCTTAGACAAGGTTCTCGAAAAGAACACAATAGGTGCCTCATTCCCATTTGGGAGGACATGGCTTAAAATGGCTCCCACTCCAAATGGTGAGGCATCACAGGTAACCATCAAGGGCAGAGTCTCGTTGTATTGCATCAATACAGCATCGGAGTTAACGTTAAGAGGTCTTTTACCTCTTTGAACGCTTTCTCTTCACGCCGTCCCCAGACCCAGGAAGCCTTTTTGTCGAGAAGTCTATGTAGGGGCTCAGCTATGGTCGCCTTCTGGGGTAAGAAGATGTTATAAAAGTTAATGAGTCCCAGGAAGGCTTGGAGGTCTGTCTTATTCCTAGGTCTCGGGGCATTTTTGATTGCGGTTAGTTTTTTTTCGGTGGGATGGATTCCCTCTCTGTCGAGAAGGTATCCCAGGAACTCCACTCTCTCCATACAAAGTTGACACTTGTCCCTTTTTACTTTCAGACCAGCGTCTTTAAATTTCTGAAGAACTTTTCTGAGTCGTTGTACTAATAACTCTTTAGTGGGGGCAGCTATTAGGACGTCGTCCAAATAAGGCACAACGCCTTTTATGCCTTGTAATAGTCTCTCCATCAAACTTTGGAAAATGCCAGGCACCACGCTTACTCCAAATTGGAGTCTATTGCACTTGAAGGCGCCTTTATGTGTAACTATTGTCTGGGCTTCTGCAGTTGTCGTGTCTACAGGTAGTTGCTGGTACACCTGAGCTAAGTCCAATTTCGCAAATATTTTTCCGTCACCCAGGGAATGAAGAAGGTGTTGGACCACCGGTACTGGCTAAGCGCTCTGTTGAAGAGCATGATTTAGGGTGGCCCGGTAATCCCCACAAATTCTTAATGCACCATCTGGCTTCATGGGCGTTACTATTGGAGTTTCCCAGCGGGCATGGTCAATCAGTTCCAATACGCCCTGGGCTATCAGTTTATCGAGCTGCTCGTCAATCTTCGGCTTGAGGGCAAAGGGCACCTGACGAGGCTTAAGCCGAATGGGAGCTACATCGGGGCTGAGATTAAATGATATAGGGGTCCCCTTGTACTTGCCTAATGTTCCTGTGAACACGTCCTGGAATTCCTGGATGAGGGCCTCTTCCCAGTCGTCGCTTCTGGTTTGGTGTATGCCGGCTAGTTCAATCCCAAGTGGGGTGAACCACTGTAACCCTAACAAACTGGGTTGGTCACGATCGCCGACAGTCAGGGGAAACGTCGCGGTGCAGTCCTTGAAGGATACTTGGACATGGCTGGAACCGACAACTGGAATTCTGTTTCCCTGGTAGTCTTTTAGGATGATTCGTTGAGTGCTGAGGTCTTGACGGCAGATGGCAGGGATCAGCTGTTTGAGGGTTTTCCAGGATACCATCGATAGGGATGATCCCAAATCGATTTCCATCACGCACGGTCGATTCTCAATAGTAACCCTTACGCGGATCTTTCTTGCATCGAACGATGAAGCGTGGCCGATAATAATGGTTTGGTGGGCTCTTCTTGTCTCGTTGAAGAGGCAGATGCTCGATTTCTGCAGTAGTAGTGGTTGTTCCATTGGTGGTTCAGGCAGTCCCGATTCTCAGGAGGTTTGCCTGTCTCCCGACGGCGGTTGTTCTCCCTTCAGCTGGGACTGGACTCTCGCTTGCTTCTGCAGACCTTCGCGATATGGCCTCTTTTCCCACAGGTACGGCAGAGTGCGTCGAGGAATTTGCAGTCCGATCGCGGGTGGTTTGCCCCGCAACCAGCACATTGGCGCGGACGTCTCTGGTTTCTTTGCTCTCGTTCCGAGCGGAGCCGGTTGACCTCCTCTTCCTCACTGTCTGAGGATGACTCGAGGTCTTCGTGGTGGGTGGTGATAGCATTCTTCTCAGCAGCGAGCGGGCTATTGTTAGCGAGTTGGCGAAGCGGTGCGTTCGCTCGGTGCATTCAAGCAGCTGACTTCCTGGTTGCTTCTGCGGCAGTAGCATCGGCGATGACATCTGCAAGGCTGATGTCTCCTTTCACCATAAGTTTACTCTGCATGTATGGTGCATCTAATCCCAGAACTGTGAGGTCTCTCAGGGCTTCCTCGAGGTTTGTAAAACCACAAAGGCCTCCTAGGTTCCGGAGGTCAGCTAAGAAATCCCCAATGCTCTCGTTCTTCTGTTGGTCCCTCTGGTAAAACTCGTGTCTTCGTATTAGTGTTGGTACTGCGGGTGTGTAATGGGCCCAGAGGATTGGGGCGAGGTTATCCAAATCCATGGTCTTTAGCCATTTTGAAAACGGCGGGGCTGCAATGAGTCAGGAACACCGCTCGTTTCTTGCCAGGTGTAGCATCTTTTAAATTGTTGGTCTCTAGGAACATCTGGAAACGATCTATATATGAGTCCCAGTCTTCGGTTGCTGGGTCGAATGGAGCGGGTGGTATGGCGCCATTGGTCATCTTGCCGTTTGTTGCGTGCGCTCTTCAGCCACATGCTCTGTCTTGTTCGATGCGTACTTAGTCAGCTCTATCATCTCCACATCCCATCCTCGTCGCCAGTGTTAAGTCCTGAGCATGGGTGCAAGGAATGGAGACAAGACATCGAACGGTGACTTCAACTCTTTATTGTGAAATAAGAACAGAGCAAATACTTGGGCAGCAGCAGCTTTTTTATAGAGCTGGCTGCTGTCAAAACAACCAATGATTTGAGTTTACCGCTTTCACAAGCGTCCAATCAGAGGGGCCCATTAACAGCCAATCAAACTGGCCAGAAACGACCAATCACGACTCGCTATTCGCGGGCCAATGAGAAGTGCAGGATTACACGCCTGCTGCAAAGTAAATCTATTTAGGGTTGTTACTGCTGCGTTGGCTTAGCCTCCAACTCTATGGAACCTTACTCCCCCCCAAAGTTGAGGTTGACCCCTACCCTGTTGCTCTTCAGAAAGGCCTTTAAAACATGATTTTATCAACTAGTTTGCGGATGTCATATAAGCTGGAAGTTGTTATGTGACAGTTAATGGAATGCACCCTCTGTCTATTTTCCAACTGTTTTTATTTGTTTTTATTTAAATTTAAATTGATTACTTTAATGGTTTTCATATGTTTTTGATTGTTACTATGTATGCCACTCGAAGTCACTATGTGAGATGGCTGGCTATACAAATGTGATTAAATAAACTCTTACTACTGATATAATATTCCACGATGAATTTAAAATTTTATAACTGATAATAGATAATCAGAATTGGAAGGGACCTTGTAGGTCATCTAGTCCAATCCCCTGCCCACCCTACACCATTTCTGACAAATGGCAGTCCAATCTCTTCTTGAAAGTCTCAAATGATGATGCTCCCACTACTTCTGAGGGCAAGCTGTTCCATTGGTTGATTGTTCTCACTGTCAGAAAGTTTCTTATTTCCAGGTTAAATCTCTCCTTGTTCAGTTTCCATCCATTATTCCTTGTCTGGTCTACAGGTGCCTTAGAAAATAGCTTGACCCCTTCCTTTCTGTGGCAGCCCCTCAAATATTGGAACACTGCTATCATGTCCCCCCTGGTCCTTCTCTCTTCACTTGACTAGCCATGCCCAGTTCCTGTAACCATTCTTCATATGTTTGTTTCCCCTAATCATCCTGGTTGCTCTTCTCTGTACTTTTTCTAGAGTCTCAACATCTTTTTTATAGTGTGGTGACCAAAACTGGATACAGTACTCTAAGTGCAGTTTTACTAAGGCTTTATAGAGTGGTATTAGTACCTCACTTGATCTTGATTGTATCCCTCTGTTAATGCAATTTAGGATTGCATTAGCTTTTTTGGCTGCTGCCCCACGCTGCTGACTCATATTTAGCTGGTTATCCACTAAGATTCCAAGATCCCTCTCACAGTTACTGCTTATTTTATCTTTACTATTGCTGATGAAACCTTGATTAATTGATTAATTATATCTACAAATAATCTGGGGCTAAGACATGATGAAAGCTAAGTGAGGATTTTACTTCCCAAATTTTAGAAGTGTATACAGCATCAAAATACACATGCAAATTTATCTGCTAAGAAACAGTTTAATATATTATTACTGTTTGTATTAATGTTAATCATCAATGCTATCAGATGCCTTTGGGTTATAGAAATTGTGAAAAAAATGCTGTGAAACAGGAGCATAAATTGGCTACTTCAAGTTGAATACCATAGAAACCAATTCTATTATCACAATCACTGAGTTTATTTAGATTTGCCACCTCTGTACCTTTGAATAAAACTATATGTGAATATTGGAGGGAGATTCAACAAGTGTTCTTTTTTCACATTTTATGTTTGTTTTGAATTTGGGCTGGTTATCATTAGTCTTCAAATATTGCCTTACAAACTATGTTAACAACAGAATACATTCTTTTTATCATCTGGGCAATTCTTTATCACTGTACTCTAAACCAGGTGATCTGAACTACAGCATTTGTTGTCAATCTTCTGTATGTTTATATATTTGCTGAACAACATAAAGCCACAATTTAACTAACAATAGTTGTTCTTTATTAAGCACATTTGTAGGCCACTCATTCAAAGCAATTCTGGTGGAGTATTTTAAAAGGACTGTGTTCCCAAGCTTTGTTTTTATCAAGTCTAAATAGGCTGATTCAACCAATCTATTAATATACATAATTATTACAGAATATATTATTCTGCATTCAATTCTTTGTTTTTATTTATTTTAAAAAAATCTATTTGAAGACTAATTTTTATTAATGACTAAATTTTTAGCAACAGTTTTGTAACTATTCTGATTTTCTTTTAATTTGTACTGGGCCTAGAAAAAGGCATAGAATATTTTTTTAATACTATGGTTGGTCACGCAGTCAGACAGATGTTTAGGCTGAATTTGGCATTTTTAATCCACCCACCAAGTTCTTCCCAAAGACCTGGGATAGGCAGATGTTGTTGTTTGATGGTGTTAAGAGTATGATTGCAGGATGTAAGCTGTTCCAAATAAAGCTGACTTTTGTTGTTTTTGTCCATCATTATTATTTTTGTTGGTCATACTATTATTACTATTATTTGACAATTACCAGAGTGTAGTTGTGTCATTGGTATGAGTCTAACAGTGCTGGAAAAAAGGAGAGTAATATTATAGCTTCATATAAGGGAAATATTCTGCATGATCTAAAATATTAAATGGCCAAAAACTCACTGTGAAACAGTATTGCCATGATATAAAACCTGTATGATCACACCTTGCTGCCATGACCCATAAAAAGACCATGTTGATTACTGCTAGGTTCTGTATGAGAAATAAGGTGGGTAAGAAAACTATTCTGGAAGCTACAACTGTATTTCCTATGTTAGGAACAACCTATAAGGTCAACTTAAATATACAATATTTACATATATTACAATCTTGAGGGCATTTATGAAGACCTAAAATATGGGAATTTTTTACCAAATACTTGTAGAATACCCTTCAACAAATATGTGTGTGTGTGGGGGAGGCATGAATATAATACATGTGTGTATGCCTCCATACTTTTAAAACGGGCCTCAAAATCTGAATATTTCAGTGCACTTTTAAATTAAAGGTTGCCAACTTTTATTATCAATCAGACTTTTTGCTATCACATTTAATTATTAATGTTGCTGTTTTAGTCAATGATATTTTGTACTATATCAATCTATACTTTCAATTTATAAAGTATGTTGAGGAAGCTTTGCCACAAGACAAGCGATATCAAACACCTACATTAAATAAAAAATAAATCCATAAATGCTGAACTAAATTCCATTTGTTATTTTTTCTATTAAGTTAAGCAATAGTCATTGTGATGTCACAATTTCCTTCTGCCAAAATAGCAATTCATCATGTAAGCTCATTCTGTTCCTCACAGGGGCCTACTTTCTTTCACTTCCTATTTTCTCAATACTGTACAGTACACAAGTTCAAACCAGAGATATACAAAACGATGTTCTAAATGTACATATAGATATATTTAACAAACATTCAACTGTAAATTACTTTGTGTGCACATTAAATACGGGCAAGGGGAACCTTTCTAAGTTCTTTTTTTAATCACAGGGCACCATTACAACTGTCATCACATTTCACTATCTAAATAAATATCTGTTAGAATAGCTGGAAAAAAGTATAGAATTTGGGGGGATATTTGGACCTTCCAGAGACATGGTTCTTCCATTTCTAGTTCTGGGATGGGGTGACACTACCCCACACTAACTCGGTCTACAATCTGGGGGTCCTCTGAGATTTAACTCCTTGTTAAAGAGCAGATGAGAGCTGTGGCCACTACCGGGCCTCGAGCCTTTCAGAACCAAGCTGCAGAAGTGGTGAGTGAATGCATATGTGCGCACTCCATTTGTGTGAGTGATGGATGTATGTGCCCACCATTCTCACAAATGGATCTGTACATGCATGCTTACCTACCACACACACAAAACCATCCCGTCTACCCCCTCCAATAGTCCGCAAAACTGAAAAGGTTGGGGAACTCTGAGCTAGGAGACCCTTTGCACATCTTCAGGCAGTGCACCAGTTGAACCATTCCTGACCAGGAGGCCCTGCTCATCATCACTCATGCCCTTGTAACTTCTCACTTAGCTTACTGAAAATTCTTTACATAGAGCTGTCCTTGAAGAGCATTCAGAAACTCAATTGGTACAAAATATGGCTGCATGGATAGTGAATTATACCAGCTACATGGCACATGTAACACCACCAGTGGTGGATTAAGGCTCACTAGTGCCCTAAGCACTGACAAATCTTGGTGCTCCCCTCCTTTGTACATATTGTACAAATGAAGCCATATTCTCAACTTTGTGGTGCCCCCTTGGGCCTGGTGCCCTTAGCACATGCTTAGCCTACTTAATAGTTAATACACCACTGAACACCATTATTAATAATGTGAGTTGTACTGGTTGTTTGTGTGCTTCCAAGTGGACTTCAAGGTATTGGTTGTCACCTTTAAAGTTCTATATGACTTGGGACCTGAAGAATGTCATTTTCCAAGAGTCTGTGCTTATTCAGTTTGATCCAACTGATTGGGCATGCTGCAGCTCCTGTCAGCAAAAAAGTGTTGACTATTGAGAACTAGAAGACAGGTCTTCTGTGTTGTAACTCCTGCCTTGCGGAATATTATCCCCTGGGAGTGTAAAATGGCCCCAACCCTGTTGGCTTTTTGCAATGCTTTAAAACTTGACTACATGCTCGAGCTTGGAGCTTAGAATGTGTTAAGGGCCCTGTTTCTTGGCTATATTGTTAGTTGATTAATTATCTTACTGCTACCTGAATTTATTTCCCAGATATTTATTTTTCAGATATTTTTACTTTTTAAAATGTTTTACAATTTTAGAATTATAAGCCACCCAGAGCGATTTGGTTGAGTTGTACAGATACAGAAATCAACAGATAACTAAATAAAGAAAATAAAGAAAACATAGGCAAATGTGCTCTATATAGGGCTATCCTTGAAGAGTATTTGGAAGCTACAGCTAGAGCAGAATGCCACTATGCCGACAGTTCTAATGGCTCCTAGGATGGCCCATGTAATATCACTGTTGTGTGGTAACTGTGGTTACCAGTCTACTTCCAGATACAATTCAAGTTGTTAATTATCATGAAAGCCCTTTTGTCATATGAGTCCACAATGAGAAATGTTCTCACCCCAATGGGATTGGCTCACCCCACTCATTTCAGGGGGCATGCTGAAGACCTCATTGGTCAAGGAATTCTGGCTGGTGGGTCCAACAAAAGGGCCTTTTGCTGTGACTTCCACCCTCTGGAATATTGCATCCCTACCTTCTTAGCCTTTCATAAGAAACTCAAAGCCTGGCTCTACTGATTGGCTTGGAGCCCTAATGGGGGTGTTCCATGTTGGAGGTGGTTACTGGACTAAGAAAAAAAATCCAACCTCCACCCAGCAGTATTCTAGTTTTTTTACTTGTTTAATCTCTGTTCATTTTAATACCATAAAGTTTAAATATTTTGTATTTTTGTTTTTATTTTTGTAAGTTACCCAGTTGCCTTGACAGTGAAATAGGCACTAGAAAAATTTAATAAATAAAATAAAATAAATACTTATTGTAAGTAGTGCCACAAGCCTTATCCAGCAAAAGAGACTGAAATTAAAATCTAAGAAATCTAAGAGGCATTGAAAGTTGCTATATTACATTGTAATACATTTCAGAAGACAACAATTGAAATTGAAGTTAAAATGCCTAGCCAGGCACACTGAACCCATGGAAAAAGTGAAAAACAGTGTTAATTAATTAAAACTGATGAAATTTCTTAAATATGTTGATGTTTCAAAATTTCACATTTAAAATGTTAGCAACATATTAAAATAGTAGGTTAGTGCTTTAGTACTTAAACAGTAAAGACTTTAAAGTCCTTTATCAAACAAGACAAGCTGCTTTTTCAGATCTTAATACTATCTAATTATTTTGGCTTCCACTTACTTCTATGTTTCATTTTCTGATTTAGTAATAGCACTTTAGTTTTCCTTAATAGAAGTTCCTTTTGGGAGTCTATAATTTTAGCTGTAAAGCCATATAATTAATCTGGTAAATGACACAATAAAGACTATGCATTCATTCTATAACCGTGGGTTATCAATGACATAGACGATCATATTCTTTTAGAGCATGTTAAGCAACAGAGAAAATCCTCTCTATGCTAGAATTTCATTTTCATACAGGGTTTTTGAATGTGGCTTAATTCATAACCTTTTACCGACTGATTGATATTCCATCCCTCTTCTCTTACTGTACTTGCGAACATAAGTATCTACAGTAAGCAAAACATTTTGAAGTTTTGTCTTAAATTAAACCCAGTGAATCCTATCGGCTCTAGCACTCATCAAGCAATAGGAAGCTAGTATTTAAATTAGCCGAATTCAACCTATTGTAAACGAGATCGGGTTTTCAAGCCGCCGTCTTCCTCTCTTTCTCTGTTGTAAGGGTGGAGTGTTTTGAGGGAAAATTATTGCGCATAAAGTACAGCCTCGGTCGCGAAACGTTGCGACTCCAAGTCAAGGCCTTCTTCGAATGCGTCCGTACCGCGGATCGCTTTGGGAAGGAGAGTCTGATGCTGTCACTGCGTTCCCCCCATTTTCCAACCGCACTATAGCTACGCCAATATTCCGGCTAGAGGGTGCGAGATTCCAGATAATTCGGGTGTGACTTGCCTGCCCACAATTTGGGAGTGGTTTCCAAATGCCGGAGTGCAGAGCTTCCACCGTGCCTTTCTCTTTCGAAACCTGTAGCCTAAATACCCGCCCGGAGAAAGAAAGGACCGAGGGACCCGAGGCAGTTTCGGGGCCGTCGCCGCCGTCCCTTCCCCCGTCAAGGAAAGGCGCCTCTTACCCGCCACATTTAACCGACCGCCTAAGAACCAGCTGATCCGGCCCTGCGCGAAATCCCACTCGCAGTCGGTGTGGTGCGGGGTGTCCCATTGCAGCGTCTCCCGTGCCAGAGCCCCCCAGAAAGGGCCGGGCTCCCGGTTTGCCCGCTCGCATAGCTGCCGGTAGTTTCCCTTCAGGGAGGGAGCGCGCGGTTCACCTCGCCCTCCGCGATCGCTGCTGTTACAGCGGGCAAAAGAGAGGGGAGCCCAGGGGGTGCTTAGGTAGCTGTGCCTCCAGAGCTGCTGCCTGCCTACGGCGCTCCGCAGGTGGCTCAAGGCGGCGATTGCCATGGGCGCTTGGATCCACCGCCAAAGACCGGAGAGGGAGGGAGCCGAGGGCGGGTAAAACGCCGTCAGCGAAGAGTCAAAGGGGGAACGGCCCGAGCCTCACGGAGGCACCAGGCAGCTCTGCCAAGGGGGCCCTTGCGCGCCGCCTCTCCTTCGCATTACGCCTTTTCCTCCCCTTCTCTCCTCCCCCGGTGTCCGCCCGCGTTTGGAGGAGTTCCTCGCAGAAATCTCCAGCTTTGATAACGAGGAAGAAACTTTCTAAGAAGCTGACCAAACAAACGTTGGTGCCGCTGAGGCTCAGGGCAGCATGAAGTTTCGTAACCCCGTTAACTTGGAAATGTTAATTAAGGTGATTCGAGGCTAACATATCCACTGAGGAAGTCCAAGAGTAGTAAATGGTGCCAAGCGCGTGCACGTGGTTGTGGTTTATAGAGGACATAACAGCCACGCGGTGGGAATCGTGAGTTGGGGGAGCTGCCTCCGAAAAGCCCCCTTCCTTTTACCCAGGATATTAGAAAATTACTGTGGACAATTTTCCAGTTTTAACGAGCTAAAATATAACTAATTTAAAACACACACACAACTGGAAAAACCAGATCTAAAGCTTGGGGGGGATGGAGAGAGAGAACCATGAAGATACAAGAATTTACATTATCTATATATCAAAAGAACACAGAACTTCCTAGAATAGCTAGAAACAATGCTGAGGGTAATTAGCACAGACAGTCCCAAAGGGAGTGATATTCAGTTACTCTCTTTTATACGCATAAAGGCAGAATAAAATACAAAGCCTGCGCCACCAGGTGATTCTTCTGTTCTGCCTCACAAAAGAAACAATCTGATGGATCCAGATAAAGTGTTCAATTTTCCCTTCTCACCAGTACCCCAAACTATCTATCAGAATGGATTATACCACTGTTATTCACAATCCTAATCCCTGTGTTTTTTTAGTCTGAGGAAGCAATCCTTGGGCAGTGACTTTACAAGGTCACTCATCACTCATCATCAGTTAGACCAGCGGCCTGCAATCTTTTGGGCACCAGGGACTGGTTCTGTGGAGACAGGATTTTTCACAGACCAGAGGGGTGTATGGTTTTGTGTGCTACCTGCATCCCGCTGATGGGGCTTCACTTGTTTGCACCAACCGTTTTCTGACATGCCACAGCCAGTCCATGGGTCAGTGGTTGGGGACTTCTGAGTTAGACAATACTTCTGTTTTCTTTTCCCCTTTTCTTGAATGTCCGTCCCCTAGTATAAGTTAATATCAGTGTATTTCAAATTGGGCCTGCATTGCTTTGTGTTTACAATTCTAATCACCTGATGTTATTCTCACATACTCTGGTTCAGGTTAGTTGTTCCATATTGTTCCGCAGTAGAGTACAGATGATCTTTATTGACTGACTGCTTCGTTCAGTGACTGACTGAAGTTAGAACAGTTGCATGAAGTAGATCTATAACCTGTACTCAAAATTGCATCCATCATAGCATCCAGGGGTGGGATTCAAATTTTGTAACAACCAGTTTGTAGGAATGGCTAGGTGGCATGGCCATATGACTGGGTGGGTGTGCCTTTTTTTTGGCAGCACCCCCCCCCCCTGTTTTTTGGGCCTCAGGGGAGCCTCCTAGGGGGGTGTTTTTGCTCCCAGAAGGCTTCCCTGGGGCTCAGGGAAGAAGAAAATGGAGCTCCATTTTGGGGTCTTCTGGGCCTCAGGAGCCTCCTGGACGAAGCAGTAAATAAGCAAGGGGAATCCCGGCACAGTTGATCATAGAAACAGCTGATCGTTGGGAGGGGAAAAATACCTTAAAGAGTGACTGGGCGGGGAAGAATGCAGTCAGTGATGTCGGGCATGCACGCAATGTTGCGCATGTGCGATAAGGACTGACTAGGAGGGGAAAGGAGGGGGATGGGGCTAGGCAGAGGCATGATTTGCCAGTTCTCCAAACTCTGCAGAATCTTAACAACTGGTCCTATAGAACCGGTCCGAACCGATAGAATACCACCCCGATAGCATCCATATGGTCATGTGTTCACAATTTAGGCATTTCAAAATGGGGTACATTTATGATGGTTATGGCATCCCATGGTCATCTGAGAGCTATTTGCAATCTTTGCAGACAGGTTCCAACAAGCAAAGTCAATAGCAATAGCACTTAGAGTTATAGATTACTCCACAGTGCTTTACAGCCCTCTCTGTACAGTTTACAAAGTCATCATATTTCCCCCAACAATCTGGATCCTTTTTTTATTGACTTCAGAAGGATGGAAGGCTAAGTGAATCTTGAGCCCATCAGGATCAAACTCCAGAATATGGGCAGAATTAGCATGCAATACTGCATTTAACTGTGTTATTGTATTTAGCAATCTGCAGTGATTCACTTTACAAGTGCAATTAATGCCCTAAGTCCAATGTGATCATGTCATATTTATATAGGCTAACTTAACCATGTTGCTTAGCAACAATTGCTAGTCCCAATTGTGGTCAATAAGTAAAGATCATCTGTATTCCACCTTTGTAAATGACAGGATTACCATACTTTGTTTCTTGCTGCACTAGGCAAAGGGTATGTTCTCATTAAAGAATATATATCCAGTGATAGATTTCCTGTCAGATTTATCTCCAGCCCAATCAGAATTTGTACACCAAATACATTTTGATTATTAGTTATAGGTTGTTTTAAATTAAAGTCCATAGCATAGTTTCTTTTAAGTATGCTTAATCTTTTTACTGCTGTCCAGTCAGCCTATACTGGCTCCCTGCTTTTCAGGCTAGCAGTCCTATTTCATTGAATCTTTATGCTTGCATATTTAATACTGGCTCAAAAACTTCATTATAATCCTCACTGCATTTTTAATGCAGACCTTTGCTGCTAACTTAGCTTTCTGAAATTCCATACAATGCATCCTTGAACATTGTGCTTTGTTTTGAAAAACACTTCCAGGTTCTCTCCCCCGCCTTTGGTAATTTCACTATAATCCATGTTTTATTTTTATGTAAGGATTCAATTTCTTCCTATGCAGTTTCTATCCACTTCTGTGCCTCAGTTGTTACTGGTCCTTGTACTTATTTTCATGAATTAGAATCAGGTACATCTTATAATATACTGGTGCAAACCAGCCTATTATAATATATATCAGGCATATCTTTGAGATATTAATTCTGATTCTCTGTGTTAGCAGACTTCTGAATTTGATGTTATTCCTCCTTTCACAAGGATCTGGAATTGTCAGAAATTGTTGTTTAATCATTCTCAGACCCATTTTCAGTAATTTGCAATGTCATTATTATTGTTGTAAAACTAGGCCGGTTTGCATAAGTATGTAAATATTCCAGCTTGTTTTGCATTATCCTTTCTTGTCATAAAAATGAGCAGCGTTGCATATGGTTACTTTTCCAGTTTTTAAGTCTAAATCTTTAGCCTTTTGTGCCTATTTAACAACCCAGCATTATTCCTACTTGAGATCGACAATTTAGTTTTTTCTTCTTTTTCTTTAGGGAGATATACTGTATAAGTTTTGCATCCAAATAACTTTTCCATTTTCTCCCATTCCATAACTTAGATGAGGCTTTATCTGTATCTTTTTGTTTATGAACAGTCTTGCAAATAAGTTGTTGCTTCTCCTCAAAGATTGTTTGGCAGTCTTGCATCAAGCAAGAGATATCTTATCATAATTAGCAAACTTTGATTTATTTATTTTTTTGCAATCTCATTTTGCTCAAGGCTGAATCCTATTTTTTATGTTTTATGTTATTATTGTTCGAGTATTTTTCAAATTCCTGGTTGCAATATTCTTCCATATTATCAGACTGTACTGTAATTATTTCTTTTTGTTCAACTTATTTTCTACATGACACCAAACAATTTGAATTTCTCAAATACTTCACTCTTACTGATTAAGAGATAAGTGCAAATATACTTTGAATGACAGTCTAGGAAAATTATAAAGTAGTTTTTCCTGTCCTTTGTTTTTTGTATCAAGGGACCACAATATTTTCACCATAAATATGAAAACACCAGTTCAAATGCCTGGTTAGATTCTTTGAATTCTGGTACAAAAACATTATTTTTTGTGTTTTTGCCTTTAAATAACAACATATTTTAATTCTCTTTGTTTCTTGCAAGGTCTTAACATTAACTCCATTTGTTAAGTCATTGTCTTTTATTTTCTTAATTACAGAGTAATCTCTGTGACCAAATCTTCAAATCTTGGATGGGGAGGAACTATCTCCCACCCAATCCTACCAAGAATGAATGGCTATGGTGATTGGGCCAGTCAGATCTGAGGAAATTCCATTTTTTGACCTTGGATGGGGTAGCTTTATACCCTTCAAGGTATTGTTACAGGATATGAACTGTTCCAAGTAAAGCTGCGTTTTGCAATTGACTGGTGGTGATGTTGTCAATGCCGATGATGTTCAAGTGGTGTTCCAAAAGTTTTGGAATTGCACTCAAGGTGCTTATTATTTTTGCTTCATTTTGCCATAGTTTTTCTACTTCTATTTGCAGGTCTTTATATTTTCTTGTTTTCTCCAATTAACAATCGGATAGTAATTGTTAATTGGGCGTATTGTGTGGCAGACGCTTGTCTGTCTTCTCATTCTGGCTTGGTATGCATTTGTCTTAAGACATGGTATTGTGCATCCAGAATGTGCCCCTCTGTTTCTTTCTTCCTTTCCTGTTCTTAATCATTGCAAGGTCTTGTTGTTATCTGCTTGGCCTGCTTTAATAATAATGTATTGGCTTATCTTTTGTATTGCCAAGTCTTATTTTGTCTTTCTTGGAGGCCTGTTGGATCTCTCCTGTACTCAGTAAGTCTTCATGGCGTACTTCAGTGAATTTTTTCACAGTCCTTGAGATAGTCTTCCAAAGCCCTTTTTTCTTCTTCAACTGTCTGGTGTATTTACAACCTTCCATACCCATCTATTTTCCTTGGTAAATATTGTATGTCAACATTGCTGCACGTGTAAAGTGTATGATTCATTCTCATTGTTTTTCTGATCTTCCTATCCAAGGCTTTTAATTCTCTTTGAGTCACTGTTGCTCAGATGGAAATTTTGTCAATGCAAAGATTTTCTAAGTGCCGTTTAAGATTTTTTAGTATGACACTCAGGGTTGTTATTGTAGCACATTTCTCTAGATCAAATGCCATTGCTATATTTGTGCTAAAATTCTTACAGTTTGTCAGTCAAAATTTGTTTTGTTTGATAGCCAACAGAGGTGGTATTCAGCAGGTTCTGACCAGTTCTGGAGAACTGGTAGCAGAAATTTTGAGTAATTCAGAAAACTGGTAAATACCACCTCTGACTGGAGATTTTACAGTATCCTTTCCCTGCCATGCCCACCAAGCCATGCCCACAGAACCAGTAGTAAAAAAAAATTGAATCCCACCACTGATAGCCAAGGTTTGTTTTCTTAAATCACTGAAATTGCAATCAGATTATTATTACAAGGCCTAGCTTATTAAATTTGGCTCAGAAATGCATTCCTAATCACAAAATGGGTATTAAATGATTTTGTCTACCAAGAAAAATTAGTAGGTTATATTTGAAAACAATTGAAATTTGGAAATCTCTTTGAAAGTACCCCATGGATATTATCATCTTCTTCCCTTAGCAAAGAAAATGAAAACTAGTAGCAGTCAAAAATAACTGGATAGTGCCCTCATCTGTTCATTACATGTGTAACATGTTTTAGAAGCACGACCGTGTTTCTCATATAATAAGGCTGGGTCTTATTTTTTTTTGAGCCCTGAAAAAATGGCTAGGCCATCTTTTCAGGGGTGACTTAATTCCCCCCCCCCCACATCTTCGGGCGGGTGGGCAGCAATGGCTTGGATATTGACCTCGGCATTGCTGGGGCACTTCATATCGGGGTCAACGCAGGCAGCACCATATCCGGGTGTGCAACAAAAGTACTTCCTAACGGCAAGCCCCCCCACCATTCCCCCCCATTTTGCATGTTTTAATTTGGCCTTAATTTGGGGGGAGGGGCTTAATTTCATTTCATGCCTATAAAACATGCTGGGACTTCCTATTGGGGGAGGCCATATTGTTGGAGAAACAGGGTATTATCTTTTTTTTAATTAAATTTTTATTGGTTTTTAAAACAAACATAAACAAACAAAACAAAAACATCAAGCCATCTTCCATATATATACATACAGTATGCTGGTTGGTTTACAAATTGTTTTGTGCTTCCATTTCATAGTCTTCAATTACAATTATATTGTATATACTCTCGTATTTTCAATCAAATATTAAATACATTAATATCATTATTAATCAATCATTTGACTATACTTTTATTCATTCATGTTTTACAAAACAATCATATTTTATTTAATTTGTTTTATGACGGGTTCATATTATCATCCCAAATCTGTCCTAAAATCATTTTGTAGATATAATAACAAAATAATACATCTTTATATATTTATTATTTTCTAAGAATCTACACATTTCATTACTATATTTTATTGTCTAACCATTGATAGAATAGATCCCAAATTTTATAAAATTGTTTATCATCTTGTTCTCTTATTTCAAATGTCAATCTACTCGTTTCAACACATTCCAATATTTTCTTAATGATTACCTCCTGTGATGGTGTTTTCTCATTTTTCCCGTTTTTAGCAAATACAATCCTAGCTGCTGTTGATACATTTACAATCAGGTATTTCAAGTCTTTACTATGTATTTCAGATAAAATTCCCAATAAAAATATCTCTGGTTTCAAATCTATATGCTTTTTTGTCATTTTTTCCAAACACATGTGGATTTTAGTCCAACATTTTTTAGCATCCACACATGTCTACCACATATGGTAATATGAGCCAGGTGTCTGATGACGTTTCCAACATTTTTCGGATTTATTCTTGAACATTCTTGCTATTCTTGTTGGGGGAAAATGCCACCTGTAAAACATAAAAATTTTCTTTATATACTGTTGACATTGTCATTTTATAATTTTGAGACCACAGTTTTTGCCATTTCTCTAGATCAATCCCATATCCAAAATTCTTCCTCTAAGCAATCATAGTTTCTTTAACTTGTTCTTCTTGTTTAATTTCTAATAAATATCCATACAATTTTTAATCACCTTTTCATCAGTACCTGTCAAAATCTTATCTAAGTCAGTCATTTTATCATAGAAACCTTCTGTTTTAGAATCTTTATCATACCTTGAATGTATTTGCGTATATGAAAACCAATTCATCTTTATACCTTGTTCCTCTAGTTTTTGCATAGATTTAAGTTCACCCTTTTCATTCAATATTTCACCATATCTAACTGTTTGTTCCTTTTTATATATTATAGGATAAGAAAATGCTTCAATAGTCGATAGCCAGACTGGAATTTTCAAAAAACATTGTCTTTTAATCTTCTCCCAGTTTAACCACAGAGACTTCCGTATATAATGTCTTCTAAAATACTCCTGTGTTTTAGTTCCTTTATACCATAAAAAAGCATGCCACCCCAACAACAGATCATGTCCTTCTAATGTCAACAATGTAGTGTTTCTTAATGTTATCCATTCCTTAACCCACATCAAATTTGTAGCTTGGTAATACAACTCCCAATTAGGCAAACCAAATCCTCCTCTTATTCTAGCATCTTGCAAAAGTTTTAACTTTATTCTCGCTTTCTTACATTGCCATATATATTTCGACACAATTTTATTTAAATCTTCAAAGTAATCTTTTCCAAGCCTAATTGGAATTGTTTGGAACAAATATAAAATTCTGGGTAATATATTCATCTTGATTGTTGATATTTTCCCTATTATCTTATCAAATAGCAATGTCCTTGAAAAGAAGCCTCACTTCTTTCTCAGCTTTGTCTGGTCAAAAGAGAAATAGAATATTTCCAAGCCTTTAGTTGGCAGTGTTACAAAGTTTCTTTTGCTTTCACTTTCCCCCTCCTTTTCCAAGCAAAATATGATAAGAATTAATTAAAAAAAGAAAAAGATATTTTAAAAAAATAACTAAAAGAGAGTCTCTAGCCTAGAATATTATAAAATCAAAAAGGAGAAAAAGAATAGATAAAAGAAGAGAAAAAACCAGTCCAGTTTCAAACTATAAGATCATGTGTAGAAAATCCAGCAATGAGAAAAAAAAATATTACTTTGACTTCCTGTTTAAAATCACCGTTTAGTCACTTCTGTCAAAACTTTTACAGATTCTTTCTTTTCCTTAGGGTGTCCTTTCAAATCTTAGAATAAAGAAAAATTCTCACCAAACCGGCACTCTTTCCGTTCTCTTTCAACTTCAGCAGCTTTAATGGCTGCCTCTTTGCCTCTGGCAAAAAGAGCTTCTCCTGGATCTACCAGGGACTTTGTGGTATCCCTGGGATCGACAGGATGCGCTCTTTACTTTCACCATCTCTTCGGGACAGTTCAGATCCAATTGGACCGTCCAGGAGCAAAGATATTGGCAGCGATCTCAGACCTCCAAGATTGCATGCCGTATCATCGTGATGCCAGCTCCTCCCTCAGAAGCACTATTGTCTTTTGAATTTCATGCAAAACACAAGGCTAAAATGTTGTTAGCTAGTTTATGGCTCAATATGTTAAATGATCCCAGCTACCTTCTGGTTTTGTGTGAATTCAAGCAATGTTAAATTTGTTGTCTGTCAAACAGACAACAAATGGTCAAAATTGGGAGTGTCCTATCAAATTCTGCACCTGTCAATAGTGGTGTCCCCCAAGGCAGTGTTCTAGGACCAATTCTCTTCATACTCTACATAAATGACCTCTGTGATCATATTAAGAGTAATTGCGTTCTCTTTGCTGATGATGTAAAGCTGTTCAATACCACAGACAATACTGCTACCCTTATATTTCTTACTTTATACTGTATTTCTTACTTCAAACGATGATGTTACCTAGTCTGGTAATGAAATGTTTGCAAGTAAACAACCTCAGAGAGCACCAAGGACCCTACATGAGTCTTATTTAGTTACATTGGTGGATAACTTATGGCAAGAATGAATGGAAGGAGTATAGCCATATATGTTTTCTTAGGCCACTTAATGGTGTTTAATACATAGGTTCAAAACCTGTTGGATCAATTCTTGAACTCCTAAGTGTCTAAGTATAGATCTTGAGAATATTGTTCAGGAGTAATGGTGCCAGTCTTGTTGAGTCATGTCCAGAAGGTGGTGCTGGGGTACTACTGTTCTGCAATGAATTCTTTGACTGTGGTAAGACATAGATTACTATCTTATCCTTCTGCTTTTTAGTAACTTTGGGTGTCAAGTCTAAGTCTGCTGCTGAAATCTTCTAGTCATACATCAAGAACAACACAGAACTATCCAGGACAAAATGACTGGATGATCATATAAACAAAGCAAGCAAAATACAGGAACCAAGATAAAACTATTTGTAGCCCAGGGTGGAACTGTGGGGTTTCTTGGTGCTCTCTTAGCTTGATGGTTTTCTTGCAAATGTTTCATTACCAAACTAGGTAAGATCATCAGTGCTAGTGATGATGATGTTACTTAGTTTGGTAAGAAAAAGCCTGCAAGAAAGCCACCAAGCTGAGACCACCAAGGACCTCAAAGATTGTTGACCTGACATTTGGTCAAAATATGAACACAAGATGGCACTAAAGAGTTATAGTTTTGTGGATTTTGTAGCCAAGGAGCAGCCAGATAACATTTTTAAAGGCTGTACTTCAAGATAGGGGTGGCACTGAATGTAGGTTGAGTTACCCTCAAATGCAGCAAATAAAACTGCTGCAAAAGCCAAGGTTTGCAGCCAGAGCAACGGTAAATGTAGAAAGCTTCCTGTGCATTCTCCATCCCAATGTATAGAGAAAAACTCCCAGATCACTCATTCCACCGTATCACTCCAAATGCCAACTGGTTTTGTAGCATTGGAATGGTTGTGTGTAGCATTCACCTGTTGGGTGCTTTGAATAGTATGGTTTCTTGCCAGAAGTATAACTCATTTTAGTTGACCCAATCATAACAAAGACAAAAAAATGAGAACCACAAAGAAATGTCTGCAAAAATAACAGTTCACTCTCTTATATCTGAATTGTTATCGTAGAAAGCATAATTTTTTATTTATTTTTATTTGTCAATTGCTTACAAGATAATAGGTATAAGTAAAAACATAGTTATGAATACATGGATATATATAAGAAAAATAAAAAAATATAAAAGAAGCAATAGGACAGGGACGGTAGGCACGTTGGTGCGCTTATGCATGCTCTCTACAGATCTCTTAGGAAAGGAGTGAGGTCAATAGTTGACAGTCTAAGGTTAAAGTTTTTGCAGTTTGGGGAAAAAACCACAGTCAGGTAGAGTATTCCAGACATTGACCACTCTGTTGCTGAAGTCGTATTTCCTGCAATCAAGTTTGGTGCAATTAACCTTGAGTTTGTATCTATTGTTTGCTCTAGTGTTATTATGGTTGAAGCTGAAGTATTCATTGACAGGTAGGACATTGCAATGTATGATTTTATATACTATACTTAGATTGGACTGAATGCAGCATAGTTCTAGGTTTTCTAGGTCTAGAATTTCGAGTCTGGTGGCATAAGGTATTTTGCAACAAGTAGAGGCATGGAGAACTCTTGTGAAATATTTCTGGACTTTCTCAACTGTGTTAATATCTGATACATAATGTGGGTTCCAGACTGATGAGCTGTATTGGTCTAGCAAATGTTTTGTATGCTCTAGTTATTAGTGTAATATTACCAGAGAAAAAGCTATGTAAGATTAGGTTAACAACTCTTAATGCCTTTTTGGCTATGTAGTTACAGTGGGCTCTAGCACTTAGATCATTTAAGATGAGTACTCCAAGATCCTTGACTGAGTTTGGATCATCAACAAGGTCTTGACTATTTAGCCTGCATTTTATTTTCTGATTTTTTTTTTTGCCAATATATAGTACAGAACACTTGTTTGCTAAGATTTGAAGTTGCCATTTGTTTGACCATTCTGATACATAGTCAACGTCTTTATGAAGGGTAGCAGTATTGTCTGTGGTATTGAACAGCTTTACATCATCAGTGAAGAGAACGCAGTTGCTCTTGATATGATCACAGAGGTCATTTATGTAGAGTGTTAAGCCTGGTTTCCCCAACCAGGGTTAGGGAGACAAGCTAGACAGAATGTGCAGCTTAGTCAGATAGGCACATAGATAAATGAGTGAGCTAAGCTTGTATGTTTATTAACATACAGTAAAAATAACAGATACGCTTGTGCTATCAAATATATAGTTTATTCCATTATGAGTTCATAGCATAGTCAAAATAACAGTCCAATAGTCATGTATCATTTAGTCAGTCCATTCAGGGATATTCAGTTAGCAAAGTCTGTGTAGAAATATCCTATGTCAGTTCACTTACAAGCCTGTCCTTTGTTTTCTCTCCCGTTCGAGCAATGCAGACTTGTTTCCTTGCAGTAATCAGGGATCATCAAAGCCAGAGAGATAGCAAGCTGCAGCCTTGCTTCTTTTAAAGTGCTTTCACAACCACTCCCTTAATTACTATCCCACAGTTAAAGTTGCAGACACTTTAACATACAAACTATGATTACATATTATTATTTACCTAAACCAGTTAGGGTAAAACAATGTTATCCCTAACATTCTCCCCTTTTAGGAAATAATAATAAATATAACTATTTACATCTTTAAATCATATTTGTTACAACTTTCTTTAAACTTAATTACTCCTTGAGCTTTTGTAAATTGGTCTGCAATGTTTTCTTCTGTCATGCAGTAATCCAATTTAATTAGCCCATTCTTTACAGATTCTCTAACATTTAAGTATCTTAAATCAGTATGCTTTGATCTAGTTTTTACAGCAATACTAGTAGCTAACTTTATAGCTGCCTGGTTATCCTCGTACACAATAATGGAATCTTTTACAGTTATACCCATGTCTAATAATAACTGTTTGTACAAAATCAAATCAGTGCATGATAATGACAGACACAAAAATTCCGCTTCCATCGTGGACAAGCTAATATGCTGTTGTCTGATTGACCTCCACCCTATTAGTGTCTTACCAAATAATATAGCCATCCCAGATGTTGATTTTTTAGTGTTTATATCAGTTGCAAAACTTGCATCTGCATAGGCACTAAGACTCAAATCACCCTTTGGTGCTATTTATAATGCATGGTTCAGTGTTCCTTTAAGATACCTTAAAATTCTCTTTAATGATTGCCAATGACATTGTTGTGGATCTGAATTAAAACGTGCCAGCTGATTTACACTATAAGCTATATCTGGCCTAGACCAATTGCTTATATATGATAAGCTGCCAATCAAAGATTGATATATGGACTTATCAAATTTGGGACTTTGATCATCAGTTTGGCAAACTTCCTGACTCATTGGAGTCTTTGCCGGTTTACAAAGTTCCATTTTAAACGTTTTAATTAATTGGCAAATTTTATCTTCTTGAGATATCTTAAAACTATTTTTTGTTTTGTTAATTGTCAATCCTAGATACCTTTTTAATTTCACCTAAATGCTTTAATTTTATCTTTTTGGCTAATAATGATATAATCTCATTAGCTTCATTATTAGTCTTAGTTATCAAAGCAATATCATCTGCAAATAATAACAATAATGACACTGTTCCATTATTTTCTCTTTTAAACACACATGGATCTGCTAAACCAGATTTAAAACCTATATTGTTTAACTCTTTCACAATATATTGGTTCCACTCAAACCCAGATTGTTTCAACCGTAAAGACTCTTTTTGAGTTTCCAACAATCATTACTATTTACTTTATTGTCTTTTATACCTACTGGTTTTCTTAAATATATAGTGTGCTGCAATGGTGCATGTAGATAGGCAGTTTCTACATCTAAATGGTTAATTACATAGTTTTTCTTAGCTGCCCACACTAATGCTGCTCTTAAAGATGTTGCTTTAAGACTTGGTGCAAAAACTTCATCGTAATCAGATGCAGTTTGATTAAATCCTTGAGCTACTAACCTAGCCTTATGGGTAACAGTCCCATCATTTCCAGTTTTTACTTTAAATATCCATTTGCACCCAATGGATTTTTCTCCTGGAGGTAATTTAGCATCTTCATAAACTTTCATTACCTTTAATGAATTTAGTTCCTTTTTCATTGCCTTTTGCCAATTCTCCTGATCCTTAGCAGGATACATCTTAAGTTCATCTACACTAGTTGGAACTTTATTTACTTGGCAAACTATACTTGCTTGATACCTATCAGGTGGTCTAGTTACACGTGTAGTACGTCTAGGTATTACAGGACTTACAAGTGGACTTTCATTTATTAACTCTTCTTGATTATCTAACTCTTCCTGATCAACTGTTTCCTCTTGTTCTAGTCCTATTTGCTCTTCTTGGACTTCTTCTTTAATTGGACTCTTCTTATAACTAATCTGATCTTTCTGCCTTTTGTAGGGTTTAATAATTACTTCATTATTTAAATCTTGCTCTAATCTATTCCATCCTACCTGTTCTAGGAATTTTGCACTAGCACTGGTGTAAACTCTAGATGTACCTGGTTCCCAGAATCTATAAGATCTATGATTAGATGTATATCCTACAAAATATAATCTTTTAGCTCTATGCTGTCCTTTGTGTCTAAGTTGTGTAGGGATATGCACCCATGCTGGTGCTCCAAATGTGTGCATGTAACTTAAATCAGGTTTTGTACCATGCCACAGTGTGAATGGTAATTCACCTGTTGTTGAATTAACAACATTATTTAATATATGATTACCACACATTATTGCTTCTCCCCATAAATTGTCAGGTAATCCTGAATCAGACATCATAGTTTGTGCCATTGATTGTAATGTTTGGCCTCTTCTCTCTATAAAGGCATTATGTTGTGGCCTATATGGTGCAGACATTTTATGTTGAATACCTAACATTCTTAGTCTGTTCTGGAATTTATTATTTGTAAATTCCGTACCATTATCTGTTATAAGAGTTACTAATTTCTTTTTAGTTTTCCTTTCTGCAAATTTAATCCAATTAAAGAGATTTTGATACGTTTCAGTTTTGCTTTTCATTAAATAGCAAAACCCATATCTAGAATAATGGTCCATTATACTTAGTATGTAACGAGCTCCTCCTACACTTGGTTTTTTAGGACCTATTAAATCTGCAAATACTACCTCTAAAGGCTCTTTGGTAGTAAATCCATCAACTCTATTAGCAGGTGTGACCCTGGCCTTACTTTGATTGCAGGCATAACATTGCAAATATTTATTACAAGGTTTCAAACTTATTCCCTTAGATAATTCAACAGTTTTCTTAAGCATTTTAAAATTTAAATGCCCTAGCCTTCGATGTAACAAGTGAATACATTCATCATGAGGTTTCTTATTTTCATAAACTGTGTTAGCCACCTTTAAACCATCATCATTTAACACATATAATTCACCTCTTAAAGATGCAGTAATTTTCTTATCTTCTTTCTCAATTATGCAGTTATCTCCTTTAAATGTAACTACATATCCTAGTTTAACCAAAATTCTTACTGAAATTAAATAAAACTTAAGTTGTGGTACATATAACATTTTTACATTCTCTTTTATAAAAGAACAATATGCTATACCTTGACCTTTAGCTTTCAGTTTCCAGCCATTGGCTAACGATATCTGCTGTGTACTCTTGGACATTTTAATAAAAATTTTCTTATCATTAGTTATACAATGTGATGCTCCACTATCAACCACCCATAAATTATTTTTTACAGCTCCGTTAGTATACATGGCTAAATCTAAATTTTTATTTATCTTTTGATGACTTTTAGTATTCTGGCCAGCGTTCTGGCACTTTGCTTTTTTACAAAATCTTGCCAAATGTCCTCTTCCTCCACAATTAAAACACTTTTTAATTGCGTATGCAGTAGGAGTTTCATTATCTTCTTTTTGAGGTTGCTGCCTCCTTAATTCGTCTCTTTCAAGCCTTCTTCTGGCTTCTTCAATCAATCTGCCAGTTATATCAGTTAAAGTTAGGCTTTCCTTTGGCAATATTTCAAGTGAAGTTACGTAGTTATCATAGGTTTCGTCAAGGGAAGATAGAATTATATAGACTTGGTGTAGTTCAGAGAAAATAAGCTCTTTCTCGTGCAGTTCTTGAAAAATGCTTTGCATAGTTTTCAAATGACTCAGCATATCACCATTCTTATGGAGATGTGTACTGAAAAGTTTCCGTGTTACATTTATGTGAGAACCAACATTATCTCGAACATAAATCCTCTTCAGCTTCTGCCAACACCCAACAGCTGTATTCTCTCCGTGGATATAAACAAGTTGCATATCAGTTAAGGTTAAAGCAATAATGCAAATAGCTTGCTGATTTTTATGCATAAATTCTTCTATCTTTAATTTATCTTCATCATCCTCTGGATCCCATTCTTCTACGTTTGGTGGATTTTCAATTATGTTCCACAAACCTTCTCTTCGTAGAAGCAGACTACATTTCATAGACCATGATACATAGTTTGTTCCATCCAACTTGGATATAAGGGACAAACTTTGTAGATTGACTTGTGCCATGTTTTCTTATATGGATATAAAACTATAATTAATAAAACACAGCTGTCTGTTTACTGTAATGTATAACAACACAAACTCTCACTTTTACATAAATCTGTTTTATCCTAGTTAAACTGACTTTGCAGCCTCTGGGCCCATAACCAGTGTTAAGCCGGGTTTCCCCAACCAGGGTTAGGGAGACAAGCTAAACAGAATGTGCAGCTTAGTCAGATAGGCACACAGATAAATGAGTGAGCTAAGCTTGTATGTTTATTAACATACAGTAAAAATAACAGATACGCTTGTGCTATCAAATATATAGTTTATTCCATTATGAGTTCATAGCATAGTCAAAATAACAGTCCAATAATCATGTATCATTTAGTCAGTCCATTCAGGGATATTCAGTTAGCAAAGTCCGTGTAGAAATATCCTATGTCAGTTCACTTACAAGCCTGTCCTTTGTTTTCTCTCCCGTTCGAGCAATGCAGACTTGTTTCCTTGCAGTAATCAGGGATCATCAAAGCCAGAGAGATAGCAAGCTGCAGCCTTGCTTCTTTTAAAGTGCTTTCACAACCACTCCCTTAATTACTATCCCACAGTTAAAGTTGCAGACACTTTAACATACAAACTATGATTACATATTATTATTTACCTAAACCAGTTAGGGTAGAACAATGTTATCCCTAACATAGAGTATGAAAAGAGTTGGTCCTAGAACACTGCCTTGGGGGACACCACTGTTGACAGGTACAGAATTTGATAGGACACTCCCAATTTTGACCATTTGTTGTCTGTTTGTCAGGAATGCTTCTATCCAGTAATGCAGGTGTCCAGAGATATAGTAAGATTTTAGTTTTAGGAGTAGTTTGTCATGTACCACTGAATCAAAGGCTTTACAGAAGTCTATGTAGATTGCATGTATTGCTTTGCCCTGATCGAGTTGTCTAGTCCATATGTTTTTGCAGTGTAAAAGTTGTAGATTACATGATAGTTTTTTCCTAAAAGCAAGTTGTTTATTAGAGAGTAGGTTGTTTGTTTCTAAGTGGAGGATGATGGATTGGTTAAAAATTGATTCCATGACTTTACAGCTGATGCAGCATAAAGAGATTGGTCTGTAATTTTCAACTAGGCTGGGGTCTCCCTTTTTGAAGATGGGGATGACCGTGGCTTGTGACCATAGTTTTGGCAAGGAGCTGGTCCTGAAAGATTTTTCAAAGATTATGCTTAGAGGTTCGGCTATGGTAGTGGGTAGCTTTTTTAAGAAGTAGGCACATATTCCATCCGGTCCAATAGATAGAGATGGTTTTAGATTGCATAGTGCTTTTTCAACAATGTCTTCTGTAAAATCAATATGTATTAGATCATCGTAGTTGTCTGTGGTTCAACTAGGAAGTACTGGGCTTGATCCATTGCTGTTTACAAATACTGAGCCAAAAAATGTGTTAAAGAGGTTGGCTTTAATAGTGTCGGCATTGCACTCTTTACCATTAGGTCCTTTCAGGGGTGGGATGGACCTTGAGTCTTTTCATTTGTTGTTTACAAAATTGTAAAAAGCGCGGGTGGAATTGGTGCATAGAAGGTTTTCTTCTTGTTTAATGTGATAATTGGTGCATTCAGTTTTTATCTGGTAGCATAAATTTTTGTATCGGCTTTTGAAGTTGGCAACGTGACCAGATTTGTTTTTCCACCAAAATGATTTCTTTTTGGATTGAAGCTTCCTTATTGTTTTGGGTAATTTGGTTTTTAGGGTTAGGGTTAGGGTTTTTGGAGTTGTTATTGGTACATATAGTTTGATGACTCTTTTGACTTCAAGTAAAAATATGTTGTAATGGTCTTCTACAGTCTTGCATCCAGAGAATAGAAATTGCCAATCAAGGGATGAGAGATAATTGTTTATAAGATCATAGTTGCCTTTTTTGAAGTTATAATTGGGGATTCCATCATTGTGTTGATTTTTGTGTGGATGTATGTTGAGACAAAAGTCTATCATATTGTGGTCACTGTTGGAAAAGGGTTCTTTAATTTATATTCCATAAATTGAATTCAAACTATTGCAGAAGATGAGATTGAGTTGTTAAGTCTAGTGTTGTTGGTTACTGTTAGGGATAACATTGTTTACCCTAACTGGTTTAGGTAAAATAATAAATATGTTATCATGGTTTATAAGTTAAAGTGTCTGCAACTTTAAATATAGGAATGTAATTAAGGGAGTGGTTGTGAAAGCACTTTAAAAGAAGCAAGACGACAGCTTGCTCTCTCTCTGGCTTGATGATCCCTAATTACTGGATAGACTGAAGACTGCATTTTTCCCCTACTGAAAAGGAGAGACAAAGGACTGATTTGTAAGTGAACTGACATTGGATATTCTACACGGACTTTGCTAACTGAATATCCTTGAATGGACTGACTAAATGATACATGATTATTGGACTGTTATTTTGACTATGCTATAAACTCTAAATGGAATAAACTATATTTTTGATAGCACAAGTGTATCTGTTATTTTTACTGTATGTTAACAAACATACAAGCTTAGCTCACTCATTTATCTGTGTGCCTATCTGACTAACGCTGCACATTTTGTTTAGCTTGTCTCCTTAACCCTGGTTGGGGAACCCAGGCTTAACACTGGCTATGGGCCCAGAGGCTGCAAAGTCAGTTTAACTGGGATAAAACAGATTTATGTAAAAAGTGAGAGTTTGTGTTGTTATACATTACAGTAACAGACAGCTGTCTTTTATTAATTATAGTTTTATATCCATATAAGAAAACATGGCACAAGTTAATCTACAAAGTTTGTCCCTTATATCCAAGCTGGATGGAACAAACTATGTATCATGGTCTATGAAATGTAGTCTACTTCTACGAAGAGAAGGTCTGTGGAACATAATTGAAAATCCACCAAACGTAGAGGAATGGGATCCAGAGATTGAGGAAGATAAAAGATTTTATGCAGAAAAATGAACAAGCTCTTTGCATAATAGTACTAACACTGTCTGACCAGCAACTTGTTCATATCCATGGAGAGCAAACAGCTGTTGGGTGTTGGCAGAAGCTGAAGAGGATTTATGTCTGAGATAACGTTGGTGCTCACATAAATCTAACATGGAAATTTTCCAGGACACATCTCCAGAAGAATGGTGATATGCTGAGTCATTTGAAAACTATGCAAAGCATTTTTCAAGAACTGCACGAGAAAGAGCTTATTTTCTCTGAACTACACCAAGTTTACATAATTCTATCATCACTAAATGAAAGTTATGATAACTAAATCACTTCCCTTGAAATTTTGCCTAAGGAAAGTTTAACTTTAACTGATATAACTGGCAGATTGATTGAAGAGGCCAGAAGAAGACTTGAAAGAGATGAGTTAAGGAGAGAGCAATCTCAAAAAGAAGATAATAAATCTCCTACTGCATACGCAATTAAAAGGTGTTTTAATTGTGGAGGAAGAGGACATTTGGCAAGATTTTGTAAAAAAGCAAAGCGCCAGAATGCTGGCCAGAATACTAAAAGTCATCAAAAGATAAATAAAAATTTAGAGTTAGCCATGTATATTAACGGAGCTGTAAAAAATAATTTATGGGTGGTTGACAGTGGAGCATCCCACTGTATAACAAATGATAACAAAAATTTTATTAAAATGTCCAAGAGTACACAGCAGATATTGTTAGCCAATGGCTGGAAACTGAAAGCTAAAGGTCAAGGTATAGCATATTGTTCTTTTATAAAAGAGAATATAAAAATGTTATATGTATCACAAGTTAAGTTTAATTTAATTTCAGTTAGAATTTTGGTTAAACTAGGATATGTAGTTACCTTTAAAGGAGATAACTGCATAATTGAGAAAGAAGATAAGAAAATTACTGCATCTTTGAGAGGTGAATTATATGTGTTAAATGATAATGGTTTAGAGGTAGCTAACACGGTTTATGATAATAAGAAACCTCATGATGAATGTATTCACTTGTTACACCGACGGCTAGGGCATTTAAATTTTAAAATGCTTAAGAGAACTGTTCAATTATCTAAAGGAATAAGTTTGAAACCTTGTAATAAGTATTTGCAATGTTATGTTTGCAATCAAAGCAAGGTAATACCGGCTAAAAGAGTTGATGGATTTACTACCAAAGAGCCTTTAGAAGTAGTATTTGCTGATTTAATAGGTCCGAAAAAACCAAGTGTAGGAGGAGCTCGATACATATTAAGTATAATGGACCACTATTCTAGATATGGGTTTTGCTATTTAATGAAGAGCAAAACTGAAATGTATCTAAATCTATTTAATTGGATAAAATTTGCAGAAAGAAAAACTAAAAAGAAATTAGTAACTCTTATAACAGATAATGGTGCGGAATTTACAAATAATAAATTCCAGAATAGACTTAGAATGTTAGGTATTCAACATAAAAAGTCTGCACCATATAGGCCACAACATAATGCCTTTATAGAGAGACGAGGCCAAACACTACAGTCAATGGCATGTACTATGATGTCTGATTCAGGATTACCTGACAATTTATGGGGAGAAGCAATAATGTGTGGTAATCATATATTAAATAATGTTGTTAATTCAACAACAGGTGAATTACCATTCACACTGTGGCATGGTACAAAACCTGATTTAAGTTACATGCACACATTTGGAGCACCAGCATGGGTACATATCCCTACACAACTCAGACAAAAAGGACAGCATAAAGCTAAAAGATTATTTTTTGTAGGATATGAATCTAATCATAGATCTTATAGATTCTGGGAACCAGGAACATCTAGAGTTTACACGAGTGCTAGTGCAATATTCCTAGAACATTTAGGATGGAATAGATTAGAGCAAAATTTGAATAACGAAATAATTATTGAACCCTACAAAAGGCAAAAAGATCAGACTAGTTATAAGAAGAGTCCAATTAAAGAAGAAGTCCATGAAGAGCAAATAGGACCAGAACAAGAGGAAACAGTTTGTTAAGCCTGGTTTCCCCAACCAGGGTTAGGGAGACAAGCTAAACAGAATGTGCAGCGTTAGTCAGATAGGCACACAGATAAATGAGTGAGCTAAGCTTGTATGTTTATTAACATACAGTAAAAATAACAGATACGCTTGTGCTATCAAAAATATAGTTTATTCCATTATGAGTTCATAGCATAGTCAAAATAACAGTCCAATAGTCATGTATCATTTAGTCAGTCCATTCAGGGATATTCAGTTAGCAAAGTCCGTGTAGAAATATCCTATGTCAGTTCACTTACAAGTCAGTCCTTTGTTTTCTCTCCCGCTCGAGCAATGCAGTCTTGAGTCCTTGCAGTAATCAGGGATCATCAAAGCCAGAGAGAGAGCAAGCTGCAGCCTTGCTTCTTTTAAAGTGCTTTCACAACCACTCCCTTAATTACTATCCCACAGTTAAAGTTGCAGACACTTTAACATACAAACTATGATTACATATTATTATTTACCTAAACCAGTTAGGGTAAAACAATGTTATCCCTAACATTCTCCCCTTTTAGGAAATAATAATAAATATAACTATTTACATCTTTAAATCATATTTGTTACAATTCTCTTTAAATTTGCTTACTCCTTGAGCTTTTGTAAATTGGTCTGCAATGTTTTCTTCTGTCATGCAGTATTCCAATTTAATTAGCCCATTCTTTACAGATTCTCTAACGTTTAAGTATCTTAAATCAGTATGCTTTGATCTAGTTTTTACAGCAATACTAGTAGCTAACTTTATAGCTGCTTGGTTATCCTCATACACAATAATGGAATCTTTTACAGTTATACCCATGTCTAATAATAACTGTTTGTACAAAATCAAATCAGTGCATAGTAATGACAGACACAAAAATTCCGCTTCCATCGTGGACAAGCTAATATGCTGTTGTCTGATTGACCTCCATCCTATTAGTGTTTTACCAAATAATATAGCCATCCCAGATGTTGATTTTCTAGTGTTTATATCAGTTGCAAAACTTGCATCTGCATAGGCACTAAGACTCAAATCACCCTTTGGTTCTATATACAATGCATGGTTCGTTGTTCCTTTAAGATATTTTAAAATTCTCTTTAATGATTGCCAATGACATTGATGTGGATCTGAATTAAAACGTGCCAGCTGATTAACACTATAAGCTATATCAGGCCTAGACCAATTGCTTATATATGATAAGCTGCCAATCAAAGATTGATATATGGACTTATCAAATTTGGGACTTTGATCATCAGTTTGGCAAACTTCCTGACTCATTGGAGTCTTTGCCGGTTTACAAAGTTCCATTTTAAACGTTTTAATTAATTGGCAAATTTTATCTTCTTGAGATATCTTAAAACCATTTTTTGTTTTATTAATTGTCAATCCTAGATACTTTTTAATTTCACCTAAATGCTTTAATTTTATCTTTTTGGCTAATAATGATATAATCTCATTAGCTTCATCATTAGTCTTAGTTATCAAAGCAATATCATCTGTAAATAATAACAATAATGACACCGTTCCATTATTTTCTCTTTTAAACACACATGGATCTGCTAAACCAGATTTAAAACCTATATTGTTTAACTCTTTCACAATATATTGGTTCCACTCAAACCCAGATTGTTTCAACCCGGAAAGACTCTTTTTGAGTTTCCAACAATCATTACTATTTACTTTATTGTCTTTTATACCTACTGGTTTTCTTAAATAGTGTGCTGCAATGGTGCATGCAGATAAGCAGTTTCTACATCTAAATGGTTAATGACATAGTTTTTCTTAGCTGCCCACACTAATGCTGCTCTTAAAGATGTTGCTTTAAGACTTGGTGCAAAAACTTCATCGTAATCAGATGCAGTTTGATTAAATCCTTGAGCTACTAACCTAGCTTTACGGGTAACAATCCCATCATTTCCAGTTTTTACTTTAAATATCCATTTGCACCCAATGGATTTTTCTCCTGGAGGTAATTTAGCATCTTCATAAACTTTCATTACCTTGAATGAATTTAGTTCTTTTTCCATTGCCTTTTGCCAATTCTCCTGATCCTTAGCAGGATACATCCTAAGTTCATCTACACTAGTTGGAACTTTAGTTACTTGGCAAACTATACTTGCTTGATACCTATCAGGTGGTCTAGTTACACATGTAGTACGTCTAAGTATTACAGGACTTACAGGTGGACTTTCCTTTATTAACTCTTCTTGATTATCTAACTCTTCCTGATCAACTGTTTCCTCTTGTTCTGGTCCTATTTGCTCTTCGTGGACTTCTTCTTTAATTGGACTCTTCTTATAACTAATCTGATCTTTCTGCCTTTTGTAGGGTTCAATAATTACTTCATTATTTAAATCTTGCTCTAATCTATTCCATCCTACATGTTCTAGGAATTTTGCACTAGCACTGGTGTAAACTCTAGATGTACCTGGTTCCCAGAATCTATAAGATCTATGATTAGATTCATATCCTACAAAATATAATCTTTTAGCTCTATGCTGTCCTTTGTGTCTAAGTTGTGAAGGGATATGCACCCATGCTGGTGCTCCAAATGTGTGCATGTAACTTAAATCAGGTTTTGTACCATGCCACAATGTGAATGGTAATTCACCTGTTGTTGAATTAACAACATTATTTAATATATGATTACCACACATTATTGCTTCTCCCCATAAATTGTCAGGTAATCTTGAATCAGACATCATAGTTCGTGTCATTGATTGTAATGTTTGGCCTCTTCTCTCTATAAAGGCATTATGTTGTGGCCTATATGGTGCAGACATTTTATGTTGAATACCTAACATTCTTAGTCTGTTCTGGAATTTATTATTTGTAAATTCTGTACCATTATCTGTTATAAGAGTTGCTAATTTCTTTTTAGTTTTCCTTTCAGCAAATTTAATCCAATTAAAGAGATCTTGATACGTTTCAGTTTTGCTCTTCATTAAATAGCAAAACCCATATCTAGAATAGTGGTCCATTATACTTAATATGTAACGAGCTCCTCCTACACTTGGTTTTTTCGGACCTATTAAATCTGCAAATACTACCTCTAAAGGCTCTTTGGTAGTAAATCCATCAACTCTATCAGCCGGTATGACCCTTGCTTTGCTTTGATTGCAAATATTACATTGCAAATACTTATTACAAGGTTTCAAACTTATTCCCTTAGATAATTCAACAGTTTTCTTAAGCATTTTAAAATTTAAATGCCCTAGCCTTCGATGTAACAAGTGAATACATTCATCATGAGGTTTCTTATTTTCATAAATTGTGTTAGCCACCTTTAAACCATCATCATTTAACACATATAATTCACCTCTTAAAGATGCAGTAATTTTCTTATCTTCTTTTTCAATTATGCAGTTATCTCCTTTAAAAGTAACTACGTATCCTAGTTTAACCAAAATTCTAACTGAAATTAAATTAAACTTAAGTTGTGGTACATATAACATTTTTACATTCTCTTTTATAAAAGAACAATATGCTATACCTTGACCTTTAGCTTTCAGTTTCCAGCCATTGGCTAACGATATCTGCTGTGTACTCTTGGACATTTTAATAAAATTTTTGTTGTCATTTGTAATACATTGAGATGCTCCACTGTCAACCACCCATAAATTATTTTTTTACAGCTCCGTTAGCATACATGGCTAACTCAAAATTTTTATTTATCTTTTGATGACTTTTTGTATTCTGGCCAGCGTTCTGGCACTTTGCCTTTTTACAAAATCTTGCCAAATGTCCTCTTCCTCCACAATTAAAGCACTTTTTAATTGCATATGCAGTAGGAGATTCGTTATCTTCTTTTTGAGGTTGCTCCCTCCTTAACTCATCTCTTTCAAGCCTTCTTCTGGCCTCTTCAATCAATCTGCCAGTTATATCAGTTAAAGTTAGGCTTTCCTTTGGCAATATTTCAAGGGAAGTTACGTAGTTGTCATAACTTTCATCAAGGGAAGATAGAATTATGTAGACTTGGTGTAGTTCAGAGAAAATAAGCTCTTTCTCGTGCAGTTCTTGAAAAATGCTTTGCATAGTTTTCAAATGACTCAGCATATCACCATTTGTTTGGAGATGCGTATTGAAAAGCTTCCATGTTAGATTTATGTGAGCACCAACATTATCTCGAACATAAATCCTCTTCAGCTTCTGCCAACACCCAACAGCCGTTTTCTCTCCGTAGATATAAACAAGCTGTTGATCAGTTAAGGTTAACCCAATTATGCAAATAGCTTGTTGATTTTTATGCATAAATTCTTCTATCTTTAATCTATCTTCATCATCCTCTGCATCCCATTCTTCTACGTTTGGTGGATTTTCAATTATGTTCCACAAACCTTCTCTTCGTAGAAGCAGACTACTTTTCATAGACCATGATACATAGTTTGTTCCATCCAGCTTGGATATAAGGGACAAACTTTGTTAATTGACTTGTGCCATGTTTTCTTATATGGATATAAAACTATAATTAATAAAACACAGCTGTCTGTTTACTGTAATGTATAACAACACAAACTCTCACTTTTACATAAATCTGTTTTATCCTAGTTAAACTGACTTTGCAGCCTCTGGGCCCATAGCCAGTGTTAAGCCTGGGTTCCCCAACCAGGGTTAGGGAGACAAGCTAAACAGAATGTGCAGCGTTAGTCAGATAGGCACACAGATAAATGAGTGAGCTTAGCTTGTATGTTTATTAACATACAGTAAAAATAACAGATACGCTTGTGCTATCAAAAATATAGTTTATTCCATTATGAGTTCATAGCATAGTCAAAATAACAGTCCAATAGTCATGTATCATTTAGTCAGTCCATTCAGGGATATTCAGTTAGCAAAGTCCGTGTAGAATATCCCATGTCAGTTCACTTACAAGTCAGTCCTTTGTTTTCTCTCCCGTTCGAGCAATGCAGTCTTGAGTCCTTGCAGTAATCAGGGATCATCAAAGCCAGAGAGAGAGCAAGCTGCAGCCTTGCTTCTTTTAAAGTGCTTTCACAACCACTCCCTTAATTACTATCCCACAGTTAAAGTTGCAGACACTTTAACATACAAACTATGATTACATATTATTATTTACCTAAACCAGTTAGGGTAAAACAATGTTATCCCTAACACAGTTGATCAAGAAGAGTTAATAAATGAAAGTCCACCTGTAAGTCCTGTAATACCTAGATGTACTACACATATAACTAGACCACCTGATAGGTATCAAGCAAGTATAGTTTGCCAAGTAACTAAAGTTCCAACTAGTATAGATGAACTTAGGATGTATCCTGCTAAGGATCAGGAGAATTGGCAAAAGGCAATGGAAAAAGAACTTCCGTATATACTCGAGTATAAGCCGAGTTTTTCAGCCCATTTTTTGTGCTGAAAAACCCGCCCTCGGCTTATACTTGAGTCAGATTCCCCTCTGTGTGTGTGTGTGGGGGATTTTAACAGAGGGAAGATGTAGGGAGAAGGCAAAAGCGAGGCTGAGAAAACAACGCGAGCCGAGGTTGCTTCGGCTCCACTCAGCTTCCCTCTCTCTCTCTCTCCCCGTAATACAGTCAAGCCCTTTCCAGCACGCGGGATCTGCCCCCGCCGCTTTGCACCTTGCAAATGCAAAAACCCCAGGATTTTGCATTTGCAAGGTGCAAAGTGGCGAAGTGAGTGTGTGTGTGTGTCTGTCTGTCTGTCTGTCTGTGTGTGTGTGTGTGTGTCTTTCTCTCTCTTTCTTCCTCACACCAGCGCGCCTTCCTTCCACTGCTACGCGTTTGGGCTGCTTTGTGTCCCCCTCCCTCCCCGGCTGAAACTGTGGACGGCTGCTCCGGAGGCGAGCGCGGTAGCTCCCATACAACAGGCGGGTAAAGGAGCCGCTCGCCACCAAGTCGAGAAGAGCGAGAGAAGGAGGTGAGGACGTAAGGTGAGGCGCGGCCCGGCGCAGCTCTGCAAAAGGCTGCGCCTGCAATGCTGCCCCGGGCGCTGAGCGAGGCTGACTACCGGTGCCCGGGCTGTTCAGGAGTGGGAAGCGGCTGTGCCCCTGGCCAGCCAGGGGAATGGGGACCCTGCCTGAGCGGGAGGCGTCGGCGTCGGCGGGGTCTTTCCAGTTAGGATCCAGGGGCGGCAGCCGCCCGGGCGTCCTCCTCTCGTCTTTCGGCCGGCCGTTTGCAGGGCTCAGCGAGTCACTCGGACTTCGGGCCAGTCTGCGCCAGGAGTTGCCCCGCCGCCACGCACCGGGGAAGTGGTGGCCGCTCGCCTTCGCTGCAGTCGGAGCTCTTCGGGGGCGCCCCTCGTCCCTGTCTTTGATCTGTCTCTGATCGCGGCTGCGATCGCCTCCCGTCAGGGTGCTCGTCTGGAGGAGGCGACCCCAAGCGGCCTCTTCTTCCCTATTAACGGGCGCCCGGGGTCCCCGTGAGCTCCTGCGTTGCGCGCTTCCAGCTTCGCAAAGAAACTGCCAGGCTCCCCCACCCCCTAGCCTAGCAGCGAAGAGCTGCTCCAGGGGCAGTGAGACAAAGTGCCTGGCTGCGCTGTGGCGGGAGCCCCCGGAGCAGCTCTTCGCTGCTAGGGGAGGGGGTGGCTGCCTGAGCCTGGTGACCCCAAGTGGCCTCTTCTTCCCCATTAACGGGCGCCCGGGGCCCCCGCGAGCTCCTATGTTGCGCGCTTCCAGCTTCGCAAAGAAACTGCCAGGCTCCCCCACCCCCTAGCCTAGCAGCGAAGAGCTGCTCCGGGGGCAGCGAGACAAAGTGCCTGGCTGCGCCGTGGCGGGAGCCCCCGGAGCAGTTCTTCGCTGCTAGGGGAGGGGGCAGGGGAGGCTGCCTGGGCCTGGCGACCCCAAGCGGCCTCTCCTTCCCCATTAATGGGCGCCCGGGGGCCCCGCGAGCTCCTGCGTTGCGCGCTTCCAGCTTCACCAACAAACGGAGCTACAAATCTAGTAATCGCTTGCGGAGCCTCAGCATGAACCCCCTTTCCCCGCACTCCCCCCCCCCGCACTCCTCTGGCGGCAGCAGGCGGAGAAAGCCCCACTTCCCCCTGGCTTTGATGGCACGCGTGAGTTGGCTTCCCACTCTTTTTTTTTTAACTCTCCACTTCCTCCTCCTCCTCTCCTCTTCCTCCTCCTCCTCTCCTCTCCCCTTGTTGTCTGGTCTTCCCTAAGGAAACTCGAGGGCTCACACTTCCAGGTGTTTCTCCCTGTCTTTCTCCCTGTCAATGATCTTTTCTTCCCTTCCCTTCTCTCAGCCCCATCCTCCTTCACCTTTGTCACCACAATCCTGAACAGATGAAGTTTGTACTTCTCAAGAAAGGTTGGATGTTCCTTTTGAGGAGGGAACCTAGTGTGACATCTGTATGTTGACCTACTACTGAGCCGTGGCATGTGTGCACATGCAATGGAGGCATGAGGGAGAGCTGTGAAAGAGATGGTGGCTCTCCAAAACAGGATGTACATGCATCACATACACATGCTTTTTTCTTGCAAGGGAGAGAGTGACTCTGTTTGGACATACAGATGAGGAGGAGGAATCCAGTTTTGAAGGATTTTAACTCTTGTGTTTTAGCTTGGTTGCTGATTGAGCTAAGGTTTTTGTACTTTTAAAGTTATTGTTGATACCATATTGGTTTTGTTGGCTCTCTTTTCCACTTACAGAGCTAGTTTACTGTTTTTCTTTGAAATAAATATTCAAAAACATTTAACCTACTGATGCCTCAATTCATGTAATTTTATTGGTATCTAGTTTTATTTTTGAAATTTACCAGTAGCTGCTGCATTTCCCACCCTCGACTAATACTCGAGTCAATAAGTTTTCCCAGTTTTTTGTGGTAAAATTGGGTGCCTCGACTTATATTCGGGTTGACTTATACTCGAGTATATACGGTAAATTCATTAAAGGTAATGAAAGTATATGAAGATGCCAAATTACCTCCAGGAGAAAAATCCATTGGGTGCAAATGGATATTTAAAGTAAAAACTGGAAATGATGGGACTGTTACCCATAAAGCTAGGTTGGTAGCTCAAGGATTTAATCAAACTGCATCTGATTATGATGAAGTTTTCCCACCAAGTCTTAAAGCAACATATTTGAGAGCAGCATTAGTGTGGGCAGCTAAGAAAAACTATGTAATTAACCATTTAGATGTAGAAACTGCTTATCTGCATGCACCATTGCAGCACACTATATATTTGAAAAAGCCAATTATTATAAAAGACGATAAAGTAAATAGTAATGATTGTTGGAAACTCAAAAAGAGTCTTTACGAGTTGAAACAATCTGGTTTTGAGTGAAACCAATATATTGTAAAAGAATTAAACAATATAGGTTTTAAATCTGGTTTAGCAGATCCATGTGTGTTTAAAAGAGAAAATAATGGAATGGTATCATTATTGTTATTATTTACAGATGATATTGCTTTGATAACTAAGACTAATAATGAAGCTAATGAGATTATATCATTATTAGCCAAAAAGATAAAATTAAAGCATTTAGGTGAAATTAAAAGGTATCTAGGATTGACAATTAACAAAACAAAAAATGGATTTAAGATATCTCAAGAAGATAAAATTTGCCAATTAATTAAAACGTATAAAATGGAACTTTGTAAAATGGCAAAGACTCCAATGAGTCAGGAAGTTTGCTAAACTGATGTGCAAAGTCCCAAATTTGATAAGTCCACATATCAATCTTTGATTGGTAGCTTATCATATATAAGCAATTGGTCAAGGCCAGATATAGCTTATAGTGTTAATCAGCTGGCACGTTTTAATTCGGATCCACAACAATGTCATTGGCAATCATTAAAAAGAATTTTAAGATATCTTAAAGGAACAATGAACCATGCATTGTATATAGAACCAAAGGGTGATTTGAGTCTTAGTGCCTATGCAGATGCAAGTTTTGCAACTGACATAAACACTAGAAAATCAACATCTGGGATGGCCATATTATTTGGTAAAACACTAATAGGGTGGAGGTCAATCAGACAACAGCATATTAGCTTGTCCATAATGGAAGCGGAATTTTCATGTCTGTCATTATTATGCACTGACTTAATAACTGTACAAACAGTTATTATTAGACATGGGTGTAACTGTTAAAGATTCCATTATTGTGTACGAGGACAACCAAGCAGCCATAAAGTTAGCTACTAATATTGCTGCAAAAACTAGATCAAAGCATACTGATTTAAGATACTTAAATGTTAGAGAATCTGTAAAGAATGGGCTAATTAAATTGGAATACTGCATGACAGAAGAAAAACATTGCAGACCAATTTACAAAAGCTCAAGGAGTAATTAAGTTTAAAGAGAGTTGTAACAAATATGATTTAAAGATGTAAATAGTTATTAGTTATATTATTATTTAACCTAAAAGGGGAGAATGTTAGGGATAACATTGTTTACCCTAACTGGTTTAGGTAAAATAATAAATATGTTATCATGGTTTATAAGTTAAAGTGTCTGCAACTTTAAATATAGGAATGTAATTAAGGGAGTGGTTGTGAAAGCACTTTAAAAGAAGCAAGACTACAGCTTGCTCTCTCTCTGGCTTGATGATCCCTAATTACTGGATAGACTGAAGACTGCATTTTTCCCCTACTGAAAAGGAGAGACAAAGGACTGATTTGTAAGTGAACTGACATTGGATATTCTACACGGACTTTGCTAATTGAATATCTTTGAATGGACTGACTAAAATGATACATGACTAATGGACTGTTATTTTGACTATGCTATAAACTCTAAATGGAATAAACTATATTTTTGATAGCACAAGCGTATCTGTTATTTTTACTGTATGTTAACAAACATACAAGCTTAGCTCACTCATTTATCTGTGTGCCTATCTGACTAACGCTGCACATTCTGTTTAGCTTGTCTCCTTAACCTTGGTTGGGGAACCCAGGCTTAACAGTTACTAGTTGTTCTGGTCCCAGATTTGTTACTGCATTGTAGAATGTGTGGGTTTAGTTGTACATTCGTTAAGGGTCCAGTTAATATGAGGTAGATTGAAGTCACCAAGAAAGATAAAAGTGTGTGAGCAGGATGCTGCCCATGTTAGTAGTTTATTTAGCTTGTTTGCATGTTCAGTGTCATAATCAGGGGCTCTGTAACATAGTAAGAACCGAAATGTGATATTTAAGGACAGTTCACAGACGATGGTCTCAGAAAGAGCAATCTCCTGGGGTAACTTGGATGTTTTTTAGATGTAGGGACTTTTTATAGAAGATAACAACCACCTCTTTTACGAATTTCACAATCTGATCGGTAAACATGATAGTCTCTTACTGTGGTAATGGAGTCAGGGAGAGATGCATTGAGCCATGTTTCACAGACAAATATGACGTCAAATTTAGCCATATTTAGTAAGAGGAGAAATTCAGGCATTTTATTCACAAGGCTTCTTGCATTGAGTAGCTTGCATTTAAGGCCAGTTGTGGTTGGAATAGAGGTAGTTAGGAGCATGCATGCCAAGTTTTGAGTGATGTTGGATTGGATGGGGTGGGGTTGGATGCGGAGTTGTGGGTTATGTGACTTTCTTTTGATGCAATCAGCTCTGTAGTCAATGTCTAGGTCCTTTTCTCCATTGTCTAGATGTTTTTGAGTTCTGCCTGGAGTTCACGGGAGCAGATTCTTTGCAGTATGGATAAGTCTGGTCTTGAGCGAAGTTAGAAGTTAGAAGCATAGAGACAAATGACTGAACAGAATTGTCAGAAAACAACCACACCAAGAACTGAGTGAATCACTAACTCCAACATCTCAAACCTCCCCTTTGCCACCCTCCTAGATTATTTGCATAAAATGCCTTGTGTTGTTGTTGTGTGGAAAATATCGTTTCCATAAAAAACATCTCTAGCCCTTTTTAGGCTGTCTTAGCAGTGAGTTGAAAATAAGTAGGCTGTCTGAATGGCTGAAATGCCAGTAGGGCAGCTGCTTAGCTACATTTTGTGCTCCAGTTGTGATCATTCCTAAGCAGACCAGAACTGGCTACAGTTATAAATACCTTACCTTCGTCACAATTATTCTACCTGTATTACCTGTAATTCATGCCCTGCTTCCTTGGAGAATGGTCAAAATCTTCAGTTGAGGCAAAATGCAATATCTAGGCTGCCAACTAATATGCAGTACTAGGATCATATTCTATGTGCTAATCCTGCACTAATTGTCAATTATTTTCTTCCTTGGTTGAATATGTGGTTTTTAACTTGAAATCAAACAGCTTTAGTTCTATCTAAGGCAGGGGCAGATCGGGTACATCACGTCATGTGCTGGCCATGCCCATGTCTGGTCTTGAGCGAAGTTAGAAGCATAGAGGCAAATGACTGAACAGAATTGTCAGAAAACAACCACACCAAGAACTGAGTGAATCACTAACTCCAATATCTCAAACCTCCCCTTTGCCACCTTTGTCTGGTTTAGTAAAGGAAAAAAGTCTCCATATGTCACGTGATGCCACCTTGACACTGCAAGTTTGACATGCCTGATCTAAGGAATCCCTTATTTCAATAGAAAACTTGTCTGGATATTGAGACTGGCAGGAGACACTCTCTTAAAAAATAGCCTCATGTTTGCCTGTTTTGCCAAGCCTGCCTGAAGAGCAGATGGGAGAGGATCAGTGATGGGATTCATATTTTTTTATTACCAGTTCTGTGGGCATGGCTTGGTGGGCTTGGCAGGGGAAGGATACTGTAAAATCTCCAGTCAGAGGTGGTATTTGAAGGTTCTCTGAACTACTCAAAATTTCTGCTACCAGTTCTCTGGGACTGGTCAGAACCTGCTAAATACCACCTCTGCAGAGGATGTTCCCAATATTACTCCCAATCTACGGAAAAGTCTTCCCTAGGAATTGCATTTACCCTCAATATTTCCACTTGTTAAGGTCTTCTTTTTCAGACAAGTCCTTTAATATTTAAATTAATTTTTAACTCTGTTTATATTTTCTCATATTTTTTAAAATTATTTTTCTTATTTTAAATGGTTATAGACTGTAAGCACACCATGGGCAGATATACATCTTTTATAAATAAAACAAAATTAAACATACTAAGAAAAATAACTATTTTTTGTCAAGAGATGAAACCAAGTCTGACCCTTACATTTCCCTTTATCTGCCTCAGTTTTCTGTCATATTTTTAAAATTGTTTCAGTATTGTTATTCCAAAATGTTAAACATTAAAAAAATGCAGTGGTATTTTAAAAATATGTATTATATAATAAATGCAACCTTCAGTAGCAAATAATCAACTGATCACATCATACATGCACATTTCATTGCACCTCTCCAGTTTTTCACTTTTCTTATCAGTAAACACTGCAGAGAATTGAGAAGTCTTTTTCTGTTGCTTTTCCAGATAGAAGATAATTTAGGATAAATATGTTCATCAGCAACACAAACCAAGATTGCATTAAAGGGGCTTCCAATCAGAGCCTGTAATTCACATTAAGATGGAACAGGAAAGAATCTAGCATGTTTTTATATCATTTTACATAATTTTTTTTAAAAAATAGCCCTTCTGTTATCCTTTCTGAGGCAATTTTGTAAAGCATTACCTTTGCTTAATCTTCCAATCCAAAACAACACCAGACAGCTAGGCAGGATAAATCTAGATAAAATGCCAGTCACAATTTAATACTGTTAAACTATTCAGTAATGACAACATACAGATGTTTCTGAAATGAACACACACAGCTTTCCCCTTTAGAAAATGTGTCCTCAGATGTTTGAGCTATTTATTATTAAAACATGGAAAAGGTGTCCCTTTATGAAAGCCAATATATTATCCAGATGTTGTAACATCCTCCCCCCAATTCAGATCTAGATAATTTAAATTGTCACATTTTTAAATGTCCTCCCTTACACTCCCTGCTACCATTAATTCAGTAAATACTTTTAAATCCTGGGATCTAACTGTCCATATGGCAAAGTGAAAAGATGTGCATATGATAGAAAATGTTGCTGTAACCCAGATAAATTAAAAGGAATGTGGAATTACTTACAGCATTATGCATGTTTCTATTTTAAACATTCCAGATTGGGGTGGGGTGGAGGAGAGTGGATGTTTCTAGCCAAGGATTTATAATCTTTATTCTTGCAGTTTATATAAATGTCTTTCTGGTTGTACCAACCAGCCAATACTTAGTAGCAGTACAATAATAATTAGTGGAGGTTATCAGTTGGATAATATGAATCTGTGTCTAATCACGGAATGATATTTCATAAGCTTTTAGTCCCACTGCAAAGGTTCCTTTTCAGGTTCTGATAGCCATACTGATTATCCAGTAGCAACTCATACAAACTGCAATGATGTGAAGGAGGTCCATGGCTGCCCTGCCTGAAATTGTTCCTCTGCCATTTGGGTCTGCCATCAGCATCTTATATATTATTTCAAGTCAGAAAGGAATTCATCATTTTGACTTGCATATCATAATTAATTGTTTCTGCCTGGCCCACTAGATCCAGGAGGATTGGTATGTTCTGGGTCCTACCCATGAAGTAGTGCCATCTGGTAGAACCTCAGAAAAGGTCTTCTCTGTTCTAGTGCCTGTCCCTCAAATCATCATCATTATCATCACCCCACACAGACAATTTATTTGGCTCTGATCTTGTTGGCATTTCATAAATCCTCGCAAACCTGATTGTTCCCTTTGGCATTGGATCTATAGGTTGAATGACCGCATCATTGTAGTTTCCTCTGACCTTGATCATGAAGTTTCAGCTTGAGTGCCCTCAGTTGCCATTCTCTATTATTGTGTCATTGTTTATTGGGTGTTTGGTTATTTTAATCCTGTGTTCACCAGCCAGGGTTGTGATTGCAAAATGGCAGGTATATTAATACATTAAATAAAAAAGCAAGCAAATAAATACAATCTATCTATTTTACTATATACATATAAATATGTATAGTAATATAAAGTAAGGAAGAAAATGAAAAATAAAAATCAAAGATAAATCTAAAAGTGCAGGGCAAAAAGTAAATAAATCATATCTGACATAGCAAGAGTCAGATATTTTATTTTCTTCTCAGTCGTAAAACCTATTTTATTTCTCAGTTCAGTTTGTCTTCTGTTTTCATGTTTTTTAACAACCTCATCCTCATGTTTGTTAATCTCAAAACCTGCTTATGCACTGAATTATTTTAGTTTTCCAATTTATGTTTCAATTCCCTCTAAAAGGATCTTCCAAAACCAACATCAAATCATTTACACAAGCCCTTAAATGTTAAGTTTCTGTTTTAATCTTTACTCACACTATCCTCTCATCTTAAGTATCTAGTCAGTATTTCAAGAAGCAACATAAACAAAAAAGGAAACAGCGGGCATCCCTACCTTGTCCTTTTCGTATCTCGTAAAGCTTTGTTAGATCTTTATTAACAATTATTTGTGATTTCTATGAAATATAGATTGATCTTACCCATTTTATAAATTTCATATCTCCAAAACTTTGAAATAGCAAGCACAATTCAAATTGCCAATGGCATTCCCTTCTACAAAAATCAATGCAGCTTGTTTTTCATTATGCTGCTAATATTCCAAAATGCTCAACACATTTCTAATATTGTCCTTTAACTATCCTTTAGGTAAAAGTCCACATGGATCCTCATGAATAAATGCTTACAAAATTATTTTCAGTCTATCAGCTAGAATCCTGGTAAACAATTTGTAGCCATTATTCAATGATCATTACTATGTTAATGATACCCATCTTGTACATCTACTCCTGGTGAATTAAACAGTGCTATGGACATCCTATTCCAGTATCTGGAGGCAATAAAGGTCTGGAAACCGGCTTCAACTGAATCATGGCAAAACTGAGTAACTTTGGATCTTGTTTTAGTTCTAGATCTACATCATTTTTGGTGATGGGAGAAGTTGCACTGCCCCAAAGAAGATCCTGTGAGCAATTGGGGGGGGGGGGTTCTGGATTCATAATTCTTGCTTGAGGAGCAAGTGACAGTTGTAGCTAGGAGAGCTTTGCACAACTTCATATTATAAGTTAGTTACAACTGTTTCTGGATCAAGGGGCTCTAATCACAATCACCCATGCCCTTAATTGAGGCTGCCCCTGAATAATATCTAGGAACTTCCTATTGCAGAATGCAGCAGTGCAAGCAATTATGTGTGTTTTGCATAACTGGTAGAGGTACAAATCACGTATCTGCCACACAAACTATATTAGTTACCAGTTTGTTTCTAGGTCCAATTCAAGATGCTGCTGTTGACCTGTGAAATCGTGCAAGGCATTAGGTTATCTGAGGGACTGCCTCTTCCCAATTTCATCTGCCTATCCCACCAAATCCAACAGAATAAGCATAATACAGATTCCGTTGTCTAGAGAACTACATGTAGTAGACCCTAGATGGCAGGCATTTTCTGCTATGATGCCCACCCTATAGAATCTTCTCCTTCCCCCTCAGATATGAGGTCAGCTTCATCATTCCTGAGCTTTCAAAGGTTCCTCAAAACCTGGTTATGCCAGCAGGTCTGGGGACTCCCAGAGACAGGCAAACTCATGAGATGGCTTTATTATTATTAATTTGTGTACAATGTTATTTTCTTGTTTTGGTTCTGCTGTTACAGTTCTTGTGCTTTTTAAAAATCATTATTATATAATGGTTTTAAGTAAATTATTGTTTTATATATTTACTGTTGTATTGAATTATTGTATGCCACCAGAGTCACTTCCCATGAGGTTGGCAGCTATATAAATTAGATTAATGAACAGTTATATTTTTTACTACTGGTTCTGTGGGCGGGGCTTGGTGGGCGTGGCGTGGTGTGGTATGGCTTGGTAGGTGTGGCAGGGGAAGGTTACTGCAAAATCTCATTCCCTCCCCATCCCACTAACCTACCTTCCAGCTCCATTCCTCTGTGCAGGGCAACCAAAGAAGACCCAGCCGATCAGCTGGGACTCAGGAGGCAGAGAATAGATGGGGCGGGGCCAGTCAGAGGTGGTATTTTCCAGTTCTCTGAACTACTCAAAAATTTTGCTACTAGTTCTCCAGAACTGGTCAGAATCTGCTGAATACCACCTCTAGCCTAGAGATTCTTTGTTAAAGTCAAATCTTGTCCCTCATTAGATGCCAACTCTCTAGCATCTTTCCTTCCTGTAAGATAGACTTCATTGTATTTTGCAAAGATTGTAAAAGTTCATCCTCAAAACTTTTATAATAAGAATATGTATAAAAATCTATAATAGAAATAAAGATGCGTCTCGTTCCAGGTACCTTTTCCTAGTTAAATCTTTTTTTATAGCTTCACAAATGTCCCTTCTTGTTATCGGTCCATTCATAATCTGTTTCTGCTCTGTAATCCTCAGTAAAATTTTGTTTCTTTAGATATTCATCTATTTTCTCCAGAGAGAGATCACAAATAAAAGCTATCATAGATAGTACAATTCTATTGTTTACTGTGTTGTCCAATAGCAAAAGTACTTGCAAGTTAAACTGCCTGATTTTTATTTTGTGTTTTATCACTCTTTATATTTTTATTGAGAGTTGGTAGCTGTTTTCCAATGTAATAAGCAAAAAGAGATGTGCCATCTGCATCATTATAGAGGTTTGGTCATACGTGCAAACTATTGCTGGTGCCAGCATTACACAGCCCAGATCAATTTGTCTGCAGATGCTGTTGAATCAGGATTAGGTTTTAAGTGTGCCAAACTTCTGCTTTAGTAAAGCCTAATTTCTGATTAAATAAGCCTTTGCTAATCATTAATCATATGTCCTGCAGTTTCACTTAGAAACTTAACATTTCAGTTTATCACAAATAATTGTAAGCTTCTACTTCTTGCTCTCATATCCAGTACATCTGTGTTTTGAGAGCAATCCAAACCATTCATTGATCCTATTGTTTTTTACCCTATGAATGTTCTAAAAATGATTCACAGAACTACAGTATTCTGGCTAACATTTTTCTGAAAAATCTGTCTACACATGCTCATCTTTATCCACAACCAGAATTTATGTTTATACACAACTGAAAAGTAACATAATCATTGCTTTTTGGTGTTCTAATTTTTAATCTTTTCAAACAAAATTTCCCACAAGATTGCAGTGTTTAATAGAGGAGACCTGGAGCATACAGAGTGGGCAGAAACAAGTGGAGACAAGCAACCCCTTGTTAACCGGTAGTTAGAAACAATCTCTTTTTGTTTTTTTCCGCCTTTATTACATTTTTGCCAGTACGCCTAGACTTCCTGTCTCCAGAGCTTCTGGGGCTTGACTTTCTTAAAGGGGAAGGGTTGTTTTAAGATTTTTACACTGCTGTTGGAAATACTTCTCTGGACAATCAGCACTTTGAAGAAATGATTGAATAATGAAGCAGAGCTGCCAGAAAGAAGATTTTAATGATAGGGAACCAAGATGACATTCAGCAAGGTTTCTTGGCTAGCTAGAAAGATTGACATTCAAATGTGAATTTACATACCCTTTCTGAGTTTTGGTCTAAAACTTGTTTTTGGTGAAGTTTAATTCTGTGCTTGGTGGGTTTTAATCCTGTGTTTATTGATGGGATAATTTTCCCTATTCAGCTTCAACAAGCAACAGCTAATGTTGTGATTTAATTATTTGTATTGTGTTTGATTTTTTCCTGCCTCGTGATTTCTTTTTCTATCTGGGGAGGGGGTCTTCCTTCACTGCTTTAGTGGTATCTGGCACTGTCCTTTTGGGGTGTACTTCCAAGAGGCAGGATACAAGCTTGGCACTGATTTTTTACTGCCTTTCTGTGGAGCATGTGATTTTTCGTTAAATCTGGATGATTTCCTTAGGATATCTTGTGAAGTGAGTGAGACCAGATGCTATCTTTAAGTGGTGCAAATGGATTTAAGGATTGCTTTTCCTGGGTGTGCTTTTTCTTGAGAGCTTAAATGACCTCTTTGCTAAAGGGTTTCACTTTATGAGCAAGAGTTGGCTGCTGATATTTATCACTGCATTTTAACTATCTTAATTCCTCAAGGTGCTCTGGCACCCTGCCTGATTTATAACTCTGGCTTGCAGGTATTTTTAATCTAATGATTGGTATTTAGGGCAGCTTTTTGAAAGCAAAAAAGCTTTTTGTATTTTTGTACAGGTAATCCTTGACTTACAACGGTCATTTAGTGACCATTCAAAATTACAATGGCACTGAAAGTGACTTATGACCATTTTTCACACTTATGACATTGCAGCATTCCCACTTTCATGAGAGACCAGGCGAGGAGAAGCGCCCCTTGATGTGAGTGATGTCGAGTTGGCTACGACCACCCAGTCACACAACCACCAAGCCATACCCACCAACTAAGCCATGCCCACAGAACTGGTTGTTAAAAAAATTGAATTCCACCCCTGGTTACAAAATTACAAAATTTTTAATGTATTCTCTTTTCCCCTTCCTCTTCGTCTCCTTTTTCTATTTTTACTCTTCAAGTATCTTCAAAAATAAACAAACAAAAATAGATGCAGATATCTATGTTTTATAAAAAAAGAATTCCTTTCGATGTCCCTAAGCCTCTAAGTAGAACTGGCGAATTGCATTTTAAAATGGCCATCTGGCAGTGCCTTTAGGAGTTGTAAGCACACACTCCACAGCTAATATACAGTTCCACAAAGCCACAAAAACACTAACATTTATTGTGAATATATAAATAGATGACAAACAAACCTCGATATCCAAAGTGCTTTTCAGATTTACATATAAAAAGATCAAATGTTGATACTCTTCCATGCAGAATAAGTACAAAATATTTTTCTATGACATCTTATAAAATAACATTTTCATTCTGCATTCTATGGCTTTTTTCTCTATAAATACAGATTTGTGTTCAATTATGCATAGTGTCATATCATATGAATTGGATTTATTGCATATTTTCGCCCCAATACAGTTTTGTGGTAAGAAACAGAGGGTCATACTTTATTCTGAAAACATTGTTAAAAAGATTTAATTTCCTTTTTAAAAAAAAAAAATGTAATGAAATTGTGTAATTGGGGATAAAAGAAATCTATGTTTTTGCAAGCCTTCAGCAATTTGACTATTGGATGTTCTAATGTAAACACCAACATCACTAACACAAGACCCTCATAAGACAAGGTGGACAACCTGCAAACATTTATATGTTGTTGTACTTCCATTCTCATAACCCTTAGTGAATAAAGCTCCAGGGCTTGGAATTTAAAAAAGGCCACAATCTGGCAAATAATTGAGTTCCAATCTACACACATAATTCCATGTAACAAAATGTAGCTCTATCCTGTTAGGGATCAGGAACTGATACAGTATTTATGCCATGAAAGTAAATTTGGTTGTATATTTTGTTACGGACCGATATTGTCCTGTCGTTTGTTTAAAGGTGAGTACAGTGTTCTTTGATTTTCAAAGGAAAATTTGAGCTTCTAACAATTATAGCTTTATATTATTCCATAGAGCTTTCAAGGGGGTCAAGTGGGTTTCTGATCAGCATTAAATCAGAACAGTATCATCAGCTTACAAGCTTCAGTGCAGATCCATCAAGCAAAATAGGCTCTTGGTTGCTATTGGCAGATTTTCATCAAGGTTCTTCATTTCCCTTGTTCTGTGTATCATATATATTGTACAGTACATGTGAGACATCTAACTGAACTAATGAATAATGCTTTTACAATACAATAGAAATAGGCAGACGGAAGGTTTATAGGAACTACTTTACATTTTACAAGAAACCTGAGTTTCTCCAACTGGAGCCTAGTGCAATAGGATACTTGAAATTATAGGATATTTATTACAGTATTGATAAATATTTTCACACAGTCTGTTTTTTTATCCGGTGTATATTAATGGAGAAGAAAGAAAAAGTAGCTTGTGCTACTGTTAAAACGAACTGAAGCTAGAAATTCCCCTAAATTCACTGCAAATGACTATCAAGATGGATATATCTGAATTTCCAGGCTGGTGGCGAATTCTAAGAATTGTGTTTCCAGCATATCAGGAGGATACCAGATAATATAAGAAAAGCATTTCGCATTATTATTTGCTTTATCACATAAATACTTCAATTTATCCTTCATTATTAAATATCCATAACGCAGGTAAGGAGAACGATCATGTCTGGGGGGAAAATTCGGATCCTTTTATAATTTCCCACCTTGATTTAATTTAGCAGAAATCTAGTGCACATTGTTTTCATTAATGTACTTGATCAAGTGAGATTTATTGAATGATTGGGTATTTATTGGCCTTTCTACCAAAAATAGAACCAAATGACTTTTGGTGAAAGGTGACTTAGTGAGACATGTAAAGAAAAAAATAGCCAGCTGCATCAAATTATCTTCTTTAAAATACACAACTTTCAAGTTGTAAAAACAAATTACATCTTGGATATATCCCATCTAGGAAAGTCCCCTTTGCACGTAAAATGAATGAATCACTTGAAAAAGACTAATAAATAAGCATAGAGCAATAATACTCATATTTTGCCAGAGCATTGAAGAGGCCGACTTAAGTGTTTGGTAAGCAGTGTGTCATGTGACCCCTCCTTGTCTTTAGTGTTCAGCATCTTTCATTTTGGTCTGTGGGCCTCCACCAAAACTCAGATTGCTACTCTTCTTTTCCTGTTTTGCCGTACTAGAGAGGTCAATTGCAATATCTTCCGAACTGTCCATTGAGATTAATTTATTAGTGGGGTTTCGTTCATATTCTGTCTGCTTAAATTTGAATTCCTCCTCGGGATGTTCAGATTTCCAGATGCCATTTCCCTTTTCTTCATTTTCAGGTTTTCTTGTAATATTTATTGATTTTTTATGCATTCCTAAAAGAAATAAAAATTCAATTTTATTGTACAATCATCCTGTTCCCAATAGATCAATGCAATGAGACAGTAACTCAATTCCCGGGCTACCTTATTGTAGTTCTGAGAAATAGAGAAAGAAAAATTCCCTTTTACTCGGTTTTTTTCAAACTTATAAATGGATTGGCACCAACCACATTAGAAGAGACATGAAATTAATGCAACAGCATCTGTTTCACATGGGTGAACACTTCTAATTTAGAGTGAAAACTAAAATATCAGTTGTTGTGGGGAAAATAGGAAGAAGAAAGAGTATTATGTATGCTTGCCATTTTGACTTACTTATAAAAGTAAAACAAGTGGAATAAAAAAATCTAATGTATACATACATATAGTTATGTATATCACTCCATATTTCTATGAAATTATGAAGACCCATTAACATTTCTCAAACCTGAAAACCATAGATTATATGAATGGTAAGAAATATCAAATTCCACTACTCACACAAATTTAGTCTTCTTATAACAGAAAATGTTATGGCTAGTTATAGGCAGAAAAGAAGAAATGTAAAATATGTGTGAGTATGTATGTCTGCATGTGTTTTGCACAGACATTTTCTTGGGAGTACATGGACAGTGAGTGACTGACATGGACAGATAAGTACACAGTTAAGCAGGACAACCATACACATACAGGTAATCCTCAACTTACGACCACAGTACCAACCAGAAAATTCATCATTGAGCAGTAAGGTGGTTAAGTGAGGCATCATGTGACCACATCTGATTTTATAACCTTTTGCAATATAGTTGCTAAGTTAATCACAGTGATTAAGCAAGACATCAGGTGACTGCAACTTGCAAAGTTCCAAATCAACACGTTCACTTTGCTTGTCAAAAGCTATCTGGGAAGGTTGTGATGGTGATCACATCACTGTGAGAAGCTGTGACTAATGTGAATGCATGATGGTTGCCAAGCACCCGAATCATGATCATGTGACCACAGGGATACTATGACAGTTGTAAGTTTAAGGACCAATTATAAGTCACTTTTTTCAGTGCTGTCTCTGTTTCTAAACAAATGGTCATAAGTCAAAGAGTACTTGTACAGACACAACACAGGATTCTTGTTAAATGGAGACCAGCTACCCTGGTATTAGAAGGCAGATTTAATAACTTCTATAATTATGTTACCAAATGCAACATTTTAAAGGGTCAGTCATTCTACTGAAGGGATGTCAAATTGGTGACCCACATGCTGGATGAGTTACGGACAGAGCATGCCCATCCTGGTTCCGCAAAGGCAAAAAACATCATGATAGGTCAAGTAATACGATCAGGTTTGACACCTGTGTTCTACTGCTAGTGATCAATTGTGAGTAAACGAAGGAAAATGATACTTTCAATAGGAAATAGTAGTGCTTAGTCATTTATTTACTTAGTCAGATATTAACCACCTATACCAGTGGTGGCTAACCTTTTTGGGCTCCTGTGCCAAAAATTGTGTGTGCACTGGCACTCACACACTCACATTTGTGTGCAAGCACCCAGATGGCAATGCGTACCCCCCCATGCCCCCTGTGCATGCATGCGCAATCCTCCCCGCCGTTGCCCCCTTACCTACACTGCACCTTCCAGCTGATTTTCAGCCCATTTGAGGCCTTTTTCGGCCTCCCAGAGGCCTGAGGAAAGCTTCTGCTAGCTTTGCAGGCCAAAATATGGGCCCATTTTGTCACTTCCAGTACTTCCAGAAATGCAGGAAGTGACAAAATGGGCCTATTTTTTGGCCTGCAAAGGCTTTCCTCAAGCCTCTGGGAGCCGAAAAATGCCTCAAACAAGCTGAAAATCAGCTGTGAGGCGCGCGCATACATAGTGAGGTAAGTTTGCCTGCAGCTCATGCACCGGCACAAATGGCTCTGCGTGCCACCTGTGGCATGTGTGCCATAGGTTCGCCATCACGGACCTATACATTAACAATGCTATAGACACACTTACCCAACAGCCAAGGGGCACAGGAACCAACCATTCCACTTTTAGCAGAATTGATAATTGATTCTGGAAGTGGGATGGAGTGCCTCACCATGGCACCATAGAGACCATATTCAGCCATCACACTACTGCGGCCCCAACATTTCTCACGCTTCCGCCACTTGGCTCTTCGGTTCTGAAACCAAACCTTTCAAAAGTAGAACCAGAAGCACACATTTAACAATATATGTGTGTCCATGTGCATGAATGGGATTGAAAGGAGGGGAGAAAACAGTACATTAAATAAACATGGCAGGTGAGCAACATTTATTGATCACTTGGTCAGCATAAATAAAACAAAGGGGCTTTAAAAGTTTTTTTCAAATCAAAAATTGCCTAATTCATTCCCATAGGAATCACAATATTTTCCTCATCCTTTCATTGGTTTTTATGCGAGGATATTGCTTGGAAAAGTCAACTAATAGACTGATTTCTACTTGCTTTGCTATTGATATACTAAGCCCTTATGCTTATTTTTCATTAGACTTGTCCCAAAAGTACTTTTCAAAAGGCAAAAGGACTTTGTTGGTTTTTTGCCTTGAAAATGTTTTGCTTCTCATCCAAGAATCCTCTTCAGTTCGGAGAATTGAGAACTCTTAGATGAGAAGTGAAATGTCTTCAAGGAAAAAAAAAACCCAAGAAAGTCCAGTTGCATTTTGAAAAACATCTTGGGACAACCATGACCTGGAGGATTGAGAATTTTCTCAGACACTTTCATTAGGCTTCTTTTTCTAAAAATTTAATCCTGCTGGACAATGAATGCATAGTGTCCATGTTCTATACAGGACTGAATAACATTTTTCAGGCTAAAAAAAACCATGCAGCTTTTGAAGGTATGAACAAAACAGCAATCCAAAAAGTGGGTGACAGTGACAAAAACTGTTTAGTTTAATTATTTGTAATTTAATTCAATATAATTGATGGAGAATGCCTCCCCCAATGCATTTAATACTTTCTCCATTTTGGCCAATTTTGAGGTAGACACATAGTTTTGGAGGGTAGGGGTAGATCTTTGCTTTGTACCAAACAATAATTAGCCGTGTATACATAAAGAATGTTTGGCATCTCTTTTTAAATCAGGATTCAGATAAGAAAGTTTAAAAGAACAGTTATATTCTAGAATTTCATTATGATATCATATTAATATTTAACTTTTTTTTAACCTTAACTATGAACAACCAATTTTGGAGAATTCACTGGGCCTCTTCCTCTGTAAATATATCAAAAAGCAGCCAAACATTCTCTATTTCCAAAGATTAGAACCACACACCTGTTTGTATTTTGTCATTTTTCAACCCTGAGATAAAGGATTGACTTGAAAACCCTGGAAGAAAGTATGTTGTAGATTGCATCTAATGTCTGACCGATGTTTTTCTGTTGATCTAAAAAGCTTCCTCAGTCTGATTGTACTCAGCTTGAATAACCGTCAAATGACCAATAGATTATTTAGCCTAGCCTTCTATCCTGTGGCAGATTTGCTAAGATAGCATGATTTCTTAGATACTTTCATCTCACCTCCCCTTAACTCATAAATGTCAATTTCAAATGGTTCTCAACTGAATTCTCCCCAAGCAGGGGAGAATTATTATTTTAGTATTATTTTTAATAAGATTCTAGATGTGACTTGCAATAGCAGCTACTATAGAGCAGCCCTTCTCCTGGAATGTCTGTGTGATACAATTTAAAAAATCAAGATGGCAGTCATGATGATTCGTTCAAATCCTTTTGTCACACATATGACACACACAAAAACAGAGCATTGATCGCATGGTCATAGCTACTGTCTGCTATTTTGACCATTATGGACCCTTCTGCCCTTCTCCCTGAAAAGTTTTCAAGCCCTGAAAATACTTCAATGTTTTCTGTAAAACCATCTTGCAAACCTCAAACTTAGGTAGGTCTAGAAGAGTTTGGGCCCTGCATTCGTCAATTGTATTAAACAAATCCAGTGACACTAGACACAAAACAACCTACCTGTATTCTGTCCTCAGGCAGTTCAGTTTTCATAGCTAACATTTCTCTGGAATATACATCAGGGTAATGAGCTTCATTAAAAGCCTTTTCCAATTCTTCCAGCTGATGGGCAGTAAACACAGTTCTATGAGGACAGAAATAAATACCGTCCAGATTAGATTGCCCATGCAGCATCTTAAATGAGGAATATGCTCCTGTAGAACCAGACATATAAAGTAAATGTTGTATTTAATCTAGTGCTTGTTGAGATTGATTGTTTTCTTGCAGATGTTTCATTACCAAACAAGGTAATAGCATCAGTACTATAGTAGGGAGCAAAAACAGCCTTTTTAAAAAGTCCTCCCTAATCACCACCAACTGGACTTGACCACAGAGAAAGGTGGTGATCCAGCACAACATTGTTCCACATATTCTTCTGAGTGCCCCTCAGTGTTGAGCACCATGTGCTCCATTGAGCCAATCCAGAAGGATACCATGTTTGATGATATCAAAAGCTGGCAAGAGGCCAAGTAGGGCAAGAACTGATGTAGAACCCCCAACCCACCAACACCAAAGATCATCCAAAAGCATGACCAATACTGTTTCAGTGTCATACACAAAAATTTGAATGCTGTTGGATCAGATAATCTGGTTCATCTACATCCTCTGAAGTTGTTGCATAACCATCTTCTCAATCTCCTTCCCCATACAGGGGAAGTTAGATGCTAGACTAAAATTGTTCACTCTGGTGGGGTTAAGTGATGGCTTCCTATGAAGGGGCAAACCAAATCTTTAAGAGATAAAGAAAGCCCTCACTCAAAGAAGAGTTAGCCACTGCTGAAACCCAGTCACACAACTTTAACAAGCCAGTAAGGGCATGGATCTAAAGAACAGATGGGTAAGCACACAGTTTTAAGGACCTTGTCCACTTCCTCAAGTCCAACTGGTTCAAACTGTTTCCAGATAACTGGGCAAGATTTCTCTCCAGGTATGTCCTGTGAACCTGTAACAAGGCTGATGTCCAACTGTGAGCAAATCTAAGTGACTTTCTCCACATGACTCTGAATAAATTCCTTTGCATATCCCTGCAAGAGGTCCCCTAAGTCTTCTTTATCCAAGATGGCTCTTATTACTCGAAAAGGGCTGCAGGGCAGCTATCTGCATATGTAATAAGGGTGAAGTACTGATGCTTCACCACCACCACCCCTTACTGCCACAAAGTAGGACTTAATCATGGTTCTATACAACTTCAGATGGATCATGCAGCAGATCAACAGGAACAATCCCCAGCTCCCTCTGAAACCCATCCAGGTCCATCAGTAACGAGACAGACCAATCTAATGGGTTCCGTTTCCCTGCAGTAGCACTAGAAAACCACATGGAAATCAGGGTCTGATCTGACCATGACAAAGACACCATGAGCTCCCCCAATTTCAGTTCACAAAGCCACTGCTCTGATAGGAACATCAGATCTGATGTATGACTGTTGTTCCATGTTGGGTTCCAGATGATCTGGGATAAGCCCCTGGTCATCTTGGTGATCATGAATTCCAGAACTATCCCAGACCCAGAAATGAAGTCAATTTGCTTAGGCAAGGAGGTTGCTGTACAGCAGAGAGATTGGTGAATCCCTAGAGCCCAATATAATGAACAGGGTCTCACATCCAGTGACCTGTGATCCAGCACCCTTTAAAGCTATATTCCCAGATGATAATTATCACAGCCCCACCCCTACCCTAGAGCTTTGGCTAATGCCAAACCCAAAACCCAGCTGGGCATATCTCCAAATGGATTGCCCATCTTTTGGACCCTACAGTTTTGGTAATACAAGCCAGGTTGGCCCTCTTATCAATGATTAAATCACTATGTGGGACTTATTACCAACTGACCTGGCATTTAAAAACAACAGCCAAAAGCCAGGGCCACTGAAGGCCTGCTGATAAGGTACCAGGATTGAGACCACAAAATGAGCTGGAATGTGAAACTGGTATAAGGCAACTGTCTTGCATTCCCATTATATCTCCCACTGTCTTTCACATTCATAATTCTATTGCATACATCTCAAAAGGCAATGTAATCATATATTACAAAGCCATTGTAACAATTTTTAGAATATTAATGCAACATATCCTAATGCTAATACAGAAGATATTGAGGCTATGCTCCAAATATATTCAGCATGAGTTACTTTTTCTACCTGTGACGTCGTTTCTTTCTCTTGATCTGAGAGTCAGATGCCTTCAGGTTGTTCTTGTCTCCTGATAAACTGTCTTCATCTGTTGAACATATTGATGGATAGCAGGGGGGAGGAAGGGGCAGGAGAGAAGAGATGTGTCAAATCTTTTTTCACTGTAAGCATTGTTCCATACAGTACAGTAGGATGGTTTTATATATTTTTGTTTTCCTTCTATAGCACTTTAAAATATTTATCAGTTTTCTTTTTTCTTAGAAAAATGAATCAGGATTACAATTAAATTTTTAAGTTTTTTTAAAAGTCACAGTTTTTTTTTTAAAAATCTACAATAACAGCATTCAACAGTCAAACCATAAAAATAAATAACCATACAAACATACTAATAACTCTTCATCAATTCCTAATGTAGCAATAATCAAGAAACAAATTACATCTTGGACAGCAACCAGGATTGGCAAGTAGCCAGCACTGATTAAACCAATTCTTCCTATTGTTAGGAATATAGATGAGCCAACTCTAGCCATGTACATGCTTAGGAAAAAGAAATGGGTAGGACCGTGTATTTCAACCCCATAACTTTAAGACGTATAGACTTCAACTTCCCAAATTTCCCAGCCAGCATGTAGGGAGTAAGAAGTACTGGGAGAAACTCTGGCTGTTCAGCACCAGGAGAACAGCTAGAATAAATGAGCCAATTTCTGCTAGTATAGGAGTAGAATTGGAGGCAATCCAACCAGTCTACCAAAAGTTCAAGAAAAAGGAAAGGAAAATAGATGAGCCATGATGATCCCACCAAGATCCTTCCCCAAGCACAGCAAGGATGTCATCTTTTGCTTTTCTATATTAATGAAAGAATGAAAATAATCAAAATCAGAGATGATATGAAAATGATCACACCCTTTAATGCAACCATTTCAAACCACATGAATTTCTTCTAATCCATAACTGGTTTCTCTTCAATATATGCCTACTGGTTTTACCAAACCAAAGAAAAAGATCTGTCTCTAATGCAGTATTTTCAAAACACCATACTCTCTTTTCTTCACATATACACCCTTTAATTTCTCTGTGATATCCTAATTTTTTCAGGGGTAAGTTCCATAACAGTAAAATTTGAATTTGTTTGAAATTTCCTAAATATATGGCATACTACTCCTCCATTCCTCCAGAAGAACCAACATGCCTATTGTAGATGTATGACAGGGAATGTGGGAAGAGAGAATGTATGAGGCAAATAATATACTTTCCAAATTCTGATGTAAATATTCAATATCTACAAGACTAATTATCAAAGTACAGGGAAAAAATATATAAATCAACGTATATCCATTGTCCTCTGCAGGAATGCTCCTATCTTATTCATCCCATTGATTCTTTTAAATTAAATATTTTCACATATCTCCATATCCAAAAGTCTTTCATAAAAACAGTCTCCTTAGGATTGCCCTTTGATGAACTTGTGTAAATATATTCACACCACCCATATGGAAAATATGTATATATATGTTCTCTTACATGTAAATATATTGCTGTTCAGAAAGTTTTGAAGTTTGCTACATAACATATAATGTGGGAGATCAAAGCTAAATAGATTGAGAATGTGATAAGGCTATCAATGGCTAATGAATATAACAGCTATATCTTACTCTCAATATCAGAGAAAGTATTTTTATATTAACTACTTTGAATTGGCATACAGAAATGTGGAGCACAAATCAAACAAATTGGATGGATCACCCCTGAAATAATAAACTGTTTCTGAACACCAGCTGCTGGGAAACAATAGCAGGAAGAAGTCACTGAGCTCATGTCCTGCTTATGGATTTTCCATGGATATTTATGGAACACTGGGTTATTTAGATCTTTGGTCTATCTTATGTTCTTCAGAGTAGCTGTTTATATCAGTCCGGCAGTTCTTTATTCAAATTGATTTTAGACTCAATCTAATTTTCAATACTAAGCCCTGAAATTTGTGAAGTAGAAAGAGAGAGGGACAGAGTCTTTGAACATGTAGTTTTTTACTGTCCAAATCCTAAACAGCTCCTTGTGTATTTTTATTGTTAGGAATTGACTTCCTTGTCAAAAGGCACTTGTAATGGAAATGAACTCTACATTACGTATAAAGTTGACCACCTACAGGCATGTGAGATCATATGAAGTGGATTAAGAATGATAGTGCGAAAAAAATATTGGAATGTGCTGAGATGAGTAGATTGACATTTGAAATTAGAGAGCAAGAGGATAAACAATTTTATGAAATTTGGGATCTTTTTTATCAATGGCTAGATGATAAAATACGATAATAGAATATTTAGAATGCTAGACAGTAAGGAATATATTTTGCTATTTTGCTATTATTTTGTTATTTGACATTATATTTATAAAGGGTTTTTTAGGATTGATTTGATATGATTATATGATTTGTTATAGAGTAAACTGGTTTAAAGTATTGTTAGCTCATAAAGCATGAATGATTAAAAATATAGTCAAAAACTTCTTTTTTTAGTGATATTAGGATATATAAGTTTGGATTGACAATATGAGTTGTTATGTAACATAATTGTAATTGAGACTACAGAATGAATGCACAAAAATGATGAACCAACTGACACACTGGATGTACATATGAGAGTTGATGTTTTTATGTTTTGTTTGTCTTGTTTGTTTGTGGAAAATTAATAAAATCTTTTTCAAAAAAAAAAGAATGATAGTGCAGAGATTGGTGGAGCAAGTCATTAATTTCTCAACACACACTCATATGCACAGAAGTTCAAGTTTATCTCACAAATATTCTTCTAGAAAGAAGTCTGTAAACTTTGTGCAGGTTTTCCTGACTGACTACACAGATCCAATTGAACTCAATGGACATTGCTTCCAAACTGACCAAACAGGATTATGATACAATCATATCCAGTCAACACATTTACCTTGTCTCCGGCTATGAGTGAAACAGATTTAAATTGTTACTAGATGTACCCTTTTGTAAGTGCTATTTTTCTTCAAACACTGTACCAGCACAGATTCAGTGTGTGTGTAGTGCTTTGAGATGAACTGACTTATCGTAGGTGTAACAAAATGTATACTTTGGAAATACTGAAAATTATGGTGATGATCTTTCCTCTGTATGGTAGTTATTTTTTCCCTGGGTCTTTCTTCCTCCTTTATTAACTGCTTGTTTACTGAAATCCTTTTATACCAATTACTGTCTTCATTCCATATTTTTATATACTGTAGCTCAATTTTGCCTCAGACTAGAGAACTCTTTTATTTGGGGAAGAATGGGATGTTTCTTTTTAACAGTATTCTGAAATACATCTTTATCTTAAGATGCAGCAAACCCACTTTTCTACATTTCAGTGTCCTCAAAATAATGAGTGTTGCACTGAATTTGTGTTATTTGTTTTCTGGTCTCCTATATCTGTCAGTTTCAATCTCTTCCCCTCTTCCCATGAAGTAATGGAGCAGCTTGTCAATTTTTGTTATCCGGTAGACCAGACCTAGTTGCAAAACAGGACAAGGTCTGTCTTCTTCCTCCTTGTGTAATTTTTGCTCTGTTGTCTTCCCATATGTTTCTTCATTTTGCATTATTTTCAGCTGAGAAATGCCCAAAGGGGGTATGGAAAGAAAGGCAAACAAACCAGCCTAGAGAAGTTGATGTACAGTTTTGAAGTCAGACCCCCTCCAATCTTGCTGTAGTAATTTGTTTTTTTCTCCCTGTTTGTTGTAAGGTGAAAATTGATCACTTTGCCTGACACATCATATCATCTTGCCTGACACTCAGTCACAAATTTGTTGCATATTATCATGGGATAATATGCAACAGAAGCAGGACAAGAATCAGCAAGGGGGATGGCAAATTTTACTCCAGCATTACTTTAAAATACAGGTAGATGTCAGGTCACAATAGCAGTTGGGACTGGAATATAATGCAGTTATAAAGCATGATGTCATATGACTGCACTACTGAATAGCAGCAATTCTACTCAGGTGTCTTCATATCCCAGGTGTCTTTGCATCCCCACAGCTGGGTTGTTAAGCAGGAAGAAGTAGAAATAGCAGGCAAGCAGGTTGGTGGGTGAAAGTGATAGGTGAGCACTAGCTCTCTTGCATCCACCTACAGCAGGGAGGCAGCTGCCATGGGCAGGTGTGCTATGGGCAGGCTCTAGGGAGGTGGATACTACAGGTGAAGAAGGGGGTGCAGCAGACAAGCATTGGGGTCAACAGTCATAAATGTGGGCTGGCCTGAATTTGGATCACATGATTTTGGGGGTGCTGTGATGGCTAGCACTTTGAGGGTTGGTTGTAAGTCCATCTTTCAGTCCCATTATATAACTTTGAACAGCCATTTAAAGAGTGGACATAACTGAAGAAATATCTACAGTTATTCTCTCCCATCCTCCCATAGTCCTAGGATAATATCAAAAAATCAGTTGGGTTTTGTCACTTTAGTGGTGAGGTAAACAGTGACAGAAAACAAAGGCAACAGAGGAAGGTAATGGCAGGTTTGTTTTTTGTTTTTTTTTGGCTGATTCAAGAATAGGTCAATAAAATTTTATCCATGGGGAAAGATCTGAAATAGAAGGGCAGAGTTCAGAGAAGCTGGCCACACTTGACCCCAGCAGGTATTATTAACAGGCCTACAATCCAAGGGAATCAACAGGGACTCTGTGCCACCATCTCAGATATGCAGCAAGTAGCAAGCAGCTAGCATTTCATAATTCATACTGCTTTTAAAGACACACTTTGTTTAGGCATTTTAAAAGTATCCCTTTTACATGAGAGATACATCCATTTATTGTGGAATTTGTGAATTAAACTCCCATGTGCATTAAATACTGAAAAGGTTTTTTTTTTTCAGCAGTAGCAGCAAAGGACTCTATCTAAAAAGTATGGAAGATGTACAGTATTGTTCCTGAGAATATACATGTTTGTTTGCCAGAGCCTAAGTGGGCACATGTATGTATTCTTTTGCCTCACACATACATGTATTTGTGCTATGGATTTGTTTGGCCTTTATGATGCCATAAAATAGAGTTTTATGGACTGTAGTGATGTGGTATCCAAATTTACACCTTGCCTTGCAGCACTTTAAAAGCTAATCAATACATTGAGCCCTTCATCCCATACCAGGGAAACTGGCCCCAAGCTGTCAACCACGAAGCTTGCTAGACGGGGCTGGAAATAAAGAACAGCAGATCCTCAGGGCGTGATTGGATCCCGCAGGGGTTCTTCTCAACCCGCGGTGTGGGGAGGAGAAACCGCTTCTCTCCAGCTACTGTGAGACCTCTGTCCCCAACAGGTCCCTCCGAAGGTGTTGGTGGTCCGAAATATACGGCGCCTGGTTGGGGAATGAGGGCTGCAAAGTTGCTCGGCAAGTGGCTTCCTCCGCCACTTGAGACCCAATCAGGGCGGAATCTCTTACCGGAGACGGTCAACTTGGGCTTCTCGGCTTCCGGCCCGTACCGGGGATGCTGATGCTGATGCTCCGAGCGAGGCTGGAGAAAGGGGAGGTGCGCCGGCAGGAGACGAGGCGCCCCGGCGGGATGCTGGGTGGCAAAGCCGCACAGGAAGCCCAAGCCCAGCGGCAAGGGAGCGCCTCCGCCTCCTCGCCCGGCAGCTGACCCGCTGCCTTCGCAGCTGGAGCCCGCCGGCGGCTGCAGCTCCGCCTCCAAGCCCAGGAGGTCGGTGATGGCGAAGCCCTTGGAGCGCAAGCCGCCGGTCCCGGCCGGGCTCCCCAAGCGCGCCTTCTCGTGGCCATAGGCGCTGCTGGGCGCCAGCGCGTTTCCCTTGGCTTTGCCTTCCGAGAGCTCCTCGCGGCCCGTCATGCTGCCGCCGCCGCCGCCGCCGCCGCCGCCGGTTGGGAAGAGGGAAAAGGCTCTCGGGCCGGAGCTTTATATCCCGCGCTCATCGGCGCCTGGATCCAATCAGAGGGGAAATGTGGGGAGCGACGGCGAAAGGGGGGTGGGGGGAAGCCGGCGCGCGGGGCAGCAACTGGTTCCCAATCCCGGATAATTAATTGCCACCTATTTGCCCACAATCCGATCACCCTTTTCGCCCCGCCCTCCCCTCTTGCTGCCAGGAGAGATTTCACTCCGCGTCAGAGTAAGGGCCCTCTGGGTTTTCATTGGAGCCGGCGGCGGGGTCTCCTTCTTCTCCCTCGCTTCGGCATTGTGGGAAGGCGGGCAGAGCTCTCAGCCGTCCACAGCGCGGAGTGCAGGGGCTATCAATGCCAACGGTTACCCCTTCTTAGTAGCCCTGGACAGATTCCCCCTGCTGAATAGATTCCTTTCTCGACCCTTCCTGCATAAAGAACAGCACATTTCTGCACCGGAAAAGTATAAAAAAGTTTTGGGCTTCAGAAGGATTATGTCCTCTCACAGCTTTCTTATTTTTGTTTTTAATGGCATTCACTTTTCACTTTGGCTTCCTCAAAGTGAATTCAATGACCCCACAGTGAAAATTGTCCTCAACATATCTGGGGAACCTGTCATGTTGAGGTTTAACACAGGACATCCCAAGGCATAATAAGGCTCTGAGATTAATAAAGGTTACACCATCCAATCAACAGCAAATATATATAGCTTTCTGAAAGAAAACCTATCTAACAATTTTCTTAATCTAGATCTCCCCCTTTTGGGACTGCAGATTCCCTCACCCCTGACCACATACTGGCACATGCTGGCTGGCATTGAAGGGAAATAGTCACAAAACTAGTTTTGAAGATCATCCTAGCATCATCTTAGGCTAAACAGTGGGGATAGGAACAAATCTCTGCTTGGACTTGTACAATATATGAACTCAAAACCAAAGCAGGTGTTTTATGGGTATGTTTGCACAACATACTTGGTTTAGTCAGTTTGGTCCAGTGTATTAAGTGAACCCAGAAATGTGTGAAAAGTTTAGCAACAGTAGGCAGCGGTATCTAAATGTTAGGCAGATGAGACCACATGATCATACCCTGATCCTTTTTAAAGGATCTCACAAACATTTTAAAGGGTTGGGATTTCAAACCTGGCCACACCTGCCCTATTACTTCTTTATGATTCCTTTTCAAATTACACTCACAAAAAGAAAAACATTCTAACCCAAAGTACCCTGTATGTTAGACAAAGCATTTTTTCTTAATCAGAATCTGTAGTATGAGCCGTATAACGAGTCCTCCAATGAAATGAAATAGATACAGAACAGCTGATTATGCAAGATAGGCTGTTACCAAAGTCATATTGAAATGGTGATTGTTATTCCTTGTACACAGCTTAGAGTCAATACAGGCTTCGTAACTTGGTAATTCAACTCACTTCCCAAACTGATTGTTGTAGCATTGTACCCACTGCTATTTGCTCATTTATTGGGCAAGAGGAATAGATATCCTGGTTCCTTGTCACAGCCCCTTGTTTCATAAGGTATCAGACAGAAAAAAGGAGTTGAACAAGGATGCCAAAATAGTGATTCTAGATCCCCACAGTGTGAGCATTCGCTGCCAACTCTAACTGTAGAGAGCTAAGATTCATCTGCAAATTCTATTTATCCAAGTCAGCACAGCAAAAAATAGGCAATTCAGAAAGTCATCCCAAAGGAGGTTGTTTCATGCTAAGCAAGGCTTGTCAGTGATAGCCCATGCAACAGATTGGCAGTCAAGAAGGGGAAAGAGAGAGTTTTTGGACATAGGAACAGCTAAGCAGGTTCTTCAGGACCTTGGACAGTCCCATGAAAAAGGTAGCATGTCTCAGTCTGGTCCTTTGCCATGCTTTATGTAGCCCAACATCTTTGTCCTTTTCCACTTTGGTAGAAAATTAAAAGATCTTTCAATAGACAGCAGTTTAAATGGAGAGTCAGGAGTCATGCATTCTGTTATCTCTTCCCTGCCATGCCCACCTAAGGTGGTGAGTGTGATCTGAATGTTCCCTCCATGTGGTTTAGTTAAGGAACTGCAAGACCTCATTCTTTTCCTAAGGGATTGTGGATGGCTGTGTTTTTAATGGGCATTCCTACTCTTCCTTTTAATACATCATACAAACTTCTATGTCAAGTAGAACTTCCACATTATCCATTCCTTTCCAATTCACTTGTAAGAAATGCTCATACTTATTTTATTTTGGGAAGATTTAAAAGTATATAATTAATTAATAGAATACTAAATTCAGTCAACCATCAATTAAAGAACAGCATCCACGAAAACCTGGGGCTATGCTCTTTTTTTAATCCCTAGAATTTTCAGTGAGGCATAGATTACTAGAAAAATGGCACACATCTAACAAAAGCTATTTGCAATATTTAACCTGTTCAAGCTGTTCAGTGTGCCCTACTTTTCCTTTTATTTCTTTTTTCTCTTCTCTTTTTCTTTTCTTCTATGATGGATAACATCTATGTGCAAAATGATTCCTGTCTTCAGGTAACTACAAGTTATTTATGTCATTCTAGTACACAGAGTCAAAAAAAAAACCCACCCAACCCTTGATCCTTATTGGTAGAAGACTTGGGGATATGGAAAAACTAAAGCACAGAAGGAAAAGATTTTTGTTTTACACATTAATCTCCAAAATGAGAAATAATATATGGTATTATTTGCCACCCCCTACATTCTTCACAGTCAATGAAGATGCAATTAGTTTTCTACTAAGCAGTCTTGTCTAATTGATGATCAATCATTTCATTATATTCCACAAGGATCTTGTACAGAGAAAGTAACTTGCTTAGCTGTGCTGTTTGTTCTCCTTTTCTTTCCCTGCAGCATTACCTGTGTTATTTACACAAGTAATCTGGATTCAACTTTCTTCCTGGTTCAAAATGAAATGGAAAATTTACATTAACTTACATATACATTAATTCTCTTCTTTTTATCTCCATTAAAGACAGAAATCTCAAGTACAAGCTGAACACACAAGACCAAAAGGATTGTTTATTTTTTACAAACAGAACATCCTTGTTCCTCATGGAGCAGCTTTTGCTTTGGGCTGCCTAAGAAAATGAACTTGCCAGCTCTTCAGTTCATCTTGGAGACATGTTGATATCAGCCCTGAAGCTGCAATTCCCCATCAAAGTTATTCTTAGCCCTCATGGAATCCATTAATACTAAAATCTGATGGAACTCAAATGTCTTATCACACAAAGGGAAAAGAAAAAGGGGTTTCTTGTGTTAAATCTCTGGACATGAGTTATTAAACTCACACGGTAGTGGAATCTAGTTATGTATCTACTTCTATTTTTTGCACCTGGATTGCATTTAACTGCTTCACCTTTTTATGCAAACAATTGAGAAACAAACATCAAGTGTTCTAAAGCAGATCACTTTTTGATTTGGTCCTTTTCTGCTAAACATGCAGATTAACCAGGGTTTTCTGACAAAGATAATTACAAGAGCACTGTGTATTAACTTTACATTATTAAAGAAAGACTCAAATCTCCCCTTGCAAGCTGTTCCTGGGATTAACAGAACAATAACTTTCATTTAAGATAATTGTGATGTGAATGGCTTGGGTTTGATGGTTTTGCTTTTGACTGTTACTCTTTGATCATTATTATTCTTTGTTTATACAGAGAAGCTGGAATCTTGTTTTGAATTAGTCAGGTGTGAAGAATGGAAAAAAGCAAAAAGAGACTTAGTAGCTTTTATACAGGCTCATTAATGACAATACTATATTAGGGCTCCTAGTATTGTTCCTAGCAACTCTGCTTCCCCAAATTGGGGCAAAGGAAAAGGAAATAGCTGCAGAATTGTAAGTCACATTAAAGAACAGGTGGCAATAAAATAATTCATTAGAGGAAATGAAAGGATGGGTGGATAAAAAGAATAACATTCTCCAAATTCTATCATCTCAAGACATACTTAAAAAAGAAATGTCCATGAAGTAAATGTACTGATCTATATTTTATACAAGCAGAAATATGTGATGTTTCTTTGATTACTTACATTTACATATAATTGTGTATTAACACAATTCCTGCATTGAATTGATATATTAAGTTGAAAAGTTAATTTAAGACAATAATAACTTTTTTTAGAAATAAATTTTAACATGATCTTCAGCCTATTATTCTAACTATACCACCTGATACACAAAATTACCTTCAAATACATGTGCCTTCAACCTCTAATCTTCCTAAATCAACTGAAATTATACAAATTGCAAATGAGGGGAAGGCAACCTAAAAGTAAGAATGGTCATTAAAATGGTAACCAGAATGTCCGATTTATATTGTACAAGAGATGGGTTGGTGGTTTTTGGTGGGTTGGTTGCTTTAAAAAAGCACCTTAAAATATAACTTTTGTGCATGAGGTTAATTGGTAGATTAAAGCTTCATACAATAAGTTTATATATTTGCAACTATCCTATGCATCGACTTAATATTTCTTAAAGCAGGGTTGGTTGATATTATCAAGTAAACGTTCCCCAAGATGGATCGGACCCTCCAGAGTTGGGCTTCCCATAATTCTAAACAATGATGGTTGAATATTGTGAGAAGTAAAAAGTTCGACACAGCGCACCATCGGTTTGGGTAAATTTATTTCAGGACGCACCGGATCACACCTATTGTACAGGTTTCTGATCCCTCCGGTGTTCGTCTCTTGTTCAATCCATGCCTAATTTGAGGCACGTCATGGAGATACCTTTCCATCTCTTTTTCTAAAAGAGTGGACATGCACTCCCCACCCCACCCCACCCCACCCCCGTTTCTGCTTCTTTTGAAAAAGAAGATCAAGCCACGCTGAGTTTTCCTAGTTTTTTTTTGAATAGTTTTGTGGAAACAGACTCACTACTAGCGCGTGGGAGGAAATCCGGTGTAGTAATTAGAGAAGCGGTAATCCGACCACCGGCCACAACGAATTTCCTATCCGATCAGATATTAGTGGATAAGGACTTTTTTTTTTTTTTAAACGTGCCACCAGAATCAGCTTAATTTCAGCTGTTTTACGTTAAAGGCTGAGCTCCAGGCGGGATGAGGCAGCCTTAAATATGCAGATGGCCAAGTCATTTGGAAAGTTGAGGGATAAGTACATATAATTGCTTCTAATCAGTTTATAAAACATAAAAGCCTAAATGCAAGAGAAAGCCGATAGACGGAGGAAAGGGAGTAAGACTTTTAAACCTTCTCCAGCACGTTAGAGAGGGGAAGAGAGATGTGAAGGCGCCCGCCGGAGCCCTTCGGGGAGAGCCGGCCCAAATTATGCTCCTCCCGAGAAGTTAACCAACGTTGTGCACTCTGCCTGTTGGCTCCCCAGCGGCCTTTCGCTCGTATGAATCCTTCGGGTGGAGTTTTGTGGTAATTGGGGGCACCCGTCCCGGCGCCTCATTCGCCTGTTCCCGCGCGTCAACGCCCTTCTTTATTTTGTTGCCAAGAAAAAGTGATGGGGAAATGTGGGGGGGGGGAGACCTAAATACATTGCGCCCCGAGCGGAGCGTTTTGATAGCAAATCAGTTCAAGGATATCTTGATATACGCTCATCAGATCGGATTATCCCGAATTATACTAATCAGTAAATGTTTCTCTGCTCATTATTTTGCAAGAGAAGATTTCTCGGCCTCCTCCCCAGCCGCAAAAGATTGCTAATCCCTCAAAGAGGAGAGCAGCAAAGCGCGCTCTAATTTTATACAGGCCCCGGCCTCCGGGACACGTGGAGATTCACGTGCGGCCTGGCCAGACGAGACGGGCGAGCTTCAGCTTCGAAACCCCCCTACCCCGGCTGCAAGTGGCCTCGGAGGGGAGAAGGGCACCTTGCTCTCGTCCTCCGTTTCTGAAGGAGGGAACGTCCGGAACAACATTGCCTGCTGCACGAATGGTTAGAGAGCCAATCCCCACAACTCACATTTAAAGGGACCGCGTGTTGTGGAATCTAGAAGGCCCTAAATATCTCTGGGCTGGCCCCTAAATGTTATTACTTATTACCAATACTGTGTCGGTATCCCCAGAAATGTTAACTGGGGATACAGTTATCTTGGATGATCTTCTAAAATCAGGATTTTTAGGTGCTCAGTTTTTGCCTGTTTAATTCAGGTAGGTGTGAAAATGCAGGTAGTAGGCAGAGATTGAAAAACCTCCCTTCTCTGCAGTGCTTTTAATGGAGATGCTGTTGATTGAAAAAAAATAGTGCAGAAAATATTTCACTTATGTGATTTGATTGTCTCAGTTCACATGGACTCAAGGCAGTTTGCGGAACCATTAGTTACAAGGGAGCCCCGAGGTACAAACCAAAGTGATGCTACCTGTTTCGAACAGAACAACCTCTTAAGTGGAAATAACAACAGAATTGGTAGGGATTTTTTTTTATACCTTCAAACATAGTTGACTCCTGACAACTACCTGAAGTAATTTTCTTGGCAAGATTTTCAAAAGTAACTTACCATTGTCACCTCTGTGAGGTGAGGGAGAGTGACTGGACTAAGGTCATTCAGCTGTCTTTGTTTTTAAAGCGGGGTTAAAATCTTGGTCTCCCACTTTCTGACCTGGTATTTTAATCCCTATACTGAATGGGCTCTCACATGTACATTAATGTCTTTTAAAAACCCTGTAGCCTGAAAAATATCTCATAAACAAAATTCCAAATCATTTAACCAAATTGTTCAAAAATTCTTTTATTCATTCCTTTGTATAAGAAATGCAATTCTAATTTGAAGACTAATAGTCAAGTATTACCAAAATCCAATGCAGCAAATCAGGGGTAGTTATATTTTATAACAATTATTTTGGCTGTCCTCATGTGTTAAAAGTTGACAATTCTTCCTGTGTTAATAAATCCCAAAGATATGGGATTTAGCCAAACAGAACATATACAAGATCTACAGTATGTAGTGGGAACTCAGATGGACTGCCAAGATCTATCAGTCAGAATTAGGATGCAAAAGGGATCATGCATCAAGATTTAAAGAAGTACATTTGTTTTCCTCAAACTATTTCCATTTCAGAAATTTTAGGCAGAATTATTAAACAACTGGGAGCCAGAAACTTATAAACCAAAGATCTATGAATAGACAAACTATTCCATCTATCCTTATTGTAAAGGAAGTAGCTTTGGGAAACAGTTCTTTTCTGTTAAAGTAGTACTGGTACTTAAAGTGTTATTTAAAACATAATTATAATTTGCTTCTGATCTTGATAGTGTGGTTCTGTATGAATATTGTACTAATTCCTGGTGAACTGAGATATGGTTTGCTAAATGATATAGATTCACAACTATACATTAATCATACAGTCTGGATTCAATAGTCCAATGAGTATGTTATGTGAACCCAGGCTGTGAAGACTATCATCCTCTGAATATAGATGTCCTATATATAGATGAATATGGGCCCTCCAGTTTCTTCTCTGCTTCTTTTGCATCCAGCAGCTTGGAAACCTTGTTGAAATGTTTGATTCTGCAGTGCTGCATGTGTGAATATTGCAGAAAAGATATCAAATGAATCAAATGTAAATTTTAGCCAATATTAATTTCCTTTTAAATTGTAAATGCAAGAATTCAAAAATAGACATCTTAATTTAAAAATTATATACTGCTGAAGGAAATTTTGTGTTTTTGTAATTAATGACCTGTTTCAATTGTGGATTTAAAAATATTGCTATTAATCTCATTGTTATATGCATAGTAGACATCCTTCCTAATTCCTGGTAGGTTATTTTCTTAAATCATTTTGTTTTTGATTACAGTCAGAAGAGCAGTCATTTAAATGGCCTTAAAGAGCAAATCATGTAATGAAACACTCAACTTTTATACTGAGCATGGCAGATTACTTAGATTGCTGGAAAATAGAAAGGCAAGACAGCTGTCAGAGCAGTCTAGGCTGAACAATTTAATTAATTCCTAGAGAAATATTCAGTGTAAACAGGAAGGAAAAAATGAACATCCAACTCCTAATGTGATAAGTTAGCATTTATTTATTGAAACATTTCTGAATGGTACTTCTTTTAGCCTCTGCGTTTTATTTCAAAGCTTTGTACAAAGGTATTCACAACTAAATTTCATTTACCACTGTGAAATATTTCTGATTAGAAAACTATAGGTTTGAATTACAGACTGGAAGGAATAATGAATTTTCATGAAGATATTTCTCCCAATTTACATCAAAGTTGCTCTTGATCTTATGCTGTGATCCAGCATCCCTGAAATATTACATCATCATAGCAGACTGACAAGCACTGAATAACATTGGATTATGTTATATTTTTACTGGAAATTATGCAACTGTTCTTGAGTCCAAGTAGGAGTTGTTCTTTCTTGTTGCTTTGTTCACCTATCTTACTTTCCTGCCTAATCACTTTATTTTGATTTGTCACAAGATTGACTAGGACTCCTTAGGTCTCTTATATTTGTGATTCCTAATTTTTGATTTCCACCAGTCCTTGCCTATTCTTTGTACTTTGTAACCAATACTATCTGTCTTTACAATAACAGTCATCTTGAAAGCATCACATGTTTCTCTGGATTATTTTTTGCTGTTAGTTCTTCAAGACATCACCCCAAAAAATAGTGGCAATCCACTTTAGTGATATAGGCAATAGTAACAGAATCTTGTAAACCTGACATTTTCCCCTTCCCCTTTTCTTATATTAAAGAGAATCGAAATAGAGCAATCTTTCTTTCTCATACTTTTATGCTTTTCCCAAGGCTAAGCTCATGTTTAACTGATGGTTGCCACATATATCTTCAAGACCATTTCTTTACTTTTCTATAATTTCCTCAATATGAATTTTTTTTACAAAATTTTGCATCCAGCTAGATGAAAAACAAATATTTTGTTAGGTAAAGAGGTGATAGATAGATAGATAGATAGATAGATAGATAGATAGATAGATAGATAGATAGATAGATAGATAGATAGATAGACAGACAGACAGACAGACAGACAGACAGACAGACAGACAGACAGATAGATGTAATATAAAGTATGATGAGATATTTAAAAAACCCAAAATATAGGATTCAGTTTTCCTACTATAATGTCTCCATTTTATTCAACATCTGTCACCATATGTACTTTAGAATAGTACCATGATAGCAGCTTATAATTAAGCAATTAGTAAAATGGAATGGATAATTGTTCAGTATGCAGATGAAGTGATGCTAATGGTTACTAATCTAGTGTAATCTCTGGCCAACAATTTTAATGAAATTAACAAAAACAGTGAAAATAGTTGTCTGTAAGAGAACAGCCCTCCACTAGAAAACACTCAGCTAGAGGATGCTAAAGGGCTAGAATATTTTACAGTCTTTATGCCAATTAATATAAATAACTAAAATTGGTCAGCTTGAAAGCCAAGAAATGTGCACAATAGTATATCTATAGTTGTTGTTGCTGTTGTTGTTAGTCCCGAAGTCATGTCCAACCCCTCATGAACCCACGATAGGCCTTCCTGTTCTTTACCATCTCCCGGAGTCTATTTAAGCTCATGCTGACTACTTCAGTGACTCCATCCAGCCACCTCATTCTCTGCCATCCTCTTCTTTTGCCCTCAATCATTCCCAGCATTAGGCTCTTTTCCAGTGAGTATATACTTTATTCTAAATAGTATATACTTAATTCTAAAAATCAGTTTGGATGTATATGTCTCACTTGAGAATGAGATCATCCAAACCTCGTGAAATTTTAGTGGGAGCTTATGAGATGTTGGTATTTGATAGGTAATCTTACAAGTTCCAGAGTCTTTTGAATTTTAAATTTGTATTATATTGAGATCTGGGGAACATTTTTGAATTTACTTATGTGTAGTAGTATCTGTAAGTATTGCCTTATTCTATAACTTTCAATCCATGGCAGTATTTGTGATAATGGCTTAACAGCCCCAGACACAGCAATGCAAAATGTCCTTCAACTGTCATTTTTCCTTTCTTTCCACATTAAATATTGTTTAATCTCTAGGGTTTTTTATCTCCATCCAGTCTAAGAGAAATTCTTATTTACCAAACAATGAATGAAACTGTCACCCTTCTGCATTGCTACAGGTATTCACAGCATGGAGTGCTTATTGATTGTTAAAGTTGAGCCACTTAGTGGAAAAACATGGCAATAACTAAATCAGCACAACATACAGAGCTGACTATTGGAAATCCAGGTTTTTCAAAGCTAAGCATTTACAGTAAAGTCCTCTTCTCAGTTTGATTAATATTTCACTTTCTCTTATAACAAATTCTGTTTTCTCTCTCCAAATTGTAGCCAAATGTTTAAAACCCTTATCTGCATACTCACATTGATCTTCGGATAGTGTCCTTCAACTCATCATTCTATCTATAGCAGGATGAAATTGTATTTTAAAGGATAGCATTACTATCTTTAAAATACAGATCTTATTCGGCTGAATCATAATAGGATAGTTTCTGGAATCATCAAAGTTATTTCATTCAGCAAGATTCTGTCTATGAATCTTTTACCATTTTCCAGTTATTCTATGTAAAATCCAGGATTGAGCAGCTATCGACAAAAATTTGTCATAGATCCTTGGTTTTGACTTTAAATTAGGCTACTGAAATTAAGAAAACTGAAAGATAAGACATTAAGGAAACAAGGAATGAATATTTGTGTAAAAAGTCAGCAAGTATCATTAGTTTTGAATTTGAAACCAGAAATATGCCTGAGAGTTTTGGTCTCAGTCATATGCTTAATTTTACTAGATGCATCTGTCCCAAGTAACTATTTTGCATTTGACTCTGGCTGAAGAAATTGTTTTTTGTTCTAGTAACAAAGAGTGTTCTTAAACTTGTAGTTACAAATTTTTAGATTTTTAGTTTTATAGCCATAATATAGGAAACGTGTTCTTTTGGTAAGAATACATATTTTAATTTATTTCAAAATCTGGTAACTATTTGTGCTCCATTTGGGGTTCCTCCAGTTTCTTTGGGGAACCTTCTGTTTATTGTATGGGCTGTGGTTCTCTGTTCTGGATTCCCCCCTAATAGTCACCACTGACTTTAGTCAATCTGTTCCATTGAGTTCAAACAGAGGATTTGCGATGATGGTAAGGAATAAAGATAAGGTAGAGACCTCCAGTTTCTAAACACAACCTGGCATGGAATTTAGATAAAAATCTGGCTTAAGGATGTCTGATCCTTTCCATGTTCCAAATCAATTCACCCTTCTCTAATTGGCATGCAATAGGTTACAGGCATGCACAGAAGTCTTTATTAATTACTTTCCAAGTTTGATAACCAGATGGCACAGTTTGTAGAGGAAAGTCCTTTGCTGTAAAGAAATGCTTAAGTGAACAAATCTGTATCAAAATATATGATTATGAAATAAAGTAGTTACCATCTTATCCTGTGTTCCACCAATCACTTTCCTTTCAAACACAGACTCTCATGCAAATTAGAGCTACCAGATCTAGGCCACAAAAATCCAGACAATTACTTAATGGCAGTAAAGGCGGGGGGGGGGGGGGGGGTTTGTATCTTTTTGCTGCCATCTAACCTTGTCTGGATGTTTGCAGCCCAGATCTGGTGGCCTGATGTAAATGAGAATTACCAACTCTGTGTTAATTACATGTAGTCCTTGACTTACAGCCACAATTGGGCTCAGAATTTGTTGCTAAGTGAGAAATTTCTTAAGTGAGTTTTGCCCCATTTTAGGACTTGCCCCATTTGTTAAGTGAATCACTGCAGTTGTTAAATTAGTAACATGGTTGTTAAGCGAATTGGTCTTCCCCAATTACTTTGCTTGTCAGTTCACAAAAGATGATCAAATGACCCCAGCATACTGCAACAATTATAAATATGTCAAGCTCCAAATGTAAATCACGTGACCATGGGGAGGTTGCAAATGCCATAAGTGTGAAAAATGTTCATAAGTCACTTTTTTCAGTGCTGTTATAACTTTGAACGATCACTAAATGAACTTTTGTAAGTCGATGATTACTTGTATATGTTATTGGGAGAGTAATATCTCAATTAACAACTTAGATGAGGGAATAGAAGGGGAACTTACCAAATTTGCAGATGATACTAAGCTGGCAGGAATAGCTAACACCCAAGAATATAGGCTTAAGATCCAGATAGATCTTGACAGACTAGAACACTGGGCTGTATCTAACAAAATGAAATTCAATGTAGAGAAAAGTAAAGTCCTACACTTAGGCAAGAAAAACCAAAAGTACACATATAGACTGGGTGAAACCAGGCTCAATAGCAGTAACTGTGAGAGGGATCTTGGAACCTTAGTGGACAACCAGCTAAATATGAGCCAGTAGTGTGCAGCAGCTGCCAAAAAAGCTAATGCAATCCTAAATTGTATTAACAGAGGGATTCAATCAAGATCAAGGGAGGTACTAATACCACTCTATAAAGCCTTAGTAAGACCACACCTAGAGTACTGCATCCAATTTTGGTCACCACATTATAAAAAAGATGTTGAGACTCCAGAAAAAGTATAGAGAAGAGCAACCAGGATGATTAGGGGACTGGAGATTAAAACATATGAAGAACGGTTACAGGAACTGGGCTTGGCTAGTCTAGTGAAGAGAAGGACCAGGGGAGATTTGATAGCAATCTTCCAATATCTGAGGGGCTGTCACAGGAAGGAAGGGGTTAAGCTATTTTCTAAAGCACCTGTAGGCCAGACAAGGAATAATGGATGGAAACTGAACAAGGAGAGATTTAACCTGGAAATAAGGAGAAACTTTCTGACAGTGAGAACAATCAACCAATGGAACAGCTTGCCCTTGGAAGTTGTGGGAGCGCCATCAATTGAGAATTTCAAGAAGCAATTGGACTCCCATTTATCAGAAATGGTATAGGGTTTCCCGCTTGGGCAGAGGATTGGACTAGATGGCCTACAAGGTCCCTTCCAACTCTGATTATCTGTAATCTGAGTGTGTTTCCAATTCACTTCAATAGGAAAAATGGGTAGTTGGGAGAAAAGAAGATAAAAGTATATCTGATTTCATTCTGAACCTTCTTACAACCTAATTATATATTTCAGTGCAACCATCATATTTCTGTTTATGTAGATTCTTCTTTAAAATCAATGTTCAGAATTTTGGACCTCAGCTCATTAACAAGCTCAGTAAATATCCTATTTTATTGTGCTACTACCAGGGCAAAAAACGTGACAGGGAGCCCTCTTCTAGAATCTAGAAAGTATGATTCATCAATGATGGAAAGCAAGTTCCAAATAAAGAAAGGAAGAAAGATGTTGGTTGTTGATTCTCTGTGACTTCATCTGTTGATTTATGGAATATTCATGGACTTCTGATAGTGAGAGATACGCTTAAGGCTGAAATCTTATACTCACTTATTGTACCTTGAAGTAGATTTTATTGAACTACCACAATACAGTACTAAACATGAATATATTTATATATAACGTATGGGAAACAGTATACTGAAATTGCATATTAAGGCTACTACTGTACATCTGAGTTGCACGTGTTTCTGCAACTTTTTGCTACTGCTTATAAGTCATCCAGATTTTTATGTTCTGGATCCAGCAGACTTTAGATCTCTAATTTTGTGACTGTCATTGCTTGCTGAAATGCTCTGCTGGATTTCCACAGCAAAGTGCCCCAAAACAGAGGTACGCTTCTCCATAGTTTTAATGTAAAACAACAAAATAAAAGGCATGTAAACTTTCCTTTAAGCCTTAATATAGTAAATAGTCATACATGCCAGTTCTCTCCTCCAAAACAAAAGAACTACTAGACGTATACCTGTTAGATATAAAGTCCCTGCAGTCCTTGTGAATTACTCTACTATACCAAAAACTGTTTAAAATTATGTGATCCTTACCTGTTCAAAATTGTTCACTCTTCAACTGAAAGGATTTCATTCCAAAGTGAGATAAAATCCCCACACAAGAACAAAAGACCAAAAAAACACATTCTGATGCATGTGAACCTGGGTGAGTATAATAAAAATAAATCTGAAATATTTGGAGAATTAAATTAATTCAAAAACTTTTTAATCTTTCAAACATATCCATTTAAATCTATAGTTATCATCTGGAATTATTCTTATCTAAATCAAAATCTTTTCATTTTTATTCAAATAAGTATGCTTTATTTAATGCTTTGGGAGCCGATTCGTTTTGTTTGATATATTTACAGTGCCATTTTATTGCTGTCATTTCCTGTCAACATTGTTTGTATGTACCATATTATTGCTCACACGCTCATAAATATTGTATGTTTACTTGAATGTACATATGAAGATAGACATTGAAATAAAGTTGATTTTTGAAGTTGCAAACTGAACCATTTAGAAATAAAGGGGGAAATTTGGGAAAAAATAAAGCACGTGTAAAACAATAATAAAAATCAGTACACATTTATTCTGATTTATTGCTCTTACCGTTTGGGATCAGCAAGATTACTAAGGGATTCATTTTTATTGCTTTTTTGTTATTATTTAACATCTGCACATAAATAACAACTCCATTTATTAAAGGATTTATGTTGGGATTGCTATAATAAAATATACGGATTTATACTAGTCACTAAAAGAATTCTCTGCAAAAGTAGAATTTCCTCCCCACCCCAAGTGATTATGAGGACTAGAACATATTGTTTCTGCTCCAAGCATCAGCAAAGCCCACTCACTGCTGTGTATGGTGACAGATGTCTTGAGTTAATGCTGAATATTTAAATGTCATCTTTGGAGCCACTCCCTATCTACATAGCACCCCAGTTTATCATCTGTGCAATCTGTCTTCAATCTGTGTTTTTTGCTGAAAGTTTCTAGTTCACTGATGGTCAAGAAACTTACTTCATAGTGCAAATGCTTTTTAAGGCTAACATATAGTCATAAAATGCTTCCAGTGAAGGAAAGGAGCATCCTACAGTTCAGGCAATTACCAATGCTCAGATTAATTGACAATTACTGCAACTTTCTAGAAAGCTTGAGTAAGTACCTGGAAATGACTACTTTTATAATTCAGAAATTACAGTGGCTGTTTCTAAAGCAGTGGTGGGTAACCTATAGTCTGCACACAATTCGCAAAGCTATTTTGAAGCCCCCTGAACTTTCTGGGACCATGCTCCTGAAACTTGGCAGCAAATCATCAGTAATCAAACTGTACCATTTCACATCAATGTTTTATTGGAGGACAAAAAAGGTATGATAAGCCCTCAGAGAAGCCGTTAAATCAAAGTGGCCAGAAAACTCATACCAGCCCTTCCAAAACAAGCAACAACTAAATGGCCTGATCTATTTATGTACTAGAATGATATCATTAAAAGCCTCTTCGGTGTAGTGGTTAAGAGATCAGTCTAGAAAACAGGAAACCGTGAGTTCTAGTCCCATCTTGGGAACAAAGCCAGTTGGATAACTTTTAGCTAATCACTTTATCTCAACCTAAGAAGGAGGCAATGTGACAAACCACTTCTGAAAAACCTTATCAAGAAAACTGCAGGAGTCCACTGAGATTTGGTCACAATCAGAAGGAATGAAAAAAAATGACGTAATTGCCTTGTTCTCTAGGGCCACGTGAGTGAGCCAGCTGCAAAATATTTCCAATTGATCATATATGATTGCTGACTTGAGTACGTAGCAGATTCTGTATGCCATTATGAGTGCCAAGAATGAGAGAGACAGTATACAGTATCTGATTTGGTGACTCTAAGCCCCTGGGAATCTGTCCTCTGCAAGTCCTGATGAAATTAATAGGCAAAAGCATAACTGCCACTCATTTCATTGAGAACTGAAACATATTTGGGTGGTTTGTACCATATGGCGATTGGCAAGAAGGAAGTAAAAGTATATTTGTACAAGATTATCACAATTCATTTTAATAAGGATTTCTGTAAAGATACACGAATGAGAGTATCTTTGAAAATGCATCCAGCAATTTACTTTCATTTACAGCTGGCTCACATACAGGAAACCATCAATTTACAAACCATTCATTTAGCAATCTTTTGAAGTTAAAATGGCACTGGAAATGGTGACTTAAAACTTTAGCAGGATCCCCACATGAACAAAATTAAGGCGCTTTACAATTAGCATGTATTTATGATGTTATAGTGTCCTGGAGTCATGTCATTGCCATTTGTGACCTTTCCAGCTGGCTTCTGACAAAGTCAATGGGGGAAGGAAGCCAAACAACCATGTTATTAAGTGCAAGTGATTCACTTAACAACCATGGCAAAAAATGGTTGTATAATCGAGTGTGACTCAATAACTGCCTTGTTTAACAACCAAAATTATAATCTCAATTATGGTGATGACTCAAGGACTCTATAGTTTCTTACACTCTACTATCTATTGCTCCACCTATTTCCAGACCAAATTGAAGATAGCTGCTATGATCTCTGAAATATCCATAAATGGATAGAAATTAAAATATGATATTGCTACATAACTTGTAGATTTTTAGATGTTGCTAAACTACAACTTCCGAGGTCTTGGCTATCTTGCTCACTAGTGAGGGACACTATAGAGTTCTAATTTGTAGGCCACATGTTGTGCACATATGATTTAAAAGATCTTTCTTTTTCCCATTCTCATCTTTGAAATTCAGATTGAAAACACATATAGAAATTTAAAAGGAATAGATCAAATTAATAGGAAGTAAGAAAAAATGTAAAAAAAAAATTACACTCAATAGATCAAAATTTAAAAAGTTCCTCACCAAAGGGAATAATCTTAACATTGTAGCTCTTACAGCCTAGTGGAACATCTTTGTTACAACCAGCTTTCTAAAAACTGGGAGAGAAAGGGACAATCTGATATCCATGTCAAATTTTTCCAGAGAGTGGAATCTGCGACTGAAAAAATGATCTCTTGAGATGGCAAACCCTGAGAGATCTGGCCCATTAATGAATGAACCCATCCCGATCAATCATATTGGGCAGGCAGATGTTACTGGGAGAAGGCAGTCAGGCTTGAACCATGAAAAGCTTTAAAACTGACAAGCAGCATCCAGAATTGCATCCAGAAGCCAGTTCAAGTGTGCATAACTTGCAGCTTTTTGAAGCTGTATTCTGGATGAAGTATATATAACCTACAGCTATTGAACCTAGACTTCAGTAAACCATTTGAAAAAGTTGATCATAGCCAAGGGGAATAGATGGTCCCACTATCAGATGGGTTCACAGTTGATTAGACAGTTGTATCAGTGTATGATCTTTAAGAAATGTATGCCTACATGAAGAAAATTACGCAGTGGGGTACCTCGAGGTTCTGCTCTGGGGCCAGTACTAGTCAACATTTTTTAGAAGGGAAACAAAGGATGCACAGCAAATCTGCATGCAATTTGGTATTGCAACTTGGTGGCGGATAAAGATTGCCAATATCTCAGAAGACAGGCTCAAGGATTAAAAGGATCTTGTTAGTTGAACATTGGGCACTTCCAATAAAATGCAGTTCAATTGTAAGAAATGGAGGCTCTGCACTTACAATAAGTAGAAAAAATTACACACACAGGCCCTAGATAGAAATGGCTCAATGGTAGCATTTGTGAAAAGGATATCGATCTTTTAGTAGATGACTGATTAAGTATGAGCCAGCCATGTGCTTAAACTATCAAAAGAGTGGATGCAATGTTGGGCTACATCAGTAGATATATAACATTGAGATTATGTGAAGTGATAGTTCCAAATACACTGTGATTCTGTCTTCTGAATGCTCAAATATAGCCCCATGTACAGTGCAATGCACTAATCCAATCAAGAGATGACTAAAACATGAGTGACTGTGAGCAAAGCTTTTCATCCCAAGAGGGATAGTAACTGGTGCATATGATGGAAAGACAGTTTCTCTCCAAGTCAGATTGTTTACAAACCTGGAGCCTGTCCATCTTGCTGTGATTAAGCCTCAAATTATTCATAGCTATCCAGATCCTAATAACCTCTGGGTCAGCACTTTGATAATATTATTTGTTCAGTTAAAGGTTATGTTAGAAATTTGGCTCTCATTAACATGCTGGTGATACACAAACCTTATTGGTTAAAAAAAAACCTTCACTCAGAGGCATCATGTAGTTGTTAAATAGGAGTTGGGAGAGTGTAAAGACTGCAGCATTCCACAACAAAAGTTTGTTAATTTATTAAATTTATATGCCACCCATCTCACTATCCAAAGCAATTCTGAGCAGCTGCACCTTCACAGTCAAACTCCCTACTACTACATCACCAACTAGAACCACACTATTACTATTATTATCTAACTTTTATGTATTATCTATTCAAGGCTATGACTGTAACTAATACTCTGCCTCTATTTTTTCCCCCAACAACCCTATGAGACAGGATGTACTGAGAGACTGACTGTCCCATGGTCACTCAGTCAACTTTCACACCTAAGGGAGGCTTAGAAGAACTCAGGCTCTTGGTTTCTGGGCCAGCACCTTAAACACTTTTCAGAACAATAGATTTTAATAGCAATGAAGCTAAAAGGTAAAAAACATGAGAAAGCCGTGTACAAGAGCAAGCTTCTAAATAGCAAGGGGGGGGGGGAAATCCAAAAATGATTTTTAGTTTCCTCCAGAGATGAAATTCATACAAATTCTATTTTATTACCCACTATATAATAAACACATTCTGTTCCATACAAATTGATTGATTACTAATGTGCATCAAGCCATTCCGAACTCTTAGGATCCATATACTGTAGGAAGCAAACCGGTTGGTAACATAAGTACAGCCCACTTCTGGTTCTATCTATACTATGGTTTCCTGACCTATATTTAAATTTTTCATGAGGACAATCTGGATTTCCCATTTTCTTGAGCATGTTCCAGAGCTTGTTGTGATCAACGTAAGCTTTCTAAAGATATTACTTCTTTTTTGCATTCTTTGACTTTCTCCAAGAACTGGGGGTCTCCAAACCTACAGCCACTCGGTCTTACTTTACTTGAGTTAAAAAGTCTATTTACTCTTCATCTTCTTCCAGCTATCTTTTGATGTCTCTCCTGATGTTTCACCTCCCCCAGAAAGAACTGGGGAGCTCTTCAGAATGTACAGATAGCCTGCACAATCCAGGATCATGGCCACCCCTTCATTTCAGGCACTACTTGGAGTTATGCATGAACCTTAGGAACAACCCCAGATTGCCTCTGAAACTAACAGACTTAATCAGACCACGGAGACAGACTGATCAAATAAGTTCCATCCTCCCTGACGTGAGAAGTGGTTGCAAAGAGCACCAGGGCTTACAAGGAGTTTTCTGCTTGTAGTGGGAATGATAGTGATATGCCCCCCCAACTAACAAGTGCGTTTCCACATATTTATTTTTCCACGTTTTACTTTCATATTTATTTCTTCTATCATATTCAGCAACTAATCTTCAACTGCATTTTCATTCAAAATGTTCCATAATTCAATTCACTCAGTTATATTTGAACTGCTTCCTTAAAAAAACAATATGATAGTCTGAATACTGTGATTTGTTGGCTTCTTTTATACCTTACATTTGCAAATAACTGCATTTTATAAATATAGCTGTAGTTCATAAGTCATAGAAGCCTTGAATGGTAAAGCAAAAACTAATTTCCCATAAGCCAAATTAACTAATTTAAAACAAGGTTAAATTGTTATATTAAATAAATATTGGGCTCTGGTGCAGAAGCTGGAGCCTCTCTTTCAGTGCTTATTATTATTCAAGGATCCCTCAGTTTTCTTTTGTTATGTGGGAGATTTCATCCTTCATGTCCTTTCTGTTCTTTGTCCCTAACTGACATCAACAGCTTGGTTTTTACATATTCGCAAGAAAGGCAGCTTCAAATAATCAGATTGATTCTCTTTCCTAATTCCAGATAATGACTACTTCTTTTACCTTTCTAAGCCAGTAAATAAAACAGTTCTGAGGATCTTTGAAAACTAGGAGCATCTTATGATCTGATGAGAGTTTTGCACTTCCCAGGTAACAGCTTGATTTTTTAAATCTAATGCCAGGTGCTTACTGTATCATAAAGCAAACATGGGAACTCAACAATCAAAATATCTTACTATATTTTAAAATGATGGTATTCTACCAAAATGGTTGAAAACTGCATTTGTCAGAGTATGCTACATCAAGTTACTGTTTTCACTTCTTTACTTTAGCTATGGGAAAATATCTAAAACTAGAAGTTCTCCTTTGGAAACTTACTATTTGGGTTTTATATACTTTCTTTTTTAACCCACTTTAGGAAATTGCTTGTTAACTGATGTTTGGATGTTAAGAATTTTCCAAAGGGCAAGTTTCATCACACCAGGTAGGTTTCCCTTTAGCCTTGGTGAAAGATGTTACATGCAAGTTTAAGGACTTAAAAAACATTTTCAAATAAATAATGAAAGGATGACCAGAACATTGATTTTAGAAAATTAGGCCAGATAGACTTATGGGTTGTTTAAAATCTTATCAAAATATTTTCAAATATTTTGAAACTAACTGTAAGAAACCTTCCCATGGGAAAGTGTTGTTGATTAAAGAAAAAAACATAAGAGGAAATTTGAAGGTTGACTACAGCAACGGTCCCCAACCTTTCCATCTTGGGGACCCAGCCCAGCTTGGGGGGGAGGGGTGAGTGAGTGGCAGGCATATGCACATGCACATAGCTCCATTGGTGTGAATGGTCGGGGCATGCACCCCCCACTTGCACAAATGGAGCTTTGCGTGCGAGCTGAAGGCACTTGGACTCATACATGAAGCTCCACTTGTGTAATTAGAGAGTGGAGTTTTGCATGAGAGCGCAAGGGCCCACCATTTGTGTGAGTGGAGCTTTGTGCTTGCTTGCCCATCACTTGTGTGGCCCAGTTTTAAACAGGCCGCGGCCCGGGAGTTTGGGACCACCAGATTAAAGGGATCTAGGAGAACTAAAGATTATAATTAAAGGAAAAGAGACCCATTCATAAAGAATGGATCACAGAAACACACAGATTGAAAAATATGTACTGTATGCAAGGATCTTTTAGAATTTAGTAAATATAGGCAGCAGCAAGCAAGGCATGTGTGCAAAGACATGCACAGAGCAACAAAGTCACAAACCTTAGTGATCTGCAAGTCCTTCGCAGCAGACAGTTCTGGTTCTGAAGCATAGTCAGGTTATAGTCTAGAAGTCCAAGAAGTAGGGAGTAGGGTTTCTATAGGCTACAGGTTCAGAAGACAAATGCAGAGTTCTGGCAAGTAGAGTGGTTATTCCAGTGGAGAACTGTTGGGCAGTAATAGTTTTTACATGAAGCCTGCACTAGATGCAAACAATGAATGAATGAATGAATGGTCCAACTTTCACAGCCCTACATTGCAACTGGGAAAACCATAGCCTTGACTATATGCACTTTTGTTGGCAGGGTGATGTCTCTGCTTTTTAGTATGCTGTCTAGATTTACCATAGCTTTCCTCCCCAGGAGCAAACGTCTTTTAATTTCTTGGCTGTAGTCCCCATCTGCAGTGAACTTGGAGCCCAGGAAAATAAATCTGTCACTACCTCAATTTCTTCCTATCTATTTGCCAGGAATTGAGAGGGCCAGATGCCACGATCTTAGTTTTCTTAATGTTGAGTTTCAAGCCAACTTTTGCACTCTCCTTCTTTACCCATATCAAGAGGTTCCTCTTCACTTTCTGCCATTAGAGTGGTTTCATCTCCATATCTGAGGTGGTTTCTCTCGGCAATCTTAATTCCAATTTTTGATTCATCTAGCCCTGCCTTTCTCATGATGTGTTCTTCATATAAGTTAAATAGGCAAGGCAACAATATACAGCCTTGCTCCCTCTCCCTCTCTCTCTGTCTCTGTCTCTCTCTCTCTCACATACACACACACCTCCATTAACATCCTGGCCCCAAGGCCTCACATCCATACTTCCAAGCTTGGGAAGTATTTCATTTTGCTTATGTACATTCTTTGTTTATTGCATTCTCCCATCACAAAATAATAGTGTTTGTCTTCTTCATATCTCTCCAGGAGTAAAAAGCAGCATTGTATTGCAGTTTTCTTCAATATGGTAACTGACAGATGCACTGGACCATTGTACAGTTCTGCAAACTCTGTCACTACAGTAGCTGAGAATTATAGATGCTGTAGTACAAATGGGAAAGGCACCAGGGGTTAGGGGATTCGTAGACAAATGATTGCCTACTTTTAAAAAATTAAAAGTACAGATATTAAAGAGTGCCTGTGGATCTAGCTTTCCACCCATCCAACTGTAATCCTGAGTAAAGTTTATCCATCTAATAGATCATGTTAAAAGAATACAATCCATTCACTTCCACTTTCCCTGCACCTAAATTTGCACATTAATAACTCATTCCCTTTATTGATACTTGTTAAAGTAGAATTAACGCTATTGTTCCTCAACAAACACTGCTTAAATACTATGTTTAGTGGGCTTGTAATCAGCTTTACCCACTTTTCTTCTAATCTGATTGAAACAGATTTCCTACCCAAATCTTTTTTATTATTTTGTTGATATTAAGCGGTCACATATTTACAATCCCTGTCTTCAGCTTTAATTTAAGTTGCTGAGGCTGAGTTACCATTATGGATGAACAGATAATTTCAGATATCTTGCTTTTTAATTAAAATGGTGTCAGAGAAATATCCGTGCTCCATTTGATGGAATGCAAAGTTTGGTGCTGGTGCTACTGTATATTATTGGTTATATTTTAGCCAGTTTCCTATTATGTAGCTATTCATGATAATGCTTTTTGACCCTCTGCATTTACTCCATCATAATTATCCTTTAATACTCTTATAAATGAACTTTTAGCTTATCTTTTATTAATTTGCAGAACAAGCAAAGCACTACAACATAATAAACAAACCTATTTAAATAAATGGTTAACCCTTTGGAGAAATTATTCTTCCTGCCCCAAAATCTTTTTTAAAAGAGGACTACCTGAACTAATGTGGGAAAAATTATGTATCAGTAAATAAAATTCACTGATCCATAATCAGATTTTTTTCCTCTTGATAGGCACTTTAAAAATATTTAGGAAAGTTATCTGAGCAATAATCTATTATTCATAAAAAGAATAACTGATTAAAGTGGAGAAATTGAAAAGAGATCAAGGGGAGATTATTATTATTTTGGAGTGAGAGGCACTAGTCTTCATCAGTTCATTTAGTGACCATTCAAAGTTACAACGGCACTGAAAAAAGCTACTTATGACCATTTTTCACATTTACTATTGTTGTAGCATCCCTGTGGTCACGTGATCAAAATTCAGATGCTTGGCAACTGACTCACATTTCTGACGATTGCAGTGTCTTGGGGGTCATGTGATCACCTTTTATGACGTTCTGATAAGCAAAGTCAATAGGGAAGCCAGATTCACTTAACAACTGTGGCAAGAAAGGTCATAAAATGCAGCAAAATTAACTTAACAACTGTCTCCCTTAGTAACATAAATTTTGGGCTCAATTGTGATCATAAGTCAAGGACTACCTGTATAAAACCAGAAGGAAACTAGATATGATTGTAGCGGATTATCTCTTTAAGAGTGAATTTATCAGCCATGAGAAATAAGAACAGCCCATAGACCTGCTGAGTTCACATAACAAATTAAAAGTGCTTAAGTGTCCCATTAGGTAGCATTATCTAGTCTCCCTTAGCTGATCATGAATGAACAAGAAGGCCTTGTTAGTAATCTACATGGGAGATCACCAGGAAATCCAAAAATAGTAAAATAGATTGAGAAGGTAAAAAAAATCCTAGAGGAATTCAACATGAACCACTTCCAAATGATTGCCAAGAAAACTATAGGCAGTTGTCCACAGAGTCACAAGTTTAGATTGACTCAAAAGAAGTTTTTATCTTTTCCTTTTCAATTCAGCATGGTGAGTTCATTTTCTAATTTCATTGGTTTGGAAATCATATTTTATGTAACCATATCATTTCTAAAATTGAGTTTAATGAGTTGTATGAATCCAGCCAAATATTAGGAAACATTTGCCTGGAAAGCTATCTAGGACTAAGACTGTATATTAAAAGGAATACACAGAGAAAGGGTTGAGGCAGTCCACTTACCCTCTTTTTATTAAACATGTAAAGGCATAAAGGTGGTCTTTGACTTACAATTGTAATTGAGCTTGGAATTATGTTGTAAGTCCTTGTGGTTGTCAGACATGGCATCACATGATTGGACCCAAGGTTCTGACATTTTTTGTGAGATTTGTTAAATGAAAACCATGGCTGTTAAGCAAATGCTATGGTTGCTAAGCAAATCCATTTTCCCAATGGGCATTTTTTGTTGGAAAATGTAAGTAAACTTCAGAAACTGGCAAAAAGCATCACAAATTATGGTCCTGTGAGTATGGGACATTGCAGCTATACAGGTGAGCTGGTTGCCAAGCACCCAAATGTGATCAGGTGTCTACAGTGGGTATGGCCATTGTAACTTCAAAAGTGAGGCATAAGTAGCTCTGGAGAGGTCCAATATAACTTTGAATAGTTGCCAAGTGACTGGAAATAAGTCGAGGACCACCTGTGATATTCAGACACATTTAATTGTTTATAAAAATAGTGGCTCAACAGAGTCATAGTTTCAGAGGCATATACAAATGAAGACTGAAAGATCCTGGAGCATGTTACTTCATTCTGCTTAGAGCAGACTTCTCCAACCTGGTATTATTCATGTGTTTTAAGATTACAGACCAAAATTCTCAATGCACATGATGGTTGGAGTTCTGAAATCTGTGTTCTCACAAATCTGGAGTGAAGTCAGAGTCAGACTACCTTACTGAATTCTTCTGAGTCCTATCTCTGCCTTAACTACCAAAAACAGAATTTCAAATTGAGTGTGATACCCAGTAAAATAAGGTAGCACCATGTGTGTCCTTTTTGCACACCCACCCATTTTCCCTTTATCAATTTTCCTTGGAAGCAACAGTATATTGCTGAAATTCAGTCAGTTTTCATGAAATATTTTGTTACTTTAACTGAAAAGGAGTAGTATTTGTAATTTTAAAAAATCTGAATTCTCTTTGAGAAGAATAATATCTTCAAGTGCACTGGTATTAATCTGGAAAGATTACATTATATCTAATAATGCCTTGACAATTTTAAAGAAGATTAGATCAAGAGCATTGGTTGGGCTGGTGAACTCCACCTGATTTTCTATAGCCATAGAAATAATCTTCATAAAATAATGCAGTGATTAATAATGACCAAAGATTAGCAGTTAGGTCCAGAGCTTCAGATGAAGTTGAGGAAATTGTGACATTTTATGTAATAAACAGATAGACATGAGTTAAGCAATGCTCCTTTCTTTTCTAGAATATCTCTAAGCTATTTGTAATGCTACATGCTTTTATTAAATCCAATTAAATTATTCTTCCTGAGAATAATTTAATAAATTATACCAATAATAACAAAGAGCTGTATGACCTCATCATCCGTGCAGAATTATCAGACACATAAGAATTCTTCAGATTTACACCAAAGGTGTAAACTGTAATGTCTTATCTATTACCATTGTTATTTACCTTTAAAGTTATTACACATTTAGTATATGAACATAATTCATAACCATGTTTTCTTAATCAGTTTTGAGGAGCCCAATCCTCTTATTTGGTTTATAATCATTGTTGCTTTTATCCTGAATACACTTCTAGTATAGCCCAGTGCAAATTTTAAAATGTGCATTTATTTCTTGGCTGCAATAGTTCCTGACAATTTGTCAAAACTGTCTTTTTTTAAGTGTTAATGACAGAATAAAAATACAAAGTTATTGTGGAAAGGACAGATCTGGGAAAGCAGGAACTCAGCAAAGTAAAAAAAAACTGTGATATAATCAGCCAACAGTTGCTGTTTCTTGATCAGTTACTCTATTGTCCACATTTCACTAACAAGGCTCTTTGATGAATTTGTCTCACAGTTCAGTCTGAATAATACTTGTTTGTTGAAAAGCATTTGTTTTACAAATTAGGTAGTTTAATACACATCACAGCTGGAGTGGGTAACCTGTATCCCCCAAATACTCCTCCCCTTTTTTTCCAGTCCCTAAATTCCCTTTAAGCTGTAGTATATGATTAATTTCTACTATGTATCTGTCTGTCTATCATTGTCTATCTGTCTATTTTTCATAATCCAAGAGTCTCAGTGGTTTACATTTGTTTTTCTATAAAAAACAAATAAAAATCCAGGGTACAAAGTTCTGAAAAATAATAACAAGAGCACCAACCAAACATAAGAACCCAAGCAAGAAAGAAATTAGACATGACATGGTAAAATTAGGTGAAAGCTCTTTAAAACAGTGCTGTCTTTAGAAGCTTCCAAAAATAAACAAGGAGATCTCTTGATCTCTTTCAGGAGGCTGTCCATACTGTAATTGATCCAGCTATTGAAAAGCAGTACTTTCTTGCTTCAGTATCTCAAACTTCTTTTAAAAAATATGGAATCCATAATATTTTCTCTCTGTTTGAGCTGATTGGTTGGGCCAGTACTGGATGGAATATATGGTCCTAGAAATATCTGGGAATCAAGCCATAAGGGCCTTTATAGCAGGGGTGGGATTCTACCAGTTCGCACCTATTCACTAGAACCTGTTGTTAACATTCTAAGCAGTTCAGAGAACCAGTTGTTAGAAGAAATTACTGGCCTAATTCTGTGAGGAAGGAAGGAAGGAAACATTCTGGAGTTGCTTACAGAAACTGTCTCTCCATTAACCCTTATTATATTCTTGGCAGGACTAGACTTCCTGTGTCAGGAATGCCTCTGGAATTTTTTTCCCTTCCTTTGCTGGTACTTTGCTTGTGTGGAGTGACCATTCAAAGTTACAATGGCACTGAAAAAAGTGACTTATGACCATTTTTCACATTTACGACTGTTGCAGCATCCCCACAGTCATGAGAGGCCAGACGAGGAGATGCATGCCTCAATGTGAGTGATGTTGAATTGGCCACACCCAGCCAATAACATGACCATCAAGCCATGTCCACCCAGTCACATGACCACCAAGTCATGCCCACCAGCTAAGCCATGCCCACAGAACCGGCTGTTAAGAATTTGAATCCCACCCCTGCTTTATAAAATCGGCAACTTAAATTGTACCTGGAAACCAACTGGCAGTGAATGCAAGCAAAATCAAGAAAACATTCATCCTATATCAAAAACAAAGTAAAACCAAATCCCAGCTTTATTGGCATGCCTGATGTGAACCCACTCAATCCATGTTATGTATTTTCCACTGAAGCCTCTCAAAAACTATCAGTGAGAACCCCACTTCATAAAGTTAGTTCACTATTTGATTACTGTTAGCTCTTTGATTACTGTTAGTAGTCCAGACATGAAGTGCAACCAGGAGTACTAGCTCTATCCTTATTTCAAGGCTATATTAACAGAATCTTGCAAAAGATTTTTCTCTTTTACACTTCAGAAAACTAGGGAGGGTTCTTTCTGAAATATTTTCTGTCATTCCCCCCTTTTGTGGGCGGAGAAATCTTTTACATACAGATGTGCCATCCCTATGTCTCAAGGTCATTCCCATATACCATTAAAATTAGAGAGTGATGAAACTGAGATTGCATACATTGTATCTGCCTTCTCCAACATGAGTCCTCTAAAATTGAGGAAATCCAACAGTTGCAGCTGAAACACTTCTGGAGATTTTGCATTACAGTGATTGAGTGATGTGATGGTTCAGTGGTAGACATGTTAGTGGGCACTCTTCCCACTAGGTCCATGTAACAGAAGATGACCAACAGATCCCTACCTATTCTTTCAAGCTAACCATCTATCAGAAACAGCTCCCAATAAGGGAGAGAAAATACCAATCTCAATTGGCATGGAAGGAAATTAAAGTAAAGATTACCCTACCCCAGTGAGCCACATAAATTTTTGAAAGCCACCAAGAAACAGAAAACTTTTTTTTCTGCTAAAAGCACAGGAACAGAATTCCAGGACATACCATAGAGCTACTTCTACTTTATCTTCCTCAAAAGCAGCATGAAGATGAGCCATAATTGCCTTAACTTCAACTGAGCTTTTAAACACTGAGAACAAGAAGTATCACTCAGCCACTGCACCATCTCAAAGTGGACTAATTATCATTCCCTAACTTCATGCAAAAGGGAAAGGTAGCTATTACTTCCATACTATTTTTTTACTTCCACATTATTCCAAATTACATTCCTGCAGATATAGAGGTGTCCACATGGATAGCAACATTTAAAAAACCACCCTTTCATCTCTGCTGTTAATTGACCTGCAGCTGAACTAGAAGTAAATCAACTTACTTTTCCATTCCTAGTAAGTCTTATGGGATAACAGGTATGGAGATGCTACCAAGCTAATGCAAACCTCAGCCCAATCCTGAAGAAATATCTATAGACTCAGTTGAAAACTATGTGATTAAAAAAAAACACATCATTGCATGTGGTCTGAATACTTATTCAGCTACTGGCCTATCATATTATTTAATAACAATTTAGTTTAGTTTAGTTTTCAGAAGATTGCAGACTAGATACAATTGTAGTTTAGGCAACAAAGAAATAATGCTAAGTCATTCAGTCCTCTTCAGCTGTCTTTAAAAATATTAGCTCACTCCAGCCTAAAGTAAAAAATTTAAGGACAGTACACGTCACCTTTCATTATTCTAAAAGCCAAGTATTTTACCATTTGTCAAGGCAGAAACAATTGCTCCTTATGAGATTGCACAACTCAGTCATGTCAGGCTGCATATTTCAAATAAGAGATTACAGAATAACATTGTTGGAAGGGACCATGGAGGTCTTCTAGTCAAACTCCCTGCTCAAGCAGCACAGACTATGCTATTTTCAACAAATGGATGTCCGATTTTTTAAGAACTTCCAATGTTGGAGCACCCACAGCTGTTCCGCTAGTTTAAGCTGTACAAATCTAGGTAACCATTAGATGTCAGTGAAGAGATATAAAAAACCCCAACACTTCAATATTATCTATCCAGATTTTTGCAGCCCAGATCTGGTAACTTGAATTCATGGGACTTCCTCTGATTTTTTTTTTTTTTAATGTAACTGAAATTGCGAGCATGCTTTGAGAGGAGGAAAGTAACTAATTCAGGCATGGATTTGCAAGCAGGCAATTTGCAAATTAATTACCCTCAAACAATGTTCTGAGAACAGGTTGTCCACACACTGAGGCAGCATATTTTTTGTTGTCTGGCAGCTCCCTGGTAATGGGCAGTTGAAATGCCTTTTTAAGAGTAGACAATGTGCCTGTTCATGTGTGCAACAATTTAGTGGGGAAGCTATAACACCCACCCCGGGTGGTGCAAGCTTGTCCTGGTTGTGTCCAGCTGTTGTAGCTCCATCCCAAGAATACAAAAAGCCATGTATATGCAACAAAGCACGCTTGCCTTATTGCCCCTTCTGGCCTGGAAATGCCACTAGCATATGGGCCTTAAGGGACTCTATTCATTTACCAAACATTACATTTTCCCTAAATAAACGACAATGTTATTGGACCTTCGATCAAGCAAGTGGCTCCAATTAAATTCCCTAGATGGTCACAAACGGGATGCTAATTGGCTTGGCTCATCGATTTTCTGCACACCTTCTCAAGAAGCAGATTGGGGTATTTTTCAGGCGTCTGATTGTTAATTGAAGTAATGAATAGAGAGCTGGATGGGCAGCTCACTTGGGTTTGGTAAATTTAACTCAAGCTATTCATGAGAGACTTCTAGCAACCAAGTGCTTTTCATAGGAGATGGGTAGCAATAGATTAGCTGGAGCCAATCATAGTCTAGCCTGAGCTCTTTATAACTTTACTCAGTAAGGCTTCTGGCTGCTGAACATTATACAAGGACAGCTTTGTAAAGATATCCTGAACAACAGCCTTTGTTTTGGTGGACTCAAAATATCTTTTTCAGCTCCTAGAGCTTGTATGGTTTATAGAACTGCTATTCCTGATACTCCCAAAACATTGTCTTATCATTTTTCATAAGACCACTGAATTGACTTATCACAGGCTTATTTTCACAAGAAATCATCTTGTTTTGGGGAAGCTCACTGGTTACTGAATGTGAATGTAGCTACCATGAAACAAGGGACACTTATTCGCAAAAATGGTGCCAAAAACTAGTCATGAATTATATTTATTTAAAGAAGCCCAATCTCCGTAGTCACCTTTGTCTTTATTTTCTAGAAGGTAACTATACAACTATTCACATTTTTAGCTTGTTAGCTTGTAAGAATGCATATCATGCCCTTTGAGCTCAAAAATATTGAGAATGAGGCTTGTGCTTCACTTGATATTATATCTTAAATGAGTGACAGCCAGCCAGATAATATCCAGGCATGTTGCTATGAGGACACTGATGGGCATACTGTAGATATCACACTACTTAGTTGTGACTTCTATCAGTCTGATCTGATCAAGAGCTACTCTTGATCAAAGCTAGGAAATGCTTAATAAACAATACAGCAAATCCATCCTTCTAAAATAAAGCTCCCCCCACAATCAATAGATTTGCTTGTTGGACAACAAATTGCAGAAGCTGCAGCTGAATGTGTAATTCCGTCCAGGGATTAATTGAAATCTTAATTGGAAACACCATTAAAATGTATTAAAAATGTGTTTAACAGACAAAGTCCAGCTAAATATTAGAAGGTTTTATTTGAGTAACACCTAAAATATAAGATTATTTTTTTACTTTGATTCAATTTTTTTTTTGCAAACTTTGGCAGAAATAGAGCAACATTAAGGAAACTGAGCTCTCACAGTAAATAATACACACACACACACACACACACACACAAAATTATTCTTTCATGTTTATTAAGTAACATGAGAGTTTATGTAATCAAACACAGCCCTCTATTGGTCAGAATGATTAATTCAACCTTCCCAATGCATAAAACATAAAGCAGTTCTATGATGGTATATTAGATCAGGGGTCGCCAATCTATTGGACCTCAGGAACCACCAAACTCATAATTTTAGATCCCATGGACCACTAATATGAATTTTGACTGATGGTGGCTTGCTGAAGTTTTCCCAGGGTCTCTGCAGAAAGCAGCAGAGACCCTGGGAAAATCCCCCAAAAAGTCTGTAGGAAAATTCCCCACCCCGATTTCCTTCCGATTGACCAGCTCTGTTCTTGGGAGAGAGAAAGAGAGAGAAGAGACTTTTGGCTTCATGCAAGGAAAGCAGCAAAAGTCTTTCTTTCTCTCCCCCAAACTCCATCAGAAATGAGTCTTTGTGAGACCTGTTGCACTGGCGCAGCCTCTTGGAGCAGGATGCCTTGCAGAGTCCCACAGATTCATTTCTGGCGGAGTTTGGGGAAGAGAAAGGAAAACTTTTGCTGCTTTCCTTGCATGCAGCCAAAAGCAGAAATAGAAAGAAGCTGAAAGAAGCAGCCCAGTGGCCAGGTCAGACGTGTGGAGTGAGTGGGGCAAGTTCCCCACTCCACCCTTTCCCCCCTCCCCTCACAACCTCATGTTGTTCGCAATGGCAAGCGACACAAGCCTTGTATTCCCGCTGGCCATGGGGGCGGAGCAGCCTTGTGTTCCTGTGCATCCTGGATTAATTGCTTTGTGGGTGAGCTTTGTGGGTGACATTTCTCTGCAGACCACCAAATTTTTCTCACAAACCACCAGTGGTCCCTGGCCCACTGGTTGGCGACCACTGTATTAGATTATTTAAGATATTCTTTATAAAATAAAAAGCCTATAAAGTATCCTTAATATTATCGGTATACTAAATTAGAAGTCCAAGTGTTTAGAGAGGAATTGAATATAGAATTAAAAGATTTATATATATATATATATATATATATATATATATATATATATATATATATATATATATATTTTGAAAAGAATTTTATTAATTTTCTACAAACAAACAAGACAAACAAAACATTAAAACATCAACTCTCATATGTACATCCAGTGTGTCGGTTGGTTCATCAGTTTTGTGCATTCATTTTGTAGTCTCAATTACAATTATGTCACATAACAACTCATATTGTCAATCCAAACTTGTATATCCTAATATCACTAAAAAAAAGGAAATTTTTGACTATACTTTTAATCATTCATGCTTTATGAGATAACAATACTTTAAACAGTTTATTCTGTAACAAATCATATAATCATACCAAATCAATCCTAAAATCCTTTATAAATATAGTGTCATTATTCTATTATCGTATTTTATCATCTATCCATTGATAAAAAAGATCCCAAATTTCATAAAATTGTTTATCCTCTTGCTCTCTAATTTCAAGTGTCAATCTACTCATCTCAGCACATTCCAATATTTTCTTAATAATTTCTTCCTGTAATGATATTTTCTCATTCTTCCAATTTTTAGCAAATACAATCCTAGCCGCTGTTAATACATTTACAATCAGGTATTTCAAATGTTTACTATATGTATCAGGTAAAATTCCCAATAAGAAGATCTCTGATTTCAAGTCTATGTATTTCTTTGTCATTTTTTCCAACCACATGCGAATTTTAGTCCAATATTTTTTGGCGTCCTCACAAGTCCACCACATATGGTAATATGAGCCAGGTATCTGATGACATTTCCAGCATTTTTCAGATTTGTTCTTAAACATTCTTGCTATTCTGGTCGGGGAAAGTGCCACCTGTAAAACATCTTATACAAGTTTTCTTTATATGCTGTTGACGTTGTCATTTTATAATTTTGAGACCACAATTTTTGCCATTTCTCTAAATCAATCCCATATCCAAAATTCTTCCCCCAAACAATCATAGTTTCTTTAACTTGTTCTTCCTCTAATTTAATTCCCAGTAAATAACCATATAATTTTTTAATCACCTTGACAACGTGAACTGGAGATTTATGTTATTACTATTGGAACAGATGGGTTTTGCCAGAAAATTTATTCAAGCAATAGAAGCCATATACAATAAACAGACAGCAAAGGTAGTGATGGAGGGAGAATTTACAGATTTTATTAATATAAGAAAAGGCACAAGACAAGGGTGTCCCCTATCTCCTTTGCTATTTGTGTTGACTTTGGAAGTGTTGAATAGAAATATTAGGGATGATAAAAGTATAAAAGGAATGAAAATTAAAAAGGAAGAATTCAAACTACAAGCTTTTGCTGATGACTTAGCTTTTATTCTGGAAGACCCGCTAGAAACAGCTCCAAAGTTATTGGAAAAGATAGAGACATATGGTGAGATGGCTGGTTTGAAAATAAATAAAGATAAAACAAAGATTTTGACAAAGAACATGTTACTGAGACAAAGAGAAGAACTGGCAGACCTTTTGAAAATCCAAGTTACAAATAAGGTTAAGTATCTGGGGATATATTTGACAGCAAGATGTAGCACATTAAAAGAAAATAATTATATTAAATTCAAACAACAGATAGCTACAGACTTGAAGAAATGGGAAAACTTGCAATTGTCATTAATAGGGAGAATTTCAACAATTAAGATGAATATTTTACCCAGAATTCTATTTCTGTTTCAAACAATACCAATTAGGCTTGGAAAAGACGATTTTGAAGATTTAAATAAAATCATGTTGAAGTTTATATGGCAAGGTAAAAAAGCGAGAATAAAGCTAAAGCTTTTACAACACGCTAGAATTAGAGGAGGTTTTGGCCTGCCTAATTGGGAATTGTATTATCAAGCTGCAAGTTTGATGTGGGTCAAAGAATGGATAACATTAAGAAAGCATAGATTGTTGACATTAGAAGGGCATGATTTGCTGTTGGGCTGGCATGCTTTTTTATGGTATAAGGGAACTAAAACACAGGGTTATTTTAGAAGAAATTATATACGGGAGTCTTTGTGGTTAAATTGGGAGAAGATAAAAAAACAATGTTATTTGAAAATTCCAGTTTGGTTATCGACTATTGAAGCATTTTCCTATCCTATAATCTATAAGAAGGAACAAACAGTTAGATATGGGGAACTGTTGGATGAAAAGGGTGAACTTAAATCGATCCAAAACTTAGAGGAACAAAGTATAAGGATGAATTGGTTTTCATATGCGCAAATACATTCAAGGTATGATGAAGATGTTAAAACGGAGGGATTCTATGATAAACAGACTGATTTAGATAAGATCTTGATGGGTACTGATGAAAAGATTTATATTTTTTTAAAAAGCTATTTTTGTAACTATATGCCATATTTGTGTAGATTTGAAATAATATTTATCACTATTTATCTACTGGCTACTTTGTAACCTTATGTGACTTGTTAACAAGATCAGGTCTTGATGGATTTAGCCAATTGTTGGTGATGTGGCAATCAAAATGCAATCTGATGTTATATCGTGTAATAGAGTATTCTGCAGACTTCCTTTTGGATATTTTTCTTTTTAATTTTGTTCTCAGATTACTGCTTTTGTAGATGGTAATATTTTCATTATATATTATATGCTATTCAAACTTAAAGCAGGACAACAGAAACAACTATCTGTCAACTCATAAAACATTTTGTATGCACATTTTATAGTTGGCAACAGAAAGAAGGGGGGAATTTCAAAGAACAGACAGCAGTGTGGAATTGAAAATACATTCCATTCATATTTTTTTCAAAGACTGATTAGATGACTGAAGCTTCTGCCATGAAAAAATCTAATTGGAGAGCATGATTGATGACTCTTGGCTATGGACATTTTTCGTTGAATGATACACCTGGGACGGAGGGAAGTAGGATCAAGGGTGACAGTGAATTACGTATCTCAGAGTTGGCTACACCCAGGTAAGTGCCGGATGTAGAATGTTAACTTCAAATAAATCTTTTTTAGTTTTGGGAGTGTGGCTTGAGGCTCATGATTTAATTAGAGTAACTGCTGGAATCCTGACACTATAATGTGTGACAGTGGTGGAATTCAATTTTTTTTACTACCCATTCTGTGGGCATGGCTTGGTGGGTGTGGCAGGGGAAGGATATTGTAAAATCTCCAGTCAGAGGTGGGATTTGCCAATTCTCCAAACTACTCAAAATTTCTGCTACCAGTTCTCCAGAATACCACCCCTGGTTCTGCTGAATACCACCACTAATTTGTGATTGCAGGATACTGCAGCCATTTGTAACTGCAAGCAGTTGCCAAGGGCCAAAATCATGATCACATGACCCTGGTGACATTGTGGTGGCTAAAACTCCAAGGACCAGTCCTCACCATTGTAACTTTGAACAGTTGCTAAATGTGGGTAAGTAATTCTAACCCAAAGACTATCTGTACAATGCCTTGAAATAAGCAGTTGCTATGTTTGCATAAGCTAGAGTCCAATTTTTCTCAGCACCCAGTTGCAATCCTATTAGTGATGTATGTGTGTGAATTACATCTGTAAAAAGGGTAAATGGTCCTCTGTGATTGATTTTGCCAACAAGGCTCAAAGTTAACCCAGTTTTCTGGATTGAACCACAAACAAAATAAATATAAAGGTTACATTTTTATAACATGGTAGGCTAACTTTGCTAGCTGATCATGCAGTATTTAATTATTTGCTGCAATTAGTTTTCCTTCTCAAGCTATGACTATTTATTCAATTGTCAAGATAATTCTACACGCAGTTGTTGAGATGGATTGTAGAATACAATATTATTATAGATTTGTTAGATTTTAATAGGCCACTAAAATGTTTTCATTTTATAGTTAAAATCACAGATTATATTATTATTTATTTACAACATTCAAAATATACACACCAGTACAAAATCTGAATACTGTAATAGAGTACATGTAGTTCTTATTTACAACAGTTCAATGGCATTGAAAAAAGTGACTTATGACCTTTTTTTATATGCTTACAACCATTGCAGCATCCTGATGGTCACGTGATCAATACTCAGACGCTTGGCAACTGACAGTTGCAGTGTCTCAGGGTCATGTGATCACCAAGCAAAGTCAATGGGGAGTCCAGATTCACTTAACCGTGTCACTGTGTTTCTAACTCAACAACTGCAATGATTAACAACTGTGGCAAGAAAGGTCATAAACGGGACAAAATTCACTTAACAACTATCTCGCTTAGCAACAGAAATTTTGGACTCAATTGAATTGAACTGAACTGAACTTTATTTGGCCAAGTGTGATTCAACACACAAGGAATTTGTCTCCAGTACAGAATGGGCGTTGGTTCTTACCTGAAACGCCATTTCTATGAGAGCTGTGAAAATCGTCCAGATAGTGGGTGGAGCTTCAGTCTCTGCTGTTGTAGGCTGAGCTTAATTTCTGAGGAATGCTCCTCTTTCCATCATGTGGCTTGCTACAGCGTTCCCCAGTTTATGCGAAGACGAGAGGAAAAAACAGGCATTCGTGCCCACCTCTTACTAGACTTAAGGTGCATTGGCCGAAACAAGACCCCACCAGATGGTGAAAGACAGAAAAGGGAGGGGCTGGACAATCCTCACAGCTCTCATAGAAATGGCGTGTCAGGTAAGAACCAACGGCCATTCTCCTGAGAGCTGCTCGGATTGTCCAGATAGTGGGACATACCAAAGCTGGGGCCTGTCCTAACGGGGGGACACTGTCTGGTCTATAGACTCCTCGGGTTCCCTGATTATCCTCTGAAGGACCCTTCTACCAAAGGAAGCCTCCACTGCGGCATACCTGTCGATTGTGTAATGTCTAATGAAGGGCGACGGGGAGGCCCACATTGCTGCCCGGCAAATGTCGAGTATTGGGGCCTGAGTAGCCCAGGCGGCTGAAGTTGCTGCACTCCTCGTGGAGTGAGCCGTGATACCCCTGGGTATTTGGAGGGCCTGGGCTTGGTAGGTCTTGGAAATGGCCGCCCTTATCCAACGGCCTATGGTGGTTGAGGGTAACTTGAGCCCTTGTGACTTTGGTTGAAAGGATATAAACAGGGCCTCGGATCTGCGGAAGGTCTGAGTACGTTTAATATAGATCCGCAAGGCCCGTCTAACGTCTAAAGTGTGCCATAATCTCTCCCTTTCATGAGTTGGCCTGGAACAAAAATTGGGGAGGATAAGTTCCTGAGCCCTGTGGAAAACCGAGTTAATCTTGGGTAGAAAGGAAGGGTCAAGTCGGAGGACTACCCGGTCGGGATGGAAGACACACAGATCCTTCCTGACCGACAGAGCAGCAATCTCTGCAGAAATTCTGCAGGCTGATGTGATAGCCACCAAGAACACTGCCTTGTAGGATAGGAGCTGGAGAGAGACCTCTTCTCTTAGGGGTTCGAAGGGTGGCTTAGTGAGAGAAGTCAGGACTCTGTTGAGGTCCCAGGTTGGATACCGGTGAATGGACGGTGGCCGTAAGTTTGTGGCCCCTTTCAGAAATGCTCGGATGCGGAGATGATGAGAGAGTGAGCTGACCCCCTCGCAGGCAATGACGGTGGATAAAGCTGCCACCTGACGCCTTAGTGTGTTGGGGGACAGTCCCTTGCTGAGACCCTCTTGAAGAAAGTCGAGAATTTGGGCAATAGATGGGTCAGTTGGGTCAATGAGGAGATTGACACACCATTTGCGGAAAATGACCCAAGTGGCATCATAAATCCTTCTGGTGGAGGGATGCCTGGCTGCTAAAATGGTATCAATGACTTCGGTGGATAAATTTTCTCTCTTCAGACGTTCCTGCTCAACCTCCAGACGGCTAGTTGGAGCCATTGGGGGTCCGGGTGAAGGAGGGGACCCTGCGACAGGGATATCCTGTCTGCTGGGATCCTCCAGGGAGGGGCTACAGATAGGCTGTGGAGATCTGCGAACCAAGGGCGACGGGGCCAATAAGGAGCTATAAGAAGCAATTCCGCCTTCTCGAGGAGTAGCTTTTGAAGAACTCTGGACACCAGTACCAGAGGGGAGAAGACGTAAAGGAGGCCCGAGGGCCACAGGCATCGGAGGGTGTTGTGGTTCTCTGCCCCTTGGGATGAGAATCTCAAAACGAACCTTGGAAGTTGGGTATTGCTACTACTGGCAGACCGAATATTGCTGTCGCCTCCCTGAACAGGACTCGGGTGTTGTCGATACCCGAAATGTGGTCGGCCCTGAGTGAAAGGAGGTGAGACTCTGCCCACCGACAGAGGCGCTCGGTCCCCCTCATTAGGCTTAATGACTGAGTGCCCCCCTGCCTGTTGACATGAGCTTTGGCTGTTATGTTGTCGGTGAGAATGAGAACGTGGCAGCCCTGTACCTGAGGGAGGAAACTGTGGAGGGCCAGGTGGATGGCGCAAAGCTCTAACCAGTTTATATTGCGCAGCCTTTCTGACGCTGACCATCTGCCCTGAGCTGTAAGGGACTGTAGGTAGGCGCCCCATCCGGACAGACTGGCATTTGTGGTAACGGAGAGTCTTGGGGACTCCTTGAGGAGGCAGCCCTTGTTGATCGATGCCCTACTCCACCAAAGGAGGGAGGTGAAAACCCTCGGCAAGACCTTGACCTTGCGCCTTGAGTTGCTGGATACGGCCCTTTGGTACGGGAGCAGGAACCACTGGAGAGATCTGGAGTGGAAACGGGCCCAGGGAATAATGGAGATACAAGAGATCATTTTACCTAGCAACTTGGATAGTTCGAGGAGGGAAACCCTCTTAAGTCGTCTGACGAGTTTGACTGAGTGTTGGATGCTGAGTATTCTCTCCGGAGAGATGAACACCCTCCCTTTGACCGTGTCTATTATAGTCCCCAGGTGGGATAACCTAGTGGAAGGGGCCAATTGGCTTTTCTTCCAATTGATGAGGAACCCGTGTTCCTGGAGGGCGGTATGGGTAATTTGGGTATCCCTGACGGCTTGTTCCTTGGAGGAGGATAGAATGAGAATATCATCCAGGTAACAGTGGAGTCTCACCGGGATGGTTCTGAGGTGGGCAGTCAGAGCGGCCAGGACCTTGGTAAAGGTCCTGGGGGCAGAGGCCAACCCAAATGGGAGGGCCACGTATTGGAAGTGGTGGTTATTATAGCTGAAACACAGAAATTTGGAGTGGGAGGGTCAGATTGGGGTGTATAAGTATGCCTCAGAGAGGTCAATGGATGACAACCAGTCTCCCTGTCTAACTCCTAAGAGGGTGGATTGCAGCGTGTTCATTTTGAATTTGCGGTATTCAAGATGGCAGTTCAGCCACTTTAAGTCCAAAATCGCCCTCCATCCCCCCAAGTGTTTGGGAACCACAAATAAGTGTGAGTAGAATCCCTGTCCCCTTTGGAACGGAGGAATGGGTTGGATGGCCTGTATGTCAAGTAGGTGCTGGATTGCTGAATCCATGAGGTTGCGTTTGGTGTGTTTCTTGGAGAGGGGACATGTCATGTAGAAATCAGGGGGGATGGAGAGGAACTCGAGGGCAAGGCCAAACCTGATGGTGTCCCTGACCCAGGCGTCCGAAGTGGAAGAGCCCCACTGGCTGGCAAAGGTTTTAAGTCACCCGCTGATGGGAATTGAGTCAGATGCTTATCTGGAGCACCGGAAGGGCCTGCTGCCAGAGCCGCGAAAGGGCCTCTTGAAGTTACCGCCTCTCCTGTGCCTGTCAAACGGGTCGGACCTGTCCTGGGGCTGTCCTGAGCCAAAGGGGGGGGCTTTGGTACCTGGGAGGGAAGGGGGTTTGGGGATAGGGACGAAAGGGATGAAAGGGGGCCCTCCAAAAGGGCTGCAGGGATCTTGGTTCTGACTTACGGGTGAGGGATGGGAGGAATTTCTTTTTGTTCCTTCCTTTGACTAGGAGAGGATCCAGGGAAGGTCCGAACAGTTTATTTTCCGCAAGGGGGGCAGAGGCTATTTTCACCTTATTCTTGAGATCTGCCTGCCAGTGCCTTAGCCAGAGCAGGCGGCGGGCCGAGACGTGGGAGGAAATGGCACGGGAGGAGAATTTTACCGAGTGAAAGGTGGCGTCTGCTGCGAACTCCGCCGCGGCTGTAATCTTGGCTATATCCTGATGGGCACGGATATTGGAAGTCGGGACATGTTGCTTAAGCTGGCAAAGCCAGCGAATGGATGACCTGATGAAGAAGGAAGCGGCCGCCGCCCTAATCGCTCATGCGTCCGACTGGTGAGCTCGCCGTAAGGCCAGCTCTGACCATTTCTCCTCCGGCCTCAGAGCCTCTAAGGGGTTGCTGAGGGCGGAGGAAGAGGCCAGGCTCATGACGGGCTCATCCACTTCCGGGATGCTCAGGAGGTTGGAGAGCTCTGGGTCAAGGTTGAAGAACCTTTTGTCATGGGCCGAAGGGGCTGGGGGGGGGAAGCTGAGGAGGCCAGTTGCTTGTACACCAGATCCAGGAAAATGGGGGGGTTGGGATGACCTCGGCCTTCACTACAGGCTGTTTAAACAGGGAGTCCTCTAGTCCTTCCGGAGCCAGAGGAGTGGGATAGAGGGGCTCTGAGTAGTTAGACCTGAGATGTTCCTGGCTTTGAAGAGGAGGGATTTGAATAGCTGGGGCTTGAAGAGCCCTACAAAGGTGGGTTGGTCGGGGGTGAGCCCTTCGTCCTCCGACATCTTTGCCTCTGATGGTTCTGAGTCAGGAAGGGGTTCGTTGTATTGTAAGGACCCCAGATCAAATTGTTCCTCCTCCTCCTCCCTGCACAAATCTAGGTCCCCTTCCGCCTCCTCCCCGTCCTCCCTGACTGAGGGGGAAGCCTGCCCCTGAAGAGGTACCTGACCATGAGATGGTTCCGGAATGAGTGGGAATGATCTTACAGATTCGGTGGCCTGCGGAGGCAATCCCGGCCTAGCCATCTATTGGAGTCCTTCCGCAATTCCTTGGCGGATCGCCATCTCCATCCAGGCTCTGAGCTGCTCCGGAACTGCCTGAATGAGAGGTTCCTCCTGGCGCAGGCCGGTGGCTCTGGGTGTGAACGTAGCCTCTGGAGTTCGCCTGGCTGGTGTTCCAGGGGTCTGGTGCCCTTGGGAGGGCGAGCTGTGCCTGGATAGGGAGGAAAAAGCTACAGGGGGGGGAAGCGCAGAGGTAGAAGGAGTGGCTGGTGCTGGAGGCACTGAGCCTGCCTGTCTGGTGCGTTTGTCTATTCTTTTTCTAGCGCCTTGTGTCATCTTAGGGCGTCCCTTTGGGAGGCTTTAGAGGACTCCTTAGCCTGGCTGCGCAGGTGGTGAGTTTTTGCTTTGGCCTTTAAAGAAGAGCCTCTTGATGGATTGCCTTCTGCCATTTTAGATAATTGAGGAGGATAAAGGATCAGATATGAGGCGGTTGGCGCACCTAGGGGTCGACCTGCAACAAAGGCCGGGAGCCCGGGGAAAGTCTTTTACGCCCCCCCGTTTATTAGTCGTTTATGATTAATCTGTTTGTCTTATTTGTTCTTATTTCTTAGTGTTTTTATTTTTATTAATTTGTTTTTATTTATTTATTTTTGTAAACTTATTCAATTAGGCCGTCTTTCTCTGCCTCTTAATTTTCTACAGACTTTGAATTGTTGAAGATCCCCTTTTTTTTTTTTTTTAGAATGACTGATCAGGATGACCAGGGTACGACAGAGGCCTTAAGGGCGAAGCCAGGCCTGTACCAGGCTGCCGACCCAGGTGGAACCGGGCGGAAGTGGTGAGTAAGGAACCATGGCCGCTACGGCTGGCTACGGGGGAAGCCAACAAAGGGAGGTGGTAAATCAAGCCTCCAACAGAACAATTCAATTAGAAAGTAAGACGCTCCTGAGCAGGCCTATCGGTCCTGCTGCTTTAATCATGCACGCTGCAACGATTGGAGAGATAAGGAGTGAAACAAAATGGCGCCCGGCCACAAGGTGGCGCTAAAATAGAGGCTGCTTGAACGTGGACTTACAGGGGGCCCTGCTGCAGCGACCAGATGACTCCCCAGGGGCAATCCAAGGTCCCCAGGGGAAGGACAAACAGAAAGGAACCAAATGAAGTAAAAAACGGCAGAAAACGGAGTTCGAAGGGGTGGGTGGGAACGGAGCAGAACGGAGCGTTTTAAAGCTATCGAAAATGAAAAAAACAGCAGTAAGGCAATGGGAAGGGGGGGCAGCTTGTAAGGTTTGCTAGCCTTCCCCCTGACACCCCCTGGGGCCAGGAGAGCCTCCCAGGGGCCTCTAGAAATTAAGAAAACCAACTGCGCAGGGCTAAGAACAGAAAACTATTAAATAAATCAAATTACAACCTGGAGAAGAAGAAATACGAATCAAATAGGGCTTTCCTGAAACGGCCAAGAGCACAATCCAAAACTGCCTACTCTGCATGAGGGCTGAGCATAAACGGGGAACGCTGTGGCGAGCCACGTGATGGAAGAAGGAGCGTTCCTCAGAAATTAAGCTCAGCCTACAACAGCATAGACTGAAGCTCTGCCCACTATCTGGACGATCCGAGCAGCTCTCAGGAGAAGCACTCAATGTACATGCAAAGCAACAGAATCATCATCATCCCAATAAAAGAAGGGGAGTTAAGAAGATACTTTGTAATCACAAATTGAGGACTACCTGCAATATAAATTGTATATTAAGCAATAAATATTACAATTTTAGACCAAGGATGGTGAGAGCGATTGAATAAAATTTCATGACCCATCTGGTAATGGCCAACGATTGATCAGCTAAGAGGAAGAAAACATTTTCCTTTTCTGAACTTCCATGAGTTTTGAATAAATAAGACAGTATTAGATTCTTGTGCTAGATAGTATAAAGGGATTGTGAAGAAGTATATGTACATTGTCACCTGCAGAGGAAAAGGCACTCTGACAAAGAAATACTATTATACATTCTTTCCAGCAGTGATGTTAGCAAAACATCAAATATAAACAGAGTCCAGACTGTTCAATAAGCCAGCCATAAAATATTATCGAAGTAAATAGAAATTGAAAAAGATCTTCCAAACACATTTGATCTAAAACAGGGGTGTCAAACTCCATTTCATTGAGGAACTTATCAGGGTTGTCTTTGACCTCAGGGGGTCAGGGGGTGCATGGCAAGGGTGGGGGTGGCCAGCTCAATGTCATTCGTGTTGGGGACACCTGTGGTAGCCCGAGTGTTCTGCCAGTGAAAACGGGCTCCTGAGCTCTGTTTTTGGCTGCGATGGCCTCCTGTAACCCTCTGCCAGAGAAAATGGAGCTCAGGAGAGCCGCCCTCAGCCCTCCTGAGCTCTGTTTTTGCTGGCTGAGACACTGCGGGCCAGGGCTGTTTGCTGTTTCCAGGGCAGCTCCGCAGGCCACATCTAAGCACCCCACAGTCTGGAATTGGCCCCTGGGCCTTGAGTTTGACACCCCTGATCTAAAACATTAAGCCTTCCATTTGCCACCATTCCTCAAAAATTTAGACAGTGACTTCATAGTTTAGTTCAATATATTAAGCATCTTTTTTCAAACTATGACTGTTTGTTTGGTGCAGTACCACAAATACTGAAAATGTTACAAAACATAATGGTAATAATCACATTCTGAATTAAAAATTATTAAAAATGTTCCTAAAGCTGCCCAATATATGTTTTTAAGGACCTTGTGGTAAGTTTTTTATATGTTCCCAATTTCTTGAAGTTTGAAAGTTTGAAATCCAGTTTAATTTTGATAAAGAGCCATATTTGGTTTCCTTGCCTAGTTTAATTTGGTCAAAATTTCTTGACCTCAAAGATCATTTCATCATTATTTCACCAATTTAATGAATGACATGTATTATTGCAGTTGACCTACTCAATATCTGAATTTAATTAGCTTCCAGAGAGCCTGGCCTAAGCAAGAGCCAACGGCTGAGCAGATGACCATTTGTTAAGAAGTGTAATGGGCACATACCTTCATGGGGAGGAATTCAATCACAAATTCAGAATCTGTCATTTCCATTTCCTTGGGCTGGGTATGACACATGAACAAGTGGCACCATATGGATCTTAAACCCACATCAAACCATAATTTTGATTCTGATCTTATGAAATACAATATTTACTTATTAAGACAGCTTTGCCAAACTTGATATTTCCAGGTATGTAGGATTATTATCCTTGGTCAACATGGCAAATAAATCTCAAGTGGACCAATTCTGAGGAGCTGGTAATGCAGAGGGAATTGCCTTACCATTGAATGTGACATTCTATGGAAACAAAAATTGGAATTTAAAGAAGCAGGAGAGAAAGAATATTGATGCTTTTGAAATTTGGTGTTGAAGACGCCTGACAATATTGTAGACAGCTAAGAAAGTAAACTACTGGATCATTGAACAAATCAACCCAGAGTTTTCATTCAATGCACAAATGAGCAGGTTCAAATTATCCTACTTTGGACACATTACATGAAGAGTTAATTCTTTAGAGAAGGTGGAAGCTGGGAAAGTAGGAGGAAAGAGGATGACCAGCAGCGAGGTGAATGGACCCAGTTACAGTGGCCATGAGTGCACCATTGGAAGACACAATAACACAGCTGGAAGAGGCCTTGGAGGTCATCAAAGCCAGCCCCTGCTCAAGCAGGAAACCTATACCATTTCAGACAAATAGCTGCCCTGTTTTTTCTTGAAAGCCTCCTGTGTTCAAACAGTACATTAGGGAGAGATTGTCATGAAGAAAATCTATCTGTGCAGTCAAAAAAGGACTTGATGATGCATGCTTAATCAAAAAGCTTGGGACAGCAGAAGAGGACACAACAGATTGATACATACAAGATACAGAACACCAGAATTGGAAGGGATCTTGTAGGTCAACTAGCCCAACTCTCCCCCCCAAAAAAGCAGGAGACTCTACACCATTTCTTATCACTTATCACATTTTTATGTACACTGAGAGGTTATGCACTGAAGACAAATTTGTCGTGTCCGGAAATAAGTGCAGAGTCGGTGACTTCAATTAAAAGCTCTTTATTTGTAACAAGTGAACCGAACCGGCGAAAGGCAAAAAGCCCGCGGCTTTTATACCTTTCGCAAGGCTGCCGCGGCCAACGGCAGCGATTCAAGTCTCCCGCTCTCGGTTTGCACCAATCGCGGGAGACCTAAATCGGCCAATCAGAAATCCCCGTGCCTTGGCCAATCAAGGCTCGGGGATTTCGAGCATACCATTTTCAGTACATAACACCCCTCCCCCCTTGGTACGGTCCGTCAGGTGGTGTAGTCACGTAGGTAGGCGGGGCTCCGTCGAGTCCTAGTTGACCTGCGCAACTCACTTCCCTGTTGTATCTCGGCCGGAGCGGTCGTTCCTTTGGCTGCTCCTGCCTCTTCGCGAACCGGCTGGATGATCGGGCCGGTTCTTTCGCCGTGGCTCCCGCCTGGGCCTACCGGGTCGGTTGAGCTGCGGATTTCGCCGCTCCCGCTTGGCTTCTCCGAGTCGGTAGAGCTGGCCAGACGGTTCTTCTCCGGAGGGGACTCGCGATGGCTGTTTTCTGGTGAGTATTTTTGGTTTATTTTATTTTGCGATTGTCTTTCCGGGTATTCCCTCCCCCCTTGGTTCGCTTCTTGGGGGTTGAGGTCAGTTGCCGTTCTGGACCTTAACTGGTCAATATGCCGTTTCCAGGCTCGCCCGTCCGTGGTTTGGAGCCGGTACGACTTTGGACCAGTGACTTGTGTTATGACGGCTGGGATCCATAGGGGGTCCCCCGTCATGTTTTTTGCGTAAACCAGGTCGCCTGGGTTAAATGTCCGGAACCTGGAGCTGGAGTCTGGGGGCTGCTCCGGGTTGTAGGTCGGGTGCAGTCTGTCAAGTGGAGACCTCAGCTTCCTGCCCATTAATAGCTCTGCCGGACTCTTGTTGGTTGTAGTGTTGGGAGTGATGTGTTGTATGAAGAGTAGGCGGTTGATTTTGTCGTTGATCTCTGCGTGGTCCATTTTCCTGAGTGTTTTTTTTGTAAATTGGACCATCCGTTCCGCCCTACCGTTCGCCGCCGGATGCGCCGGTGCTGTCAACGCGTGGCGGATGCCCTTCTCTGCCAGGAACCGTTCGAATTCGATGGAGGTGAATTGGGGCCCGTTGTCTGAGACGATGACGTCTGGGAGGCCGTGTGTGGAGAACAGTTTGCTCAGTTCTTTTATGACAGCCTCTGTGGTGGTGGATTTCATGTCAGCCACCTCTAGCCAATTTGAGTATGCGTCAACTGTGATTAAGAACGTATGTCCATTTGTGGGGCCCGCAAAGTCGAGATGGATTCTGGACCAGGGCCCTCGTGGTGTTTCCCAATCCCGGATGGGTGCTGTGGGTGGGCTGGATCTGGTCTCCTGGCATCGGTGGCATTTGGCGACCCATGCCTCAATTTGCTTGTCCATCCCTGGCCACCAAGCGTAGCTTCTGGCCAGGGCTTTAGTCCTGACGATGCCAGGATGACCCTCATGTAGCATCCTCAAAACTTTTTCTTGCAATCTATCTGGAATTACCACCCGGTCACCCCATAGAATGCATCCCTTCAATAGTGACAGTTCGGTCTGGCGCTGGCGGAATGTTTTAAAAGTCTCGTCACAGTCTTTTTCTGGCCAGCCCTTTTCTAACCAGTGTAAGATTCGCGCCAGACGCCTGTCCTTAATGGTTTCCCTGGCAATGTCGGATGCAGTAATAGGTAAACTTTCTATGCTCAGGGTATTTGTGGTAGGTGCTGGGTCAGGTTCAGAGTTAGGTAAGGGCGAGCGGCTTAAAGCGTCTGCGTGCGAGATTTTCTTACCTGGCTTGTGTAACAGTTCGTAATTGTAGGCTGCCAGGAATTCCGACCATCTTGTCATTCGGGGTGACAAGATGTTGGGCGTGGCTCGGTCTCCCGGGAGGATGCCCAACAGAGGCTTGTGATCCGTCACGATGGTGAACGGGCAGCCGTACAAGTATTCCTGAAAACGTTTAACGGCGGCAACTACAGCCAAAGCTTCCTTGTCCAGCTGGCTATAGTTGCGCTCTGGTTTGGTCAGAGTCCTGGAGAAAAAGGCGATGGGTGCTTCTCTCTGGTCTGGGAGGGTGTGGCTGAGGACAGTGCCGACGCCGAAGGGTGATGCGTCGCAAGTGACAGCTAGTGGTAAAGTCTCACTAAATTGCATCAGGACAGCATCGGAGGTGAGGAGGTCTTTGGTCTTTTGAAAAGCGGTTTGTTCTCGCCTCCCCCAAGTCCAGGCTGCCTTCTTGTCTAGGAGTCTATGTAAGGGCTCCGCCGCCGTTGCCTTTTGAGGTAGGAAAACATTATAGAAATTTAGTAATCCTAGGAATGCTTGTAATTCCGTTTTGGATCTTGGGGTGGGGGCTTCCTTGATGGCTTTTATTTTTTTAGTTGTAGGGTGAATGCCCTTTTGGTCTAGGAGATAGCCCAAAAACTCTACTTGCTTTGTACATAGATTGCATTTCTCTCGCTTAACCTTAAGTCCTGTTTCTTTAAATTTTGTTAAGACTTGTCTGAGTCGCGTCTCTAACTCGGCTTCATTTGGCGCCGCTATTAGTACGTCGTCAAAATAGGGCACCACCCCTTTAATGCCCTGTAACAAACGTTCCATCAGGCTTTGAAAAATGCCTGGTGCCACGCTGACTCCGAATTGGAGTCGGTTACACCTGAAGGCCCCCCGATGGGTCACTATTGTTTGGGCTTCCGCCGTTTTCTCGTCTACCGGCAGCTGCTGATATGCCTGAGCAAGGTCGAGTTTTGCAAAGACTTTGCCCCCTCCTAGCGAGTGTAGTAAATGTTGTACTATAGGGACTGGGTAGGCGCTTTGTTGTAATGCGCCATTTAGGGTGGCCTTATAGTCCCCGCAAATTCTCACTGACCCGTCCGGTTTTACTGGGGTCACTATAGGGGTTTCCCATCTGGCGTGGTCTATCGGTTGTAATACCCCCTGTTTGACGAGTTTGTCAAGCTGCTCGTCAATTTTTGGTTTTAATGCAAACGGTACCCTTCTAGGTTTAAGTCTCTTAGGGGGAACCCTTGGGTCTAAGTCAAATGAGATAAGGGGCCCCTGGTACTTGCCCAAGCCTCCATCGAACACCTCCTGGAACTCCTGGGTTAGCCGCTGTTCCCAAGCTTCGATGGTGACTTGGTTGACACCTGTCAGTGCGATGTTAAGCGGGGCGAACCATTGTAGACCCAGTAGGCTTGGGCGGTCGCGATCGACGATTGTGAGTGGTAGTTGTTCGGTGTGGCCTTTGTAGGTTATGTTGAAACTCTTGGTGCCTACTACCGGGACACGGTTCCCTTGGTAGTCTTTAATGATGATCTTTTGTGTCTGCACGTTTCTCTTTTGTAGAGTGGGCACCAGTCTTTTGATTTCACGCCATGCAATCATGGAAAGGTAGGACCCAGAGTCCACTTCCATCTTGCATGGCTGGCCTTCTATATATACCTCTACATGTATTTTTCTGGCGCCGTCGGAGGTGGCGTGGCCGATGGTCACCGTCTGATGGGTTTCTTCTTTCCGTCGACCGTCGCCGCTTCTTTGAGATCGTTGAGCGCGGTCCCATCGACCGTCTGGCTGTCGTTCTCTGGTTCTGGGCGGGGAGTTTTCTCTCCGTCTGTCGTGCTGTTCCCATTTGGGCGGGCTGCGAGTCTTCTTTTGGCGGCAAACTCGGGCGATGTGACCCCTTCGTTCACAATGCCTACAGATAGAGTCAAAAAATCGGCATTCTGACCTAGGGTGGTCGCCGCCGCACCCGGCGCAGCTGGTCCTCGACTTACGGCCTTTTCGACTTCGTTGATCGCCGCGTCCCGTCTGTACTCGGTGAATGTCCTCCTCGTCTTCGGACGTGCTGGAGTTCGACTGGTATTCACCGTAGTGTGCGGTCGCTTCACTTCTTGCGTCGGCCGACCTTGCCGGGTTGTTGTTCCCGCCCTTCGCGTCAGATCTTCGCATGCTGTCTGCCGACGTGCGTGTTGCTTCAGCGGCTGCGGCGGCTGTAAGGGCATCGGCTAGGCTGATGTCGCCCTTGGCCATAAGTCGGCTCTGCAGTGTAGGATCCCATAACCCGAGTATGAAGCGGTCTCTTATGAGACTGTTGAGACCCTCGAACTCACAGAGTCCTCCCAGGCGCCGCAGTTCTGCGACGAAATCGCTCAATTTTTCGTCGGGCTTCTGGTTTCGGCGGTAGAACTCGTTGCGCCGTATTAGGATGGGGACCTCGGGGGCATAATGGCGCCGCAGTATTGGTTCGAGGACGTCCCAGTCCATGGCGGTTGTGTCTGCCGGCTTGGCTAATGCCTTAGCCATCTGGAAGACTTCTGGTCCGCAGTGTGTAAGGAAGACAGCGCGTTTCAGCGGGCCCGGGGCGTCCTTCATGCCGGCGCATTCTAGGTACATTCGGAACCGATCCGAATACGATTCCCAATCTTCGGCGGCAGGGTTGAAAGGGGCGGGCGGTGCTATCTTCGCCATTTTAGTGCTGTCGCTGGTTCTTAGGTGGACACGGGGTTCGGTTCAGGGGCGAAATCCCACCCTCGTCGCCAGTGTCGTGTCCGGAAATAAGTGCAGAGTCGGTGACTTCAATTAAAAGCTCTTTATTTGTAACAAGTGAACCGAACCGGCGAAAGGCAAAAAGCCCGCGGCTTTTATACCTTTCGCAAGGCTGCCGCGGCCAACGGCAGCGATTCAAGTCTCCCGCTCTCGGTTTGCACCAATCGCGGGAGACCTAAATCGGCCAATCAGAAATCCCCGTGCCTTGGCCAATCAAGGCTCGGGGATTTCGAGCATACCATTTTCAGTACATAACAAAATTCTTTTTGTGTCCAATCACACTTGGCCAATAAAGAAGTCTAAACTATTCTGACAGATGGCATAAAACCCACTAGCGGGTAAACACTTTTTGCCATGCAAAAAAAAGGAACAAGAGCTCCATTTTTCCTCCCAATAAAACCATCAGGCTGTCCTCCAAGTTGGATTTTCCCTACCCTCCTATCATTGTCCCACACGGAAGTCCGACTTGAAATTCGTTTACACGCTCCTTGAAACTGCGGTGCTAGGGCCTGCCGTAGAAACTGGCGGGTCCGTTTTGCGCATGCGTAGGTTTCACAACCAGGGCGGACTCGCCGATAACTCTTCTCTTGTTGAAATGGGGAAAAGGAGCGCTCGGATTCGCCGAAGTTGAGAAGAAAGCGGGTTGGGCAACGAACGAGCTCGCCTGTTTCCAGCATGCGGTTCCTCGGCTGCCTAACGCGCCACGAGCGGAGGTGAGGGAAAGAACCGCCCGACGTCTTCGGTCGGATTCCAGCCGGCTCAAGCAATGGGGGCAGGCGAAGGGAAGGGACGTTACAGTAAAACCGCGCTTTACTGACGGAAAAAGGAGGCAGCTGCTTTGCGTCTGTGACTTCTAAGTGCGGCTTTTCGGCTCAGCGTTTCTCTTTAAGTAGTTTGGTAAACGGCCCAATAAACTGGGCCAATTCATGGCAAGACGTGGGAGTCCCAGCCAGCTTCCGGGTTGTGATCTTGTTTCGTCTGGAGGAATTTAGGGAGGCTTTTTGAAAGTAAACCTGCCTAGAAAAGCAGTTGCTATTTATAAGATGATGATGACGACGACTACTACATGGTGGAGAATAATTTACAGGGGAAGCTAACTAGTACAGTTCAATACTTAGCTGGGTTCTCATATATGGGTTGATTTGGTTTTTGCTTAATGCATTGGGTAAATCAAACCATAGTTCAGGTCATATAATTTAGGGTTAATTGTGAACTAAGCCCTCCTAAATTATTCCTTTATGTATTGTATGAACTAAGGTATTTTTCATTCCTTCCAGGTGGCCAGATGCAAAAGGCTACAGTTTGACTGAAGCGAAGAACATTTTCAAAGTGCCATTTATTTTGTGTGGGTAGGAAAAGGAAAGAGAAATATTGCTATATTTGCTGAAATGTTCTTATATAATTTGAAAAAGGCAGAGTCTCTTCAACTGGTTACCAGATTGTAAGTTGCCCAGAGTTACTGTGGTAATAATATTATTACAGCCAATAATTTTTATAAATAAATAAGTTACCTTATATCTTTTAACATTTAACACTATAATTCAGCAATGTCTTCTTTGTTCTTTATCATTCTAATGGTAAAATACTGTTTTGTCTGTATACTTACTGCGAAACAATTTCAAAAATGGCATTGTTCTTATGCACCTCTATTATCTCCCTCTATTTATAAACATATACTTGTTGCATTTTCTACTGGGTGATAATTCTCGGAAAATTAGTTTATCAAAGTATAACTATTGAGTGTGAAACTGTCCTTATTTCATTCTCTTTTTATATAGAAAATTAATCATTTGGGATTGAAAGTATTTTAGTGATTAATATAAAAATGGTGTATTCCAATTTGAAAGCTAAAATATAGCTGAACATTTGCCATATTTTAACATTTAAGACAGAAAGAATCCTCTACCATTGTATCTATGAACATGTACATTTTATATGCCTAGGTTGTGCATAGTGTAAGTATGAAAGAGAGAATATTAAATGGGATAATTAAAAATATTTTAATAACTTCCTCATAATATTGCTACTTTACTTTTCTTCCAGCTCCAAAACTAAATAACTGTAAGAATCCCACTTCTTTTGTAAACTAATAATCCTAACGGTTGCTCTTTACTATCCTGGTTCTTTAGATACCCCTAAGCCTACAATGTTTCTTGAGCAAGCAGGGCTGGTCATTAGTTACTGGGTTATTTATTTTCACAATACAAAATATCTTGTTCCCTTAGAATGTAAATATTAATTATGGAGCAAATAATGATTATTAGCAATTAAGGAAGTGTTTATTAATATTTGAGGTACCATGAGTCCCTGAAATTATAAATGAATTTGAATTGTCTCTCCCTAAATAATGTGGAATAATATTTGCATTAAGCCAGCATCTCCCAACTAATTACTAAGCATATATATTACTTTTGAAAAAAAGAAACTTAAATAACATTCAGTTTACAGAAACAAAAAAAAAACACTTTTAGTGGAAACTTGTGTGAAGGATTAAGGAGTCTGTTTGCATAATGATTTCTTTGTAAGGAACCCTTATTCCTTTATACAAGCGTAGAGTTTATTTAAGGAATAGGAAGTTAAAGACAGAAAGTTGGTTGGTTAAGAGGTTTCAGTAAATGTCTAGGTGGTCTATAATATATCTGAAAATATTTTTAGATCAAAATATCAATAGCCATAATACCAAAAATTTCCCCACCCTCTTTAAACTAGACTACTAAAGCTGAAATGCTCTTAGGAGAAAAGCAACTAACACTGAAAGTTCAGTTATAAAAAATAATTCAGGATTGCACATGTGCTCAGAGGCATACTGTACTTGTTTATTAAATCTAAGAACATGCACCTTTTCTCTTGACTTACCTATTCCTTAGCTGGCTTTGGTTGGTGAACCTGAGAATTCAAAAATAAATAAATTGAACTAAATCACACGTAGAAATATTTTCCCCGTTGATGTAAACTAATATTTTAAAGAGTACTTTTCCAGTTTCTGTCTTAGAAAGTATTTAAGTAGCCTGCAATTTTGAATAAAATACTATATTCATCATGTTGTAAAAAAATATTTTCTGTAAGTATAGTTTCATTGAGAAAAACCAGGGAAGTGTCAAAGTACCAGGTGAAATTCTTACTTGAAATTCTTTAATTCAGCCATCAGTATTTTGTATTTACTGACACATAACAGTTGAATATATGTGCTTATATATAATGGAAAGTTCAGTTTACTATGATTCAGATTAACTGAAATCAGAGTTCATATAAATAGGAGGAAATTATTATTATACCATACTCACCATACAATAATTTTCTGTGAGGAACTTATCTGAATTAGGAACTTGTTTAAAAAATACTTTAAAAAATACAAAAAACTTTCCTTTGAATATATTATTGCCGTTGCTTAAATAAGAGACCTGGCTAAAGTAGAAGGAAAATTACAAATATAGAATATTAGTCCAGTTGAATATTATATAATTCTTTGGAATATAATACATTTTTAAAAGAAATAAATTCTAGAACACTCTAATTTTGACAAGTGAGGAAAATTTCTGCAAGACTCATATCTTAGTTTTTATATATATCTATAATAATGTAATTTTATTAGTTTAACAATATATCAGTGTTTGTTTTGGTAGAAGTACTTTACTCCTTGTCAAAAATCAGTGAATTCAAAATGTTAGGTCAGTATTTATCTCAATAATCTATTTTATTATTTTACCACAGAATTTTCCTCATGCCCCCTCAAAAAAGGATTATTACAGTAATAGTATCAATAGAATTGTGAAATCTGGCTTAAAACTTCCAGCAGTATTTTCTATAGTTTTTCTGGAGTAACAAGCTTTTAAAGATAGTTCTTATAGATTTTTATTACATTATGTATTTTTAGGAATATCATCATATAAAAGTCCTCAAGGGAAAAATTACAAACTAAAACACATTACCACATCATTGATATGATATATTGTTGTACTGTGTCTAAGTAGCCTTTCTAGTATATTTTGCATGGTGACTCCATTTTTCTCAAATAAAATTTCATACTTCTTTATAAAACAATTTTATTTTTATATTGCAGGAAATCATAAGCAACTGCTCAAAAAAGTGAAGAAAAAAAAGTCTAATGAAGATCATGAAGATCCCAAAACCATTCTGCATATTTTCAGTTTTCACATGTGCTGCTATATATGCTGTGTATACCAAGTGGAATTTTGATTACAAAGGAAAAGGTGTTGACAAAGGTTTGGAAAAGCAGCTTGGTGCTGAGATCTCAAGAAAAGATGAGGCAGTTCTTTATGGAATTATGTTTGATGCTGGAAGCACTGGCACCCGTATACATGTATTCCATTTTGCACAGAAACCAAAAGGTAACCCCTTCAGTTCATAATTTTGCTAATAACCACTTGTTCAGTAACTCTGGAAAATTGCCGCAGTGCTGAATGAGTGGTACTTACAACTTGTCTTCAAAATTCTGGACATCACAGTGTCCCCATGATCATATGATCATGATTTGAGAAACTAGCAACCAGCTTGCACTCAGGATGATTACAGTGTCTCGTGGTCATGTGATTGCCATTTGCAACCTTCTCTGCCTGCTTCCCACAAGCAAAGCAATGCGGAAGACAACAGGGAAGGTCATAAATCACTCTGGTCAGTTCCCTCCAGCCTTCCTGCACACTGTACAACATGGTCTTTCCCTTGACTGCCACACACCCAAGTTACATGCAGCCTAAACTTGTCACATGATTGCCATTTGAGCACTTCAAAATTGGTATGCAATCAAATATCACAGTCTACCATGATCGTGTGATTACCATTTGTGTGGAAGAGATTAATAGAGAAGGTGGAAGTAAAATCGTAAGTCACGATCATGTGATATTTTGCTTAATAACTAGTGATTTGCTTAATGACTGAAGGGGAAGTGAGATCATAAGCCTGTCATAGTCGTGATGTTTTGCTTAGAGACTGCAGTGTTTAACAATGAAGTTTTTGTTCCAATTCTGTTTACTTAATGAGAACTACCTGTGCTGTTTTCCTACTATTTTCTTTTATTGTTTACTCATGTCGGAATTTGCTGCTCCCCAGTGGCTCAAATATTTTAATATTGTTTATAAAAGCTATGGCATATTTATATATTGAAGGGTGTTGGTTTTTTTGAGATCTATTTTGAAGGTGGAGCAGTAGATGCAAAGAACATGGTCTAATTATAATTTTCATGAGAATGTAAATATTGTAATCCTTCAGGTTACAAATTGTTGAAGGCAGTACATAAGAAATATGTATATATATATTTTTAGGAATCACATAAATAGTGTCATACAATGAAGAACTATTCCCGTAAGACAGAAGAAAAGGGGATACTTCTGTTGGGTTTTCTTTTCTGCAGTTAGTCCCCCTTATGAAGAAGTATTTCATATTTATTTCTTGATTAATTAACTTAATTTTTGGTGTCTTTGATTTGCGGACTGCAAAATTATGTATAGAAGTTACTACATTGAATTAATTTTCCTTTTTAAAAAAACAGAACTTCCAAGATTAATTGAAACCACATTCAAAGCATTAAAACCAGGACTCTCTGCATATGCTGACAATGTGGATAAGGTAATTTGAACTTAAATAAGATAATTTAGGTCATGCTTGCCTGGAAATAATTGTTAATTATTGTTAACTTATAAAAATTATTATAAATATTGACATAAATTATAAAAATTATAATAATAGCAATTTCTTTCAATTTGAAGAAACATGCATATAGTTGTATTACAGATGTATAGTTGTTGAAGAAATCTATATCTGTGCTATTTGTTAGGTAAGATTTAAAACATTTATTCTGTCTCCATTTTTAAAAGATATCTAGGTAGGCATACCTTGTGCCAAAGTTAGGACCATGGATGTCAGGCACAAGCAACCAGAACTGTTCCGAGGTTTCAGTCAAGAGGTTTCTTTATTACTGAGTTGACAGACTGCCTGCCTTCCCTTGAGAAAGCTTGATATAGTGTTTGATCTCATATGCTTTCTCACCTACCATGGAGTCCAAGCTACCATATTTCTTAGTTCTCCCTTTTGGGGGCCTCCTCCCTTTCAGCTCTTGACTCCACCTGGAGTTGTTTTTATGTCATATCGAGGTAAGATCTGTCTGAAACCTGAATTTTTCTGGCTTTTCATGTAGTATTAGCATGTCTAAACAATAAAACACATTGCATGTGAGACAACTTCATCTAGCAAAAGTATTCAGGATAGGCACAGAATCTCCTGACTTAGGGGGAAAGTCAGGTCCTGAAAATCTTCATCCAGATCTTGGGGAATGCTGTTCCACAGAAACACAGAAAAATGCTGTGTTTTATATATATCAAGAAGTTAGGCAGCCTCAAAATTTTAAAAATAAATATCCTGTATCATCCCCATTTATAGTTACTTGTTTTTTAATTGCTTGAATGAGAGCCCGTCTGTTTTAGTGGTTTAAGGTACCAGGCTAGAAACCAAAATAAGAACATGCTTGCGTGCATCCCCACACAAAATCCTGCTTAAATAAAAAGACAAAAAATAAAACCCTGCTTAAATAAAAACCCTGCTTAAATAAAAAGACATTTTATTTTGTCAGAGTGCTGAAGGAATAAATGAGCTATTGGCAGTTGCTAAAGAAGCTGTTCCTATGCATTTGTGGACGTCAACTCCCTTAGTTCTTAAAGCCACTGCTGGCTTAAGATTGCTGCCAGGAGAAAAGGCACAGAAATTATTGGATAAGGTATTTTGTTCTCTATTCTTATTATACTTGATTAATCTAAATTCGTTTGGTATCAGGGCAGGAATCTCTTTAAGTCTTCTGCACTATGTATTCTAGTCTAGTAGATATTGATTACACTTCAGGCTTATTGATGAATACTAGAGTATTAATGGGCTGCATTACAGTTTGTCATTCAGAGTTATAAAGATGGGTGTCATCAATATTATATTGATTTCTTTTAAATCTTCCAATGAAGCAGTGGATGATTTGAACAGGTATATCAAAAAGCTTAATATAGATAACACTTCTGAAAAAAGTTTGCACCTGGAATGCATAAATAAAGTGATCTGGATGGGGTTCATTCTCCCTAAATGCTTTTAATTTTGGGGGTGCTTCTTGCTCCATTTTGGCTACTGATTACTGCACAGGATTACTGTGCATTTTATTTGTGGTTTTCCATCACGTTCAGATGGTACATCAATTCTCAATTCCTGAGAATGACCAGCTGTTAGGAGACAGTGGTACAGATAGTCCTTGGCTTACAACCATTTCTTTAGTAACCGTTCAAACTGCAAAAAGTGATTTATGACCATTTTTCACACTTAATGACCATTGCAGCATTCCCCATAGTCACGTAATAAAAATTTGGACTCTTGGCAACTGGCATGTATTTCAATGCATTCCAAAGTTATGTGATCTCCATTTGTGACCTTCACGGTTAGTTTACAAAAAGCAAAATCAGTAGGGGAAGCTGGATTCATTTAACATCTGCAAGATTCATTTAACAACAGTGGTGATTCACTTAATAACTAAAAAGGTCATAAAATTGGGCATGACTCACTTACTGACTGCTGTGTTTAGCAATCAAAGTTCCATCTCCCAATTGTTTTTGTAAGTCAAGGACTGTCTCATTAGGCAGGAGGTAGTTTAATTATAAGACAGTAAATTGTTCAATAAGAAGAATGACACCATATATACAATTTCAGAGAAATGTAATCTTTTCTGAATTATTGCGTTTCTTGAGTTTTAAATGTATTTGTATGAATCTTCCTTTAATTTTAGGTAAAGGACATTTTTCAAGAGTCTCCATTCTTTATAGGAAATGATTGTGTCTCCATAATGGATGGATCAGATGAAGGTAGTTGAATTTATGTTTCAGTGATTTCATAGTATGTTTGCTTTTGATTCTAAAATAATCTTCCTGTGCAGACAGAATTTCTGTGAAACTAAGGGCAAACACAACTGTTTGTTTAATATCTCTGCAATGTTTTTCCCTTTTGTTCAATCATGTTTGATTCTCAGGAACTAGCTGGACAAGTCCCTGAAATTGTCTTGGCAAGGTTTTCAAAGTGATTTGCCATTTCTTCCATCTTAAGGCTAAGGGAAAGTGTCTGAGGTCATCCATCCATTGTGACTAAAGTGGGACTAGAAATCATAGTCTTCCATTTTCTAACCTGATGCCTTAATCACTTGATCAAACTGGCTGTCCTACAATATTTTAACTGCAAATATCTGTGGAGTAATACAAAGAACATCTATTCCTGTTCTATTAAGCTAAATTACTGTTTCCCAAATTTATTTGGCCATGGAATATTTGAGAGTCTTTAATATATTAATGTAACATACGCATGCTACATGTAGGAAAGGAGGTTTTTACACACACACATACACACACACAAACACACACACACGATAATTTTGAGTTTAGTTGAAACTTTGGTTAGGATTTATTGAAAATGAATCATAAAAATGAATTTCAGTCCTCATTAAAAAGAGTGCTATGGCTGAGTGCCCATTTTTTGCCCAAAATCTTTACCAGGAGGAGTATTTTTCTTTTGCTGATCATAAATCAACTTAAAATTAGAAGAACTACTGGAAAGGTCTTTGTGTATGGTGCAGCATTTCACACTTTTCATGATATTATAATGTGAAAATTCTGTTTCACATATATCAAATAAAGAAAGTATTCAAACTACATGTTTTGCAACAGTTAGGTTGAATTAAACTGCTCCAAATATAATTTTGTAGAATGTTACTTTTTTATTTTAGTTAAAAAAAATAAATCATGAAACACAGAACTAATGGCTTTGTAATCCATAATGAAACCAAAAGCTATGCTATAATTTCCTATCCTTTTATAGAGAAATCAAAATGGCTCCTATTATATCTTCAGCCAGTTGAAACAAAAAAAGACATTAGCTTGTTGTCTATACAGAATTCTCAGTTGTCAAGTACTATGCATTCACTGAAATTTTATTAGAGAATATCTAGTTGACGTTTAAGCTGATAGAGAAGAATATTTGTAGCTCAGAGTTGAAGGTCCTTAGTACTATCTGAGCTGGGTTGTTTTCTTGCAAATGATTCGTTATACAAGCTAGGTACATCATCAGGTTACCTAGTTTAGGTAATGAAATATCTGCAAGAAAACAAGGTCAGGGACTTGCGGTTTGAGCTTCTTCGGTGACAGACCGAAACCTCGTCTCTCTGAGGCTTCGATCCGTACTCGCCATTGGAGCGCCCCGAGCCGGCTGGTTTCGGGGCTAAGCCACCCTGTAGAGATGGTGAAAAAGAGGGAGACTGCCTGCAGGGTTGAGGAGAGCCGCATCTCTCCTCCCCAGCTGGCCACTACTCCCTTTCCTGAAGGCAGTTGTAGCAGTGGTCAGAAATGGCCACCACAAAGAAGAACTCGACCGGAAAAGAATGTGCAGGAGGAAAATAAAAAGAGAAAGTTTTGGTTGACTGGGTCAAACAGCAAAAGCAACAAATAAGGTACTCTGGAATTTAAACTTAACAACATTGTTCCCAAAGAAGATTTTTAAGCTGCGAAGGAGAGAGAGAGAAGGGAAAGGATTAGGGTTTTTTTCTTCCCTTCCTTATACTGACAGCTAAGAGACTTAAGCAAGAAACTGGAAAAAAAATCCACTGACATTAATAGGCATGTAAGCTGAAAATAAAAGTCAAAGGTATAATAAAGATTTCTGCACATTTAAAAGTTTTTAAAAGCTGGAAAGGAGAAAAAAAAAAGAATAGAAGGGCAGGATCTGGAAAAATGGAGGAGACTGCCTGGAATTAAGGAATGGAACTGTAATTAAAAGGAACTTACAGTGAAATTTTGACAAGATTCCTCAAAGATACATTTTAATGGAAACTTATGGTAACAAAATAATAGAACCCCAGGAAGAGAAAGTGGAAAAAAGAAGCAAGTAGAAACAGCCTTGGATTATTTGGATTACTTGGTGATTTTTGGTTTTTGCATCTAGATGACTAAAATTAACTGAGTGGTTGTTTAAAAGTTTTTAAAATGGTACCACTCTTAGAAGAACTGAAAACGGAACTTTAAAAATTGAAAGAAGACGCACAAGAAGAGAGAAGTTCTTTTGGCTTCGTGTTTCAATTCTTAGAAATGGAGATCTGGAACTATGAGAAGCAACAGGAAACGCTTGCAGAACAAGAAGATTGGGACAAAGAAGAAGCCATCTTTAATGATCAAATAATTTTAAGTGGGGGGAAAAAAGAAAAGGGGGGAAAGAGAGTGAAAGGTTTAAGATTAGAAAAAACAACCAAAAAGAAGAACAATTTGAAAGATAAGTAATGTTAGGGATAACATTGTTTTACCCTAACTGGTTTAGGTAAATAATAATATGTAATCATAGTTTGTAAGTTAAAGTGTCTGTAACTTTAACTGTGGGATAGTAATTAAGGGAGTGGTTGTGAAAGCACTTTAAAAGAAGCAAGGCGACAGCTTGCTCTCTCTCTGGCTTTGATGAAACCTGATTACTGCAAGGACACAAGACTGCATTGCTCGAACGGGAGAGAAAACAAAGGACTGGCTTGTAAGTGTATTGACATAGGGTATTCAACACGGACTTTGCTAACTGAATATCCCTGAATGGACTGACTAAATGATACATGACTATTGGACTGTTATTTTGACTATGCTATGAACTCATAATGGAATAAACTATATATTTGATAGCACAAGCGTATCTGTCATTTTTACTGTATGTTAATAAACATACAAGCTTAGCTCACTCATTTATCTGTGTGCCTATCTGACTAAGCTGCACATTCTGTTTAGCTTGTCTCCCTAACCCTGGCTTAACACTGGTTATGTGCCAAGAGGCTGCAAAGTCAGTTTAACTAGGATAAAACAGATTTATGTTAAAAGTGAGAGTTTGTGTTGTTATACATTACAGTAAACAGACAGTTGTGTTTTATTAATTATAGTTTTATATCCATATAAGAAAACATGGCACAAGTCACAAAGTTTGTCCCTTATATCCAAGTTGGATGGAACAAACTATGTATCATGGTCTATGAAATGTAGTCTGCTTCTAAGAAGAGAAGGTTTGTGGAACATAATTGAAAATCCACCAAACGTAGAAGAATGGGATCCAGAGGATGAGGAAGATAAATTAAAGATAGAAGAATTTATGCATAAAAATGAACAAGCAATTTGCATTATTGGGTTAACCTTAACTGATATGCAGCTTGTTTATATCCACGGAGAGAAATTAGCTGTTGGGTGTTGGCAGAAGCTAAAGAGGATTTATGTTCGAGATAATGTTGGTGCTCACATAAATCTAACACGGAAACTTTTCAGTACACATCTCCGTAAGAATGGTGATATGCTGAGTCATTTGAAAACTATGCAAAGCATTTTTCAAGAACTGCACGAGAAAGAGCTTATTTTCTCTGAACTACACCAAGTCTATATAATTCTATCTTCCCTCGATGAAACCTATGACAATTATATAACTTCCCTTGAAATATTGCCAAAGGAAAGCCTAACTTTAACTGATATAACTGGCAGATTGATTGAAGAGGCCAGAAGAAGGCTTGAAAGAAACGAGTTAAGGAGGCAGCAACCTCAAAAAGAAGATAATGAAACTCCTACTGCATATGCAATTAAAAGGTGCTTTAATTGTGGAGGAAGAGGACATTTGGCAAGATTTTGTAAAAAGGCAAAACGCCAGAACGCTGGCCAGAATACTAAAAGTCATCAAAAGATAAATAAAAATTTAGAGTTAGCCATGTATAGTAACGGAGCTGTAAAAAATAATTTATGGGTGGTTGATAGTGGAGCATCTCATTGTATAACTAATGATAAGAAAAATTTTATTAAAATGTCCAAGAGTACACAGCAGATATCGTTAGCCAATGGCTGGAAACTGAAAGCTAAAGGTCAAGGTATAGCATATTGTTCTTTTATAAAAGAGAATGTAAAAATGTTATATGTACCACAACTTAAGTTTAATTTAATTTCAGTTAGAATTTTGGTTAAACTAGGATATGTAGTTACTTTTAAAGGAGATAACTGCATAATTGAGAAAGAAGATAAGAGAATTACTGCATCTTTAAGAGGTGAATTATATGTGTTAAATGATGATGGTTTAAAGGTGGCTAACACAGTTTATGAAAATAAGAAACCTCATGATGAATGTATTCACTTGTTGCATCGAAGGCTAGGGCATTTAAATTTTAAAATGCTTAAGAAAACTGTTGAATTATCTAAGGGAATAAGTTTGAAACCTTGTAATAAGTATTTGCAATGTAATGCCTGTAATCAAAGTAAGAGCAGGGTTACAGCGGCTAATAGAGTTGATGGATTTACTACCAAAGAACCTTTAGAGGTAGTATTTGCAGATTTAATAGGTCCTAAAAAACAGTGTAGGAGGAGCTCGTTATATACTAAGTATAATGGACCACTATTCTAGATATGGGTTTTGCTATTTAATGAAAAGCAAAACTGAAACATATCAAAATCTCTTTAATTGGATTAAATTTGCAGAAAGGAAAACTAAAAAGAAATTAGTAACTCTTATAACAGATAATGGTACGGAATTTACAAATAATAAATTCCAGAACAGACTAAGAATGTTAGGTATTCAACATAAAATGTCTGCACCATACAGGCCACAACATAATGCCTTTATAGAGAGAAGAGGCCAAACATTACAATCAATGACACGAACTATGATGTCTGATTCAGGATTACCTGACAATTTGTGGGGAGAAGCAATAATGTGTGGTAATCATATATTAAATAATGTTGTTAATTCAACAACAGGTGAATTACCATTCACATTGTGGCATGGTACAAAACCTGATTTAAGTTACATGCACACATTTGGAGCACCAGCATGGGTGCATATCCCTACACAACTTAGATACAAAAGACAACATAGAGCTAAAAGATTATATTTTGTAGGATATACATCTAATCATAGATCTTATAGATTCTGGGAACCAGGTACATCTAGAGTTTATACCAGTGCTAGTGCAAAATTCCTAGAACATGTAGGATGGAATAGATTAGAGCAAGATTTAAATAATGAAGTAATTATTGAACCCTACAAAAGGCAGAAAGATCGGACTAGTTATAAGAAGAGTCCAATTAAAGAAGAAGTCCAAAAAGAGAAAATAGGACCAGAACAAGAGGAAACAGTTGATCAGGAAGAGTTAGATAATCAAGAAGAGTTAATAAATGAAAGTTCACCTGTAAGTCCTGTAATACCTAGACGTACTACACGTGTAACTAGACCACCTGATAGATATTCAAGCAAGTATAGTTTGCCAAGTAACTAAAGTTCCAAGTAGTGTAGATGAACTTAGGATGTATCCTGCTAAGGATCAGGAGAATTGGAAAAAGGCAATGGAAAAGGAACTAAATTCATTAAAGGAAATGAAAGTTTATGAAGATGCTAAATTACCTCCAGGAGAAAAATCCATTGGGTGCAAATGGATATTTAAAGTAAAAACTGGAAATGATGGGACTGTTACCCATAAAGCTAGGTTAGTAGCTCAAGGATTTAATCAAACTGCATCTGATTATGATGAAGTTTTTGCACCAAGTCTTAAAGCAACATCTTTAAGAGCAGCATTAGTGTGGGCAGCTAAGAAAAACTATGTAATTAACCATTTAGATGTAGAAACTGCTTATCTACATGCACCATTGCAGCACACTATATATTTAAGAAAACCAGTAGGTATAAAAGACAATAAAGTAAATTGTAATGATTGTTGGAAACTCAAAAAGAGTCTTTACGGGTTGAAACAATCTGGGTTTGAGTGGAACCAATATATTGTGAAAGAGTTAAACAATATAGGTTTTAAATCTGGTTTAGCAGATCCATGTGTGTTTAAAAGAGAAAATAATGGAACGGTGTCATTATTGTTATTATTTACAGATGATATAGCTTTGATAACTAAGACTAATAATGAAGCTAATGAGATTATATCATTATTAGCCAAAAAGATAAAAATAAAGCATTTAGGTGAAATTAAAAAGTATCTAGGATTGACAATTAACAAAACAAAAAATGGTTTTAAGATATCTCAAGAAGATAAAATTTGCCAATTAATTAAAACGTTTAAAATGGAACTTTGTAAACCGGCAAAGACTCCAATGAGTCAGGAAGTTTGCCAAACTGATAATCAAAGTCCCAAATTTGATAAGTCCATATATCAATCTTTGATTGGCAGCTTATCATATATAAGCAATTGGTCTAGGCCAGATATAGCTTATAGTGTAAATCAGCTGGCACGTTTTAATTCAGATCCACAACAATGTCATTGGCAATCATTAAAGAGAATTTTAAGATATCTTAAAGGAACAATGAACCATGCATTGTATATAGAACCAAAGGGTGATTTGATTCTTAGTGCCTATGCAGATGCAAGTTTTGCAACTGATATAAACACTAAAAAATCAACATCTGGGATGGCTATATTATTTGGTAAAACACTAATAGGATGGAGGTCAATCAGACAACAGCATATCAGCTTGTCCACGATGGAAGCGGAATTTTCATGTCTGTCATTATTATGCACTGACTTAATTTTGTACAAACAGTTATTATTAGACATGGGTATAACTGTAAAAGATTCTATTATTGTGTACGAGGATAACCAAGCAGCTATAAAATTAGCTACTAGTATTGCTGTAAAAACTAGATCAAAACATACTGATTTAAGATACTTAAATATTAGAGAATCTGTAAAGAATGGGCTAATTAAATTGGAATACTGCATGACAGAAGAAAACATTGCAGAACAATTTACAAAAGCTCAAGGAGTAATTAAGTTTAAAGAGAGTTGTAACAAATATGATTTAAAGATGTAAATAGTTATATTTATTATTATTTCCTAAAAGGGGAGAATGTTAGGGATAACATTGTTTTACCCTAACTGGTTTAGGTAAATAATAATATGTAATCATAGTTTGTAAGTTAAAGTGTCTGTAACTTTAACTGTGGGATAGTAATTAAGGGAGTGGTTGTGAAAGCACTTTAAAAGAAGCAAGGCGACAGCTTGCTCTCTCTCTGGCTTTGATGAAACCTGATTACTGCAAGGACACAAGACTGCATTGCTCGAACGGGAGAGAAAACAAAGGACTGGCTTGTAAGTGTATTGACATAGGGTATTCAACAGGGACTTTGCTAACTGAATATCCCTGAATGGACTGTCTAAATGATACATGACTATTGGACTGTTATTTTGACTATGCTATGAACTCATAATGGAATAAACTATATATTTGATAGCATAAGCATATCTGTCATTTTTACTGTATGTTAATAAACATACAAGCTTAGCTCACTCATTTATCTGTGTGCCTATCTGACTAAGCTGCACATTCTGTTTAGCTTGTCTCCCTAACCCTGGTTGGGGAAACCAGGCTTAACATTAGAAAGCAACAGAAGAGGGGATTACAGATGAGAGAGTTAGAAGTAGAGAGACGAGGGGGTAAAGAGAGACGAGGGGGTAAAAAGGGGAGGGAGAAGAGGGGGAAGAAGGCTAGGAAAAGAAGTTGGAAAAGACAGAAACAAGAAATGGAGAAACAGGGAAAAGATACAAGGATTGTTACCATAAGTTTGTTTAGAGATAATGGGTGAAAATTTAATTGTAAAAGGGATTCTGCAAAGGTACATAAGATAGCTTTGTTATATTACAAATAGAAATAACTTTAGAAAATATGATGATGGATAAAATATTTATTGCAATGCAGTGGGATGTTTGTTAATAAATAAATGAATTAAAATAATTGAGAAAATTAAAAGGGAACATTTTTAATTATTAGTAATGATTTATAAAAATATAAGTGAGAAATATGGAAAGAAAAGAATTAACTATGGAAAATTTATAAGTGTTCCCAAGGAAGTATGATATTCAATTGAAAAGAAATGTTAAAGATGTTAAGATTTTAATGCATATTAATGATAGAATTGAATTTGAATAGAATGTGTTTTATTTACACACACACACACACACACACATATATATATATATAATTTTTTCTTTTTAAGAATATAGTGTCTATTTTAAGAATGTACCAAGCAGAATTCGATTGGAAGTTATGTATTATATTGAATGCTATAATCTTAAAGCTGTACATTGAAGCTTAAATAAGAGCTTGAATGGATAAAATTAAAGGATATAAAGGTGTCATACTCTAATTGGTAACTACAGGGAAAATTTGCTTAATAAGAAAAGATAATGTGAAATTGTAACAGGACAGACAAAGGTATAAATATAATGATTTGAATTGAGATAATTAAAATAAAGTTGAGAAAATTAAAAGAAGGGAATAACTATTTAGAAAATATAAAATGGTAATAAGATATGGAATAGAATATAAAAATGAGCATGAAATTGAGTTTTGTGTCTGTATGAAGAAGTGATAACCTGGGACCATGCTATTTTCAAAAAAGATGTTTTATTTATATTTTGTTTTTGTGAAAACCCAAATAAAATTTTCAAAAAAAAAAAAAAAACAAGCTCAGAGAGGATCAAGGCTTCCACATAGTCTAAAGATAGACTATCAAGGAAGAGGTCATCATAAATGTTTGGAGAAACATTTCCTCAATCCCCTAAGAGCAAGAGTTTAATTCATCCTTCAGGAAACAAATTGAGATGTTGGACTGGCTGTCCTACTGTACTAATAAATAGGAAATGCTATTTGCATTTATGGCAGTTTGTACTTAGCTTCTGAGGAATTCTGCCAGTAGCAGTAGCTGGGACAAGGGTCTTCAAACTTGGCAAGTTTAAGACTTGTGGACTTCAACTCTCAGAATTCCTGAGCTAACATGACTGGAAGAGAAATTCTGGGAGTTGAAATCCACAAGTCTTAAAGCTGTCAAGTTTGAAGACCCCTGGGCAAGGCACTTGGTTCCAATGTTAGCCACAGTCTGGCACCTACAGGAATGCCCTAATCTCTTTTACTGAGAAAAAATAACTTCTTCATTCAGAAAGAAAATGAAGCTAGTTTAGTTAATAGTATTCAGTTCCAGGTAGAATTGCAAGTATCTATCTTCCACACAATAAGGGCAGGCTCATGTTACAGTAAGTGAGCAATTTAGTTAATGAAATGTATTGTTTGTACTTTTATTTAGCTATTACTTGCTTTTAGACTTTACATGTTCTGAGACTGGAAGTACAATTGAGACAAAATTCTGTGGATAAGTTTTTCAGTTTGTACTGTATTTAATTTTTTATTATAAATTGTAGGCTACACACCATATTAACATAGAACACTGTGTAGCCATCTAGGAAGAAGAATTTTCTATGCTATACAATTTTCTATACTATATTTTAGCAGATACTTTAAATCAGTTCGTAATGACCATTTCCATATATAAATATGTAAAGGAAAAAAGCATATGTCATGCATTTCTCCAAGTTAACTAAGATCTTTTAGCTTTCAAATAGCACACTGAAATGTCATTTTCTATATGTCTTTCCTCTAAAGATTCATCTCATTTTTTCTGATATAGTAGAAACCTAAGCTCCAATTAGTGTTAGTCAGATACCTCTATCCTAATTGTTGTAACAAGCATTTGTCTCCTGTGCCACTTTCTCACTCGTCCTGTTTTGATGATTTTAACCAATTTAAATTTGGTCTTATAAATAAATCACAGAAACTGGAAAATAGAAATCTGATCTCTACTTATTGCATTTTTAAAAACCAGGTATTTCAGCATGGATCACAGTCAACTTTTTAACAGGTATGTTTGCAAGTATGTTGTATTACCTTTATATTCTATATTATTGTTATTTATTAAATTAGTGCATTAATAAATCACCCACCTATCTTGTCAGAGGCAACTCTAAGTGGCTTACAAACTTTCAGTTACAATGTACTATTTTAAAACATTAAAACAGTAATAAGAATAATAAATTTAAAATTCAATTAAAATAAAGCTAAGCAAGATGGAGAGGGAGGGAACAAAGTGCGTACAGGGAGGTGGGGTAGTATCATTAGTCACCTCCAAAGTGCTCACTCCCACTAGGACCCCAATATAATAAAATTTATGTTCTCTCTAAATGTTCAAAGTATATAGTAGTAGTTTGCTATATGCTATTTTCTAAAGTAATTTGTTATATAAAACTATAAGATTTACGTAAGTACTATTAAATTCAGTGTAGCAGTTCCCAGAACATAAAACTGCAGCCACATTTGCTTCGGATAAAACTCCAGTTATACCTTGAATTTAAAACCTATGCTTGCTTTAAATATATTTCATCAGATACAAGTAATTAAAACATTTCCATGTATTTACATTCCTTGTTGTTTGAAATTTTAAGTCTGATTTATATATGTGTGATAATATAGGCAAGGTACATGTGTTTTACTTGGAACTGTTCGTAAAATAATTACATTTCTTAAATAAACATTCCATTAACTTTGCTTTATCAAATGATCCATTTCAGACAGCTTGAATAATCCAACGAAGAAATGTGTAGGAATGCTAGATTTAGGTGGTGGATCTACTCAAATCACATTTCGCCCAAGCACTGAAGTAAGAAGAATACAAGTCCCTTTTATTTCAACTCTTTCAAGAGATCATCAGACATTTTTACATTTTTTTGTTTCTGTTGATTTGCTTCAATTTTGGTTTGGGGTATAAAACCATATCAGCTTTCGTGTGGATTTAAAAACTTGTATTGAAGTAGGAATTTAATTAACTCTCCACTGTTGACATTTAATGCTAGCAGGTTTTTCAATTCAAGAGGAGGAAGTTTGCCAGCAACTATTGCTTTTAGATATATGACTTCCATTATTGAAGAGAATTGTGCAAAGTTAATACTGGCTATATAAATAGCTATGGATGTTACCTAAAATCCAAAACTGTATAGTTTAGGTATTATCCAAGTAATCTTTCCAATACATTGTTCTAGGTCTGATACAGCTTTATAAGTATGCCAGCAGATCTTAGGAGCTAAAAAAAATTATAGCATTATAGAATTTCATTCATTCATTCATTCATTCACAGTATATAGCAAGTATAAAGCTGGAAAAATTCTGCCAGGCAGCACATTTCTAATGCCTTTCTGGCAGCATTGCTTTTGATCCCTAGAAGTTCCTGGCCACCAAGGTCTGACAAACATTTCTACTAGGTAGTGTCTTTTCAGGATATCCTTGAAAAGTATCCAGAACTTCAGCTGATACAGCATGTGGCTATGAGGGTAAACATAAAGAAAGGCCCATGTCATCCTTTTACTGCACAAACTGCATTGGATGCCATTTTGCTTCCGGGTCCAATTCAAGTTTTTGGTTATGACCCTGAAAGCCTTACATGGCATGGGGCCACATTGGCCCATCCCATCCAGTCAAGCAGGAAAAGTGTATAATGGGCCTCGTCAGTTAAATAATTCCAACTGGAAAGGTCCAGGAAAAGTGCTTTGTCTACCGTTGTCCCTGACCTGTGGAACATTCTTCCCTCAGAGATAAGGCAGGCCCCATTCTTCTGGCCTTTCGGAAAAGGGTAAGAACATGGCTCTGCAACTTTGCTTGGGGCTGACAGAGGAGCAACAGTGGGCCTGGTTAGTGCCCTGAAAGTCCTCCCCTCCTCTTTTAATTAGCCTTAACACTGGTTTTTAATTCCTTGCCCTTTTAAAATATTATATACTGTTTTTATGTTTTAATATTTTATTTGTGCGCAGCCCAGAATACTTTTGTGAAGGAGATTTTAATGCCTTTTAAAATGTGATAATAGTCTATTAGGGGAAATAGCTCTGTATAAGAGTATGCATCTGCCTATTTTATTTAATTGAAAAAAATGAATGGGAGCTCACGAATAAGGTTTGAATATAAAGGTTGAAAGTTGGACCAGAAGGAGGGCTAAACAAGGGAAAAATAGAAAGCTGTGCTTGGATGGCTGATGAGGCTTCAAAAAGAAAGAAGGAAGAGGTTAAAGAACAAATGGCAACATATTAATACATGGACATATTGGAAGCAAGAATGGTTTGAAAGATATGGGAGATATAATGAATAGTGAAAAATAATTTTAATCAAATTTCTTTTATGCCTTTAATTTATTTGACTTCCTATTTCTTACTCCTTATCTGTGTTTTGCATAACTCTCACAGAGTTGATATGAATGTAGGTTACAATTAATTTATTTTAGTTGTCTTATAGGTTGCCACTATAGTTAAGTGACATAAGTCACATAATTTTCATAGATACAAGTATCTGTAAGGTTCTAGCTTACTGGCTTAATCGGGAAACGTAACATATAAACTGGAAGATCATCCTCTGGTCTGTTTAGTGAAATATCCAACCTTGTCTCTTTCTACTTGTTATCTGACCATGATGCATAAAGATGTAACACATAATTTTAAGAAATATAGCTTTTTAGCAGCTCTCCAACAACATTGCTCTATTTTCTTTTCATGGAATATCAAGCATTTTCTCTTTCTTTACAGATATCTGCAGAGAATTCAACTGCTGAACACATCATTTCATTTAACTTGTTTAATACTACATATAAACTGAATTCACACAGGTTAGTTGTCAGAAAGCTTTTTCATATAGTGCAGTACATTTTTTTTTTAAGATTGTTAAATGTTCATAGTAATTGATTATTTATAAAAAAAATACCTGATACATAGTTGCATGCAAACATTTAGGCACCTCTGGTCAAACAGTATGTTTCTTTTTGATAGTCCTAAACTTCGTTAGGGGAGAAATAGAGGTGCTCTCAATTACGCAGGATCTAAGATATGGTCATTTCAAAATTAAAATTATAAATTTAATCAGAAACATTGTGCTGCCTGATTTTTATCTAGATTATTACAAGAATGGAGTTGGCACAGACTAAAATATACAAGGCTCTAAGAATCTACCTCAAACACTTTCTAGAGTAGCAACAGGCCAATAAATCATTTGACTCCCATACACAGAAAACCAGAGGATATTTTATAGCCTACACTTCTGACATTGTTTCCTTGAAAAGTCTGAGCAGTTTAGATTGGCTGGGCAACTATATAGATCAGGTTTTTCAGACCATTACCTATAAGCCAGAAGTTCCAGGAACTAGAAAATCAAAATATAAATTTGAAGAAAGGTACCAATCAGATTGATGTGTTAAATATTTGTAATATCCTTCACATACTTTTAAAAAGTACCTTTTCCTTCCTTCAAGTACAATCTTTTAGGGAATAAAACAGATTATGGGCATTTTAAATTTATCACATGACCATACGGTGGCTAGTTATAAAAATAGCCATTTTATAATAAAATGCTACTTAAACATTGACCTTAGAATTCCATCAAATATAATTCTTTTTAATTATAATGACTCCAATATATTTACTTTGACTGTTCATGAATACATTTCATCTTGCTTTTGATGAACCATGAAGTAACTTGATTATTAAGTGGCGATGTTCATTTTTAAAAGGCCTGCATTTCACCTCTTTGGTTTATCTAACTATTTAAAATGTATGGTGTATGAAAGCAAATTAAGTGTATATCAGTCTGTGAAATGAAATTTAAAAGAAAATAACCATATCAGCATAAAATTATCATTAAAAGTATTAAAATAACTTCAAGGTGCAAATTAGCAATAGAACTGCCATATTCAAAATATCCTTTCTTTTACATGTGGTATTTATAGTCTGCAGTAAAGTGACTTCAGGTTTTTTTTATTGTTTCATAATTTCAGCAGCTGTAAAACCCAGTGTATTCTGTATCTGTTGTTTAAAGTCAATCACTAGTAGATATACTAGCTCTACTGTTAAACAAAGAAAGTACTGTTAAACAAAAAAAAAATAGTCTTTATCAAAATTGCTTCTCTCAATTTGTCTAGTTACTTGGGATTTGGATTAATGTCGGCAAGACTGGCAATTTTAGGAGGAGTTGAAGGACAAACCTGTAAGTATTATATATGATTTGAATGATGTACAGGAATCCCAAATTGCTTTTTTTTTAATATTCACTTTTCCAAGTAGATAGTGACATATTAATAATACTACTCAATTAAAATCTATTAGTTTCTTTCTCTTTTCTTTCAAAGTGTTAGAAGAAATGCACAAGTAAAACATAATTTAAAGATAATTAAAACAGATAAAACTCAGTTGAAATAACCATGTGTCTAGTCAGAAAACAGACTCTGAACATCAACCGTGGTTAATCTTGAAAAGGCTAAGCAAAGTGAGATCTGGTTACTATTGGGTGATCAGAATGTATATCTGATTGCCAAGACCATTCTGAAACAGCAGTGCTACTGTACAAAAGGAGTACTGCTTAACCTGTGCTTCCTTCACTTCCTAGAAGTGCAGGAAAACTAGCAGTGCTTCCTTACACGATCTGGTGAGGCTGATTTTGATGCAGGCAGTCCTGTACATACCCAGTGCCAAGCCTTGAAGGGCTTTAAGGAACCAGCACGTAATATTGTATTTATAAAGGTAATGGTAACCATTGTAGAGCCCACAAAATTGGTGTCGTATGTCCTCATTGCCAGAAAGAAGGAACTATGTAGGGTGTCACATTCTGGTCAATAGAAATTTCTGAATAGTTTTTAAGAGCAAGCATGGGTAAAACACATAATAGTGAATCCAGATGACAACGAGAATTTATAAGTAGGTCCTTCTGCATCAAGTAGAATTATCATAGCTGCAGTTGTTGCAGATGGGCAACGCTCTTTAGCATACCTTTTATCTACTGTTATAACAGGAGCCATGAGCCTAAAGGTCCCCGGTTTGCAAACCTCTTTCATGGGTAACTCCTACTCATCCAGTGGTAACGCTGGTGTTGAAAGAAAACTTGGTGCACAGACAATAGCAATAGCACTTAGACTTATATACCACTTCACAGTGCTTTATCATCCTCTCTAAGCAGTCAGCATATTGCCCCCAACAATCTGGGTCCTCATTTTATTATCCTTGGAAGGATGGAAGGTTGAATCAACCTTGAGTCTGGTGAGATTTGAACTGCCAAATTGCAGGCAGGCAGCAGAAGTAGCCTGCAGTACTGCACTTTAACCACTGCACCACCAAGCTCAGTTCTGAGTGATTTCATACACATATATGTAGTTCTTTTGACAACAGCACAGAAGGCATTGCTATTGCCTTCTTCCACAGTGGATTTAATTTTCCAGTCTAGACTGCAGCACATTTCATATTGTTGACATTACCAACATCTTACTTGACTTCAGCTTTAATGTGTTCTCTTCCAATCAAATCCTTATTCCCAAGCATGTCTCTACAACCTAGCCTAACATAGACCTACTCATATGTATCTACAACATAGAACCCCTGACCACCAGTAAGGTATTTCTAATTATCAGAAGCATCCCTCCTCTCCCACCCTGATATCAAAGTAAATGGAGATTTGAAATCTGGTATGGCAGATCTCTGACCAGACTACATTGTCACTTCATGCATCCAAGTTTCACTAACACGACAGGTCTGCTGCCTGATCCAGTACCAAGTCATGGATGAAGATGGTATTATTGCAAACAGACCTGGTCTTAACTATCAGGACCCTGAGGCTTTAAATATGTATCTGGAAGTCTGTTGGTAATGTCAACAATAGGAAATGTGCTGCAGTCTAGACTGGAAAATTAAATCCACTGTGCAAGAAGGCAATAGCAACCTCCTCTGTGCTGTTGTCACTCAGAACTGAGCTTGGTTCAAAGGAGAGTTTACCTTTTATTCCATCTTTGGAGAATTGAGTACGTTAGCTTTGCTTATTACCCTGAATTTATGTCTGATTTATAGCGGTACTAAACATTCAAATATCAAATAGAAAACATTATCTTGGGAATAATGGGAGTGGGAAAATTGTTTGCCTATTCCAAATAATTGCAAGCAGACTCACTCTGTCTATATTTTTCCCTAACAGTGAAAGAAGGCGAAGAACTAACAAGTCCCTGCTTATCAATAAATTATCAAGGTGAATGGGAACATGCAAAGATACTGTACAAAGTTAAAGGGCAGAAAACAGGTACCTGGTCACTCTTTATCTTTATAAAGATACTTGACTTTTGTAAATGGGTCTTTTGAATAGAAATTGTAACTACATTTGTACACATTCTTCCTCTAAATAGAGGAGTGCATGTATAATATTCTGCCCACATGCGCCAGTTTTACCACATTTTTACAGTAGTAAGAATGAGTATAGAGTTTTTCCCTATCTTCTCCTTTCCAAATATGGTCCCAGCAATCAGGCATTTTTCCAAAATACATCATTTTTAGGATTGAGTGCAGGAGTAAGTAGAGTTGGAAGCATTTTATTCCTTCTAGACAGCTTATAATTACAGTTAATTTCTAGGCAGTTTAGAACAGGGGTTTCCAACCTTTTGGACCTCAGGGACCACCAAACTCATAATTTTAAATCCCAGGGACCACTACCTGGTTCTGTGGGCATGGCCTAATTTGTGGGTGTGGCTTGGTGATCATGTGACTGGCCAAGCATTGCTTGTATGTAAATATTATAAATTAAATATAAATATTATAAATATTGACATAAATATTGACTTTTTTAGAAAAAAAGAGCAACTTTTACCCAAAATCAGGCAAAGCAGGCAGGCAGATTGAGTTGCTCACAGAATCACAGAGATCTATCTATCTGCCATCGGCTAGCTCAGTCTCTCAAATTTGCTTGCCGAGAGTCTGCACTGAATAATAGAACCTTCAGTGCTAAGGGAGGTTCGGCTGTGCTTAAAAGCAAAGCTGAAGATCTAAAGACTAGCTAGAAAGCAAGAAATCCAACTATTTCCTGCTTCCTAGCTAATCTAAATCTCCCAGCACAGCAGAACAGCTGATGGTCGGAAAAAGGAAAAATAGCAATTTAGCAGGCAAAGTTGCCGGGTAAGGAGTGAGTGGGTGGGGATGGTTCCTGCAGGCCATTTGGGCAGCGCAGCCTTGTGTTTCTGCGCAGCCTGGATTAATTGCTTTGGGGGGTGCTCTGGGGGTGAGATTTCTCTGCAGCCCACCAAAATTTTCTCATGGCCCACTGGTTGGCGACTGCTGGTTTAGAACAAAGTATAATGCACTGATGTAACAAAGGACAAGTATAAATCAGAGTCACAAAGCTCAACAGATTTCAAAAAATGTAAAAATATAAAATGTGCCATAATATACTGAAGGTCTATATTAAAAGGAAAAGTCTCCATTAATTCACAGAATCTCTCTTGGAATGGTGCTTCAGAACCTAACTGTTCCGCCAGTGCTTAAACAATTACATACTATTTCCACATGCCATCCTTCTCATTATACAATGTTAATACCCTGCATCTTTGCTTATTTCTAACTTGATGCTAATTAATAACTATTTGCTAAAGATATTGAAAAATAATAAATCTCAATATATGAATTCCATTATAGTCCTTTGTCCTTTTTTCCCTTTTTCTTTTAGGAAGGCCACTTTTTGAATCATGTCATAATGAAATATCAAAAGTGCTGAACAAGAAAATTCATGAGACAGCCAGAATAAAGGACTTGAATTTCTATGCTTTTTCCTACTATTATGAGTTGGCAGTTGATGCTGGTTTAATAGGTAATTTAGCAATCAAGCAGTGTGAATCTCATATTAGAAAGTTGGATTTAGTTCACCAAATACAATAACAATTAAGGAGTTCCACAGGGCATTGATTCTAATTGGCCAAAGCACGGGAGCAAGAAGAATCTAACTTGTTTCTTTCTCTCTGCCTTCAGAGATTCTTCTCATACGTGCTGGACAAAGGTTAAATATCAGTAATTTTAATTAACCCCAAATCCTTATTTACTTGTAAAATATTGGTGAGATTAAAGTAATATTCTAAAGCTACAATAGGCAGCATGTCAAATGGATCAGGCAATAAATGGTACTGCCTACCAGATTATTAGGAAATTTCCAAGTGTCCACCAGAATTCCTCCATATGTATCTGGGACAGTCTGTTGTAACACATCTTCAGTAGAAAATAATATATATGTAATGAGTCCATTTGCTCCGGATAGCATTTTGTTTCATCTGAAATAGGAAATGATTTCACCGTGGCAGAACACCAGATATAATTTTTTCAATATCCAGATAATCCCATAACTGGTCCAAAGGATGGCCAACGAATACAGTAAGCCAAGCAATACTTGGGACAAACCCATGGAAGTCATGAATTCTTGAGCCTTTTTGTACCCAAAAGACTACACAGAGATTATGGTTACAGGTTGAAGCCTACAGTATTGAAAGGCAGAATTTTGCCCATTATGGTTTACAAGGACGGTGTAAAGAGGAAGGGAAAGGGAGAGGGCGGGGAGAGAGAGGAAATGAATTTGAGTATCATAGAAAAGTTGGATCTCAGAAACTAGATTTTGAGGTTCTAAAAACTTTGGGTATATTTGATATTCACAAAGCCAAAGATAAATAAACTAAAGATTCATTTCTTATAAGTATATCACTGGTGTTATGAAATCCCCCACAATCACCATATTACGTGTGTGTTTGTGTGTGTGTATCAGCCTACAGAATTGCAAGCAGATAAATACATCTTTCCAAGCTAAAGATAGGTGGCTATGGTGCATTCACATATATCATGGCATAGCCTACATATGAACCTTTGGTAAGCCCTTGAATGTATCAATAGATGAAAGGAAGCCATTGAAAAAGTTGAATGAACTCTCAGAGGATTATTTTAGAGGAACTAACAAATTCACAGAGGAAAGCTTAATGTTTCAGTTTTACAATGCAAATAAGACTGGCATTGTTTCCTCACACTGCTGTCAGTTTATTCTGGCAGTCAGTCTTTAAGAATACTCAGGCTTTTCCCATGACAAATCGATTCTTGAGGGAAAAATCTGCAAGGATGGGATCTCTGTGTTAGTTTGCTCAAATGCCAGGTTATCATAATTGAAAAGTCACCTATCCTAGATTATATGGAACGAAGTGGTTCACATGATTAGGATGCTGGGTTGACAATTTGCAAACACGTGTTCAAAGCCCAAGTACTGTTGTGTGGTGGAGTGAGCTCCCGTCATTTGTTCTAGCTCCTGCCAACTTAGCAGTTTGAAACTGCTATCACAAGTAGATAAACAGGTACCACTTTGGTGAGCTCATTAGCAGGGACTTGAACCTACAACTGGGCGTCCCCCAGGCAGTGGTGATGTCACTGGCTAATCCTTTCCCCAAAGAAAGTGCTTCCAGCTTGGAGGTATGGTATAGCATCCTAAATTATTAAAATTGCATTATGTATCAATTGCTAGTTATTAATTACAATGCACATAAGACATGTTTTACAATTTTAGTTTTTCAAGACAGTTTAAAATTTCCTGTTAGAAGTCAGGTGTTATCAGAAACAGGTGCTGAAAATATTGTCAGTAAATGAATGCTTTCTTAACTTTGGGCAGTCTTCCTGTCCATCCATCTGGGAGAGTATTGTGCAAGAGTGATGACAAATAAGTGTATCTTTCTCAGAGTAAGCTTAAGAATTCTGTGAACATAATATATGTTGATCAGCAAAAAGTTTGATCAGCTACCCTATGATATTCTGAGTAGCAAGCCAGTTGAATATAGATAAGCATTCCCTACATCTACATCTCATTAGAGGTAGATGTAGGGAATGCTTATCTTCAATACAATATAAAACTGATTGGAATAACTTATATTCTAGATATAAATTAAATAAATAAATAAAATCTAAAGGTCATCTAAGCCTTTAATATATTTTAAAACTTTCTAGAGCCAACAGTGATCATCTTTTTGCTGTATATTTCACAAAGTACAAATCTTTAACTCATAATTAATTTTTTGGGGGGGAAATAGTTAAAGGAGATATACTATATAAAACTTCCCAGCTTTTAGGTTCTCAATCTTTAAAAAGAGCAAGATAAACCTTGGTCAAACTTAAAGCCCATATAGGCAACATTAGAAACTTCAAGCATGAATCCATGCTGCCTAGCTGATGACAAGCCAACCACAAAAATGCAGTTTCTGCCAACTGCTTGCAAAAAAAAAAAAATGTGTACAGAATACATATGGGTAATCTTGGGATCTCAGATTTCAGCAGCCCAAATCCTGCATTCAGGTACAATTTCAGCTGCAATGTGTTCTACAGGAATGTCGATTTATCATAATGGCTCACTGGAAACTTCCCAAGATTATGCTTATTCTTTAATGTGGTATTTGCATTGTTATTTTATTTATTGGTTTAGTGAAATAATTTGTAGAAACCTTTATCAGAACCTAGAAATCTTAAGGACAAAAAGATTCCAATTGAATGTCTATTCATTTCGGTAACTATGAATATTGCAGTGCATTTTTCCCTGTTAAAGAATGTGAAAATAAGACATGTTCTTATTTTAATGAGCACTAAACCTAAAGAACTGTGTTTGAAATGCACACACCACTATCTACTTAACCATTTAGAGTGGCATCTGTTTTGCCAATACTGCACTCTGTGTTCTAGGACTGCAGAACTGTTTTTCCCCCTCTCTTCTTTTAGATAAAAAAAAAGGAGGGATCCTACCAGTCAGGAAGTTTGAAAGTGCAGCAAAGACAGGTAAGTACTGTTATTTGCATGCCTCAAGATCTAAGGAAGTTTTATAAAATACAATCCAACAAAGGCTCTTTACTATCCAGAGGAAAGTGTTTATATGGCAATAGTTCTAGAAACAGTCTGCTTTTTTTAAAAAGTTTTTTATTTTTCTAAACAAACACAGACAAAACAATATATAAAAACATAAAACCATCTTTCAATTACATGTCGACTGGTTGCAATTCTTTTGTGCTATGTGTCCACAGTCCTCCTTCACAAGTCACATAAATTCTCATATTTTCCATTTTATGTATATATATAAGTATTATCATTATGGTTCTTTCATTTGACAATAACTATTTGTTCCCCCACTTCATATAAGATATTCAAAATTTTAAACCAATATGTAATGTAACTTCCATTGCCACTTCATCTAATAAAAATACATTCTTATATCATTTTCTCTTAAATTCTATTATTTTTATATTGTAAAGTTTATAAAATATATCATTTCTACACTTTTTTTCCTAACCATTGATAAAATAAATCCCATATCTGATAATATTGTTTTTCTTCTTGTTCTCTAATTTCAAATGTCAATTTACTCATTTCAGCACATTCCACTATTTTCTCAATAACTTCCTCCTGTGTTGGTATTTTCTCATTTTTCCAATTTTTTGCAAATACAATTCTAGCTGCTGTTAGTACATTCACAATCAAATATATCAGTTCTCTACTGTATATCTCTGGTACAATACCCAATAAAAATATATCTGGTTTAAAATCAATATGACCTTTTGTCATTTTTTCCAACCATGTGTGGATTGTAGTCCAATATTTTTTCACCTCTGCACATGTCCACCACATATGGTAAAATGAGCCAGGTATCTGATGACATTTCCAACATTTTTTGGATTTATTCTTAAACATTCTTGCTATTCTCGTTGGGGGAAGATGCCACCTGTGAAACATTTTATACAAATTTTCTTTATATGCAGTTGACATTGTCATTTTATAATTTTGAGACCATAGTTTTTGCCATCTCTCTAGGTCAATTCTGTATCCAAAATTTTTCCCCCATGCAATCATTGTTTCTTTAACTTGTTCTTCTTCTGATTTAACCTCTAATAATAAATAAATATCCGTATAATTTCTTAATCACCCTTTCATCAGTATCTGTTAAAATTTAAGGCAGTTAATTTATCATAAAAACCGTCTGTTTTGAGATCTTTATCATATTTAGAATGTATTTGCGCATATGAAAACGAATTCATTCTTATACTTTGTTGCTCCAGTTCTTGCATAGATTTAAGTTCACCCTTTTCATTCATAATTTCACCATACCTAATTGTTTGTTCCATTTTATATATCACTGGATATGAAAATGCTTCTATAGTTGAGATCCAGATTGGAATTTTCAAATAGTGTTGCCTTTTAATCTTCTCCCAATTTAATAATAAAGCCTCTTGTACATAGTATCTTCTAAAATATCCATGTGTTTTAGTGCCCTTGTACCATAGGAAAGCATGCCAACCTAACAACAAATCATGTCCTTCAAGTGTCAATAATCTAGTATTTCTCAATGTAATCCATTCCTTGACCCACATCAGAGTTGTCGCTTGATAATATAACTCCCAATTTGGCAGACCGAACCCGCCTCTTATTCTAGCATCTTGTAATAACTTTAATTTTATTCTGCCAGATATATTTCAGCACTATTTTATTCAATTCATCAAAATACTCTTTCCCTAATCTAATTGGAATTGTCTGGAACAAATAAAAAATTCTTGGTAGAATATTCATTTTCATTGTTGATATTCTCCCTATTAATGATAATTGTAAGTTTTCCCATTTTGCCAAGTTTGTCACAATCTGTTGCTTGAGTTTATTATAATTATTCTCTTTAAGTGTGCCACATCTTGCTGTCAAATGTGTTCCCAGGTATTTAACCTTATTTGTGAACTGGATTTCCAGGACCAATTCCAGGGCCAATTCTTCCCTCTGTTTTACTTATTCTTCGTCAGAATCTTTGTTTTATCTTTATTTATTTTTAAACTAGCCACCACTCCATATTCCTCTATCTTTTCTATCAACCTAGTCGCTATTGCCAGTGGGTCTTCTAATATAAAAACCAGGTCATCTGCAAATGCTTGTAATTTGTATTCTTCTTTCTTAATTTTCATTCCTTTTATTTCTTTTGTTTTTCTTATATCTCTAGTTAGCACTTCTAATGTTAACACAAACAACAGAGGTGACAGCAGCCCACCTTGTCTTGTACCTTTCTTTATAGCAATAGAGTCTGTTAATTCCCCATTAATCATTACCTTTGCTGTTTGATCATGATTATATAGCTTCTATGGCTTGAATAAATTTCTTACCAAAGCCCATCTGTTCCAATTGTAATAACATAAATCACCAATGTACATTATCAAAAGCTTTTTGTGCATCTAAGAATATCAAGGCCATTTGTTTTTCAGGATGTGCCTTGTAGTATTCCAATGTGTCCAGGATAGTTCTCATATTGTCTTTAATATGTCTCTTTGGTAGAAATCTATTTTGATCGGGGTGAATAAAATTATTTAAATATTGTTTGAGTCTTTCTTCCATTATTGAAGCAAAAATTTTATAGTCTTTGAGTTCAATAAGGAAATGGGTCGATAGTTCTTAATTAGTTGTGGGTCCGCTTCTTCCTTTGGCACAAGTGTAATATATGCTTCTGACCATGATTTAGGTGTCCTCTTTTTTAACATAACTTCATAACTTCCAGAAGCAAAATGTTCAACTGCTCATGGAATGTCTTATAAAATTCAGCTGGCAATCTGTCCGAGTCCGGTGCTTTTCCATTATTGTGTTTTTTTAATTGTTTCCGTTAGTTCCATCATCGTTATGTTTCCCTCTAACATCATTTCAATATCTTTTGGTATCTGAGGCAAATTCGCTTTCTGTAGATATTGTTTAATCTTCCCTTCCTCTATTATCTCTTGTTCATATAACTTCCGATAAAAGTTGTGTACAATTTTTTTCTTCTCTGTATTTCCATAGCAGGCTTGCCCTTGGTCATCTATCAATTAAGCTATTTTTCTTGATTCATTCTCCTATTTCAGTTTATATGCTAACCATCTGCCTGGCTTATTTGCATCTTCAAAATAGTTTTGCTTAGCATTTCTGATTTTCTGTGCTAGTTCCACTTTTTCCATTAGTCCCATTTTATGTTTAACTATGTCCATTTGAATTTTCACATCTTTTTTTAATGGTGATTTTTGAAGTTCTTTCTCAAGTCTCTTGTAATCATCCTCTAACATTTTCAACACTTCTCTTTTCTTTTTGTTTCTTATCTTTGTATAGTCTATTATCAAACCCCTAAGGTAAGCCTTCATTGTATCCCACAAGTTTTGTATTGATTTATCTTCCGTTCTGTTCTCCTTGAAAAAGAAGTCCAATTATTTCTCCATTTTCTGTGTGAAGTCCTTTTCTTTTAATAAAGCATTATTTAAAATCCATCTGGATCTTTTTCTTTGTCCTTTCCACTTAATTGTCATTGGATTGTAGTCTGCCCAGGTACCAGTTTCTATCTCGATTTCCTGTATGTTAATAATCAATTCCGCTGACATCCATATCATATCTCTTCTGGACCATGATGAATGTCTATTTGAATAAAAAGTATATTGTCTATTTTTAATATTTCTTTCTCTCCAAGTGTCCTTTAGGTTTAGTTTATCTGTCATTTAAAAAAAAAATTGGCAAGATCTTTCTGTTTTGTTTTATTGTTTTCTGTGTTTTATAGTCCATCTTCTCTTTAATTATTCCATTAAAGTCCCCCAACATACATATATTGTCATATTCTAAGTCAATTATTGTTCTGTGTAATTTTTTATAAAATCCTTCTTGATTGTCATTTGGAGCATAAATTGCAATTAAAAGTAATTTCATATTATTATCTTTTATCTCCACCATCAAGATTCTTCCATCATCGTCCGTGTAAATTTGTTTTGCTGGAATTGTATCTTTAATGTATAAGAGTACTCCTCTTTTCTTAACTCATGTCAGTGAAGTAAATATTTTCTCTAATTTTGGCTGTACCAGTAGTTGTTCATATTGTTTTTTAACGTGCACTTCTTACAGGCAAATTATGTCAAATTTCAATTTTTCTAAATTATGAAATATTTTCCTTCTTTTAATAGCAGAATTAAGTCCATTTATATTAATTGTAATCAATTTTTTCTCTTCCATGTTTTATACTTTATAGGAGGGGTTAACAGCTCTGGTTGATCTCACCTCTCATTGTTCTTTAGGTTCCCCATTGCCTCATACAGCTTCTTGTTCTTGTTGAATCACTTCAAGGCACACCTCTGGTAGTTTGAGTATTGCTTCTTGTCTTTCCCTCTCATCTTCCTTGTCTCTGAAATATTCTGCATAAAATAATTCTACTTTCTCAATTGAATCAATTAATATGTCTTTGCTCTTGCCATATAAACTGAAGGCCTTCTGGTATCAGCCATCTGTAGTTCACACCTTTCTTCAAAAGAATTTTAATTAAGAATTGATATTCTCTTCTCATCTCTCTTATTTTTCTAGGTGCTTGTTTCAAGACCACAATCTCCTTGCCTTTATATTTCACTGTTTTCTCTCTTGCTATCTGTAATATTTGCATTTTAATGGCCCTCTTCGTAAATCTTATCTGTATTTCTCTTGGTAGATTATTTCTCACTACATATCTTGTAAAGACTCAAAAAATTTCATCTACTCCATCCATCATTTTCTTTTTAGTTATTTCCAGTGCTTCTGCCGGAATTTCTATCATTATTTCTGCCAATTTTTCTCCTTTTTATTCCTCTACATTTTGAAATCTAAGATAGAATTCAGATCTATCTGTTTCCCATCTCAGCATACTATTGTCCTGTTCAATCACGTTCAATCTGTTATCAATATCGCCAATCTTCTTATTCCTTTGTTCCTCTCTTTCTTCAATTTTTTGGATTCTTTCTTCGTACTTCATCATCTGGTGGATATTCTCAATTTTATCATCTGTTTTTTCTGTTCTTAACTTTATATCTTGAACTCCTTGCCAAATCATCTGTAAGATCACCTCTTTCTCTTTTTCCTGCTGTGACATCGCCGCTGTTGATCGTTGTCCTCCAGATGTTGAAGAAGCTGTAGTTGGTATTGAAGAACCAGTAATTGATGGTCTTCTACTCATTTTTACAAGGCAGGAGCAAAGAGAAAGAAAAATCTTCAGGTTCTTGTATACCCCTCCAATTAAATCCAGTTGATTAAAAAGAAAAGCATGAAAAAGCAAAAATTATAATAAGAAAAAAGAAAAGAAAAAGATCCTCAGGTTCAATACCTTAATCCAAGTAATCAATATGGAAAAAGCCAAACAATATCATAAAAATAGTGTTCCAAATCCTAAAAAAAAACAGAAGAAAAAAAAGGAAAATAAAGAAAAAATAAAAATAAGTAGATCAATATACTTTGAGGTAAAAAGGAATCCAAAGGGAAAAAGAAAAAGCAAAGTAGTGAGGATTAAAAAAATAAAGATTAAAAATTAAAAAGGAAAAACCATTTAACAGGCCACTGTCACAGATGTCAGCAAAAAAATAGATTATTAAGGTGGGGGGAGCAAAGAAGGAAAAAAAAATAAGCCACATACTGCCACAGTATAGTGTCCAAGGTTCTTTTACTAAGTCAAGTTCCAAAAAAGCTTTAAATCTGCTTTTTAACATTTGGGGTTTTTTTAATCACCCAGCCTGTAAAACAATGGAAATTCAACAAGGAAAGCATCCTTTCTTATGCATGGATCTTACCTACATCAGTTTGCTGTTGAAAGAACTGGGCTTTCAAAAGAATCACATTCTTAAGGTAATCATTTTTAATGTCAATATTTGGAGTAGAATTATAGCATCAGTATTGAAAGTACTAATAGAGGAAAGGGGATATCTCAAATTTTGTTTCACAAATATCTGTCAAACATAAATTAAGGCAGTTTGTTTAAAAAATAATAAAATTTCAACTTTGGAAATATTACTTATTCTTTTAGAATTTTGGGATAATGTTTTGAGTTAGAGAAAGATTTTGAAAAAGCAGAAGTAGACATGGGAAAGAGACAGACTAAAGTACTCTAAAGAGGCACACGAAGAGAGAAACTATGCCTCAGACATTGCATCCCACCTTGAATAATGTACAATAGTTTTAAATGTGCAAAATAAAATTTCTGATTTTAAAGTATACAAAATTTATTTTGACTGCTCCATTTCATAAACCTACACCAGGCACTTGCTGCACAATTTTAGATTTCAGGATTTTAGGAGCTGTGGTGGCACAGTACTTAGAATGCACTATTCTGACTGGCTCAAAGTTGACTCAGCCTTCCATCCTTCCACGGTTGGTAAAATGAGCATGTGCTGATATTGTAAATTGCTCAGAGAGTGCTGTAAGTGTAAAGCACTATGGAACAATATATAAGTCTAAGTGCTATTGCTATTGCAATTTTATACATTTCAAATACTATAGCCAAGATATATTATTTCCTCTTTTCCCCCTATATTATAAAATTTGGGAGCTCATGGATTCCAAATGGTACTTAAGTAAAACTAAGGCAACACATAAATTGGATATGTGTGTACTACATGGAAGGCTATTATGCACTGCAGTCTCTTGAAATATATAGATCACGATGTCTTAAACAGCCCACAGAAACATCTCTACTTTCAAGACTTCTAATCATGTTTTCTTTTCATTATAGCTGGCCCAGAAGATTAACAATATTGAAACCAGCTGGGCTTTGGGAGCGATTCTTCACTACATGGATTCACTTCACATGCTATAATATTAGGGATTTACTGCCTGGTGAAAATGAGTCTAGGAAATTGGACCTGATTGATTCCTTTTAAAAAGGGCTACAAATAAAATACATTTTTAAATATTTTAAATCTTTCAATAAAGGAGGCTGGTGCTTCAGGTGGCAGCTTAAGGTGCCCAGTATTGTCCTGGGATCACAAATACTTTTAGTGTCACACAAAATCAGTTAACACTTATTTTAAAAAGAATAATCCATGACAAAAGCAGAAGCATGTCAGAAATCAAACCAAATTATTATAACAAATGTCCTTTGATTTTTAATGAACATTTGCTGATGATCTCTGGTTTATTTGATGTTCTTTATAAGAAAAGCATTTAATCTTTAGGTAGGCGTTTTGCCTTTTTTTGATGCAAGCATATAAATGCTAACATCAGAAGCAAGCAACTTTTTAACTACCTTTGAATGTTAGCTTGTAGGCATTCAAATTTTAAAATGTGAAATTTTGGGGTATTTGTTTAAAAACTTTGTTATGCTTTGTGAAACTCTTACTGACACATATTTAGGTTACCTTTTGAAAGCCAGCTTTTAATCCTTCACAGCCTTCGTGGTGTTGGTTTATTTTGGAATGGATAAGCTGGGCAAAATGCTTGTTCCCACACAGAATTCAGTTGATGTTTTCCCCTTGATTTTGACTGCCTTAATTTCTTTCTGGTGTGTGTTCCATTCTGTAACAGTCTCACTTTTAAATGGCACAATGTTTTTTGTTCCTGCTGTCAAGCAAAAGATTAGATTAATGTTATCTTGCTATAACTCATTACATGCAATCCTTGTTTAGCAACCACAATTGATTCCAGTGAAATAGTTGCTAAGTGATACAAACATTAAACAAGCCACATGGCTGAGAGGCCCCACAAATATCACTGGTTGCTGCCATTTTGACAGAATTCTCTCATGTACTGTAGCAACAAAGCATTAATCTCATTCTGGTGTATATTATGGTCAAGTGCAGAAATTTGGGCAGAAGTGCATACATTGATTGAAAAATATTTTTACTACTATTTATTACTGTTGTATTTGTAAACAGTTGCTATCTGAAGCAGTTGCTAAATGAGGACAATCTGTATCCAAAACTGATGAAATACTCTTTTCATATGGTCATAGCCATAGCTGAATGAATTTTTTTACATAGGCTAACATCAGGGCAGTATTTGGCCGTGCCATACATGGTTTTTGGAATGTATTGATCAGTTATAAAATACTTGTAGAAGTTTTTGATTGTATAAATTTGTATGAAAGCCAGAAAGGTCCCTAACTGCAACATTTATCCCTATATCTGAGAAATAATCTGGAAAGTCAGGAAAAATGCTTGAATGTTCTAGTAACGATTATGTACATTTGTTTAATTTTGGTTTAAATATTAGATTATGTTAAGATAATATGTATGTTCCAAATTTTGTATATATTAATTCAGTAAAGAGATGTATATTTAAGATTCCTTCAGCTACTAAGTAAACTTCAAATATTTTTAAAGCATTATTTCACAGTCTTCTTTTAAACAATTAAATTTTATTTTTGCATTAAACAAAGATTGGGGAACCATATGAAGGTTACAAGTTGAATTTCAACAGTATTAAGGCTGTTTCCACCCAAGGGTTCTGTTCAAAAATATTTCTACATCCCAAAATGTGCTGGGTTGAAGGTTGAACTTAGTTTATCATTGGATAGGTTGCAATGGTCTTGAAAGTGTAGTAAAACAAATGTTTTATTTGAAACAATGCAACTCTGGTGATCCTTTTTTATCATCTGCAGAAACTTTTGCATCATCCTACCATTTGGTTCCAAGACATCAGCAATCACAGCAGAATTTATCTCCTAAATGTCGATAGGGGCAGCTGATTATTTCAAAAGGCTGGAAAAGCAACAGAAAATAGACATTTCCTGTCTCTACCTCTTTAGGTAGGACTGGCAGATACTGCCTGGGACGGATGATCTGTAAAGTTACTAGGACCTAAGCTATAAAGCACGCCAAACTGCTTTTGTGATACTAGGAAGAGGAAACAATGACAGTACGAAATTTATGTTTTCTTAGAAACTGTGCCAGTCCTGTCAACACATTAGACATTGCAGGGATTGTTAGAACCGCAGCATGAAAGGATCAACTCACCTCTGCTGCTAGAGTCATAGTGACAATAAATAACTATAGAGAAAAACATCAACTGATATCAACCAAGGATAATAGCTAATAGCAGGGACAATGAATTGAAATAGGAGGAAAGAAAGGAAGGATTCCTGCCCTCCCTAGCTACTGCGGTCCTGATTTTTAAAGATGCATTTGATTATTTTCTGTAAAACTGAAATGGTTCACAGTAACACTTGCAATAGAGCAAATGTTGTAGACACAGCATAGTAGCCCATTGTGGAAGTGAAAAGTTACACATTATCCAAATATATATTCTTATATTTTATTCATACATAATTTAACAGAGCACTTAAATTATGGCATTAAGAAAGTTGGTCTACTGACCAGTCTAGTTGATAGAATGTGTTTTTATAAGCACAGAATATATGTGAAAAGTCAAAATATTTTTGTTGTTAATTGCTGTTTCTTTTTGGCATGTTCCATATATAAAAATAGACATTTGTACATATCCATATGGATATGAATTAAGTTAATATGCTGATAATTGGTTCATCTTTTCCTTGGCTGCATTAAAGGAAGAAATAAACCAGCTGTGTCCCTTGCCATTAGTTTGGTTCATATCATCTGTCATTGCACTCCTTGCTACTTCATTGTGATATATTTCCATTAATTGTGCAATCTTGTTTATTTTTATCTTTTCATTCTCTGCTGACTTTTCATTCCATAACTCAGATTAAAGCATTCCTGTAATTGAAGACTGTGTAATCTTATGATGTCAGCATTTGGGAAATACCCAGAATGGCTTGGATATTAAAAACTAGCTTTTGAATTATATTTGCAGCAAAGCTGATAGGCAAAAATGTCACTCTCCTGCAGTTTGAAGCGGACATTATAATATGTATAATTTATTCAATTTTTGCTAAACTCCCTGTTACATCTGATACAATTGAAACTGTTGACTGATGCAGTGAACAGTCCCAATTATACTCAATTGGTAAATTATATGGATTCCCACTGAATCCAAAAAAACCTTCAAATAAAGAAGTTTAGATGGAAGCAAGCTATAAAACTGCCTTTGCTTGACTTTTAAACAATGTTAAGCACTGATGAAATTCCCCAGGGTAATAAAAAGACTAATGTTCTATTAATTATTCAAAGGAAGTAAATAGGATGACTAAGACAGTGGTTAAGATAAATCAAATACCAAACTGGAAAAGAATGTATGTTCTTGAAAAACAAGCTAATAGAGTCTAGTGATACCTGCAGAATATCATTTTGGTTTGATTCCAGATATAGTTTGGAAACAATTTACCGCTATGTACAAAGAATAAGGTCCTAAAATCAAATAGAACAAAGGATTTCATTGTATTAAAAAGTTAATTAGTATATACAATGTGACCTAGTCTGGTACAGTATTCTCAATACTGTTACATGACCAGGTACATCTTGTTTTCTGAAAAAGATCATTACAAAGCTGTTTGTGCTTTAAAAAGTAAAAATTTAAAGAGAAATTCTAGCTAAACTATTCTATGTCGTTCTGTGCTACCTTTGTATGTACCTCCACCTGAAATACATAAAACTTCATTCAGTCTGGATTTTGAATTTTTGTAAAAAGGATTGCCTTGTAAGAGATATTGAGGATTATTTTTCAGATTATAGAGATTTCGGGTCTAGAATTTCATTACACCATTTTAATGGAAGTCCTTGTCTATATGAAATGCATCTATTCCTAAAACATTTTCTAAATGCAGTTTTTTTTTTTAAAGAGATTTTATTAATTTTCTACAAACAAACAAGACAAACAAAACATTAAAACATCAACTCTCATATGTACATCCAGTGTGTCAGTTGGTTCATCAGTTTTGTGCATTCATTCTGTAGTCTCAATTACAATTATGTTACATAACAACTCATATTGTCAATCCAAACTTGTATATCCTAATATCACTAAAAAAAAAGAAATTTTAGACTATACTTTTAATCATTCATGCTTTATGAGATAATACTTTAACCAGTTTATTCTGTAACAAATCATATAATCATACCAAATCAATCCTAAAAAACCCTTTATAATGTCAAATAACAAAGTACTAACAAAATAGCAAAATAAAAATATTCCTTATTGTCTAGCATTCTATTTTATCATCTAGCCATTGATAAAAAAGATCCCAAATTTCGTAAAATTGTTTATCCTCTTGCTCTCTAATTTCAAATGTCAATCTACTCATCTCAGCACATTCCAATATTTTCTTAATAATTTCTTCCTGTAATGGTATTTTCTCATTCTTCCAATTTTTAGCAAATACAATCCTAGCCGCTATTAATACATTTACAATCAGGTATTTCAAATCTTTACTATATATATCAGGTAAAATTCCCAATAAGAAGATCTCTGGTTTCAAGTCTATGTATTTCTTTGTCATTTTTTCCAACACATGCGAATTTTAGTCCAATATTTTCTAGCATCCTCACAAGTCTACCACATATGGTTATACCAGCCGAGTATCTGATGACATTTCCAGCATTTTTCAGATTTGTTCTTAAACATTCTTCCTATTCTTGTCGAGGGAAAGTGCCACCTGTAAAACATCTTATACAAGTTTTCTTTATATGCTGTTGACATTGTCATTTTATAATTTTGAAACCACAATTTTTGCCATTTCTTTAGATCAATCCCATATCCAAAATTCTTCCCCCAAACAATCATAGTTTCTTTGACTTGTTCTTCCTCTAATTTAATTCCCAGTAAATAACCATATAATTTTTTAATCACCTTCTCATCAGTACCCATCAAGATCTTATCTAAATCAGTCTGCTTATCATAGTATCCCTCCGTTTTAGAATCTTCATCATACCTTGATTGTATTTGCGCATATGAAAACCAATGCATCCTTATACCTTGTTCCTCTAAGTTTTGGATCGATTTAAGTTCACCCTTTTCATCCAATTGTTCCCCATATCTAACTGTTTGTTCCTTCTTATAAATTATAGGATAGGAAAATGCTTCAATAGTCAATAACCAAACTGGAATTTTCAAATAACATTGTCTTTTTATCTTCTCCCAGTTTAACCACAAAGACTCCCGTATATAATGTTTTCTAAAATAACCCTGTGTTTTAGTTCCCTTATACCATAAAAAAGCATGCCAGCCCAAAAGCAAATCATGCCCTTCTAATGTCAACAATCTATGCTTTCTTAATGTTATCCATTCTTTGACCCACATCAAACTTGCAGCTTGATAATACAATTCCCAATTAGGCAGGCCAAAACCTCCTCCAATTCTAGCGTCTTGCAAAAGCTTTAGCTTTATTCTCGCTTTTTTACCTTGCAATATAAACTTCAACATGATTTTATTTAAATCTTCAAAATAGTCTTTTCCAAGCCTAATTGGTATTGTTTGGAACAAAAATAAAATTCTGGGTAAAATATTCATCTTAATTGTTGAAATTCTCCCTATTAATGACAATTGCAAGTTTTCCCACTTCTTCAAATCTGTAGCTATCTGTTGTTTGAGTTTAATATAATTATTCTCTTTTAATGTGCTACATCTTGCTGTCAAATATATCCCCAGATACTTAACCTTATTTGTAACTTGGATTTTCAAAAGGTCTGCCAGTTCTTCTCTTTGTCTCAATAGCATGTTCTTTGTCAAAATCTTTGTTTTATCTTTATTTATTTTCAAACCAGCCATCTCACCATATGTCTCTATCTTTTCCAATAACCTTGGAGCTGTTTTTAACGGGTCTTCCAGAATAAAAGCTAAATCATCAGCAAAAGCTTGTAGTTTAAATTCTTCCTTCTTAATTTTCATTCCTTTTATGCTTTTATCATCCCTAATATTTCTATTCAACACTTCCAAGGTCAACACAAATAACAAAGGAGATAGGGGACACCTTTGTCTTGTGCCTTTTCTTATATTAATAAAATATGTAAGTTCCCCCTCCATCATTACCTTTGCTGTCTGTTTATTATATATGGCTTCTATTGCTCGAGTAAATTTTTTAGCAAAACCCATCTGTTCCAATAGTAATAACATAAATCTCCAGTTCACGTTGTCAAATGCCTTTTGAGCATCTAGGAATATCAAAGCCATTTGCTTTTCAGGATGAGCCTCATAGTATTCCAAAGTATCCAAGATTACTCTCATATTGTCTCTGATTTGTCTCTTTGGCAGAAATCTATTTTGATCTGGGTGAATAAAATTATTTAAATATTTTTTAAGTCTTTCTGCTAAAATTGAAGCAAAGATTTTATAGTCTGCATTCAATAAGGAAATAGATCTATAGTTCTTAATTTGCAACGGGTCAGCCTCTTCTTTTGGAATAAGTGTGATATAAGCCTCTGACCATGTTTTGGGTATCATCTTCTTTAACATAACTTCATTCATGACTTCTAACAATGGGATGCTCAATGATTCTTGAAATGTTTTATAGAATTCTGCCGGAAGCCCATCTGGACCCGGTGCTTTCCCATTGTTTTGTCTCTTAAATGCTTCATTTAATTCCATCATTGTTATATTACTTTCTAGCATTTCTTCAGTCTCTTTAGGTATCTTCGGTAAATTAGCATTCTGTAAATACTGTTTGACTTTTTCCTCATCAATATTCTCTTGTTTATATAGTTGCCCATAAAAATCTCGAATAATTTCCTTTTTCTACTGATTACGATAACAAACTTGGCCTTGATCATCGATTAGCTTCAATATTTTTCTTGATTCCTTCTCCTTTCTCAATTTATATGCTAGCCATCTACCTGGTTTATTTGCATCTTCAAAGTAATTCTGTTTAGAATTTCTGATTTTCTGTGCCAGTTCTTCTTTCTCTATTAATTCCATTTTATGTTTAATTACATCCAGCTTCAATTTAATATCTTTTTTCTGTGGCATTTTCTGTAATTCTTTTTCAAGTCTTTTATACTCATCTTCCAAGGCCTTAGAAGCTTGCCTTTTCCTAATATTCTTTTTTCTTGTATAATCTATTATCAGACCTCTAGCATATGCCTTCATTGTATCCCAAACATTCTGCGTTGAAGTATCTTCTTTTTTATTTTTTCTGAAGAAAAACGCCAATTCCTTCTCCATCCATTGTATAAAATCTTTCTCCTTTAAAATAGTATTATTTAATGTCCATCTCGATCTTTTTTTTTGTCCCTTCCATTTAATTGTCATTGGGCTATGATCTGCCCAAGTACTTGTTTCAATATTTGTTTCTTGAATATTGGATATTAATTCTGTTGAGATCCAAATCATATCTAATCTGGACCATGATAAATGTCTATTTGAGTAAAAAGTATATTGTTTAGCTTTAACATTTCTTTCTCTCCAAATATCTTTTAAAGTTAGTTCGTCTGTCATTTTAAAAAAAGATTTAGGGAGAGCCTTTCTATTTTGCGTTGTTGTTGTTGCTATATAGTCCAATTTATTGTCCACAATTCCATTAAAGTCTCCCATCATAATTATATTAACATAGTCCAGTTCAATTATTTTCATGTGTAGCTTTTTATAAAACTCTTCTTGTTTATCATTCGGAGCATAAATTGCAATCAAGAGTATTTTTATATTATTGTCCATTATTTCCACCATTAATGCTCTTCCGTCTTCATCCGTGTAGATCAGTTTTGCTGGGATAGCCTCTTTAATGTATAGAACCACTCCTCTTTTCTTACATTGAGTCAAAGAAGTAAATATTTTCCCCAATTTTGCCTGTACTAACAATTGTTCATGTTGTTTTTTAATATGAACTTCTTGTAGACAAATTATATCAAATTTTAATTTCTCTAATTTATGAAAAGTTTTCCTTCTTTTAACAGCTGAATTAAGTCCATTTATATTCATTGTAATCAGTTTTTTTTCTTCCGTGATTATGCTTTATATTTAGGTCTAACAGCTCTCGTGGATCTCACTTCACGCTGTTCTTTACCATCCACCTGTCCACCTACAGCTCCTTTCTCTTTTTCAGTCTCCAGTTGTTCCTCTTGAAACTCAATTAATGAGACCTCTTTCTCTGCCTCCTCTCTTCTTCTTCCTAAAAATTCTGCATGGAAAAGTTCTGCTTTCTCAATTGAATCAATTCTATGTCTCTGCTCTTGCCACGTAAACATTAATCCTTCTGGAATCAGCCATCTATAATTCACTTCGTTTTCCAGCAGCATTTTGGTCAGAAATCGATATTCTCTTCTCATCTCTCTCACTCTTCTGGGTATTTGTTTTAAAACCACAATCTCTTTGCCTTTGTATTTCAATGTTTTCTCTCTTACCACTTGTAATATTTGTGTTTTAATGGATTTTTTGGTAAATCTAATATGGACTTCCTTTGGTAATTTATTTCTCATCGCATATCTTCTATGAACTCGATATACCTCATCTACTCCATCCATCATCTTTTCCTCTGTAATTTCCAAAGCATCTGCCAAAATTTCTATCATTATCGCAGCCAAATTTTCTCCTTTTTCCTCTTCTATATTTTGAAATCTGAGATAAAATTCTGACCTTTCCATCTCCCACCTCAACATCCCACTTTTTTCTTGTTCAACCACTGTTAATCTACTGTCAATATTTCCAATCTTCTCCTCTCTTTGTTTTCCTTCTTCCTCAATTTTTTGGAATCTCTCCTCATACTTTCCCATCATTTGTTTAATATTTTCCACTTTTTCATCAGTCTTCTCCATTCTTTGTTCAATGATGTCTGATTTTATCTTAAGATCTTGGATTCCTTGCATAATCATCTGTAAAGTTACTTTTTCTTGTTCTTTATCTTGCTTCAACATTGTCTGAATTAAACGTTGTTCTCCAGCTGGTGGGGAAGCAGAGGTAGAAGTAGAAATGCCAGATGGTATTGGTTTCCTGCTCATTTTAATGCTTCCAAAGCTTCAAATTCTTTTTGACTTTTAATCCAACTGGTAGAGAAGCCAATTATAATCCAAAATGGAAAAATCCAATAGTAAAAGGCCCAAAACCAAAGAAGAAAAAGGAAAAAAAGGAAGAAGAAAGATCTTCAGGTTCTTCTAGACCCTAATCCAATTACAAAGTAGTCCACCATAAAAAAGGAAAAATAGAAAGGAAAAAAACAAACAAACCCAAGAATAATAATATTGATTAAGAGCAAAAAAAAGCAAAAAGAAAAGAAGAAATTCCTTCAGGTTCTTCACACCTTAATCCAGTTGAGAAGTCTCAATAATCAAAAAAGAAAAACAAAGTGGTCCAAAAACATGGATAGAAAGAGCAAAGAAGTCCCAATAAAAATAAGGAGAAAAAAAGAAAAAAAAAAGAAAAAACTGAGGCTTTCCCTTTAAAATAAAAAGCAAAAATAAGAATATTACTGGAATTGAAATTTACAAAAAGGCTGGTGAGTAGGGATATCACAAGTAATATATATATATATGTATATATATGTGTGTGTGTGTTTTCTTAAGTTTTCGCGGGTACTTACATGTATGGCATTCAGCTTTGTTCGGGTATTTTCCCACGTCATAATAGTGGTGCTTCTAAAGTTGTAGCAACGTTTCAGCAGAATTTCATCTGCCATCATCAGACTTATGTATAGTGTTTGTCTGTGAGTCAGACTTTTACAGTGGTTTCAGATTTAAATTTGGGGCAGCCTATTGCTGTGTCAGAATGGTTTTTTCTTCCTCCTGATTGGTTGAGAATCTTGGTCTGTGTTTATTGGTCTTGGAGTTTGCTGTGTTCTGCTACTAATATCTTCTGCCTGTTTTTTTTTTTGGGGGGGGGCTCTTTTTGTATCTTGATTGGCTGGCAACATTGTGTTACTTGATTGGAGGCCTTTAGTGCAGCTTGGCTTCAGGTAAATGGACGGCTATCATTCGTTAGGAAGCTGGGTTTCATCTGGGTGCCTGGTTGGGGTGTGTTTGAGTTGGAGGTTTCAGGGAGGATCTGTTTGTGCCCAGGTGTTTGCCTGGCTTGTGGTGTGGAGATTTGTTTGTTTGTGAGTGCAGGCTTCCAAATGATTGACAGCCTGGTGGAATCATCTCTTCTGTTCATGCTTTCTGGTCTTTTTTCAATCTCCATGGCTTCTCTGATGATTCTGTGGCTGGGATTTTCTATGGTGGCTCGGGTTATGGTGCCATTGAAGTTGATGTTATGACCTGTGGCTTCCATGTGTTGGACGAGTGAGGAAGTGTGTTCCAGCTTTTTGACTGCATTTTTGTGTTCATCCAGGCAGGTGCTTATTCTTCTATTGGTCTGTCCAATGTATGTGGCCGGGCATGATGCACAGGGGACTTCATAAATGCCTTGGTTTTCCAGGTCAATTTTGTCTTTGGGGTTCCTGAGGATGGCTGCTATTTTTCTGTCTGTTTTGAAGGCAGTCTTGATGTGGTGTCTGTATAGAATCTTACTAATTTTGTCTGTAGTGCCTCTTATGTAGGGCAGGACAGCTGTTCCATGGGTCTGTTCATCTTCTGGGTCTCTATTATGTCTCAGTGTGTTTTTGTGGATCAAGTTGCTGATTTTGCTTTTGTGGAAGCCGTTAACTGTCAATATTTTAGTCAGGGTGCATAGTTCAGTCTTAATGTGTGTCTTGTCTGCCAGGCGTTTGGTTCTAGTAATTAGTGTTTTAGCCACGGAGTTTATCTGTGCTGGGTGGTGGTGGGATTGGGCGTTGAGGTAACTGTTGGTGTGTGTTTTCTTCTGGTATATGGTGTGTCCTAGTGTGCCATCTGCTTTTTGGAGATTAGTACATCTAGGAATGGTAATTGTTTGTTTGTTTCTGTTTCCATGGTGAACTTGATTTTGGGATGTGCACTGTTTAGGTGTATTAGGAAATTGTTTAGGTTATCTTGTCCATGGGGCCAAATCACGAATGTGTCATCGATATATCTTAACCATAGTTTGGGTATGAGTATGGCATAAGCCAGGGCTCTGGATTCGAATTCTTCCATGAACAGGTTTGCAATGACAAGTGACAGTGGTGATCCCATGGGGGCTCCTTCAATTTGTTTGTATCTTTGTCCTTTGTATATGAAATATGTGTTGGTTAAGCAGTGTTCTGTTAGTTCCATGAGGTGTTTAGCTGGTTGGTATTTATTTTTATTTTTTTTGAAAAAGTTTTTATTAATTTTCTACAAACAAACAAGACAAAAAAAACATAAAAACATCAACTCTTATATGTACATCCAGTGTGTCAGTTGGTTCATCATTTTTGTGCATTCATTCTGTAGTCTCAATTACAATTATGTTATATAACAACTCATATTGTCAATCCAAACTTATATATCCTAATATCACTAAAAAAAGAAGTTTTTGACTATATTTTTAATCATTCATGCTTAATGAGCTAACAATACTTTAAACCAGTTTACTCTATAACAAATCATCTAGTCATATCAAATCAATCCTAAAAAATCCTTTATAAATATAATAGCAAATAGCAAAATAATAGCAAAATAAAGATATTCCTTACTATCTAGCATTCTAAATATTCTATTATCGTATTTTATCATCTAGCCATTTATAAAAAAGATCCCAAATTTCGTAAAATTGTTTATCTTCTTGCTCTCTAATTTCAAATGTCAATCTGCTCATCTCAGCACATTCCAATATTTTCTTAATAATTTCTTCCTGTAATGGTATTTTCTCATTCTTCCAATTTTTAGCAAATACAATCCTGGCTGCTGTTAATACATTTACAATCAGGTATTTCAAATCTTTACTATATATATCAGGTAAAATTCCCAATAAGAAGATCTCTGGTTTCAAATCTATATGTTTCTTTGTCATTTTTTCCAACCACGTGCGAATTATAGTCCAATATTTTCTAGCATCCTCACAAGTCCACCACATATGGTAATATGAGCCAGGTATCTGATGACATTTCCAGCATTTTTCAGATTTGTTCTTAAACATTCTTGCTATTCTTGTCGGAGGAAAGTGCCACCTGTAAAACATCTTATACAAGTTTTCTTTATATGCTGTTGACATTGTCATTTTATAATTTTGAGACCACAATTTCTGCCATTTCTCTAAATCAATCCCATATCCAAAATTCTTCCCCCAAACAATCATAGTTTCTTTGACTTGTTCTTCCTCTAATTTCATTCCCAGTAAATAACCATATAATTTTTTAATCACCTTCTCATCAGTACCCATCAAGATCTTATCTAAATCAGTCTGCTTATCATAAAATCCCTCCGTTTTAGAATCTTCATCATACCTTGAGTGTATTTGTGCATATGAAAACCAATTCATCCTTATACCTTGTTCCTCTAAGTTTTGGATCGATTTAAGTTCACCCTTTTCATCCAAAAGTTCCCCATATCTAACTGTTTGTTCCTTCTTGTAGATTATAGGATAGGAAAATGCTTCAATGGTCGATAACCAAACTGGAATTTTCAAATAACATTGTCTTTTTATCTTCTCCCAATTTAACCACAAAGACTCCCGTACATAATGTCTTCTAAAATAACCCTGTGTTTTAGTTCCCTTATACCATAAAAAAGCATGCCAACCCAACAGCAAGTCATGCCCTTCTAATGTCAACAACCTATGTTTCCTTAATGTTATCCATTCTTTGACCCACATCAAACTTGCAGCTTGATAATACAATTCCCAATTAGGCAGGCCAAAACCTCCTCTAATTCTAGCATCTTGCAAAAGCTTTAGCTTTATTCTCGCTTTTTTACCTTGCCATATAAACTTCAACATAATTTTATTTAAATCTTCAAAATAGTCTTTTCCAAGACTAATTGGTATTGTTTGAAACAAAAATAAAATTCTAGGTAAGATATTCATCTTAATTGTTGAAATTCTCCCTATTAATGACAATTGCAAGTTTTCCCACTTCTTCAAATCTGTAGTTATCTGTTGTTTAAGTTTAATATAATTATTCTCCTTTAATGTGCTACATCTTGTTGTCAAATATATCCCCAAATACTTAACCTTATTTGTAACTTGAATTTTCAAAAGATCTGCCAATTCTTCTCTCTGTCTCAATAGCATATTCTTTGTCAAAATCTTTGTTTTGTCTTTATTTATTTTCAAACCAGCCACCTCTCCATATGCCTCTATCCTTTCCAGTAACTTTGGAGCTGTTTCTAGCGGATCTTCCAAAATAAAAGCTAAGTCATCAGCAAAAGCTTGTAGCTTAAATTCTTCCTTCTTAATTTTCATTCCTTTTATGCTTTTATCATCCCTAATATTTCTATTCAACACTTCCAAGGTCAACACAAATAGCAAAGGAGATAGGGGGCATCCTTGTCTTGTGCCTTTCCTTATATTAATAAAATCTGTAAGTTCCCCCTCCATCATTACCCTTGCTGTCTGTTTATTATATATAGCTTCTATTGCTTGAATAAATTTTTTAGCGAAACCCATCTGCTCCAATAATAATAACATAAATCTCCAGTTCACGTCAAATGCTTTTTGAGCATCTAGGAATATCAAAGCCATTTGCTTTTCAGGATGAGCCTCATAGTATTCCAAAGTGTCCAAGATTACTCTCATATTGTCTCTAATTTGTCTCTTTGGCAGAAATCCATTTTGATCTGAGTGAATAAAATTATTTAAATATTTTTTAAGTCTTTCTGCTAAGATTGAAGCAAAGATTTTATAGTCTGCATTCAATAAAGAAATAGGTCTATAATTCTTAATTTGCAATGGGTCAGTCTCTTCCTTTGGTATGAGTGTAATATAAGCCTCTGACCATGTTTTAGGTATCATCTTTTTTAACATAACTTCATTCATAACTTCTAACAATGGGATGCTCAATAATTCTTGAAATGTTTTATAAAATTCTACTGGAAGCCCATCTGGACCCGGAGCTTTCCCATTATTTTGTCTCTTAAATGCTTCATTTAGTTCCATCATTGTTATATTGCTTTCTAGCATTTCTTCAGTCTCTTTAGGTATCTTTGATAACTTAGCTTCCTGTAAATACTGTTTGACTTTTTCTTCATCAATATTCTCCTGTTTATATAATTGCCCATAAAAATCTCGAATAATTTCTTTTTTCTCCTTATTCCCATAACAAACTTGGCCTTGTTCATCTATTAACTTCAATATTTTTCTTGATTCCTTCTCTTTTCTCTGTAGATGTAGCTCTTTTGCTAGGTGTTTAGCCAGGTTTTGTAGTGTTGCTCCTCTGGAGCTGACTATGGGTCTGAGAGGAATGCCTTCTTTCTGTATTTTTGGGAGGCCGTATAGTTTGGGGCATCTGGAAGATTTCTCTCTGGGTACGATCGTGTGTTGGATTTCTTTGCTTATGTGGCTGGTTATAATTTTCTTCTTGGTTAATTTTTCCAGATATGTGGTTGGGTCTGTGTTTATGGGTTTGTATGTGGAGTCTTGGAGTAGGTCTGTCAATTTAGTTTCATAGTCTTTTCTGTCCATTACTACAGTGGCATTCCCTTTATCTGCTGGGAGGATGATTATGCTGCTGTCTCTTTTCAGGGTTTGTAGCGCTTTAATTTCATTTTGCTGTAAGTTGCTTTTGGGTGGTTTGCTTGTGCATAAAATGTTGGTAACTTGGTGTCTCATTTTATCAGCTTCATCTGTATTTAATTTAGTTAGGCTGGATTCTACTGCACATATGATGGATTCTGTGGGGTAGTAATGGACAGAAAAGACTATGAAACTAAATTGACAGACCTACTCCAAGACTCCACATACAAACCCATAAACACAGACCCAACCACATATCTGGAAAAATTAACCAAGAAGAAAATTATAACCAGCCACATAAGCAAAGAGATCCAACACACGATCATACCCAGAGAGAAATCTTCCAGATGCCCCAAACTATACGGCCTCCCAAAAATACACAAAGAAGGCATACCTCTCAGACCCATAGTCAGCTCCAGAGGAGCACCACTGCAAAACCTGGCTAAACACCTAGCAAAAGAGCTACAGCCCCATGCTGAAACAGCAGCTTCTCATGTACAAAACTCATACCACTTCTTGGAAATGATCAAAGATCTACACGTGGAGCAAGAAGATCTGCTTGTAAGTTTTGACGTGGTTTCACTATTCACTCAAGTCCCGATAAAAGAGACCCTCGAAATCATCAAAAATAAATACCAACCAGCTAAACACCTCATGGAACTAACAGAACACTGCTTAACCAACACATATTTCATATACAAAGGACAAAGATACAAACAAATTGAAGGAGCCCCCATGGGATCACCACTGTCACCTGTCATTGCAAACCTGTTCATGGAAGAATTCGAATCCAGAGCCCTGGCTAATGCCATACTCAAACCCAAACTATGGTTAAGATATATCGATGACACATTTGTGATTTGGCCCCATGGACAAGAAAACCTAAACAACTTCCTAACACACCTAAACAGCGCACACCCCAAAATCAAGTTCACCATGGAAACAGAAACAAACAAACAACTACCATTCCTAGATGTACTAATCTACAAGAAAACAGATGGCACACTAGGACACACCATATACCAGAAGAAAACACACACCAACCGCTACCTCAACGCCCAATCCCACCACCACCCAGCACAGATAAACTCCGTGGCTAAAACACTAATTCCTAGAACCAAACGCCTGGCAGACAAGACACACATTAAGACTGAACTATGCACCCTGACTAAAATATTGACAGCCAACGGCTTCCACAAAAGCAAAATCACCAACTTGATCCACAAAAACACACTGAGACATAATAGAGACCCAGAAGATGAACAGACCTATGGAACAGCTGTCCTGCCCTACATAAGAGGCACTACAGACAAAATTAGTAAGATTCTATACAGACACCACATCAAGACTGCCTTCAAAACAGACAGAAAAATAGCAGCCATCCTCAGGAACCCCAAAGACAAAATTGACCTGGAAAACCAAGGCATATATGAAGTCCCCTGTGCATCATGCCCGGCCACATACATTGGACAGACCGATAGAAGAATAAGCACCTGCCTGGATGAACACAAAAATGCAGTCAAAAAGCTGGAACACACTTCCTCACTCATCCAACACATGGAAGCCACAGGTCATAACATCAACTTCAATGGCACCAAAACCCTAGCCACCATAGAAAATCCCAGCCACAGAATCATCAGAGAAGCCATAGAGATTGAAAAAAAGACCAGAAAGCATGAACAGAAGAGATGATTCCACCAGGCTGTCAATCATTTGGAAGCCTGCACTCACAAACAAAAAAATCTCCACCCCACAAGCCAGGTAACACCCCACAAGCCAGGTAAATCTGCACAAACAGATCCCCCCTGATACCTCCAGCTCAAACACACCCCAACCAGGCACCCAGATGAAACCCAGCTTCCTAACGAATGATAGCCGTCCATTTACCCGAAGCCAAGCTGCACTAAAGGCCTCCAATAAAGTAACACAATGTTGCCAGCCAATCAAGATACAAAAAGAGCCCCCCCCCCAAAAAAAACAGACAGAAGATATTAGTAGCAGAACACAGCAAACTCCAAGACCAATAAACACAGACCAAGACTCTCAACCAATCAGGAGGAAGAAAAAACCATTCTGACATAGCAATAGGCTGCCCCAAATTTAAATCTGAAACCACTGTAAAAGTTTGACTCATAGACAAACACCCTACAGAAGCCTGATGATGGCAGATGAGATTCTGCTGAAACGTTGCTACAACTTTAAAAGCACCACTATTATGACGTGGGAAAATACCCGAACAAAGCTGAATGCCAGACATGTAAGTACCCGCGAAAACTTAAGAATATATATATATATATATATATATATATATATATATGCACTCTGCACTTTATTTATCCAACGCTCTTATTATGACTCTCTTCTCCAGCAGCTTCAAAGCCAAGCCTCAAGTGTTGGAATATTGATAAGAGTCCAGGAAAGCACCTGTAATAATATTTTGCTGTGCTCTCCCTCTATCTTATCACTTTGAAATGTCCTTGAGAAGGAGTCTTCTTACAATTCTCTTCAGTTCAAATAAAGTATTTTCAAGCCTCTAGTTGGCAGTGTTGCAAAGTTTCTTAATGCTCTTCCCCCCCCAGCCAAAAAAAAGGAATAATGTATACAAAAAAAAAGAAAAAAAAATAACCAAAGGGAGCCTCTATCCTAAAGAAAATTAAAAAAATCAAAAGGAGCATAAAAATATATATAAGAGAAAATTCAATCCGGTTACCTACAAAGTCACATTAAAGTCCCCAGAAAAAAAGTAGAAAAAAAAAATCCAAGCCTCAATTTGACATCACTTTAAAAAACGCCGCTCAAACAGTTTTGGTCAAAAAAAAAAATCTCACAGTTTTCTTCTCTATTCAGGATGCCCTTTCAAACCTCAGCGAATTTACAACACAAAAGAAGTTTCTCACCCAGCCGACACACTTTCTTTCCAGCCACTTTCTTTCCGGAGCTGTCCCGACTTCAGCAGCTATGGAGGCTGCCTCTCCGCTGCCAGCAAAAGGGCTTCTCCCGGATCAAACCAGAGATTTTGCGATATCCCTGGGATCCTGGGACTATGCCCTTCACAATTCCCGTCTCTACGGGACGGTTTAGGTCCGTTGGGACCGACCAGGGGCGAAAATATCGGCTGTGATCTCAGAGCCCCGAGATCGCAGCTGTATCGCCGAAACGAAGCTCCGCCTTCTCGCTGAATGCAGTTTGACAATACAGTGAGGGCATAATTAAGCTCAAAAGAAATTTGATATCTCTGGAAAAATTCAGCTTCAAATTAGATAAGGAAGAAATTTAATATCTAAAGTTATTAATAAAGCTCCATTTTTTAAAATCTTAGTAAATTGACTTGATTTAATCCTGGACATTCCAGCAATTGGTGTAATAACTATGTGTTAATGCTGTCTTCTGTTACTTAACAGAAAATGAAGATTGGATTATTTCACTCTGCCTATATTGTCACATGAGCAAAATTTTCAGGCCAGGGTTCTCATTTGGTTTTGATATAAAAGATCTGTTTCCCAAACCAAATTTATTTTAATGAGTGTGTGTGTGTGTGAGTGAGTGAGTGAGTGATGCCCCTGGTGGAGACTGACTGAGGGAGAGGAGGACCAGCCAACAGGGAGTGGAAGTGTGGCTCCAGAGCTGGTGGTGGAGGCTGGGGAAGGGCAGAGGCCGGCTGAGCAGTCAGAGGAGGACCTGGCCCATCCCCTATCCATCCTAGGGCACGCAGGGAGGAGAGAGAGGATAAGGGAGAGACATGGTCTACTTGGGAAGAGAGGGCCTTGATCCTTTTCATGGGCTGCAACTGAGAACTGCATAAGAGTTTGGACCTGCGTTCTGGCAAATGTGCTGGAGACAAAACATGTTTTATTTTGGTTTGAGGTTATCTTGGTTGGCGTCCTTTCAACAGACTGTACCTTGTTATCTCCTTGTATTTGGTAAATACTTATGTTCCGTTGTGGAAATTTCATCATTGTACTTTAATTTTTATTTTCACCTCTGCTCATTAAATTCAGACTGTATTGCTTTCTTTTGAAGACTATTTTTGAGTACGTTTTATCTCCGACTGAGAATTATTGAACAATGGGGCCAAGTTGGAGGCATTAAATAACTTTTATTTACGTTTTGGATTTTGTTACATTCTGGGTCATCACAGTGTGAAGGCTTGGAGCAGTATGCAAGGCATTGGGGCCTCAGATTTTTCACATGCTATAAGCCTATGAAATTGAAGGAAGGAAGTTCAAATGACCTTACATTTTAATAATTATGGCTAAGACTGCCCTTCCCTCATGGATGCTAGAGAGTAGATATAAAAAAAAATTTGTCAGAATGATTGTCATTGTGGGGTTGGGAAGATAGAAACAAATGAGAAGGCAATACTAGTTTGCCAAAATTAACAGCTATCTATATAGCACATATTTTAATATCCTTGTTGGTATATTTTCCAGGTACTCCAGGCATATCAGAAACCACATCTATTGTCCTAAACAATACAATGTAGCAACATTTTAAGGGACAGTATGTAAAAGCTGGTGCCTGTAACAAGTTTTTATATATCTTTTCTCATTTTTTCATTTATATTTAGTTTACTTTATTGTCATTGCACCTCATACAATGAAATTGAACACCATCTTCAGTACACATCATAACCATGAAAATAAACACAAACAAACATCCTTCACATTGCACACATTGAATTGAAAACTCCGATACCACACCAACAATGCACTATACAATAGAATTAAAAAGAGCTACTGCCCTGGGATAGAAGCTGTTTTTCAGTCTGTTTGTCCTTGTTTTTATTATTCTGTACCATCTGCCAGATGGTAATAGTTCAAAAAAAGGGTTCCCAGGATGAGATGGATTTTTAAGAATGTTTTGAACTTTCTTAAGGGAGCTATAAAGCTCTTCCAAAGAGGGGAGAGGGCAACCCATGATCTTCTGGGCAATGACATTAACCCTCTGGAGTGCTTTCCTATCTGCCACTGTGCAATTGGCAAACCATGCAGAGGTGCAGTAAGTTAAGAATGTGTTTGCTTCCTTCTGCTTTCAGCAACTGCTTCTATACCTATTTGTTTTGTATATACTTTAATCTTAATTTGATTTAGGCCTGGATTGCCTGTAATGAATTTTGTGTGTATTTCTCCCCATATAGAATCATTTCTTGCCTTTCATATTATAGTTTTATATTTTTATACCTTTTACAATATATATAGTATTGTTTTATGCTGGTTTTTGGCCATAGTAATTTTGTTTGTCTGACCTGCCTGATTTAAAAATTCACCATAGCACATGTCCACTTCATTCCAATGCAGTTTCAGTTTCCATGTTCATTGGCTCCTTTAAGAAAGTTAGAAGTTGGAGGAAATGGACAGGAATCTATGCTTGATACATCAACTAAACTTTGTAGCTCCTGGTAAGGAAGATTGCTAAATTTCTGAAATGCTTATTTGTAAAAGCAGTTTTTTTCCTATTTTCATCTATATAATGGTTAGAACAAGGAGGTACACTCTCCCAAATCCTGGAAACGGCTAATTATTTTAATTCACTAATATTCTGAATGTATTATTTGCCAGTTGCACAAAATGTCCAGGACAGCTTGGGAAAAGTTTCCTTAGGGCAGATGGCATCCCAAGCCTCTGTTTATTCAATTGTATTGCCTCCCCCCTTCTACAGACAAGTCTACACCCCTTCCATCAGACTGGTATTTGCTCCTGAAGCAGGGGTGATGCAGAGCAAAAATAAATGGTTCCTGATTCTAGTAAAACCAAATAAGTCTGCAGCTATTCCTCTGAATTTGGGGACAGGTAATTTCCTACTGGTATCAGGATATCCGTGGAATATGAGCAAGTTTGGGAAATGTTGATGTTTGATGTTGATACAGTATACAGATACCTCAGATTTGGGAGCTTGTAGATGTTTTATTGATTAACTTGTTTGGGTGTCACTCAAAATCATACATTGAGTAAGTGATCTATAAATTGAATGAATAAAGCAAACATTTCCAGACATCTGTCAGATAACTAAACTTCAGTTGATCAGATATCACATGATATCCTAAAGGCTAACAATTTGGCATGAACCACATCCACTTTAAATGGTACTCCATGTGCTGATACCTTAAAAACCACAAGTAATCTGTCATATGAGAGAGCATCAGACAGCTTGACAGATGAACTTTGTATTCTGTTGGCTCCAGTCATTTCTTTCAGCGGATTTAATGCAACTGGTAACTGAAGATGATGTGACATCAAGTCGTTTTTGATTCCTAAGAACTACCGGGATAGATCTCTTCCTCACTTGTTTTTTCAGGTCTCCCAACTGGGCATTCATAACCTCTATAACCGAGTCCATAGAAGTCTCATAAGCGATAACCTTTTTGGCTACTTGTCTCAAAGGTGGGTTTTTTTTTTTTTCAAGAGGCAACTGGACTTTCTGATTTTTCTTTGAATACGTTTCACTTCTCATCCAAGAAGCTTCTTCAACTCTGACTGAATATTAGATATTGAGCTACTTATTTTCCGTTCCTGCACAGAGCTTAACGTTCCCCTTCAGCCGCTTTAAGGCTAAGTGTCCTAAGGCAAGACATACATACACAGGACCAAATCCCTCGGAGTTCATGCACCCATCGATCTTCAGCCCCGTTGCCGTAAGCGGGGCGCTTAACGCTGGTCTTTAGAGTGCGCATGTGCAGACGCTGCATCGCTCTTTGAGCTGCGCTTTGCAAAGGCAGGAGGGCCCGCTGCACGTTCGGTTGGGCGCCGGAGGGATGCCTTTCATCTGCGAGTGATCCGCTTCGCGCTTCCGCTCACCCGCTTCTGCCCGCTGCTGCTCTGCGCCTCTCGCCAGCATCGCGGGAAAATATCCCGGGACGATCCAGCGCAGAGAAGAAAAGGAGCAAAGAGAGGGAAGCGACAGAAGCGCCGGCCGCCGCCGCCGGCTGGTCTTGTTTTGAAAGTTGCTCCGGCTGCCTCGTCCCCACAGCGCAGGCGCTGCCGCAGCGAGGCCGGGCCAAGCTTTGCCAGAGCCGCCAGCAGGAGGAGAAGATCGAGGCTGCAGCTCTTTGCTCTCATCCCACCCCTCACCTCCGATGAACTTCGCATCCAGCTAACCGCCCAAGCGACTGCAGCCGGAGGAAGAGAGGGAGAGCAATCTATCCGAAACAGCCGCTCGCTCCGACGCCTGGGCCGTTCCAGACAGACGACCTTCCTGGGGCCGCCGTTTAACTAGCCGGGATGGCCGTTCCGCTTAGCGACAGCGAAAAAAGGAAACAGATCAGCGTGCGGGGCATCGCCGGCCTGGGCGATGTGGCGGAGATAAGGAAGAGCTTCAATCGGCATCTCCACTTCACCCTGGTGAAAGACCGGAATGTGGCCACCCCGCGGGATTATTTTTTCGCCTTGGCGCACACTGTGCGCGATCACTTGGTGGGTCGGTGGATCCGCACCCAACAATATTATTACGAGAAGGACCCCAAGGTAAAAGATGCGGATCTGGCACTCCGAGCGTGCATGCATCTCCCCCCCCCTTCCCCAAGGATTCCCAGATTCACATAGGCACAGGAGGCCTTGCAGGTACAGAATGTGGAAATTTCCCCTCTGCCGGAGAAAGTGTGTGGGTGTCTTTGCAGCGAAATTGTGCATCAAAGAGCAATTAGATCATGGCTAGGAAGAATTTTCTCAGCAGGCAACAAATTGGGAGGGTGAAGGATTTGTCAAAGACAAGGAGAAGCTGCGTTCATATTGAAATCAGCCTTCCTTAGATGGATCCCTTCTGGACTAGTTTCCATCAGCTGTTTTGAAGATGGGCTTGACCTCCAGCACATCTAGAGGGCACCAGGCTTTGAAAGGTTTACTTATGCCAAGATGAGTATATTAGGCTTTAATGAACCATTCAACTTGAATGGTTGCTGCAAAAGATTTTTAAAAGTCTTCTCTGTTTTACCCCTGTATGCAGTGATCTCTCTGCAGCCATAAATCTTTTTCCACTTGTAGCTAACCATGGAAGGAATATTCCCTGATAACAACTTTTTCTGCTTTTCCCCACAACACTCCCTTCCTCTTTTGCACAGTCTGCAATGAGACAAGGTCATTAGTTCCTTACAGCATCTTCTAGAGTGATCCAGCCATTGTTCTGCTAAAATCACAGGCCAAGTTTAATATCATTTCAATCATTACAGAATGATGCTCTATATGTTAAAACAGCTTAGGTCTTCCTTAAACAGTGGTGTTAAAGTAGCAGTTTTTCCCTTTATCACAATACCCTCTTAGTCGTGTAGCCAAAATTGATGCAAGATTGGGATTGGCAACAGAGAAAGCAAATTTCATATCAAGGCGTCAAAAACAGTTGGTACATAGCAATAACAATATTCTGTCAGTTTAAGAAAAGATGGAAAGCAATTCAGCCCAACAGTAACCAATATGGATTTGTTGTAGTTTTTATAAGGAGGGTTTATTAGAAGATCTCTGCACTAAAATTAGAATAAAATCCAAGAAGTTGATTTGGAGAGATGGTTGCCTCAGACTCACCACCAAATAGCTATAATTCAATGTTTTTAAGAAATGTAAGATTATTTCAGCACCTCAACAGGAAAATCCCAAAACCATTTCTCCCCTCCAAAAAATTATAATCATAATACAACTATAATTAATTTAATAGTCACCACTAGAGAGGCTTTGTTGTTAAAATATCATAGGCCTGATTCAGAAGGAAGAGTCTTTGAGAGAGAAAGATCAACTGCCTTGGAAGAATGAAGAAGCTATCTTCAAATATTGTAAACTATCTTTTTAAAATCTGTTTTTTAGAAATCTGTTGATCTAATGACATGGTGGTTGTATAAATTATGCTGCTTTGGGAATTCTAAGTTATCATTGGAACTTTGTTTTGTGTGGGTCTGGTTGACCAAGAAATACTTAATTCATAAAATGCAATTTTTTAAAATGAATACATGTCTAAACAATCAGTACCTTGAAGTTTCTGAAAGCATTTGAGAGGAATATAAAAGAAAAGCCAGAGCCTAAAATTATTTAATTACCCAATGGTTCAAAGTGTCAGCTGAAAAAAATTCATTTGAAGAGCATGGAAGCTGTTTAGTGCAACCAGAACCCTTGAACAACCACAAGGAAATTATATTGCTCCCCACATGAAGTATTCTGAGTTAATGATATTTACTGACTTAGAGCATCAACAAATTGCTAGCCACTGATTTACTTTTTCAGATATCATCTCATCTTCATTTATTTCAAACCATCTGTTTCAACAGCTACTATCACAATTGTGGGTAATCAAGGAATTATTTATGTTAAACTTGCTAGGCCAGGAGCTTAATTAGATAATATTAAATTCCATAGATTTGAAAGAATAATTTCTCACAATTCACTTTTTCCTCATATCATAGCCTTCTCTATTCTTTGTCAGTGCTGCTTAAATGTATAAATAAGTAGTGAAATTACAATTCATGCACTGTGCTGGAGTAGCTTTCAAATTTTATTGCATTCGTGGGATGCAATGACAATAAAGCTATTCTATTTATTTTATTTATTTATATGACCACTCACAATAGTGATTCTGGACAGTGTACAAGATAAAACCACAGTGGCTACTTGATAGGATCGCAATGAATTCTACCATCTACAAGAACCACACAAGGGGTAATGGGATAGAATGTAAAACTTTAACTTTCAGTTAGGTATATTTCTGGCAATGTTGGGCAATAGAACTATTAAAGTGGCAAATGTCTCATAGGAAACTGAGAAAGGTGATATTTATATTTCCATAGTTTGTAATTGAATCAATATTAATTTAGATTCAATTCAATTCTAGTCTACCTGTTTATAATACAAATTCTATTTCTTAATCCTTAATTTTTCATTTAGCAGTTTTTATATCCTTGAACTTTGAATGTTTACAAGGATTTCTTTTGTTTCTGTCTCCATATATTGTCTCTTGATTAAATCTGTTTATAATATCATTGTTAACTTGTTTATATATATAGATTTCTAACACCAACAACAACGATAGGAGACATATTTTTAGGTTTCATGGCATTGAAAATAACATTTTTGCAACATATAGAATGAAGCTATTACATTAGTAGATATAATAGCTTAGCCAATATGAATGTTTCCAGAAGTCTTGGGTTATGGTTCCATTACACCTTTGACGTTAACCCTGCTGGATGTAGTAAATATATTATGAAAGCAAAAAAATTAAAGAAGTCTGTATTAGTCATTCAAATTAGAATGAATGATGTCTATGATATGTTAGCAACACAAATTTGGGCTGCAGATTTTATAGTGTACAAATGTAACAAAGGGAAGAGAAAAGTATCAAGGGAAGTATAAATATGGATACAGTTCAATATGAGTTTCTTAATTAATATGACTTTCCTGATTGGGAATTAAAAATACTAAACTGCAGATTCATTAAAACGGTAGATTTCAAGGAGGAGTAATTCATTTCTGACTCAGGGACAGTTCCAGCAGTGGTCAGAGTTGGAAAGATCTTGAAAAGGCACTGTAATAATAAAGCAGAAATAATCTCCAGCGAAAGCCCCAGAGAAGAAGAAGAAGAAAGAGTGAAGGTTGAATGCTGAAATGGACAAAGAAATCTGAGATAAATTGAAACTCTGGACTTTAGAGTGAGAAGGAGGAGGAGTTTAAATAATACTACAGTATTATTTAAATACTGTCAGTATTCTGACCTCAATGAAGTGCCCATTGTATGATATTTGGAGGCCTGCCCCAATTCCTTTCCCTATAGCATTTCTGAGTTGATGGAACCACAGTTTTTCAGGTTTCTGATCAATTACTAATTCCCTGTAGTCAACTTAGCTAGAGTGTAAAGGTCAGCAGAAACATTGGCTTTGCTCAGTGACTCAGTCCTGTGTCAATTAAGATATAGGCAAAAGATTTCAGTTCTTCCTCTTTTCCTCCCTCCCCTCATATACAAAGCAGGAAAAGCTTTGGCAGTGTCCTCTAAACTCCTCAGCCAGAGGCAGCCAATCCTTACTTTTGTGCATGTGAGTGTCATTAGGGCAGCGGCCCTATTAAAGCCTCTCTTTGCTATTCACATTGCAAAATGTGAGTAGGCCTTTGCCCCCTTTGCTTGCAATTCAGGTGAGAATATATAGATGCAATGCATCATTGGGTATACTTCAAATGTGTGGACCAAGGATTAGAGGTTATGCTGTGGAGTTTAATTATAGATAGCCAGACCTTCTGTTGCTTAATCTAATGTAGGTCAAGTTGGCATATGCTTTTTTTTATACTGCAGATGTCACCTGATTGAATGGGAGAGTATACCAGGTAGAAAAGATCTCATTTTTAAGTCTTTTTGCTCTAGGCCAAAAATGCTCAGATAATAATTAGAATGACAGAAACTTGTCAGTATATTTCATTGGGAGAGAAATGATGCTTGATTTGATCCAGAATTGCATTGAAGAAAGCTTAGCGTGATCAGCGGAAAGGAAAGGAAGAAAATAAAGATATCAGGGTTAGGCTGCAAGTGATGATTTGTAAAGTGTTGATTTCAAAGTAAGCGTCACAAATTTCCATTGGATTTGGTCCCAGTGAGTGTGGTAGAATTTAACTGAATCTTTATATAATTTGACACCATTCACATACCTAAAATCTACCTGTTGTGTATTTGCATACAAATGGAGGACTTCTTATTTGCCATGACCAGATTTCTTAGTAGGTGTGTGTTCTGTAGGTAACTTCTGGACATGCTTTGATGTGTATAATTAGCTCATCCTGGGCCACAGTCTTGCCCATTCTCAGCAAGTAGCATCCCTTGAACCCACAATGCCCCAGAGCAATTTCCTGCTTATCAGATAGACTCTTTCCTTGTCTATCAAAAATAATCTGGTTCGCCTAAAAGGTCAAATTGTAAAGTACTTTGAGTTTAGATTAGTGTATGTGAACCTACCCATTATAACTTATATTTGAAAAGAGTCACTATAGCTTAAAAACCTTACCTCTTCCTACATACAGAATTAGCCAAGTTAGAGTTAGAGAAAAGGAAGCTGCTACCTATTGAAGTAAGGGGCATTAAGGGATCCAGTGATGAGCTGCTCCTCAGATTTGGCCATACTGATAGCTCTTGTAGAGAATTGCCTCAAAAGTATTTGCAATATACAAGAGTTCCTAGATTGGAAAATGAATTATGTTGAATCACTCCATTAAAAAGCTGGCCCTGCATCCTTTTCCTTATAAATATCCAGTTGATTACATTTTATCTTCTTTGACATTCTGTTGTCCAGTTGCATTTTTGGTGACTGCTGAATTAGGTGCGAATTCTATCTTGGCCACATTTCTGTTCTTTAAAAAGGCAACCAGATACTGTCAGGAGCCTCTGAAGTATTAATTCTCTTAAGCAAATGCCAGTTGTATATTCAGTGTAAGAATATCTTGTAACAGGAGCCAAATTCTTGAAACAATTCAAATCTTTGTATCTTGAAAATAGTTTAGATCAGTGGTTCTCAACCTGTAGTCCATGGACCTCTAGGAGGCCACAGTGTTGTGACAGGGTCCACGAAGGCTTGAAGAAATGTTATTATTTAAGTCTTGAGTTATGTCTTGGTGGTCCATGGCCACAAAAGGTATTTAAATGGGGTCTGTGGTAAAGAAAAGGTTGAGACACACTGGTTTTGATGGTGAATGTAAATACAGGCAGTCTTCGACTTAAACAAGTTCGTTTAGTGACCAAAGTTACAATGGCATTGAAGAAAGTGATTTATGACCATTTTTCACACTTACGACTGTTGCAACATCCCCATGGTCACATGATCAAAATTCAGATGCTTGCCAATTGATTCATATTGATGATGGTTGCAGTGCCCCAGGGTCAAGTGATAACCTTTTGCAGCCTTCTGGCAAGCAAAGTCAGTGAGGAAGTCAAGATTCACTTAATCATTGTGTTACCAATTTAACAAGTACAGTGATTCACTTAACTGTGGCAAGAAAAGTTATAAAATGGAACAAAATTCACTTAACAAATGTCTTACTTAGCAACAGAATTTTTGGGTTCAATTTTGGTCATAAGTCAAGGACTACCTGTTATGCTTATGCTTACTTGTGTGTTTTTCTGCTTGTTACTCTGAGGTTATATATATCAAAGTGATCATATACATCACTTTGTATATATGAATCACTACCTTTCAGGCTAGCTAGTTCACAATATTGTTATGAGATTCCCTCTGTGGGAGTGAGGGCCATAAATAAATATGATTCCATCAAAAATATATTTGACTGAGTAAATTGGCTTTTATTAAAAAAAAATTACCATTCCCCAGGAAGGGGAACAAGAGAAGACATGTCAATAAGCAGAAACATTTGAGAGCTTTACTACTTTTCCTTGGAGTGAGGCATTGCTCTGTTTAGAAGGCATCTTCTCCTCTGCAGATGTTAGACATGACATTTATCTCAAACATACAGAAAATGCTAAGCTGGGATTTTGGCAAAAGCTTAAGTGATTTCCAACTGTTTCTTTAAGCAGACCACTGCCTTATCACCACATGCTTCTGAGGAGTATCATATGGTATATGGCACAGTGGAACATGTAACCATTGTCCAAATGTATTTGGATCCCCCAAATTGAGTAAGACACTGTATTAAAAAGCTGGCCCTGCACCATTTTCCTTATAAATATCCAGTTAATTACATTTTATCTTCTTTGAGATTCTGTTGTCTAGCTGCGTTTTTAGTCACTACTGGCTTAGATGTGTTTTAATCACTAGACCACAACTGGTTCTCCAAGTTAACCACACATTTTGGCCACGTTTCTGCTCTGTAAAAAGGCAACCAGATACTGTCAGGAGCGCCAGAAGTATTAATTCTCTTAAGTGAATACCAGTTATATATTCTGGGCAACTTACAAACATTAAAACTAGTACACAATAAAATAATAACAACAATAAATACCATTAAAATGCGGGGGAGGGGAACACAAAGAACACAGGGAAACGTGGGGTATTTAGACTGCCTTTATTACTTTATAAGTAATTAAAGGCAATGAATGCACCTAATACTCTTTCATTTTCCCCACAACAAAAACCCTGAGATTGGCTGGTCCGAGAGTGACCAGAGCAAGGTCACAGCCAGCCTTCAAGCCGAGATGAACTAAAACTCACAGTCTCTTTGGTTTCTAGACCAGTTCCTTAGTCACTATACCAAATTGGTTTTTGTGCATTTTCAAGGAAAAAAGCAAATATATGACGATTTCCCAGATTAATTCAACCAATATATGAAAATATAGGAGTTCTGAAAACTTTCCAGCAATATCCTAAAGCCATATATGTTACTATCATTTATATAATCAAAAGTAGCAAAGAGCTGATGTGCATTGAATCAGAGTAATAGTCATTTCCTAGCCAAGTGGATATTGTGTAAAAATAGCTCTCTAAAACCTTGGAATAGATTTCCTTTTCAGTTCTGCTACATAAGTTCCTTTAGCTAAATAATAGGGAATCTGCCATTTCTAGCTGAACAAGCCATAAGTTTTATCTCTTCAGTGAACAGGGGAAATTGGAGTTTTAGTCCAGTAACACCTGGATTTGACATATTCTCCATCTGTTCTCTAACTAAAAACACTGGTTATCAATCTCAAGACCTCCTACTTCAGAAGTGAACAAGCATCAGACTTCATGTGATTTCCACATTTTCATTTTATACCTTGAGATCAAGCTACCAAAAGTCAGTTGTACATTTTTCATATTTTCAGGGGGGGAAGAGTTGAAAATGGGTATGCTAAACCTCTAAGAGACAAAACATATAAATTTCCACTGTGTACACCTCTCTACCAAAGGACCTGAATATTTCACCTGATAAACTCACACTGCTATTTGAATCCCCCCCACTGAAAAAGATGCCATTTGTTTAGCCTCTCTAAAGATTTCAATCTATAATACATTTACCTAGTCATTCATTTTTATATTTGTGTGTGTTTTGTGTATGTACAATCCAAGATTATGAGGACCCAAGATAGCTGATTGAAGTTTGTATAAATTCACTTCCTAGTACTTAGGAACAATTTTGAAATTATCACTGTGAAGAGATAGATGAGATTTATATCCCATTTATTCTTATAAAACCCTTGCTCAGCAGTGGAGCTTTCTGGATGATTTTGGGAACTTAGTAGTCTCTTTCATCCAAATGTTGGGTGATTGAAAAATGCAAGAGGATGCACTCACTACTCTGATCTGCAATGGATTAATTGACTTTTTTGGGTTTGCATGAGGCTTTTTTCAGAGGAGTGCCCTTAGGCTTGGAAGAGGAATTAAACATTGGGCCTGCCCCAGTTTTGATCACAAATATTCAAGCAGGAATATTTGGAGCTTCAGCATTTAAAATGTCATCCTTTCTATACATGAAGATTTTTTGGCTCTGGTTAGATTCACCGCCTCATAGATTTATGTGATCTGAAGAGAATCAGAGTATCCAATCACACTTGGCCAATAAAGAATTTTATTCTATTTATATTACATGGATACGACACTTTTTTCTTTAGTCAGACCTGAAACCTGAATGCCAATTATCACGACTATGCCAGCTTTTGGAAGAAAACAATTCATACAGTCATCACTTGGACAGAACTTACCAAATGTGCATTGTGCAAAAAAGAACTTGCTTAAGAAATTCTGCAATTAAGATGAACAACTTTTTAAACCAAAAACTGGACTTGCTCTTATACAGCAGCCTAGCAGGCACTTAGCATGAAAAATTAATGAAATGGTTCACTAAGCTCAAGTTACTATTAAAGGCAGAGGAGCTGGATCATCAAGAACTTAGTGTTCCTATTTGTCATTCCATCTCTTAATGTGAAATGATGCTTTTTAGACATGCAAATAAAATTACTTGAGCCTAGAGCTTTTGCTAGCCATTTAATACACAGACACATGCACACAGATGTACAATGTAAAAGACTCAGAGGTTGGAACATCATGGAGCTGTTTCTGTGTACCAGGTGATGTGATGGAGGTGTTTTCCAAAATGCAGTTGGCTTTGTAGGAACATAACAAACTGTAGAACTGACCTGTTTTAGATTGAGAATGTGAATGGTAAGTGCTCACCTCATAATTGCAGAAGCAGTAAGTAGTATGGGAATTGTTAAGTTCGAGCATGGGCGAGAAAGAATGGAGACAAGTTTCTGAACGGTGAACTTCAGCTCTTTATTTACATCGTGACTTGCTCTTTTAATATCAGTAAAACCCGCCTTATATAGGCAAACCTTGTAACGTTTAACCAATAACAAGCTAGGAACGCTAGCTTTTATAACCAATAAGAACTCTCTGTTAAGGGCCAATCGGATTCCCCGGAAAGGGCCAATCCGGTCCGGCCACCTAACAGCCAATCAGAAGTGCAGGGCCAGAACCCTGCACTTACTCCAAGCTCACACTTTATTAATTATATTGCATACACAACACCCCTTCCCCCTGGTTCCTTAATTCAGGGCGCAGTTACATAGTCCCTTAAATAGGACGGTTGTCTTTTTAGTCTCGTTGATTTTCGTTGTATCGGCTGGTTGCAATCTCGCTGAGTAGATCGTTGTCTGGCAGTGGGGCTGTCTCTGGTTCAGAGTTCACTTCTACGTCGTTGCCCACATTTTCCTCGATTCCCTGAGGTGCAAACGTTTCTCCCTCTGGCTCCACTTCCTGAGTTTCAATTAAATCATCGTTTCCTTCGAACGGGTTTCCTAGGGCTTCATCTTCTTCCGTACCTCCCCCCCTCCTCAGTTTGGTCATAGGGGAGTTGCAAATTGGCCGCTGCAAGCCGTGACTTTAATTGGTCGATATGCAGTTTCCAAAGTTTATCGTCAAGGCATTGCACGAGGTAGGATCTAGGGCTTACTACTGTCGCTTCCACCTACAACGGGTCGCCCAATAGGTGTTTTGCATAAACCAGGTCTCCTACCTGGAAGGTGCGACAGCGGCCGCTGGGTTCGAGTGGTTTCTCTGGTTAATACACAGGGTGCAACTGGTCAAGGTGGGAGCGGAGCTTTCGTCCCATTAGCAGTTCAGCGGGAGTTTTGTTGGTGACGCTATGTGGGGTGATGTGTTGCAAAAAGAGGATTTGGTTGACCTTGTCATCAATGTTGCCGTAGTCTACCTTTTGCAAGGTTTTCTTCACAAATTGAACCATGCGTTCTGCTCGGCCATTGCTTGCAGGGTGCGCAGGCGAGGTGAGCGCATGGCGGATGCCGCGGTCAGTGAGGTACTGCTCGAATGCTAGTGCAGTAAATTGTGGGCCGTTATCGGATACCAGGACGTCTGGTAATCCGTGGGTTGCAAAGAGTCTGTTTAGAATCTTGATGACCGCCTCGGAGGTCGAATTCGTCATGCGATGAATTTCGAGCCAATTGGAGTAGGCATTGACAGTAAGCAGGAAGGTGTGGCCCTTGGTTGGCCCCGCGAAGTCCAGGTGAATTCGGGACCAGGGTCCACGTGGTGTCTCCCATTCAGTAGGCATGGCTTTTGGTGGGGCGTTGCTGACTTCTTGGCATTTGGGACAAGCTTTAACCCACTGTTCGATTTGCTTATCAGTGCCTGGCCACCATGCGTAGCTTCGTGCAAGGGCTTTCATTCGCACGATGCCGGGATGGCCATCGAGCAAAGTTCTCAGCAGCGCTTTTCGGAGCCGTTCTGGAATAATGACTCTATCGCCTCAGATGACACAGCCTTTTTGGGAGAAGAGTTCGGTCTGTCGAGTTTTGAATGGTGTGAAGTCATCTGATAACTGGTCCAATGGCCATCCGCGGCCAGCCTAGGACACGTGCTAGGGTGTGGTCGCATTTGGTTTCTCTCGTGATATCTCGGGCGGTCAGTGGCGGCGAGTTGAGTGCTTCGATTTGCAACGTGGTTACCGTTGGTGCCGGATCGTCGAGAGTCTCTGGAAGCAGTGCTCGGCTCAATGCGTCAGCGTGGGGAATGGCCTTCCCCGGGCGGTATTGCAGCCGATAGTTATAAGCAGCTAAGAATTCTGACCATCGGGTCATCCTAGGAGATAATATGTAGGGAGTTGGCTTATCTCTGGCTATTATCCCCAATAACGGCTTGTGGTCAGTCACAATAGTAAAAACCCTACCATACACGTATTCGTGAAATCTTTTCACAGCTGAGACAATTGCGAGGGCTTCTTTATCAAATTTGTCCATAGTTCCGCTCCGTTTTTGACAGAGTCTTTGAAAAATATGCAACAGGGGCTTTGTTCCCATTAGGCAGTACATGGCTCAAAATAGCGCCCACCCCAAAAGGCGATGCATCACAGGTTACAACTAACGGCAAAGTCTCGTTATACTGCATGAGTACAGAGTCAGAAGTGAGCAGTTTTTTAACATTTTAGAACGCCTGTTCTTCACGGTAACCCCATAAACAAATTGCTTTTTTATCTCACAATCGGTGTAACGGTTCAGCGACGGTTGCTTTGTGCGGTAAAAATATATTATAAAAATTGATGAGGCCTAGGAATGCCTGGAGATCGGCCTTGTTTCTTGGCCTGGGAGCGTTTTTGATCGCTTTTAATTTACTTTCGGTAGGGTGAATGCCCTGGCTATCAATCAGGTACCCTAAAAACTCAACACTGTCAGTACACAATTTACATTTGTTTTTTTTAACCTTAAGACCGGCCTCTTGGAATTTTTTTAGGACTAATTTTAACTGGTCCTGTAAGATTTTTTTTGTAGGGGCTGCAATTAATACATCGTCAAAATAGGGGACCACGCCCTTAATCCCTTGCAATAACCTTTCCATAAGGCTCTGAAAAATCCCTGGGGCTACACTTACTCCGAATTGCAGCCGGGTGCATTTAAAGGCACCTCGGTGCGTCACAATAGTTTGGGCCTGTGCCATTTTTTCATCTACTGGTAATTGCTGATATGCCTGAGCTAAATCCAATTTAGCGAAAACTTTCCCGCCCCCCAGGGAATGGAGGAGGTGCTGCACCACCGGAACTGGATATGTGTTCTGCTGCAGGGCGTGGTTCAAAGTGGCCCAGTAATCCCCACAAATTCGGATTGACCCGTCTGGCTTAATGGGTGTTACAATAGGGGTTTCCCACAGGGAGTGATCGATGGGCTCCAATATCCCCTGAGCTATCAGTTTGTCGAGTTGTTCGTCGATTTTCGATTTTAAGGCAAACGGAACTCGATGGGGCTTTAGGCGAATGGGAGCTATTTTTGGATCTAAGCTGAATGAGATCGGGGTCCCCTTGTACTCGCCTAAGCTGTCCGCGAAGACGTCCCTGAACTCAGAGATAAGGTCTTCCTCCCAGTCACAGCCACTGACTCGGTTTACGCCGGCCACTTCAATGCCGAGTGGCGCGAACCATTGGAGGCCCAGTAGGCTAGGCCGATCTCTATCGATGACCGTTAAAGGTAAGTATGCTGTGTGCTTCTTGAAAGAGACTCGGACTCGGCAGGACCCGACGACGGGGATTCGATTCCCCTGGTAGTCCTTGAGGATGAGGCGTTGGAAATGGAGATTTTGGCATTGAATTGTTGGGATGAGTTGCTTGAGTGTCTTCCATGACACCATCGAGAGGGACGATCCCGAGTCGACCTCCATGTGGCAAGGCTGGTTCTCGATGGCTACCGTGACTCGGATTTTCTTAGTGTCCAAGGCTGAGGCGTGACCGATAGTGATAGTATGGTGAGCCTCTTCTCTCTGCAAAGCTCGATTTCTGTAGGAGTGGTTTACTGGCTCTCGCCTTACAGGACGGTTTCCTGTCGATTGGCAATAGTTAGCTCCTTTTGAGGCCTGGCTGGGTCCTGGCAAGCTGCGGCAGACCCGTCCGATGTGGCCTCGTTTCCCGCACTCATGGCAGAGTGCGTCGCGGAATCTGCATTCGGATCTGGCATGGTTGGCTCCACAGCCAGCGCAAGGGCGTAAGGGCTTCGGCCGAGGGTCCCGGCCGGACCGCAGTCGATGGACCCCTTCTTCGTCGCTGTCTGATGACAAAGAGAGGTCCTCGTGGTGCGTTGTCGTGAGCTGCCCTTCTGAACTAGGTGAGATTTCGCTGGCCGGTGGTGGTACCGGAGTGCGATTTCGGCGTAGTTGTGCAGCCAACTTCTTGGTTGCTTCTGCTGCGGTAGCATCGGCAATGGCATCGGCAAGGCTGATTGTTGCCTTTCGCCATCAGCTTGCTTTGAACGCCTGGTGCATCTAATCCCAGAACTATGCGATCTCTTAGTGCTTCTTCTCGATCGGTGAATCCGCAGAGGCCTCCCAAATTTCGGAGGTCTGCTATGAAGTCAGCTACGCTCTCTCCCTTTCGCTGGCTTCTTTGGTAAAACTCGTGGCGTCTCACGAGCGTAGGCACGGTCAGGGCGTAGTGGTCTCGCAGGATAGGTTCGAGGTCATCCCAATCCATGGCCTTCACTTCTCGGGGTTTGGCTAGTGCCTTAGCCATCTTAAATACGGTTGGACCGCAATGCATCAGGAACACCGCCCGTTTCTTCCCGGCTGTGGCGTCCTTTAAGTTGTTCGTCTCTAGGAACATTTGGAAACGATCCATGTAAGACTCCCAGTCTTCTTGTGATGGATCGAACGGAGTGGGTGGTACGATGCCGCTGGACATGGTTCCGTTGTTGGCGTCGTCTGTCACGTGCTCAGTGTTCTTCGAAGTTTCGTTGGTTCAGATGTCTCCACATCCCACCCTCGTCGCCAGTGTTAAGTTCGAGCATGGGCGAGAAAGAATGGAGACAAGTTTCTGAACGGTGAACTTCAGCTCTTTATTTACATCGTGACTTGCTCTTTTAATATCAGTAAAACCCGCCTTATATAGGCAAACCTTGTAACGTTTAACCAATAACAAGCTAGGAACGCTAGCTTTTATAACCAATAAGAACTCTCTGTTAAGGGCCAATCGGATTCCCCGGAACGGGCCAATCCGGTCCGGCCACCTAACAGCCAATCAGAAGTGCAGGGCCAGAACCCTGCACTTACTCCAAGCTCACACTTTATTAATTATATTGCATACACAACAGGAATGGCACTTGTTTGTGATGGTCCTGAATACTGCAATGATATTTAGTCACTGTCATATATAATTAGCTTTTTTCATTCAACTTTTGGTATGCAAATATCTATAGCTTCCAGTCATCATTCATCTACTATAAGCTTTGCACTGTTTGTAGTTTTTTAAAAAAGTACCAGTCTTTTCCTATCCACCCTAATGAGAAGCAAAAAACCTTCTTTCCTACCTTTTCTTTATATTTCTTAACCTTGGCTACTTTAAAATGTATGGATTTCAGCTCCCAGAATTCTGAGTTGAAATCCCCTCATCTTAAAAGTTGCTGGGATTGAGAAACACTGCCTTAAAACGTCCTAATTTCTTTCTGGGAAACTTAGAAAAATTTCAACACTTTCCAAGAGCATCTAAGAATTTTCCCATTGATTTAAATAGGCTTTTAGATTTCAGTGCTGAGGGTTATCAGCATGACCTTTGCTGGTGATTAATGTTTTTGACAGGAATAATAGACTAATGTAATAATTAATACCCTTCTGCAAAAATAAATAAATGTGGTTCATTTGGATAACCATTTAAATGAACCACAAGGCTGTGTTCAAAATCATTGAACTGAATAAGCTAATGCAGTAATTAGAATTATCCTTTTATTTATAGCTATCTATAGCCATTGCTCTTATCTTAGGCACTGAAATTTGCCACCATCCCATTTGGCCATTATTTCAGTGTTCACTGATCTATTGCCTTTCACATGTACTAAACCTTAGTTCCCATTTAAATAATCATCATCACATCAGATAGTTAATATATCCCCACTGAAGCATAGGATAAGTCTAGACTAGCCATTGTCTTTCAATCCCACTGACCTCAAAAGTGGATGTGAGGATGAAATAGGAGAGATGCAGATATCACAGATGGTTTATATAATATAAATGGACTTGTCGCATACTGCATCGCTCAGGGTACAAAACATATTAAACTATATAAACTCTGTCTCTTTTCTCTGCTTTCCTAGCGTATTTATTACCTGTCTCTGGAATTCTACATGGGCCGAACGCTTCAGAACACAATGGTGAACTTGGGTCTGCAGAATGCCTGCGATGAAGCTATTTATCAGGTGTGTTCCACCTTTGAGGTTGGACTGGTGCTATTCAGTTTGTGTACATAAGGAAGCAGTAGGTGCTTATAATATTTTTATGGCTGTTCATAAATGATGTTAAAATTCAGAAAGTCTCAATTTTGTATTTTTTTTAGAAAAGAGTCTTTCCTTCCTAGTTTTTCAGGAAAATATAAAATATAAAAATGTGTTTTCTTTTATAATGTTGCACGTATAATCTTGTGCCATGAGCCTTTAACATAGTGGGGCATGGAAAGCAGCAAACTGACAAAACAGCCTGGGTGAGCATTACATAGATAGTATTTAATTCTACAATATCACCCTTGAAGATTATATCTAATTAATAATGTAATGCTATTTTTATGGAAAATAATTTCAATAATTTCACAACGAAAGGATGGTCTGTATATAGGAGCCAACAAATTAGGTGAATATGAGTTCCTAAAAAGCTTTCTTCCTCTGGTTCGGGGGGGTAACAGAATAGAAATTAAATTCAGAATCTAAGTTACAGAATGAAACAAAGGAAATTAGCAAATCATTAGTAATCACATTTCTTTAAATTTGTACATAAAATCAAAGCTACAAACTTCTATACTGTGCACACAGCCCAGCTAACATTGCAGATATTTCACTGACATTACTGGGACCTGTTCAATATTTGCTCCTAATGTACTGATTCATAAACTGAAAAAAAAAATGATAGATTTGAACATAATGCCAAGATATTTTTATATTTTAAACTTCAGATCACATTTCCCTCCCCTTCCCCAAACTCACCAGGTAAACTTTATTTGTTCAATTTCTTGTTATTCCATCCTTGAAAATCTTGAAGAATTAATCCATAGCCTTTGAGATTAGAGCATTCTTCTGTACAAACCCTAACTTTTATGTGTTCAAAAAGAATGCCAAGCCATAGCTTATACAATAGTTTATGTGCTGTATATACCTCAAAATGCAAAAGCACCATTTCTCTTTCTCTCTCTTTTTTTTCACTCTTATCACAATAGTCTTTATCTGTTTGATATCTGGATACAAACTATATTAATAAAGAGCCTGATCATTTTTAGAGCCTTGTGAGGTTTCAGTGTAATCCACCCATAGTACTTCTTTAAATGTTTACTTCTGAAGGCGGTATGACTCATGGATTCCAGGCCTTTTGGCAGAGCTGCTAATGTGATTTAGCCTGGACAGTTACCTTGCTATCAAATTCACGAAGATCCAGTTTTTCTTTCTGGGCAAAGAGAAGTTGTTTTGTTTGGAAAGAAATCAAACTGAGAATGTTCACCATAGAAAATGAAAAATCAAGGTACTATCAGCATCCCAAACTATAGACCAGGGCTGTCAAACTGGATTTCTTCGAGGGCCAAATCAGCATTGATTGCAGGCCAGGGATGGGGGTGGGGAGTGAGGTAGGGGAGATGAGACAGGCGACTCCTGCAGCAATTTGCCAACCAAAATGGGACGTGATGCATTTTTGGCCTTCCTGGCCTCCAGCAGTACTCTGCTGGCCAAAAATGGGCTGCACAGAGGCCCTGTGAGACCCCCATGTGGCCCGCTTTCGGCCTCCCCAGCCTTCAGCAACACTCTGCTGGCCAAAAACAGGTGGCCCGTTTTGACCAGCAGAAGGACTATTTTAAATAGTTCCAATAAAAATAATGCTAAAAACCTATTTAGCTTTGGGGGGTGTATTTTTCCAGGAAATGTGTTAGAGGTTGAAAGACTGTGTCCTATTTTTAGAATCCTATCAGAAAAGGGTCAGAAAGTGGAAGTGAGGTGTTTATAAAGTATTTCACATAAACAGATATTCCATTCATGCAGTGATGTTAAATTTTTCAATGTTCATAAAAAGCATAGAGATCCAACCTAAATTATAGAATGTATAAATTGTATAAATTAACTTTACTCCAAGATCAGAAAGAATCAGAATTGTTCTTCCTTTAACAGAAGGCTAAAATGAAAGAAATTGCAAATTCCAAGTATAAAACTATATACTTGATGGTATTTCCTGTCTTTTGCTTACTCCTCACATTAGCTTGGCCTTGACTTAGAAGAGTTGGAAGAGATTGAGGAAGATGCTGGCCTTGGCAATGGAGGACTGGGGCGTCTGGCAGGTGAGCAGTGACTGTTGATTAGAAGATGCCAGTACATTTTTAAGGAGGAAGACCATTTGTATTGCAATATAAGAGGATTCAGAGAAAATGAGGAGGTGGAGTGTAGCACTGATAAAATAGGATGCAGAGTTGAAAAGGCTCTCAGTCAACCAACTACCTTGTTAAGCATCTTGCTGGGTGGGTGTGAGAAGCTGAATTCTGCATTGTCAGACTTAGTCAGCATGGCTGCACTTAGATTGTTCTACATGTAACATGCTATGATGAAATGGAGAACTGTTTGCAATACTGATACAAAGACCTTTTTTATGTAATTTATATTATATTATTATATTGAAAACTGTTTTTTTTTAACCTAGTAATAATCTTTACATAACAACTCTGTGACCTGATATTATAATCTTATTGCCTGAATAACATGGGGATTGGGGCTGAGAAAAGGTGCCTTTACTAAGGCCATTTTGTGAGATCATGGAAGAGCTGAAATAAAAGACGTTTCATGTCTTTAGCTCAATCTCTTAGCCACTATTCCACTCTCATTTGCGGGAGGGGGGACGACATGGTGTGCAGTCTTATAAACACAAACACACTGAGTTGCATCAGTAACAGCTGCTTGACTGGGTGTTTATTTCTGTTGGGCAGTAATGTGTGTTGGTTCTTTTCCATGACAGCTTGCTTTCTGGACTCTATGGCAACACTGGGGCTTGCAGCCTATGGCTATGGGATTCGCTATGAATTCGGGATTTTTAATCAAAAGATTGTCAATGGCTGGCAGGTGAGGGAAAGATCATTCCTTACTTGTTCTTCTTTTTTTTTATAACAAATTTTATTAATTTTACAAAAACAATACACAATCCAGGCATAACAACTTGAAAAATATTTTCTAAAAAAATAATAACAATTAAAGAGAGCCAATAGAACATACAGAATAATTCCAAATTGTAATATCAATATTTACATTATCTATTTAACTTCATATCTTATCCAGACTTCTCCTTTTATCCAAATTATATTTCTTGCTTATTAAAATTTTATTGCCTTTCATAAACATACATAACACAGAACATAGAAAAAAACAAAAAACTAAAACATCTTTTCTGAAGGCTGCCTGATCCCGGGTTGAAACTCTTCTCACAGACACAAATTCAAACATCATATTCACTTTATATATCCTTCCATATCTTATTATCATTTTCTTTTTTTTTATAAACCAATTTTATTAATTTTACAAAAACAGTGCACAAACAATCAAGGCATAACAGCTTATAAATTCTTTTCTAAAAAAAATAGTGATAATTAAAGAAGAAAACCAATAGAACATAATGATTCTCAATTATAATATCAATATTTACTTTATCTATTTAACTTCATATCTTATCCCAACTTCTCCTTTTCATCCAAATTATTTATTAATTAAAATTTTATTGCCTTTTATTAACATACAAAACCCAAAAAAACATAACAAAACTTTTATATATCCTTCCATATCTTATTACCATTTTCAATAACATTCTTTGTCTGTTCTATTTCCAACTATCCATTCATCTTTTTTCTTTTACTATACTTCTCCTATACACTAATTGGAGTGACGCCTTTAACTCATTACCCTAACTTAAAAGTACTTCATATAACACTTAATTTATCTTGGGATTCTGTTTAGTAGATTCTAAAATTACACAATAAATTTTATACTCTAAATACACATATAAAAACACAATCTTATGTACCTTCCAGAATCCCCCTTTTATCCTTAATTAGATTCACCCATTGTCTCTAAATAAACTTTTTTCTTTAGATCTTGCTTCCCACCATTGAGGCTTCTCCTCTCCCACTTTCTCTCTTGCTTATTCTTCTCCTTGCCCTTTTTACCCCTTTGTCTCTCCTCCCTTTTCTTACTCCCTTTTCTTTGCTTTCTAACCTTGCATCCACCTTTCCTCTCATTTTTCTCTTTTTTGGTTGTTTTTTCAAACCTTAAAATCCCCTTTTTCTTATCCTCTTTCTCCTCCTCCCCGGAAAAAACCCATTGTTCATCAAAGATGGCTTCTTGTTCCTCTTCTTCTTTGTCCCAGTCATTCTGCTGCGTAATCAACTTTTCATAAGTACATAACGCCATTTCTAAAAATTGAAATAAAGTGCCCAAAGTGTCTTTTCCATCTTGTTCTTCCTTTTTATATTTTTGATATTCAGTCTTTAGTTCATCCACAAGCGATGCCATCCTGAAAAGAGGAACTTTCCCCAAAACAACCAACCAAGTATTTTTAATCAAAAATAATTCAAAAAAAGTTCCAAAGTTAATACTTTTCTTCCTTCTTCTATTTCTCTTTCTGGGGTTACTGTTTAATCAAAGAGGTCCTATTACCATATATCTTTCTTTGAGATTCTAGGCAATCTCCTCCTTTTTCCACTTCTGCTCCAATTTTTTTCCTCTCCCTTCCCACTTGCAACATCAATTTTTAAATGATCAGAAATCCATACCTCTAATCAGGGTTTTCCAATTTCTTAAATTTTTAAGTCCAATGTCCAAGAACTCTTTTGTCCCTTAACTTCAACTTTCAGAATAGTTCACCTTCAGTGCCCAAACAAATTTCGAATCTTCATCTGCTGTTTCCATGGGGTGGGAGAGTGAAGAAAAAAAAGTTCCCTTTAACAGCTTCTCCGCCGCTTTCGATCTTCTTAGGGATACAATGTATCCTCCAGCAATTCAGACAGCTCAGTTCCAGCGAATTTAAAAGATGTTGATTGTCCCGGCTCAGCCAGCACTTTCACTTTTCTTGCTTCCTCCAGCACAATCTTACCCGGTTGCAGGCTTCTTCGTGGTGGCCATTGCTGACTGCCGCTCCACCACCTTGGGAAAAAGGGGTTTTTCCGGACGAGGAGGGGGTCTGCGACACCCCCAACCTCCTGTCCGGCTCCCCTCTCTACAGGGCAGCCATATCCCCCTGACCCATTTGGATCGGGGGTACCTCGGCGGCAAGCGCAGCAGGAATTGCGAACGGTCGCGAATTCCTGCTGCCACCGAAGCCACGCGGAACTGGCGATCATTCCTTACTTCTATCTGTCTTGTCAGGTACTCCTAGTGATAATCAAGCTTGAGAGAGGACTGTGATGGTAGCTAAAGCTTGTCCAAAGCCTTAGGGAAAAACAGCAGGAAAGAATGTCAGTTGCATAAGTCTACTATTTGAGAATCTTTTAATCATAGATACCCAAAATTGAAGCCAAGTCTTATCTGTAGACAAAGGCTATACAGTAATCCTTGTTTAACAACCACTGACAGTTCACTGACAGTTCAAACTTGTGATGGTGCTGAACAAATGGTACTTATGACTGATCTTTGCACTTGCAATGGTCACAGCATCCTGACCGTCATGTCATTGGGATCCAGGCACTTGGTAATCAGTTTGCAATTATGCGCTGCCTTTTTCCACAGTTGTGCAATTGCCTTTTGCAATCTTTGTTACCAGCTTCTAACAAACAACGTCAGTGTGAGAAAGCTAGCAGGGGCTCACAAACAGTGACCATGTGAGATCATGTTTAATGAGGGCACAGGATTTGCTTAATGATGGCAACTGGAAGTGCTAGAACTGCCATTGCCAAGCAGTGTAGTCACACAATGTCATGTTTTGTGACCTCATCATTTAGCAACAGAAATTCTGATCCCAATTACTGTTATTAAGAAAGTCTATATTTTATTGTCAAGGAGGGGTCCTATCTCAGAAAAAAATGCAGTGCCAAATGAAGCCAGTGGAGACTTTCCAAGTGGTTCCTCATTGTGGAGCTGTTTTGGACCACTTCTTTTAATTAAAAAAGCTAAGGTTGCATTAATATATACCCATCGCATTACCTCTAAGGATGGAATAAGTAACTTGTGGGCATCCACTTGTTAGGCTGCAGTGCCTGTGAAGTGGCCATGCTGACTAAAAGTCATAAAATCATTGACTTTGGACAGAGCCACTTAGCTAATCAAGTCCAGCCTTCAGCTCAGTGCAGGGTTATAGATTCAGCTTGAACACATCCAGTGAAGGTTGACCCATTACTCTGGAAAGTGGATCTGCTGCCAAACTAATATAAACTGAAATTAACCTGTAGAGGCAGCTGTATGTTGACTCATCCTTAAATAGGCCCACAAAACATATTTTACAACTAGCTCTTTAAGTAATTAGCATTGCCAGTTATAAGCACTAGATGCAGCAGCTGATGGCAGCTTGGTAAACACCAGTATCTTAGATTAGGTATTGTCCATAAGGGCAACTTTGAGAAATCTTGTGGAAAAGCCCGGTGTGCCACATATTTAACTAATTGATTACTAGCATCATAAAATGCTGCTGTCATGATGCCAGACTTTGAAGCTATATAGGTGAACTAAGGAACCATAATACAATAAAACTAATGCTGGCAGCATCTTCTAAGATTTTAGCCATAAAAAATTAAAATTGTCATAGTTCGTGCGCTGATAAATGTATAAGATACTTTCATTATAAGTGAGTTTGTTGGAGATGATGTTATGTGCAGCCATTTAATTTTTTTTCCATATTCATTCCTTACAACATAACTCATTTCTACCCACTACATTGCTACCAACGTGTGCAGTTACTAAAATTTCTCCATTCATTTTTTCATCTTTTGTAAACTTCTACCAAGAAACATAAATATTCTTGTTTATATTTTGCCATTTATGCATAACTGGCAATTGTTCATTTCAATTTCCCTGTCAGACATATCTGCTGAAGTCAGATGCGCTGATTTTCAGGTGCATTCTGCTTATCGCATCATAAAATCATCTCTAATGTTTGCTACAAATTATTCAGATTCTCTGTCAACAACATGTCATACAAAGGTACACACACACATGTTCCCAACTGATGTACCTCTAACAACACCAGAAGCTTTCCTTTATACTGTACATATATTCCAAGACATCACCTATCCTTGTCTTAATCCATGTGCAATGTTGAACCATTTGTTAAACATTCTCATACATACTTTATTTCTATCACATGCTACTCTTACTGCATTTAGGAAACAACTTTCAACTCTGTATTTGTGCAAAGAATTCCTGCCCTGGTGGTGCAGTGGTTAGAATGTAGTTTTGCAGGCTAATTCTGCAGACTGCCAGTGGTTCGATCCTCACCAGCTCAAGGTTGACTTAGCCTTCCATCCTTCTGAGGTCAGTAAAATGAGGACCCAGATTGTTGGGGGCAATATTGTAAACTGTACACTGCTTACAGTGGGATGTAAAGCACTGTGAAGCAGTATATAAGTCTAAGTGCCATTGCTTTTGCTATTATAAGCAATTCAGTTAGGTTTATTATACATTCTTAAAATCAAGAAATGCATGATAAACTTTCTGTTTCATAATCATATATATCCCAATGCATTGATTATGACAATTAAAACAAAGATATATATTTAAAATTAAAGGCTGGAAAAATGAAAAGATAATTATTTGGACCAGAATGATTGCAGTGCTGTATCAAGTGAACATATTTGGGGAGGGTACCCCCACTTTCATTCAGCTGTTAAAAAAGCTCTTGCTCATTAATCACAATTCATTGGCAAAGAAGACAACTGTTTTTATAAGTCATTTCTCCTTGTTTTAGGTGGAAGAAGCCGATGATTGGCTGCGCTATGGCAATCCTTGGGAAAAAGCCCGCCCGGAATACATGCTTCCTGTACATTTCTATGGTCGAGTAGTTCATACTCCTAATGAGGTTAAATGGGTTGATACTCAGGTACACCTTTTAAAGCTACATATGGAAAACCATTAATTACAAGAACAAAATAGCCAAAACAGATATATTATATGGCAATAGTTTTGGTTTGGAGACTTTAACAATAGAAATGAGTACTTGTCTACCTATCCTCAATGTTACAAGGATAAAATCAATCAGTAGAACTTCCCCAGTTTGCTGGATTACAAATCATATTGAAGGGTTGGGTGAGAACAGCCATTTAGTAGGGTAATGATCAGAGGAAGCATCAAAGAAAGCAGAGGTAAGAGCAATAAATGCTGCCTGAATAGCTTTGACAACAAACAGACCACTAGGAATGTGTCAGTAATGCAGTTTGAATTATTCTAGTTTTTAAGTTGATTTCATTCTAAATTATTTGGAAATCAGACAGTCAGTTTTGAGTAAAATTTAATTGTAGTTATATATGAATGCTTCCACAAGCATTGTATGAATTGATCCAAATCAGATCAATTTCCATGCAATTGATGCAAAGATTTTATTTTATTTGCTCCCATAATCTGGTACCTTCCAGATATGTTGAGAATACCATCTCCATAATCCCTAAGGAGTATAGGCAGCATATAAGAACAAATTAATAAAGCCGCATCTGGGTCTTTAACTTAAAAAAGAAAAAATTGAGAAAAACCATGTTATGTAGGTAGAAGAACAATGGTCTCAGTCTACTATAAACCACCTCTGCAAATATGTGTGAAAACACAATGGTACAATAAGGAATGGGAATTGGTTCTAGATTACAAGTCTTTAATTATCCAAATGTTTGGGTAATTCTTCAGTTCTCAAAAGAACAGATTCTGTCATATTTCTGAATGCCATGTCAGTTCTAAAGGCAAATATCTTATAGTATTTTAGAAACAAATGGATTTATTGCAGCATGAGCAAACATTAAAAACCTTCAGAGCAACTTAAAACATGAGCTGTGCTTGCAAACCTTATTTGGACCTGTTATGGCTTCAGCCTCTCTATGTTTTCCACATAGACCTGGGCCACAGTGTTCCACATTTGTTGTTGAGCAGCATATAATTGGTTTAAACAGCAGCTCTCCTTGGACAGATTGACTAAACGAATGACTAGAGAGACATGCAAAACTGAAATTTGATGCCATTTTTTAACTGTTTAGGAATACATAATTTTCCATGGATAGTTGTAATTACTCAATGTTTCATTTTTCACTTGTTAGGAGATACTTGACTAGCTGATAAACTTCCCATGGGTGTTTGGGGTTTTTAAAAATCAAGTCATTTGGTGCTTGCTGATAGCCTATGCTATCATGAGGGAGATCAGAATTGGACAAAGCAGCTTGCCAAGCTTGTCAGGACTAGATCTCAATTTAAATAGTCTTCCACAATTATTTACTTGTGTATTACGAATAGATTTATGTCACTTGAATCTAGCAAATCTACCATCTGTGGCTTAAGTGCATATGAAGAGCCTGGTTGGATCAAGCCAGCAAACCACCATTCTGTATCACATAGATAACCTTTGATTAAAACATAAGCCTGTTTAAATCAAAACAATATCCTGGAATCATGCCATATTAAAATATAGTTTATTCTATTCTGGCTTAATGTGCTTTGTGATTTTAAACATTTAAGGTTTATTCAATAAACTAATAAAGCAATATATGGAATAATACCCAATGTTTGGTAACTACAAAGCTGCATTGGGCTTATGACATATTTTGAAAGTCGTACTCTTAAAAGAGGCTGAGGGCACAAATTTATTTTTTTAATTGCATCTTATACTAGTTTTTGTTTTTATTGTTTTGAATTTATTTATTCTTTATTTTTTATATTTGATGTTATTCCTTTATATTCTAATATTTGTTCTTAAATTATATGACTAATTTTAGAACAAATTATGAGGATTACACTAAAAAAAGAAGCTGCCACTTCAAAACTTTTCTACCGATGCAAAAAGCACGCAACTTTTTTGTTTGCTTTGGAACAAATGAAAGAAGCAGCTCGCTTCTTCCTTCCAACCCAGAAAAAGGACGTGTTTTTGTTTTTATAAAATATAAAGTAGAAGGGACTGTAAAACACAGTCTTGGTCTCATGGCCCACATTAAAGAAAAAAAATTACATTTTTCTCCTCCCGTTTGGAAGGAACAAAGAACCTGCAGCCTATAAGCAAACGAGTAAGTGAACATATCACAGGGAGGGTGGGGAAAAGCAGTGAAATAAGGTCAGTGAAGTTTTGTATGTGTGTGCATGTGCATTTTGTTTGTGCATGCTGGATAGATTGATTGGGCAGAGGGTAGAAAGAGCTGCAAGTGGGCGGTTGGAGGAGAATGAATAGACTGGAAAGAATCAGGTCTGGTTGCCAGGAAAGGCTGGCTCATTCATGTCAGAAGGAATTTGGGTAGACAAGAAAGAGGACATTAACAGGGAGAGCTAGATGGAAAAGCACAGGAAAGAAAACAGTTGGGCACAATGGAAAGAAGAAAGAGTGGATGACCCAGACAGAGAGGCAAGAGGGCAGCATTTAGAGTAAACAAAGTCCGGTCAAAAGCAGATAGGAAATGAAACTCTAGATGAACAGAGGAGGGCAGAGAATTGAGAAGAGGGATATGGGGATTGTGTTGTAGCTTACTCTGAACCACGCAGGAGTAGCCCTGAGTTAGCGTATTGCATTGAACCTAGTGGTGGTTTTGTTCTTGATGTTGTTCTGCTAACAAAGACATTCTTCAGGAGATAATGGAGACTGTGAGAGAGGAAAGTTAGGGTTGCTAAATTGCCAAGAATGGAGAGAATTACATAATTACGTTCACTTCCAGCCCCTTCAAAGAACAGTCTTCTCTGAAAGCTTCATTTAATAACATCTGTGACTGAGTGCCAAGGTCCTTTGCAGGTTAAAGAACATCAGATCCTTCTTTGTTCTGTCAAGTGCTTGCCTAGCAAGACCTGCAGAACCCCAGTGCTGAATTTTTTAAAATGCCAAGTTAAAGAGAGGCGTGAATTATCTTCTTTTCTCTTTTGGTTTTTCTATTGGGAATGCTTTATTATTGAGGATACAAGGGTCTATTTTGCTGTGTAATAGCAATGCTTTTTATTTGTCTCATGTTATTATTTGCAATATATTAAGTTAGGCTGTTTAGAATTGTAAATCAAATTTTTAAACAAAATGAGTATGATATACTTGAGTGAACAATTGCAGCGCCCTTGAATTACAGGTTACTATCATTTTGATGTCACTGTGTTAGCCCATCTTTATTTGATCTCTTGCTCCACCTTAGGTTGTTCTTGCCATGCCTTATGATACACCGGTTCCAGGATACAAGAACAATACAGTTAATACTATGAGACTGTGGTCAGCCAAGGCACCCAATGATTTCAACCTTGAAGAGTGTAAGTAGTCTTAATAATGATTAAGTGTTTGTTTATTTTATCAGTTTTTAAAATTCAAGTTTGCCCTGTTTGTTCCTTATATTTTGACCATTAGTGTATAGGCATCTTTTATGGCTGCTCCTCCATTTCCTCGCCTCCCCCGGCCTCCTGTTTTATATCTAAGTTCCCCTTCCTTCTCATCACTACCTACCTAATTGTTTGATTGGTTGTCTTGGGGTTTATGTTTGGGATTGGGACCTAAAGATTGATTTCCCTCCCCTTCCAATTTTAGTTTAAAGCCCTTTAGAGCCCTTTAGATAAGCCAGGGTCTGCAACCTTAAACACTCAAAGAGCCATTTGACCCATTTCCTACAGAAAAGAAAATACCAGGAGCCAATAATTTAACAACCGATGTTACTGGGTGGGCGTGGCCAACTCAACATCATTCATTCCCACCCAGTCATCTCCTGCTCTGGAATATGGAGCGAGTCTCCATCCCCCATCATCAGCGTTACCTTCTCAGGCCAGGTGAGGAGTGATGGGGAGGGGAGGGGCCAGCCAGTGGTGGGATCAGCTGACAGGGAGCTGCAGCAGAGAGCTGAAAGAGCTGCATGTGGCTCCAGAACCACAGGTTGCAGACCCTTGAGATAAGCTGAGCCAATTATTTTCCAAACCATTCTTCCCAGTTCTTGTGAGATGCAGCTAATCCCCTTCCAGAAACCCTTCATGCAGGTAATGTAGACCATGATCTGTGAATCCAAAGTTGTCTCAGTGGCATCATCCTTCAAATCAGTAGTTTAAAATTCTCCTAAAATTCTAAAATTCTCCATTCTGTCATTGGATGTTGACCTTATGTTGAAAGTACATCTGTACTCCTACTTCTTTTGTTTTCATGCCTAGCTGCTCATAATCTCTTGTTATTTCAGGTTCTTTGTCTCCACATGAAACAGGAGAAGGGGATCATTTGTGGGCTTGATTATGGCTTGATTACTTCCAACTCTGTTATTCTATGTTATTCTATTCAATGTTAAAAGTTTTTCATACAGTTTACAGAGTCAGCATATTGTCCCTCAACAATCTGGGTCCTCATTTTACCCACCTTTGACATTACCGTTTTAGAATCTAAGCATGTAGCAAAGAAAGTCTCTGTATACTTTCTTAGTATGTTCAAGGGACATCTAAATAATCCAAATGACACAACCCTCTTCTCTTCAGTATCTGCTATACAAAAGGAAATGTAAATAGAACATAGAGTTGGAGCCAGTTTATTTATTTCTATTCCTATAGAATAGAATGTATGCATGTACATGCAAAACTATTTTTATCTCAACTGAAGTCATGAGAAAAATCAAAAAGAGAAGGCTCATCAGAGACTCACAATTCTTTACCCCTTGTCTGATAAAAATCCGCTTCCCAAATCTGTTATCCACAAAAGAAGGGAATCTGGTTATTGCCACTAAAAGCAGCTTCTTTTCTACAGCAGAGTGGTTTGGAGGGAGATAATTTAAAAGGGGCAATGAAGGCAGAAGTGTAAAATTCCAGTCACCAAGGGCCTAACTTCTACTTCTAGTCCTACTTAAGAAACAAAAATTACATGTCCAGTAAATTTACAAAATATGTGCAGGGCAAACATTTGGCAGCTGGTGTTCCTTTTCTTTTCTTTTTCCTGAGAACACATCATAGTAAATAAACATCATGAAGAAAGCTTAATTTAACCTCTAAAACCAAGCCACATTAATTACCTGATATACTGAAAACCAAGACGGTCTTTTACATATCTCCTTAGAAATGTATATCCATTATTTTTTCCAAAATAATAAAGATGGTGAAATCCAATTCCAGAGTAAAACTCTTGAGAGCTAGACAGACAGTTAGGCAAGGAATCCATACATTTATTTCACATTTAAAATAAATTCAACTTGGAATTTTTTCCTGTTGAATTTGTAAACAATATGAGTTACAAGTTGAAACTTTTGAAAACTTCAGTGAACAAAGGTAAAGGGTAAGGAAATGTTATGAAATGACTGCTGTGTCGTGATAAACACGTATAGCTCTTGGAGTATTCCATTTCATTGATGTAACTACTCTGAGCTATATCTTCATTCTCCTTCATAGTTAATGTTGGTGATTATATCCAAGCTGTGTTGGATAGAAACCTAGCAGAAAACATATCCAGAGTGTTGTATCCCAACGATAATGTAAGTATCTGCTGCATTGTGCAGTGTAAGTACAGTTTAAATGCTTCGTTAAATTTTTTTTAGTGGATTGTGGATTTGGCTGCTTTTCTGCTGACTGTCTTAGAAAAAACTATTTGTTTGTGTGTTTTGAGTGTGATCCTCCAGTTTCCACTTCTCTGATGAACTTCTCACCATTTTCATAAAACAACTCCTAATGGGAAGGAGAAATGCAGAAGTTATAATAGGAGACTAAAATTTATGAAAATTATGTGAAAGGCACAAGTGATGTTTGGCTTGCATGCATTTACTCTGTATAATTTTCCTTAGTTCCATCTTCCTGCATTCTGTCCTCTGTTCTGAATAAATCTCTGTTCAGGAGCAGCACAATACACATACCACTCTGTAGCAAACTTTTCCTCTGCTCAGACTTTTACATTTACTGCACTATATCCAAGTCAACTCCACTGGGTATACAATACAGGGAGATTTAAGCGTCCTTAAAGTCCCATTTATTTTCAGAAGAAATTAAGAGTTTCCATGTTCTTGGGATCAGTGCTGATCCACAAATGTGAATGTGAATGTTTGTAAAAACTTATTAAAAGAAGGCTGCCTTTTGTATAGAATATGGACCTGAGGTAGGAAAACCATTGAGGATTAAACCTAATTAGCAAAGTCCATCTCATCTCTTTCTTTTGCTGTGGAAAGGAGTTTGATTTTTACAATCCCTCAGATCATTTCCATTAGCCTGTTTTCTTTTGATATCTTCATAGTGCTGCTTCTGACATAGACTAATATAACCTCCTTTCTCCTCTGTGTTGCTAAGTTTTTTGAAGGAAAGGAATTGCGTCTGAAACAGGAGTACTTTGTGGTAGCTGCTACTCTCCAGGACATCATACGACGATTCAAGTCTTCCAAATTTGGATGCCGTGACCCAGTGAGGACCTGTTTTGAAACCTTCCCCGACAAGGTGAATATTTCACATGAGGGCTTGTACAAATCTTGAAATTAATCATTTTAATTTTAAAGAATACCTTTATCTCTTTTCAGACAATGTTTGGTAGTCTTTTGATCTTAAGAAAAGTAAAATCAAAATGTTGCTTAACACTAGAATCTCCTGAAGTCCTGTTGGGCTGATCTTTACAGTACTATTAGTGGTGTGCATAGAATTATGCCATTATTTTTGTTTCTGTTGTTATTTAATACCATGATGTTTACATTATCTAGTGACAACAAATTTTTAATAAATTTTATATTAGCAAATGCTTCCAGAATTTTTTATGGATTTAATCAGATTTTATAAATTTTACCAATCATCTTTGTCTAGAATCTTGTAAGTTGGATATCCTGAATAATGATGGGTTTCTGAAACTGTTTGCAATACAGTATCAAATTCACAAAACAAATTCAGCAATAAGCATCAGTAATGAAAATTGGATGACATATTTTACCAATTTTAATTTTCATCTTCTTCCAATTTGCATATTTTTTCTTTTCAAAAGAAAATTGTGTGTGCCATTTTTATTATGTTATTATTTTCTCCTGCTGTGACAGCTTGGAAAGAATAGTTAAGATCTTTAGAAAAGTGAACTGATATGGTTGCACAAGAATAGAAAAAAAGGAGAGACTGGGAGTCTGGCAGATTATGTTCTTGGAATGAATGAACACTTGAAAAAAACTTTCTAAGTAGCAGCCCGAAATACTTCTTTAGCATATTTTCTGGGTTTTTTTTACTTTTAATAGGGATTAAAAGTTTATTTTTTAAAACTTGATTAAATATCAAGTTCAAGACATGGTTACTGGCCAGATTATGTATGACTAAACCCTGTAGTTTCCCCAGAGTCCTTAATATTTTTTTTTCCTCTTTATAGTTAGGAATTGAGCTGGTCTGGGGTCACCAAGTTGCCTTCAACATAAAATGAAATCAGATTTTCCGTTGTGTTCCATGGACTCATTGGGCTTTTTCTGGATGGAAATAATAGAGATTTTCATATTAAAGTTTATGTTGTCCATTTTACAGGTTGCCATTCAACTAAATGACACTCACCCTGCTCTCTCCATTCCTGAGCTCATAAGGATCTTTGTTGATGTTGAACATATGGATTGGGATAAGGTAAGAGTTGAGTGGGAGGCAGGAAAGACACAATTTTTGATCCCCAACAAGTTTTTTTCAGAAACTACCAAGAGATTCTCCTTCTTCAACTTGATTTCCCCCAGATATCACGGGATTGCATTTTCTAGAATTTCTAGCCAGGATGGTGAAAAGCTAGATTCTTAAAGTTAATGATGACACAACAGTCATTGGTTTCATTTGAGATGATGATAAATTCGCATGAAGACAGGACGTTGAACAATTGGTCCTGTAGTACAGCTGGAACAATCTGGAGTGAACATGCTTGAAATTGTAGAGAAGAGAGTGGATTTTAGGAAGAGGTCTCCTATTCTACCATCTCTTACTATATTAGACAATGCAGTATCAGCAGTAGAGACCTTCAAGTTTCTGGGTTCTATAATCTCCCAGAATTTGAAATGGACACCTAACATTGGAACCATCATTTAAAAGGAACAACGAAGAATATTCTTCCTGTGTCAGCTCAAAAAATGCAGTCTGCCCCAGGAGCTATTAATACAGTTCTACAGAGGAATTATTGAGCCTGTCATTTGTGCTTCTACAGCTGTCTGGTTTGGTGCCGCAACCAAATAGAACAAGCACAGATTTCAGCTGAAAGTTAGGAATGCAGAAAAAAATAATTAGTGTTAAGCCTTGGTTCCCCAACCAGGGTTAAGGAGACTGTTAGGGATAACATTGTTTACCCTAACTGGTTTAGGTAAAATAATAAATATGTAATCATAGTTTATATGTTAAAGTGTCTGCAACTTTAAATATGGGAAAGTAATTAAGGGAGTGGTTGTGAAAGCACTTTAAAAGAAGCAAGACTGCAGCTTGCTCTCTCTGGCTTTGATGATCCCTAATTACTGCAAGGACTCAAGACTGCATTGCTCGAACGGGAGAGAAACAAAGGACTGATTTGTAAGTGAACTGACATAGGATATTCTACACGGACTTTGCTAACTGAATATCCCTGAATGGACTGACTAAATGATACATGACTATTGGACTGTTATTTTGACTATGCTATGAACTCATAATGGAATAAACTATATTTTTGATAGCACAAGCGTATCTGTTATTTTTACTGTATGTTAATAAACATACAAGCTTAGCTCACTCATTTATCTGTGTGCCTATCTGACTAACGCTGCACATTCTGTTTAGCTTGTCTCCCTAACCCTGGTTGGGGAAACCAGGCTTAACACTGGTTATGGGCCCAGAGGCTGCAAAGTCAGTTAAACTAGGATAAAACAGATTTATGTAAAAAGTGAGAGTTTGTGTTGTTATACATTACAGTAACAGACAGCTGTGTTTTATTAATTATAGTTTTATATCCATACAAAGAAAACATGGCACAAGTCAATTTACAAAGTTTGTCCCTTATATCCAAGTTGGATGGAACAAACTATGTATCATGGTCTATGAAATGTAGTCTACTTCTACGAAGAGAAGGTCTGTGGAACATAATTGAAAATCCACCAAACGTAGAAGAATGGGATCCAGAGGATGATGAAGATAAACTAAAGATAGAAGAATTTATGCATAAAAATGAACACGCTATTTGCATAATTGCTTTAACCTTAACTGACCAACAGCTTGTTTATATCCACGGAGAGAAAACGGCTGTTGGGTGTTGGCAGAAGCTGAAGAGGATTTATGTTCGAGATAATGTTGGTGCTCACATAAATCTAACACGGAAGCTTTTCAGGACGCATCTCCAGACAAATGGTGATATGCTGAGTCATTTGAAAACTATGCAAAGCATTTTTCAAGAACTGCACGAGAAAGAGCTTATTTTCTCTGAACAACACCAAGTCTACATAATTCTATCTTCCCTTGATGAAAGTTATGACAACTACGTAACTTCCCTTGAAATATTTCCAAAGGAAAGCCTAACTTTAACTGATATAACTGGCAGATTGATTGAAGAGGCCAGAAGAAGGCTTGAAAGAAATGAGTTAAGGAGGGAACAACCTCAAAAAGAAGATAATGAATCTCCTACTGCATACGCAATTAAAAAGTGCTTTAATTGTGGAGGAAGAGGACATTTGGCAAGATTTTGTAAAAAAGCAAAGCGCCAGAACGCTTGCCAGAATACTAAAAGTCATCAAAAGATAAATAAAAATTTAGAGTTAGCCATGTGTACTAACGAAGCTGTAAAAAATAATTTATGGGTGGTTGACAGTGGAGCATCCTACTGTATAACAAATGATAACAGAAATTTTATTAAAATGTCCAAGAATACACAGCAGATATCGTTAGCCAATGGCTGGAAACTGAAAGCTAAAGGTCAAGGTATAGAATATTGTTCTTTTATAAAAGAGAATGTAAAAATGTTATATGTACCACAAGTTAAGTTTAATTTAATTTCAGTTAGAATTTTGGTTAAACTAGGATATGTAGTTACTTTTAAAGGAGATAACTGCATAATTGAGAAAGAAGATAAGAAAATTACTGCATCTTTAAGAGGTGAATCATATGTGTTAAATGATGATGGTTTAAAGGTGGCTAACACAGTTTATGAAAATAAGAAACCCCATGATGAATGTATTCACTTGTTACATCGAAGGCTAGGGCATTTAAATTTTAAAATGCTTAAGAAAACTGTTGAATTATCTAAGGGAATAAGTTTGAAACCTTGTAATAAGTATTTGCAATGTAATTCCTGTAATCAAAGTAAGAGCAGGGTCACACCGGCTAATAGAGTTGATGGATTTACTACCAAAGAACCTTTAGAGGTAGTATTTGCTGATTTAATAGGTCCGAAAAAACCAAGTGTAGGAGGAGCTCGTTACATACTAAGCATAATGGACCATTATTCTAGATATGGGTTTTGCTATTTAATGAAGAGCAAAACTGAAACGTATCAAAATCTCTTTAATTGGATTAAATTTGCTGAAAGGAAAACTAAAAAGAAATTAGTAACTCTTATAACAGATAATGGTACGGAATTTACAAATAATAAATTCCAGAACAGACTAAGAATGTTAGGTATTCAACATAAAAAGTCTGCACCATATAGGCCACAACATAATGCCTTTATAGAGAGAAGAGGCCAAACATTACAATCAATGGCACGAACTATGATGTCTGATTCAGGATTACCTGACAATTTGTGGGGAGAAGCAATAATGTGTGGTAATCATATATTAAATAATGTTGTTAATTCAACAACAGGTGAATTACCATTCACACTGTGGCATGGTACAAGACCTGATTTAAGTTACATGCACACATTTGGAGCACCAGCATGGGTGCATATCCCTTCACAACTTAGACACAAAGGACAGCATAGAGCTAAAAGATTATTTTTTGTAGGATATAAATCTAATCATAGATCTTATAGATTCTGGGAACCAGGTACATCTAGAGTTTACACCAGTGCTAGTGCTAAATTCCTAGAACATGTAGGATGGAATAGATTAGAGCAAGATTTAAATAATGAAGTAATTATTGAACCCTACAAAAGGCAGAAAGATCAGACTAGTTATAAGAAGAGTCTAATTAAAGAAGAAGTCCACGAAGAGCAAATAGGACCAGAACAAGAGGAAACAGTTGATCAGGAAGAGTTAGATAATCAAGAACAGTTAATAAATGAAAGTCCACCTGTAAGTCCTGTAATACCTAGACGTACTACACGTATAACTAGACCACCTGATAGATATCAAGCAAGTATAGTTTGCCAAGTAACTAAAGTTCCAACTAGTGTAGATGAACTTAGGATGTATCCTGCTAAGGATCAGGAGAATTGGCAAAAAGCAATGGAAAAAGAACTAAATTCATTAGAGGTAATGAAAGTGTATGAAGATGCTAAATTACCTCCAGGAGAAAAATCCATTGGGTGCAAATGGATATTTAAAGTAAAAACTGGAAATGATGGGACTGTTACCCATAAAACTAGGTTAGTAGCTCAAGGATTAATCAAACTGCATCTGATTACGATGAAGTTTTTGCACCAAGTCTTAAAGCAACATCTTTGAGAGCAGCTTTAGTGTGGGCAGCTAAGAAAAACTATGTCATTAACCATTTAGATGTAGAAACTGCTTACCTGCATGCACCATTGCAGCACACTATATATTTAAGAAAACCAGTAGGTATAAAAGACAATAAAGTAAATAGTAATGATTGTTGGAAACTCAAAAAGAGTCTTTACGGGTTGAAACAATCTGGGTTTGAGTGGAACCAATATAGTGTGAAAGAGTTAAACAATATAGGTTTTAAATCTGGTTCAGCAGATCCATGTGTGTTTAAAAGAGAAAATAATGGAACGGTGTCATTATTGTTATTATTTACAGATGATATTGCTTTGATAACTAAGACTAATAATGAAGCTAATGAGATTATATCATTATTAGCCAAAAAGATAAAATTAAAGCATTTAGGTGAAATTAAAAAGTATCTAGGATTGACAATTAACAAAACAAAAAATGGTTTTAAGATATCTCAAGAAGATAAAATTTGCCAATTAATTAAAACATTTAAAATGGAACTTTGTAAACCGGCAAAGACTCCAATGAGTCAGGAAGTTTGCCAAACTAATGATCAAAGTCCCAAATTTGATAAGTCCATATATCAATCTTTGATTGGCAGCTTAACATATATAAGCAATTGGTCTAGGCCAGATATAGCTTATAGTGTAGATCAGCTAGCACGTTTTAATTCAGATCCACATCAATGTCATTGGCAATCATTAAAGAGAATTGTAAGATATTTTAAAGGAACAATGAACCATGCATTGTATATAAAACCAAAGGGTGATTTGAGTCTTAGTGCCTATGCAGATGCAAGTTTTGCAACTGATATAAACACTAGAAAATCAACATCTGGGATGGCTATATTATTTGGTAAGACACTAATAGGGTGGAGGTCAATCAGACAACAGCATATCAGCTTGTCCACGATGGAAGCGGAATTTTCATGTCTGTCATTACTATGCACTGACTTAATTCTGTACAAACAGTTATTATTAGACATGGGTGTAACTGTTAAAGATTCCATTATTGTGTACGAGGATAACCAAGCAGCTATACAGTTAGCTACTAGTATTGCTGTAAAAACTAGATCAAAGCATACTGATTTAAGAAACTTAAATGTTAGAGAATCTGTAAAGAATGGACTAATTAAATTGGAATACTGCATGACGGAAGAAAACATTGCAGACCAATTTACAAAAGCTCAAGGAGTAATCAAGTTTAAAGAGAGTTGTAACAGATATATTTATTATTATTTCCTAAAAGGGGAGAATGTTAGGGATAACATTGTTTTCCCTAACTGGTTTAGGTAAAATAATAAATATGTAATCATAGTTTATATGTTAAAGTGTCTGCAACTTTAAATATGGGAAAGTAATTAAGGGAGTGGTTGTGAAAGCACTTTAAAAGAAGCAAGACTGCAGCTTGCTCTCTCTGGCTTTGATGATCCCTAATTACTGCAAGGACTCAAGGCTGCATTGCTCGAACGGGAGAGAAACAAAGGACTGATTTGTAAGTGAACTGACATAGGATATTCTACATGGACTTTGCTAACTGAATATCCCTGAATGGACTGACTAAATGATACATGACTATTGGACTGTTATTTTGACTATGCTATGAACTCATAATGGAATAAACTATACTTTTGATAGCACAAGCGTATCTGTTATTTTTACTGTATGTTAATAAACATACAAGCTTAGCTCACTCATTTATTTGTGTGCCTATCTGACTAACGCTGCACATTCTGTTTAGCTTGTCTCCCTAACCCTGGTTGGGGAAACCAGGCTTAACAGAGACAAGCTAAACAGAATATGCAGCATTAGTCACATAGGCATACAGATAAATGTGTGAGATAAGTTTGCATGTTTGTTAACATATAGTAAAAATAACGGATACGCTTGTGCTGTCAAAATATAGTTTATTCCATTTAGAGTTTATAGCATAGTCAAAATAACAGTCCATTAGTCATGTATCGTTTAGTCAGTCCATTCAAGGATATTCAATTAGCAAAGTCCGTGTAGAATATCCAATGTCAGTTCACTTACAATAAATCAGTCTTCTCACTCTCCCGTTCCAGTAGGGGAAAAACGCAGTCTTCATCCAGTAATTAGGGATCATCAAGCCAGAGAGAGCAAGCTGCAGTGCCTTGCTTCTTTTATGGTGCTTTTTACAACCACTCCCTTAATTACAGTCTTACAGTTAAAGTTACAGACACTTTAACTAACAAACCATGATAACATATTTATTATTTTACCTAAACCAGTTAGGGTAAACAATATTATCCCTAACAATTACAGCCAGCCTGCCTTCAATTGAGGACCTGAATATTGCATGGGTCACAAGGAGGACTGAGAAAATATCTACAGACGTCTCACATTCTGGACATAAACTGTTCAACCCCTCCTCTTGGGTTGCCTTCACAGGGCATTGCATACCAAAACAACTAGACACAGAGACAGGTTTTGATTCTGTATACGATGACTACCATACTCCTATGATACTTCAAGCTCTTTACTTAGCTCTAGAACCATCGTCAATGGAATTTCAGTTTCATTAATGTGGCTTTTTCATTAATAATGAGGCTGTAACCGATAAGTTACAGCTCAGCATCAGGGTAATCTCCATGGCAAGTATCAGAAATTAATGCCATTTGAAGTTACAACCATTTATTTTCAGCCCATAGAATTTGCTTCTAATCACATTAATTCATTTGTATCTTTGTTTCTAGGCTTGGGAAATCACAAAACGAACCTGTGCATACACTAATCATACAGTGCTGCCTGAGGCCCTAGAGCGCTGGCCAGTGTCTATGTTTGAGAAGCTCCTGCCAAGGCACCTGGAGATCATTTATGCTATCAACCAAAAACATTTGGATGTAAGTCATCTAAATGAGAAAAAAAAGGACTTGGGAGAGGCAGAGAGAGGATACCAGAGGTTGGCAATTATATACTCTCATGATCTCACACAGTGGCCCAGAGAAAGGAAAGGGAGGCTCAAGATATTGCAAGTCTTAGTGCTCTCATAAGATTTCACTAACCTCATGTGAAGACAAGAAAATCCTCAAAGTTTTGATGATCTTGTAAGAATTTGGCAATTTTAAAGTGTTTATTTTTTTCATTTTGTGTGGTTTTGAACATTATTTTGCAGGTAAATGCTTAATGTATGTGACCCTACATTGCTAGCATCAGATGAAGCTCAGTGAGACATCTAATGGCAAACCAGAAGAAACTTAATTTGTCATTTGTAGTTGAATGATAACATGTACATCAGACACAGCAGTTTTATTGAATTTGTTTAGCTATCTTTTTTATGCTATGTTGAACATTCTCTGGCCACCTTGCTGCATAGTAAAGAGCCAGTATTCAGCTCTAGCAAGTGGATAGAATAATAGCATGGGTAGAGTCAGTCATATTTAGGCTTCAGATTATTGTGGTCTTGCTACAATCAGTAAAACAACATCAGTCATCCACCTGCTATCTACATATTTCTTGTGTTACAGTGTCCACAATTCACTACTGCTGACAGTACCACCCTCTGGAAAGCAGCAGTCTACATAGTCTTGCTAAAACTATCAGGCTTAGAAGCTGATGAGTTGACCATGTAAATATATTTAAGGATATCTTTGTTAATATGGCCTAGCTAGCATGTCTTTTTCAGTGTCATTGATATCATCCTTGAATAGATCTTGATGTCTTTTGTTAGAAGGTACAGTACTCAAATTCTGCAATTGCAACAGTTCAAGAGTGCGAAATTGTGGTGTCAAAACTCTGATTGACCTGGCTTCTCTGGGGGATGGTGATATTCTTTTTATAAATGGAAAATAGTTTTACCTCTCCTGAACTTTGGAGGATTTGTTCATGTTTTTCAGTTTAAGTGAATTCATTGTGAGATATGATTTAGTTTGTTGCCCTAACATTCCCATTATTTTGTACATTCTATCAGTATGTGGCTTCCCTCTTTCCTGGAGATGTTGACCGCCTCCGAAGGATGTCTGTAATTGAGGAAGGAGATTGCAAGAGGATCAATATGGCCCACCTGTGTGTCATTGGTTCTCATGCAGTCAATGGAGTGGCTCAGATTCACTCTGAGATTGTGAAGAATTCTGTGTGAGTCCTGCTTGTTTCTCTTTTACTTAGTTATAAGATGTCTATCCTGGTGTTCTTCATAGACTAAGTGATCTAAGAAGCAGTCATTGCCTTTTCTTCTCATACATATCTGCTGTCTTACAAATATTGATTTATTTTTTATAAAATAAATGATTTTATTCATTTTACACAGAAAACAAGTGCTTAGTAGTGAGAGGACAAAATATACACGTTGAGATTTAACAAATTATGAATGAATGAATGAATGAATGAATGGCTAGTTTGTGTTTCCTGAATTTGCATTTCGGGTACAAATTTACATAATAGAAGATTCCCCACACATAGAAAGCTAACAAGTCTAGAAACTGGATTTAATATAGTCCTTCTCTGTTATTCTTGAGTATATGCAGCTTGAATTATTTTAGTCCAGACAGCGTTCCCCATTTTTTGAGACATGGAATTTTAAAAGGATGCTAAAATTCATCTCACCCTTCCTTTTGCTATGTACACAGAACATGTCTGCTTCATCCAATGGTTATCATGTCTGATCTTAAACTTCTTGCTTCCATCACCTGCAACTTTTTGCTTATAACCTGTTTCCCAGATATTTCTTCATCTTGATACATTTCTTAGGCATAATCCATTTTCAGTGGCAGATAATCATTAACTATATCAGATTACAATCTAGTAACTTCCAGATGGTTTGCATTTCAATTTCTATCAATCAGTGCTCTGTTGAAAAGTATTTTGGGAGTTTTAGTCCTGAGTATCTGAAGATATTAAATTGCTTTCACTTTATCAATGTTCTTCAAACAGAACAGAAGTACTTTGGTATATGTGGAACAGAGCAGAATTAGCACTGCTCAAGATCTGGATTACGCTTTTCATAAATGTATCCTATACTGTATTCTCTTTTTTAAAGGAGATGCTAAAGAGTTAATGATGCCAACTGGCACCAAATAATGTATATGACATTGTTCCTTTTAAACTACAGTATCTCACTCATATACATTGTAGATTCAAAGATTTCTACGAAATAGAGCCAGAAAAATTTCAAAACAAAACCAATGGTATCACTCCCAGGCGATGGCTTCTACTGTGTAACCCAGGACTCTCTGAAGTTATTGTGGAGGTAAGATACAAGACATATCAGACAATAGGAAATGCTTGTAGAAATACTTGGTTAGGTTTGAGCTAGAGTCTGATGAAGCGCCTTCAAAAAGAGGGGGGAAAGAAGAGACAGATTATCTGGTCCCTTACCTGAGATGATTCTAGAACACTGCATAACAATATGGTGACTGACAAAAGTATGATTTTGAATCTATAAACAACTGTAGATAGATAGTCTGCATTCAGATTTGCAGAAAGTCATGTTCAACTTTGTATCAGGTAGACTATTTGTCAACTTCTTACTTAAGATTTCCTTTGAAACATAAAATTTAAGCAGAGTGCCTGCTTAAATTCAGGCTATGTTGGCTGATCATGAAAATAACTATAATTATTAATAATATTATTATGAGCATTTATTCACCTTAATTTTAGAAAAAGTCAGCTAGTTAGCTTTGTTACTGCAAATATTGGCAAATGCCTTCTGCCAAATAAACTTCTCCAAATACTGCATTTGCCAGTGGATCCTCTTAGTTGAGCCACATCAGATGGATATTTATTTGACATCAAAGGAGAAGCAGTTTTATACCAAGGCAGATGTTGCTTTTTTCTTTTTCTCTCTCTCCATTTTTGCAGAATCATATTGTATTATACCCAGTATCCATTTCAGCGGTTAGTCCTAAACAAGCTTATTCATTGTCAACGAGACCTATAAGAGTAAACCAGATATCATTTCAATATCAAAACATTGCTACTTATCTGATGGTTAGCAATGGGAAATGAACATAGTAATAGAAGCATTCAGCTGTGAAAAATATCAGTTCTATTAATTATAATTTTTATTTTCTTAATATACAGAGAATTGGAGAAGATTTCCTCACTGATCTTAACCAGCTAAAGAAGCTGCTGGATTTTGTTGATGATGAAGCCTTTATTAGGGATGTAGCTAAGGTTAAACAGGTAATAATTGCAATACACACGGTTCTCTATCTATCATCTGTATATCTGTCTCTGCCTGCCTGCCAGCCACCCAGCCAGCCGTCTCTATCTATCTGTCTGTCTGTCTGTCTGTCTATCTATCTATCTATCTATCTTATCTATGTATCTATCCTCACAACCATTTGTTTAACTACTGTTAAAAGGTTTATTGATTTAGTAAACAAATTTATATTACCTCTCAGCTTACAGTGAAGTTACAATAGCCTCAGAAAAAGTGATTTATGACCTATAATCACAGTTACAACCATCATACTACCCCTGTAGTCACATGATTGGTGATTGTAATTTGGGCACTTAGCACTTGGCTCGCATTTGCAACCAGTTGCAGAATTCGGCAATCATATGATTATGATTTGCAACCTTTTATGCTAATTTGTGACAAAAAAAATACCATTAGAGAGGTGCAATTAGTTTAATGATCTTAACAACCATAGTGATTTGCTTAACAGCTGCCATAAAAATTGTCATAAAATCATGTCCAATTATAACTTCAGCAATTCAGGATGGAAATTCCAATCCCAATTGTACTAAATCAAGGACCACATGTATTTACCTCTTATTTATTATATTCATTTGCATGCTACCTCCTAGCAAAACTATATTTACATTATAAGTAGATAGTATTTTTTTAAACTCCATTTAGGCCAGACACTTCAGTTGAATGTCTGTTTAAATTTTCCGAGATCAACCTAAAATGTCTTTTTGGCAGGAGAATAAACAGAAGTTCTCTGCATACTTGGAAGAACAGTACAAAGTCAAAATTAATGCATCCTCTATGTTTGATGTGCATGTCAAGAGAATTCATGAATACAAGAGGCAGCTCCTCAATTGCCTACATATAATCACTCTCTATAACCGTGAGTTTTTTGCCAGCATCAATGCTTTTAAACTCTTCTAGATAACATTAACAATAATATTGTTACATCAATATGAATAAAATATGTCATACGAAAAGATCTGGGAAGCAAGCAGAAAGTAATCTGAAAAGATAATGGGAGTGTGTTTCTGTGTGTGTGCATGCACACACCTGCGGATATATGTTTGTAGAGCAGCCATTTCCTTTAATCCTGAGATTCCCAGAAACTAGTCTTTGTTAAGAATGAAGAAGCATATTCAGGAACCTGAGCCAAATTGCATACATATAATTGAAGGCTTGATGAGATCAAAATCTTAACAGTGAAGCTTGTCATAAACAAGCAGACAAAAAAGATCATGTAATATTTCAACAAAAGGAAATTGGTATGATTGACATTTAATGCTAGGAATGTGATAAAATAGAATGGAATATTTTTTATTGGCCAAGTGTGTTTGGACACACAAAGAATTCATCTCCGGTTCAAAAGCTCTCAGTATGCATACAAGTAACAAAGTGATAAAATATAAATCACAAGATATTATTATAAGTCATAAGATAAAACCAACAAGTGATAGTCATGAGATACCACTAGGAGTAGGTAAAAGGAAAGGTGAGAAGAATAATGGTAATACAGTCCTACTACATGATTAGATATTAGGCATAAGAAGAATACATGATTACATGTTAGGCATAAGACAGTGCTGTGAGAATTATGTGTTTAGCAGAGTGATGGCGGGGGGGGGGGCTTTCTGTGTCTGCAATGCCCGAAAATGGTGTCCTGAGGGGAGAAGTTGAAACAGTTTATGTCCAGGATGCGAGGCCCCTCTTTCTGGCTCATGCAGTGTACAGGTCCTCAATGGAAGGCGGGGTGGTTGAATTTTTTTTCCTCCAGTCCTAATTATCCATTGAAATCTGAACCTGTCCCATTTGGTTGCTATACCAAATCAAACAGTTATAGAAATACAAATGACAGATTTGATAATAGGAGCTTAGTTGCCAAGAGTTCTGCCTTAGTTTTGGAACATTCTTTGCCAGGCATTTTTAACCTAACATTAAAACAAGTCTGTTCACTCAGACGTGATACAAAGCTGAGAAATTACAATGAGAATGAGACATTTTTGCTTATAATCTCACAGCGACTTAGGTTATTATTGATAAAGTGTGTACTCCGTTTGCCAAGAGTTGGGAATAACTTTTAGGAAGACTTTTTCCCCAGTGTGAATGGTTACCTGAAGGACTTCCAAAGTTGAGGTCCCTACTAGCAGATGCAGAAATGTATTTCCACTTGAAATCCCAAAGGTCTCCTTGAAAGTGTAAAGTTATGATATATGCAGAACCTGTTCAACAAGCAGAGTGATTTACTTTTCTGAACCCAAGTGCTAGACTGGATAACTTAGCTTTTCATTTCCTAAATTTGGATTCTTCCTGTTACACTTTATGATAATAAAATCCAAAAACAATTGCACAGCATTAATTTGATCTTTGTGTAAATATTGCTATCCACATAAATTGTTCATTGATGTTAATACTGTATCCATGCAACAAAAGGGAGACTATTATTCCTGGCCAATTAATAAGTTTTTTTCAAAACTACAAATTCTCCCTTATTGGTCAATGGAAACAAGTATAAATTTGTCCTAAATTTTACATCATTTTATTGCTTTTTTCTCCTCAGTGATTTCTTACCTTGAAATAAGAGTTACAGATATCACAGAAAGCAATTTTGTGGAATTATTATTATTATTATTATTATTTTTATTTTATTTTATTTTATTTTATTTTATTTTATTTTATTTTATTTTATTTTATTTTATTTTATTTTATTTTATTTTATTTTATTTTATTTTATTTTATTTTATTTTATTTTATTTTATTTTATTTTATTTTATTATTATTATTTTATTAATCATCCATTTTAAAAATCATTTTCCTCCATCTTAATTTTCTTGCTTTTTTTCAGGTATCAGAAAAGACCCTAAAAAATCCTATGTGCCAAGAACAGTTATGATTGGAGGAAAGGTAAAGAATTCCAATGTGAAGCTAAGTTTACTTCTAGTATTTAAGACTGCACATATATTTCTTCCTTCCACCCATTACTGCCTGCCTACACATTTCACATTTATGTTAAAATTTGAGTTATTTAAGGATGCAAAATAACTACTCATGCCCAATATTTTTAGTCTCTTTGTTTCCTTGTGTGATTCAAACATCCTATTTACCTGGAAACTCAGCATATTGAAATAAGAACTCAGGGAGGTTGACAATTCCTATTGTGGTATGGATTTATTTAAGGTATCTACAAGTTGCAACCCTCAGCAAAGATTAAGAACAAAAAGGTAGATATATACAGCAGGGAGCCTTTTCTGGGATAGATAAAGGCTTCCTTTGATTTTATATATAGAAGTCTTCATATATATCAATTTGTGACACTCTCTTCAGGAATTAGGTATTTCAGCTGAAAAATTCAAAAAATGGCTTTCTACTTCTTCATCATCATCATCATCATCATCAAATAATAACAGAATAGTAACAGAATAACAGACTTGGAGGGGACCTCCAAGCAGGAGACCCTATATCAGGGGTGTCAAACTCAAGGCTTGCAGACTGGATCAGGCCCACAGGATGTTTAGATCTGCCCTGCGGGGCCAGTCTGGAAATAGCAAAGGACCAGCCCACTGTGTCTCTGCTAGCAAAAATGGGGTGTGGGGAGGGGGTCCCCCAGAAACCAGTTTTGGCTGCCAGAGTGCTGCAAGAGGCTTTCCAGGCCCAAAATGAGGCCTCCGGAGTACTGCAGGAAGCTGCCTTTATCTCAGAAGGTTATAAAAGGGAGGAAAGGTAAAATATTTTACCTTTCAGGCTTGCAGGATTCTGCTACTATAGCCTATGTCAATAATTTATAGTTCTAGTCTTCCTATGGAGTCAGTTCCTTGATCTGGTCTCTCATAAGGTGATCAAGGAGATCAAATAAGTATTAAAAAACAAAATCACAGAAATGTACGCCTCCCTATTTTTATAAGTATATAAAACCATGTGTGTGGAAATATGGTCCTGTGTCACATCTACTATGGCCATGCCCAACATGGCCAATCCCACCAACCCCTCTGGCACTTGGAGGTCAAACGCAACCCTGATATAGCCCTCAATGAAATTGAGCTTGATATCCCTGCCCTGTACCACTCCAGGCAAGTGGCTGTCCAGTCTCTTCTTAAAAACCACCAGTGATGGAGGCTTTTAAATAAAGTCTGAGCAGTAGTTTCTTATGAAGAAATCCAGATGCTATATTTTAATATTCATTTGCCTTGTGAATTTCATTACTCCTTTTTCTTTTTTTAACTCTTAAGATGTTTTTCCTTTTCAACTTCCGGTTGCAGGGCTTCGGGGGTGGCAGGAATCCGCTTCTCTGCGGGTCCCTGCTGCGATCGCCGCTGAGGTACCCCTGATCCAATTGGATTTGGGGGTTGTTGCTACCCTGTAGGGGCAGCGGAAGACAGAGGAGATCTGGGCAGGGGTCTGGGGATATTTGCACCCCCCTTCCCCAGCCGGCTAGACTCCTTTTTCCTGAGGCGGTGGAGCAGCTGTCAGAAATGGCAGCCTCAAAGGAATCTTCAACCGGATAAGACTGTGCAGGAGGAAGTTTTTTAGAAGGAGAAATTTTCTTGGCTGAACTGGGACATTAAGTTACTTTTAAAACACCCTGGAAACCTGACTTGTGGATTGATACATTTGTTTCCAAAAGATTGTTAAAGCGGCGAAAGTGCTGAAGGAAAGTTCACTCCCCTTCCTTACGGAGAAAGCTAATGAGCACAGAAAAACCTGCTTCTTTAAAGTAAAAACAAGCTCTTTGTTATAAGTGGGAAGGAGAGGACTAAAAAAAAATCTTTAAAAATTTGTTGGAGGAGACGCCTTGAAGATTATAAGACCAGCAACTAACTGTAATACGGCTTTAAAATATATTTGGGATTTTGCCCCAGGAGGAAAAATTGCAAAGAGAAGAAGAGGAAATAATTTTTGTCTATTTGGATTGTTTGATAACTTTGACATTTGGAAATTACTTTATGTCTAAAAACATCTGGGTTGTTCTTAAAAATTTACAATGGCACTACCTGTGGATGGATTAAAAATGGAATATGAAAAATTAAAAGAAAGAGAACAAAATGGAAAGGATTTTTTGGGAGCTGCCTTCCACTTTTTAGAAATGGCGGTTTCTACGTACCAGTAAATACTTGAGGAAGGAGAAGGAGAAGAAGAAGAAGAAGAGGAAGAAGCCATCTTTAATGGACAAAAAAGTTTGATTAAGAAAGAAAATAGGAAGAGAGGAAGGAAAAATGAGAATTTAAGATTCAATAAAACAACCAAGAAAAAGAAAAATAAAGTGAAAAAAAGGTACAATGTTAGAAAGCAATTGAAAAGAGAACTACAACGGAGAGGGGAAGTTAAAAAGGTGGAGGTTAGGAGAGTGGGGGGCAAAAAGACCAGACTGGAGAAGAAAGGGAGGCAAAAAGGGGAAAAAAGCCACAGTCTGAAACAAGATGCCAAAAAGAAAAATTTTTTTAGAGATAAAGGATAAAAGATAGTGTATAATTAAAGAAAGATTCTGCAAGAGTACATAAGATAGTATTGTAGTATTTGCATTTGAAATAGCCTATTGGAATATTATAAGATTTAACAAAATATTAAAATATTAAAATGTTTAATAATGATAGATCTCAATATTTAATAAAATATTAAAGAGAATGTGTAAAATGATTAATGCTTAGTTATTGTTTAATTTGTTATTGTTTTAATGTTATAAATTTACTATTTCATCTTATTTTAAAATAATGTATTAATTAGAATTAGAACTAGAATGGAAATTATATACTTAACTATACTCTAAGTTTATTATTTTTTTATTTTAAAATGCAACATGTAGAATGTACTAAGCAGAATCAGGATGGAAATTATGTATTATTTTAAGTGTTACTTTAGGGGAAAGCTAGAAAGGCGTCATACTTTAAAAGTGATTACAGGGGAAACTCTTTGCTAAAGAGAAGAGATAAATGGATGATTGGAAAAGAATGGACAAAAGATACAAGCATAATGATTTTGAAATAAGATGAAATGAACAAAATATAATTAAGAGAGTGAAAAGAAGGGAGAAGTCATATAGAAAATATAGAATGGTCAATAAGATATGAACGGTATATAAGGTGAGCATGAATTTGATTTAGGTCTGTAAAAAAATATGTAACCCGGGGCTAAGCCACTTTTCAAAAGAAGTTTTATGTTTTGTGTTTTGGTTAGCTAAGTTTGATTGTGAATTAATAAAACCTTGGAGGAATAAAACTAAAGGGAGAGAAATTTGGAAAAGGCATGTACAAATGATAATTAAGGAGGTTTTATTTTTTTATGTCTTGTTTTATGTTTTGTATTTTGGGTGTTTATGTTTGACTGAGAATTAATAAAACTTTGATAGAAAGAAATATAATTGAATAAAAGTGAAGGGAGAAATAATGAGAAACTTAGAAAAGATATATAGGTGTTTAAATGGAAATGTGACAATTTGGAACTATGCTGTATAAATGTCTATATTCGATTGAGAATTAATAAAACCTTGATAGAAAGAATTATAATTGAATAAAAGTGAAGGAAGAAATAATGAGAAATTTGAAAAAGATATATATGTGCTTAAATGGAAATGTGACAATGTGGAACTATGCCTTAAAAATGATGTTCTATTTGCCTTGTTAAAACTTATAAGTAATTTTTAGAAAGGAGGTTTTATGCTTTTATGTCCTATGTTTTGTTTGTCTTCAAAAATTAATAAAATTGTGTTTTTTTTAAAAAAGATGTTTTTCCTTTTCATCCTCCAGGCAGCTCCAGGCTACCACATGGCAAAAAAGATTATCAGATTGATCACAGCCATTGGAGAAATTATTAATAATGACCCCTACATAGGAGATAGACTCAAAGTCATATTCTTGGAGAACTACAGAGTGTCTCTTGCTGAAAAAGGTAAGTCAGTTTTGGAAGCAGGTTGGCTTCGGTAGTGCACAATTTGTACCTTTCCAGATTCTGCTGATCTCTCTTTTCATGCTTACCTTGTTTATGGTTGTGCTGACTGAGATTGTTGAAAGTTGCATCTAAAGAGTTGCATACTGTGATCCATGGCTGACTGGCTCTTGTGCAAGAAAATATATCCCTTCCAAATGCAGAGGTATACATGCAGCCCTGTACTGCTGCATCAATGAAGCAAACGCTTAGGGTGTTGAACTGCTTGGTCTACTCAGAGCAGTAAAATTAGACCACACAAGGCTTGCTCATGTTAGGTACAGATACAAATGGTTTGTTTACAGAAGAAAAAAAATACAGTCTTACCCATTTCTCTTTTTCCAATCCATCCCAGTGATTCCTGCCGCAGATCTATCAGAACAGATATCTACAGCTGGGACCGAAGCTTCAGGGACAGGAAACATGAAATTCATGCTGAATGGAGCCCTCACCATTGGGACCATGGATGGGGCCAATGTAGAAATGGCTGAAGAAGCTGGAGAGGATAATCTGTTCATTTTTGGCATGCGGGTAGATGACGTTGAAGCAATGGATAAGAAAGGGTTTGTAAATAAACTTTTCACCATGAACAGGCCATAAAACAGGCTATGGGCATGTGATTGATTCTTTGGACCAGCAGGAAACTTCGCCTGAGCTTCTTCTGCTTCACCTTGGAGCCGGGGTATCAAACTCAATCCCTGCATTGGGTGTGGCCTGGTCATTGCAGCCGACTGGGTGCGCGGGTTAGGGCAACATAGGCTTAACATAGCGTAGAGATAGCATTGCCATCTCTGGGTCTTACCCATGGGACAACTCTGGGCCTATCGTGGGCTGGATTTGGCCCGTGGGCTGCATGTTTGACATCCCTGCTTTATGGGAATTAGTCAGAGTTCAGTTTCTATTTTGCCAAGGAGATCTCGATCTCACGTCTAGCAAGCAGAGCAGTCAGAATAGACCTGAGCACCTTAAGAGGCCATTTTTCTTCTCTGAATTCTCTCCTATGTTAATTAGAATTTACTTATGGTCAATATCTCCGATAATGAGGAAAGCTTATGAGAAAATTCAATCGTTGAAAACTGCTGTTGGAAATTGAGTAACCTTGTCATAGGAAGATTGGGGTATACATTGTGACAAAACTCTCCTTAACATAAGAAGAACTTGCTACAGCATGAACAGAGTTTACATGCTCATCAAAAATAGGAACATTTTTGAAATAACTTGCAATTTCTACAAATTACTTTTCATAAACTGTATAAGATCCAATACTGATCATATCTTTATTAAGAATTAATATGCACCAATAGCCTTTTAATTTGGCATCAAGTCTGCCTTCTGTATTATTTCCAAGTCGCCTATAATGTAGGCTGAGTGAGTATTGCCCTACAGCCTATATGATGTAGTGGCTAAAGTGTTGAATTAATGTCCCCCTTGATGATGGAGCAGTCTATTTAACCACCTGGCACTCACTTTCAGCTAGTCTTAATTCACTGTGGAAACCTTTGTGTATGTCACCTTCTATTCCAAGAAAAAAAGTGGGATGTAAATGCAAGAAATAAATAATAATAGAAGCAGAAAAGATTAAGGGTGTCCCTATTTTTCTTGTTCAGGTACACTGCTAAGGAATACTATGACAGGATTCCAGAGCTCAAGCAAGTTATTGATCAAATAAACAGTGGCTTCTTCTCACCAAATGATCCTAGTTGTTTCCAAGATGTTGTCAACATGTTGATGTATCATGACAGGTAAGAGGCAGCAATGGTGTGTTTTTACTATGAACTTTCTTTTAATGTCCTCAGCGTGGGTTTAAATATAACTTCCAACATCTCCAACCATAACATTGACCACCATACTTGCTGAAAAGTAGAAAAACTGCAGTTCTTCATCTGAGGCATACCATATTGGGGAAGACTACTATATATTGCAAACCCAGGTGGGGTATGACATACTCTCTATTGATAACATACAGACTCAGGCTTATTCCCTTTTGCTGTGAATTGGGTTCAGAAACAAGCAGCAGCCAATGCAGAAACTTGAAGATAGGTGTAATTTTACTCTCAAAGAGTTAGCTTGTCAAGAGCCTTGCTGCACATTTTGAATCAGCTTTCAAGACACTCCCAAAGGCAACCCCAAATACAGCACATTACTATAGTCTAACCAAGTGGTGATCAGTGCAAAGGCCATTTGTTTTTAAAAGGTACCTGAAATTTAGAAAAAGAAAATGCTGTGGAATTAGTCAGCTAATGAAATAAAAAGATTATTTTAGCCAATCCTGATTTAAGGCTTTCTCAGAGAGGGAACTACCACAGAAAAAGTCCTTTGAAATTATGTTACGTAGGAGAGAGCCTCACTTAAACTACTCAAAGGGAAAAGTTGCCTTATTCAAACATTCAAACTTGCCTTATTTAAAGCACAGCTACAACATATTAATTTACCGATGATTCTTTATGACTCTGAGTTAACAAAATAAATGGAATTTATGGTTGCATTTATACTGTACTTTGTTTAGGTTTAAAGTATTTGCTGATTATGAAGCCTACATCAAATGTCAAGGGCAAGTGGACCAACTATACATGGTAAGATAGAGACTTTCCTCATAATTTGAACTAATTGCAAATTGATAAGAAAAGTTTCTTCATGAAATAACTGGAAATTATAACTAAAGCTCCTTGTATCTAAGAGTGAGCCCAATGCTGAAAAAGGGCAGTCAGAATGTACGTAAGTTTCATACATACAAAAGCATAACCACCTTATCTTATCCCAGCACTTAGGGAAACAGCCAGCTCTTTCCGGCCTTCCAAAAAATTAAAGAGGGCTGCCATATCCTGGGTGGAAAGGTGCCCCACAGGATAGGGGCCTTACAGAAGGGGCATATTTCTTGTTCCCACTAGATAGCAACATTAATGGGAAGGGACTTTGTTGTGTCCGCGAAATGATGCCAGGAGTCGGTGACTTAGTGCAAAAGCTCTTTATTGGCAAGTTGGAACCGAACTGCCGAAAGGAAAAAAGCCCGCGGCTTTTATTCCTTTTGCCGCCGCGGCCGCGGCCAATGGCACCGCTTTGAATCTCCCGCGGTCCGAATGGACCAATCGCGGGAGATTCTTAGCGAGCCAATTGGCGCGGCTCGCCTGACCAATCAGAGAGCCTCGTGCTTTGGCCAATCAAAGCGCGGGGATCTCGAGTATGTTAATGAAGGACAGAACACCCCTCCCCTCTTGGTTCAGTCCTTACGTTGCGTAGTCAGGTAGGTAGGCGGGGCTCCGTCTGGTCCTACTTGACCTGCGCAACTCAGTTGTAGGCTGGATCCCGGCCGGTTCGGTCAGGATCTCCGCTGCTCCTGCTGCCGTCGTGGGAACCGGCTGGTCGATCGGGCCTGTCCTTTCTCCGTAGCTCCTGCCTAGGCCTTCCGGGTTGGTTGAGCTACGGGTTTCGCCGCTCCCGCTCGGTCTTTCCGGGTCGGTCGAGCTGGCTTGGCTGTTCCTTCCTGGCGAGGGGTCATGATGGCTGCTTTCCGGTGAGTACTGCTGGTTTATTTTTCTTTGGATTCGGTCCCCTGGGTATTCCCTCCCCCCTTGGCTTGCGTTGTGGGGGTTGGTTTCGCTTGTTTGTGCGTCGGCGGTTTGCTGGTTTGTAGTTCTCGACCTAAGTTGGTCGATGTGGCGTTTCCACGCTCGTCCGTCTGCTGTTTGTAACCGGTACGAGTGTGGGCCTGTTGCTTGTGTGATGACGGCTGGGATCCATAGCGGGTCTCCCGTCAGGTTCTTTGTGTATACGGGGTCCCCGGGTGCGAAGGTTCGGTGTTTGGTGCTTGAGTCTGGGGGCCTCTCCGGGTTATACGTGGGGTGTAACCTGTCGAGTGGGGACCTTAGCTTTCTGCCCATTAATAGTTCGGCTGGGCTTTTATTGGTTGTGGTATTTGGGGTTATGTGTTGGGTGAAGAGTAGTTTGTTGATTTTCTCCTGGATCTCCCCGTGGTCTATTTTCCGGATGGTCTTTTTAGTGAATTGGACCATCCGTTCCGCCCTACCGTTCGCCACCGGGTGCGCCGGTGCTGTCAGCGCGTGGCGGATGCCCCTTTCTGCTAGGAATTTTTCGAATTCCAGCGAGGTGAACTGGGGCCCGTTGTCGGAGACGACGTCTGGGAGGCCGTGTGTTGTAAAGAGTTTGCAGAGTTCCTTGATCACGGCCTCCGTGGTTGTCGTCTTCATGTTGCTTACCTCCAGCCAGTTGGAGTAAGCGTCAACTGTTATGAGGAAGGTGTGTCCTTTTGTGGGCCCGGCGAAGTCTATATGGATCCTAGACCAAGGTCCCCTTGGGGTTTCCCACTCTAGGACGGGTGCTGTGGGTGGGCTTGGCCTAGTTTCCTGGCATCGTTGGCACCTAGCTACCCAGGCCTCTATTTGTTTGTCCATCCCTGGCCACCAAGCGTAACTTCTGGCCAGGGCTTTAGTTCTCACGATGCCAGGGTGCCCCTCGTGTGGCAGTTCCAACACCTTCCCCTGTAGCTTTTCCGGAATGACCAACCTGTCCCCCCATAGTATGCACCCTTTTAACAAAGAGAGTTCCGTTTGGCGGTTTCGGAACGTTTTGACGGACTCGTCGTTGTCCCTTTCCGGCCACCCTTTCTCCACCCAATGCAACACCCGTGCCAGACGTTTGTCTTTATTAGTCTCTCGGGCAATGTCTGACGCGGTTATGGGCAGGTTGGATAGAGTCTCTATGCTGAGGGTGGTCATCGTGGGTGCTGGGTCGGTGTCGGGTTCCGGTAGCGGCGAGCGGCTTAAGGCGTCTGCATGGGAGATCGTCTTACCCGGTCTGTGTATGAGTTCGTAGTTGTAGGCTGCCAGGAACTCGGACCACCTTGTCATTCGGGGAGACAGGATGTTCGGGGTGGCCCGGTTTCCTGCAAGGATTCCCAGCAGCGGCTTGTGGTCCATTATGATGGTGAAAATCCGGCTGTAGAGGTATTCGTGGAATCGTTTTACGGCGGCAACTATAGCCAGAGCCTCTTTGTCCAGTTGGCTATAGTTCCGCTCCGGTTTGGTGAGAGTCCTTGAAAAGAATGTGATGGGCGCTTCTTTTCTGTTGGGAAGGGTATGGCTGAGGACAGCGCCGACGCCGACGGGTGATACGTCGCATGTGACTGCCAGAGGTAGGGTCTCGTTGAATTGTATGAGGACGGCGTCGGAGGTGAGGAGGTCCTTCGTTCTTTGGAAGGCGGCTTGCTCCCGTTTCCCCCAAGTCCAGGTCGCCGCCTTGTCCAGGAGCCTATGCAAGGGCTCCGCCGCCGTCGCCTTTTGGGGTAGGAAAACATTGTAAAAGTTCAGTAACCCCAAGAACGCCTGTAGCTCAGTCTTTGACTTGGGGGTGGGGGCTTCTTTGATGGCCTTGATTTTTTTGCTTGTGGGGTGAATGCCGTGCCGGTCTACTCGTTCCGTGCATAGCTGGCATTTCTCCCTCTTGACTTTTAGTCCGGTCTCTTTAAATTTAGTTAGGACCTCCCTTAGTTGACCCTCTAGTTCGGCTTGGTTGGCTGCCGACACTAGGACGTCGTCGAAGTAAGGTACCACCCCCTTGATACCTTGCAATAGTCTCTCCATTAGGCTTTGGAATATGCCCGGTGCCACGCTGACTCCGAATTGGAGTCGGTTGCATTTGAATGCTCCCCGGTGGGTGACAATGGTCTGCGCTTCTGCCGTTTGTTCGTCGACCGGCAACTGTTGGTATGCCTAGGCTAGGTCGAGCTTGGCGAAAACCTTGCCCCCTCCCAGTGAGTGCAGTAGGTGTTGTACTACTGGGACGGGGTAGGCGCTTTGTTGCAGCGCGCCATTTAGGGTGGTCTTATAGTCCCCACAGATCCTCACCGACCCATCGGGCTTGATCGGGGTGACTATGGGGGTCTCCCACCGGGCGTGGTCTATGGGCTGCAGGACCCCTTGTTTGACGAGCTTGTCAATTTGCTCATCTATCTTGGGTCTCAGTGCGAATGGCACCCGCCTTGGTTTCAGGCGTTTTGGGGGGACGTTAGGGTCTAGGTCGAAAGATATAAGGGGCCCTCGGTACTTGCCTAGGTTTCCGTCGAAGATCTCTTGGAACTCCTGGGCCAGTTGCTGCTCCCTGTCGTCGGTGACGTGGTCGACTCCCGTGAGGGCGATGTCGAGCGGGACGAACCATTGCAGTCCCAGTAGGCTTGGGCGGTCGCGGTCGACGATCGTTAGGGGGAGTCGTTCGGTGCGCCCCTTATAAGTGATGTTAAAACTTTTGGTGCCGACTACCGGGATGCGGTTTCCCTGGTAATCCTTTACAATGAGTCTCTGGCTGTCTACGTTCCTCCGTTGGAGGGTAGGCACCAAACGCTTTATCTCCTGCCATGCAATCATGGAGAGGTAGGACCCGGAGTCCACCTCCATTTTGCATGGCTGACCCTCGATGCATACCTCTACGTGGACCTTCTGGGCGTCGTTGGTGATGGCGTGGCCGATGGTGACCGTCTGGTGGGTCTCCTCTCTCCGCCGGTTGTCGCCGCCTCGCGAGGATCGCCCGTTCCGGTCCCATCGGCTGTCCGAGGGGTGATCTCTGGTCCGGGGTGGTGTGCTTTCTCTCCTCCGGTCGCTCTGGTCCCATCGTGCCGGGCTGCGATTTTTCTTCAGGCGGCAGACACGGGCGATGTGTCCCTTCTTGTCGCAATGCCGGCAGATCGATTCAAAGAACCGGCATTCCGACCTGGGGTGGTCGCCGCCGCATCCGGCACAGTTGGTCCTCGACTTACGACCTCGCCGGTTCCGTGGGTCGCGCCCTGTCTGTAGTCGATGGATATCCTCCTCGTCATCGGAAGTGTCCGATGCCGAGTGGAAATCGCCCTGGTGGGTGGTCGTCTCGGGTTTGGGCTCGGTCGACCTTGCCGGGTTGTTGTTTCCGCTGCGGTCCCCAGCGTTCGGTCTGCGCATGCGGTCGGCGGAAGTTCGGGTTGCTTCGGCGGCTGCGGCTGCGGTGAGGGTGTCTGCTAGACTGATGTTGCCCTTGGCCATCAGCCGGCTCTGGAGGACGGGGTCCCATAAACCGAGCACGATTCGGTTCCGCAGGGCGTTGTTTAGGTTATCGAATTTGCAGAGCCCCCCTAAACGCCGCAGCTCGGCGACGAAGTCGCTGAAGCTCTCACCCGACCTCTGGTCCCGCCGGTAGAACTTGTTGTGCCGGATCAGGATGGGTACCTCTGAAGCATAGTGCCGCCGAAGTATGGGTTCAAGGACATCCCAGTCCATCGCGGTGGCATCGGCGGGTTTGGCCAGCGCTTTGGCCATCTGGAAGACCTCGGTCCGCAGTGGGTCAAGAAGACGGCGCGTTTCATTGGGCCGGAGGCGTCCTTTAGGCCGGTGCACTCGAGGTACATGCGGAATCGGTCGGCGAACGATTCCCAGTCCTCGGTGGTGGGGTTGAAGGGTGCGGGTGGTGCGATCTTCGCCATCTCGGTGGTTCGTCTGGCTTCCGTCGGACACATGGTTCGGTTCAGGGTCTGGATCCCATCCTCGTCGCCAGTGTTTTGTCCGCGAAATGATGTCAGGAGTCGGTGACTTAGTGCAAAAGCTCTTTATTGGCAAGTTGGAACCGAACTGCCGAAAGGAAAAAAGCCCGCGGCTTTTATTTCTTTCGCCGCCGCGGCCAATGGCACCACTTTGAATCTCCCGCGGTCCGAATGGACCAATCGCGGGAGATTCTTAGCGAGCCAATCGGCGCGGCTTGCCTGACCAATCAGAGAGCCCCGCGCTTTGGCCAATCAAAGCGCGGGGATCTCGAGTATGTTAATGAAGGACAGAACAGACTTGGAACCCGGTCTGTCTGGCTTGGTGGGAAACAAACCCCTTGGAAAGAAGTGACCCACAAACAATCTGGCTCTCTGCCATGTAACCAGCATCTTGAATTGCACCTGGAAAGAAACTGGGAGCCAATGAATCTCACGTGACAATGTATAATGTAGACAATCAAGAGTTGCCCAGCATTGCCTCTTTTGCTACATTATGGACCATTTGTAATTTCCAAGCACTCTTCAAGGCATCCCCATGTAAGGCATTTTTCAGTGGTCTAGCTATATCAAAGATAACACAGCAAAATTCAATTGAGTCCAATGCTTTGTTTACTTCCACCTAATGGAGAGGATCTTGCCTAATTAAAGCTATCCAATATAACCTATTAGATATATCCTGAGAAATTCTAGAGTATGGTTACTTCAAACCTCTCCCTACCCCACCGCTATCCAGCTTTGGACTGTGCAGACTCTTAACTGAGCCTTTTCTCTGGGAAAGCTCTGAGTTGCCAAAATTCCTATCCACTAATACTCCAGGTGCATATTCCATCACATCTGGAAAGTGCCCAAAACATGAGTGAGCAAGGCCTCCCTGGTGGCATGTACCACATTAGAGGAAGAATGTACCAAGGTGCCTTTATCCTTGAGTGGGATGCTGTTGGGCCCTGAGTTCCGAAAGATACCTAACTATATGAAATGTAAGAAATAAAAAACCATTTTGAAAGCGGTAAAATGTAGATTGAAAGGCAGTAGTGAAGATCATTTATCTGGAATGGGGAACTCCAATTCCCAATCAATTAAAACATGTTGGAGGAGAATAGGCTCCTCCAGGATAAGAAGAAGAGAACGACTTCCAGTTTGAAGGGCTTTGGCGACAAACAGAAATCCGTGATCGTGCGTGGTTTCTGTCGGCTCGCTGCTGGAGCGCCCCGAGCTGGCTGGTTTCGGGGCTAAGCCACCCCGTAGAGATGGTGAAGAGGGAGACACTGCCAGCAGGGTCGAGGAGAGCCACATCTCTCCTCCTCAGCTGGCCATTACTCCCTTTCCCAAAGGCAGTTGCAGCGGTGGTCAGAAATGGCCACCTCAAAGAAGAACTCGACTGGAAAAGAATGTGCAGGAGGAAGATAAGAAGTGAAAGTTTTAACTGACCGGGTTAAATTGTAAAAGCAACAACTAAGGTACCCTGGAATTTAAACTTACAAAAAATAACATTGCTCCCAAAGAAGAGTCGGAAGCAGCAAAGGGAAAGGTTTGATTTTTTTTTTCTTCTCTCTCCTTCCCTATATTGACAACTAAGAGACTTAAATAAGAAATCAGAAAAATTCGCTTTGACATCAATAGGCAATTAAGCTGAAAATAAAACAAAATGCCAAAGGGAAAAATAAAGATTTCTGGACATTAAAAATTTTCTTTTTCATAAGCAGGAAGGGAGAGAAAAAAAATAAGGGCAGGATCTGGAAAAGGGAGGAGACTGCCTGGAATTAAAAAGAATCTACAGTAAAACTTCAACAAGACTTCTAAAAGATACATTTTAACTGAAACTTTGCAACTAAATAGTAACCCCAGGAAGAGAAAGTGAAAAAAAAGAGCAAAAAAGAAACAGCTTGCATGTATTTGGATTTTTTGGTGATCTTTGGATTCTTAGTTATTATATTTGAATGACTAAAATCAATCAGGCGGTTGTTTAAAAATTTATACAATGGCACCACTTCTGGATGAATTGAAAATGGAACTTAAAAAGTACAAAGAAGATGCACAAGGGAAGGGTTCTTTTGGCTTCGTTTTTCAATTCTTAGAAATGGAGATTGGAACTATGAGAAACAACAAGAAATGACTGCAAAACAAAAAGACTGGGACAAAAAAGAAGCCATCTTTAATGAACAAGCAATTTTATGTGGGGAAAAAGGAAAGGGGGGAAAGAGAATGGAGAATTTAAGACTTAAAAAACAACCAAAGAAAAGAAAAATAATTTGAAAAATTAGTATAATACTGGAAAGCAACAGAAAAGGGGAATACAGAAGAGAGAAATAGAGGTAGAGAGACAAGGGGGTAAAAAGGGGAGAGAGAAGAAGAGAGGGAAGAAGGAAAGGAAAAGAAGTTACAAAGGACCGGAGCAAGATATAGAGAAACAGGACCTATTTGAGATAATGGGTGAAAATCTAACTGAAAAAGGGATTCTGTAAAAGTACATAAGATTGTATTGTTATATTACCGTGTTTCTCCAACAATATGGCCTCCACCAATAGGAAGGCCCAGCATGTTTTTTGGGCATAAAATCAAATTAAGCCCCTCCCCCCAAATGTAGGCCTATTTTAAAATATGCAAAATAAGGGGGAAGGGCAGGGAGATTTGCTGTTAGGAGCGCCCGGTGGGCAGGAATTCCTCGCCACCAGCCGCTTCTAACAGGCGATCATGTCGAAGCATGGAGAGCTCCCTACTCCCACCAAACACCTTTCCTGCAGACACCTTTGGCGCCCGCCGGTGTTGCTTTCCCTTCTGCCCATTCCGCCGCAGATGCTGCCTTGTAGTCCCCAAACCAACTCCAAACGCGAACGTGTTCCAAACGTGAAGTCAGTCGCTAAAGAGACAGAAAGCAGCAAGGGCACCAGGTGGAAAGGACAGGGTCACGATCACATGGAGATGCCCAAAGAGCGGAGTGCACATAACTAAAGGCGGCGCACGCAGTTGGTTTGGGGACTACAAGGCAGCATCTGCGCCTCTTCCCGGGTGTGTCTCTAGGCTGCTTCCGGAGCTACGGGACACTCTCCGTTGCCTACCGGCCCTTCTTCCTTGGGCTCCCTGCCATGGGGTACACCCACTTTCTCCTGCAAATTACGCCTCGCAACTCTTCTCTCCCTTTCCTCTTGTTCCAAAAAGATTGCCATTGTATCCCGCCGATTGGGGCTTCCAGCCACGTTGTGATCCACTAGTGAGGTTGCCATCTCAGATGGAGGCATCGCAGTCTCCCTCTCTTGCTCGCTCTGAACTTCGCGCGGACCAAAATAAAAAGATCGCCCGCCGTCATGTTTGGAGCTGCCAATTCCGGATTTGGAGCTCCAAATGGCGGAGGCACTTGAAACACGGAAGCTGCAGCTCCAAACGTGGTGGCGGAATGGGCAGAAGGGAAAGCAACAGCGGCGGGTGCCAAAGGCGTCTGCAGCAAAGCTGGGAGTAGGGAGCTCTCTGCTCTTCGCCATGATCACCCGTTAGGAGTGGCTGTTGGTGAGGATGCAAAGGGGGGAATTAAGTCACCCCCGAAAAGACAGCCTAGCCGTTTTTTCGGGGCTCAAAAAAAAATAAGGCCCTGCCTTATTATGTGAGAAACACAGTAGTAATAGAAATAACTTTAGAAAATTGGAAACAACATTTGATTAAAATGAGGGATAAAATAGTTAGTGTAATTTAGTGAAATGTTTGTGAATAAAATAAGTGAAATAAAATAAATGAGAAAATTGAATTAGGAAGGAACGGGAACATTTTAATTAGTTAATGTTTTATAAAATATAAGTGAAGAGGGGGGTAATTAACTATGGAAAGCTTATAATTGTTCCCATAGAAGTATGATATTTAATTGAAAAGTAATGTTAAAGATGTTAAGACTTTAATGAATATTAATATTAATGATAGAATTGAATTGGAATGGAATGGAATGTTGTTTTAATCATATACATTTATAATTTTTTTTTAAAGAATACTGTGTGCATTTTAAGAATGTACCAAGCAGAATCCGAATGGAAGTTATATGTATTATATTGAATGTTACAACTTTAGGGAAAAGATATAAAGGCGTCATACTCCAATCAGTAACTACAGGAGAAATTTTGTTTAATGAGAAAAGATAATAGATAATTGAAACAAGACAGACAAAAAATATAAATACAATGATTTGAATTGAGATGAGATAATTAAAATAAAATTGAGAAAATTAAAAGAGGGGAGAAGCTATACAGAAAATGTAAAATAGTAATAAAATATGGAATAGAATATAAAAATGAGCATGAACCTGAATTTGTGTCTGTACGAAGAAATGTAACCCGGGATTATGCTACTTTCAAAAAAGATGTTTTATTTGTATTTTTTTTTCTCTTTGTGAAAACTCAAATAAAATTTACAAAAAAAAAAAAGATAAGAAGAGAACAAACAGGAGAAACCACAGATAAAGTTTATTGCAGCTCCAAGACGAAACTTATTAATTCTGGCTCTGAATTCATCACTTCTGGAAGAACTAGTTGTCCAATAATTAACAAATGATCTTTCCGCTATTAAAGCTCTGAAGATATCAACCTAATAATCTCTTTCTTATTTCTTAGAATCCTAGGAAATGGACTAAAGTGGTAATTAAGAACATTGCATTCTCCGGCAAGTTTTCCAGTGACAGGACAATTACTGAATATGCCAGAGAGATCTGGGGAGTGGAACCTTCTGCTGTGAAAATTCCTCCTCCAAACATACCTAGAGAGTAAATCTGCCATTAGAAGGTGCATGCAATTCCCCTGATGGGCTTCCTGCTGCTGCTGCTAAGGTATACCTGCTTCCCTGTGACTTTTCTGCAGATGAATTCAATCATGTATTTTACCACACTTTGACTTGTTTCATCTTTATAAGCATATAGCGGAAATGAAAGCAGCTGGTGCTTCAGATAGTTAGAAATAGTTGACCAAAACATATAGGCTGTAATAAGATTCAAGATCTGAAACAAAAAGTTTAACACCCCCCCCCCAAAGATGTTATAATCTTGCCCTCTTTTAAAAATCCAGTATACCAATGTTGTTTATATGTATCCATTTATTATATGCTGAGGGGCTCCTCAAGTCCCCAAACTTGTTAATTCCTATGGCAGTTCCCAATTGGTCAGTCAGAAGTGCCTACAAAGTCCAGAACTGAATGGAAAACATGATTCCACAGGGATAATAAGTGTTGCCTTCTGGAATGGAAGCTAGACTGGAACCCTTCTATAACCAAGGAGAATGCTTCTCTGTCTTAATTGCAGTGGTGTCTGCAACAAATTGAGGTTGCATCAAAATGACACATATATGGTAGCATCATGACATAAATGTTGCTCTTAGGTGCTTGTATTCTGATGACTAACACAAATGGCCAGTTGTGGGTTTAGCATTCTGACACACGTTTCATTCCTTGTCCCTCTACCTTTCCCCTCCACACCTGTGCTCATTAGGAGAATCATTGCTGATCCCCAGGACAGTTCTTTTTAATCCAGAATCATTTTAAGTGACCCATTATCAGAAATGGAAAAATCAGGATACTTTTTCCTATAGGGCCATGGAGTTCGGGGGGGGGGGGGGCGGTTAAAGGCACCAAAGAACTGTTTGCTTTCTTCTAAAATGAGGATTCTTGAATGCCTTTTTGTGATTCATAAAGTTAGCATCCAGTCTAGTTCCCTCAAGATGCCCAGTCAGCCCAAATTAAATCAAATTATCGCCCATATTTTATGATCTTCTAGATTCTGGATAATTTTCAGAGTAAGTGGCAGTAAATTAAAAAAAATGAGACATTTGCTTAGTCTCATGGTAGATTGCTAGGCCTTGTTTTAGGAACTCGACCAAGGGTGTCCAACCTTGGCAATTTTAAGACTTGTGGACTTCAACTCCCAGAGTTCCTCAGGGCTGAGGAACTCTGGGAGTTGAAGTCCACAAGTCTTAAAGTTGCCAAGATTGGACACCCCTGAACTAGACTTTCTTTATCTGTGCATGTTTCAAATTGTGCAGTTATATGACTTATTTAAAACAACCTTATATAAAGAGCAGACACTGAAATATCTGTCACTTCTCATAGTGAAACCACTACCATCCAGAGTTTTTCTTGAGTTAGGGTTGTCTCTAGATGTTACATTTTTAGTATTTTAAAAGTATATTAGGAAATCCCATTTTAATTTCAGGCAATAGCATCACATTTTTGGGATTTATCAGGTGTTCTAGCCTGGGTTGCTAAATAAATAAATTTTTTCTTTTTTGCAAATGCTGAGGAAATTGACTATGTTTTAGAGCCCAATAAATCCTTAAATGGCAACTTTATTTGTAAATGACCAGAATGGAATTGAATGTATGTCCTATAAGCTTCCAGAACAAAAACATTAAACAAACATGCTGTTTTCCTTTTTTAGACTTCTTAGTAGAGGCATTATCAATCTAATACCAGGTCAAAGAAATAATGAATATAATCTACAAAGTATTCCTTCTCTTAGCTGATGCCCTCCAAATACCCTGTAGTAGCAATCCCTTACTGGCAGGAAGTTATATAGGAGCAGGAGGCCAGAAACAGCTGCCTAATCTCTGCCTTTCCCTATATTAATTTTTAGGATTGCCCCATACAGATGAGAATACAACTTTATTAAATGTAGGAAACAGTGACCACAGTTTTCTGAATAGACTAAATAGCAAATAGGCAAGCAATAATAGCACCCCTCACTTTACAGGAGAAAGACTTTGTCAAAAACAGGTGACAGAATTGTCAGAGCTGATACAGTGATTAACTTTTGAGAAGTTAGGACACAGAGCTGATGCAGATAAGAGATCCTTTCCGCTATCCAGGAGTAGTCAGTACCCATATCAATCTATTTGAATGGCATGAAACAATAATTTCATAAAATTTCAAAAGCCATAAAGTAACAAAATTTCAATGCTTGCATTATTCCAGAAAACAAATTGTGAAAACAAAACTGATACTCATTTTATATCAATCTGCTGTATTTTGCTCTAACCAAAGTGGATGAAATTGAAGTAAAATATATGGTTTTCTATTTTGTGTAGGCCATAATTCACTAAATAACTGCTAAAAGTTCTGTTCTTCCAAGTTTATGCAACATTTAAGAATATAGAATATATTGATAAGTTTACAGGGTTTTTTTATTTGCTGTTTGTGGTAAAGCTGTACCTATACAATTGTAATTTCCAGGCCCATACAAACTACAAAACTATGAATTTGCTTAAATCTTTGGTTCTTGCACATTTTTCTCATGCTGACAAACAAAAGTTCAAATCACTTGTCTTATAGAACAGGTACAGATAGTAATACTTATATAGCCTTTTAGATTCTTCCTTTATCATTTAGGGACCTAATATATGACTTTTATAGCATTGAAAATACAGAATTAAGCAGGGACTACTTTAAGAGATGAGATTCCCTCACCAGTTTACTAAAAAAAACTACTTCAGTATCGCAAATTCATCTTAATAGTTCTTTAGCTAACCTGGTCCTAATCCAACCAATGTTACTCTTTAATAAGCAAAGTGATATATATGTCCTACTAAAGATGAAAGGAATGCAGTTAACTGTAATTGGATTGAGCAATTTCTTGGCCAGTCACAGAAATTAGGAATCAGCAAATTCAGGGGACAGCTATAAAATTCTGACAATTAAGTGTTAGCCTTTAACAAGTTGAAGGTTTGAGTCAACAATTTCACTTCTCACTAAACACTTAAGTATGTTTATATAAGCTCAAAAAGTATCCTATACTTACTGGCTGATAGCTTCCATCAAAAATGGTGTCACCTTAATTGTTTTAAAAAGTATAATTGTGCAGTTAGTAGGTTCACAACTAAGAAGTAGTTGAATATGAAAGCTGTGTTGAAAAAGCATTGAGAAATTCATTATATGTTGTCATCAGGTTGAACATGAAAGATGTCCTTAAGTGCATTTAAGACAAGGGCTAATCTCTCCACAAAACATTGTACCTATTATAATTATTCAGTTGTTGCTCTTAGTAAATAACCATAACTAGTTGCCTTCCATTGCATTGTCAATTTATTCCCATATTGAAGAAAATAGATTGACCATTCCTGGTTTAAAGCTCATAGATTCTGGATATTGGCTGGCTACAAATCCTTTTACTATGTTTTTGTCAAAGGCAGAATATATATAGTGGAGGAATTCCAGGGAACGCAATATTGTGTTAAAGGAATGCTGCTAAAGTGTTTCTTCGATATGAATTGTTTTTAAGCTGATGACTGCTCAGTATTCCCATGATTCATTTTAATGCCATGAAATGCTTCAAATATGGAAAATTGATTCACTCTTTTCAGCACATACAGAACATTTCCCCCTAAATAGTGAGGACTGTGTTGTTATTATTCAAATCTAAGTAAAGTATCACATGTTTCTGCTGAGAAAGTCTTATCATGTCTTGAAATTTGTGCATAAAATATTGCATGTTCGCAAGCATTCCCATCTCACATATATTTTTCATTACAACAAGAATGTGTTGTCTTTTTCCTGATTATTTTTCTTCATGATCTGTAAAACTATCGTAACACTTACTTCAGAGAGGATATCTCTTCAAGCGACAACTATCCAGGCAGGAGGCTGAAGCAAGCAAATTAGCAAATTTACTGTGCTTGCTAAATAAATATATTTGTCACAATCATGTCATTTACAAAACTAATTTTTGAGTTTGTTTTGATGTCTGTGGTGTGCTTATGATATAGTACTGTTATTCTCACGTGTTTTCGAAACATTAAACTTCCATGAACACTGCACTTGATTTACCTTTTATTTTGGAATGGAACTACAAAATTGCTCATACTAAAGTCAGTGTAATAAGTATGATGTGATAGCTACAAGAGTGAGGTCCAAAGCAAAGTAAAAATTCCATTATAAGGCTTGGCTTGACTAAATAACTCATGGTCTCAGTCAGTTTGGAATGGTAGGAGCTCTCTTATTTACTGAAAGTACTAGAGCTGCACTGTCCATGGATGATCTTTTAACACTTGGTCCCTTAAATAGTTCTTTCTAAACATCTCTCTCCACACTAAATAGCAGGCATAGGAAAAGTGGTCTGCAAATGAAGGCAAATATGCATGTCTCAGGATAATGTTTCAGAATCCAAGCTGGGTCGGTCACCGGGACCAGAAGTTTAGTCTTCCTAGCTTTTGAACTTGTGCTGGAGCTTCTCTCTACTACACATTCTGGTGAAGTTCCCTGAGGATGAGCTCCAGCATGAATCCAAAAGCTTGGAAGACTAAACCTTCCAAGGGGATTGGATGAGGGGTTGAAACCATCTTTGATGCCACAATCCCAACTGAAGTTGGGCTCCCAACTGCCAGTCTCTAAAATATCTAATATAGTATTTATGTCCTGTTTGACTGAGATGTAACTGAAAAGCCCAACATTTTCATCATGGACTTGTTAAATGACCATTCTTAGGTACAATATTCACAACAGTGGAATGGAGCAGATATTCAAAGGTACCCCTACAAAGGAATGCAAGTTGGTTTATTTAGTTGAACACACAATAACTCTGGAGTTTTATATTATATGGTTAGGTATAGGTATCTTATGAGTCACAAAAATGCAGAATATTTTAAAGTTAGTATAACTATTCTGCTCACTCTATTTTGTTATAAAAATTATTCTGTGAAGTAGATTATCTTGTGAGAATATGATTGAACAAAGTTTGTCTTGTTAGTTTTACAAACAGAATGAGAATCCTATACAACTAAGAATGAAACCTCTCATTTCTATTTATATAAACTGGATGCACGCCACATATTTTAAGCCACTCATGAGAAAAATTGGTTTTGAGGAACAATAAAATTAGTTTGGGTTTTAAAGGTAGTGTGATGAAAATGTGAACTTACTTACTCCTTAAAGGTTATATGAAATATGGCTAGCTTTATCCACATATTTTGATTAGTTTATTTGAAGCAAAGTTGCATTTTATATCAACTGGCCACTCCTAAACCTCCTGGAAGGCACTTGTCATTTTAGGATGATACTCCCCTGGGTTTAGTTGACAAAACTCCAATTTCTTATTTTGAATTCAGGGAGAGCCTGTGGTTCAATCCCCAGAGCTGTCTTGTGACTGGATTAGTGATTGATTGTTCCTTAACTCAAGTTTATTTTAAATTATCACTATTTCCCATTTCTTTGAATTATATGGGCAGCCAAAAACAGTAAAAACAATAAAGTATAAATAAAATAGCAGCTGAGCAACAATAAATTCAGTTGTTTCAGCCAAGAAACCATCAGGTGGACTCCATTCTTTTTTCAGATTTTCAAATGAAAGTAGGGGATGGATGAGATTTCTTCCAGATCCTACATTTTGTGCTTCTGTTCACCATCACAAGGAAGTTCATGAGAGATTTGAGCAAACTCCCTTTCTTTGTCTCCTGTGGCCTCAGAAGCCTGAAGCAGTGGTTCTGGGTAGTGGTACCTTTTCATAACTGGTGGAGCCAGACAGATAATTGCAAAGTAGTTTTGTTTTTCTTAAGTGGTCTTAAGAAAATTCATGGAATGGTGTAAAAATTACAAAGACAATAGTTCTTAAAAACTGAAACAATATACACACAACAATGTGAAGTCAGAGCTGTCTGTACTTCAGCTGGTGTAGGTTTTCATATACTGTACATCAAGTTGTTTCCAAGAACGTACGCATGTATTGGTATAGTATACAAATACATGTGGACCTAAGCAGTGAGACTTTTTGTAACTAACAGATGGAAATTTGTCAATATCAGATTTTCTTAGTGCCTAACATTTTTGCTATGACATCCAGTATACCTATAACCACTGGGACCACCATGAAAGTTTATGCCATAAACTTTCAACTTCAAATATCAGATCTTGATTCATTGTGATTCTATACAGGTTTATAGAGAATATTTATAGAACACCTGAGAGACATGTACAGCAATCTAAAGAATTCAAGATCTCAAAGCATACAGAAATTTCTATTCAATTCATATTGGGAATTCAATTTTTTAAAAGTCCCCTGAACTCAAGCAAATATTCAGACCCAAATGTAATCTTACTGATTGTGCAAAATTGGTCGCAGAAAAATTGTCAAGTTGCTGGCCACAATGTAACTAAAAAATTACATAGTATATTTCCTCTGACAAAAAATAATGAAATATACATTCCTACATTAGCCCAGAGCACATCACAACATACAGAATTCTGTGAGTAGCAGAAGATGTGTACTCATATGCACATATCTCTAGTTGTTTGGATCCCAATCAATATGTCACTATTTTAAATTATTTCTGACAATTTATTGGATATGAGCATAAACGCCAGCAGTCCATGATTTATACTGAACAAAACAAAGCTACCTCCAAAAGAAGTCAAAATCATTTTTTATTAAAACTACACACTGTTTTAGATAAACATTTCCATTTCAGTGGATTTTACTGGCCTAAACAATTGAAACATATGTGTCAGAACAAATAGCACTGTGCATGCTTTGGAATATAGTTTTTGTTGCGCTGGCAGAGTTGACATTGCCACATTAGTCTGTATTTTTATCAATACTAAAGTAGTGACAGTAGGAGCAGTGCTACACAGAACATTATCCTGGTTTTTTCAAAAGAGCTGAAACAACAGTTTTGCCTTTCTTAAATGCAATAATCCTAAACATGAGAAGGGGAGAAAAGATGACATTTTATGTGGCACAATTTGCAAGTTATTGTGAATCAAAACTAATAGATTACTTAATTGCAGGAAGTCTTAATGCAAAGAACAAGCTAATGTTTGCGGAATGAATCTGTATGATACATGCCAAAGAAAATATACAGACATTATTATTAATACCTGCCTATATCTTTCAGACTAAAAAACTATTCTGAACTAGAATAAAAACTGTTGTTCCTAATATTGAATGCTTAAGCCCATCAGCCACACTGGCTCATAATTCATTTGCTCTAATTGCTCACCATGCCATGCCTGCATTGAATTTGGTTAGCAAAACAAAGTATGTGCAAATAGCATAATATCAACCTTCTCTAGTCTCCTCCCTAATATGCAGCCTCTTCCAGTCTTAGTTAATTTAATGAATGGAAGATTCCCAAGTTGAAGACGACTGGCCTAAATAAACAGCCATGCTATCCTTTTTGTCATAAGACATGTAGATTTTTCAAATCTCAAAAATGGATTTTGGTAATCACATGGCAGTAGTTTGGATGATCATGTCCCAGGTTAACAAACAAAGTTACACTGGAATGTTGTGCACTCATGAACAATCACTTTGTTCCTCCTTCATGAGATCAAATCAACAAGTCTCAGTAAATCACAGCCTCTTACAACATCCCAATTAGGAATCAGTGTTAATGCTGTCTAACAAGCTAGAATATAGAATTCATCTTTAAACAATGGCTTCATAATTCATCCCATTTGAAACATACTAGCTATAGTTTCTCAACCCAAACTATAGTTCACGGACATTTCTGGCTTGTTTCATCAAATATAAAAAGCAAAACACTTATGTACATGTGGGAGGATTATACATATCTCCATTTATTAAAGCCATGAAATACTTCAGACTTTATTTGGAAGAAGTGGTATGGAATGCGTAGCAATTTAGCCCGTCTTCAACTCAGTCAAGAAGCCATGTCTGCTTCCAGGATCATATGGTGACAACAGAAACCTCCCTTGCAAAACTCATAGAGGCTTGAACAGGTTATATCTTTCCAACCAAAATAGAAGCAATGCACAGTGTTGCTGTTGATTAAGCCATAACTGGGATAAGGGACTAGATTTTCATAAAATATAAGGTTTGGTCAGTCTCAAAAGCAGTACATGAAAACCAGATTCTGTATCTGTTAAAATTAGTTATTACATTGTCTGCTCAATTCAGTATAGGAAGTATAATTTTATTATAATAAAAGAAAAAAAATCTTTATTCATGCGTTGTGTTAATTGAAGGGAACATTTAAAGCCAGTAAAGTAGATTTCATACATCACAGGTTTTAATAATATACATAGCAAACTAAAACTAACCTTCATTTTTATAGTAGAAAGTAATTACTTTAATAATCAGGGATAAAGTACTGTTAACATAAGAATGTGTCACTTCAATACCTTTGGTTGATCTGGCTGATATTTCAGCATTCCATGTGAAACTATGAAAAATTTAACTGCTGAAAATTCAGAATGAGTTTTATTCCCAAAGAAAATGCACATCCAAAAAAAAAAATAAAAAATCAAAAGGTTAATTTCTTTCCCTTGTATTTAAAAAAAAACTTTTGACCACCTCTAGTGTACCTGAGCATTTTGAAGGAAATGATTAGGCTGGGATGTCTGAAGAATCACAATTATTTAAAATGGCAAATTTATTTTTCACTCCCAAAGTGTTTATATTTCTCTCTATAATTAGAAGAGCCTGGAAGACATATTTACCACAGTGAAAACGCACATTTTTCCACAAGTCTAAACTTAAAGATGTATGTTAACAGAAAAGTTACTTCGAACAACTTCCAATGATAATTTTTAATTAATATGATGTACTTCACTTTAAGGGATATGTACATCAAAAGAAAATGGCTTGAAAAGTAGAGGCAAAATTTCAAAGGAGATGCATTTCTGTAGATGGATTGTAATTATATTTTGTGTGTATTTCTTGTCTGGGAGAATTGAAAGCAAAGCAATAAGGGGAAAATTGACCACTATTAAATTATAATAGTTAAACAGACACCTTTTTTAAAAAGTGAGTCATCCTTCAATTCATTCTAAAATGTTGCCTTTGTCTCTGGTTTCTAAAATTAATTTAAAATCCACATTATCTTCTGCAATCTACATAAGAAAAATATCCCTTACCAAACTAAATTCTAGAAGGAAACCTGCAGCTCAAAAAAAATAAATAGATAGCACTGAAAAGTTGTAAGAATTATATTTTTGCAGATAACTATAGTCCAGCTATGTTTTAGAGTGCAAGTTCTTTAGTCTTGTAACAATCCGGCACAATATTGTGAGAATGTTTATAATTTATGGGAAAAAGCAGGGGTGGCAGCCAGGGTGGGGTGCGGATTACAAAGTCTTTATTGTGCTTGAAGTTAATTGTTCCAAAATTTTGCTCCCTCATTCTTTTGGGGGGGGGAGACACAGAAGCCAATTACATTCATTCTTCATATCTACTGTCCCAAAATTTGAGATTTCAAGGTATCTTTTAGAAATTGAAGCCAGAATCAATGGCATATCCGGTGCTTGGGTTTCAATAATAGCAGACTTTTTTTCTCTTTTTCAAAGATGGTATGATTTTTAAGTGTAACATGTTAAAGTCTTCAGTGATGATGATGATGATGTGCAGATTTTCCCAGGAATTCCCTAAGGAGGAGAAAAAAATCCAGTGATTTATTGTGTCAAATATTTTGCTAGTTTAGGTTCATCCATTTCCTCTTCTCCCCATATCTGTCAGCATACTACTGCATTGTATTATTCCTTTCCTGGATGGCTCAACGGTAGATTTTTTTTAATGCTGTGAGAATGGCTTATCTGAAGCACAAATGGCTTATCAAATCTGTGACCTGATCATTTTAACAGTAAACTCTTGTAGTCGTTTGCCTTTACATAGCTGGGAAGAATCTGCAACATAAAGAATGCAGTCTGGGGGGAAAAACAGGAATCTACATCTAACAATATTAAAAATAAAAAACCAGGTACTTCATCTTGACACTAAAGGTTAAAGGATAATTCCCAAGAGTTTGACTTGCTCTAAGACAAAAATACAATGTAAACTGACAGGTCAAAAGAAGGGAAGCAGATACAAACTATTCTACTCCTTCTGCTAAACATTAATGTCATAAAAACAATGTCAAAATATTCCACTGTATCTCCCTCTTATATCCCTGTAATACAAGTTCTAATATCATTGCAAAAATGACCCTTCAGATGAGATGGACTACATCTGTTATAATTGCCAACCAGCTCACCCCAGTACATATGAATTACCCCTTTAATTACCGTAATATTCGAGGTAGTTCTGGGCTCTTGTAGATGTATTTATGCCTGTATCCTAGCTCTTTATGAAATGGAACAAACTGTACTTTGTAATCACGAAAGTTCCGAGATGGGGCAGCAATGTTGTATAGCTGTGAAGATATTTAAAAACAAATGGTTTCACCATATTAAAATTCAATACAAGATAATACAGATAGTCCCAGTTTAAGAACAAGATCCATTTCCAAGGTCTATTCAACTATTAAGTTGACTTTATAGGTAAGCTGGAACAGTACTATTGTATAATACTTATACATAGCATTGTGTAATTAAATTAAACCATTTTGTATTTAGCTTGAAGTTTGCTACCATAGACCCCACTCTTAATTATGGGTCACCCTAAAAGTAGTCTGTTCCTAGCGTGGGGACTTGCTGTAATGTACAAGTCTTTGGACCTAAGAAGTTAAATAAAAGTGGTAATTACAGAAAAAGGGTCCTTTAGCATTAATCAAAATGGTACTAATGCACTTAAAGTGAAAATATATTTTGATTATGTTTTAATGGTTCAACTTTTAATTGTTAGTTCTTTATTATCTTTTCTTTACTATATATGCCACTCAGTCACAAATTTGTGAGATGAGTGGCTATATAAATATGATAAACAAACAAACTAGTCATTCTGGCCAAAGGCCATGGAATGATGAAAATTACTCTCTAATACATATGACAGGCACTTAATTAAAACTAAAGTTCAATTTTTCTCTTGTATACATTTTCCTGACTTTTCATTCTGTAGTACACAAGGAGGGACCCCCTTTGATTGCACAGACTTAACTGTTTCTTTCTTTAAATACAGGACAGCTATCAGCTCCCATTTCACCAATTCCAACAATGACTAAAACCAAGTTATGGAGATAACTCCAGATTACATGAGAATATAAAACCATGCACATGTCACACTATATTTTACATTCTTCTCTGATAACCCCTCAGTAGAAGATACTATACCATCTCATTCTCAGCACTTTTAAAGGCTACTGTGCAGAGATGGAAAGAACAATAGAGAAAAAGATTGCTTCGGGATTGTACAATGACAGATAAGATTGCAGTTTTGGGTCTTAGAATAAGAAGGAGCAGAAGGAGGAGCACGCAGATCTGGTCCAAGCTTTTCTAATTCATCTAGGTCTAAGATAACTGATACTTGAATGAAAACCCATTTTAGAAGTAGCTTCCTTGACAATATAAAAGGCGAGTAAGACAAATTATTTCTCTCCACCTCCATTTGTCTCTCTGAAAATGCATTTCTTCCAACAGCAGCAGTCAAGTTTTGATGTATTATCAGTGATTTGCCCCACAGCAATTAAATTGCAATCATTCAAGCCCTGTTACTAATCTAGCTCTTTCAGGATATTTATAAAGTTATGGCAGGGGCAAGAGTTAAAAAATGAAGCTGCACCTTTTTTCCAAGATGAAATGGAACAACAGGATCATCTTCAGCATGAAGAACAAGCAGAGAGCATGAAATGTGCTTCACACTGTAAAGAAACCACACACCAAACAATTAATCAGGTATATTTTAAAACTATGAAAAAATATGAATACCTATGACTTTCTTCAAGGCTAATTGTTGGAAAGTTCAGGATCACCGAATTTTATGCTTCTGCACATTATTTTATTTTACTTTTTTGAGGATTTGAAAAAATAAGTAGCTTTGCAAATCTCCCAATGCAGATTATTTGCATTTGTGCAATTACATTCATGAAAAAATGGTTAAAATAAAATACACTGCAATTAAAAATGAAATAGCATGAAAAAAATACAAATCTTAATTTTCCAAAGAAACAACTACCCAGAAGGCTGTATCTCTGCTAGATAGAATGTTTTTCTTTGTACAATGAACTGCTAGCTTTTTCTGAAAAATGTACAGAAATGTACATTTCCTGAGCCAAGGTAGCTTACCTGGAAAAGCAGAGATGGGTTTATTCATAGCACAATAATTCTGTGTTAACCTTTCAGAATAACAGGTATTTTTTCCCTGTCACTGAAAACCTTAACCAGCAAGTGGTGGAGGAGTAAATGGATATTTTATTTACTTACTTCTCATCATTGGCAAACTTTATTCCACTTGATGTGATAGGGTCAAGGAAAAACCAGTCAAATCCTGGGAAATATCTATATATCTGGAAAAAGTTTGAAAATGTCACAGGAAAACCTTCTATTTATGATACAGGCATACAGGAGTATAAGAAGTGTAATTTAAGAATTCACAAATACAACATTGTTCTGGTCACAAATTTTCCATGCCTTGTTTGTATCCCAATTTCACCCTAGGTAATCATTATTCATTGGCCCTAAATTGGGACCAGAATTTCTGCTGCTAAATGAAAAAGCTGTTAGATAAAACATCATATGACTGTACCACTTAAACTATGGTAGTCCTGATAATCTGCAGTCATGCTTCTCCTATCTCACTGCCTCCTCCCTGGTGTGGTCCACAAGCTTGCCCTGCCCTGCTCACCTCAGCTTCTAATTCCTGCCACCTCAGTCTTTCTGTGTGCCCAGGACTCCACCACCACCACTATGCCCCTAGCATAGTGACCTCTGCCATCTTCTTTCTCCTGCTGCTGACAAGGTGTGCCTAGCTGCGGGGTGTCACAGTAGCCTTGCAAGGAAGAAGATGGCGAAGATCAGTTGGGGGTAGCAGGAGGCTGCAGGGATAGCAGAGCGCAGGACAAAGGAGTGCAAGGAGGAGTGTAAAGTGATGAGGGCAGCAGGGACAGTGGAGTGCAAGGCAGCCAATAAGGCAGATCAGAAAAATAGGGAGCTTGGGGGGGAGTTGAAGCACATACTGCAATCATAAATGTGGTGACTTGCCAAGTGTCCAAATTTTGATCACATGAACACAAGGGTGTTGCAATGATTGCAACTTGGATAACTGGTCATAAGTACCATTCATTCAGTGCTCTTGTAAATATGAACAGTCACTGAATGAATGGTTATTAAGTAAGGATTACCTGTACTGCAGTACACTCTATATAGGCTCACTTCACAAAGTGCCTGGAAGCTAAATGAGTAAAATATGGCTATTAGTTTGCTAACTTATGCTATTGGTAACTAATGCACAACAATTAGTTCACTTGATAGCAATATTTAACTCTTTAAACTGATAATTTAATTTAACGTGGTGCTAATATATTGGCTAAAAGATTTAGGGCCTGATAATGTAATGGGGCCCATCTCTCCCATTATAAACCTGTACAGATATTTTAAGATATACATACAGGTCTGTCTCTTCTGAAGATACCCACACTTACTGAGACCTATCTATAGGGCCAAAATTATTCTTTACATTTGGACCCTATTCTTCCACTTTTAGAAAAATGGTGAAGGTATATTCCTTGAGCAACAGCTTGGCACCTAAACTGAATTATAGTAATACTAAAACAAAAAAAGCATAATAATGTATCTTATTGTAGGAAACTTGGTGCTCTTTAAGCTTACTTGTTTTCTTGCAGATGTTTCATTACCCAACTGGGTTACATTATCATGCAAGTAAGTATCTTACTGATATAAGTATACAGCTGCCCTTTCAAATAATTCAGGATAGTAATATAATTTTTTTTTAAAGTACAAAAATGTCATATGATACAAAAATATTTTCAAAAGCCTATATCAAAATTTTGCTTTTATATTATTTCATTAGACAGGCCCATATTTCTTGAGATTACGTAGCCTTACGGGAGGGGCAGGAATTTGTACTTGTGTAGCAAGTGGTAGCTTGGCAGAGTCACTTGGACATAAGCTTCCAAGAAATATCAGGGCTGTAGGCTAGACTGGGACATTTAAACACATACACACACATATTCTGAAAGATGGTAATGGCAAACCACTGCCTTAGTACTACAGGAAAACTAAATGGACATATCCATGAAATTACTAGGAGTTAAACTGAATTTGAAAATGATTTTACTTTCTTGTAGCAGTGAAAGAAATATTTCTTGAGGTCATATTGGATCCTTCAATGCAACAGGAGGAGGAAAAAGGGAAGAAAGATTACAACTCTTTCTTCTAAGGTTAAGACTAAATACATTATCTTTATTGGGGATTCATTCTGTTTGTAATATGCCTTTTGATAAAAGAAAAACTATACTTTTTGAAAATTGACCAGTGTGATAAGAGGCAGATTTTTCTTCCATACTTTAGTTCTACTCTGACTGATCACCGTTATACTTTCATAGTACTCTGTTTTCACACTTTCATTAGCATAGAGCAGTAATTCATTATAAATGGAAAAATAACGTTTAAGTAGAAACATGTATTTCCTCCAACTAGTCCAGAGATGGAACTCTTAATGATTACTTCAGAGAGAGATTTTAAATAGCACCAGTTATTCCAAGGATGTTAGCATTGATCTTGGTAGCCTCTCTATTTTCAGCAGAGTCCTTCTTACAAGGTGCTCCAGTAGAAGATGCATTTTAGTTTCTGGAGAACTACAAGGTTAGGAGTTCATTAGGACTAACATTAGGAGGTTAGCTATTGTTTCAAAGTCTATTCAAAATATATTCAAAATACACAGTAACGCTCACTTATAAGTTCCAGTATGTACATACAGAATGTATCTGCAACTCCTTCAATGCATATTCTTTCTGGCTATGAATTTGAAAAATGTAGAAATATTGAAGCATATCTCCAGAATGTTAATTTTTTCATATATTCTTACACTCCTATCCAAATGATTTCATTCTAAAGAAAGCTAATTACCTGAAACTATATTATCAGAAATCTCAAGAGATTTTATTTTTTTGCTGAATATACCCACTTTATACATGGAACTATTTCAATCTTTCTGGGCTGGGAAAGCAAAAGGCAGAGGAAACAATACTTTGCATGTATGGGGAAAAAATAAAACAAAAAATCTTGATACATGTTCCTTATTGGATATGTTTAGAATTCTCAAATAAACCTAAATATCACAATAGAATGGGAATGTTAGCATGTAAATTTGTACTTACCACTGAAAAGGGGTGACTTTTTGCTTCTTCGCGTATGTTTGTAAAAGGTGATTCTAATATCAAAGCATCTGGGGGAGTTTCTGAAAAATAAAGAGCATGATCCATTTCAGCCAAACTATTGATGCATTCCTACAAAAGCATGTTTTGCATCCACCTGGAAGGGCATCTGAGTAGTGCAGAGAAATGCAAATCCAGACATGAAACTATACATAGAGACATGATTGCAAGAACACTTTCCAGTATTCAAAAATTTGCCAAATTTTCAATTTCTGTATGGACGAAGCAGTATGTATTATTACATTATTTTTAAGCCACTTGGACAAACTACCAAGGCAGTCATCTGAAATGAACATGCTCCGACTTAAAAAGAATTCAGGAGAGTGTGACATAGTGAACTTTGATAGCATTAAAAACGTTTAAAATAAAATATCACAGGCTCAACAGGACTTATTTTTTGAATATATAAATGCAGTTATGTTAACTTTTCCCCCAGAATTGAAAAGTGTTAGGCAAATCCATCCATTACAGAAGAGCTGAGTAAAGAGGCTTTTTGTAGCTGCTAAAAACTGGAGGCAAGTACAACCTCCAGAGAACTTTGAACATTACATATGAGAGAAGAAAACTATGAAACATATAACAGAACATAACTATGTTCATTAATCAAATTTAAATAAAACATTCTTTTTTCTGGCCTTCTCTTCTAATTGGTCCTACCACGCCTATCAACAGTCAAGTGTGAAACCTGGCCTGCAAAACATTGCACACCATGATGGAATCATTATCTCACTCTGATATTATTTTTAAAAAGGCAGTTTTACTGCCTGACCTATTTAAACTCTTCTCAAAATCAAGAGAAAATACGGAGGATATCAAATGCTCTTTGATAACATCATGTAGAAAAAGGCATCTTACCTCTTTCACAAAGACGTCTTACTAGATTGGTTGAAACTCTAGAAGCAAAACAGAGTTACGTGTTGGTTACACTTAGTTCTCTTCTTAAACCTTCTTTACAACTCTACCCCATTTATCTTATCTCCTACTTTAAAAAACATCTTATAAAACATTAAGATTTGATACCTCTCTTGACCATAAGAAAGCAGCAATGTGTAAAATTCCAGAAGCATATGGAATTGTGGAACTTTTAATAGGAGGCCATGACATAAATAACAGCTCTATATCTCTAATCTAAATTAAAGAAAGTATAAAGAGCATTCATACACTGTTAATAAAACTGATCATCATATCAGTTTCATACATTGCTCCAGTAGAAATTAAAGTAGTAAAGAAGTAAATTATTGCCCAACATTTGTACTGCAAACTTCATCAAATAATATATAATCAAATCTAAGGTGCCTGGATGATATTCATCTTTTATATTTTAAAGAAGCATTTGTATAAATCTAAATGCTTATGACTTCCTCTTATCTTCCAACAAAAATGCTTTGGATTCCAAGTTCTTCACAGTGGACCCATACTGAATATGGAATATTTATATTGTCCAAGTAATTTTGATAAATTCCCCGGAGTTCTGTTTTGCAACCCCACCCTATTTCTCTGGATAACTTATGGATTCCACTAATAGGAGTGGAGAGGAGAGGAGAGGAGAGGAGAGGAGAGGAGAGGAGAGGAGAGAAAAAGAACCCTTTAATTGGAGTATTTTTGTGAATGGAAGGGTCTTTCTATACACTGAAAGGCAACTTAAGTCCAACTCCCCCTGGTCCGGGGAAGAGAAACCCAACACATTTATCATTAAATGACACAAGAAACCACTACATATGGGATGTTTAACCTAAAACCTACAAGAATCTAAATCTTTAAAAAAGATATTTACTGGTTACATTTCTTATTTCTATTTTTTAATGAGCATGTTTCTATCAGAACTGGCTCTATCTCCTCTTTTTAAAATGAAAAAAAAAAAGCATTTGCATATTTTTCCATTTAAACTCTGCAAAATCAATTTCCTCCAGCTCTTTGGCCTTTTTTGACTACTAACAATAACAATGAAGTTTTGAATTTACCGATGTCTTTGGCAGCATCTGCACTGAGAATGGAGTTCAAGCATGTATAGTAATGGAAAAGGAACTACAGAGACAATAGCTACAGCACATGCAAATCTAAGCGTGTTAAGAAAAGTTATAGCCATAGCACTTAGCAATAGCAATAGCACTTAGACTTATATATCACTTCACAGTGCTTTACAGAAGTCTCTAAGTGGTTTACAGAGTCAGCATATTGCCCCCACCAATATGGGTCCTAATTTTACTAAACCTTGGAAAGATGGAAGGCTGAATAAGCAAAAGGTTCCTGATATCAGCAAAGACATAGCTTTCATTAATGTCTTTGAAGCAAAGACATTAATGGGAAGATCAATCTATGGAAGTTCAAAATATTCCAAAAATATTCAGTTGACTCTGCATCATCCACTTTCCTGTGGCAGGAACATTTTGTGTGGAGTCTTGGGGATACTTCTGCCAGCAGAATGTAAACCTTAAATAATGCCATTAATATTATTCTAAAAATTTGCTTAGATCATCTGGAAAATAAATAAATAAATTTACCCAGTGCCCAAGGAGTGTCCCCATATATAAACTGGATTGTCTCCACTTCTTGCTTTTATCCAGTCAAATACATGGAGAGCATCATAGGTCATCCCACTTTCTGAGGGAGTGCCTATAGAGTCTCCCCATCCTGAAAGAGATAAAAATAAATATTCCGAGAATCATACTGCTGCTAATCAAAATATAAGGTTTGGCTTCATGTTTCAACTCAGACCAAAGAGCACAATGTGTCAGGACATTGGAAATGAATAGGTAAATTTTCAATTACCTTTCATTTACTTGGAACAGGCTAAAATACACAATAAAATAAAATGGAGTTGACATAAAGCAAGAACTAAAGTTGTACCAGGCCTATTCAACTATATTCCAATATGACTTGAACTTTTCAAAGAGACCTTGAAAAGACAGTTTTTGCTAATAGAATTGGGTGGAACAATTTCTTTTACAACATATCAAAGCTACAGCAAAAACTTTTTGAGAGATCTCCCTAATACCTCCAAACAAATTTTAAGAATTCTAGGGGATGGATGTGTGTGCCATTACAGAATAAAATTTCTGCATTTAAAAATCTTATGAGGTTTCCGGTTCCGCGTGGCTTCGGGGCAGCAGGAATTCGCAACAGCTCGCGATTCCTGCTGTGCTAGCCATCGAGGTACCCCCGATCCAGATAGATCAGGGGGATATGGCTGCCCTGTAGGGACAGCTGAAGAGAGAGGGGAGTCGGATAGGGAGGTGGGGGTGTCGCAGACCCCCCCCTTCTCCAGAAAAACCCCTTTTTCCCAAGGCAGTGGAGCGGCGGTCAGCAATGGCCGCCACGAAGAAGCCAGCAACCGGGTAACATTGTGCTGGAGGAAGTGTGAAGAGTGAAAGTTTTGTCTGAGCCGGGTCAAGCAACATCTTTTAAATTGCCTGGAACTGAGCTGTTTGAATTGCTGGAGGATACATTGTATCCCTAAGAAGAGCGAAAAGCGGCGGAGAAGCTGTTAAAGGGAACTTTTTTTTTTTTTTCTTTACTCTCCCACCCCATGGAAACAGCAGAAATATTTGGATATATTGGACATTGAAAGTGAATTGCTTTGAGAGTTGAAGCTAAGAGACAAAAGGATTATTGGACATTGAAAAATTTAAGAAATTGGAAAACCCTTGTTGGAGGTATGGATTTTTGATTATTTAAAATTGACATTGCAAGTGGGAAGGGAGAGGAAAAAAAAAATTGGAGCAGAAGCTGAAAAAGGAGGAGATTGCCTAGAATCCCAAAGGAAGATATATGGTAATTGGACCTCTTTGATTAAAAATTAACCCCAGAAGAGAAAGAGAAGAAGGAAGAAAAGTATTAACTTTTGGAACTTTTTTTTTAATTGTTTTTGATTGTCTTTGATTAAAAATACTTGTGGTTGTTTTGGAAAAAGTTTCCCTTTTCATAATGGCATCGTTTGTGGATGAACTAGAGATTGAATATCAAAAATATAAAAAAGAAGACACTTTGGGCACTTTGTTTCAATTCTTAGAAATGGCGTTATGTACTTATGAAAAGTTGATTACGCAGCAGAAGGATTGGGACAAGGAAGAAGAGGAAGAAGAAGCCATCTTTGATGAACAATGGGTCCCTTCCGGAGAGGAGGAGAAAAAGGATAAGGAAAAGGGGATTTTAAGAATTATAAAAACAACCAAAAGAGAGAAAAATGAGCGAAAAGGTGGAGGCAAGGTTAGAAAGCAAAGGAAAAGGAGCAAGAAAAGCGAGGAGAAAAAACAAAGGGGTAAAAAGGGCAAGGAGAAGAATAAGCAAGAGAGAAAGGTGGGGAGGAGAAGCCTTAATGGGGGGAAGCAAGACCTAAAGAAAAAAAGTTTATTTAGAGACAATGGGTGAATTTAATTTAGGATAAAAGAGGGATTCTGGAGGGTACATAAGTTTGTGTTTTTATATGTGTATTTAGAGTATAAAATTCATTATGTAATCTTAGAATCTTTTAAACAGAATCCCAAGAAAAATTGCTGTGCGAAGTATTTTTAAGTTAGGGTAATGAGTTATAGATGTTACTCCAATTGGTGTACAGGAGAAGTATAGTAAAAGAAAAAAGAGGAATGGATAATTGGAAATAGAACAGACAAAGAATGTTGTTGAAAATGGTAATAAGATATGGAAGGATATATATGTTTGTTTGTTTTTTGGATTTTGTATATTGATAAAAGGCAATAAAATTTTAATTAATAAGAAATAATTTGGATGAAAAGGAGAAGTAGGGATAAGATATGAAGTTGATACTATATGAAGTATTGATACTATAATTTGGAATTGTTATGCTTTATTGGTCTTTTATTATTATTTTTTCCTAGAAAAGAACTTATTAGCTGTTATGCCTTGATTCTTTGTGCATTGTCTTTATAAAACTGATAAAAATGGTTTTTATATATATATATAAAAAAGAAAATGATAATAAGATATGGAAGGATATATGGGATGAATATGATGTTTGAATTTGTGTCTGTGTGAAGAGTTTCAACCCGGGAACAGACAACCTTCAGAAAAGATCTTTTAGTTTTGTTTATGTTTTGTGTTTTGTATGTTTGTGTATTGTGTTTTTTGTAAAATTTGTTTTTTATAAAAAAAAAAAAAGAATCAATAAAACCTTGGAGGAATGTTAGATGAGAATAATTGTAAACAAGTCAGAAAGAAATGAATATGATGACTATAAAATGGATAAATATAGAAAAGAAATGAAATTGAATAAGAGTAAAGAGAAATAATGAGAAATTTGCTGAAAGATATTTAGGTGTCCATATGGAAATGGGATAAATTAGAATTATGCTGTATAAAAACAATGTTTTATTCGACTTGTAAAAATTTATAATGTTAAGAGGTTTTATGTACTTAATGGTTAATGATGTGTTGTTTGTCTTTAAAATTAATAAAATTTGTTTCAAAAAAAAAAAAAAATCTTATGAAAACAAACTCAGTTACCCATCAACTGCTTCTACTTCCATTGGACCTAAAGCATCTTGGAATTCTTAGGATCCCAATTCCCTACAATTCCCCCCCCCCCTGCTGCCCAACACACACACTCCCAGCTAAAAATGCTGAATAGGAATTGTGGGAATTGTCATCTCAACACATCTAAAAAGTGTCAGTTGAGGGAGGGGGAGTCACGCTAAAAATATAACTTTCAATTGCAGCAAAATTTCTGGGAATATCTGCTTTTCAATCATTTGAGTATGAGAATAACTATTTGAAAACAAAGTATGTACAAGCAAAAATGTCATTTTTATGTGTTTGCAAGCATGAAACTTTGTGGAATTCCATAGAACAATCTGTAGAGTGCGAAACTGCTGCTATGCTACTAAATGGACTGCTTCAATCACTCTGGAGTGTTTTGAGCTGGAAGCAGAACTTTTCTGAGTTCAAAAAGTTGTTTAGGGCTCAGAATTTCCTGTTTCATATTCAAAAAAGCAACTTAAAAACAGGTTATTTTGTGAACTTTTTCATTTGAGATCCAACATTTTGCATACTCCTGAATAAACTAAATAATTCATTTGTAAACATTCTGTAATACATTTATAATTTATTTACAATTTAATTTATAAAAATGGGTAATGACTGAGTATTAACAGACCACGCACCATAATTTGGGGGATAAATAAAACACACAAACTCCTGCAAATTATGTGGTTAATGAAATTCAAGAAATAGCCAATAGGTTGGTTAAAACAAAACAGCCACCCATATTTGGACATTTCAGAACAAAATTGTAGACTAAGAATCTTACCTCTATAATCAAATGTGACTACATGATAACCCAGAAAACTTAAAACCTGTAAGGGAAGATAAGCAACTCTAAATAAATTTAAGAAAATGTTAAAATGATAATCACTACATCTTAACAAATCCCTTCACTTTGACATGGCAATATACAAGGTTCTCGTTTTTAATGGAGAGTAGGAACTATTCAAGATGCACCCTTCATTGCATTGTGGAATGGAACAGATCATAAAAGGTTTACAATATGATTTGACACTGTTCGGTAATGCAGTTTTTGAGTACCTTTCTGCTTATATTTCTTACTCTTATTTATTTCACCTTATCAGGGAAATGAATGGCATACAAATGAAATAAATAAATGTTTTCCCACATATAAAATATGGAAAACAAATACAGGTACATGTTACTGTTAATAATATTAAATACTGAATTCAGAACATATAAGCAACAACACTGCAACTCCTACCTTGTAGAGTTCCACACGATGATCCCCTCCTCTGTTAAGAGATGTTGGGAAAGCAAAGTTAAAATCAACATAAAACATTGTGTTACAAAATTTTCTAGTGTCAGCATAAAAATGAGCTGGCTTTTAATGAAAAACTAATTTGTTAGTAGTAGTTTAAGAGCCACTGATTTCAATAAACCCTTACAAAAGACTGTAGTCTTGGCCACTTGCTAGGGGAGAAGCACTGTTAACTGGAATTTACATGATAATTCTATTCATGTCTATTCAGAAGTCAGCCATTTCCTCAGAAATCAAATTTTGAATGCAGATATTGAGCTAAATTGTGTCCAACTATAAATACAGTGCTTCACTCAAATAGCCAGCCAAAATACCTTCTATTCTTCCATTTGGAATGGCCTTAACGGTGCCCAGACTTCAGACCCAAAATACTGAAAATCAGTAAGATGATCTCAGATAAAACATGTACAGAAACCAATGCATATTTCTGAACTAGAAGAGCTCTGCAAGGAAGTGTTTTTTTAAAAGAATAGAAGACCTTTTAGTTAGCTATAAGAAACTTAAAAGCTATTACTCATGCCAAAGCAGATGTTACTAAGAAGAGTGAATATAGTTTCTGCATTTATCATATTGAATGCTTCCTTATTTGGAATCTGTAAACAACTGCGCAATAAATATGCCTTCAAATTTGTGGAACAATGCACAGTAATATTGAGATCCAAAACATTCATCATGTTAGCCAGAAAATATATTAGGCCGCTGTCCCTTGCCCTAACAGAACCCAAGCCGGAAAGGTTGATTAAAATATATTTAAGATATTTTATTCAAGTAAGGAAAGATGCCTCACTCAAAAGAGGAGAGGAGCACTTTACAAAAGCAGAAAATCATTTTAGATACAGTTCAAATATATTGAGTTTGGAATGAGTTTTTTTATTTGACACAATTCCGATGCAGCACGCATTACTCGTAACTAATATATAGCATGTAACATTCTATGGGATCCTATAATATTCTTAGTATGATCTTGTTAATGCTCATCTTCACATTCAGGAGATGTGTGTCTCACATTTTGAATTTGCAGGTAACTAAATTCCAAGTCAGTGCCTTTCAACGGTTTAAACCAGTTCTCTTATCATGTTGTACATAGCTTTCTTTGTTCCTCCAAGAATTAGAAACATTAATCAAAGGAACTCCTAGTTACTGAAAACATTAATCAAAGAGGCCCGCTCTGCTACTGACATCAACCATGTCTACTCTTTGGATCTAAACTGTGGTACAATTCCATGGAATCAGATCTGATGAAAAGACAGTAAGAGAAATGTATTTAAAAATAAACTAAGTAAACAAAACATATACTGGCTTCAAGCATAAACATTCTAAACCTCCTGCGTACTTGGCCTGTTTGATGAAGAATGAGCCTTGAATAAATTTAAATTATGGGCAATATTTTTATTTTTGTGTTTTGCTTACCTAGTCCCTGCATTTCCATGCAAATAAAGGATTACAGGGTTATTGGAACCCAAAATATCCTCATACCACAGTTGGTCCTTCCCTTGAGCATCTTTCCATAAAAATGTGGGAACTGTGTGCCTAAAAGAAATGATAACAAGAATTCCATTGTTTCCTTGCATGTTTTCATCTCTCTTAGTAACTTCCCTGCTTCAGAAGCCTACAAATGTGCAGTAAGTTATATACAATATTTAGAATTAGTATACAAACTATTAACAACTGATTGTGTGCTAAATCTTAAGCAATTCCAGAATTTCTAGAGTTTTAATTTAGCTATTCTCAACTGAAAACCATAGGATATTTCAAGGGAGCTACAAGTAAAAAATATGTAAAGGGGTAGCATAGAAATTGTACAGTAATACAACTACTGTCTTATTGATGCTAGGTTCCCAGCATCCCAGTTAAAAGTTAAGAAGTTTGGTCTGCAAATTGGTGAAACATGTTTTCCAGATAACATAACAATACGCTGGCCTATGTAAGATATTTGGTCAATGACAAATTCAGATAAGAAACGCTTTTCATTTGAAAGTCTAAAACAGATACTAAAGGGAAAACATTTTTTGAAGAAAAGTTACTTCAGTAAGAATGATCTCTCTCTCTTGACAATATTATAGCTTCCATGACAAGTACACAGAAAATGTATTGCATCTTTTAAACATGCTGTGCTAGAAGTATTTTGTTTTTGCTGCATAATTCACCACTAACATTTGATTTCAAAAAGTTTGGGAAAACTGGATATTCTGGCCAGGACAGTGAATCCATTTGCAATGGTTACTGCTGATATTGACATTACATTGCAAGAAGTGCTCATCAAACTACAGAACAATATAAAAGTTGAAAATGAAAGGCAGTTAACTGCATAAAATTAAATGCATGTCAAGATTTTATGTTTCAACAGCCTTGCAATGACAGTGATTTAAATATTTATCCATTAGCTACCACATATATTTTAATTTTACACTAAATAACTTAATTAGCTGTGACCAAAGCTGCCGATATATGAACAATATTTGAAAGTACATTAGAAGCCTCCTTAGTTTACGCTAGCATAACTAATTCAGTTTTCTTTTGGAAAAAGAGTGCAAGCAATCTAACAAAGAAGGATAAGAACAATTCTCTGCTTCCTTTCCTGCCATATTTGGGAAAAGAAATGACTGATATTCAGTATTTTCTATCCTATTTAATTATATTAATTAAGTATGGCTTTTAAAATCTATATTATGGTTCAGAATAAATTAAGTGTGTAACCAATAGCACAGATACATGAAGATGAATGCCAAAGATTTAGCAAAGGAAGAGCAATACGAATTTGAAAATAACCTTTGAAATTAAAGAATTTGGAAACACTGTTTTATTATAATTTATTTCCAGCCCCGTTTTCAAGCAAATCTATTTCTATTCCAAACACTAAAAGAGATCAATAAAGAAAAAAATACACATACCAAGAACTTGCTTTACATGCAATTCATAAATTCAGAATCAGAATGTATGGTAACTCCTTCTTACTTTCCCTGGGGATATATCCTGTCTTCCAACCCTAGCAGTACAACCTTCTAAAAATGAGTTAAATTTATTTCTGATGTCTATTGGGATCCTCTTAATTATCAGCATTATTCCTACCAAGCTGATGCAATAGAAAATTTGTAAATTGTTACTATAACACTGAAGTTTCTCAGTATTTCACCAAACTGGCTCTTATTTCTACAAGTTGAAAACAAAGGAATATTAAACAAGAGTTTTAATACTTTTAAAGCAGTGGTTAGGCATAAAAGTGAAAGTGAACACTACTCATTTTAAAATTCTTTCAGTTTCATGTCTCTCTAAATAGTACTTTAAAATCATTGTTCTATGAAAATCACTTTTATATAAGTAGATCAAGAGACAAGAAGGTGGGGCTGGGAGTAAAATACAGAACAACGCAATCCTGGATATCTGTAAACACTGTCTATCATGAGCCATTTTAGGACAAAGTATCCCATTCCAATTCTTCAACAATCTTAAATATTCAAACAATGGGGTAGATTTAGATATAACTGCTACAGAGAGGATTCTCATGCTGGCAGTGCATCTAAAAACCATTATATACAGAAAAATTAAGAGCTTTTGGTTTACTTCTCAAAGGAATTGGCATTTTCTTTGTTATGCTAAAAGTACAAGAAGAAACCGAGAAATTAATGGTTCTGAATAGTTTTTAAACAGGTTCCATGTCTAAAAGCAAATTATTTGCCACAATTTTTAATTATCATTTCAATGTTTTTTAAAATAAATCTTATTAATCCAAAACTCAAAGAGAATTGCTTTTTTGCTGTGCTTTTCCAGTCTGGACTTTTATTAAAGAAAGCTGACAAGTGGTTAGATACATATAAACAGAATAAAATAGAAACAGGAAGTTCCAAATCAGTTTTGGAATACACTTTATTTCTACCAGTAGAATGCTGAATTAGCATTATGAGTTGCTACTCAGTTCTACATAATGCTTAGACTTTCAAAAATCTTTTAAGTGCATAAAAACAATGCAAATTAGGTGAAAGGCCACAGCAAAATACTTCCTAACAGCTAGACCTGAGGAACATATTACCACAAAAATTTGAATTAATTAACTAAAACCTGAGCATTTATTTTTTAATCTCCCTTTGAAACTCCTCAGATCTTGAATTACCAATTTCAGTTGCTAATTCAACTATGGGAGAAAAGGTACTTTTAAAAAAATTCTCAATTTCCTATTTTTAATCTTAAATGAAGGATCCTGATCTAGCCTGTTAAGAAAGGTAAATACATTTTCTCCCTATGCACAAAAATAATTTCATATACTGTTATCATGTCATTCCATCTTCTTACTTATCTTTTTTCTAAGATAAAAAGCCCAATACAATTTCCTCATATGAGGGCCCCTGAGCATTTTATTAACTTATATATAAAGTGGAGCATCAGTGTGCAGTTGCCTATCATTGTTCTTTTAGACTATATTGTTCAAGAGATGTAAAAATTAGATATAATAACTCCTATTTTTCCTTTAAATTGTAAGAGTCTCAGCCCATTGCTCATCAAAATTGTAGATTTATTGTTAGAACATGATTAATTAATTATGGCAAAGGATTGATATTTTTATCACATCATTAACTTTTATTTTATTGTTTGTATTTTATAGTCATATGTTTAAACAAACTTGTGATTCTCCTATTGCTTTATTGTCTTTTGACTCATTGCTCTGAGCAGTATGAAATTATGACAGCTGTTTAGTGAAAAAGTCAGACTGAATCCGTCAAACATAACAATTAAAAAAATACTATTGGAAAAGCAAAACTATTTATCCAAACTAGATAGCAGTATAATTGAAAAAAAATGAAGTAACTACAGAAGAATAAAACTGCTTTAGAAGAAAAAAGGTAAAACAATAAGGAGGTGAAAGCAAGAAAAATATAAATATGAATCTAAACAGATGAAAGGAAACGATGAAAAATTAGGCTGGTTCGGGGTGGGATTTCACCGGTATAACAATCAGTTTGGTGATCGTGCGCTTTACGCGAGTTGTGTTGAGAACCTCTGCAGCAACACAAACATTCATTGCATGTATCCAGCCCAGGGGCGGTAGTTTGAGGACCCCTGATTTAGTGCACTATTAAAAATGCAAATAAATTTTCTGTAGACCACCAAAATTTTCTTGCGAACCAGCAGTGGTCCATGGACCACCAGTTGGTGACCACTGGTCTAAAGCATAACCTTCAGCATAATACTGCACATAGTTGCAATGTACATCACATTGATTGATTTTTTTTCCTAAATTCACAAAAAAAACAAAGCTTTTGTTCTAATTATAAAAGGACACCAATATATAATGAGAAGCATAAAGTATTCCTTACCAAACTCCAATAGTTACATCTTCCTCTGGGTGCAGATAGAAGTTACAGGTATGGTTTAACCCTTGGTCCTGGGGTCTTTTCAAATCAATGAAATAAGGCACTCTTACTGAAATAGAAGGATAACATTCCTTTTACATTTTATTTATCTGATGACTGAAATAATCAACCTCTGTAATTAAAACCAACAATCATAAGCTTGCACAATAATACTTTTGAAATATGCATCCCAATGCATAATTAAATTTGGTATAAATTACTAGACATGTTTAAATGTCAGTAAGGAGGGGAGGAGTCTTTAAAATTATTTCCATTAGTCAGAGATACAGAAAAAAAAATTAAAAACTCTTTTGGCATCTTAAAGACTCACAAATTTATAATGACTTATGTCTGCATGAATTACAATGCATTTCATCAGAGGTATGTAAATATACACTGCCATTTGGGAAGAAACGCATGAACAGTAAATAGAGAAGCCAGAAAGAAACAAATTGTATTTTTAATATGTCATTTCCCTCTGACATCACTGTTCATTATTCCTAAATATGCTCCCAAACATGAGTTTGTACAATATATTCTCAGTTAATGTTAAAAGGCTCCAATAAAGACATTAGGCTAGATTAAATGTGTGCACTTTTAAGGTACAATTACACTCTTTGCTGTTTTTTTCTGGCTACTCATCTGGGAAAAGATTAAAAGTTACCCTTCTTCTAACTGTAATTTGTTTTCCAACTTCTACTGCCATATTTCAAAACATACTTATTAAATCATAATTGTTAACTGTCAATACAATTACTGTTTCTCCTAGTTCCAAGAGTCAATTATAGATTGTATCTTTAAAACTAATTTAGGAAATCCTAGAATTAAATTTGTAGGGCAGTTTCAGCTCATTGGTTTTCTATCCCATCTTTGTAAAACATTTGCAAGGTCAGCAGCAAATTCTACATAACCTGCAAACATGTTAATTAGAATACAGTCATACCAAGCACAGCAAGGATAATATTTTTGAGGACTGCTGAAAGGAAACAATTGCTTGTTCACTGTCTGGTATTAGAACATTCTCTGCAGATGCCAACAGTAACAAAATTGCAAGCAGCTGTATCAAGCCTCTTCTTCATCAGCACTTCACAAACAAATAATGAAATATAATCAGATACCAAGAAACTGAAATCTCACTCACATGCTTTAAATCTGAATCTGAACTGACTGAACATTGTGACACAAGATTTAATATATGAAGGAACAATTGAAAAAAGTCAAATCCGACTTCAAATTAAGTATGTGTACCAATATACTATTGTAGACAAGGCAGCTTGATGGCAGCAGTTTCCAAGATTCTTGTGGGACACTGACGTTGACTTTTAAGTAACTAAACAGAAACTTTAAAGTCTTTAAGTCTTTAAAGAAAGGGTAGGCTGACAAGGTATGAACACTTATTAATCCTGAATTGAATTAAAATATCAGCATAAAGTCAAGATAAAATAAACATTAAATGAAGCATTATTCTTACCAAAATTTAGGAAGACAAGCTTTGCCTGAATAGCTGGACAAATTTTAACTAGAAACGGAATCGCTAAGTATATTCCCAACAACCAGATCACTACTTTCCGCAATCGAACCCACATTCCATGTCTCCTGAAAAAAAGGGTAGGGGGGAGGAAATGTAAGTTCATTTTACTGACAAAATTCTTGTGAATTCTTGTGAACACATTTTGCTATAGGTTTAATTAAGATAACCATGGTGGATAATAAACACTACCAAAATGTAGGCCATTTATTTGTGGATGTAGTCTTAATTATTACATAATCACAGTAATAGCTTCCTGTTTTTAATAAAGGTAGTCTTCTCTAGATCAAGTTCAACGCATAAACTCTTTATGTAGAATTTTTTTGACAATAATATGCATGTATTTTCCCTCTGCATATTTTTGAGAAGATTTATAAATTGCTACATTATTATCATTTATATATTACCAACACTTGACATTCTACTAAAGTAACATGCAAAAGTCCTGTCCCCTGCACTTAGGAAATATAAAAAAATGCACTTTCATTCCCAAAGGAAGGGACAGAGGAAACGGACAATAATTAATATCAACAAAACATTTACAGCGATTCCCTCAACTTAATGTTTAAAAATCCCTAGAATTAATTTTTTCAAAAGTTTTTTTAAACAGATTGGAATAATGTAACAAAAATAGAAGGATCTCTTATCCAAATAATATATCTAATAATATACTGTATGTTTTCTCTTACCATTACTATGATTAATAATGCTGAAAATGAGTGTGATAAAACTCATATAACTAAAGAGGACAAATGTCATACAAAATGTTAAAAATATGATAATAAACAAATGAATGAAATAATAGGTATTATCTGAATACTCAGACTGCCACTCAGGGATTTTCTGCCAACATTATTGCCCCTGTTCCTTTGATGCGCAGTTTGCAGTGCAATACTGCAACTACTTTATATTAAATTCCTGCTGCAATAAGAAAGAAAAATAACATCCTTTTTTTCTCATTTGGAAGTAATTACTTTCTTCTTTGGCTACAAATTTAATGTGGAAAGGTGCTATTAGTGTTGAATTGATCCTCAGTAGACTTTTATTAACCCTCAGAATTCTTGTAGAACTTTTTAAGAAAGGAATACTTTATTAGCCCAATTGTTAATGCTTTGATGAGCATTAAATCTACAATAGTTAAGTTCCAATCTCACTATTGTAATATCCTTGTGCCACAGTAATCTATATGGCAGGGTTTCTTAAGCTTTGCTATGCCCTGGCAAAGAGCTTTTCCTGGTGGAAAAAACTGTGGAGAACAAGGCAGCTTTTTTTGCCTAAATTTGGCATCAAGATTCTGGGCAATGATTAATGAATGAGGATGGGTGTTGGTATTCCTGTTTCTGCATTTTGAGCAGGGAAACCACTCCACTTTACAGCTTGCTTGTTACCTGGCCTCATTGCAGGAGGTTTATCAAGAGAGGCTGCTCCCTGCTAAAAGGATGAACTACCCTGTTTCTCCAACAATACGGAAGTCCCAATAGGAAGTCTCAGCATGTTTTATAGGCATGAAATGAAATTAAGTCCCTCCTCCCAAATTTAGGCCTATATTAAAACATGCGAAATGGGGGGGAATGGTGGGGGGGGCTTGCCATTAGGAAGTACTTTTGTTGCACACCCGGATATGGTGCTGCCTGCGTTGACCCTGATACAAAGTGCCCCACCAACGCCGAAGTCAACATCCAAGCCGTCGCCGCCTGCCCGAAGATGCAAGGGGGGAGGAGGAATTAAGTCACCACTGAAAAGATGGCCTAGCCATTTTTGGGGGGCTCAAAAAAAAATGAGACCCGGCCTTATTATATGAGAAACACGGTACCTTCTTACAAAGAAAACTAGTCTATGTATAATAGTCTAAATAATGATTCATTTAATTATTAAAAGCACATTGGTAAAAAATAATAATCAGTACACCAAATACAAACTAGGCAGATATGACCTCATTGACCTCACTCCAAAGACCTTGGAGTACTCATATCAAACGACCTAAGCACCAGAGCTCACTGCAACAGTATTGCCAAAAAGGCATAAAAAGTTGTAAATCTAATCTTACGAAGCTTCTCCTCTGGAAATATTGAATTGCTAATATTGAATCCGCGCTGTATATCGGACATTAATACAATTGAGCGAGTCCAGAAATATTTCATGAGAAGAATACTACACTCCTCTGCTCGCAACAGAATACCCTATATCACTAGGGTTGAAATGTTGGGCTTGGACAACCTTGAATCGCCTATGATTGGACTTATGTGTAGTACACAAAATTATCTGCTACAATGTCCTACCAGTCAATGACTACTTCAGCTTCAACCACAACAATACAAGAACACACAACAGATACAAACTCAGTGTAAACTGCTCCAAACTCGATCGCAGAAAGTACTTCAGCAACAGAGTGGTCAATGCCTGAAATGCACAACCTGACTCTGTTGTTACATCCTCTAACCCCCATTCCTTTAACCTTAAACTACCCACTACTGACCTCACCCCATTCCTAAGAGGTCTATAAGGAGCATGCATAAGTGCACAATCATGCCTACCGTCCCTGTCCTATTGTCCCCATTTATTCATACCTATTTCCTGTATTCTTACTCATGTTTATACTTATACCTATTATCTTGTAAATGATTGACAAAGAAAGAAAGAAAGAAAGAAAGAAAGAAAGAAAGAAAGAAAGAAAGAAAGAAAGAAAGAAAGAAAGAAAGACTCTAATTTAAGATGACTTGCTAATTATTGGAAGCAATGTGAAATTAGAACTTAGACTTAGAATAACTATTGTCACTTTGAATGTACATTATTGGCATACATTAAAATGAAATTTCATTGCACACAGCTCTCAAAGGGTCATCACATCCAATATAAACATGGCATGACATAAACATGACAAAATACTCTAAATAAAATATACAAAATACCCACATATAGTATATGACACAGAGGAACAATACTCAAGATTTATCTGAGTTAGATAGAGCAGAAAAGTCAGACAACTTCACTGATAAATTAGCAAAATTTTAAAATGTTCTTTCTACAGCAGCCAATATATAAAGAAATCAAGAAAAAAGATACATTATTCACAATCATATGATTATCACAGCAAAGTTATTTGTTCACGTATTTTATAGAAAAGGCCTTGTGATACAGTCAGCATTTGTAGACAATTCTGCTTTGTTTTGAGTTACTGCAAACTCACTTTGGGATACCATTTCATTAGGATCTGCTTTTGCTAAATTAAGATATATTTTTATCTTAGTCTCAGCCTAATTAGTGGAGTGAGATTCAACTAACTAAAAAGAGTTTTTAATTTGAGGTTTCAGGCCTATTAGTTGCCTCCTAAATAATCAGAGCAATTTCTCCTTTGCAAATAGGTCATGGAAACATTTAAAACTCTTGTACTGTAAATGAAATTCTTACTTCTAAAATATACTCTGGAAGATGTTCAAGCTGTACTTTCTTTACTACTGTATGGCTATCATTTAAAAAAAGATTGACTAAGCAGAATTGAAAATTATTCAGTATTTTTGCTTTATAAAATCATTATCTTTTACTTATAAGCAAATCAAATATCTTTATTACGGTTTTTGACCAGCCTTTGCAAAAAAAATTGTTATGGGAAAGAGAAAAAATATTAGGACAATAAAACAATGTATCTAATAAAAAGTACACAGTTGTACAACTTGTTAAAGCTATTAGGTCACCTGAAATGTGAATGTGGAGTTGGCATCCCTTAAAAAATAATACAAAATTAATCTATGTGACCCTCATATTTGGAAATGATTGGGATAATTAGAACATGTTTTTGAGTATCATAGATAGGATCCTGTGTGAGAACATGACTGAACATTTCTACCTCCCTGGACCCATAAGGGCAACATTTCTGCAAATAAGGAATCCCATGAAAGCTTCTCACCAGTAAAGCTGATAATAGGGCAGGTTCTGGAAAAGACCCATCTATGTTTGCTTAGGAACAGATTATATGGATACGCTGCAGGAGAGGGCTTGCGACTGTCTAACATTGGCAACAGAATTCAGGGGCACTGGTGATATTGTTTTGATGACCAATGTCTGATTCTCTTTTTTACTATTGATTTATTCTTCTACAGGGTTAATTGCCCTAATTGTTCGGAGAGAGGCTCACACTGCAAAGTTCTGCTATACAAATATGTTGCCAATGAGATTGGTAATTGTCTGACTACAGCAGGAGTGTTAAGCCTGTAGAACCAATTTCTAAATTATTACTTGGCATGTCTCAATACTGCATTGGGCTTCATTTATAAATTTAATAAAGCATATTATGATCAGCAGTTGACGTCACTTAGGATGACAGTCATAAATAACTTATATTAATTTATATTTTAAAAGATTTTTTAAAGTATTTATTTACTGGATTTACTATAATTTCTCTGCAGATTTGCACTGGGTTGGCATTGTCTATTAATAGATCTTGGATTTTTTTTTTTTTAAGCAGCTGATCAGCTTTTGGATTCTTTTCTTTCAACTTCAACAAAACCTTTGTTGAGCCTTCTTCAGTGAAAGCATCACAAGTCTATCATTGGATATTGATGTTTTCCATTGAAATTGTGATTCCAATTTTTGTTTCTTCTGTTTCACACACCCAACATCAATTTTGCATATAAGGTAAATAATTAAGGGGAAATTAGGCAACTCCCTTGCCTCTTCAATTGTTCTGATGGTAGCAATGTGATCCCTGCTCTTTTGAATCCAGTTTGTGATGTCCAAGTGCCACGTTGCCTTATTGTCAGATCCGTGTATCTGTCATTTCTTCAGTGGAAGAAGAAAAGGGGGGGGGAGGCTAAATAAAGAAATCCTTTCTTGATGTGACCTGAATATATTTTATCTTATATCGAATTTGTATAACCCACACATGATACGACGGAGGAAGAAAAGCCACAACCAGGAGATGAGAAGGTCATAAAAATTCCACAGTGAGATTGTACTTTGGGAATCGTTCTAAAAAGGGGGTGGGGGTGAAATTAGGTATGCCCTGGGAAACATCGTTCCTTACAAGAGGGGTGGGGAGGAATTAACATACTGGCTTTTGCTTCACTAAATACACATCGAGATAAGGGGAGGGGTTCCAAACTCCCTTATGTATCCCTGTATGCCCGAGAGACCTCAGACGCTGCTTTGAACTCCTACAGGAATTGTCTCATCTCAATAAAGAATTCCTTTTTGATACGTTTGGATAAAGTTCTGTAGCCTGAAACTTATTGTTGGAAGGAGGTATTTGATACAAATACTGAATTTTCACTGTGGGATTAAATACAGGTCATGTTCGCTTACTGCCTCATTTAGTGACTGTTCAAAATGACATTGGTATGAAACAAATGTTGTGATCTATCGAAGCATTTAAGACATCCACAATCACATGCCTGCCATTTGCGTGCCTCCCATCCTGCTTGCAACAGATTTAATGGAGAATTTGAAAGTGAAACTGTAAGTTACAATCACATGGTGCTTTGCTTAATGACCACGGTGATTTGATTGCGGAATGGGAGTGGCATTGTAAATTTATCATGGTTACCTGATTTTCTGCTTAGCAATTGGCACTCCATGAGGACTATCTGTATGTCTTCTGCTTCGTTTTGTTTATTGAAACCAAATATCCTTTGGTTCCAGATGTTATATTACTTCTAATGTTAACATTTCAGTCACCTATGATTAGTACATCTTTATTTATTGTCATGTTAACAATGCATTGCATTTTGTCATAAGATTACTGAAGTTCTGATACTTCTGCAGCTATGGTTGAAACAATTATTTATTAATTCACCAGTTTTGTAATGCTGGTCATCAAATAATTTAAGGCAAAGTATAAGACAAGTTAAAAATTTATTGAAAAAAGAACCAACTAGTAAACAACTGCTCCAGGAATATAATAATTAAAACACTCATGGCATAATAATGGAACCATCAAACCCTTCAGCCCAGGGAATGGAATGAAATTCTTTTATCACAAGTATGTGATTGGACACAAAGAATCTGTCTCTGGTGCATAAGCTCAAGAGTGTACATGTAAACAGCAAGAAATAGGTCATAAACCATACTAAGACAACCAGAACTATATGGTCTTTCAGAAGGACAACACGATTATTGCCATGCAGAACACAGGGGGAATGCGATTTCAGAGTGTAGGAACAGTGACAAAGAAGACACTTGGTTTTGAATGAAATCATTCTATCATTTTAGAACTGTTTTCAAGAATTATGACAGCCTTTAGTTAATAATGCTACCCCATTTCTTTTATGATTTTCTTTTCTGCAACAGAAAATCTGAGGCTGTAAGTTACTTTTTCTGAGGCCATTATAGCTTCAAACTATTATGTAAATAATAATGTAATTAATACAAATAATGATGTAAATCAAGGTTTATCTATACCAGAATAGCACTCCATTTTCTTCTAAAATCGATTCTATTTAGTCTAACCTCTCACCTACACTATGTTTATCATGGGTCATCCTCTTGAGACTATACAATCTAGCTCCTCGCACCACTTGCATAGCAGGCCTTTTCAGATCTACAAGATAATAATCCATAAAATCAAGGTTTAAGGTATTGCTATGCAATGAATACTATCACTGTATGTTTGCTTAAAAGTAAGTCCTTCTTACATGTAGTGCTTGCATTTGCATAAGACTGCAGCCTTGCTAAAAGTATTAACATTAGTCTTATAGAATGCTACGCTGCAATAAATATTTTGGAAAAAAGGTATACATATAGAATAGAATAGGACAAATGTCATAACATTTACATTCTGTATAATATGTTGTGTTTTTAGGTTGAAGTCAAATACTTTGTTATTTATTTCATTAACATATTTGACCTTCAGCCCTGCTCATTCCTGCCATTTCTGACTATGCCTGCCTTTTCTATTTAGAATTCTCTGCTCCACCTTAAAAAAAAACCTTGTTATCTTCCCTCTATCTTTTCATTCATATAAATCAAAGATTATTTTTACAAATAGTCAAGCTATGCATTCCTACTTATTCCTATCTGTCTTTAAATTTTAGCCTCATATGAGCCCATCTTCTCTAATATACTGTAGATCTTGAGACTCCAAGTATTTAATCATTGTGGAGATTTTCAAACTTTGAATACCATGATAATTAACTTTTGCTGCTATGAATGGCAGATTATTTTAAAAGACAGCTAGTTTTAGATGCCATCTTTCAAAACATGCCCACTGCTAGAATTATACAAGCATGGCTTACTGTTTGGCCTATACAAGCATGCTATAGCTTATCCATAGTATGGATCTGAACATTGATTCTAAAATATTGCCCCTTTTAAATTAGATGCAATTCCCATCTTGAGAGCCCTTAATTAATTGTTTTAGATTTATTATCAGTCCTAATTTAGTTTTCTCATCAAACTTATAAGGAAATAATTTCACAGAGACCTTGCTTTGTGCCAAACAGATCAAAAATCAACTACAACAATCTGTTCAACCACAGAAAATCTGGGACCTGAAAGATCACCTAATTTACTTATATAAATCACTCCAGAAAAGTTATGCATATCTACTATATATAGAAGAGGAGCTAACTTTAACACTTCTTTGCCTAGAGGTCTTGGCAACACAAAAATGGTCTCCAAATTTATGCTTATTCTTAAATTTAAGGAAGTAATATTAGGCACAGGCGGAGTTTTAAGTAACAACTATGTAATGTGGGACAATTTTTAAAAAACACAGAATCTTGGAAAACTGAAAGGGAGATGAATAAGGATCTTTTATAACATTATACGCTTCTCAGCTATATCTTTTCAGCTGCATTAAAAAGAAAAGAACAGAGACAAGATTCTCTTGTATATCATAATTACATGTCTTAAGCCGCTCATCAAATAACTACTTTCTTTGTGGCTTACCAACAGATTCCTGTCAAAACTGCCACAATAATGACAAAATATGAACCTATTTGCATTGATTTTATATATGATATAGACTATACTGCTTTCTCCTGTAAAACTATTAATGCATTTTCATGTTCATCATGAATGCATTTTCATGTTCATCATCCCTTTAAGGATGTTTATATTTGCTTTTTTACCAAGCTTACATACTGCTCCAAACTTATCGCTCTCTCAGTAGCTTATAGATCGTTAGAAGCCTAAAACAAGACAATGTAACTGTAACATTTCTCAGCATCATTAGGGATTTCAAAGGTTAATTTTTCCAAAGAATCTATAAAAAGAAAATAGGAAAGGTACAGCTTCTGGTTCCGGCAACAAATAATATAAAGGTATCTACTATACCCCTTAAATGTAACAGAAGATGTGTAAGTATACATAAACTCCTCTGTTACTGCCAGGGAAATATTTAGTGAATCACAAGGTTCCATGTCTTCATCCATCAGAAGCCGAGTTCCATTTTCCTCAAAAAGATTTTGACTGTAAGGGGTAGGGTAAGAGGTCCTTGTATAAAAGTTTGTGAGGAAACGGTAAAATGTCCTTTATGAAAAAATATAACTGCTTCCTTGCTGTAGTAGAGTGTATAATCCTAAAGTCCAATTGCCCTGCAAAGGATGCTTTGGTCAGCAAAGAGAACCTGAACTGACATTCCCAAAACACAAAGGAATTCTGCTCTGCTTTGAATCACTGCAACTGAATATCAGCCTACATACTACTTACTGAGATTAAAAGAGGCTCTCTAGAGATTCAGTTAGGTATGAGGGATTTTGGTGTTTTTCTTTTAAACCAGGAGTTTACCAAGGAATTGAACTTGTATATAAGGTCTACTACTAAGCTATAATTCTTAATGAGAACACTTGTTCTGTTTACAATTATTTGTATAAACACTGAATAATTACTCCCAGTGAAGATTACAACTATTATACCCTTGGGATGGAAAGAATATAGCCACAGAGATTAGTGGTAGATTTATTTACTTTGGCATATCTTAGCAACCCAAAGACTTTTATTTTACGCAGACTTTAAAACAGAATATGAAATAAGAAAATGAAGATTTCAACAATCACAGATAAAACCTATATAAAATTAGAAACAAAATAAATATAATTATTAAATATAAATAAGTTTCAGTGAGTTGAATAGGGCTTATTTCCATGTAAACATTGATTATATTGTGGCATGTAGTTATGAATTCTTTATCCATGTTAATTTGTTAAAAAGTGAACCTATGATGTCATATGATTGGATCAATATTAAAAAGAAAGGATCTGAAGATGCAGAACACAGGTTGAAAAAAAGACAAACCTTTTGGATTCATGCTATTTTTAAATGAACATAAAAGTTCAATTCTTTAAAAATGGATGATAATCTCAATTTTTCCAAATCTTGCAGTATTTTTTAAATTTAGATCTTGCATGATTTGATAGTTTTACAACATTCCACAAAAATTTAATATTATTCACCATTAAGGTACTACAGATACCGTGTGTGCAGAAAAATGGTAACAACAATCTTGACATCTGTAGTTACTTATTAACAATTGAATCATCTGGCTTAGAGCAGGTGATCAAAGGTTATCAGAAGAAAAATTAGCTTCTAACAGGGTAACAGGTAAAACAAAACAAAAATGCCTTTACTTATGTTGTAATAATAGATCTAATACATGGTTAGTTAACCACAATTCTCAAAACTGACAATATTCCCTAACATTGAAAAATACGCATCTTTCTGGGTATCTCCTATATCAATGAAGAGTTACCAATCATTTGTTTTCTGATATCTCAATAATGGGAATGTCAAGTATGAAAAATACTACTTTTTCATCAACCAAATGTTCCTTTGCTTAACTATGCAGAAATAGTTGAAAGTTCTGTCAGTTCAACAAAGTATACTTTAAAATATAGTCCTTAACCTAAAACCATTCACTTAGTGACAAACAGCATTGAAAAGAGTGACATGACCTTTTTTACACTTAAGACCACTGCAGTATACCCATGGTCATATGATCAACTGGCATTTATTTATGACAATTGCAGTGTCCTGCAAACTTTTGACAAGCAAAGTTATTGGGAGAGCCAGATTCACTTACTAATATTACTAACTTAATAACTGCAATGATACAAATGTGGCAGGACAGGTTGTAAAATGGGACAAAACTCACTTAACTGACTTGTTGTTTAGTAACAGAAACGTTGGACTCAATTGTGGTTGTAAATTGAGAACTACCTGTACACATGCATAGGATTATACTAAGGTTCCATATTATTCTGACATAGAGAACCTTCATTCCTTAACTCTGAAAAACAGAGATTCAAATTTTCTCTAACAAGGATGACTAATTATAACATCTAGTAGCAACAGTTTTAAAGCTGGCATTCCACATCAGAACTATGTACCTTTTTTGCCTATTAAAGGGTTGCTTAGATTCACAGACAAAAAAAATAGGCGGTAGGAAAAAAACAAAATATGGCATCAAGAAAAAATGGTTTAAACCTAATTAAAATTAAATGAATTAAATGTTTTATTTATTAAATTTATATTGTGCCCATCTCACTATCAAGCAACTCTGAGCATCATTACCTAACCCAATTAATTTCCTCTTTTTGGGTACCAAAAAATATATAAAAAACAATTCAGTGCCAATTCTGTATCCAGACCTTTGGGACTGTAATCCAAGAATGGGAGGAACACATACCCAGCTGTATCACCCAAAGGGGAAAAGGAACAGAGATTCTGAGGAACATGTTCTTTCATGTTTGTGGATTGTGGAAGATGGAAAAATAAACACCTGTGTTTTTAAAAAAGGGGATATGTGTTTGCTGCTTCCAAACAGCTTTGTACTGGTGTGAAAGCAAAAGAGAGAGAGAGAGAGAGAGAAGTGTGCTGTGTATGCCACACTGAGCTCATGAAGGAAAGGTGGGTTATAAATTTAACAAAGATGAGGTTTAAGAAATTTAGTGAAAGACACAGATAGATGTTCATATCAGACACACAAAGGGGTTAAAAACAGATACCGGTAGCTTATGTTTTTATATGCCTTCCAGTTATTTTAAATTCTTTCATACGCTGATATCTAAGCCAATCCCGAAAGCTTCAGGAGTTATTTCATCTCAAAATTGAACTGGAAGTAGGTACATATTTCTTTCAATCCCACGCTATCTAAACTAAAGACAAACTCAATCGAGTATCTATTGAGACCGTCAGGTCTTTCTTTTCCTTAGGCTGAAGCTCTCCAAATGCTCTATCCCACCCAACCTTATCTCGCCCAGTGGGAAAATACAGCGCCTGACTGGCCAAAACCTTATACACGGTCCAGTATCGCCTCCTTGACCTCCTGCAGTCGCAGCCTATAAACCGAATGCAGCACTGAAGAGCAGGGAATGCTCTGGTTTGGAGTAAAAAGCTCCACGGGAGGCCGCGGCGTTTTCGGTTGCTTCGCTCGCCGATCCTCGGGCTGCAATCTCCCGCCCCCGCCCCCCAATCCAGCCTCCTGCGAACCTGCACAGCGAGCCCCGAAAGGCGGAGGGGAGAAAGGAGAACGCCAAGGGCATTCCTCCGCAAATTGCAACCGGAGGGTTTCGCGGCCAACCCGCCGCAAACAACAGAGCCCGAGGAAGGGAAAAGGCGGCCGGCCAACGGCGGTAAAGCCGAACGGATTGTCTGCCCGTTGCCAAGGAGACAAGACCGAGGGCGAGTCTTGCGAGGATCGCGGTGCAAGGCCGGCAGAGAAAGGGTTGCTCCAGCTGCCAGGAACCGAAGGGAGGGCCCGTTATGCTATGAGTCTCACCTGCCGAGTGCCCGCTTCATAGCAGAGTCACCGGCGGGTCGGGCGCTGTCTGCTAAACGCGGGTTCGGTCTCAAGCTGAAGCCTTTATCCAGCGAAGAAGACGAAGCGGAGGCGGCGGCTGAAGCCGGAATGGAGGAGGCAAAGCGCTCATGCTCCAAGGTGACGGACTCGTTCCGCTTTCTCATGCCGGCGGTGCCAACGCGCGGGCGGTGCCACTTCCACTCTGCCTCAGGGAAGATGCCTCTGAACTGAACTCGACGCCTCTTTAAGCCTACATTATACCGACAACCGAGAAGAGAGCAGCGCTTCCTGCTTGCTACCAATCAGAAAAGACTAGGCCCACGTGACCTATGCGTCACATATCAACAAAGCTTGGAGCGACTGATCGTTTCTTCAGCTTTGTTACTGAATTGCCCAGATCAAAGATGGCTCCTGCAGTGGGAGGGGGGAGGGGTTAAAATACGCTAGGGTAAACGAGGATTACTTTTTCCCTACAAAATCCTTTTTTCCATTAAGTTTTCACCCATTATCTCTAAATAGGCCCTGTTTCTCTATATTTTGCTTCTGTCCTTTATAACTTCTTTTCCTTTCTTTCTTCCCTCTCATCTTCTCCCTCCCCTTTTTACCCCCTTGTCTCTCTACTTCTAATTCTCTCTTCTGCATTTCCCTCTTTCTGATTTTATACTTATTTTTCACTCTATTTTGGGGGGAGTTGTTTTTCCCAATCTTAAACTTTCCATTCTCTTTCTCCCCTTTCCTTCCCCCCCCATCTAAGATTACTTGTTCATTAAAGATGGCTTCTTCTTTGTCGCAATCTTCTTGTTCTGCAGGCATTTCTTCTTGTTTCTCATAATTCCAAATCTCCATTTCTAAAAACTGAAATACAAAGCCAAAAGAACCTCTCCCTTCTTGTGCATCTCCTTTGTACTTTTTTAAGTTCCATTTTCAGTTCTTCTAAAAGTGGAGCCATTTTAAACAGTTTTAAACAACCACCCGATTGATTTTAGTCATTCAAAACAATAACCAAGAATCCAGAAATCATCAAGTAATCCAGATAATCCCGAGTTATATTTTATTTCTTTTTCAACTTTCTCTTCCTGGGGTTTTTGTTGCGATATTTCAGTTAGAATGTATCTTTTGGAAGTCTTGTTGAGATTTTGCTGTAAATTTGTTTTTAATTCCATGCAGTCTCCTCCTTTCCAGATCCTACCCTTTTAATCTTTTTCTCTCCTTTCCTGTTTTCAAAAGCTTTTAATTATCCAGAAATTTTTATTATCCCTTTGACTTTTTATTTTCAGCATTAAATGCCTATTGATGTCAAAGTGGATTTTTTTCCAATTTCTTGCTTAAGTCTCTTAGCTGTCAGTATAGAAAAAGGAGAAGAAGAAAAAACCAAATCTTTTCCCTTTTCTCTCTCCTTCGCAGCTTAAAAATCTTCTTAGGGAACAATGTTATTGTTTTTTAACAGTTTCAATTCCAGGGTACCTTATTTGTTGCTTTTGCTGTTTGACCCAGTCAATCAAAACTTTCTCTTCTTATCTTCCTCCTGCACATTCTTTTCCGGTTGAGTTCTTCTTTGAGGTAGCCATTTCTGACCACTGCTGCAACCGCCTTCAGGAAAGGGAGTAATGGCCAGCTGAGGAGGAGAGATGCGGCTCTCCTCAACCCTGCTGGCAGTCTCCCCCATCTTCACCACCTCTACGCGGTGGCTTATCCCTGAAACCAGCTGGCTCGGGGTGCTCCAGCCACGAGCACGGATCGAAGCCTCGCAGAGACGAGGTTTCGGTCTGTTGCTGAAGAAGCTCAATCCAGAAGTCCCCGAGATTATTTTTTTTCATTCCACAGTGGTGTATTTGGAAAGTGGGTCATGGTGCACATGATCAGACTGCTGCCTTTGTAACGATTGAATGGAAATAAAAGATCATCTGTAACCTAATAATTTCCAATAAATATTGTCACTACATCTAATAGTCAAGGGAAGTTATTAAAAGTAATTTAATCTTGTATTTAATAGAAAACAATACAAAACAATATATTATGGCTTATGGTGCATAAAAAATATATCAAAACGGGGAAGTGATAAGTGAAAAAATTATAGTACTTATATAAATTATAAGCAGATTATAAAATGTTCTAATATAGTTAAAAGCTACAATAGGAACAATTATAAAACCCAATCTATATGTCATTTTGAAAAAGTCAAACCCTTGGTGAGCCATTTGAACAGTGCTGCTTTCTCTCACTTCACTGGAGCTTAATGGAATTGTTGCAACCAAGCCCCAATTGAAGAAAAGCTAAAAGCAGTTGATTGTTTACATTTTTAGAGCACCTGAGATGTTTCATCATTTGATAAAAAAAAAACCCAAATATACTAAAACAAGTAGTAGAAATGCACTCTCAAAATACATTAATTCCTTCTGAAAGCTGATAAAAATACAATGAGTTTACAACAGTCTCTCAAATTCATTAAATAAAAATGAAAGGCTTATCATGAGAATTCAGAATCCATCTACAAAAGGCTTAATGTAATACATAATGTAATATAACTACATATAATGTAATACATTAGTTAATGTGTTTAGTGCAGTTATGACATTAATTGAATTCACTTATTTAATCATAATTAGCTGCAGAAGTCATAGCCTGGTTCATACTGACTTGCTGTGTTGTTTGGTGTTATGACAGAACAAAGTCATGAATTTGGCAGGGGTGGGTTGGATTAATTGCAGAGCATAGGATTGTAGCCAAAGATGTAAAAGGATAGTTCATGGGAGAGAATAAACTTCAGAAATTCCTGTTGAAAAATGCAAGATGTGTCTTTGAATTCTGATAGAACTGCCTATTTTCCATCTTGCTTGAGGTGCATTGTTTCCTGATAAAATATTTGGTCAAATGTTTAGATAAGGCTACATATCTGCAATAAGAAATATTTATACCTGAAAATAATATTGCATAAAATTTTATTTTAAAAGGAAGGCAGTGCCATGAAAGTGGATTGATAGTAGAAAGTTAGCATTTTTGAATTTGCAAGACTGTGTGGCTCTGGGTTTGGGGTTTGTTGGCTCAGGGAGAATTGCCATCTTTGGTCTTGGATGGTGTGGCACTACCCCAAACAGACCCTGTACATAATCTAGGGGTTTTCCTGGACTCACGACTCCTGCTTGAAGAGCAGGTGGCGGTCATGGCCAGGAGGGCCTTTGAACAACTACAGGTTGTGCACCAGTTATGGCCTTTCCTGGACCAAGTCTTGATAATTGCAATGTGCTCTACATGGGGCTGCCCTTAAAGAACACCTGGAAGCTCCAGTTGGTGCAAAATGCAGTGATCTGCATGGTTTTGTGCAGACCCCAGTGTGCACATGTTTCACCTCTCCTGCAGGAGCTGCATTGATTGCCGATTTGCTTCTGGATGCAATTCAAGGTGTTGATTGTTACATTTAAAGCCATTCATGGCTTGGGACCAGGTTATCTGTGGGAATGTCTCTTGCCGGTCACATCTACCCAACCTATTAGAGCAAGGAGGCAGGGAATGCTGCAGGTCCCATCCCTGAGGGAGATACACCTGGTGGGACCCAGAAGAAGGGCCTTTGTGGTGGCTACCTTTTTCTGGAACATCAGTCCCCCAGAGATTAGAATGCCCTCTTCTCTAATGCACTTCCAAAAGGCACTGAAGACTTGGTTCTGCCAGCGGGCCTGGGGAACGCAGAGTGGGATGGAGCCCATCAAATGGCTCATGTGATCTGCTGTCGTCAGGGCAGGGGGTGGTGATTTTTTATTTATTTTTTCCAGGTTTTGTTCTATTGTACTTTATTTGATTCTTTTTGCTTTTATTGTTTTTTATTTTAAATATGGTTTTACATTCTGTAAGCTGCCTCGAGTCGCCATGGGCGAATTGGCAACAATATAAATTCAATAAATAAATGTATGCAGGTAAAGCTAAAAAGACCCATGTTCAAAAAGACAGTGTCTTCAAAAAAAAAAAAAAAGTCCAGTGGCCTCCTGAAAAAGCACCTTTGAGACACCCATGTCCAGCACTAGAGCCATTTAACAATTGGTTGGAGTTACTACCGAACAGATTTACTTGGAACAGTGTGAAATAGCCAAGAACACATTCTTGCAAAGGTAACTTTGGTATCAGTTGGATTCCAAATTAATGTGTTTAGAAGCCCTTACGTATGTTATTTTAGAAAAACAGTGAAGAAATCTGTAGCATCTCAAAAACATAGAAGTTGGATCAAAGTAAAGGACTACTTAGTCGCAGCATTTTGTACTCACTGTAGCTAACCAGATGGTTCTAAAAAGATTGTAAATACAACAGGAGAGCAAGCATCAAATGTCTGCTTAATGTCATTGAGAATATATTTGTTAGCTACATAGATCTATCCAGAAGAAAGACTGTTTTTTTTATCACATAGCATATAGCAGGGGTCTCCAACCTTGGCAACTTAAAGACTTGTGGACTTCAACTCCCAGAACTATGGGGGTTGCCAAGGTTGGAGACCCTGGCATATAGTGTAAGGCTCTGAAACTATAGACTTTACAGAGTGTGTGTTTAAAAAAAAAAAAAGCAATATAGTTAAAATGCATCAACCTGTGAATTTTTAATTGGGGAAAAGAAGTGAAAAACAATGCTTTTAGTTGAAATAGTTCAACGTTCACTTAGGGCTCATAAATCACAAGAATTCAGAGCGCATCCTAAATCTTTCTAAGTACCCCTCTTATTTTCATTGGTTCCTCCGTTTCCTGAGAAGTTACGCGTTTTGTCCCTTTCCCTGTTCCGTAATAAGTAGTTGCTGAAGGCGGGATTTTTTTCCTCCCTCCCATCCCTCCAAGGAATCCAGTCTTCCTATTGGCCGAGCAGTACGAGGCGCGATTTACCACTCGCTTGCCCGCCCGCCGGCCCAGTTCTGAGGAGATTCGGCCGATCCTGTGGCTGTTATGTTTTGTGAGAAAGCGACCGAGCTGGTGCGAGAGCTCTACCGCGCGAGCGATGGGCAGCTTCCTGCCTTCAGCGTAAGTTTTTGCCGCACGCGCTTGCTTCGCTTTTTCGCCTCGCCGTAGGTCCGACTGGAGGAGTCCGCCGCAGCCTTGAGGGGACTGACTGGCGGGAAGGCGCGGCGCGAACCGATTCGTTTCCTCTCACAGTGGAGGCTCGTCCTTGAAGTTGATAGTATCCCAAACTTTTTTTTATTTTACTTTATTTATTTTATTTTACAGCATTTAATCACCTCGCTTCATTATTTGTGCAGGAGGTTCTCATAGTAAAATCGTACCCAGATCTAATGCAATAGCGTTGTCCAACCCAGCCTCTTCCGGGAGTTGGATTAGAGACCCATCACCCTTCGGTAGGTGCAGATTTTGCCCGGATTTTCAGCACCCGTTGGAGCCACATTTTCCTTTGTAAGAAATGTCAAGAAGCAGCTTACAAGTCTTAATGAAGCAAAGCGGAGAGGGTTGGGCAGCTGGCACTAAATCAACTTTCTTTCTCTCTCCAATGGCGGACCTGTGGCCCAATGACTGAATGATTGTGTGGGTTCTTCTTCTTCTTCTTCTTCTTCCTCTTCTCCTTCTTCTTTTTCTCCTCCTCCTCCTCCTCCTCCTCCTTCTTCTCCCTCCTCCTCCTCCATCACAGATGAAAACAGAGCTCAGGAGCCCTTTTTCACTAGCAGTCACTCAAGCCACCGCAGGCACCTCCGACAGTTTGTTGAGCTGGCCACACACATCCCCCCCCAGGTCAAATGCAACTTTGATGCGGTACTCAGTGAAATCAAGTTTGACACCCCTGACCTAGCGTAACAGTTTAAAGCTGAGTATCACCAGCATATTCACGATACTGAATCCCAAACCACCAGATTAATTCTTCCAATGACTTCATGTAAATGGTGAATTAGAGTGGGAAAGAACCAATCTTTGTAATGTTCCCACAAGGGAGTAGCTATCCAGCCAATCTCTCTTCCCTGTTCCTCCCTGCCCATCAGCTGAAGCTGCACACTGAAGAAGAACCACCGCAAAATGATTTCCTAATCCCCAACTCTCACAAGCAGTCCAGAAGGATGTCATAGTGAGCATTATCTAAAATAAACAGGATAGGCACATTTCCTCCAAGCCCAAAGGTAGACATCTGATCGTGCAGGAGTGTCTAACTCACATCATCATGGCAGCATCACATGATGTATCAGGACTTTTTTCCTGTTTGCTAAACTGGATGTGGGTGTGGCCAGTTCGTGATGCATCCAGCCCGCAGGCCGGAAGTTTGACAGCCCTGTGCTATTGCATCCAATCCTGTCTGTACATTTTTTCAATAAGATATCTCAATCAATCACTCTTAGAAATGTGAAAAAATTCTCAACATTACCATATGTATTTGTGTCCAATATCTACTTTACAAACCCATCAAACATCATAAAATGTCCTTTCATGTGAAAAACCTGAAAGGACATTTTATTATGTTTGGTGCATTTGTAAAACACAATACATGCAGAGATTTTTTTCACATTCATATGAAACCATTTTTTTAAAAAATAAATTTCATCGTGGGATTTATGGACAGCCAAGTAAATTCTCATGGACAATTGTTTTAAAATATGGGAACTGCAGCAAGGTTATTGTATGCACAAAGATGGAAAAATACAGAACCTTGGTACATAATTTTGAAAGGGGAAGATTGTTATCATTATATTTTAACTGCTACAAAGAAGATCAGAAGTGACTTCTTTAAATATCTTTCTCTTTTTTGTTCTTTCACTTTTGCTTTTATTCTTTTATATTTTATTTTTCTATTTGCCTTTTATGTTTTTGTAGTTTTGAGGCATATGTAAAATCTTTAAATAAAAATTATATTTTGAAAGTTATATTTTTATTTGCTGAAATATGTGACTTGAATTAATTGGTTTAGTAATTAAATATTCATTGTATTTGGTGTTTTTTTTCCAGGAAGATGGGATCAGACAAGTACTTGAAGAGATGAAAGCATTGTATGAGCAGAACCAAATTGATGTGTAAGTCAGTCTCATCAATAAAAGAATAATTTGTCTACATAAATTAGTTTAAATATTTAAAAAATGGCTCACATTTTGCATGAAAAAAAATGCAGTTAAATATAGCTACCAGAATCCAAGCAGGTGGCAGCTTGTTTGAGCTCAGAAGTTAGCAGCATTGAGCCTGGTTAGACTGAACTACTAGGAAACATCAGGCATATAATTTAGATTGGAAATTAAAAACAACTAAACTCCCCAAAGAAAGCAATATCAAATCAATCAATAACTGTTTGCTTTAATAATGACAAATGTGTTGACTCATCATGAACACTACAGTAGCGCAGTGGTTTGAGTGCAGTACTGCAGGCCACTTCTGCTGACTATTGTCTGCCTATAGTTTGGCAGTTCAAATCTCAACAGGCTCAATCTCAGGTTGACTCAACCTTCCATCCTTCCAAGATAGGTAAAATGAGGGCCTAGATTGTTTGGGGCAATTTGCTGACCCTGTAAACTGCTTAGAAAGGGCTGTAAAAGCACTGTGAAGAGATATAAGTCTAAGTGATGTTGCTATTGCTACACTACATCTTCTGATGCAGATGAACATTTTGGAGAAAGATACAATCGCTAAATGGACTGTTGTAAGTCAAAGACTATCTGTAGTAGTACAGATAGTCTGTAGTGGTACAAATAGTCTTCGACTTAAAACAGTCCATTTAGTGACCGTTCAAAGTTACAGTGGTACTGAAGAAAGTGACTCATGATCATTTTTCATACTTAAAACCATTGTAGCATCCCCATGATCACATGATCAAAATTCAGATGCTTGGCAGTTGACTCATTTTTATGATAGTTGCAGTGTCCTGGGGTCATGTAATCATCTTTTGCGACTTTCCAATGGGCAAAGACAACAGGGAAACCAAATTCACTTAACCATGTTATTAACAACTTCAGTGATTCACTTAACAACTGTGGTAAGGAAGGTTGTAAAATAGAGCAAAATTCACTTAAATGTCTCATTAGCAACAGAAACATTGGGCTTAATTGTGGTTGTAAGTTGAGGATTATTTGTATATACCTAACGCCACTTTATCTAGCAAATGCACAATATGACTTAGATTCCAAGTCACTGTATACTTCCTTTGCATTGAATTTTAGAAAAGATAAAAGTAGTAAGATTGCTTTGGGCTGCTTGTAAAGTCCTTCTATCTTTGCAAAATAAATGATTCTTCATCCTTGTTTTGTGTCACAAAACAAGGCACAGAGTACTTTTTGTTTAGCTTTTATGAATTCAGAGTCTAAAAGTATACAGTAATTGCATGCTAGAAGAGCAATGTGGGAACAATCTTCTATAGATTTTTTTTTTCAGTACAAAAATATCCTATCCTAAATTAGAAACAAAGAAAACTAACAACAGAAAAAGTTCTAGTGGTCATCAAATCTGCCTTTTTTTTTTTGGGGGGGGGGGGGGGTATTGCATTTTTTATTTTTTAAATTTTTGTCAGATGATGGGCATTTGTTTATCCCAGCCAAAGTTTGTTCCAAGCTTCCACTATTTCTGTGAAGTAGTACTTTCTAATATATTTCCCTCCTGTAAATTTGCAGTTATGCTGATTTGATTTTTTAATTGATTTTTGTTTAATATTGAAAACACTGTGTTCCATTTTTTATTCAGACCTTTTGCAAGTCTTTGCAATTCATAGCAAAATTGAGATGAAACTTGAAGCTTACTGTATATAATAAGTATAAACTAATTGTCAACTCATCAAATATTTCTCTGGTCTTTTAAGAGTTGCCAGCAGAAAGGGAGAAGGGGAAGTAGTGCATTCCTTAAATGCTTTCATAGATAATTTCTAAGCTACTGAAGTTTCAGGCGGGAAAAATTATAACTGGAGAGCACGATTGATGACTCTTGGCTATGGATGTGTCCCATTGGAGAATATACACCCAGGGGATGGGGGAGGACCAGGGTCAAGGGTGAAATGAATGATGTGTCTCAGAGTTGGCTATACCCAGGTAGCACTGGCATGTTCACTCCTAATAAATCTTCTTTAAGCTCTGAAAGATCTGGCTAGAGGCTCATGATTTAAATGGGAGTGAATACCAGAGCACTGACACTAACAGCATGAGCCAATTGTAAGTTGTGTGTTTTGAGTTCAAAATATATTTAACTAATACACTTCTACTATCATTACCAGAAATGAAGCCAAGTCAGGTCACAGTGAGTTGATTACAACAATCAAATTCCGTCATTGCTCTCTGTTGAGAAACCGAAGATGTGTTGTTGCATACTTGTAAGTGTCTAGTGGTCCTTTGTGAAATAATTCTCAATTCTTCCACAATCAGATTGTTTCTCTTTTGAGATTGATATTTTAATGGAATTATACAAGACTTCAGATTCGTAGCTATATCTTGATAATCTGGCAGTACAGGTACTCCTCAGTTTACAGCACTTCATTTAGAGACTGTCTGAAGTTACAACAGCACTGAAAAAGTGACATGATCATTTTTCACACATACACCTTGACACTGACACTTGCAACATCCCCAGGATCACATGATCAAAATTCAGATGCTTAGCAACTGACTTCTGTTGGTGACAGTTGCAATGTGATCACTCTTTCTGCCCTTCCAACAAGTAAAGTCAATGGAGAAGCCAGATTTACTTAACAATCATACAATTAACAGCTGCAGTGATTCAATTAGCAAATGTGGCAAGAAAGCTCAAAATCATAAAATGAGGCAAAACCCACTTAACAAAAGTGCTGCTTAGCAACAAATTTTGAGTTCCATTGTGATCATAAGTCAAGAACTATCTTTAAATACTCTGTAAATAGCTTTACATAAAGAAAATACGTACATGTATTTAGCTAGAATTTATCAGCAGTATTATTTAATGATTGGAGTGATTGTTCACAGAAAATTGTAAGGCACTCATTCACTATTAATTGTCCTAATATTGATCATATTCTATGGGTAAGGACTTTTGTAGATATTCCAAAAAGCTGCAACTTTACTTGTTTCTTGCATAGTAAATGACCTGTGTATTTTTATAACATTAGAACAAAATTTATCCCTGTGTAATAAATTTGTGTAGTTTTTAAATTTCAATAGTTTTGATGAAAAATAGGGCTGTGACTTTGGACTTAAAAGAAAATACTGTTTTGGAGTGCAACAGAATGAGAATATATCATACCTGTTTGCAACTCCTTAAAGCAGAAATGTTTCCCCTCCTTCCCCCCACCCACACCCTTAGGATTGTGCAGTTACTCTTTGCAGCTCCTTTGTATCCCATGGGAAAAGTTACATTTTCCACTCTACCCAATTCAAAACACCTCTTTTTCTTTCAAATCCAAAGTGATGCATAGCCCTATTAGAAATAGTGAATTAAATATGTTTTCACTGTTACTATATTTAGGTATGACCGCTTACTTCGCCTCCGGGCACTTAGGTGGGAATATGGTAGCGTCTTGCCAAATGCTGTCCGATTTCACATGTCAGCAGATGAAGTAAGCTGTGTGTGTGTGTGTGTGATCAGATTGGGAACAATCTGGAAGTATAAGAATATAAGAAGAGTATATTAACTACAAATATTAATTTAAAAATCATATCTTTTAAAACATACTATAGAATTTTCACAAAATCTGCTTAGCAGTTAGGTCAGTGGGAAAATATTTCACTAAAAATTGGAAACTGGTACTGGTTTTATAAACCAAAATTTATGGCTTATTCTTAGCCTTATATGCAATTATAGCTGATTATGATTTGTTCAGTAAAATAGAGTTCAACAAACCCTAACATTGTGAAATGTGTGAACCTTATTGTAATACTATGTTTCAAAATATTCAGATTTTATATAATTAGGCAGATGGAATCCCCTTTAATTCTCAGATGCACTAAGAATACACAATTGTTTACAAATTTACTCTCAAATGAAGTTCAGTGACAATTATGTAGTTTTTTTCAATACATGACCTATAGAAACTAGAACTCATTGAGTTATTAAGTAGAATTTCTGAGATTTCAGACTTCACTCTGTTATTTGTACTGTCTTTTAATAGTTTGGAAGGATATCTAACTTAACAGTGTATAAGTGGTACTTAACTTCATGATTAATTAAACTTTTTATATCTAGGTGCTTTGGTTTAACCAATATAAAAAGTCATTGGCTAACTATATGAGATCATTAGGAGAAGGAGATGGCATTGATCTTACACAAGACATTAAACCTCCCAAAAACTTGTACATTGAAGTAAGTAAAACTGAGGATTATATACTATTTTTTTAAACTTCAAAATATACAAAATTATTTAATGTAATCACTGCAATAAATTTAGTTCATTATGCTGCTCAGAAGAGCATAATTTATGTAACAGAAGAACTTCTTAATACAGGCTTAATGATGTATGCACTACTCATTATTTTTTCCTTTAGGTTCGGTGTTTGAAAGATTATGGAGAATTTGAAATTGATGATGGCACAACAATTCTGTTGAAGAGGAACAGCCAGGTATTTATAAGTAGACAGGATCTATTATTATTATTGTCTATTAGTAAATAAATATTCCAAGCAGCATTAGAAAGTATTCTTTCCATTTCCCATAAATAAGAAAAAAAAGTTGTGCAGAAAAGAGAATTTGGTCAGTCTGGGGCACAGCACATCTATGAAACCATTCTTTCTTATCTCTGTGCCACTTCATTTAATATACCTTGAGCATTTAAATTGTAATTCCAGGTATACTTAATTAGAAGGAAATTATGGCATATTAAATCCAGCAAAATTCATTTTGATTGAATGGATATTAAATTTATGTTTTTATGAATGGATATTACATTTATATCTTTATGAACTAAATATTTTTTCATTGGAAGATGATTGAGGGAAACCATATTTTTCAGTGCAGAAGAATTAAATACACAAAATCTCATTCCTGTCCTTGAGGATTTTCCCTTAAAAATCCAATTATTGGCTAAGCTTTGGAGGCTGATGTTGGTCTGAGTGTCTAGACTCGAAGCAGACAATTCCTACATAAGTTCATGTTACTTTTCATGTCGCCTTGTGGGTTTGGATGGTGCATAAAAAAGACAATCAAGTATTACCTTAGATTTGACAATGAGTTCTTTTTTTTCTCTTTAGCATTTCTTACCACGCTGGAAATGTGAACAATTAATCAGGCAAGGAATTCTGGAACACATCCTATCATAAGCTGTATTTACAAGACTGCTAAAATACACATAAATTAGATATTTTTGCAGATTTCAAAATAAAGTCAATAATTTTTTTCTCCTTTGATGTTTTCTTTGAAAAAATAAGTTTAAAGTCTAAAAATAAGTTTAAATTTATTATTAGAAGGACACAGATAATATTTTTTGAAGAGGAAAGATGTGATACATACAAGACCATTCTCCAAAAACAAGTACCGGTAGATTGCTTTTGTTCATTGCCTCAGTTGTTATCCCTATCTTTGGTTATCTTTTGAGATTAAAGTTACTTTGTTTTGGTCTTCTCTGGCCTTTTTGTATAAAAAAAATTAATGGACCAAATGCCATAATGCATTCATTTGTAATTACTATATATTGCTTTGTGCTATTTGAAATCATGTAATAATCCTTTGTAAATATTTAAATATTTTTATACAATGTTATGTTGCATGTGATTTCTATAGTATATGTAAGTGTTATGACTACAATCACTTTTGTGATGTTTTCAGTTACCATGCGTGCCTTAAAAGTACCTGTGGATTTCTGGCAGAATCCACCCAAATCACAAAGTTATATAATAAAATTTTCCAGAGTAAGTTTTTAACCAATCAAGGTAATCTATTTCTTAGTAGTTTTAGTGACATCGGAACAATACAGTTTGAGCAGCTTATTTCATTTTAGATGGAAGAAGAAGTATGTGCATTATTAATGTAGATTAATAAAACAAGTTTAAAAAACATGACTTCAATAATTTCAAACAAGTTAAATGCAATAGGAAGACAAAAAAATAGGTTAAGGCATCTTTGAAAGTGTTGCACAGATTTTCAAAAATAATTAAAATATTTCATCTTTTGAAAGTATCATGTAAAACATAAATTCTCATTCCAATCAAGCAGCTCAGAAAATAGTAAAGATGGGAGTTCTTGGAGAACAAACTTGGATGTACAGTTCCCAAAGTATTTATTATTGCAATCAAAATGAGCTCTGTCCGTCTAACTCTGCCAAATGCTGGACTGAAATAGGAAAATTAATTTAATTATCAAAAGGTATTTAGGTTTCTATTCCAACTAGTAATGTACTCCTGTCTTGTGCATGTTTGCCTAACTCCTATTTTCTATATTTTTTCCTTTTCCCTCTTAATAGAATTTCCTCCACTGCAGAGGGAAGAAATTGCTTGAACAACCTGTCTCCTAAACTGCTTTTCTTTGCAGCACAAAGTTTTCCTTAAAGGTGTAAGCACAGGCATCTCCCTTAGTGTTAACAAGCTCAGTGACCTTGATTAGTTTCTAGCATCCTGGGCCAGCTTCTACTATCTGAAATTGGCAGGATCCTAATCAGCCTAAATGTTTTCTTTTGCTTCCAGTCAGGAGCTAAGAAAGCACAAAAGCATTCCTTTCAGTGTGTGTTCCCCATTACGTGCTTGTTTACTGTCTTGTAATCTCTTGCTCTCTAATTAGTGCAAATACAGTACATTGATTTCCCCTTGCTAATTACGGTATCCCAGGACTGTTTGTATCCTCCTGATGCTGCATCTGTGGGCCATTTCTTAAAAAGCATTTCTCAAGTTTTGTTATTCTTTGTTATCACCCTGCAAAATCTAAATCAAGTGTAGATGTACAGATTGGCAACTTTCTTTGATGAGTGCATAAAATATAAATTGAGGGGTTGTTTTTCTCTTATTGCATGCATGACTTAAGGTACAAATTCTACATTCCCAGGTTGAACTGAATGTTTCCATTTTAGTCAAGGAGCCAAGAAAAACAGTAATTTATGTGTAGAATGCTTTTTTTAAAAAATGCCAAGGGAATAGGCAACCTCACTATGCCTTTTTGTGGTTCCTGGACCGTATTCAGAATATCTTCTGTAAACAGCTTTCCCACACCAGGATAGTCTATTTCATCAACTTCTGCAAGATATTATTGAGAATGGAGAAATGGCAGCCTGCATTATTATCCCTATTTGCAGGGGTGGGGTTCAAAAATTTTTAACCGGTTCTGAGGGCATGGCCTAATTTGTGGGTGTGGCTTGATGGTCATGTGACTGGCTGGGCGTAGCTTGTATGTAAATATTGTAAATATATTTGTGAAGATTTGAAATTTTTATTTTTAAAAAACAGCAACTTTTACCCAAAATCAGGCAAAGTAGGCAGGCAGATTGAGCTGCTTGCAGAATCACAGCTTCACTCCCAGATCTACCTTTCTGCAATCTGCTGCCTGAGTCTGCACTGAAAAATAGAAGCTTCAGTCCGAAGGAAGGTTCAGCTCTACTCTCAGGCCACTTCTCCCTCCACCAACCCCCTGAATACCACCCGGCTGGGCCTCAGGGAAGCCTGAGGGTGAGTTGGGAGGGGCCAGCCAGTGGTGCGATTTGCTGGTTTTCTCCAAACTGCAGAATCGTAACAACTGGTTCTATAGAACTGGTCCAAACTGGTAGAATCCCACCCCTGACTATTTGTCTGCGTTTCCTTGGAACGTTGCACTTCTTGTGGATGATTTAATTACTAGGCATAATATTATGGCGTTTGAGTTTGTGCTACTGGAAAATGCAAGTTCTGTATGCAATAAGATGGCATCCATTTATGATTTGATGGTGAACGTGGATTTGAGATGTATTACTGAGATCTGGCTGGCAATGTTGGTAGCAATGTAGCTATGTTGCTTTCTCTGAAATCTATTCATCCAGGTTTGGTCCTATATCAACTCAAGCTTGGGGATGGGAGTCAGCTCAGCCCTTTTCTCCCAGCCCTTGAGTAACAAACACAGTAATCCCCTCTTGAGCTCATAATTCATTTCAATATTTTTTCTATAGTGACATGACAGTCATAAGTCTAATGTTCCTAATGAAAATATAGCACTTTAACTTTGATGGAAAAGGGGAGCCTCACTGTTTTTTTTAGGTAAAATCGTTTTCATGCTAATAGCAGGAATGTAGCAAATTCCTTTTAAAGATAGGAGGAGTACATTGACGGTACAACACACGGTATCTGCTGTGGCCGTTAAAGTCAGAGAAAATATGAATATTTTTTGCCGTCCTAGCAAAAGGAATATATGTCTGCTTAGTCATCAAGTGAGAACAAACTGTAGAAATACTATTTTAATTAAAATGTCCTAGATACCAAAACCAAAAAAAAGAGAGTGGGGGAGTTTATTAGGTTCTCGTTTACAGTTCTGCTTAAATAATATACCACATAATTCAATATTTTACACTTGCATAAAACTGTGTGTTTATGTACACGCACATTCACACACTCTAGCCAGTGTATAGACAGACGGGGACAAGAAATTGAAATTGCAATAAATGTTTGGTCCCCAAATGATACAGTGTAGAACATTCTTTTTCTGTGAAATTTATCCAGAAGGTACTAAATGATTAATCGTTTCCATTGGAAGAAAATTGTATTTTTATTGCAATAAAATCAGCCCTGTGTTTCCCCATCTTCATAATTCCCCAAAAATGTATTTGCTCATTGTTCTATTTTTTTAAAATAGCATTTATATTTTCTCCACTCTGAACTGATGGATATCTGTTCTTGAGAATAAGAGTTTTTTTGTATTCAGTCTGAAATATGTAGAACCAACTTGACCAATTAATGTCTTTACTACTGATTGCCACTTAAGACAGTTTAACAGAAACCAATTCATTTAAATGAATAATTCATTGAGATGCAAATGTGATTTCTCCAACCAGCTTATTCAGGGATGAAATTTTTTCTTCTAGAATTAAGTTCCTATTTTCCGTGCTCTTCTGCATCTGCTCTGTAACTTGCAGCATTTTCATCAGATGTGCATTCTTCACATACAGGTCCTTCAGCAATAGATTAGACTTGGCATTTTTGTCAAACTGAAAAGGGAAAGAACATTCCATAAAGTACTATCCAAACACACCCATAACAAAACAGTCGATTACAATGGGTTTAATATTTATCTAAAAAATTTAAAATATCTCTTTAATTTCATTGTCAGAATGATTCATTCTGAAGAGATTCCATATAAAGTAACCCAAAGAAATTATGCTATGCCCCTACAAATTCTGAAAAAGAGACACTTTATTTCTCAGCTTATTAAAATGTTTCTTCAGATGAAATTTTGAGCAATAATATATAGTAATCAAATTCAAAGTTATGAGAGTCACTTTGGGGTAATGTTGAAAAGCATGGGCTGGAAAATGGAAGAGGAGTTGTTTTATTACTGCTTTAGGCCCAAAGCCAGCTGGATGAGTTTGGGCCAATTACTTAACAATCGTGACTTTCAGAAGTTGCCACTGCCTTCTTAGGCTGAAAAATACTGGTAGTCCTTGACTTACATCAGTTCAGTTAGTGATCATTCAAAGTTACAATAGCACTGAAAAAAGGGACTCGAACATTTTTCACATTTACAACTGTTGCAACATCCCCATGGTCACATGTTCAAAATTCAGATACTTGGCAACCGGTTCATATTTATGATGGTTGCAGCGTCTTGGGGTCATATGATCCCCTTTTGTGACTTGACAAGGAAAGTCAATGAGGAATCCAGATTCACTCAACAACCATGTGACTAACTTTACAAATGCAATGATTCACTTAACAACTGTGGCAAGAAAAGTCATAAAATGGGGCAAATTCACTTAACAAATATTTTACTTAAGCAACATAAATTTGCTAGTTGTGGTCATATCTCAAAGACTACCTGTATTGCTCAGATAATGACCAGTGGTACAAAGAAAAAGGTGAAATATATTAAAAGGAAGTAATGTTTGGGATATGTAATGAAATAAATTCTTCACCCTCTGTTCTTTAATTTGGAACTTGTGCATATGAGTATGTAGAGTGAATGGTTAGAAGTCTGCTTGCTCAATACTCAGATGTTTTCTGTTGATTGAGGGAAGGCAAATACTTTAGGGTCATTTAATAATGTGTATATATTGTAACACATTCCAGAAAACGTTTGTTTGTATAGCTGTCTGTTTTAAAATTGCAAGCAATAGATAACACTTTTTCCATTTCTATTTCTGCTCCCTTTATAGAAAGCAACAAATCCACCTTGCACTCACTTGTTCCTTTATTTGGGACATTTTTTCCTGAAGCAACATTTGTGTATTCTTCAAATTCATCTCTACTTCCCTCAACTTCTCCTCCATTAATTTATGTGCATTTTCATATTCTTCCTGCAGAAAGAAGAACATAAATTTTGAGTAGCATGTAATGTATATCCCAACACAATTTTAATCATAAGTAAAAGTTCAAGGAATGGCCCAAGAATAATTGCTGATTGCTAAATTGCTAATAAGATTCTTTGTATATTTCAGAAGAAATAGCCTAAGCTATTTAGCATTCTTGCAAATTTAGTAGCGAAGTTAGTCACAAACCTCTCTGCACTATATTGCATTATAAATATTTATGAGTGATTTTTGATAGGAAACATTAACCACAACATTTGTTACTCTGAGTTTCCTTGTATAACCAAACTTTAGTACCTACAATCTGTTTTCATTAGGTTTTTTTTTTTTTGGTCTTTACTATTAAGCAATTGCCAGCACATTAAACCATAATTTAACATCTTGGTAAAAAAGGAGCTACTGAGATTGATTTGTAGATTTTTCTCCTGAGGAGAGGAAAAGGAGAATGTACCAGCCTGAGGCTTCTCTCAGGATGAATGAAACCACATTGCTACTGTGTGGAGATTCTCAGTCATCCAGTCATTGTTGTCTCAAAGGCACTTTTTTCAAGAAATAACTAGACTTCTTTGTTTTTCTTTGAAAACATTTCACTTCTTATCCAAAAAGCTTCTTTAGTTCTTACTGGATGGTGAGGAATGGAGGGATTTATATTCCTTGCAGACAGCTGGTCATTTGCATTATTTTTAGACAGTTGTTGAGGCCACTTGGAGTTAATCTATGTCCTCATGTTCACCTGAGTAGTGTAACTGGGTGTGGGCCCTTCTTAAAACTGCTGAAAAGACTGTGTGGAAATGATGTCGTATCCCTTCCCCTCATTTTGAGGGGGGGGGGGGGCTATTCAATTTTGACATAGATGGCATCTTTGAACCTTCTTTGAAACCAGCAGTCCTCTGTCCAAAATGTGGATTATGCCGTCTTTAAAAGTGTAGCCTTTGTCTTTTAAATGCAGATGGACTGATGGATCTTGTCCTGATGGGATGGTTCTCCTGTGTTTATGAAGTGGTTTTGTTTCCCTAATGTACAGATCTGCACTGTACTGCATGTAACACATTGCTCAGTTTGTGTCTGGCTGCTTTATCCTTGGGGTGGACAATCTTCTGCCTTAGTGTATTCTTGATTTTAAAGTGTGCACATATGTTGTATTGGCTGAAGGTCTCCTGAGCTTTTCAAATATTCTTGCAACGTATGGCATAACAATTGCTTCGTTTATTTTTCTCTTCTTTTACTGTTATGGAGGAGTTACTGCTGCATCTTTTTTGGAATTTGATGAAGGCCCACTTGGGATAGCCACTGAGGGCTTCCTTGATGTGTTTTAGTTCTTTTCCTTTCTCATATTTACTGGTAGGCAGGCCTTCAGCTCAGTGGTGTAGGATTCTGATAACTCCCATTTTGTGTTCCAGTGGGTGGTGAGAATCAAAATGTAAATATTGAACTGTGTAAGGAATGAAACATCTTTAAAGAAAAACAGGAAAATCCAGTTGTCTCTTGAAAAAAGCACTTTTAGGACACATTGTTTCTGGTTTACTTTTAGCTTAGTGTATTGCATGAATTGTAATTGTAACTTTTTTTTGTTTTAATTTTTTATTTGTTTTATTATATATAACATGTAAGCCAGAATAAGCTTGAAAATATTGCAAGATTCCAAAAAAGATAGGGCTTTAGGTTGCCAGATTGGGAGTGCTTTATGAGTTGATAATTGTATTACCAGGCCTCAGTATTTACATGGGTGAAAGAATGGATTAAGAATGGAGGCATAAAAGACTATTAACTTTAGAGGGACAAGACTTTCCATTAGGTTGGCATGTTTTCTTATGGTATGGGAAGAATACGATACAGTAGCTATTTTCAAAGACACTATATTAGAAATGCACTGTTATCAGTATGGATAAAAATTAAAGAACAACATTATCTGAAAATACCAGTCTGGCTTTGTACAATGGAAGCATTGATTCATACTAATGTTATCAATATGGAATAAATATAAGATATAAAGATATTTTTAATGAAAAGGGAGAATTAAAAAGTAAGCAAGAACTGAGTAGTCAAGGGATGGATATAGCATGGTGGCCACAAGTGCAGATACAGTCTCGATATGAGAAATATGCTAAAATGTATGGTTTTAATAAAGAATTAACAGAATTGGACCAGATATTAACTGGAACGGATGAAAAATTAATAAAGAAAATGCACAGCTATTAATTAAGCATCAAATTGGAAAGTGAGGGAGTAAAGGTAACTTTTGGTTTAAGCCTTAGAGGTGTATTAATAGGCTCACTATGACTTATTCAACAAACCACGGTAGAACAAATCAAGCAGCTTATTTCTATTCATTATACCAGCAATTGCATTCTTGGTAGGAACCTAAAGGAGGGCTAAAATAAATGTCCTTCTTACTTGATAAATAGCCAGTTGCCATTTCATTTGTTCTGCCTGTAAGTTTAGATCTCCTTGCAACTTTCTGACTGTTTTCTGTTCTTCTGCCAATCTGGTTTCAAGCTCAACTAAATGGTCCTTAGATACTCTATTGTCCATCTGGGTCTTCAGCTGTTGCAGCTCATGTGTGTGCTGAGACTTGGCTTGGCTTAATCTGGTGTTAGCTACTAACAGCTACATTGCAAGAGAAAAAGACAGACCAGCACACTAACATTAGCAATACTGCAGAAGAAAAAATTAGCAATCAATCAAGATATTTGCATGCCAAAATTCATTCTAACAGTCAATTCCACTCAATATGTAAAATAAATGCTAATTTTTAAAATTAACTTTCTATCTAAAATTAAATTTGATGTATAATTTATTCTTATTTGGAAACAATTTCTAGATTACACCGTTCAATACATGGAATATTGCTACACCCAAATTTGGATTCTAAGATTTGTATTTTAATTAGGCTTTTTGCCTAACATTATTTACAATATTCTTTTAGTGTACAGATAGTCCTCAACTTACAATGAGAATGGAAACTCAAATTTCTGACACAAAGTGACACAACTCCATTACTTAGCAACAGCAATCATATCAATCGCAGTTGCTATTGTTAACTGAATCTCACAGTTGTTAGGCAACTGCCAATTTCCCACAATCAGTGGGTAAGCCAGGAGGAAATTGGAAGGACCAAGACAGGTAACTAGCTGCTCTTGGGGGGGAACAAGGGGATCAGTGTGGGTTTGGGAGAACTTCTGAGATGATATATGGGAAGCATGATGCTGGAGGGTAGGTGAGCAAGTGGGAGAATCTCTGCATTGGACCCTAGGTATGTGCAAGAGTTCCTCCCATGTCAAGAATGATATGCAAGACTGCATGAGAGCATGACATGATATGCACAAATTAGGCTCCATAGAGAGGTGTGTCTGCTGGCATTCATGAGAGACACAGGCCAGGATGAATGCACGGGATGCAACAGTATATGCAAGAGGGGCCACATGGGTGTGAGAGAGTAAGTGGGATGCACAAGAAGTGCTGTATGGAGCGAGGAGGATGCATGAGGATGTGTGAGGTACAAGTCAAGGAGGGTGCAGAGAATTGCATGAATAGCCAGTGCAATGTGAGTGCAGAGGGGCTGGGTAGTGTGTGTTGGTGGGGAAGACTTTCTTGGAATGGCGACCATGTGATTGTGGGGCACTTGGCAACCAGTCATACATGTGTACAGGTTTCCCAAACACCCATATTACAATCATGTGACTACAAGAGTGCTTGGGTAGCCAGAAATCCAAGGTACTCACCATTCCTTTGTTGCTGTTGTAACATCAATCAGTTGCTGAATGAGTGGTTATAAAATGAGGACTGCCTGCATTATTATTTATGTTATCTTTGGCAGCAAATGTTGTACCTCAATTAACTAAAGTATAAACATACACCATATTAAAAAGCAAAACTAAAAGTCAAAATAGACAAAATAGTCTTAATTCATGATTCCATAACAGATATGTTATCTAAATGCTGCCTTGGTTTGGCCAACATAACAGATTTTTCTACATGAAATACTAAACTGCTTACTAAAGCCAAGCAGTTGTTTGATGTCACAGGCAACATTTAACACTTGTGACAAAGTAGGTAGGGCCACATCACATAGGGATGGGAATTTGGGATTAACTGTTTCTCAGCTGTAATGTAGAACTTACACTGGTTTTCATCTGCCCTCCACTGCAAAATAGTATCTGTGCAATCAGTTTTTAGAAATCATGACCAGGGGAACTAAAACAGCTGCAAAAGGAAGACTGAATGTTTGCCTGCAGCCAAGAGGCCGCAGATTGTCCATCACTGGAGTACAACATTATGAAGTGTCACACATATTTACGATGCAGTGACAACTCTCCTAGATCAGCCTTACCTTTTCCTTCAGCAATTTCAGCTCTTGATCTAGCAAGTCCTTTTCTCCCTGCCATGTCAACTGCTGTTGAAAATGCTCCTTTTTCATCTTAGCAGAGGCCTCCTGAAGTTGTTTGGCTACCATAGTTTCTTGTTCTTTTTGGCTCTCCAATTCAAAAAATCTCTGATTTAGTATCTTGATTGTTTTCTGACTGGCTTTATTCGTGCTGCTTAATTCAATGTATTCATGACTTAGCTGATCAGTCCTGGTGTTCAGCTGTAAGATTTCCTCTTTGTAGCATTTGTTCTGAAACAAGACTTCAGGCATTCAGTGTTGTGACATTCATCACAATTACATTTGTGAATGCACAAAACAAGATTATAAATTATACAAAGGATCAGATAGGGATTTCCTAGATCCAAGTTATAGACAAACAGGGAATGTCTTGAAATGTGTTATATTGCTACCTTTCTCAGAGAAAGAAAGGGAGGAAAGAGGAAAACTCTTCTAGAACTAAAGGATGGATTGTTTTTTTTTAAAAAAATACATTCTGAATTTTTGATGGCAGGGCAAATAATGTAAACCTATATACAAAGTATTAAAGAAAAATTTATAGTTCTGAATTTTGTAGATGTGAATATTTTTAATAATTAACTTTTGAAAGTATACAGTGATAATTTTTGCACTAGAAATTCAAATCGAGTTCATCAGACAGCTTTACTGGGCAACATGTTGACTGTATTGATATAGAATCCATTAACCCATTTGATCATGGGTTATTCAATAAACTAAATCAACCTCAAACACTTTATGACTTAATACAATGTGCAAATCCAGCCAATGTTTCTCAACTGAACCTTGGTAGCACTGATTACATGGATAAGATTAGAAGTACTGATACTCAGATTATCCAACCACTTTCTAAAGTTGCCTAATTCTTGTTAATTTGTTTGTGTCTGGATAATTATCACCTGTTTTAAGATGCAGGAAAAATAACTGCTGAAATTTATCTAGGAACTCAGCAATAAACCTTATATGCATGCAAGTTATTTTTTTTCATAAAGTCCAGTACTATCAACCCTTGGGAAGACCCATATATATTGCATGTAAAAGGTCCCTGGTTCAATCCCTGATAATGTCCAGATATGACTGGGAAAAGCTTCTGTTTAAATTCCTGGACAATTACTAAGTCTCCCATTTGAGGACATTAGCCAATTTCCATATTTCAATAATTGGCAGAAGTTCTTCATGATTTCAGGTACAGATCTTTCTCATCACCTGTTACTGAATCCTTTTTTTAAAAAAGTGCCATAGATAAATCATGCAAAATATACAATAGTTTCCTCCTTCTAAAATGTCCCCCGACACATCTGGTAAACAAATTACAAATTAACCATGTCAGTCTCATATAAAGAAAACTTATATAAAATGGTTCATCGCTGGCACCTACCTCCTGCGAGACTGGCTAAGATGTTCCCCAACCTACCACCCAACTGTTGGAAATGTAACTACGCACAAGGAACATATTTTCACTTGTGGTGGACTTGCCCAAGTGCTCAGAAGTTTTGGAGAAATATTAGAAATTGGATTTTAAATATAACAAAACAAAATTTAAAACTTGAACCCGAAACCTTTCTGCTAAGTATGATAGATTTAAACATGGAGAAAAAATATCAATATTTAATTTTGCACATCATAACTGCAGCCAGAAGAACCTACGCACAAAACTGGAAACTGTCTTCCATTCCTTCAGAAGATATGGTAATTAAAAAAATACATGAATGCGCTGAAGTGGATAGCCTAACCAAATTGTTAAAAAATAAACAAAATAGTGACTATTATGAAATATGGAATATTTGGTATGAGTGGCTAAAGAAAAGGTAATATTTGATATTTGGATAAGTTATGGAAATGACAGAAGACGTGCATTTAATCATAAACTATATAGAGAAACTAAAACATTAAAAGAATGAAGGAGTTATAACAAGGCAGATCACGTCAATAATAAAGAAAAAAAAATTAACCATTGCTCAATATATGCTGTAAAATGTATCTGTGTGTGTGTGTCTGTGTGTGTATCTGTGTGTATCTGTGTGTGTATGTGTGTGTGTTTTAAATGTATGTCAAATAAATGTTTTTTCTAGAATAAAATTATTAAATTAAATAAAATGTCCCCCTGCCCTGTCTGCCTGTTTTTGACTGAAATTTATAACTTCTTGGCTCTGTTTTGAGCTTTCTGTTACTGCACTGTTTCAAATTCAGGCTCTGTGAAAAGGCAGATCAAGTGGTACTCTAACTACTTACCAAGTCATTTAATTCTTTTATTTCATACATCATCTTCTCTCTTTCCATTTTCAATTCATCAATGTGCTTTCTGAAAAAAAACATTAACTAAAGCATATTTTATGCATCAATATTATAATGAGATTTGGAATCATTCTAGAAATTCTCATGGTCTTTCACGGATCTACTCTAGCTCTATAATTCTTGTTTATAACAATGAACTGGCTCAAGACAGGTATAACTGAATCATGTCTAATTTTGAGGGAGCTGGCAGTATCCTCAAGTACCCCTTTAGCTAAGATTTCTAACAAACAATGGGTGTTTCAATAGGATGAATATTCATGGAAAAGGAGATTAAAGGTAAACATCTGCTGCCCTACCCACCTATCTCTCTTGAGTCAATCTTCAAGTTGTATGTTGACAGCCTGTGCTTTTATGAAACCTAGGCTAACAATTGCTATACAATTCACATTTCTATTTTTCCAGTATTAACTGAGCATCCCCTATTTGCAAAAGAATGTTATACATAAAGTATATTTCACAGCATTATCATAATAAGAAACAAAGCATTTTCTGAACTTGTTTCCTGGAGTTCAGATCTAAAACCTAGGGACTGTACCAGATTAGGAAGGACTAGCATAGCCAAATGGCATTTCTTTGTGTTATGGTTCAGTAGCTAAGCTGTGTGTGCCTCTTTGCGACCTCAGAGACAATAGCATTTTTCAAATTTTAATTTCTCTCCTCCCCTTGCATGTTTCTTCTCCTAAGTTAAGGCATTTCATATGCAGAATTTAATATACAAATGAAATGAAAAATAATTACCTGTGCTTTTGGTTTGTGTCACCAATCTCTATATCTCGCTGACATTTTCCAAGTTTATTTTTTAAGAAGATATTGTCTTCTGAAACCCTGTGTAGTTCCATTCTGCATAGCAAAAAAGAAAAAGCAAAAAGTTCAGGCTATAAAAGAAACTCTTGTGGTAAGTTAGACACCATTTTTATTGGAAAATGGACTAAAAATAAATAGAAAAAAATAGAAAATAATTTTCAAGTAGCTAAAAATCTACCAAAAGGAAAGTTATAATCTCTTTCCTGAAATTATAGATAAGAGTAATTTTACTAAATCACAATTGTTTTAAATAACGTATTTTTGGATAAAACTATTTTTAGCTACATCTTTTGCAATAAAGTACATTGCCAAACCAAATATGATAATCAGATGTTATGTACAGATTTTGTGTCTTAAAGGTTAAATGCTAAAAATGCCACAAGCATTAAGAAGCACTTTGTTCAAACAGTATCAATATCTGTGTGGCAAGGTGACATAGCATTACATTATTAATGCTAATGTCCACCAAAATCTCTTGTCCTTGCTAATAATCCCCCAAATAGCTTTCTCTGACATGGTAGTTCTAGATATATTCCAGTTCATCCAAATACAGAAAAATTACTGGGATCTTGGTATTTTCTGAGCTGGACTTTTTTCTGTAGAAGTTTCTACAGGTGACATCACCAGTGCAAGAGAAAGTGAAGTCTGTTTATTCTTTACATAAGTGTCTTAATTTGCCAGTTTGGTTTGGGCTTTATTTTTTTTTTCCTTAGTGGTTCCTTTAGTGGGGTATTATTTCTTCCTGATTGTTGGACAAAATGATTTTTTTCCACAATGTGTAAATAAATTCTGGAATTCACTACCAACAAACTCACTTTCTCATGCACTACTAATATCACCTATTCAGATAACAATCATGCTTAGAGAGCACCAAAGATCCAACCCTGAGCTGCATGTATTCAATATTCTTTTAAGCGAGAATATATAAAGTAGTGAACAGTTGTGGATCTTTCTTTAGACTTTGAGAGAATATGGTTTCTTCAAGATTATTTGTGGAAACTATCTAATCTCAAGGAATTGTACAATCTTTAACCATCTCAGTTTTGTTTTAATGATTACTGACACCTCAGTTCAGTCCCGTTTGGTTTGTCAAAAGCATCAGGACTTGACACATATATCTATTTTCCATAGTCCTAGAAACTGAAAATAACAAATTTAGTAATGTGAAATGAGGAAGGCCAAAGTTACCATACAGACTTGTTTGCTCAAATAAACCTCCTTTAGCTGATAGGGTGTAGATCTGGTAGCACTATAATTCCAGAATTCTCAGCCAACCTGACTGAATAGTTCTAGCAGATATTAATGAGAAAGGAATACTTCAATTGGCCAGCTTAAAAAACCTCTAAGTGCTTTATAGAATTAATTATAAGCTAAGGTAGTCACTATCTGCATCATTTTAGGAGCCACCTAAAAAGGCAGCACACAAATGCACATAAACAAATAAAAGATAATTACTGTGAACTGATTTTTGTTATTTTTGAAAATATTCAAGCTAATTAGGTTACATATAAAGAATAACTCAAAGAAATACCAACTAACAACTTAATAGCCCCATCATTTTGATATACGATGAAAAGAAAAGTGTCTATATGTAGTTATACAAAGTTATCTTATTACGAAAGAAAGATGTTGCTATAGCTTTTTATTGTTGTCTTCCAATGCTGTATCAGCAAATGGTAGCACCTGATAGATCTTGGCTAGGCTTTGAAGCCAAGCAGGGTTATGCCTGGTTATGCAACCAGGAAGATATCAAAGGATGTCAGGGCTATAGACTGAGAAACTGAAAAACATTCTAAAAGAAACCAGTAACAAAGTTACTTTTTTATTATTGCCAATCAAAAAAACCAGAAATTATGCTTGAGTTGAAGCAGTTTTTTACCATTTATTTTCCTTTTAAAGATTCAACTTCACATATTAACATAGCAGATTTTTTCCTACATATGCATAAAGAACTACTATTAGTACGTACTGGCAAGTACCCATATTTAGAATCCTAAGAATATGCTTCCAAACCTCATAAAATGTATCTCCATTTCATGCTTCATCTTCAAGTCATCTTCCAATCTTTCCCTTTCCTGGGCCAGCCTCTGACCTAAGTTTGATATTTCTTTAGCATAGAACTGCTCCATTTCTGTCCTCTCCTTCTCAAATCTCTTCATTTCTTGAATAGGATCTAGCTTCTGAACCTGGCTTTTCAAGCCATCAATCACTTCCTGGCATTTCTCATTCAATTCTTCCAGGTCATTGTTTTGTTCTTCCAATTCACTAATCTTGATCTTGAAACTTTGCTCAATATCCTTCCTTTCTTTCTTAAAATTATTTTTTATTAGTTCTATTTCCCGTTCATAGTAATTGACCTAGAACAGTAAATTTTAAAAAAATCAGAAACCATTTCAAAATATTTATTTAAAATTTAAGTGATTTACTCACCCAAGAAAGTTGACATTTCCAGTGCATGGAATTTATATACAAAACAATAGCTATCTTTTTAAAAAGTGTATCTTGTTTTTCTAGAATTTGCATGGTTTGCATGAAAAATGTGTTATCAATTTGTTTAAACCAGGGTTGTCAAACTCATGTCGTCATGAGGGCATCACGTGATGTATCGGGACTTTTTTCCCCTTTGCTAAACTGGGCCTGGGTGTGGCCAGCATGTGATGCATGCGGGCTGTGAGTTTGACAGTCCTGGTTTAGACCATGCCTGAGTTTACACTCAGAAGTCCTTTTATAGCATGGCTTCTATAATACAACATTTATTAGAGTGATTTCAAAATGCTAAAGTGAACAATTAGCTTAAATAAGTTTATATAAATCTTTACTTAGATTGGAGAAATGGTGATTGCCATTCTACCAACAAAACTTAGAAGACTATGAATAACTCAACAGTGCCTCTATTGAAACTACTCTGTAGAGTTATTACATGCAAAAAAAATGAGTTCTGCTGATTTTAAGTTCTGTACTTGTAGATTGGATATTAAGTATTGAGACTTCCTACTTACCTTAGTTTCTAGCTGTGTTTTTATAGTTCGATTCTGTTCTTTTAAGTCTTCCACCAGAAGTTCTGTTTGTATACTTACTGAATAGGGATCAGATGTTATGAAAGTGTCATCTGTGAGTAAATGTATTATTAGAAAAACATGGAGACAAGAAAACTATTACTGATTAACCCCTAGCTACAAGAGTAGTGGGTTAAATCATGGAAGCTACTGGTATCTTACTTATAAAGGAACAGATTGGATTAGATTAGGGTTATTTAAATTCTATGGTGCTTGGGAGGTTTTTAGACAATTATCCTTTTACATTTTGGCCTGTGGTTGGTAAGTGCTGATATGCAAGAAAATGAGCATCCTTTTCAATGTTGTCTTAAAAGAAACATAGTCAATGATTTAATATCGTAAAAAACTTTTAATATTAAAAGAGAACTTGTAGCCTTCATCTTCTAGCTGTAGACCAAATCAAGATTGGATGCAATAAATAGTAAAATAAATGCATCTTTTGCTTTAACACTGAATTAAGCAACAGCAGTAACACAGCAGTGTCTGGAGCTCAGCTGTTCTCCTATGAGCTGTTCAGCTGTTCATATCTTCTTGCATGAACAGTCTTTCCCATCCTGATGAAGTCCAGATGTGGTGAATCATCTTCTAGAATTCCTCTATGTGGACAGTTCTGGGAATAAGCATGCAATATATCCAGATTTCAGCAGTATACAGAAAGCTGTTCTGAAGAACCATGCCTGATTTGCATTACTCACCTGTCATACTAGCTTTTTCATTTCCAGGTAAGAACCTTTCTCCAGTGTTGTTAGTCTTCCTTTGGCAGCTTGGTAGGTTAGGCTTGTTTACATGTAGCAGGGATCTCAGTTTTTCCACCTCCATCTGCAGCTCATCATTCTTGTCATGCATTTCCTATAAGCAGCCAGTGAAATGCACAAAACAGATGTATGTGGTGGGATGAACTGCAACTTCAGGACTTATCCAAATTTGCTAATAATCGTTCTTACACAAATGGGATAACAATAGAACTGTTACCTCCAGAATTGTACTTAAAAACCTCCACAAAGAAGAGAGAAATTCAGCAACCACAAAACAAGTAGCCATAGGTTTCATCTAAGTCAGGTGTGTTCAACCCACAGCACATGGAGTACATGTGGCTCTAGACATCTAATTAATTGGGGAAACTGCTGGAATCCTGACACTAATAATGCAACTCCACAAGGTAATAAAAATAAAGGAAGTTTATTATTTCTATACATTAAGACTATTATTTATTGTATATGAATCCTAAGACAACTCCTCTTCAGGCAAACCAAAAGATTGGACAACCATGATCTATATTCTTTTAAATACAAGTGGTTTAATGATAAGAAATATTAGTTTAGGCAAGTTTTCAATGGTTTCAACCATCATCTGTTGCAGAGTCTTCAGATAGGGTGACTGAATCCTTTCAAGCTTCTAGACATGTTGATATCACACATTTCATTGAATCCAACAAAACAAGATAGAAGATAGTGAAAACAACACATATTCAACTCCCTGTAATATACTTTATCATGGGGGAAATGGTAACAATATTGCTTGAAACAAAAGTAAATACACTGCTCAAAAAAATAAAGGAAACACAAAAATAAGATCCTAGATCTGGATGAATGAAATATTCTCATTACTTTGTTCATTACATAGTTGAATGTGCTGACAACAAAATCACACAAAAATTATCAATGGAAATAAAATTTAGCAACCCATGGAGGTCTGGATTTGGAGTTACACTCAAAATTAAAGTGGAAAAAAACACTACAGGCTGATCCAACTTTGATGTAATGTCCTTAAAACAAGTCAAAATGAGGCTCAGTAGTGCGTGTGGCTTCCATGAGCTTGTATGACCTCCCTACAATGTCTGGGCATGCTCCTGATGAGGTGGAGGATGGCCTCCTGACGGATCTCCTCCCACACCTGGACTAAAGCATCCCCCAACTCCTGGACAGTCTGTGGTGCAACGTGGCATTGGTGGATGGAGCGAGACATGATGTCCCAGATGGATTCAGGTCTAGGGAACAGATGGGCCAGTCCATAGCATCAATGCCTTCATCTTGCAGGAACTGCTGACACACTCCAGCCACATGAGGTCTAGCATTGTTGTGCATTAGGAGGAACCCAGGGCCAACCGCGCCAGCATATGGTCTCACAAGGGGTCTGAGGATCTCATCTTGGTACCTAATCGTAGTCAGGCTGTGCGGCCCCCTAAAGAAATGCCACCCCACACCATTACTGATCCACTGCCAAAATGGTCATGCTAGAGGATATTGCAGGCAGCAGAACGTTCTTCACGGCGTCTCCAGATCCTGTCACATCTGTCACATGCTCAGTGTGAACCTGCTTTCATCTGTGAAGAGCATAGGGTGCCAGTGGCGAATTTGCCAATCTTGGTGTTCTCTGGCAAATGCCAAACATCCTGTACGGTGTTGGGCTGGAAGCACAACCCCCACCTGAGGACGTCAGGCCCTCATACCACCCTCATGGAGTCTGTTTCTGACCGTTTGAGCAGTCACATGCACATTTGTGGCCTACTGGAGGTCATTTTGCAGGTCTCTGGCAGTGCTCCTCCTGTCCCTCCCTGCACAAAGGTAGCGGTCCTGATGCTGGGTTGTTGCCCTCCTATGGCCTCCTCCATGTCTCCTGATGTACTGGCCTATCTCCTGGTAGCACCTCCATGCTTTGGATACTACACTGACAGACACAGCAAACCTTCTTGCCACAGCTCGCATTGATGTGCCATCCTGGATGAGCTGCACTACCTGAGCCACTTGTGTGGGTTGTAAACTCCATCTCATGCTACCACTAGAGTGAAAGCACCACCACCATTCAAAAGTGACCAAACTATCAGCCAGAAAGCATAGGAACTGAGAAGTGGTCTGTGGTCACCACCTGCAGAACCACTCCTTTATTGGGGATGTCTTGCTAACTGCCTATGCTTTCCACCTGTTGTCTATTCCATTTGCACAACAGCATGTGAAATTGATTGTCAATCAGTGTTGCTACCTAAGTGGACAGTTTGATTTCACAGAAGTGTGATTGACTTGGAGTTACATTATGTTGTTTAAGTGTTCCCTTTATTTTTTTGAGCAATGCATACAAACAGGAGTGAATCAAGCTGTAAACTCAGTGATACAATAACATGAAGCCATGCTTGTTATCTTTTTTCTGTGGGCTGAATTTTAACAAGATAGGCTGACTGGCAGATAAATTTATCTTTTTCTTTCAGGGTTGGGGGAATAAAAACTGTTTATTTTAGGGCACGCACTACAATTTTAGTGAGTCTAATAGTGCCATCATTTTGGCAATCATGTTCAAGAGAGGAATTGAGGGCTGCACAGCAAAAAAAAAAAAAAAACCACCTTCAGAGCCACAAGCGCCCATTCCTGGCATAATATGCAGTAAATTAAATCTTAGATAACCAAACAAAATTCTAGTTTGATTTATTGTAAATATATAACAGGAATTTTTCTTTACCCTGTCAAAAAGGAAGTGTCCACTACTATGAGTGAATTATTGTTATCCCCACTCATATGTCTTTCTTATTTAATGTTACTGTTAAGTTAATTTAGTTCTGCAATCTGCATCCTCGCTTATCTCTTAATCTAATCTTGGAGAAGCCTGGTTAGGTGAGCCAGCTTTAAAATGTTCTTTAAAATGAATCTGGGAACAAACCTGAAGACCTGCAAGACACAAGATAGAGGTTGAGAGTCTAAATGGAGCTTTTCTGATGGTCAGTTTTTCTGTGCTACAAACACCAATCCTTGCTCAGTCTCTTGAAGAATAAGAACAAGCTCCGTTAGGGCTGACAAAAATGTAAAGCATCTCAAAGCAGCCTAAAAGAAAGCCTTCATTTTCCAGTGTTTCTTTTTAATGTGTACATGAACATTATTTTTACTTAAAAAATGTTGTGCTTGCTTTTTGCAGTAATGTGTACATGAATATGGGGGAGGAAACTTCTGACCATTCTAACCTTTAACATCCACACAGAGGCCAAGATCCAAGAGTCCCATTAGCATAAATAAGCATCTCCCATTGAGAACTAATATGCTGACCAGATATGATGAAATATAGTCTGAATTCCCAGGTGGGAGAAGCTGCATTCCAGAGGAACAAGAAGTAGCCGAATTTACATAGTTTTGTTGAGAGGGAAAGGGTCAAATTAGCTCCTCCCTAGAGGTTCTCAGAGTATTTCTTTGAGTAGTTTGCTTTAGTTTGGAAAGATTTCTGACTATAAGTGAGGAACAATAAAAGAAACTGCTTAAAAGTAACTCTGCATGGGTTTCTTGGTCTTTGGGCCTAATACCAAAGCACACAAAGTTTAGGATTCTACCAATAGCTACAGCTCAAAGCACATATGCTAACTTTTAAAGGTTCTATTTTGTATATAGAAAAGCATTTTCCTACATGAAAAACAGATTCCCAATGCAATAAAAATATTGAATTGAGCTCAAAGAATTTTCTTCTAAATTCAAAAGCTCATTTTATATCAAAATTCTAGTAAAAGTTTGCACATCCATGCAAGAAGAGCACTGGGATTCCTTTTATTTAATATACAATCTTATGGAATGTTGTACTATCCCAATTGTGCAACAATCCTGGATAATCATATTTGTTTAGTAGCAATGTGTGAACATCACCAACAACAGATGTTAGACGGATCAAACATGCAAGATCAGATATAGCAATTCCATTTACAAAAGAAGTTCTTAAGAAACTGAAAATTCCATGCACAATAACTTTGGATTTTTGTTTTCTTTTTTACAAAATAAATATTTCTTTCCATTTTGACAAACATTCGTAGTATAGCTGTTGAACTGAAACACATATTCAAACATCAAACCCAATCAATTCTCAGAAGATCTGAGCTTGCTAGAAATGCTGACAAAAATAACTGGTTATTTCCTTAGATAGCAAGGGGCACATAGTTGGAGTTTCTGAATGTTAAGCTGACTAGATTCAATGCCAAGAGTATTCAATAGTTGTCTATTTCACAAGGTACTTATGTTATACAGAACTATTGAAATAAAAAAAACAAAGTTTTCAAGGTTATCATAAAAGGCAGATTGAAAGAAATATTCATTACAAATATAGGAAATGAGCACACTTGGAAATGCAATGCTCACCTTCACCCTCTATGATTAGGTAGGCAGCAGCAAATTGAATGTATGTGGAAACAAAAAAGGGAAGGGAATTGAGTGGATGGTGGAATGCATGAAATAATACACAAGAGGGGTCTATTTTTAGAACTCTCCATTAGCCTACCACCTACCAATGGATCTCATTATGATTTTCCAACAAAAAGCAGAGAAATGAAAATAACAGTAACAGAATGTTCCCAGATATATACCAAGCAACTAGGCACCTGCTTATCATGATTCAGATGGACTATCTCAATAGGCAGGACCATTATGTTTTATATTATTGTAGAAGAGATTTATTAATTCAATAGTAAATGATTAGTTAAAAGGTTCCATACAGTCGTTAGTAAAGGGAAGAAGGACAAAGTTGTGAAATATGGACAATTTTCTTCCTGCTCACCTCATTTCTGGCTTTCCACTATGCATATTTATAAAGTTAAAAATAAACCACTTACCCTACATTGCAGCTCATATTCCTGAATGACTTTAGCAAAGCGTGCTTCTTGATCATATTGTTCTGTACTGTATGGATCCAGTAACCGCAGCTGAAGCAAATATGATTGGTTTTTTTTTAAATAGTGTAGTATATTGTTCCAAAATTGATATTAAAGCCTTTGAAGTTAGCTCTAAAATCACCTTGAGTTACATTTTATTTTTAATTTATTTCTTTTATAACGCTGTCCAAATCTACAAAACAACTCTGGGTAGTCTGGGTAATCTGGGTAATCAAATCTAATGTGCCAAAGTTACAGCTATCATCATGAGCAGATCAAACTTGGACAGAAAAAGTTATGCCAGAGGGACTTTTAAAATATTTTTGTCTTTTTATTGTCCTTACAGACATTTTATCAATGCTTACATGAAAAGTAAATGATTGCTTTATGTAAATAATATGAAATAACTATTTAAAATAAATTATTAAAAGAAACATTTTAAGAGGGCCTAGATCTTTTTTAATGCAGTATTTTTCAGACAAAAGTTTCAAAAAAATGAAATTCTTCATCATTACTCACAAAAAGACTGAATATTTATGTAGGAGATACTATAGGCACAAGGGTATACATACAAGACTCTTACTCATTTGATTTTCACACCATTTTTCATCAATATGGAATTACCTTGTCTTTCAAAATAAAATTAAGATCTTGAAGTTTCAAAACTTGATTTTCAGATTCACTCAGTTTTTGAACCACTTCAGCAACTTCATTCTGTAAGCGACTATTTTCCTTTAAAAATACATTCACAGGGAAGAAAATGAAAGATAAGTCACTTTTTTAGTCTGTTGTAACTTTGAATGGTTAAGTGCAGATTATGTGTACTTTTGCACAATTAGAGACCCTTTATAATGAAAAACTGAGTAAATGATTCATGTCTACACTAAGAACTGACACAGTCTCAAGAAGACCTTCCAAAAGTTTGCATATGCTGCAATTCTGTAGCCTTAATGGTTGCAGAATGCCATTTCTGAACAAACCCACCTTTCAGTCAATCAAAAGAAAACAAATCAATGTTTATCTCATAGCTGTGAACCTACATATAACTGTCTGGTGAAATCTCAGAAGTGACAAGTTAAAACTGATAAGATTTGCATTGTACAGGGAAAGAACTATTGTTTATGTTGTGAATACATAAGGTTTAATAAAGAGAAATTGAGCTTGAAGCAAAGTGCAGGGTTCTGGCCCTGCACTTCTGATTGGCTGTTAACGGCAGGATCGGATTGGCCCGTTCCGGGGAATCCGATTGGCCATTAACAGAGAGTTCCTATTGGTTAAGGGAGCTAGCGCTCCTCGATTGTTATTGGTTAATAGTTATTGGGGTTGCCTATATAAGGAGGGTTATAACTGCCATTGAGTTGAGAAGTCACTATGTAAATAAAGAGCTGAAGTTCACCGTTCCCGAGGCTTGTCTCCATTCTTTCTCGCCCATGCTCCAAACATAACACTGGCGACGAAGGTGGGATGTGGAGACGTCTGAACCGATGGAACTAAGAAGAAACACCGAGCACGTGGCTGACGACGCTACACAACAAAACCATGTCCGGCGGCATCGTACCACCTGCTCCGTTCGATCCAGTGCAGGAAGACTGGGAGTCCTACATGGATCGCTTCCAAATGTTCTTAGAAACTAACAACTTAAAGGACGCCACAGCCGGGAAGAAACAGGCGGTGTTCCTAATGCATTGCGGTCCAACAGTATTTAAGATGGCTAAAGCACTAGCAAAACCTAGAGAAGTGAAGGCGATGGATTGGGACGACCTCGAACCTCTACTAAGAGATCACTACGCACCGGCCGTGCCTATGCTCGTGAGACGGCACGAGTTCTATCAGAGAAACCAGCGAAAAGGAGAAAGTGTCGCCGACTTCATAGCAGACTTCCGAAACCTGGGAGGCCTCTGCGGATTCGCCGATTTGGAAGAGGCACTGAGAGATCGAATAATTCTGGGATTAGATGCACAAGGCGTGCAGAGTAAGCTGATGGTGAAAGGCGACATCAGCCTTGCCGATGCCATCGCCGATGCTACTGCAGCAGAAGCAACCAGGAAGTCGGCTGCACAATTACGCTGCAACCGTGCTCCGGTACACCAACCGACAAGCGACATTTTACCCAAGTCAGAAGGGCAACTTTCAACGACACACCATGAGGACCTCTCTTCATCGTCAGACAACGACGAAGAAGAGGTCCATCGACTGCGGTCCGACCGGGACCACCACCCGAAGTCCCTACGCCCTTGCACTGGCTGTGGAGCCAACTATGCCAGGTCCGAATGCAAATTCCGCAACGCACTCTGCCATGAGTGTGGGAAGAGAGGCCACATCGGACGGGTCTGCCGAAGTTTACAAGGACCCGGCCAGGCTTCAAAGGGGGCTAACTATCGCCAATCGACAGGAAACCGTCCTGTAAGGCGAGAACCAGTAAGCCACTCCTACAGAAACTGAGCTTTACAGCGAGAAGAGGCTCACCATACTATCACTATCGGTCACGCCTCAGCCTTGGATGCCAAGAAAATCCGAATCACAGTGGCCATCGAGAACCAGCCTTGCCCCATGGAAGTCGACTCGGGATCGTCCCTCTCGATGGTGTCCTGGAAGACCCTCAAGCAACTCATCCCCCACGATTCAGCGCCAAGACCTCCATTTCCAAAGACTCATTCTTAAGGACTATCAAGGGAATCGAATCCCTGTCATTGGTTCCTGCCGAGTCTGGGTCTCCTTCAAGAAGCACACAGCGTACTTACCGCTAACTGTGATCGACAAAGATCGGCCTAGTCTGCTAGGTCTCCAATGGTTTGCGCCACTTGGCATTGAAGTGGCAGGCATAAACCGAATCAGCGAAAGTGACTGGGAGGAGGACCTCATCCATGAGTTCAAGGACGTCTTCGCGGAAAGTTTAGGCGAGTACAAGGGGTCCCCAATTTCGTTCAGCCTTGATCCAAAGATAGCTCCCATCCGCCTTAAGCCCCATCGAGTTCCGTTTGCCTTAAAGCCGAAAATCGACGAACAACTCGACAAACTAATAGCTCAGGGGGTGCTAGAGCCTACCGATCACTCTCCCTGGGAAACCCCAATCGTAACACCCATTAAGCCAGACGGGTCGATCCGAATTTGCGGGGACTACCGGGCCACCCTGAACCATGCCCTACAGCAGAATGCATATCTGGTGCCGGTGGTACAGCATCTCCTCCACTCCCTGGGGGGCGGAAAGGTCTTCGCTAAATTAGACTTAGCTCAGGCATATCAGCAACTACCTGTTGTTGAAAAGACGGCACAGGCACAAACGATTGTGACGCACCGAGGTGCCTTTAAATGCACCCGGCTCCAATTCGGAGTCAGTGTAGCCCCAGGAATTTTTCAGAGCCTGATGGAGAGGCTATTACAAGGGATTAAAGGCGTGGTCCCCTACTTTGACGATGTATTAATTACTGCACCTACAAAAAAAATCTTACAGGATCGTTTAAAGTTAGTCCTACAAAAATTCCAAGACGCTGGTAAAAAAGGTAAAGGTAAAAAAGAATAAGTGTAAATTGTGTACAGATAGTGTTGAGTTTTTAGGGTACCTAATTGATAGTCAGGGTATTCACCCTACCGACAGTAAACTAAGAGCAATAAAAAAAGCTCCCAGGCCTCGGAACAAGGCCGATCTCCAGGCGTTCCTTGGCCTCATCAACTTTGATAATGTATTTCTACCGCATAAAGCAACGGTCGCTGAACCGTTACACCGATTGTTAGACAAGAAAGCAAACTGGTTATGGGGTCATAGAGAAGAACAGGCGTTCTGTAATGTGAAAAAACTACTGACTTCTGACTCTGTGCTCATGCAATACAATGAGACTTTGCCGTTAAATATCACATGTGATGCTTCGCCTTTCGGAGTGGGTGCCATTCTGAGCCATGTACTGCCTAATGGTAATGAAGCCCCTGTTGCATATTTTTCAAAGACACTTTCAAAAACTGAGCCAAATTATGGCCAAATCGATAAAGAAGCCCTCGCAATCGTATTGGCCGTTAAAAGATTCCACAAGTACGTGAATGGCCGGGCTTTTACTATCGTGACTGACCACAAACCATTATTGGGGATAATAGCTGGAGATAAGCCAACTCCCTACATATTATCCCCCAGGATGACTCACTGGTCAGAATTCTTGACTGCTTATAATTATCGGCTGCAATACCGCCCGGGGAAAGCCATTCCCCATGCCGATGCATTGAGCCGAGCACCGCTTCCAGAGACTCTCAACGATCCTGCACCAATGGTAACCACGTTGCAAATTGAAACACTCAACTCGCCACCATTGACTGCCCGAGATATCGCGAGAGAAACCAAACGTGACCCCACCTTAGTGCGAGTTCTAGGCTGGGTAGAACGCGGATGGCCATTGGACCAATTTTCAGATGACTTCACACCATTCAAGACTCGACAAACGGAGTTGTTCTCTCAAAAAGGCTGTGTCATCTGGAGCGATAGAGTCGTTATCCCAAAACGACTCCAAAAAGCGCTGCTGAGAACCTTGCACGATGGCCACCCTGGTATCGTGCGAATGAAAGCCCTCGCACAAAGCTATGCAAGGTGGCCGGGAATCGACAAGCAAATCGAAAATTGGGTTAAAGCTTGTCATAAATGCCAGGAAGTGAGCAATACCCCACCTAAAGCCATCCCTACCAAATGGGAGATACCACGGGGACCCTGGTCCCGTATTCACTTGGACTTTGCGGGGCCGACCAAAGGCCACACCTTTCTGCTAACCTTCGACGCCTACTCAAATTGGCTCGAGATTCATCGCATGACGAACACAACCACTGAAACGGTTATCAAAAACTTGGAAAGACTATTTGCAACGCACGGATTACCAGACGTCCTGGTATCCGACAACGGGCCCCAATTTACAGCGCTGTCGTTCGAGCAGTACCTGGCTGACCGCGGCATCCGACATGCGCTCACCTCGCCTGCACACCCTGTGACCAATGGCAAAGCAGAGCGCATGGTCCAATTTGTTAAGAAAACCTTGCAGAAGGTAGACTATGATAACATTGACGACAAGATCAATCGAATTCTTTTTCTACAACACATCACACCTCATAGCGTCACCAATAAAACTCCCGCCGAACTGCTAATGGGACGAAAACTCCGCTCCCACCTCTACTGGTTACACCCAGCATATGAACCGGAAAAACCACTAGGATCCAGCGGCCGCTGTCGTGCCTTCCAGGTAGGCGATTTGGTATACGCTAAAAACCTATCAGGCGACCCACTGTGGGTGGAGGCGACAGTAGTTCGTGTAACCGGCCCGAGATCCTACCTTGTACAATGCCTTGACGATAGACTATGGAAATGCCATATCGATCAATTACGATCGCAGCTTCCGTCGGGCATTCCTGAACTCCCTTATGACCAAACTGAGGGGGGGGGGGAAGATACGGAAGAGGATGAATTCCAAGTAGAAGAAAACCCGTTCGAAGGAAACGACGGCGTAATAGAGACACAGGAAGTGGAACCAGAGAGGGAAACAGATGTACCTCAGGGAATTACCGAGAATAATCGCAACGACGAAGAAATGAACTCTGAACCAGAGGCGACCCCGTTGCCAAACAACGATCTACCTCAGCGTGACTGCAGTCAAATGACACAGCGAAAATCAAAAAGACTTATAAAGCAACCGTCCTACCTAAAGGACTATGTAACTGCGCCCTGCAAACAGAAGCCAGGGGGAAGGGGTGTTGTGAATGCATAAGGTTTAATAAAGAGAAATTGAGCTTGAAGCAAAGTGCAGGGTTCTGGCCCTGCACTTCTGATTGGCTGTTAACGGCAGGATCGGATTGGCCCGTTCCGGGGAATCCGATTGGCCATTAACAGAGAGTTCCTATTGGTTAAGGGAGCTAGCGCTCCTCGATTGTTATTGGTTAATAGTTATTGGGGTTGCCTATATAAGGAGGGTTATAACTGCCATTGAGTTGAGAAGTCACTATGTAAATAAAGAGCTGAAGTTCACTGTTCCCGAGGCTTGTCTCCATTCTTTCTCGCCCATGCTCCAAACATAACAGTTTAGTTTTACCTATCTCATTTTTTTTGTCACCATTATCAGTGGGCCCAATTGTACACCTTGAAAGAAAATGGACACAGATTTAAACTGTTCAATTTCTAAGCCTTGGAATTCAACCTTCTTGGATGTAATATTTTACACATGGTCAAAAATCTTCAATTTTAGTACTATGGCTTAGCAGCTGTTCTGAACATAAGACAAAAGCCCAAGCCCTTACTTTGATCATCAAGGTCAGCTTCTTCCTTAGACTACAGTCCTCATCTTGAAGATATCTAAAATCTGCTTCTAACTTGGTTCTCTGATTTTGCATTTGTTGCATGAGCAATTCCTGTTCCATCTTGACTTCAGACTTTATTGCCATTAGCTTTCCTTTGAAATCTTGCTCAAGAGCTCTGTAATGTAGCAACATCACCACTGAGATTTGTAAGCCTGTTTATTATCTCATTTAAGTATTAAATTGAAACACATTTTGCAAAAAAAAAAACCTATCATACTTTGAAATAAAATGAATTATTTTTAATACTTTTATTTATCAGTCATAATCTACCCTCCATTTGCCACCATAGGTTAGAACCAAGTGAAGAAATGCCTGTAAAAATCAGATCAGTTTTTTAAAAATGACAATGCTTTTTAAAATTATTGAAACAAGAACTTGCATTTTGGGATGGTTAGATTAAATTCTGTTGATATCATTGATTTATTTTGCCATTTGTCATTATGTGATTTCCCTCATAAATTTTACGAATTAGACATCTTACAAAATATTTATCCATATATAGTTATACACTTTGCCATATTGTATACATAATTAAATACTTTATGAAGTAGTTTAAGCAGGAATAATAAAATATAATTTAATTCAAATTAAATAAAATGACAATGAATGTTAGAATTTAGAGAAAAAAATTAAGACACCACAAATACTATTTAGAATGGGAATAGGAATGGAAGAAAGACTGCCTTGACAGAAATACTACCAAAACAACTGGAAAATCATATGATCATCATTTTTATTGTGGCTCTGTAATAAGAACTTTTAGTATTTTTATTTGGTATAAGTTTATATTGTGTAATAATTATTTTTCCCAATGACAATAATCACCTGAGTTTACTCTCATTGTGATCCTCCAGAGCACTGTGGTTATCATCTACTTCCTTAAAAAGCTGGCAATTCCTCTTTTTAGTCTTTTCCAGCTCGGCTCTTGTTTTGTTTCTCTCACTGGAAATCCGTTCCACTTGTGCTCTAAAAAGAAAGAAAACACGTTACTTACAACCCCTCCAAATTCCAGTCGTGTTGATCCTGTTAAGGTATCATAGCTCTGCAGACAATATATAAGTATAAATCTAATATATTTAGATTTATATTTGCAACTGGCGATATGTGAAACTATTTAACTAAAAAGCAGTCTCATGTAACAACACTATGCATTTGTGAATACAGATGTGGTCTTGATGCAAACAACAATTAGATGGATAGGCACTTTATAAGGATGACTTTGAAATTTCTACACATAGTATAATACCATTAGTCTCAAAAGCCAAAGCAAAAACTACTTACTGTAGATGGTGAAGTTCATGCTTATAAGATGCAATAGCTGCCTGTTGAAGTCCATTCTTGGAAGCAATTAATTCATCATCAAGGATCATAGAAAGCTCTAGAAGGTTCACTCGCTCTTCCACATTATAATCAAGACTCTACAACAACACAAAGTTTGAAAATCAAAAGAAACTAAAACCTAAGTTCAGCTGGCCCTTAAACTATTATTAATACTCATTTCAGCACATTCCAATATTTTCTTAATAATTTCTTCCTGTAATGGTATTTTCTCATTCTTCCAGTTTTTAGCAAATACAATCCTGGCCGCTGTTAATACATTTACAATCAGATATTTCAAATCTTTACTATATATATCAGGTAAGATTCCCAATAAAAAGATCTCTGGTTTCAAGTCTATATGTTTCTTTGTCATTTTTTCCAACCACATGCGAATTATAGTCCAATATTTTCTAGCATCCTCACAAGTCCACCACATATGGTAATACGAGCCGGGTATCTGATGACATTTCCAGCATTTTTCAGATTTATTCTTGAACATTCTTGCTATTCTTGTCGGAGGAAAGTGCCACCTGTAAAACATCTTATACAAATTTTCTTTAAATGCTGTTGACATTGTCATTTTATAATTTTGAGACCACAATTTCTGCCATTTGTCTAAATCAATCCCATATCCAAAATTCTTCCCCCAAACAATCATAGTTTCTTTGACTTGTTCTTCCTCTAATTTCATTCCCAGTAAATAACCATATAATTTTTTAATCACTTTCTCATCAGTACCCATCAAGATCTTATCTAAATTAGTCTGCTTATCATAAAATCCCTCCGTTTTAGAATCTTCATCATACCTTGAATGTATTTGTACATATGAAAACCAATTCATCCTTATACCTTGTTCCTCTAAGTTTTGGATCGATTTAAGTTCACCCTTTTCATCCAAAAGTTCCCCATATCTAACTGTTTGTTCCTTCTTGTAAATTATAGGATAGGAAAATGCTTCAATGGTCGATAACCAAACTGGAATTTTCAAATAATATTGTCTTTTTATCTTCTCCCAATTTAACCACAAAGACTCCCGTACATAATGTCTTCTGAAATAACCCTGTGTTTTAGTTCCCTTATACCATAAAAAAGCATGCCAACCCAACAGCAAATCATGCCCTTCTAATGTCAACAACCTATGTTTCCTTAATGTTATCCATTCTTTGACCCACATCAAACTTGCAGCTTGATAATACAATTCCCAATTAGGCAAGCCAAAACCTCCTCTAATTCTAGCATCTTGCAAAAGCTTTAGCTTTATTCTTGCTTTTTTACCTTGCCATATAAACTTCAACATGATTTTATTTAAATCTTCAAAATAGTCTTTTCCAAGCCTAATTGGTATTGTTTGAAACAAAAATAAAATTCTAGGTAAAATATTCATCTTAATTGTTGAAATTCTCCCTATTAATGACAATTGCAAGTTTTCCCACTTCTTCAAATCTGTAGTTATCTGTTGTTTAAGTTTAATATAATTATTCTCCTTTAGTGTGCTACATCTTGTTGTCAAATATATCCCCAGATACTTAACCTTATTTGTAACTTGAATTTTCAAAAGATCTGCCAGTTCTTCTCTCTGTCTCAATAGCATATTCTTTGTCAAAATCTTTGTTTTATCTTTATTTATTTTCAAACCAGCCACCTCTCCATAAGTCTCTATCTTTTCCAATAACTTTGGAGCTGTTTCTAGCGGGTCTTCCAGAATAAAAGCTAAGTCATCAGCAAAAGCTTGTAGCTTAAATTCTTCCTTCTTAATTTTCATTCCTTTTATGCTTTTATCATCCCTAATATTTCTATTCAACACTTCCAAGGTCAACACAAATAGCAAAGGAGATAGGGGGCATCCTTGTCTTGTACCTTTCCTTATATTAATGAAATCTGTAAGTTCCCCCTCCATCATTACCCTTGCTGTCTGTTTGTTATATATGGCTTCTATTGCTTGAGTAAATTTTTTAGCAAAACCCATCTGCTCCAATAATAATAACATAAATCTCCAGTTCACGTTGTCAAATGCTTTTTGAGCATCTAGGAATATCAAAGCCATTTGCTTTTCAGGATGAGCCTCATAGTATTCCAAAGTGTCCAAGATTACTCTCATATTGTCTCTAATTTGTCTCTTTGGCAGAAATCCATTTTGATCTGGGTGAATAAAATTATTTAGATATTTTTTAAGTCTTTCTGCTAAAATTGAAGCAAAGATTTTATAGTCTGCGTTCAATAAAGAAATAGGTCTATAATTCTTAATTTGCAGTGGGTCAGTCTCTTCCTTCGGTATAAGTGTAATATAAGCCTCTGACCATGTTTTGGGTATCATCTTTTTTAACATAACTTCATTCATAACTTCTAACAATTGGATGCTTAATGATTCTTGAAATGTTCTATAAAATTCTGCTGGAAGCCCATCTGGACCCGGTGCTTTCCCATTATTTTGTCTCTTAAATGCTTCATTTAATTCCATCATTGTTATATTGCTTTCTAACATTTCTTCAGTCTCTTTAGGTATCTTTGGTAAATTAGCTTCCTGTAAATACTGTTTGACTTTTTCTTCATCGATATTCTCTTGTTTATATAATTGCCCATAAAAATCTCGAATAATTTCTTTTTTCTCCTTATTCCCATAACAAACTTGGCCTTGTTCATCTATTAACTTCAATATTTTTCTTGATTCCTTCTCTTTTCTCAATTTATATGCTAGCCATCTACCTGGTTTATTTGCATCTTCAAAATAATTCTGTTTAGATTTGAAATCAGAGAGCAAGAGGATAAACAATTCTATGAAATTTGGGATCTTTTTTATAAATGGCTAGATGATAAAATACGATAATAGAATATCTTAGATAGTAAGAAATATCTTTATCTTGTTATTTTGCTATTACTTTGTTAATCGATATTATATTTATAAAGGCTTTTTTTTTAGGATTGATTTGGTATGATTATATGATTAGTTGAATAATTTGGTTAAAGTATTGTTAGCTCATAAAGCATGAATGATTAAAAGTATAGTCTTTTTGTTTAGTGATTATAGGATATATAAGTTTGGATTGATAATATGAGTTGTTATGTAACATAATTGTAACTGGGACTACAAAATGAATGCACAAAAATGATGAACCAACTGACACACTGTATGTAAATATGAGAGGTGTATGTTTTAATGTTTTGTTTGTCTTGTCTGTTTGTAGAAAATTAATAAAAAAAAAATTTTTTTTCAAAAAAAAAACTATTATTAATATAGCATTAGAATGTTGGCGTTAATTAAATATTAAAAGGTAATAGTCATTGGGCTATTTAGTTAAGGGATTGGATTAAAGATTCAAGGCATATTTAGGAGCAGGAAAGATATTAAACAAGGATAGCAAGAACTGCAACCTGTTAAAAGTTGTGATGACAGAAAAAACTTTGCAGATTTGACATAAACGATAAGACTATTAAAGATATCATCATGGTTATGACAGGAAAGTGATGGCAAAAGGGTTAAACAAATGAGTTTGTATGAATATGAGCAGAGAAGGGATTAGAGGTAGTCCTTGACTTACAATAGTTTGTTTAATGACCATTCGAAGTTACAATGGCACTGAAAAAAATGACTTTGGACCATTTTTCACAGTTACAACAGTTGCAGCATCCTGATGGTCACATGATCAAAATTCAGGTGCTTGGCAACTGACTCACTTTTATGATGGTTGCAATGTTCCTGGGTCTTGTGGTCCCCTTTTGCGAATTTTTGACAAGCAAAGTCAATGGGAAATCCAGATTCACTTAACAACCATGTTACTAACAATGATTCACATAAAAACTGTGGCAAAAAAGATGGTTTAAATGGGGAAAAATTCACTTAACAACATTGTGATTTGGGAACTTGGCAACTGGCCCGAATGTCCTGCAGCCATGAGATCATCGCTTGTGATCTTCCCTGTCTGCTTCCCACAATCAAAGTCAAGGGACCTTTGCAGGTTCATCAATTGGACTGAGTGGCTTAACCTTCCTTCGTTTCCATGTCCACTCAATAGCAGTCAATCCCAATCAGACACTCAGTCCCAATCATATTTCCTTCCATTTTTCTTATCAATATATTAAATCCTTTATTATGAAAAAACCATCATGCTAAGAATTCCCAGGAAAACCACCAAACAACAGCTACAGGTACCTTAAAAATCTCTTTGCAGTTTTCAACCCCTTCCCAGGCCCAGATGGAGACAACTTGCTCCACACTTGCAAAACCACTGCCATCGTTAATGCTGGAGAAAAGATTCAAAGCCATTAAGTTCGAGAAAAGAGATGGAGTTGCAGTTCGTTGCCCATTGTCTTTCAAAATCTGCATGATGTGGAGGAATAAAACAGCGGTAGAGAGAGGAAAAGTAAGTGAGTCAGTTTAGATGAATGGGGAACAAATATTTAGGAAAGAATTTAAAAACAACAGGTAGTAACATCAAAAAATCCTAAACTCATTATTTAGCTACAATGTCTAGTTGACTTTGTTCAAAATGGGGAACTCAGCAGACTGTGCCTGTTAAGTGCTTAATGAGAGATAACCAGTGAATTCCAGGTTCATTGGTGAGATTACGAACTTGGGAATAAGACATATGAAAGGAAACTAATGGCAGTTCTGCATAATTACCAAGAAAGTTTCAGAAATATCACCAAGAGTCAAGCCTAATTTGAAAGAGTTTTTATTAAAAACAATAATTTGTAGAAACCCACTTGGACTCAGTAAGCACTGTTATTCTGTGTGTGGGTGATTTGGGTTTTTTTTTCTCTTTTAAATCAGTTTTGGAAACCTGCTTTTTCTAAAGCAGAACACATAACCTGGAAATATAGATTTAAGTGTTTTTCCTGCATCAATGGGAGGTATTCAATCATATACTTGGGCAAAGGGTTAATGAGGCCACCAAAGTGGACAAGGTCAATAATTAAGCCAGAATACATTTAATGACATACAGAGCAGCCTCCGCATCTATCAGATAAAATATGTTAAGAGAAAGTCCAATAATTTTGTTATATTGACCAAAGCTTCCCCTGCAGGCTGCTGGACCCAAGCCATACACATTGGATCACGCCCAACACAAAGTCTTCTCTGACCCTGTCATGCTACATAATTTATACCACTTCCTCTTTCTCCAGGTTGATTCCTATTTCTGTATACGCTTCTATTAGCAATAAAATTTCAAGCTCTGTCCTGCCTCTGGGCAAAACACTTTGGAAAGTATGAAAAAATATACCAAGATTGAGAAAGACTCTTCTAGATCATTATCTGTCTTGATTTTAGCTTAGCAAGATATGCAAACCCACCCATTATAATCTTCTGTTACACATGAACCAGACTATTATAGCTTATTCCACAGACCTTGATTTAAAATACTTTCATAATACTTTGAATCCAACCAATTCAAATCACTAGATCTCAGCCCTTATGTCATAAAAATCATAACACCAGTCTGTACGAAAATGCAACAATTGGAAGCCTTTTGCACATTCAAATATTTTCCCTTTGGACCCAAGAATTTTATAAAGAAAATATTGCTCAGAATAATTACCTGATTAGAATGTGATCTTTGCCTTTTTGATTTAAGTGGCGTGGAAGAAAAAGGACAAGGAATGCAGATGTGGCTGAATAAGCCATGCTGGAATTCCTTTAAGCTTACTCTGCCATCTCCATCACTATCCAATTTGTAAAATAATTCTTCAAGTTCCTATAGAAAAGATAAGGTTTTTAAAGTGTATCACATTTAATTTAATTTAATTATAAATTAAAGGGCCTTGGTGGCACAGTGGTTAATATGCACTACTTCTGCTGACTGCCAGCTGTCTGCAATTTGGCAGTTCAAATCTCACCAGGTACATGGTTGACTCAGCCTTCCATCCTTGGTAAAAGGTTGGTAAAATGAGGACTCAGATTGTTGGGGGCAATTTGCTAACTCTGTAAACCACTTAGGGACAGCTGTAAAAGCACTAAATATAAGTGCTATTACTATTAATTTTGGAATTGAACAGCACATCAATCCATATTCTACAAGGTTTAGTTAATGCAACAAGCAGAGTCTGGTACTCATAACCTGGATAGACTCTAATATAGGCTAAACACCTAACCATTTCACACTGCAGCAGCTTGGCATATGAGTTCAAAGTGGGCCTTACCACCAAAGATATCCAGCATTGATCTACTAGTTTGAAAATTTAACTTTCTCTGCATAGAATAAAAAAAGGGGGAAGTCCTTGTTTTCTTCATTTACAGAGAAAGACATTTTCTTCCCTCAACTGAAGAAAGAAGTAGTGTATTCTCTCCTATATTCAAGAAGAACTAAGGTGTAAGACTTTCAGAGGGAAAGGCCATCCTTCTCCAAAGCCCCATTCCATGACCTCAAACTAAAATAGGGACAATCCAGAGTGAAGGCTTGAATCAGTTTCCCACCCCAATGTAATCTAGATTCCAATCCTCATTTAACTATGAAATTGACTGGATGATCTACCTTCCAGCCTTTCCACTGTAGAAGGAAGCTGTGAGAATAAAATACAGGAGGAAAATAGCAGTTTGCAAAACAGGGAAGATATAAGTATAACATATAGTATATATAAAGCTTCTTTGGATTTATTTAAAATACTAATGTACTATTGGGAGGCAATAATTAAATTGCTAAAGCAGTGCATAGAGAACACTTTGTACACTTGCCAAAATGCTGAATATTTCATATGTAGCCATCATTTTCACATTCAGTCATCAAGTAGACTTTCTGAGATGAGAATTTCCAAAAGTCAAGTTTAACCCACCTCTTTTTCCATCTCTTTGAGTCCAATGTTCTTACAAATAGCATCCAGCTCTTGTTTGTTCAGGTATCCATTAGTTCCAATGCCAAGATCTTCCCAAGTAACCCTAATCTGATTCTCAGTTGCATTCAAATATGAGGTGGAGACTTCTCTAGGATTGTCAATGAGATTATTATCCCAGGTACACATTTGGCCTACAAAAGATTACTCTTACATTAGCAACAGCTATACTTCTAATTAAAAAATATTGTATTTTTTTCAGTAATACTCAAAAACATCAGAAACAGATTCTTTTATCTCCACTCTCTTGCCTCTTTTTAATTCTAAGTAGGGATATAAAAGAAATCTATCAAGATCTGCAACACACAGTAAACCAGAATCTACACTGAATCAAGGTTTTATTACAAAAAATTTCCTAATGCTTTTTTAAAAATGTAAAATGAATGCTGGATGGTGGTTAAGAAGTTGGCTTAAAGCCTTGCTGTAGCACCTGTGGCAATACTTAAGAAAATGGTTAAGGAAAGAGGAGCTAATTTCCTTCTGAGATTTTTTTCTTCTCTAAGAATATGAGTTCAGAATGTGCAGAAAGGGGGAAGACCAGTGGCTCTAAGTTTTAGAAAGACAGTTTCCATATGGCCAAGATGGAAAATAGAGATTTCACATACTTAAACTAGATAAATATATATATTGCTATGCTTGGATTGCCTTCCATGGATTCAGCCTATGAGTTTATCTTATCCATTCTTATGGCTGGAACTGAAGAGCAGAATTTGAATCAGATAAGCTTTGTCTACAAGGAATATACTATGCCTTTCCAACAGAACTTTACCATGAACTCATCTACTGAATGACATGGCAAAATTGGAAATTCAAGAAAAGAAGCAATTAAAAACATGTTTCAATGTTTGGTACACATTCTTTTGCTGAACCCTAACCTTGGCCTTCAAAAGTCTGCTGCTGTTCTTCTTTTGAGTTTTCAGCTTCTTCATCTGATTTGAGACTCTAAAAAAGACAATGGAATTTAATGTTCCATAGATTCAGTCCAATAGCCAGAATGAAGGATAGAAAAACAATCAAAGATTGGATGAAGATTGTGTGAAGCTGCCAATACAACTTCAAATCCTTCCCACTGACTTCTGATTTCTTCCAGTGGCCTAACATGAGATACAATACAGGTCAATTGACAATGTGTTAGAGAAGTGACTCTCCTTGAGATTTGGGCGATGTGATGGTCATTAAATGCAAGGGCTGCTTGTAAATCTACTTTTCAGTGCTATGATAATATCACTAACAAAGCAATAATTAAGCAAGGACTATCTGCATAACTCATTTTTACAGAAGCTGTCAAATTAGGAAACATCAAATTTGACTCTAAAGTGCCATGCCTTTGTTACTAAATACCAGCCAGGTTCGGGGTATTTCCTGAGTGTCTGGAAGAGATCAGAATAGAGAAGATTTCCAGAGACTCAGATGGCTATTTCGTCAAGTCCAAGGTGCCACAAATGTAACAAAAGAAACAATTACAACACAGCACATGAGTAACACATCCATTTCAAAGAGTTTGAAGATAGATCTCTAAATACCTCCATACTCTCCAAAGAAGTTGAATGTCTCAGCTGACTTTTTACATTTATATTTCTCTGGTCCTCTTGTAAATATTTGGGGGTTTCCAACATAGCACTTTCAAGTTCTGGCCTTGTCCAGCAACCATACCCTTTGGCCTCAGTGATATACTTGGGTTCAGTCTCATCTGGAATAACTAAATTGGAAATACTTTCAGTTCTAATACAAGCAGTAATATGTCCTCTCCTCTCAACCTTCTTTTTCATCCCAAATACAGTTTTTAAAAATATAACAAACTATGAATTCAAAAACTTGAACTGTTGAGCCCCACTATACTGATTGTAAGCTACTTATAATGCTGTTTAATACTGGCAGTACTCAAAGTTTTCATTCAAAACACGGAACTATGCCCAGAGCTAGTGAGCACAATTGAGAGGATGTCACAAGGTACATTTAAGAACTTCAAGCTAATCCACTGAGGAAACTTCCTGAAGCCATCTAATTCACCATGGTAGAACAGAGTGATGGGTAGGTAGGCATTTGGATCTAATCTAACATTTTTATTTTCTTTCTTTTTACCAATTCTAGCATCATTGCCCCAATAACCATTCAGCTTTTCCATTATTGGTATAACTCAATGTTGGTGAACCTTTTCGGCACCAAGTGCCAAAATGGAAGCGCATGTGCGTGGGGGAGAGCACCAGAAACCAGAAGAGCAGCTCTCCAGCGCACATGCGGGAACACCAGAAACCAGAAGAGTAGTTCCCTGGCATTTATGTGCGCACTGGGAAGCTGAGTTTCTGGTTTCAGGTGGGCGCATGCGCACTGGCCATGTGATTTTCCATGAAGACCAGCTGGCCAGTTCACATGCGTACTCTGAAACTCAGAAGAGCAACAGGTGATGGCTGGTGTGCCCAGAGAGAGGGCTCTGCTTGCCACTTCCGGCTCACGTGATAGGTTCGTCATCACGGCTATAACTCATTCACAGTTGCTGTTCCAAGGATTTCATGCCTTACAACAGTACTTAGTTGATGTCTCAAATTATACTTCTTTTTTCTTTCAGGTGCAACTTTTAATTTCTTATATTTGTTATGCTAAAATAGTAGAAGACATAGAAAATAAGTAAATGTTGAAATCAATAAATAGAACTGTTCTGTGGAGACCCAGGTTCAGATCTCTATTCAACCATGGATCATTATGTACTAATCTTTCATTCTCAGTGTGATCTACCAAACAGGAGTTGTTATGAGATAAAATAGGGGAGACCCAGATACGTTACCCTGAAATCCCAAAGAAAAAGTAGTATATACAAATAATTAGATAGGGTATGCCACCAATCCTCTTGGTAATATCCCATATACACACATAAACTTTATACTAGCTGACAGATATGAAAGAACATAGATGAAATCATTTAAACTTTTTGTTCATGAATTTGAGAAATGTATTCGACAAAATAGCAACTATTATGATTTTATTTCTGGGAATTTCATTATAGAAAGACAACTGATTTAAGTGTACAAAAGCTTACTTTTTATCATTTTCTGAAATCAATCAGTACAAACAAACTCAGTAAGCAATCTTTGCTAACTATGTTTCATTAGTAATCCATCAGGCGGCAAGTCATAATAAAATACATCAGTTGGTGGCTAATCTCTAACACAGCCAAACTTAAAGCAGAAAATTCAAAACAAGATAGAAGAGAATATTTGTAGCTCAAGGTTAAATATTTGTAGCTCAGGCTTGGTGCTCTCTGAGTTTGTAGTTTTCTTGCAGACATTCCATTACTAAATTAGATAACTAGCCTAGCAGTGATGATGTTATCTAGTTTGGTAATGACAAGTCTGCAAGAAAACCACCAAACTCAGAGCACCAAGGACCTCACATCCAAAACAATTTCATGCATCTCATTATTCATTCACCTGGCTCCAGATAGCTGCTGTCATCATCTGAAAGGCCAAGATGGATAGTCGAAGACAATATGGTCACAAAACCTTCCTTAAACTCTTCAAAATTAACCTAGTAAGAGATAGGAAGAAAAACATTGTTCAATTGTCTTGAGGAGAATGAAAACTCATTTTTTCTCACTGCTGTGAGACTAGGTTGAAGCTGCCATAACCTAAAGATGAAGCAGGCACTTAAGCAGAGAGGTAAAAAAAACCAGGAATCCTGCCTAGAAGATCTCTTCAGGGAGGAAGATAAGAAAGAAACTAGTTAAGGAAACAAAAGGAAAAATATCAACTGAAGCAGACAAAGGAAACTGGGCCTAAGTGCATTATATGGAGAAAAATTTCTTTGGGGATATAAGCGGTCCTGAAGTTGGCTACTCCTTAGTTAGTTTGTTTTTTTATGCAGACATGGAAGCTTCTCTCTCTCTAGTTAGTGTTGGAAGTCTATTTGAGAAGAATGAGGGAAAGCAGAGTTTGTGTGTGTGTGCGTGTGTGTGTGTGAAAGAGAGGAGGGGATTCAAAAAATTTAACTACTGGTTTTGTGGAAATTCTTGGTGGACGTGGCTATGTGGTCATGTGACTGGGTGGGTGATGCTATGTGGTCATGTGACTGGGGGGCAAAAGACAGAAATTCACTTTCCTGAGCACGGGGTTGGACTAAATGACCTCCGGGTACCTTCCAACCCTGGATTGCTGTGCTCTAAAGCTGCATCTAGTGCCAAGGTTTATAGTCTTTCCTTCCTCTTCTTTTTCTCTCTCTCCCTCCCTTTCTTTCTTTTTTTTCTTTGTCTTTCTTTCTCCCCTCCTTCCCTCCCTCCCTCTTTCTTTCTCTTTCTTTTTTTCTTTCACAGCACCCCCACACACCCCATTTTTGACCTAGTGGGCCTCAGGGAAGCCTCCTGGGTGCTGAAAAAAGAAGCATTTTGAGGGTAAGTACAACAGCAAGGGGGGGAATCAGCGGTGTCGCACAATTTAGATTAGCTAGAAAGCAAGAAATCTAATGATTTCCTGCTTTCTAGCTAAACTAAATCACATGGCACAGCTAATCGTCACCTAGATGATCGTCGGAAATATGGTTCGGCTGAACCAGTAGCATTTATTACTACCAGTTTGGCTGAACAGATAGTGATTGTTTTATTACTGGTTCGGCCAAACGGGTAGGATTTTTTACTACCAGTTTGGTTGAACCGGGCCAAACAGGTAGAATACCACTACTGGTGTGTGAGCAAGTATATTGTAACCAGTAAAGTTTTGCAGCTGCTTTAAATTTGCTTGTATATTTATGTATTCCAAAGAGCCTGATGTCTCTCAAGTCTTCGGTTGGAAGTGATATTTGTGCATCCTTAATTATTTCCCAACTGTGGACGAGGGTCGTGTCTGCTCTAGCTATACCCATCTGGAGAACCCAAATAGAATGTAAAGAGGGCTTACAAATCTCTGTGCTTCAATAGGATGCAAGTATATGAGTGAATGACTGGAAGCCAAACCTGGGAGCATGTGCAACAATATACGGGAGAAGAGAAAGTAAGCTCGCAAGAAGCAGGACAATGCAGCATCAAACCCAATCTTATTTTCAGTAGATCTGTTTAAACCTCACATGTAAACCACAGTTTTACTAGAGGAAAACTAATTTGTGCTACTTCTGGATTATACCTTTATACTATAGAGTCTTCTGTAATTTTAATATGCCTTGCATGTTTTTTCTCTTCTGATAATTACAGTCCTTTAGGGTTGCAGTACCAATGTTTACTACTTACACTAGCTATGTTCTATAACTAACTATACTACTTATGTCAGCTATGACTTTGAGGAGCACCATAAACATACTGGAAATATTAAACTGACTTCTGCTTTCAGTAGTCTTTCAATGACACCTATGTCAGTTTGAGAGGACAGCTTGCCAGACCACAAATCAGAAAGGTGCAGGCAGAAAAAAGGCAATTATTTACAGCTCCTTGGAGGTGTTGCAGTTACTTACTCTGGCAAAGTGATTATTTCCCAAAAGTGTTTCCAGAAGTAAGGGGAGCTCTCCCTCCAGATGTAGTTTGTGGCACAACTCAGTCAGCTCCTCCTTGTCCAAATACCCAGTGCCTGTGGTATCACAGCTGTCATACACATCCTTGAGCTGAGAGGTGTATCTGTTCTCTTCCTCACCCATCCCATAGTATATAGCACACAATCTAGGAGGAGTGGGTGTTTTAAGGTGAGTTATTTGTTGAGCTTAAGCAGTAAGATTGAAATGTATGTACAATATAACAAACTACAAATAACATTAGTCAGCATGTACATTGTGCAATATTATGAAATTCCAGTTAAAGATTTTAAAATTAACAGATTGAAAAGGTTTTTCATACTTTTTTTCTTATTCTTCAGAATGATCTTCCAAACTTTATGACCTACAAATATGATGGGTCAAAACCTCCCAGAGATACTAAGAACTTAAACATAATTCTATTTTTCTTTTCCATTGCAAAATTGGATATTTCACTGAGTTTCTGTCTTCAGTTACAGGTAGTAGTATTCCCCTAAAGTCAGAGATCAATCTCTATAAAAACAAGTGTTGCATAGTTGTTATGACCTTAACCTAGAAAATCATTTGCTCAGAACTGAATTCAGCCTCATGAATTCACTCAAGATAAAACAGACCATTCTTCATTCTCTGTTTCATTTCTACTCACTACTCAGCCTCTTGCAATCTCTCAACTAATGACAAATTTTTAAAAAGAATTAAGTAGACCACATATTTCCAGCAATTTAATCTGGACCTGAATTAAATTGCATGAATGTGCTCAACCACTAATGAAATTCATATAAACATAAGGAATTGTCTTATACCAAGTCAGATCATTGGTTGATCCAACTCAAGATTGTGTCTGCAAGGACTGAGAGCACTTAATTATGGTTTCAAACAAGTCCTGGGTGCCAGCATTGAAGCTGTTGCACACAAAATTTCACTTTGTCACCCATCTCTTTTCCTTCTCCTGATCAGCCTCTAGCAATCTTCCCGCATTAATAAAACTTTATTGATTTCCACTGCTGCATGTTACAGAAATAAATTATGGTAATCCATTTTAGCTGGTGGATAAGCTAATGCACCATATTAACCTATAAAGTTGAGTTTGGGGGAAAGATAATATACAAATTCAGTCGTTGGGGTCCCCCTTCACTTTCTCTGTCACCATATCTTAAAACCATTTGAAGCCACAAATAAAAGATTAAAACAAATGTAAACAATGAAATATAAATGACACAACATATAAAAATATTCACCAGTTCACAGATGAGAATTAATTCGGATCATAATGGAATATATAAATAAAACCCAGAAAACATATTCACAACAATGTTCAACACTAATCAAGACAGCCTCAGTGAAGAGAAAAGATTTTGCTTAAAGTTTATCAAAATTGAAACTCTCCTTTAACAAGGGAAGTTGATTCAGTAATCCCTTCACAGAAGCTGTCTCTCCTGAGTAACCCTTTATTAAGGATCATTTAATCAGGCATTGTGCTGAATGGAGGAATATATAAATGTGCACGGCTACCTTCCCCCCCCCCCCAATAAATAAATAAATGGCTGGACTAATATGAATTACAAATCCAACTATGTCACAGCTCAGAGAAGATTCACTTGTCAAAACTCGCTCTCGCAATATTTTGACATAACAGAGGGAAATAAGAGATTGGATGGGAAAGCAAATATAGGGGAAATAATACAAAAAATATACCATTATTTTAACTGAAATAATAGGGGCTGGTCTCTTATATGCTGTCATGAGTAACTCCTACTTATGGTCAATTTGCTGATCTTTGGGATATTGTGTTATTTAAGATTGGGGCAACTGCCTGGTTCAGTCCAAATTCACAGCACTGCATAAATTGTGTTGTAACAAAATAGATCATAAATAGATCAATTATTTTTAAAAAAACTGAGGAGTCTTCTACTCCAAAGCTTTTTAGGATTGAAGTATCAGTTTCTTTTAGTTTGTAATATAACTCTTTCTTTCCAGAACTATAACCAAGAAAAACATGAGTGAGAAAATGGAAAACTCATCAGTCCATAATTCTCAAAGCTCATTCAAGCAGATTTTCAGCTGATAGAGAAAAAAGGTTGACTCAAAAGTATTCTTGGCCATACAACAACTGTGCTAATGCTGGAAGACATATTAAGAATGCCTGAATAAGCATTTCTGCCACAGAGATGCTTATCATACACTTCTTTCAAACCATAGGCTATAATTTATCTCTTATTCCATTTGGGCCTCAGTTTCCAGTTGTTGGCTGTTTTTTTATCTCCTAAAGATATAAGAAAAGCAAAGTAAAAGTCTTGCAGAACTAAGGCACGTTCTATAAGGCATATTCTAAAACAGGCATCTACAAACCATAGCCTACATGTAACGTTACATGAGTTTTAGCAAAAACAAATAACTAAATAACTATACATACACATATATATACATACATACATACATACATACATACATACATACATACACACACAATATATAAAGAAATATTACATATTTTATATTTGGCCCAAGACAATTTCTCTTCACTCAATTCAGCCCAGACAAGGCAAAAAATTGGACACCATGTTCTATAAAGTATGCAAGTGTTTCCATAGTTTTGAAGTTCAGATTCTTAGGTGTAAATTTAGATGCAATTAAAATAGTCTCCTTCAAGTTGAGCTTGATGACTTACACAAATGAACCTCTAAGTAGAAATGCAGAAGATAGTTCAAATGTACAGAATTTTACAAATTTCCCTTAATCTAGTGCCCTCCAGGTGACAGGACAAGAGGTAGTTCTTAACCAATAACTGTTCACTTAGTGACCAAAATTATGATAGATGTCAGGATATGGATGACCCAATTTGAAGTTCTGATGTCCCTGCCCTGTCATGCGATCACATTTTGTGTGCTTAGCAACCAGTCCATATTTATAGCTCTTTGCAGTGCCCAGCAGTTACATGACCAGAATTTATGATTTTTTTAAAATGGGAAATTAGCATTTACTTCTGGTTTCTGGAAAAAAACACCTATTGCAAACAATGTTCACTTAAGAATTGACACATTAACAACACTGCAGTGAAGGTCATAAAATCAGGTGCAGTCACATGATAATCCACTTACAACCAACATGATTTACAACTGTAATTCTGGACTCAATTATGGTCATATACCAAGGACTACTTGCATGTATTATTTCTTAAAAAAGAGATCTGAAGCGCCCACACTTGGCTTCTGTTGTGATAAAGCTGAGGAAAGTGGATCATTAATCTGATCAATTGAAAACATAATAAACTCTAAACAGAACATTAAATGTTAATGTTCAGTACACATTAAAATAATGTTGGAGTGCCAAAATTGCAATACTAAAGAAGAAACAGACAGAAAATAATCAATTGATAAAACTATACAAAAGAAAAAAAATCTAACCATATATTAAATGGCAACATGGAACTAAAGGAGAAGTCAGACAAGGCAAATTTTATAAAAATTCATAAAACCGCTTGGGTGTACCAAGGAACAGGCATGTGCACATACTCTATGTCGAACAGTGATGTCTCCACAAAAAGTTAGTACTTAATTGTCTTCTCCAGTTAAACATGAGAGACAAATGGATTTAAGCTTTGCTTTTCAACAGAATTCTGCTTGTCCTTCAAAGTCAGAATTAAAATAATTCTATTAGCTTCTGGGCTGAAACAAGATTTTTGCTTTCTTTTCCCAGAATATTTCAACATACTTCTAAAATATAACATCAGAAAAATAATACATTTCCTGTCAATTTTTTCTATTATTGGAAATCCTAACTTTTTTCCATCAAATACCTGAAATTTCTGCTATAACCTAGGGAGGTTAATAAAGTACCTTTCAGTTAAAACTCATCTCAAAGCTCTTAGAAGAAAAATGAAGTACAAGTGTATTCATAATATGTTGAAAACAGTATAGGAACCTAAGCACTTATCAGTGCAAATAGCTAACAATAGTTCTTTGCAAAACTAATGTTTACTCTTTGGAAATTAAATTACCAAGAATTTAGGGCAGTTATCTAAGAATTTAGGGCAGTTATCTATCTGTACAACTTTAAATTGATTTAAATCTCAAGTTCAGCACAAATGTTTTGTGGGTAACAGCTTCTCTCTCCTTTAATCATGACTTTGGACAGAGGCGGTTATTTCTCTGAATTTCCTTTTATTTGATTTCTCCAAACAAAAGAAAGTCTAAGACCAGCATTTCATACTCTGAAAGATAGCTGCCTATACATATTCTCTTATCTGAAAAATTTCGTGGAAACCAAAAATTTCAGGAGTCTTCATAAAGCAAATGCCTCTGCTGAATGTTTTTTGTAATTTATGGCAGCATAAATGGCTTCAAGTTAACCATCTGATAACAGATAAAGGGAAGCAGCCCCCGGTATATTAAAGGAGGCTAATTCATACAGATTGGGTTAGAATTCATGTCAAAACATGCTAAAAGCAAGTCACTGAAAAAAAGATAAAGAAAACAACCTCCATGTCCGGTCTGGAAAGTCTGGTTTTAAAGCCAGTTTTTATCGAGTATTGTAAAATAAAAAGTTTGAAGACATGAAACCGTAAGTGAAGCAAAATTGGTGTTTTCCTATCTAGATGAAAGCACAGACTCACACACCCAAACTAATTGCCCCGCAAGGGCGGGAATTAAAACCGAATTTCCTCTGAGGCCAATGTTTTTCCACACTTCGCTTCACTTTCGTGTCTCGAGTTAAGGAGGAATATTCGGATCCACCAAAGTCCGGCACCGCGCAACAGCACCTACTTTCTCCGGGGTCCTTTACAAGCCAAGCAGCATCCTCACCGCGCAGGCACTTCTGAAGAAAAGCTCCCAGCCCCTTTGTCTCCCCAGAGTCTGAATACCAGCGTGCGCTAGGTTTCTCTCCTCAGGCGCTCCTCCCCTGGCGGCGGTAAGAAAGCGGCCACGGGCTCGCAGGCGCTTCGGCCTCGCTGCCTGCTTCCCAGCCTCCTTCCAACGCCTGCAAGCCAGATGCAGCTTTCTCGTCTTCCTCTCAAGCGGGTACCTCTTGGCAACTGCTGCACGTTACCGGGAGAGGAGGAACTGGGCTCCAAACGGATTGTTAAGTCTCTGCTGCTTCGGATGGCGAGAACTGAGCGTAGCAGGGCTAGAAAAATTCCCCGGGATGGCTTCGGCTGCAGAAACTAGAGTGCTGCCCGATAACATACATCCAATTAATAGTTTCGTGTGGCGGAAGGAAAATTTTCGAAATACCGTTTACACAGAAGGAAAATATTTCGTATTGTATATGACTTGTTCCATATTGGATTTGTGCGACTGCTGCCTTGACAGCTGCTTTGGATCTGGCAAGTCAGTTTTTACTCAGCTAATGTTCTTCAGCCGTCTTGGACTCCAACTACCATGGTTGTTGGGGATAATAGGAGCAGTTGTAAATAGCCCAACTCATTTGGAGGGCACCGAGATGGAACGGAGGCTCTAACTTGTCTTAAGGTAAAATGAAAATACTTGTAACTTGAAGGCAACTTGAATGATAGGTCTTTATGGTGTAGACTTTAGAAGAATCCCTCCCATACTACCACCTCTTACAATACTAGACAACACAGTATCAACAGTAGAGACCTTCAAATTTCTAAGTTTTGCTATATCACATGACCTAAAATGGACACCTAACATCAAAAATGGCATCAAAAAAGCACAACAAAGAATGTTCTTTCTGCGCTAACTCAGAAAGCTCAAACTGCCCAAGGAGCTGCTGATATAGTTCTACAGAGGAATTGTTGAGTCTATCATCTGCACCTCTATAACTGTCTGGTTTGATTCTGCAACCCAAGAGGACAGACACAGACTTCAGAGGATAATTAGGACTGCAGAAAAAAACAATTACTACCAACCTGCCTTCAGTCAAGGACCTGTATACTGCACAAGTCAAAAAGAGGGCTGTGAAAATATTTACAGACCCCTCACATCCCGGACATAAACTATTTCAACTCTTTCCCTCAAAACAATACTATAGAACACTGCACATCAGAACAACTAGACGCAAGAACAGTTTCCCCCCCCCAAGCCATCACTCTGCGAAACAAATAATTCCCTCAACACTGTTCAGCCATTACAAAGTCACTGCACTATTACTGTTAATCTTCTCATCACTCCTTATCACCCATCCCCTCCCACTTGTGATTGTATGTAACTTTGTTGCTAGTATCCTTACGATTGATATCAACTGTTTCCTAGTATGATTTGATTGCTTATTGTACCCTATAACTATCTCTAAGTGTTGTATCTTATGATTCTTGATGAATGTATGTTATCTTTGATGTATACTGAGAGTATTTGCACCAAGACAAATTCTTTATGTGTCCAACCACACTTGGCCAATAAAGAATTCTATTCTATTCTATTCTATTCTATTCTATTCTATTCTATTCTATTCTATTCTATTCTATTCTATTCTATTCTATTCTATGTCTTTACTTTCTTTGTAGCCTCCTATTCATGTGAAAAGTGTTATGATAACCCTTCTCAGCTTCCTCTTAACAAGGCCAATACATGGAATTCCTAAATTCCATTGCAAATTCTATGTTCATCTTCACTGCCGTTTTCTGAACTTGTTCCAATTTTTTAGAAAGCTTTTTAATATAGTGCCAGAACTGAATGCACTACATGAGAGAGGCTCTGATCTATTTGCCTCTGTTGATCTAGCTTAAAATTGGATTGCTTTGTTTTGCAGCCAGATGACATAGCTAATTTAAATTTAAATTCATATTTGTATTTATATTTATATTTCAACTACTGTTCCAAGATCTTTTTCACAAGTATTTCTTGCTTCAACAGATCTTTTTCACAAGTATTTCTTGATTCAGCAGAGGATTGTACTAACTAGAATTTTGCCAAGGTCCCTTCCAACTCTGTTATTCTATTAGTATTGATCCAAAGCAAGAGATCCCTAGTGCATTTGATTTCTCACTCCTTAGGATATATTTTTGTTTTCAGCCTATTTATCTAACCTATAAAAATCTTCTACTTTTAGAATCAAGATCACATGAAGTGTTAATACCACTTTATAATGTCTTGGTAAGGCCACACTTGGAATGCTGCATCTAGTTTTGGTCACCACTATGTAAAAAAAAAAAATGTTGAGACTCTAGAAAGAGTGCAGAGAAGAGCAACAAAGATGATTAGGGGACTGGAGGCTAAAACATATAAAGAATGGTTGCTGGAACTGGGTAGGTGTAGTCTAATGAAAAGAAGGACTAGGGGAGGCATGATAGCTGTGTTCCAATATCTCAGGGGCTGTCACAAAGAAGAAGGAATCAAGCTATTCTCCAAAGCAGGGGTCCCCAACCTTGGCAACTTTAAAACCTGTGGACTTCAATTCCCAGAATTCCTCAACCAGCTTCAGTCCACAAGTCTTAAAATTGCCAAGGTTGGAGATTCCTGTTCCAAAGCACCTGAGGACAGGACAAGAAGCAATGGGTGGAAACTAATCAAGGAGAGAAGCAACTTCGAACTAAGAAGAAATTTTCTCCTTTAATCAGTGGAACAACTTGTCTTCAAGAAGAAGGAATTGGATAACCATTTGTCTGAAATGGTGTAGGGTTTCCTGTTTAAGCAAGGGGGTTGGACTAGGTGATCTCCAAGGTCCCTTCCAACTGTTATTCTGTTATTCCCTTTCTTCTGCAGCATTAACTATTCATAGGTTTTGATATCATCTGCAAATGATAACTCTTTCTTCCTTAGACATATTAATAAAAATCTGGTAGTACAGGGCCAAAAACTATCCATATGGCATTTCATCTAATATTTCATTCCAATTTTATTTTTTTCCTGCTGTTATTATTTTTACAAATAATTCAAGATGGCAAACATATCTAACACAACTTCCTCCTCCTATTTTCCCCACAACAATAATCCTATGAGATAGGTCGACCGGAGAATGACTGGCCCAAAGTATTCCAGCAGATTTTCAGGGCCTTAACCACTAAACCAAACAGGCTCTTGAGAATTTGTTGAGAACATGGCACAAGCTGAGGTGAAATGATGGAAGTTGAAGTCCAACACATCTCAAACGTACCATGTTGGGCTAGGCCAGAACAAACACACATCTGATAGTATATAAAAGACAGCATAATCAAACAATGAGCTCTGCTCCTTTCATATTTCATAACACTTGTATAGAAGGGGTAGAACTTGCATTTCACAGATCCAATGCTGCTTTTGACATACCCACATCCACACCCACCCAAACATTTATACAGACAGCATGTTAGATGAAAATTGTGATCTAAGAGTAACTGGACTTGCACATAATTATGCTAAGAAGTTGTCTAGTTTGTGGTTCAGTTCCTATCAATGATTAGTTTCTGATTCTGTGTATGATACAAACTGAGAAACCAGGATAGTTTTGGTTGTCTTAGGCATGAAAGATCAGTGGGTGACTTTGGGCCAGTCACTCACTCTCTCTCTCAACCTAACACACCTCATAAAGTTATTATTGTGGGGAAAATAGAAGAAAAGATATGTTTGCTACCTTGAGCAATTCATAAAAATAATAAGGGTGGGAATTTAAAGTCTAAAAAAGAAAAAAAACATGGTTCAAATAACCATAAATCTAAGAGATCCCGGTTCCTAGTTATCATTTCTCAGCACATCTTGTATGTAAATTGCAGAGATGAATGTGTACAGAAGCAATTATTTTGGGCAGAATTTCTATATGTCATTATTTTATTCAATGTTAATTTTTATATTTCTGATGCTTATTCTTTTTATTTCATAGCTTTAAAAGGTGTTTTAATTAATTTTGATATCCATAGGTGCTCAATTTTTATTTGCATTTTAATAATTTAAAAAAAAACGATGCATGCATAGATCTATTGCTAGAAAATCAGGCAGTATACCTACGTTGCACTTTCAATTGCTTTCAACACTGTAGACGGCTTTCGCTCTGATTGAAATAAAGCAGAACGTACTATACTACCAAACACCCTCGCCGAAAAGAACTTCTTCGTTATTCTATTCGCATTCTTATCTCTAAGGAAACGAGCGTAACCGCCCTGAGCGTAAGGCTTCGTTCAACGTCCATCTGTGCGTCACGGCGCGCGTCGGAAGCGAGGTAAAAGCGCATGCGCCGCCTCGTAGTTGTGTCGCAGGAATTACGTAGGGCGGGCCTATCAGCACGTTGAGCTTTCTTGGTCCGGGCGGGTATCGGACGGTCTTGCTTGGTGGGCCAAGGCCTCGAAATCGGTGCGAAGCGATGTCGGGGATTACGGGAGGTGGGACGGGCTCTGCTCGGAAGCGGCTGCTGAAGGAGGAGGACATGACAAAGGTGGAATTCGAGACCAGCGAAGAGGTGGACGTCACCCCCACTTTCGACACCATGGGCCTACGGGAGGACCTGCTGCGCGGCATCTACGCCTACGGTGAGGGTTGGGGTGGGGGGCTGAGAAAGGGGAACCACGGGTTTAGTTGTGTGGCTGTACAACTTCAGAAAGCGGTTAATGGGGGACCAAAAGCTTCCCCCGCCGCCTCTTTATCCGTTCACTCGTCTCATTCTAGGGTAGCTGAGCCTTAAATGTAGTCGCTATGAAATGGAGCAAGGAAGGGTCAGGGTCAGACTTGGATCGTAAGCTTCCCTTTGGTATCTATCTGTCTACCTGATCAGTAAGAAAGGATTTTTTTGAAATGACCATCAGATCATTACTATTTCTTAATATCCCTTATTTTCCTCCCCAAAAACTAAGCCGGACCACATAGTTTTGTAGCTAAGCATGGGTATCGAGCTAATTTGTTGATAATTTGATGGAAGCCTCCATTAGTGGCATTTCTAAATAATCCCCCAGCAATTTGCAGATGTTTGAAACTCTGCCTTTTCCAGCTTCAGATTCTGTCCTTCTGTTTTAAAGAAGTGTATTTGTTGAAATGAGTGAGATACAATGAGATTCGTAGTTTTAACTTTTGCGAACACATTAAAATTCTTGGTAAATTCCTAAGTGGGTTGAAGTTTTGCCATGTTACACAAATTACACATAGGGTAATTGTTCTTTTGTCAAGCACTGATATATGAACTAGAAAATGAAAGTTATCTTCCTCCAAACCTTGGGGATACAAAGTTGGAACCTAAAGCAGCTATTCAGAATGGCTAGTTTCTAGGCAGTATACTTTTTTTTTTTTAAAAGAAATTCTCACACACTTAACATGGGTAACAAATGTCAGTTGCAAAAAGACAGGAAAAACCAGCAGTTTGCTGTAATTGGAGGACCTAAAAATCAGGTCTTTTAGTCATTCCTGTAGAATCACTAGATAAGTCTTTATTATTCAAGAGTAACAGATTTATAACAGATTTATTCAGATTTATTCAGACATATATGAATGCAGTATTACTCTTGATTCTGGCCTTACCTACCTAATGATATCTTCAATCCAAAATGTTACTAAATCTTATTTAAAACAAGTGGTAGGGAGCTGTTTGTTTGCTTATTTTAAATGTATGTTAATTCTAGTTTTCATTGCATTTCTTCGTGGTTTACTATATTTTAGTCAGTTTTGATAGTATAGTTTGTGGAGGGAAAATCTAAATTGTAATTTAAAAACAATTTTTTCTAGGTTTTGAGAAACCTTCAGCTATTCAGCAGAGAGCAATTAAACAGATAATTAAAGGAAGAGACGTGATTGCTCAGTAAGTGGAATTATATTCTAAAAGGATAATTTGAAGAGTATGCTTTGTGATATAATTTTGATAGCTAAAAAATAAATTGTTCTTGATGTTTCTTGCTCATAAATAGTCCTTTGGAAGCAGAGAATTAACATAAGTTTAATGGTATAATTCTAAGCACATTTAATAAAAAATAATAGTCATGACCCTTGATTTTTTAGTACTGTATTTGCCAGTGTATAAGACGACCCCACCAACATTTCCACTCAAAATGTAGAGTTTGTTATATAATTGCTGTATAAGACGACCCCCCCACTTGGAGCAAAGGCTGAAACCGGGAAGAGAAAACTTCCCAAAGAAAGTCGCATGAGCAGCATCCCATTCCTGGGAGAAAAACAAAAAACAAAACAAAAAACTCTTCCCAAAGTGCAAAAGCAAGGATGGCGCTTTCTCAGCTTTGAGCGGCGTCGCTGCTCTCCCACCCCCTCCACTCGTCCCCACGTGCAGCAAAGTTTCTGCCACTGGGGAGGTGGAGGGGAGTGGAAGGAGGTGAGGGATGGGGGCAAAGCCTGGAGCCTGCTGGTCCGCTCGCACGAGTGGAGTGGAGTGGGTGGGTGGGAAGAGAAAGGAGAGGCTGCTGCCTCCAAGTGAAAGTGACGCGTCTGACCCCTCCCCCAGGGGAAAGTGAAAGGCCTCCTCCCTTAAGCAGCCCCCGCGTGGGCGCCATGGGACTCCAAGGGTGGGGGATGGACAGCTGCCAACTCTCTCTCTCTCTCTGTGTGTGGTGTGGAGGGTAATTCCGGCTATCTCTGGCCTCCGCTTGGTTTTAAAGTCGCTTGGCCAGTTCCCAAGTCGCAAGCGCGCGCTGGCCAGGACACGTGGCGCTGGGTGGCAGCTCGGTGCCGGGGAGGCGGATCTTTCTCTCTTAAGCGGGGAGGGGAGGAGGGGACAAGAGGATGGATGGGACGGGATGGGACAGGGGGCGGGAGGAGGTCCCTTGCCTTCTTCCACCGCCCACCGGACCCTTTTCTTCCCAAGGGGACCTTGGAAAACAGCTCGGGAGCCAGGTGGCCCTGCCCAGCGGGGTCCCATCAGGAACTTCCCGAGGACACCCCCCCCGCCCCAAGCACAGCCCTCCCGGTCTTTCAAAGAGAGAGGGAGAAGTGGGAGGAGCAAATTGCCGGCCCCACCCCGCTGCCCAAGAGGGGCGCCACAGTCCACCCCCACCACCTTCTCCCCCCCACTCCCCGGGGCATTACACGGCTCGGGGTTGGCTGGGTGAAGCGGCCCCACCAGAGACCCTCCCGCTCCACCCCCACCCCACCTCCAGATTGGCCTCCGCAAGCGCCCCGAGCCGGGTGGAGGGGGGGGAGGAGGAAGAGAGACTCTGGCTGGGCTTGAAGGGGCTTCGCAAGTTGCGGAGCTCCGCCCCCATCGCTCTTGCACCGAGTGACAACGTATTTGCCGGCGTATAAGACGACCCCCCCCACTTGGAGGCATGTTTTTCAGGGCAAAAAAGTCGTCTTATACGCCAGCAAATATGGTAGTTTATGTTGAACTACTATTTCACAGTCGTTCAGATTTTTTGTATTCTTTTTTCTTTTAATGATAATATATAACCATTAATACATTTTATCATACACAAAATTCTAAGTAGTTGTCAGTGATCCCTTAAAGAGATAAAATCATTTTATTTTAATTATATTTTTTCCAGTTAAAAAGTAGACAATTTCTCAGTTTTTAAAGGGAACTAAAATGAGAATACTAGTTGTGTTGAGTATTTAAGTTTCCTTCATTCATTATGATAATTCGGTGTATTTACCACTTGTCAAAGTAGAACTTATGTGTTAAAGATTTTTACAAGTTTATTTTTCTTCAGAAATATATTTTAGTGTAGTGTTAATATGTTTATTTTTTCCATGTAACATTGAATATTGTCTACAAGACACACTATTTAAGTCTTTTATAGGAAGAACATATTGTTTTAATTTTAGGTTTTATGCAACTCTTAAGATACTGGAATTTAATTATACAGAAATTTTCAGTAAATTTGGTGTGTCATATTTATTAATTTAAAGAGATGCATCCAACAGAAACCACTTATTAGCTTAAGTAAGTGTGCTTGGGTAACTTACAAGAGGTTAGATCTGACAGATAATTAACACAATTCACATTCTGTGTAAAGTGTTTTGATTTATTAAATAAGCTTATATTAGAATAGGCTTATTTTTATCTTGCCAAATATCAACTTGTTTAGGTTCAATCCTAGGCTTATATTTCAAGAGCTACAGTGATTTCATTGTGATCAGGCATCTATAACTGTTTGTAATGAAATCTAAATGATCTGAATAATTTTCACCTGTGTGTGTGTGTGTCAGTTGTAGACAACAGAATTTTAGTTTTCATTGGTATCCATTTATGACATGATAATTTTTTTTTGCATTTATATAGAAAATAAGTCGTAGCAAGCTTGATTCTTGTTAATAAATGGGTAAGCCTAGATCAACTAGATTTTATTTGCAAATATCTACAAATACCAGTACATCATATGGTTAACTGTTAATCAGCCTTAGAAAACATGGCTTCACTACAAATATAAGGTGTTATGACTCTCCCTAAATAGACCCATACAAAGCTAATCTTATATAGTAAATCATTTTTTGCGTATTTACAAATTTAGTTATAAAGTTGTTTCTTTCTAGGTCACAATCTGGAACAGGCAAAACAGCAACATTTTCCATCTCTGTATTACAATGTCTGGACATCCAGGTAACTTTTGTAATATGTTTTATGAAGATGCATATATTATTTTGAGTGGAAAACATTAAATTATCTTATGGAACAATGATCTCTATACCCTTTGGATTGTATTCTAGGACTATACTTACACTTCCTTTGAAAAGGAGCAGTTGATATTTAAAATAAATTTTTGGAGGTGATCACAATATTAAATATCATATAACTATAATTCATTTTTTCAATTAGGTTCGTGAAACCCAGGCGTTAATTTTGGCACCTACCAGAGAGTTGGCAGTACAAATTCAGAAGGTAAATGAATGTTAGATTATAATATTTGCAAAAGAATATTACAGCACTTAAACCCCTGGCCAATTCTTTCTTTGTTCCAATTTGCAACTTAATGCCTAATGACTGTTTAGAATCAGGGTGTACTATTAGATTGAAGTCTTCAAAATATCTTTGAATATTAGTAGCTCGGGTTGGTAATGATGTTGTTGAATATTTGTAGCTCTGAGCATGGTGATTTGATAGCAAATGTTTTTTTTTTTTTTGAAAAAGTTTTTATTAATTTTCTACAAACAAACAAGACAAACAAAACATAAAAACATCAACTCTTATATGTACATCCAGTGTGTCAGTTGGTTCATCATTTTTGTGCATTCATTCTGTAGTCTCAATTACAATTATGTTACATAACAACTCATATTGTCAATCCAAACTTATATATCCTAATATCACTAAAAAAAGAAGTTTTTGACTATATTTTTAATCATTCATGCTTAATGAGCTAACAATACTTTAAACCAGTTTACTCTATAACAAATCATCTAGTCATATCAAATCAATCCTAAAAAATCCTTTATAAATATAATAGCAAATAGCAAAGTAATAGCAAAATAAAGATATTCCTTACTATCTAGCATTCTAAATATTCTATTATCGTATTTTATCATCTAGCCATTTATAAAAATGATCCCAAATTTTGTAAAATTGTTTATCCTCTTGCTCTCTAATTTCAAATGTCAATCTGCTCATCTCAGCACATTCCAATATTTTCTTAATAATTTCTTCCTGTAATGGTATTTTCTCATTCTTCCAATTTTTAGCAAATACAATCCTGGCCGCTGTTAATACATTTACAATCAGGTATTTCAAATCTTTACTATATATATCAGGTAAAATTCCCAATAAGAAGATCTCTGGTTTCAAATCTATATGTTTCTTTGTCATTTTTTCCAACCACATGCGAATTATAGTCCAATATTTTCTAGCATCCTCACAAGTCCACCACATATGGTAATACGAGCCGGGTATCTGATGACATTTCCAGCATTTTTCAGATTTGTTCTTAAACATTCTTGCTATTCTTGTCGGAGGAAAGTGCCACCTGTAAAACATCTTATACAAGTTTTCTTTATATGCTGTTGACATTGTCATTTTATAATTTTGAAACCACAATTTCTGCCATTTCTCTAAATCAATCCCATATCCAAAATTCTTCCCCCAAACAATCATAGTTTCTTTGACTTGTTCTTCCTCTAATTTCATTCCCAGTAAATAACCATATAGTTTTTTAATCACCTTCTCATCAGTACCCATCAAGATCTTATCTAAATCAGTCTGTTTATCATAAAATCCCTCCGTTTTAGAATCTTCATCATACCTTGAGTGTATTTGTGCATATGAAAACCAATTCATCCTTATACCTTGTTCCTCTAAGTTTTGGATCGATTTAAGTTCACCCTTTTCATCCAAAAGTTCCCCATATCTAACTGTTTGTTCCTTCTTGTAGATTATAGGATAGGAAAATGCTTCAATGGTCGATAACCAAACTGGAATTTTCAAATAACATTGTCTTTTTATCTTCTCCCAATTTAACCACAAAGACTCCCGTACATAATGTCTTCTAAAATAACCCTGTGTTTTAGTTCCCTTATACCATAAAAAAGCATGCCAACCCAACAGCAAGTCATGCCCTTCTAATGTCAACAACCTATGTTTCCTTAATGTTATCCATTCTTTGACCCACATCAAACTTGCAGCTTGATAATACAATTCCCAATTAGGCAGACCAAAACCTCCTCTAATTCTAGCATCTTGCAAAAGCTTTAGCTTTATTCTCGCTTTTTTACCTTGCCATATAAACTTCAACATAATTTTATTTAAATCTTCAAAATAGTCTTTTCCAAGCCTAATTGGTATTGTTTGAAACAAAAATAAAATTCTAGGTAAGATATTCATCTTAATTGTTGAAATTCTCCCTATTAATGACAATTGCAAGTTTTCCCACTTCTTCAAATCTGTAGTTATCTGTTGTTTAAGTTTAATATAATTATTCTCCTTTAATGTGCTACATCTTGTTGTCAAATATATCCCCAGATACTTAACCTTATTTGTAACTTGAATTTTCAAAAGATCTGCCAATTCTTCTCTCTGTCTCAATAGCATATTCTTTGTCAAAATCTTTGTTTTGTCTTTATTTATTTTCAAACCAGCCACCTCTCCATATGCCTCTATCCTTTCCAGTAACTTTGGAGCTGTTTCTAGAGGATCTTCCAAAATAAAAGCTAAGTCATCAGCAAAAGCTTGTAGCTTAAATTCTTCCTTCTTAATTTTCATTCCTTTTATGCTTTTATCATCCCTAATATTTCTATTCAACACTTCCAAGGTCAACACAAATAGCAAAGGAGATAGGGGGCATCCTTGTCTTGTGCCTTTCCTTATATTAATAAAATCTGTAAGTTCCCCCTCCATCATTACCCTTGCTGTCTGCTTATTATATATAGCTTCTATTGCTTGAATAAATTTTTTAGCGAAACCCATCTGCTCCAATAATAATAACATAAATCTCCAGTTCACGTTGTCAAATGCTTTTTGAGCATCTAGGAATATCAAAGCCATTTGCTTTTCAGGATGAGCCTCATAGTATTCCAAAGTGTCCAAGATTACTCTCATATTGTCTCTAATTTGTCTCTTTGGCAGAAATCCATTTTGATCTGAGTGAATAATGATAGCAAATGTTTTGTTCCCATTCGAGGAGACCTCTTCAGTGCGCTTTAGATTGAAGTCTTAGAGGTTTGTGGTTAGGTTGAGGAGTCTGTATGGACACAGTCTCTCCAACAAGTGATATAGTATACAAATGCCTTTAAAATTAATATTTAGCAAAGTGATAGTGTGCTCTAGCATTATAAATTCTGAATGCCTGTAGGCTCAATATGCTGTTCCTTGAGGTCACTCCCAGATATACAGTGGCCAGGTTGGCAGTGTGGTGAGCAGCACTATGTGGTGGATTTAACAAAGCCAGATAAACACTTAACATTCCATCAACAGGATTCTTTGCCCAGATTCCTGTAGCCTTGAACTGCCTCTAATGAGGTATTGGGTAACTCTCAGAACACATGCATAGCTTGATCTCAGCAGTGCTTAGCAGAATTTATCTTGAGTTCCATGGTGAAAGAAACACAAAATACAAATACAACAAATTAATGTCATGTGGTAATTTATCATATTTCAAAATAACATGATTGTAATAATAGACATGAATCAAACACTAAGTTACAAAGGTAAAATTATTATTTATTTAGAATATGATGAGAACATGACAGAAGATAAGTGAAACTATACCACACAATTCCCATAATTATATATAAAGCTTCTACAGGGGAACAGCAGTGGCCTCATAACTAGATGACTAATTCAGTTATCCAGCCTCTGGGAACCAGAAAACACACATTGCCAGATAACACACATTGCACAATATGTTTAATATCAGCGCTGGGGAGAATGGATTCACATATAAGGATTTGCCTGTTCATTCTGTTCGTATACCGTTATGGATGTCATGATTTGGATTAGGACTACTCTTAACTCTTAACTCCTATTGATATATTTTTACAGGGGCTACTTGCTCTTGGTGATTACATGAATGTCCAATGTCATGCATGTATTGGTGGAACTAATGTTGGTGAAGATATCAGAAAGCTGGATTATGGACAACATGTTGTTGCTGGCACACCTGGTCGTGTATTTGGTGAATATATAATTATGTATAATACCATTTCCCATAGTTAATACTTTGGCTAAAATTCTGTTTGGACTCATTATAGTTTTCAGTTACCTTATACTCTAGATTTGTATCAAAATTGTTTTATTACTTAATTCCCTTGACCTTTATGTTTGGAAACTATCAGGAAGGATAACTGCTAGTTATTTTAGACCAGTTGTGGCTTAAGTAGCCTGAAGGCCATATCTGGCTTTAGCTCCCAGTTCACATAGGAGGCAGGCACTGGTTTTTCCTTTGTTGCTACTTTTGAATTTTCCACCCAGGTAGCCTTCGTGCTGCTGATTCTTCCAACTTTACTTCAGAAACACATAGTTATTTGCATGATAATATGCCCCAGAAGTTTTTCAGCCAATATTCCAAAATGATACCATTTTGGATTGATGGTTCAAAGGATTTTTGAATATTCAATCTGTGGGACAAGGAATTGTTTTTAATACTTTTGGTGACTGTTGATAAGAGATTTGAAATCTTCCAGATATGATTCGTCGGAGAAGTTTAAGGACTCGTGCTATCAAAATGTTGGTTTTGGATGAAGCTGATGAGATGCTCAATAAAGGTAAAGAATATGTAAATCCCAAATGTTCCTAGCCCGCTTTTAAAAAATACAACAAGAAACCAAAACCTTAAAAGATGCATAGTTTAGTTGCTGTCTTTGTAGTAGACAAAGTTAAACATGCATCCCAGTTTCAGTAGCTTTTTATGACAAGTAAATAACATCTGATCAATTGCCTAACGCTGTAGAATTGAACACCAGGTGCCTCTAGTGTTCCAGCCTGTGTTAATTACAAGCATAGTTCTTGGACATGGACTACTTAGAGCAATTTTTGTAATGCATATTTTCATAGAAGCAAAATACTGTATAAAAAGGCTTCCAGATTTTATTCTATCATTTTTATGTTATTTGGCTTATACAGGTTTTAAAGAACAGATTTATGATGTGTATAGATACCTTCCTCCAGCCACACAGGTAGTTCTCATCAGTGCCACTTTGCCACATGAGATCTTAGAGATGACCAACAAATTTATGACTGATCCTATTCGTATTCTGGTGAAACGGTTAGTAATTTTAACATTATGTTCCAGCTTTGATTGGGCATAGTTTCGAATTTGATACTTCAGATCTGAACTAGAACAAAGAACAAATGTCTGAACACATTTCTCTGTTTCTTTTATGATCTGTGACTTACTACTTAAATGATCTTTCTATTGCAAATTGATTGATATAAAAGTCAGCCAGGTTAGGGATATAGAAAAGATCTGGATTACCAATTTAGATCATGTAGCTTAATCCTGAACAAGCTCCATCTGAGAGCTTTTTGAGTTCAGGATTTTGCAAACTTATTATTAAAATAATTTAATAATAAAGGTAAATTGAAAGAAATATGTCAATTCCAAAATTATATCACATCTCTGCTTTTGGAGGAAGGAAATTTAAAAATCAGAGAAGTTTCCCCAGTATTACAGGTATACATCCTAAATGAAAGTTCCAGATATAATATTACAGATATTTTTGCCCCAAAGTATATCACTCCCCTCCTTCCATTTCTGTGCTAGCAGCATGAAGAAATATATTAATCAGTGTTTGCTATGTTGTCCAATTTACACAACTGATTAAATCAAGTTAAGACCCATTAAAATTGATCAAATTTTGAACATTGCTTTCGCTACCTATGGATGTGATTATTTCTATAGCGTTTGAAGGACATGCATGACTGTAGCAGCTTTCTATTTTCTTAAAAATGTTGTGGAGAAAAGGAAAGAACACAAATAGTTTTTAGTTTATGTCCTCCTGTAACCAATAAGCTTATGGCTAAAATAGAAATTTCGTAGCATATCTTTGCCATTGTGTATCAGAGCTCTTAATTTTTTATTTTCAGAGCAACAGTTCAGTGCTTAAAACTGCATTGCTTGCCTTCTCTGATTTAAAATATTGTTGTAAAAATATTTACTCAGTTATGAAAGCTTTTGTTTCCTAAATTTAATGTCTGATAGATATTATATAAGTATCATAGTAACCAATATATAAAATTATAGGGGAGAATGAGAAAAAAATGGAATGGAAATAAGAGCTACTCTGTTTCACCAGTAGCCCAGTTGCTACTGGCAACAGTTGAGCTGTTTGTTGCTTAAGGGTAATTGTCTGAATATACTTTTCCCCTTCTTCCCAATTTCTTCATTTATAATGTATATTGTTATTCATTCTGGTAAACAGTCCTCGAAGTCATTTTGACTGAAGAGTAAAATAAAAGTGCTTTACCTAAGCAACAAGGTTAATTTGGATATATTTTTCCATTTTCTTAGTGATGAGTTAACTCTTGAAGGGATCAAACAGTTCTTTGTGGCAGTAGAGAGAGAAGAATGGAAGTTTGATACATTATGTGACTTGTATGATACACTAACTATTACACAAGCAGTCATCTTCTGTAATACCAAGAGGAAGGTATGTCAGCCAAGTATTAATATAAGTTCCAAGATAATATTGCATAATTTCTGTTCAAGTTAACAAATGGGTGGAATTAAATGCAGGGTGCATTATAGAGAAAGTTAACTTTTTCTAGGTTACTCCATGTTGATGTAAAACTAATTGTGGCTAATTCCTGGGTCAGGTTGATTGGCTGACTGAGAAAATGAGAGAAGCTAATTTCACTGTTTCATCAATGCATGGTGATATGCCTCAGAAGGAAAGAGAGTCCATCATGAAAGAGTTCAGATCTGGGGCAAGGTAAGAGCACTTTTGTTTCCCGATGTTCTCCCCAAAATACAATTCAAAACCATCTTCTAGCTTTTTGCTAGAGGATTGCTTAGAGTGACATGAGGTTGTTGTGTACATGTATTTTTAAATTTCTCTAGCTTGAGCATCAGAGTATTTTAGAATGACAGCTAATGTTCTAGGTCAGCTTTCATCAGTTACTATTTTTTGTTTGAGATTAGCCTGGTATCTTGGTATTTATTCAGCAAGTGCCATCTCTGGTATGAATAGATATGGTGTGATCCATTGTGTCACCTTTGTGAGTACGTAAATTTGTTCCTTTTTCTTTTTACAGCCGAGTTCTAATTTCTACAGATGTTTGGGCAAGGGGTCTGGATGTTCCTCAGGTGTCCCTGATCATTAACTATGATTTGCCCAACAACAGAGAATTGTATATACACAGGTAGGCATACATGTATATTTCAAGGGAAAAAAATATTTTAAAATCATTTTTCTAAAATGAATTCATAATGTTAAACATTTGAATAGTAAAATTATCTGAAATAAAAATGATGGGAGGTGCCAGATTTTCACCAATCCTGTCAGTTAACATGAAAGATGCTTCTGCCTTTAAGTATATACGGTAAGTAGTTGGCCAGGCTCTGACACAAAAGTTCTTCACTGTAGTTGGTTCTGCCAGGGGCAGTAAAAGACACAGAATTCTGCACTGAATCTGAGCCAATTTAGGTTCTCATATGTTAATTGGTTTGTAATCTCCCACCAGGATTGGTAGATCAGGCCGCTATGGTCGTAAAGGTGTTGCAATCAACTTTGTAAAGAATGACGATATTCGTATCCTGCGAGACATTGAGCAATACTATTCTACCCAGATTGATGAAATGCCAATGAATGGTGAGTGTCTTAATTTCTTGTAGAAGATAGTTAACCACAGGATATTAGAAAAATGAAGATTTTTTTTTTGCCTCCCCCCTTGCCATTTTTTGTTCGTTTTTCAAAAGTATTGGAGAACTTAACAATATGTAAAAAGCACAAAAATCATAATGAAACCTTTTTCCTCAGTATTGCGTAACACCACAAGATTTTATAGATATTACAATGGTTCATTGATGAGGAAAAATGTTACATGCAGAAGAAGATATATTTAAAAGGATTGAATGCTGCCTTTTTGGCTCTTTTACTCCCTTTTTAGATGTTCCTGCCTGTGAACAGCAGCTGTGCCTTTGGTGCCTCATCAATGTTAGGCACTAAATTAGAAATAAACGCAAACAACCCTAACATAAATTAAAAACAACTGATTCTCCTGCCTGCTCAGGAGAATAAAGCAAGGCCAAATTTCTTCTACTGAAAGGAATTCTTCCTCTTGGCTCTGACCCAAAGACGCTTTTTCAAAAAGCAACTGGACTTTGTTTTTTCTTTGAAGACATTTTGCTTGTCATTTAAGAAGCTTCTTCAAATCAATCAGAGCTGAAGAAAGTCCAGTTGCCTCTTGAAAAAGCACCTTTGGGACAACCACGACCTGGATGACTGAGACTCTCCATAGACACTCTTGGCTCTGAATGTATTTAAACTGAGTGGCCATTCTTTTTGTGGATTTAATAGGGGTTTTTTTTGTAGTCATATTTCACTTAAGTATTATCCAAATTGTGACTGGGTGCACATATTGTACCGTAATGCTTTATTTAATAACGTAGCCAACAGCAATTGGCTTGTTCACAAGGTATGTTACACTTTTAAACCATGCAAGTTAACAATGTTAGTGTTGGCTGGCAGAGCTCACTTTATATGAATCGAACAAACTAAATTGGTCCACAGCTTATGTATCAAGTTTTGGTCTTTTCAGTTAGTCTAGTGAACAGTCTTGAATTTGTAGAAGTAATATTTGTGAATTGTTTCTCAAATGCTGCCGGCCATGTGATCAATTTTTTTTAATAGGTTTGTCTATATTGTAATGAAGGTTTGTATAAGACCTGCCATCTTTTCATTATTTTCACACCACTGTCTGTTTCTTTAATCTAGTGGCTGATCTTATTTGAAGGAACTAGACAGAAGAGAGAAGGTCCTCTTAGATGTGATACATTATTATAACCACACCCAAGAGCTGCTTGGAACTCTTCTTGTTACTGATGCTGTTTGAAAACCATAATGTAACTTCAAGTGGTTAGGCATCTGTAATCAGAATTGGCAAAAAGTAATACTGGAAGAAGTGCAAAATGCTTAGTGGTTTTTATTTACTTTTATTGTGTAATTGCAGAAACCTAGGAATTGTAATTGATAAAAACTGTAAAGAGGAAGTTCTGTAAATAAGTTCATTGTCATCCTGTTTTCTGCTTTTTTCCCGATTAAAAATTATGTTTTCGTATAAATTGTCCATTTGCTAAATTTTGTTAAAACTAATAACTTTCTTTTCTTCTCCGTCTCTTTAATTAGCAAAGTGAAGGAATTTATTTTTTAAAATGTTAATCTTTCAGATTCTTAAAACAGTAAAAATGAAATGGGAATTAGTGTTTATGTACAGGTCTTTTTTACCATATGAATTAGAATGTATAGCCTCAAAAACATTTATAGCAGCAGTTTGATTGATAATGGGTTTAATACAAAATAAACCACTAAATATTTTTAAATAGTTTTCAATTTTCAGATTTTTCATTTTAAATATAGAAAACAAACTTAAAGCAGATTACTAATGATGGGTAACTATTTAGCAAATGTTTATTTACATATTACTTGGTAAATTGGCTTTTTTAGATTGCTAGTCAAGATTCAGAAGAATATTTGATCCCAAAACAACCTTAACTTGAAGAAATTGTTAAGAGACAAAAACTTTTTTTATATGACCAGAAGAATCAGTAAAGAAAACAGCTTGAGCACATAACCATAGCTGCCAAACTGTCAAAATTTCTGATAGAACTTTTCAAGTTAATTCTGAGTAGGGCTCCCTACTCAGAACTTTTAATACATGGTGGGCAATTTGGAGTCCTGAGGAGTGTACCTATGCTGTTCTTACATGGCCAAAGTCATTATTACCCTTCCTGCAGAAAAGCAACGTTACAATAGAAAAATAAAATGGAATTATTACGGCTAATGGCAACAAAAGTGATTGCATTTAGCTCCCTATTCTAGAAGCAAGCAGGAATTCTCCCCACATATTTTTTCAACAAAAGTGAGCCTTTGTTTTCTAGCAGTGAACCAAAATATTTCCCATTCCACCTCTAAAGTTTGGATAGAATACACTGTGACAAAGCACAAGCGTCCAACCTTTGGGGTATGTAATGGGACACCAGATAACATTCAGATGTTGATAGCAAAAGGGAATAAACAAACATACCTGGTTTAGCTCCCTGGCAATTTTTTAAAGCAGCACATCTATTTATTCAATTTTACCAACTGGATGCAGCTACCTGTATTGGAATAAAGTTTTTGTTATCTTTTCTTGATTCATGATCTGAAACGTGGACTTTGCATCATACTGAACTGAGGTTTTTCTTACTATTACTTGTGGAAAAGGGGTGGGGTTTTTTTTAGGGCACCATACGTAACCATTACAAGGACTGAAAGGTACACAGTATATGACTCAGTCTTTGAACATGTGCAACTAGCATGTGTAATCAAAACTTGATCAGAAATAGATCTCATTTTGGAGACCTGACTCCCAAATTATGAGGTATTTCAGCAGTTATAACTCCAAGGCTGGAAAGCATACTAACTAGAAGCCTCGTAAGTAGTTGGATATGATGCCCTGCATTTGTATTGAATAACAGCGTTGGGAGGAACCTTGGAGTTCTAGTCAATGCCCTGCTGAAACAGGAGACCCTATACCAATTCAGACACGTGGCTGTTGAGTCTTCTTAAAAGCCTCCAGTGATGGAGCACAAACAACTTCTGAAAGTGTGTCGTTCCACTGATTTGATTGTTCTTCAGGAAATTTCTTTATATATTTTTTTATATTGTTTCTTTCGTTGATTAGTTTCCATCTATTGCTTCTTGTCCTGCTTTCAAGTGCTTTGGAGGATAGATTGGCCTCTTCTTTGTGGCAACCCTTCAGATGTTGCAACACTGCTATCATGTCACCCTTAATCCTTTTCACCAGATATACCCAATTCCTGCAATCTTTCTTCATATGTTGTAGCCTCCAAATGGGGTGCGTGTATTCGATCATATTGAAGATTCTCAGTCATCCAGGTAGACTTGTCTGGAATTTAAAGCTGGATAGAAAGTACCTAATTAGACTGAATTAAAACATGAGGAAAGTTATACACTCAAATTTAAACTTAAGAAATTTGGAAGGAAGAAACAGTCTTTAAAGGAGACATTAATGTATAAAAACTAAAGCTTTCCCTTACTAACTTCCCAGACAGTAGTTCTCAACCAGTGGTCTGTGATGTCATGGGGTCCACAAAGGCTTGAAGAAATATTTTGATTTAAACCTTGAATTAAGTCAAGAGTCTTCAAACTTGACAAGTTTAAGACTTGTGGACTTCAACTTCCAGAATTCATGAGCTAACATGACTGGAAGAGGAATTATGGGAGTTGAAGTTCACAAGTCTTAAAGCTGCCAAGTTTGAAGATCCCTGAATTAAGTCTTGGTTGTTTGTGGCCATGGTCCGTGGCCACCAAAGTATTTAAAAGGTATCTGATGAAGAAAAGGTTGAGAACCACTGTCGCAGGCTATTAGTTTCTTAGTGGATGGAAAGCAAAATGAAATGTATACTGCTCAAAAAAATAAAGGGAACACTTAAACAACACAATGTAACTCCAAGTCAATCACACTTCTGTGAAATCAAACTGTCCACTTAGGTAGCAACACTGACAATCAATTTCACATGCTGTTGTGCAAATGGAATAGACAACAGGTGCAAAGCATAGGCAGTTAGCAAGACATCCCCAATAAAGGAGTGGTTCTGCATGTGGTGACCACAGACCACTCCTCAGTTCCTATGCTTTCTGGCAGATGGTTTGGTCACTTTTGAATGCTGGCGGTGCTTTCACTCCAGTGGCAGCATGAGACGGAGTCTACAACCCACACAAGTGGCTCAGGTAGTGCAGCTCATCTAGGATGGCACATCAATGAGAGCTGTGGCAAGGTTTGCTGTGTCTGTCAGTGTAGTGTCCAGAGCGTGGAGGCACTGCCAGGAGACAGGCCACATGGACATGGAGGCTGTAGGAGGGCAACAACCCAGCATCAGGACTGCTACCTACGCCTTTGTGTGAGGAGGGACAGGAAGAACACTACCAGAGACCTGCAAAATGACCTCCAGCAGGCCACAAATGTGTATGTGGCTGCTCAAACGGTCAGAAACAGACTCCATGACGGTGGTACGAGGGCCTGACGTCCTCAGGTGGGGGTTGTGCTTACAGCCCAACACCATGCAGGACGTTTGGCATTTGCCGGAGAACACCAAATTTGGCAAATTTGCCACTGGCGCCCTGTGCTCTTCACAGATGAAAGCAGGTTCACACTGAGCACGTGACAGATGTGACAGGGTATGGAGACACCATGGAGAACATTCTGCTGCCTGCAACATCCTCCAGCATGACCGGTTTGGCAGTGGGTTAGTAATGGTGTGGGGTGGCATTTCTTTAGGGAGTTGCACAGCCCTCCATGTGCTCATCAGAGGTAGCCTGACTACCATTAGGTACCAAGATGAGATCTTCAGACCCCTTGTGAGACCATATGCTGGTGCGGTTGGCCCTGGGTTCCTCCTAATGCACGATAATGCTCGACCTCATGTGGCTGGAGTGTGTGCAAGACTAAGGCATTGATGCTATGGACCGGTCCACCCGTTCCCCAGACCTGAATCCAATTGAGCAAATCTGGGACATCACGTCTCACTCCATCCACCAATGCCACGTTGTACCAGACTGTCCAGGAGTTGGGGGATGCTTTAGTCCAGGTGTGGGAGGAGATCTGTCAGGAGACCATCCTCCACCTCATCAGGAGCATGCCCAGGCATTGTAGGGAGGTCATACAGGCTCGTGGAAGCCACACACTTGTTTTGACTTGTTTTAAGGACATTACATCAAAGTTGGATCAGCCTGTAGTGTTTTTTTCCACTTTAATTTTGAGTGTAACTCCAAATCCAGACCTCCATGGGTTGCTAAATTTGATTTCCATTGATAATTTTTGTGTGATTTTGTTGTCAGCACATTCAACTATGTAATGAACAAAGTATTTGAATATTTGAAAACGTAAGTATTTGAATATGTAATGAACAAAGTATAAGAATATTTAATTCATTCAGATCTAGGATGTCTTATTTTTGTGTTTCCTTTAGTTTTTTGAGCAGTGTAGAAGAAATGAAGGTGTAACCTAACCTCACTTCTTGCTGGTAGCTATCAGGATGTCATCTTAATGACAAGAACATATAAGAAAATTAGAGGTTTGCTAAACATTCTAAACAGTAGGTAATGCAGTGAATTACATTAACATGTTTAAATAAAATCATGAGTTTAATTTCATATATACACATTTGATTTTAATGTACCAGAAAATAAATTACAAGAAATAACTTTAAAATATAACTGAAGACAATCACAACAAACATTCCCACTGATTTCCCATGGGATGGGATTGCAGTGTTCAAGGCAGGTAAATATCACAAATATATCAAAAAAACTAAATTGTTTTTATGCATTCACACATTTACATGAGCCACAAACATTCCTTTACAGGGACTGTACTTAGCTTATCACAGAACCAGGTTTTGCCATAAACTACAAAACTTTTGATACAAAATTGTATTTATATATTTATATTTTATACATGCCCTATGATTAAAAAAATAACTAGACACACTGTACAGACAATCTGAACTCATTGCTTTGTAGCTGTAGGAAACGGATTTTTTTTAATGGATTTTCCCCCTCAGTAATAATGGCAAGTTGTATATACATGTAGGCTAAAACTGCAGAGAAAAACAGCTCTTTTCATAATATGCATATCCTGTAAGACATGGTCTCTAAACTGAAAAAAGGCAGGACAATGTTATAGTTATTTCTAAATGAAGCAGCTGTGGAGAACAATATACATGCATTTGGGTAATACTGGTAGAGAAGGCAGTAATGCAAGAGCAGAAAAATGAAGTGGCTCAAACATGAGTTCTCAGTTGACTGCTACTGCTGATATGTCAACTGGACTCATGTTATAAATGCTGAAAATTAAAACGTCAAATGGGACTTTGTGTGATTATACATTCTATTAAAAGATTTCTGTATACTTTTGATACTTCCCTGAAAAACCCTTTACAGTGGATACAATTCCATAAATCAGACCCTGGTACAAAGGACACAAGGTACCATGGTTAAGATCTTCCCTTTCCATGACATTGTAGGAGCAAATCAAAGATAAACTCAGTTCAGTTTCTTCTCCTGTACCCCTACCATTATCTTCCCACAATATGATGGCAGTAAATTAGGAATTCAAGCAGACTAAACTACTGCTTTATAGTCAAATGTAAACTTTGGTTTATTGAGTTCTCGTTGTACAACAAGCAAATCTAGGATGGACAGGCAGATGAGATGAGGTGAGCTGTCAGTTTGTCTTTAATCTGGCATGCTGAGACATCTGTTCAGTCAGGCCTGCTTTGACAGAGTTTGCAACCGATTGTCTCATGGTATCCTCAATCAAATTCTCCCCAAGAGGTTTTATAACCTGCAGTACAAGAAATGTGTAAAAATAAATTAACTAAAAGTATCTCAGATGGAAAACAACCACAAATTAAGATCATGGAGTATGAAATGTATCCAAAGTGCAACAGTACCAAAGCAAGAGAAAAAAATGAGTTTTGCTACCAGCTTACAGTTAATAATTTACAGAGCAATAAGTGGTTTCCTCTGGTGGGTTGTTGACTTAATCCATGTAACTGTATAGCTCCTAGAATAGCAGGTGCAGTTTCATACCCTATAAGGCAGCATCAGCCTGGTATGCTTATAGCATTTATGTAAATTGCCCCAGCACAGTCCTGCTTACGAATTGTGAATGCTTTTTAGATAAAGAAAAAGGTAAAAATACTGGCTAATTTTTCTTCCTGTTATTGTTGGATGAGAGTCGCTGCCGTTGTGCTGAGGCAAGAGCATGGCGGATCATTCGACGTCTAACAACTTCAAAGACTTTGGAACACACCTAAAACATGAAGCAGGTTATTAGAAAGGCAATTGGCAGAAACCAGAAAAGATACATGTGAGTAGCCTCCATTGATTTTTCTCACCTTCTTGGGACTCCTCTGAAGCAAAAAAGAAAGAAAAAATACACAAGATGATTTAGAATTAATTTAGAGTTAAGACAGCAATTCTTCAGCGGGTTCTTAAACAGGTTAACAAAGTTCTAAAAATAATACAAAGTTAATGGAATAATTCAGGGCTGATCTGGACCACAATCGATTCTCTGGTTTCACTATAAAAGATAAGATCAGAATTCTGCTCGATTCATCATGACTTCATAAACTTCAATTGTTTTTCTGAACATTCTTCAGACATGGCACAAATACATAGGCACTGTTTGGGTGGGTTATAATGAATACATAAATATTTCTTGAACAGAAGCAGAAAGGTTAATAATTTCAAAATTTCTAAAGTTAGAATTGGACTGGAATTGAATCTTCCGTTTTCTATCCTAATGCCTGACCCTTCTATATCTACATTATTTTTCCTTCCATTTCATTTCAGAACTTCATGCTGGATATAGCAATAAATCTCTCTAGAAAAAAAAAAGAATTAATTAGCAGAACGATGGATAATTCAAGAAAGGGCTCCATCTTTACTGCAGATGCAAAATAAACTTTTATAAAGACAAAAGCAGAATCTAGGAATCTAACCATACTTCTTTTTCTCTCAGCTCCAAGGTTAAAAGCCCACATCTTTTTTTCCCTTCCTTATGATGTTTTGTGATAGCAGGTGTCCTCACTGGCTCCTCAGACCTAGGAACTGGTGCATTTTGATGACTTTCTTTAATCTTAAGACTTGCAATATCTAGTCTTACCAACTAGATAGGTAGGGCATTGTACACCATGATCTATAATTAGACATGGATTCACAATTATGGACTTTCAAATGTCCATCCCCAGAAATTCTATTCTTTATACTGACATGCAAGAATCTCTCTTTTCTTCAGGTTTTCTTAGTCTTGGTACATGATTAGACACCAAGAATGATACTCTAATTGATTTCCACTGTTATTTTCATACGGTTCCTTTATCTTGGTTTGCATTCTATCTTTGGCATACATTCATATTGAATTGGCTTTTATACCAATTCTTGCTTACTAACAATTAAACTTTTTTTTCAAGTGAGTAGATAAACGGATACCAACCTGTTCCCATAGTACTTCTGCCATCTGATCAATGAGTGTTCCAATTTCTCTGAATTCCCCAGAGTATTTAACATATGCCCATGTACAAAGGGAGACAAGTGTTATGCTCATCACGAGGTTACACAGGGTTGCTATGGAGTTCATGCCAAGGAATCCAGTCAGTCCTGAGATTATATACATAGCAAACATGACAGCAAATAGAGTCGCTGGTGTACGAGCAGCATAGAAGAGGTTTTTGCCATCATTGTGCTTCACAAAGTTTGCATAGATTTCATCAAGCTCTTCTTCAAGCTGGTCCTGGTAACGATGACAGAACTCCTCACCTCCCATCTTCTTCACAGAACGGAAATGTTTGATTGCAAATCCTTTAAGATCTTGGTGCTTTTGTTCTAAGTCTGCAGGTGCTATGTAAGGCTTATCTCCACCACAAACCTATTGGGATGAATTGACCAGTTAACTTACATAACCTAGAACAATTCCATAATTACAGAACTGCTAAAAATATTAAGTGCCACTAAAATTAATATGTTGGACTAAGGCTATGTGGATCCAAGATCAAATCCCCATTCATTTACAGAATCACAGGCCAATCACTATCTCTCAATGTACAAGGCAGTCCTCGACATACAACCACAAATAAGCCACAATTTCTGTTGCTAAGTGAGATATTTGTTAAGTGAGTTTTGCCCCATTTTACAACCTTTTTGCCATAATTGTTAAGTAAATCACTGCAGTTTTTAAATGAATCAGGCTTCCACATTGACTTTGCTTGTCAGAAGGTCGCAAATGGTGATTGCATGATCCCAGGACACTGCAACTGTCATAAATAGGAATGAGTTGCCAAGCATCCAAATTTTGATCATGTGACCATGGAGATGCTGCAATGATCATGTGAAAAACAGCCATACGTCACTTTTTCCAGTGCTGTTATAACATCAGTCACTAAATAAATGGTTGTAAGTTGAGGAATACCTGTAGTCACTTTCACAATCCAGATAAACTGCAGATGAAAAGCCAAGTGAGCCACCATGAGCTTCTTAAGGGGATAGAAATACAATAAATAAAAATAATAAAAGCAAAGCTTCCTTTTACTGTCCTTACAGAATAATTACTAGAAAATTCAGAGAAAATTTTAAGCTAAATCAATTGGATGCAGTGTGAAATAAAAGACACATTTTATTGCATAGATCTGCGTAATATCGCCAAAATAACCAATCCAGACCCATCAGAATTGCATGAATTGAGGAAGATATCTGAGGGATCGATACAGTTATAATCATTAATTATGGATAAAACATAGGGTTGCACTTTTCTCTAATAGGACTTTAAGGAGGCATTTTTCATTTGTCTTTAACCCCAGCCATTTTTGGTTCATAATAAAATTTCTGGTTTAAAAACTGAATTTCACTGAACACCAGCAAGAGCCCTTATTTGAGCCTACACTGTGGTAATAAGGTTGGCAAAATGTTGTTTCTCTGCCCTTATTGGTTCTGCTAATAGCAACCCAATGGCTCTGTTTAGATTGAAGGGGAAGAGGCTGGGCTACAGGATCATCTGCACAGCCACAATGAACAATAGTCATGTTATCTGCCAGATAAAGTCAATCAGATTCAGAGTTGGACACCAACTAGGCAAGAAAGTGAGTTAAATAGGCAATCTTGTGATGTTATCTGGACCAAGTTCAATTTGGACCCCTGAGGAAATACATATGAACCTCCTACCTGTTAGTTGGAGCATTCGTTTGTGAGATCCAGGGCCCTACTGGCTTAAGACATCCAGGAGCTGACCAAACTGACCAACTGGAGCTTGCCAGTTGGACTCCTGGTGCCATTCAAAATGCTGTCCTATCTTTAAAGCTCTTTCTGGTCCTAAGATTCAGATATTGGAGGGATCATTTATCTGCAATTATTCCTGCCTGGCCAGTACATTCTGGCACAATGAGTACATTCCAGATGCCTTCCATTTAATTTTGTCATCTTATGGGACAGAGAAAGCGACCTTCTCTGTCATGGACTCATCTTCTGGCACAGCATTCCCTTCCCAGAGATACAGACAGCCCTTCTCTCCTGGATTTCCTAAAAGCCCTGAAGTCTCAAACCTGAGCTTAATGTATTTTGGGGGCCTGTTTTATTCACTATCATTATGATGACTGTTTGGCCTGTGTGTGTATGTTATATGTCTTCAATTGTTTTTACTGTTATTGGGTTCCATAAGTCATCCTGAATCTACCAGAATGGATAGTTATCACAAATTCAAATAGTTTTTTTAATGCTTGCTTTATCAAAACAAAACAAATCAGGATTCAACACTTATTTAAACTTATTTGACCTCAATGAGAATATGACTGGTAACAAAAAATATTTAAGCCAAAACCAAACAGATTATTTTATGGCTTAAATCAATTTGTGCATCCAACCTATACTGCTCTGTGTTCTTTACAAAATAGTTAATAATTTTAAAGTTCTAATTTCATAATATTTTCCAGAACAGTCTTGTTTCTGTACCATATCCTAGATTAGACCAGCCTTTCTCAACATTTTTAATCTGAAGGAACTCTTGAAGTGATTTTCAGGCTTCAGGGAACCCCTTCATAAAAATAGGAAAAAATGTGAAAACTTCTCAACACAATACACTTCTACCCTAAAACCACTTTACAACATTTACAACAACAAATCAGCAGTCAAGTAGTAACTGGGTCACAGCATGTAAAAATTCTTACCACGCGGGCTGTACAATACATGAAGAAATTAAAAAAAAACCTCTTGTTGAACTAGCAATCTCTCATAGAGTTCTGGGTTTTTGTGGAACCCCAGCTGAGAAAGACTGAATTAGGCTAAATCTACATCCGGGGGATGGTAGAGGACAGGAAGGCCTGGAGGAACGCTGTCCATGGGGTCACAATGGGTTGCAACTAACAACAACAACTAAGTCTACAACTTCAAATAAATTCATATAAATACTCTACCTGTTCCATTTCTTTGTTGTAAGTATCTTTTGCACCAGCTACTGCAGCAAGGTTGTTGGCTTCTGCTGTTGCCTATAGTAATAGTAGCAGTAGTAATAAAAGTAGTGGTAGTAATAATACAAAAGATAGTAATAATGGTAATAACATTAACAAAAAACTTTTTAAACAGTTTGGATGAATTTCTGTAATAGTATTCATACATCCTTTCAAAATAAAAAAATATTTAAACATGCTATGTCCTATAGTTTTACACTGTGAATTCTGGTAGCTGCTTTGCAATCTTAGAGTTATAACCGCTTAATAAGCAATTTTGTAAATTAGAATGACAATATTTTTGTCAGTTAAAAATTTTTTGTCAAATTTTGCTTCTAGATATATTAAACTACAACTCCTACCCACACAACTAGGGAAGTCTAGCTTGTTTTGATATGCCATAAACATGATTGTTTGGCATTACATGCTTCCATAGATAGGTATATATAAAACTTTACCTGAAGCATTGATTTGGGATGAGGTAATTCCTCTCCTTGATAGATTTTAATATAAGCCTGAAAATGAAATAAATATTTTACAATCTAATTTTGATTTAAAATAATACTTTTACAGACAAAAATCTAAGTCTATTAAATTTACATTTACATTTAAATTCAAATATAATTAAATGAAAGTGACTGGATTAAGTACTCCACCAATGTTATTTTAAACAAATAAAAAAATTAATATGTTAATGATGATCAACATAAACTGAGCATATGCAATATAGCAGGAATACAAGAAAACTGTGATTTATTAAAGTTTCTTCTCATAAGGTCACCATATTTAGTATGCTGTTTGAAAAAGTTTCTATTAAATAGCAAAGTTTCTCATACACAAACTGAAGGCAGTAATACCACAAATCTGCCTCTTTTGGATGACTGCATATTTGTTATTACGTAGTAGTAATGTTGGTCTGTGACGGTAATAAAAATTGATTATGTTTATTATTGACTAACCCTGAGGAAAAGGCTGCAAACAAAGACAATATAATTATATATTTCAAGTAGATTAATTTATAATTATCACAGAGTAGTATACAGTGCATTCAAAAAGTATTCAGACCCCATTCACTTTTGCCAATTTTGTGATGCTGCAGCCTGATTCTATAGTTATTGTTAATCTACACTCAGTAGCTCATAATGAAAAAATGAAAACAGAATTTTATAAATATCTGTAAATTTATGAAAAAAACCCTGAAATATTACATTGGCATAAGTATTCAAATCGTACACACAGTACTTTGTTGAAGCATCTTTAGCAGCAATTATATAGCCTGAGTCTTTTGGGATATGACATGGCAGGCTTTGCACACCTGATTGGTGGATTTTTTGCCAATCTTCCTTGCAATTCTCTCAAACTGTTAGGTTGGATGGCAACCATCAATGGACAGCCATTTTCAGGTTCCTCCAGAGATGTTCAATAGGGTTCAAGTCCGGGCTCTGACTGGGCCACACTAGGACATTCACAGGGTTGTCCCTAAGCCACTCCTGTATTGTCTTGGCTGTGTGCTTAGGATTGTTCTCATGTTAGAAAATAAACCTTTGGCCCAGTCTGAGGTCCTAAGTGCTATGGAACAGTTTTTCATTGAGGATATCCATGTACTTGCTCCATTCAGTTTTCCCTCAATCCTGGACAGTCTCCCAGTCCTTGCTGCTGAAAACATTCCCATAGCATGATGCTGCCACCACACTTCACTATTGGAATGATATTGGGTAGGTGATGAGTACTGCCTGGTTTCCTCCAGACATAACGTTTAGAATTTAGGCCAAACAGTTCAATCTTGGTTTCATCAGACCTGAGAAACCTGTTCCTCACAGTTTGAGAGTCCTTCATGTGCCTTTTTGCAAACTCCAAGTGGGCTTTCATGTGTTTTGCAGTGAGTGAGACTGCTGTCTAGCCACTCTGCCATAAAGCTCAGATCGGTGGAGGGCTGCAGTGATAGTTGTCCTTCTGGAACTCTATCCCATCTCCACAAAGGACCTCTGGAGTTCAGTCAGATTGACCATCGGGTTCTTGGTCACCTCTGTTTCTAAGACCCTTCTCCCCTGATTGCTCAGTTTGATAGGGCGACCAGCTCTTGGAAGAGTCCTCCTTGTGCCAAACTTCTTTCATTTCAGAATTATAGAGGCCACTGTGCTCTTAGGAACCTTCAGTGCAGCAGACATTTTACTGTAGTCTCCCTGGATCTGTGACTTGCAGTAATCCTGTCTCTGAGCTTTGCAGGCAGTTCCTTTGATCTCATGGCTTTTGCTCTGCTACAGTATGCATTCTATAGAGGTGTGTGCACCTTTCCAAATCATGTCCAATCAATTTAATTTAACACAGGTCAATTCTAATCAAGGTATAGAAACATGTTAGCAACTATCAAGAGAAATGGTAGGGGCACCCGAGCTAAATTTCAAGTAAGGTTGCAAAGGGTCTGAATACTTATACCAAAGTGATATTTCAGTTTTTCTTTTTAATAAACTTATATGGGGTACTGAGTATAGGTTAATGAGAAAAAAAGATTTCAACAGGTTTGGCTTTGAATATGCTAACCATAGTATGTGAACAGTGGAATACTACAGCATATCAAACCTTCTCATAATTAAAATTTACAAGAAAATATATTTATTTAAAGCATGGAACAATGATTGTACCTTAAAATATTGCACTAGATCTCTACAAGTCACTTTTGAGCCACTAATTTCTTTTTCTACCAGATTTTTAGGAGCAAGCAGCAAAGGAATCAGATTCCGCAATTCTTTCTTAAACTCTTCATCAATATCTGGTAGAATAAATAAAAATGGTGTTAGAAATTTTATTTAATTAATGCAAAATCTTTTCTTTTCAAAATCACTGAGAGAAATATTAACAGAACGATCCCAACTTTGTTACAAACATTCCCCAAAAATAAAATCTTAGTCAAATGTGGATTGCAAATTTATGAAACATTTACTCTTCATAAAGAATTAATATACAGTGTAGTCTTCATTTAAGAAAAACAATAGTCAGAAGACACTTCATATATTCTATAAACTCAAGATAAGCTCATCTGTGGATAAGTCAATTCTTGAATTTTTAATCAAAATACCATGAAAAATGTGCTATTCACAGATAACCTGAACCTCATAATGTTCATGTTTCAATAAAGGAGAATAGCTATAGCTCTAGAGCAGGGGTCTCCAACCTTGGCTCCTGGAAGCCTGGCGGACTTCAACTCCCAGAATTCCACAGCCAGCTTTGCTGGCTGTGGAACTCTGGGAGTTGAAGTCCGCCAGGCTTCCAGGAGCCAAGGTTGGAGACCCCTGCTCTAGAGTGAAATGAGGGGTCCTTGGTGCTCTCTGAATTTGGTTGTTTTCTTGCAGAATAAGCTCCTTGCTTACTAGCACTGATAATGTTACCTAGTTTGGGTAATGAAACGTCTGCAAGAAAACAACCAAGCTCAGAGAGCATGAAGGAACCACCTTCAGTTCATCTTTCAATTTTAGCAATTGGCTTACCCACGGATGACACATTTTTCATGGTGTTTTGCTTTAAAGTTCTAGGGCTGGCTTATCCATGGATAGGATTATACACAAGTATATACGGGCCCATTAAAAGTGGTACTATATATACTCACAGATAAGCCCATTCATGGATAAGCCAAACCCAATTTTTTGGATGTATTTTGGTACCTAAGCTTCTTGGCTTACCCGTAAGTATTTATGGTATGTAGTATCTTTTATATTCAGAAAGTAAGACAAAAAAGTAGAATGCCTGCAGAAAAAGAAAGTGCAAGTCATGTGTAAAAAAAGTATGCCACGAGGTGATGAACAAAAATTGGGAAGTGCGTTGCCAGTGTTTTATTTATTGATTTAGAAAAGGTGTACAAAAACAAACAATTTATCTTTTCATTGTTAGAGGAACCAACTTGCAGTATTTGCACACCTAATTGCTCCTGGATCTTTGTGCTGCTTGTAAATGCATAGCCACTTTGTTTCACTTTCTTCCCATTTAAGCAAAGCAGCTTGTAGAGGCAGCCTAGGAGGACTTCCAAAGTGGCTACTGTAAGTCTTGCAGAAGATACGGCTGCTTTAGAGGTTTGAAGAGAGGTATTTCATTTCTCCATGTTGTATAGCATTTCTTCTCAAAACTTTGCACAGTTCTTAATTGAAGAATTTAAACGGAATTAACATGCTGCAGTACTCCTCCAACAACCACTTAAATTATCCCATCAACATTCAACTATAGCGTATTTCAGACTTGGGTATACTTTACTATTTCTTTTTACTACTTTTAATGCAACCATTCAAAGTGCATTTGAGTCTGTAATACATCCTAGCTACCTATATAAACAGAAAATTTCCTACCATTTAGCCTCCCATCAAAATTTGGGTTAGTTGCAACTTTAAGACCAGGGTGCGGCAACAGGAAACAGCCTAGGTTACTGAAACATGAGTGAATGTGCTTCCTTACATTCTGAAGCTCTTCGTGCTGGTGCAATTTTACCTGGAGGCAACATACATTTTTAGAAGATACATTTTGCAGCAAGTTTGAAATAATCTAATACAAAAATAATTACTTGCATGTTCCAATTAGCTTAGCTCTATTTTTGTTTTTTTAAACAAAAATCAACTATTACTGATAATGAATTACCTGTAATCGCTTTTCTAGAAATTGTTTTCCTCCTTTTAAACCATATGGGTGCTCATACGGATAGCTCCAATCTCTAATTAAGAACATAAGAGTCTATGTAGAAATACAAAAATATGAGTTAACATTTTTTGGCAAACAGAACACCGCACCACTGAAAACATTATTATAAAATCTTTACTATTCATAATTCAACAAGCATCTTTTTACCCCTATATATTGCTTATATAAAAGCAGAATCAACAAGGAATACTTAAACTCACAGCTACCTCAGCTTCTTCTTATCGATATTGTTACCCTGGAATAAAACTATCACATTCTTGAAGTTATGCTGAACTATTTCTGATCAGACATAACTTGCCAGAACCAAATTCTAGAATATTTTGGTGATTATTCTGTTTCAGACAACAGAATCTAGATGAGGCAAATAAAGTGTATCCCACCAGCTCCCTAGCTTGTTTCCAACCTTTTTCCTTCTATCACTATTGCTGATGTCCTAGCCTAATATATCCCACTACACTCCCTCTCTCTCCAATCTTTTTACCTTTCCTCAACTATTAATGTTCTTCATTTTTTTCTTTTGATTATCCAACCTTGAACCAAAATAACCTCTTTCATAAATGTAATACTTAAAACATGTTTCAGTTCAGATATAGGCTACCTGAAACCAGGCATTTCATGCACATTCCTAATACACTTACATATTATTTTACTACAGTTACAACAGGAGCTTTGTAGCAAACTGAATCATGAAAAAAACTTGTATAAAAATTATTGCCCTGCAGTAAGCATAAGAATTAAAAGACAGTCACATCCTTCTCCTCAGACAAAATAGAAATTGTAAACCAATTTGCCAATTTGCTGAGATGGAACAATGACTTCTAAAAAGCAGCAAACTGGCAAAGATCTCTTTCTCTCTCTCCATAAGGACTCTTAAGAATTAGTAGTGGTTAAAAATTAGATATATATGTCACATGCTAGGCAGATGATGAAATTACTTTTTTATAATTAATATTGTAATATATGAAACTTCCCTGAGATAAACAAACATGAAAATAGAAAATATAATCACACTATTACCTGAAATGGCTTTTGATAAATTTCTTCCATTGCTAGCCTTCCATACTCTGTAAAAAGCTATTAAACAAAGTTAAGAATGTATACATAAAAGACAAAGATATATATAACGCAGTAATAATCATTTACTCATGAAGAAGTGATGGGCTATACTTATAAAGTTAGATAGCTGCACAAAATGTTAGAACTCTAAATAAACTGATTTGGTTATTAATTGGTTATTAATCTAACCAATTAATAACCAAATACTTTTTTACATTCCGAATTCAGGAATCTCAACAGCAGAATAATATTGATAATAATAATCTTTTTCTAATTTTCTAAATATTTGAACTGCAACGCTGCAAATATTATGCTTATGCAGAATGTTGTTACTGTGATCATGAAGTTATGAAGATCTGTGATCATGAATTGTTTAATAACTACCACCACAGAATGTAAATATATATTAAAAAAATATTTGTATAATTTCATACATTAGTCTGCAAAAAAGGTTCTATTTTAAGCCTTTATTTTATAAAGTTTGTTTAAAAGGGTGTTAACAACCCCAATGACAATAAAGAGCAAATGGCTCTCAAATATAGTTAAAAGTTTCAGTGGCATAGTAAGTATTCATACTTCCAAGAAGATATAATCTGAGCGAGAACTGCATGATTAAGGTATTAGGTAGCTCAAGAATATATTAGAAAATGTACTGGAAATTACTGTTTGTCAATTTATAACCTGTACAATTCATAGTGTTCCAATACAATTTGACTTAAATAGATCTCAAATTCTATATTTATAAAATTGTTTTCCTAATTAGGAAAACAATTTAACAACATATACATACATACATACATTTCTCTAAAGAATCCCCTTACTTAATAAGGAACCTTTCAAAATTGAGCTCATGAAGGCACAAATGTTGTCAAAGTATGTTTTTGGTCCTTGACACATTCCATGTACAAAGAGCTTATTAAAATATTAGTAATGGAAGTCACTATAGAATCAGGATATATTTACTTGCAAATGCTGAAGATCATCTTCTTGGATGTTCTGTGATAGATTGTATACCTATAAAATGTAATAATTTTTACATTTAATTATTTACTTATTAAACAAATTTATATGGCTGCCTAACTCACACAAACTGAATCTGGGCATCTTATAATATTAAAATTTCACAACATAAATAACCATACCATCCCCCAGTGGCAACAACTGCAAGGTCCAAACTGTAATTAAACTTATTAGGTGATTTGCTTTTTAGATGTGTAACAGTCTGCCAAACAAACTAAACAGCATCTTAGGTGGAGAGTTCCCTCAATTTCTAATCTGAGTTGAAAGTTTCTTTTAAAAAAGTGTTCTCTCTTCAATCTCTCTGTGGGAGAAGGGTCTGGAAAAGGAGAGGTTGCTTACAGAAATTCTCTTGTGTCCCTTCTCCCCCAAAAGAGTGGAGTGGAGAGACTGGAGATGAGATTTCACAAGAATGCTATAAATTGTTTGCATAGCATGCTCATAGCTCCAGGTCCCAGGCTACTATCGTAATTACATTGTTTTTAATATGCACTAACTAGACAGTAGGCAGGCTCTCTAGAATTTTAAAGAGCAAGAAAGTGGTTAGGAAACAAACAAAAATTGAAGGAGTGAAATTGACTATTCTCATTTTTTTCCAGTGGGAAAACAGTCACAGGATTTCCCACTTAGTCACTGATTTATTTAGCAATGGAATTACTACTCCCAACTGGGTTGTTAGCTGAGAACTACCTCAGCTCTAATAATTAAAGCTGAATGCTTGTAATAACAGAATGTTCTGATCAACTGCAGCAATCAGAAAATCCCAGCAAGATAAAACAGAGGAAGACATTTAGATTAGAACTTGTAATTAATACTGGATGTTACTACTAAAGATGCCCAATTTAAAAACGTTTAAATACTCAGAACTAGCAAGCCAGGGTTTTATTTTAAATTACCGTATATACTTGAGTATAAGCCGACCCGAATATAAGCCGAGGCACCCAATTTTACCACAAAAAACTGGGAAAACTTATTGACTCGAGTATAAGTCGAGGGTGGGAAATGCAGCAGCTACTGGTAAATTTCAAAAATAAAAATAGATACCAATAAAATTACATTAATTGAGGCATCAGTAGGTTAAATGTTTTTGAATATTTATTTCAAAGAAAAACAGTAAACTAGCTCTGTAAGTAGAAAAGAGAGCCAACAAAACCAATATGGTATCAACAATAACTTTAAAAGTACAAAAACCTTAGCTCAATCAGCAACCAAGCTAAAACACAAGAGTTAAAATCCTTCAAAACTGGATTCCTCCTCATCATCTGTATGTCCAAACAGAGTCACTCTCTCCCTTGCAAGAAAAAAGCATGTGTATGTGCTGCATGTACATCCTGTTTTGGAAAGCCACCATCTCTTTCACAGCTCTCCCTCATGCCTCCATTGCATGTGCACACATGCCATGGCTCAGTAGTAGGTCAACATACAGATGTCACACTAGGTTCCCTCCTCAAAAGGAACATCCAACCTTTCTTGAGAAGTACAAACTTCATCTGCTCAGGATTGTGGTGACAAAGGTGAAGGAGGATGGGGCTGAGAGAAGGGAAGGGAAGAAAAGATCATTGACAGGGAGAAAGACAGGGAGAAAGACCTGGAAGTGTGAGCCCTCGAGTTTCCTTAGGGAAGACCAGACAACAAGGGGAGAGGAGAGGAGGAGGAGGAAGAGGAGAGTTAAAAAAAAAGAGTGGGAAGCCAACTCACGCGTGCCATCAAAGCGGGTTGCTATGGTATCCAGGAAGGTGTTTTGGGGAGCCAGGAGGCCCCTCATCACCGGCATTTTAAGACTTTGTCAAGGACATCGCCATCCTCCAGTTGGAAGGGGGGAAAAAACCCAGAGGTATCTGAGAAGGACGGGAGCCAAGAAGGGGCCCTTCGCTTCCTCTCCCCAAGACAGGGCAGGGGGAAGCGGGGCTTTCTCCGCCTGCTGCTGCCAGAGGGGTGTTGGGGGGGAGTGCAGGGAAAGGGGGTTCGTGCTGAGGCTCCGCAAGCCACTGCCGCCTCCTCCAGACGAGCGCCCTGATGGGAGGCAATCGCAGCCGCGACGGCAGAGACCGCGAGGTCAGAGACGAGGGGCGCCCCCGAAGAGCTCCGACTGCAGCGAAGGCGAGCGGCCACCACTTCCCCAGTGCGCGGCAGCGGGGCAACTCCTGGCGCAGACTGGCCCGATGTCCGACGTGACTCGCTGAGCCCTGAAAACGGCCGGCCGAAAGCCGAGAGGAGGACGCCCGGGCGGCTGCCGCCCCTGGATCCTAACTGGAAAGACCCCACTGCCGCCGCCGCCTCCCGCTCAGGCAGGGTCCCCATTCCCCTGGCCGGCCAGGGGCACAGCCGCTTCCCACACCCGAACAGCCCAGGCGCCGCTAGTCAGCCTCGCTCAGCGCCCGGGGCGGCATTGCAGGCGCAGCCTTTTGCAGAGCCGAGCCGGGCCGCGCCTCACCTCCTTCTCTCGCTCTTCTTGCAAAGCGCCGCCGAGCTCCAAAAGCGGCTCCTTTACCCAGAAGTAACTTTCAAGTAGAGGATGCTGGGTGCTGCTGCTGTCGCTGCTGCTCCTCGGGGCTCTTGAAGCTAATCCTGGTTTGTTAGTTCCCGTTCATTGGAAAGGAGAAAATAAAAGACGGCGGGGAGGGAGGGGGGCACAAAGCAGCCCAATCGCGTAGCAGTGGAAGGAAGGTGCGCTGGTGCGAGGAAGGGAGAGGGAGAGAGAGAGACACACACACACACACACACACAGAGAGACAGACAGACAGACAGACACACACACACACACTCACTTTGCCACTTTGCACCTTGCAAATGCAAAATCCTGGGGTTTTTGCATTTGCAAGGTGCAAAGTGGCGGGGGCGGATCCCGCGTGCTGGAAAGGGCTTTACTGTATTACGGAGAGAGAGAGAGAGAGAGGGGGAGAGATCATAAGAACGGCTCTTGCTTTTTTCTTGCAAGGGAGAGAGCATAGCTTTTTTATTGCAAGGGAGAGAGCTGCCACCACCACCTCCTCCTCCCCCTCCTCCCGAGTGAGTCTCCCCCTCCCGATCTTCCGTCGCTTTTGCCTTCTCCCTACATCTTCCCTCTGTTAAAATCCCCCCCCCCACTTATTTTCGGTCAGATAGATTTCGTGTCTGAGTATTCTCACATGGCGGTGGGTCATTTTTTTTCCAGAGGGGAATCTGACTCGAGTATAAGCCGAGGGCGGGTTTTTCAGCACAAAAAATGGGCTGAAAAACTCGGCTTATACTCGAGTATATACGGTACTTTGCTCCCTATCTCATCTTATTAAAGGAGAACCTCGTATTACTGGAGAACTATTACTGGAAAGCATCAATTTTCTTCTTAAACATTTTAATGCCCTATTAGCAACAATAAATACTTTTTGATTTTATTGTCAAAAGTAACATTTCAGATTGGAAGTGACTAATAACTTTTACATACAACCCAAGGTCCTGAAATCTGGAAAAAGCATAAAAATACTTTAACACCTAGTGTAGCTATTATGAAGAGCCTACAAGTGAGTATTAACCCACTGGAGTAGAAAAAAGTGACATTCCCTGAAATAGCTGTGAAACTGTCACTGGGGATATATGAAGGGCATCTGTATATACAATTACCAGGAGTCAGGCTTCAGTCAAATAATCAATGTATCATTAAGGAGAAATTAATATATTATTAATAATCAACATATTACTGATAAATTAAAACAATACATTATTCAGGAAAAATTCATTCCAAGCTGGAGTATAGTCCTTGCTTAATAATGATATTTGAGACTAGCATTTCTATCACTAAGTAATGTGCCCCTAAAGTGCAATGTCATGTGAACACGCCACTTAATGATGGCAGTTCTGGCAGACTCCAGCTACCATCATTAAGTGAATTATCACAGGTCATTTAAGTGAGGACCTGATGTGACTGCAACTTCCGACTTTCCGACAGCTTCCCACTGGCTTTCTTGTGGGAAGCTGACAGGAAGATTGCAAATGTGACTGTAGGACATTGCAATAGATGGAAGGGACCAATCTTAAGTACACTCATTCACTGCTCTTATAAATCCATATGCTGGCTAAATGAGTGGTCCTTTAAGTGAGGATCACTCGCATATTAAATTATTAAATTCCAAGATAGTTAAGTTAGCTTTATACATAGACACAATGTCCATGCATTTGCTACCGGTAGTAGATTTATTCCAGAAAAACCTATATAGATTATTATAATTTAACAACCACTTATTCATTAACTATTTGAACTTCAGACCCCTTTTTATCCTTTTAAATGTGTAAATTATGACTGAAATTAAAAATATGGACTGAATTAGTATCTGTATCTTGGTTTTCCACATTTTAATCAAGATCATCCACTTCTACATAGTATTGGCTTTTTAAACCTAAACAAAGAACTTCTAAAATTTGTATCGCACTTCAGAGCAGCATTATATTTAAAACCTACTGTTCCTAGTGTCTGAAAGTTGTAATCCAACCAAAATATTAAGTATAATGGTTCTTTCTATAATACATATAATTTATATATTACACATATTTCTATGCTGTCATAATCAAAACAACTCTCATTGGAAAAAAACATAAAACAAGAAAGCAATAAATAGTTTTACTATTATGTTTTCAGGTGACATACGTATTTAGAAATAAGGAAAATATTTAAAGTCTACCATCATCTGACATGATTATAAATTTACCTGGACTGAACTTGTCATGGTGCTTAAAGCAAATACTGTTGCACAGTCTTTGATAGTTGACTGACTATCAAAGGCACCTTGGGTATCCATTAGTAGTACAGCAACCTACAGGGTTTTGTTTTTTTTTAAGAAAAAGAGAATGAATTAACAATTCTTTCACTTTAAATTTGAAAGCTTAAATTCAATGGAGGTATGATATCAGCAATGTTTCACTGTATTTTAATTCCCTCCACTCAGTCATCACAAAATGTACACTTACCTTCACCAATATCCGCAACCACTTTAATTAACAGTCAAAATTCTAAAAAGTGATCAAATACTCAGTATTCACACTTTTGAATATGAAGCAAAAAAACTCACAAGTGAAAATGTACATAATGCCATGGTGTGGTTAGGGATAAGAAACATGTTTATGCTAGTAAATATTACTGGCTATATAGACCACCAGGAGGCAGTACTGGATCACTTTCATAGTTATTAGAAATTATCAGTTCTTGGTAGGGACTCTGAGCCCCAAAGAATAACATCCCACTAGAAAACCAATCAAAGGTGATTTGATTGCCTCTAAGTGGTCAGTGTAACTGAATATGCCACGTAGGATATACATTATATAAAGAGAGAGAAAATTCCCCCTACAGATGGATGAAAATAATGTCAATCCTTGAAGTATAACATAATTTAACGTATGTGTATATTTCTCTGAAGTTTAAGGGAAGGTGGGCCATACAGCTTCATCTAGTGATTAAGGCAGCAGGCCAGAACCAGAAGATTGTGAATGTAGTCTCACTTTAGGCATGAAAATCAGCTGGGTGACTTTTGATCAATCATACTTTCTCAGCCCGATCCATCTCACAGGGTTGTCTTAGAGAAAATAGGAGGAGGAAGGAGCATTAGGAATGTTTGCTGCCTTGAGTTATGTATAAAAAATAATAATAAAAGTCTGTTAAAAACAAATTATTCTGACAGAGTAAATGTTAGTGAATATTTTCAAAAGTTCAATTCTGTATTATACTGCATATGTTTTCAAGACATTTTTACATTACAATTAGTTACAACACTAAACAAGTATACAGTAAGGCTGAAACTGATGAGTCAATGACTCTCAGGCCATTTTGTAAATATGTTTAAAGTATTGCTGTTATTCATAGCGAGAAAAAGAACAGCCAAGTGCCTATCAAGTTCAAGCAGCAGGAGGTAGTCTGTGGAAAACTTATTTATGTTTGTAATTTGGCCATGCTGACTCCATGAAATTCCATGCCTGGAGAATCCTGACAATATATTACAGAGGTATCTAAAACATCACATTAACTCATATCAGGAAGAGGAATAAAAATATTTCACATTCACTTTTTGCTTTCTCTGTTCAGTAAGTCAATAAGCATTACATCAGATACTTAATGGATTACCTTTGTCCCATCAGGTTTGGGAATTATGAATACTTCACTCCAAATCTGGATGCCAGTTGTTTCTCTCTCACACCCTCCTCTCCATGTAAAGCCAGTCAAAGGATCACTATCTCCACCTATCCAAGAAAATGACTCCTATAACAGAACACACATATATACATATATATGTAATAATATGAGAGGCTCAAGGCAATTATGCATTGATATTGTATGCTTAATTTTGACTAATATGAAAAACATGTCATTACAAGTAGTCCTTGTGTTGGCAATGGGGATCCAAATTCTGTTGCTAATTGATGCAATTTGAAGCACAATGTCATATTGCATTACTTAGCAAAGGCAGTGTCAAAAACCCAGGACTGTGGTGTCATTAAGCGGGGGCATGCAGGTTGGCATTACGGAGTGCAGGCAAGTGACATAGGCAGATTCTATGGATCATGAGCATCACTATGGATTGTGGGAGGACCAGAGGGGACCACTTCTGAGGTCATGGGCCAGTGGAGGCCACGGACAGCACTTCCAAGCATCAGTATCTTAGCAGGGGTTGCTAGCTACTGCCAATGGGAAGTAGTTACAATGAATGAGATCTATGGGATCTTGTACTCCATAGTGGGGCTCCTTGAAAGAAAATATGGTGACAGCAACTTATAGGTGTAATTGGGATCTTCCCTGCCAGCCTCCCTGTTGATTTTGCTTGTGGGAAGCAGGCAGGGAAAGTCGCAAATGGCAATCATATTTATGGCTTGCTGGTATGCCATAATTGTGAGCTTGGCACCTGATCACATGACTATGGTGGCAAATACTCATATTAAAACACAAGAAGTATCAATCTCAATTTATCAAATACTGAACTCCCATTTACCCCTAACTTTTAAAAATTACTTATACTGCATTCTAAACAAAAACATTCCTTGTATTTCTATTATGAACAAACTATTTTTTTATCATAATCCATTCCACTTTATCTTTCATAAGCAATTTAGAAGATCTGATCATTGCAATGGATTGTGAATTGAAATTGAAAAAATATAGTACTTATGAACTGAATATTTTCCACTACAACGAAGTATTACTTAGTTACAAGTAGTTCCTGTGTAAATGGCATATTGTATACTGTTTTGCTTTTTAGTTCTAATGTATGGTTACCAACTATATTAATGTTAATTAATATTGGCTATGTTAATTATATATACCTCAAATTTCCTCAATAATGTTTAGAAATATGAGATCCTTAGACATTTTGGAGCACAATAAAACAAATCTTAAGAGGAATACACTTTTGCTAATTTTTCTCAAAGTAGTATAAATGTTCAGCAAGTCATTTACCCACCTTGTTATACATATACCTAAGCATGAAATCCAAGAGAAATGATTTGCCTTTACGGAATGCACCAGCAACAGAAACTACTACTATGTTGAGGTCTCTTATATGTTCCTGAAGCAAGATTCTCTCCAATGCTGATTCATCTAGTTCAAAGTTGTGATCGTCTTCATGAGCAAGAACTATCTGTACTGGGCATGGCTTTTCAGGAATTGCTTCATCAGCATCCAAAGTGGCGTTCTCTTCTGCATCCTCAGAGCTCTCTCCTAAAAAATAATTGGATAATATTAGATACACCGTTCTGTTTGATATCTTCTGTATATATAAGAAAAATGAAGTACAAGGCTTCTAATTACTACTTTGTAGTATTATTTTGTAGTATCTATTTTGGTAGTTAGAATATCTGCACAAGCCACACAAATTCTCCATTTCTACTGGATTTACTCTTTCTATCATCAAGAACTCCATTTCTGAAGCCTGAGAAAAAAAATAATTTCTACTTAGCAACTGAATCTAATAGTATCCTAGTTCTACATTAAGCCAAAACAAAACAAATATTTGGCACCTCCCCACATATTCTGAATGACAATATTATTCAGAACTATTCTATGGATTTCAAAATTCAGAACCGTATAATTAGGATATTACCAAATGAAACAGGTAAAGACTTTTCTTTTCAGGTCTTCAAACCAAACGTATTTGAGACCTATTTCTTAATTTTATTACATATCTGTATAAATACTATGTTGTGATCAGACGCTGATACAGAAATACTATCCCAAAGCTAGCAGTATAAATCATTTTGAATAGAGAAATTGTTGAAGTTTATCATTATCTTCCATAAAAAAATTCAAGCCCTATATTTTCAATTCAAGCCCAGAGTCACCTTGATAGAGAGATAGGCAGCATATAACTAAACAAACAAATACCGTGTTTCTCCAACAATACAGCCTCCACCAATAGGAAGCCCCACCATGTTTTATTGGCATAAAATCAAATTAAGCCCCTCCCCTCAAATTAAGGCCCATATTAAACATGCAAAATGGGGGGGGGAAGCGGGGGGGCCCTGGCCGATAGGAAGTACTTTTGTTGCATGCCCGGATATGGTGCTGCCTGCGTTGGTGGGGCACTTCATATCAGGAGACCTTCCACTGTTGCTTTCCCTTCTCCTTTGCTGCCGCGGCGTTAGAGCAATGCCGTGGCGTTTGGCGCAGCCATGTGCGGCCAGTCAGGGCTCCTCCCTGCAACCGGAGCCCTGAGGAGACACTTGGCTTCAGGTGCTCCCGTCTTCCCTTTGCTTTCGAAGGTAAAGTGAATTATTTTACAAAGCCTCCTCTGCCCGAGAGGGCAGCCCAACCCCACGTGGGGAGGCTAATTTCCTGGGGCCTCTTCCGTTCCTCCCCGATCTCCCTACACTGTGTGCCTCTGACGCGCTGGTCCCTTCAGCCCAGCGAGCTCTTCCACCTCAAAGAAAGGCCAGACGGGCGGCTGCAGAGCAGCAGCAGTGGGTCTGAGCCGCTCGCAGCGGAAACAGCCACCACCCTTAGCTCAACGCGGGGAGAATGAGAGAGGTTAGCACCCGCCAGCCCGGGCGAGATTTGGGAACGAGGGGCAGGAGGAGGCATGCACACACCCGCGGCTCACTTTCCTAGCTCTGCCCAGCCCTCACAGCTCTGGCGCGGCCCTGGCGGGCAGTGAGCATCTCCCCACCGGACCCTCTGCTCATCTTGCCAGGGCCGCGCCAGAGTTCTGTCTTAGGTCCAGTATTTTTTAACATCTTCAAAAATGTTAAAAATTTAGATCAGGGATGTCCAACCTTTCACCTTCCCTGGGCCACATTAGAAGATGAAAATTTGGTTTGGGCCGCACATAAAAATTAAAAAAAATTAAAAAAATTAAATAAAATAAAATAATAAAATAAAATAAAATAAAAAAATAATTTTTATTATTTATTATTAATTATTAATTAAAAATTATTTATTTTTTATTTTATAATTTTCTGGCCAAATTTTGCAGGGGGGGAGAAGGCTCGCCCGCCTCGCGCCTACCTCTCCCTCCTGCAAATGCAGCAGCGGCAGCAGCAGGGGCAGAAGCAGGAGGTGGCGGGGCGGGACTTTTGGGCTGCAGCTGCCCGCCTTTTCTGTTGCTCGCCTCGCCCCGCCTCGCGCCTACCTCCTCCTGCAAATGCAGCAGCGGCGGCAGCGGGGGCAGAAGCAAGAGGTGGCGAGGCGGGACTTTGGGCTGCGGCTGCCCGCCTTTTCTGTTGCTCGCCTCGCCTCGCGCCTACCTCTCCTCCTCCTCCTCGCTGGATCTTTCACAAAGGTCGGGGTGGGTGTTGGGCCGCATTACAAGGCGACCTGGGTCGCATGCGGCCCATGGGCCGCAGGTTGGACAAGCCTGATTTAGATGAGGTCATCAAATTTGCAGATGACATCAAGCTGTGGATAATAGCCAACATTTAGAGGATAAGTTCAAAATACAGACAGATTTTAAAAGACTTGAACACTGGATCCTATCCAACAAAATGCAATTCAGTGGTGAAAAAAAGTGTTACACTTAAGCAAGAAAAGTCAAATGCACAGGTATAAAACAGGTGGCATCTGGTTCAACAGTAGTGCTTGTGAGAGTGGTTGTTTTGCTGGACAACCACTTAAGTATGATGCAGCAGTGTGCAAAAAAAGACAATGCAGTCCTAGGCTGCATCAACAGAGGCATACTATTAAAATCACATGAAGTAATAATATCACTTTATGCTGCACTGGTAAGCCCACAGTTGAAGTACTGAATCCAGTTCTCGTTACTACAATACAAAAAGGGCATTGAGACTCCAGAAAGAGTGCAGAGAAGAGCAACAAAGATTAGGAGTCTGGAGGCTAAACTGCATGATGAACTGCAGGAACTAGGTATGTTTAATCTAATGAAGAGAACAACTACTTATAACACGACAGCAGTCTTTCAATGCTTGAGGGGCTGTCACATAGAAGAGAGCTCATCTATTCTCCAAAGCACTTGAGATCAGAACAAGAAGTAATAGGTGGAAGATTATCAGAGAGAGATCCAATCTAAAATAAAAGAGAGGTTTCCTGACAGTGAGAACAATTAATCAGTTGAACAGTTTGTTCCATAAGCAGTGAGTGCTCCATCACTGGAGGTTTTCAAGGAGAGATTGGACAACCATTTGTCCAGAATGGTGTAGGGCAGGGGTAAGGAACGTTGGCTCTTTTATCACTTATGGACTTCAACTCCCAGAATTCCTGAGGGAGCCATAAAAGGTTCCCCATCCCTGGCCTACTGGTTTTTTCAGTTGTGAGGGAAATCAATTTTTGACTTGAATGGGACTGTTTAATATACAAATGTAGGACATACAAAGAATATATATAAAAATATGTCCTACATTTGTATATTAAACAGTCCCATTCAAGTCAAAAATTGATTTCCCTCACAACTGAAAAAACCAGTAGGCCAGGGATGGAGAACCTTTTATGGCTCACTCAGGAATTCTGGGAGTTGAAGTCCGTAAGTGATAAAAGAGCCAACGTTCCTTACCCCTGGTGTAGGGCAATGATAGCAAACCTGTGGCACGCAGAGCCATCTCTGCCGTCACTTCAGCTCAGTTCCACTGCGCATGCGTACGCGTCTCCCGCCAGTAGCTGATTTTTGGCTATCTACTGTGCAGGCACAGGGGAGCATATGGGAGTGCATGCATGCACAGGTGGGGAGGGGGAGTGTGGGGGGTTTCACACGCATTTGTGCAGAGGGACCATGGGAGGGGTGTTGCATGTTCATTGCATTATGGATGCAGGCACGCGTGCAGCACTTTCAGCATGCAACAACAAAAAGGTTAGCCATCACTGGTATAGGGTTTCTTGCTGAAGCAAGAGCTTGGACTAGATGAGATTCCAACCCTGTTATTCTATGTTCTATGTTTTTATTGGTTGCTGCTCACAAGTTTATATTCCTTGCCATATCCGTTTCCTTTTCAAAATTATAAGAAATGCTTTAATATTTTACATGTAAAATAATCGTATTTGTTATTTTACATTTAAACTGACTTGTCGCTAAATTAGATAAGTCCATTAAATTTGGTAAGCAATGTTTTTAATATAATTTTATAGTAATACATGTTATAATTTTTTAATTATAAAAATAGTCGCTGGGAATACAAATGTAATATATTATTACTGCTATTAAATAAAATATTAAAAGATAACATCTGACGCTTACTCAGCACCTCTGCTTTTATAGCTCAGTGGAATTTTATCAAGATTTTTGCAACAATTGTTGAGGGTTCACCATCTCTCACAGGAGTGTTCTAGTTCAAGGTTCAGCCAACAAACTCCTCCAGAAGCTAAATCAGAACTAAGGAGAGGAGAGGTAATTTTACTAAACTGACAACTGGCTCAATTACTAGCTAGCTCCTATCTAAGGTAGAAAGCATTAAGATCAAAGAAAAAAAAGCTTCAAGGCAGCTGGATATGTTATCTAAGTGTGAAGAAGGGTGTTGGTACTTACCTGATACGCCCGTTCTCTGTGAGCTGCAAAGAGCATCCAGAAGTGGGGAGGTGCTTCAGTCTCTTCTGGAAAGTCTGGGCTTAAAACTCTGGGATGCTCCTCCTCCTCCACGGAACACCTCCTCAGCGTCCCCCAGTTTTGTGAAGACTGAATGCCAAAGTCCAGGACTCATCACCTAATCTAGATCCCTGACTGGAACAGAACCCCACCAGATGGGTGGGGCTGGATGCTCTTCACAGCTCACAGAGAACAGGTGTATCAGGTAAGTACCAACACCCTTTCTCCCATGAGCTGTTCAGAGCATCCAGAAGTGGGACATACCAAAGCTTGGCCTGTCCTTAGGGAGGGACTCCATCTGGATCGAAATCCACTCCTAAACTCTGTGGACCCTCTGCAGGACTTTTCTGCCAAATGAAGCGTCCACTGAAACATAGACGTCAATTTTATAATTTTTGACAAAGGGAGATGGTGAAGCCCAAGCTGCCGCTCTGTAAATTTCGTCTATGGAAGCCCGTGTGGCCCATGCTGCTGATGTTGCCGCACTCCTTGTTGAGTGGGCTGTAATGCCCTTAGGAACTGCGATGGACTGGCATTCGTAACTTTTGGCTATGGTGGCTCTCAACCATCTACCGATGGTCGTGGACGATACCTTTTGCCCTAAAGTAGATGGGTTGATAGGAATAGAGCCTCAGATTTTCCAAATGCCGCCGTGCGGTCTAGATATATGCTTAAGGCCCTTCAAACGTCAAGTCGAGGCCATTGATGCTCCAGTCTATGAGATGGTTTCAGACAAAAATTTGGAAGGACCAACTCCTGCGCTCTGTGGAAGGCTGAATTTACTTTAGCAGTGAACGATGGATCCAATCGGAGAATCACTCTGTCCGCATGAAACACTCACAGGTCCTTTCTCATTGACAATGCCGCCAATTCGGAAATTCTTCTAGCTGATGTGATTGCAATTAGGAAGACCACCTTATGTGTCAAGAATTTAAAACTAATGGTTCTTAAAGGCTCGAACAGGCCAGTTGTAAGTGCGGTTATTAACACCTTGTTGAGATCCCAGGTGGGATAGCGGTGAATTACAGGAGGTCGTAAGTTTGCAGCACCCTTAAGAAAGCTGCAGACATGTGGATGGTGCGCTATGGAACGGAGGTCGCCCCAGGTTATCACCGGGGCTAAAGCCACCTGTCTACGTAAAGTATTTGGAGATAGGCCCTTGGTCCACCCCTCCTGTAAAAAGTCCAATAATTGTCCTATTGATGGAGCAGTTGGGTCGATCTTAGACATCTGGCACCAGCGACAGAAGGCTGACCACATGGCCTCGTATATACGATTTGTTAAGGACCGTCTGGATGCTTGAATAGTGGCAATAGCATCCTCTAAAACTTGTTGGGCCCTTAAAGGGCTCCGCTCAACCTCCACATGGCTAGACTGAGCCATTGTGGGTTCGGGTGAAGTATTGGCCCCTGGGAGAGGGAAACCTTGGACGGTGGAATTTTCCAAGGTTGTTCTCTTGATAGGTTCTGTAAATCTGCGAACCACATTTGCCTGGACCAGTAAGGGGCGACCAATATCAATCCTGCTCATTCCTCCAATAACTTCTGGATCAACCTGGGTATTACCGGGAGTGGAGGAAATGCATATAGAAGTCTGGGAGGCCACGGACATCGCAGGGCATTGATGGCCTCTGCCCCCTGAGTCAGGTACCTTGAAATATACCAGGGCAATTGGGCGTTGAGAGGAGAGGCAAATAGATCGATTACCGGTTGCCCAAACCTCTGCCCTGCTTCCTGAAAGACAGCCGGGTGTATGTGCCACTCTGCCTGATCTATCGTGGCCCTGCTGAGCCAGTCTGCTTGTGTGTTTAAGGCCCCTGCTATGTGTTCTGCCTTGAGCGAAGACAGATTGGCCTTGGCCCATTTGAACAACTTGGCCAACTCCAGCATCAGAAGTTTGGAATGGGTATCCCCCGTCTGTTTACGTGGGCCTTGGTTGTGATATTGTCTGTCAAGACCAGAACGTGGCGTGATTGGAAAAGGGGTAGAAAACTGCGTAACGCCAGGTGAACTGCTCACAGTTCCAACAGGTTGATGCTTTGAGATTGTTTGGAAATAGTCCAAATTCCCTGTGCAGTGTGGGATTGGAAGTAAGCTCCCCATCCTACCAGGCTGACATCGGTTGTGATCGTTGCCCTGTGAAGTTCCTTCAAAGGACACCCCTTGTTTATCGTTTTTTCCGACCACCAGCAGAGCGATCGGAGAACATTGCGCGGTACCTTTATCTGGAAGTTGAAAGTGGCTCTTCCGGATCGCTGGAAAGGTAGCAGGAACCATTGCAGATCTCTAGAATTGAATCGAGCCCAAGGCACAATGGAAATACAAGAAATCAGTTTCCCTAACAGTTGAGACAGCAATGCCAGGGAAACCCTCTTTAAGGTTCTGATCTCTTTGGCCAAAGACTGGATATTGCTTAACCTGTCCTGAGAGAGAAAGACCTTGCCCTCCACGGTATCTATCACTGCCCCTAAATGAACTAAACTAGTTGAGGGGATCAAATGGCTTTTATCCCAATTTATGGAAAAACCATGACCCTGAAGGGTCTCCAGAGTAATATTGGTATCCAAATTTGCTTGATGTCTGGAAGATGACCAAATTAAAATATCATCCAGATAACATTGTAAACGAACAGATTTGATCCTGAGTGAGGCAGCCAAAGCCTTTACCAAGGTCCTCGCGGCCGAAGCCAGACCAAATGGCAGGGCAATATATTCGTAGTGCCAATTACAATAGCAAAATCTAAGATATCTGTAGTGAGCAGGTCTAATTGGTATATGTAAATAAGCTTCTGAGAGATCTATAGAGGTCATGACATCGTTCTCTCTGATGCTGAGCAGAATGGACTGGAGAGTAGTCATCTTGAATTTTCGATAAACCAATGATTTGTTCAGACGTTTGAGGTCCAGAATTGCCCTCCAGCCCCCCGAACTCTTTGGTACTACAAACAATAGAGAGTAACAGCCTTGACCCGGCTGTTCAGATGGGACCTGTCTAATGGCCCGAATATGCAGAAGAGGATTGATAGCCTCCTGCATCAACGCCCTCTTAATGTGGTCCGTGGACCTAGGGCTCCTAATGAAAAAGTTCAGGGGGGAGGATTGAAACTCTAGCGCAAAACCAAGCCTTATAGTGTCCTTGACCCACACATCAGAGGAGGAACTGTCCCATTGATCAGCAAACAATTTTAGCCGCCCTCCAATGGGAACTGCTGTCAAGGGCTCACTTGGGGCGACAAAAAAATCGGCTTCTAGTGCCTCTGGGGTTTCTACTATTTTGGCTTCCCTGCTGACCTCTATCGGAAGATTCAGACCTATCATGTCTAAAACTGGGCCTGTAGCCTGATGTTCTCTGAGATCTGGGAATGTAGGGGCCCTGATAATAGGGCCGAAAGGAACCCCTTTGAAACGACTGGGGCGTTCTGTTTTCAGACCTCTGAAAAAGAGGGGGAAGCACTTTTTTCTTGTTTCTATTCTCTATAAGGAGGGGCTCCAAGACACTGCCAAATAATTTATCTCCAGATATTGGGGCTGATGCCAACTCGCATTTATGCTTGGTATCCGCCTGCCAATGTTTGAGCCATAGCAGTCTCTGTGCTGATACGTGAGATGCTATGGCCCTAGACAAGAATTTGACCGCATTAAATGTGGCATCGGTGGCGAACTCTGCAGCTGCAATAATTTTAGCTATGTCCTGGTGGTCTCTGACATTTGACGCCAGCAATATATCCCTCAAGTGGAAGAGCCATCGGAGGGAGGGCCATGTAAAAAAAGGATGCAGCTGTGGCTGCCCTAATGGCCCAGGCATCAGAAACGTGTGCCCTATGCAGTGCTAACTCTGCTCTCTTTTCTTCTGGTCTCAGGACTTCCTCGGCCTCGTTGGGAAAGGTTGAAGAAGAGGCCAAGTCCATCTGATGGATTGATTCTCTCCCTCCATTGAAACATCCTGATCCTCAAAGTCCACCTCCTCCCAAAGACCCTGGGCTGGTATGTTAGGAATATTGGGGAATACCTGAGATTGATGTTGTCAGATATGCGCAAAGGATCGAGCGGACATGGATCCTGCATCCGAAGTGGCCAAGAAGTGCCTGGTCCTGATGGATTGCTGAACTCCAGCTGCAATGCCCCTTTGAATCGCCATCTCCATCCACTGCCTCATTTCGATGGGGATAGTCTCAGGTAATCCCTCCTCCTGTCTTAGGCCGCCGGCCGTAGGGGTGAAGGTTGCCTCTGGAATTGGTCGGGCAGTGCTCAATAGAGGAGATGTGCCTATGGGGGGTTGTCCAGAAACCGCCTGTCTGGGCTGGTTAGATAAGTCCAAGGGCCCCATCAATGGGTTTGGATTCTGATCAGATTGTTGTGTCATAGCCATCTTGTCTGCCACCCTGGCTCGTTTCTGCAATTGTCTTTCCAGTGCTAGGTGCCGTCTATGGGCATCCTTATCTTCCGCCTTAGAGGCCTTTTTGGGGGGGGCTGGCTTGTCTTGGGACTTATTTGGCTTGGAGCGGAAAGTGTTGTCACGTTCCATTGTGTATGACGGCTTGTCTTGCCTCTGAATGTAATTTTAATTTTTTTAAAATAAATTATTATGATTATTATTAATATTGTTGTTGACATTTGTACTTTGGGGTGATGCCTTCCCTTGCAGTTGAAAGTAGAACACTCCTCCAGGAGAGTAAGACTGTGTGTGTGTGTGTATATGTGTATGTGTGTGTGTGTGTGTATACATATACATATATATATATTCTTAAGTTTTCGCGGGTACTTACATGTATGGCATTCAGCTTTGTTTGGGTATTTTCCCATGTCATTGTAGTTGTGCTTTTAAAGTTAAAAGAAGCCTGATGATGGCAGATAAGATTCTGCTGAAACGTTGCTACAACTTTAAAAGCACAACTACAGTGACGTGGGAAAATACCTGAACACAGATGTGAGTCAGGAGGATGAGAGATTGTTGGACAGACAATCCTCGCCAGAACCTTTGACTTCATTCATACCAGCAACTGATCCACAAAATGAGTCAGTGACTTCTAATGGGGAAACTGACAGATCGTGGATTGATGCTAGAATCAGGAGAAGAATGAAACATCAAGCTGAAGGGAGGCATCAAGCCAGACATTGATTAGAGAGACTGACATGCCCATCCAAGTGATTTAAGGAGGATTGCTGATTCTCAAACTTTGCTTGGAAGCAAAGTGTTTGATGTGTCGAAAGGATACGTGTGGAGCGGCCTTTGTAATTTATGGACATTCTGAATTACCAGACAGATTCCGGGAAGTCTGCCAAAGACTGGAATATAATACTGTTAACCCTTTTTTAGTCTGGCTCTGTTTTGTTTGGATATTTTGAACTGTGGAACTCCTTGTTCTCACTTGTGAATATAGGTGAGACATAACATATATATACATATATATATATGCATGTCCATATACGTAGACATATGCCTATATCTGTATGTATAACTATGTATATCCTAAACAGTATCTAAGGGTCCCCAGCAAGGGAAACCTCCAATTACTCCAAGTGAGAAAAATTCTGGATTCCTCATCCCCAGCAAGGGAAACCAGCAATACAGGCTCTGAGGTGAATCCTTTCCTGTCAAAATCAAACATCCCGCAATTTAAATGGCACTCGCAGTTTCAGTCCAAATAAATGATCCAAAGGCAAATGCAAAGAAATGCCTGATTAATGACTAGCCGGCTAATGCAATGTTAGCCAGACAAGGGAGAGCCAAATCCAGGGAGAACCAATTGGAAAAGTACTGCCTCAGTCCCCAGAAAGGGAAACCAGCGAGGAATGGCGCCTGTGGTAATTGGGCGCGAAATTGAGCCAACTGTTGAAAAGGGTGGTAGGCAGAATCACTGTTGCTAAAGCCTGTGCTGTCAAACGAGCCATTGCTGCTGCTGCTCTAACTTGCAATTTAAATACTGCTGTCAGACGAAACAGCCAGGAGAAGAAAGCCACGGCTGCGAGTGCTCCACTCTGATCGCCAAGAAAAACGATCAGAAGGTTAGATAAGGAAGTTGCCTGAGGCGGTAGCCTCAAGCTGCCTGCGGAGTGGCAGGCTCCGCTATTTCCAAAAAAACTGTTTTTTGTTTTTTTTAAAGAACTGATTGAGGGGCAAGCATGAAAACCCAAATTAAATGGGGAAGAGTTTTAATGAGCAAACCTGAATAAGAGGAAAACAGTTCCAGTCAGGGAGTGCACAACCTCTTACCATGAAGGCTGAGCTAAAACTGGGGGACGCTGAGGAAGTGTTCCATGGAGGAGGAGGAGCGTCCCGGAGTTTTAAGCCCAGCCTTTCCAGAAGAGAGTGAAGCACCTCCCCACTTCTGGATGCTCTGAACAGCTCATGGGAGAATGTTTTTAATATAATTTTATAGTAATACATGTTATAATTTTTTAATTATAAAAATAGTCGCTGGGAATACAAATGTAATATATTATTACTGCTATTAAATAAAATATTAAAAGATAACATCTGACGCTTACTCAGCACCTCTGCTTTTATAGCTCAGTGGAATTTTATCAAGATTTTTGCAACAATTGTTGAGAATTCACCATCTCTAACAGGAGTGTTCTAGTTCAAGGTTCAGCCAACAAACTCCTCCAGAAGCTAAATCAAAACTAAGGAGAGGAGAGGTAATTTTACTAACCTGACAATTGGCTCAATCACTAGCTAGCTCCTATCTGAGGTAGAAAGCGTTGAGATCAAAGAAAAAAAAGCTTCAAGGCAGCTGGATATGTTATCTAAGTGTGAAGAAAGAGCATTTCCTCTAACAGCAGTAGCTAAATGAAATACTGGCATCTTTCAAGTATGTTGGTTTACAATTCTCAGTATATTGAACAAGTATTTTAGATGGAGTAGTAATTAAACTAAAATCATTTGAATAGAGTGAATATTATGATATGACTTCAGTGGTAGCAATTAATTCCAAATCTAAGATGGAATCCGGTTGGTCTCATAGAAAAGGGGCATTGTTAGAATTACCAGCGAACGCCCTTTCTAGACACACTGCGATAGAGTCCAGCATTGGGTATAACTCTGCCCTCTTATGATGTGAGCTGAGTCTGCCACTATAAAAAGATTCACCTCTGCTGAGAGCCCCAGCTTTTCTGGCGAAGTATCTTGACAGACTAGGATTGTCCCTAGAATACAAACAAATAGAATGAGCGTACAACCACCCCCCTACCTGAGAATACTAGACCAGATGGTCACGGGGTGGGGCTGGACTCTATCTCAGCGTGTCTAGAAAGGGCATTCACTGGTAAGTCTACCAGTAAGCCCCTTCTCCGTCATGCTGCTCTAGAGTCCAACATTGGGACATACCAAAGCCTGCATGCCCAAGGGACAGACTCGGCTGGTCCTCTTAATCTGATCCAGGAATCACCCGCTGGAGTACCCTTTGTCCAAATGCAGGCTGTGCAGATGCAAAGGAGTCCAGCCGGTAATGTTGGACAAATGGGGAAGGCGAAGTCCATGTAGCAGCTCTACAAATTTCTTTGATTGGAGCCTACGTGACCCAGGCTGCCAAAGTCGCTGCGCTCCGGGTAGAGTGTGCAGTCAGTTTCTTGACAGCTGGCAAGCCAAAAGTTTCATATGCAATAGAAATGCATGCTCTGATCCACCTACTCAGCATGGGAGATGAGGCCTTAGACCCCAAGGAGACAGGTTGAAAAGACACAAACATTGACTCAGTTTTGTGAAAAGGTGCAGCTCGTTTGATATAAATCTTGAGTGCCCTTTTCACATCCAATGTGTGCCACTGATGCTCCAATACATGTTGGGGTTTGGGACAAAAGTCAGGGAGTACAATGTCTTGAGCCCTATGAAACCAAGAGTTAATTTTTGGTACAAATGAAGGGCCAGATGCAAAACCACCCAGTTGTCATGAAACATACACAAATCTGGCCTTACCGAAAGGGCAGCCAATTCAGACACCCTCTTGGCTAATGTAATAGCTACCAAGAAGGATAAAATATGGAGACCTACTGTTTGTAAGGGCTCAAAAGGAGGGCCCGAGAGAGCTTGGAGAACCTTAGGCAAGTCCCAAATGGAATACCTATCCACAATGGGTGGTCAGAGATTTGAGGCTGCCTTCAGAAATCTGTGGATCGAAGGGTGGTGGGAGGGATGTGTAATGTCTCATGAAATTACCGAAGCTAAGACCTCCACCTGCCTGCAGAGGGTGTTAGGCACGAGGCCCTTGTCCAGCCCATTCTGGAGAAACTGAAGTATCTCCAGAACAGACGCTGAAGAGGGGCTCTGGGCTCTCTCTGAGCACCAGTCACTGAATTTCCTCCAGGTGGCATCATAAAGTCGGGTTGTAGACTTTTTACGTGAAGCCTGTATTGTGTTAATTACACTATCCTTCAAAAAGTTCCACTCAACTGCCAAGCGATCAACTGGAACCATTGGGGTTCCGGATGCAAAAGGGCCCCCTGACTGAGAGAGATCTGAAAGGTCGGGATTTTCTAAGGCCTCTGAACAGACAGGTTTACCAGGTCCGCAAACCAGGGTCTCCTGGGCCAATATGGGGCCAGCAGAATCAGCTCCACCTTTTCCTCCAACATCTTCCGGATGACTGCCGGGATGACTGGAAAGCGGGGGGGAAAGGCATAGAGATGACCTGGGGGCCATCTGCTCCAAAGTGCATTGGGCCCCTCCACTCCCTGGGTTGGGAACCTGGAGAAAAACCTGTTTACTTGTGCATTCTGGGGAGTGGCGAAGAGATCCACTTCTGGAGTTCCAAAACTGTGGGATAATTCTATGAACGGGGAGGATGGAGTCTCTATTCCTAGTGGTCGACTTGAGATCGACTCAACCAGTTTGCCTGGAGTTGTCAAGCCCCAAAATATGGTCTGCCCTGAGACACAGGAGGTTCCTCTCTGCCCATCTCCCCAGTTGTTTGACCTCCCACATCAAAACCCTGGATTTGGTCCCTCGCTTGTTGACATGAGCCTTGGCTGCTAAATTGTCTGTCATGATTAGCACATGGGACCCTGACACTAGGTTCCAGAAACTTCTCAGGGTGAGAAAAATAGGCCTGAGCTCCATGACATTGATGGGAAGGGACCTGTCTGAAGATAACCAGTGTGCTTGGGCCATCTGGGGCATGTGCTCCCCAGCTGTGAAGGCTGGCGTCCGTGGTCATTACATTTCTGCCTCTCATCATAAAAGGATGATCCTTTGTGATGGCCTGGGACTGCCACCATCAAAAGGACCGAAGCACCTGTGGAGAAAGCAGCACCCTGTGGGCAGAATGACTGATCCCCTCTCTTTGAAAGGGGAGGAGCAATCACTGCAAGGTCCGTGCATGTAGGTGTGTCCATGGCACAACTTCGATGAAGGAGATCATCTTCCCAAGCAACTGGGACAGGAGGGAGAGTGGAACGGAGTGACTTACTCGACTTCTGTTGATCAACTCTTTGATGCTGTCCTGTTGGTCCTGTGAAAGGAAGACTTCGCAGCTAACTATCGATAATGACCCCGATGTGCAACAGATGGGGCATTGGAGAAAGATGGCTCTTGATCAAGTTGATGGAGAAACCATGTTCCTGCCACACCTGCATTGTGATTTGAAGATCTCGTTCCGCTGCCTGGATGGAAGTAGATTGACTCAGAATGTCATCCAGGTAGCATTAGACTCTCACAGGTAAGGCTCGGAGGAGGGCTGCCAATGCTGCCAGGACCTTAGTAAAAATCCTTGGTGCCGATGAAAGGTCAAATGGTAGGACCCGGTATTGGTAGTGCTCACTACAATAAAAAATATGGAGGAACCGGCAATGGGGAGGCCAAATTGGGATATGGAGGTAAGCCTCTGTGAGGTCTATGGAAGAGAGGAGATAGCCCTCTCAGACCTTTGAAGAATAGAATGTAGGTTCCATATCTTAAAACACCTGTATGGGATGAATTTGGTTCAGGAACTTGAGATCGAGGATTGCTCTCTACCTTCCCCCCCGAGGCCTTCGGGATAACAAAGAGGCGGGAGTAGAAGCCCCCGCTGATCCCATGGAACTCTTTCTATGGCTCTGATGTCCATCAGGTGATGGATAGCTGAGTCCATCAGGACCCGTTTAGATGTGTCACAGGAGCCTGGACAGTTGACAAAAAACAATGGAGCGGGGGAAAAATTCGAGTCGAAGGCCTAATGCTACTGTACTGATGACCCAGGTGTTGTTAGGTGATTCCTCCCATCTGGATTTTAAAAAGGTCAACCAACCTCTGATGGGAGGGGAGTGGATGCAGTTACTTAGAGTGCATGAATGAACAACCACCTCCCTGTCGAGAGGGCCGCTTACCCGAGAATTGTTGTTTGGGTTGGCGGTCCTGCTGTTGTTCCCGATAAGGGAGATAAGTTGCCTGGTTGTGACTGAAGCGAGGGGTGTTGACCGGCCTGAAGGTTTGTGTTCTGGGGTACGTGGTGCATCGAAAATCTGACCTCTTGGAGAAAGTAGACAGCACCTTTCTCTTTTTTTTTTGGTAATTTTATTGATTTTAACGACAGACAAAAACCATATAAGACATAAAACATAACATAAAAAAAAAATTATATCATTCTTCATAAATTTACAGTGTATCGGTTGGTTTACCATTCCCTTTTGTGCATCCATTTCATAGTCATCAAAATAATTATATTGCATAACTCACATTATCAATCATCAATAAAATATCCCAATATCATTATTGAACAATCATTTGACTATAATTATACTAATTCATACTTAAGCGAGATAATTATAATTAAGTTAAATTATTTTATAACAAATCATAGAATCATACCAAATCTATCTTAATAAAATATTCTTAAAAATTATCAAAACCAAGAAAAATTATATATTCATTATTTCCTAAATTTCTAAATATTCTATTATTATATTGTATTATCTAACCATTGATAAAAAAGATCCCAAACTTCATAAAATTGTTTATCTTCTTGTTCTCTAATTTCAAATGTCAATCTACTCATTTCAGCACATTCCAATATTTTCTTAATAATTTCTTCCTGTAATGGTATTTTCTCACTCTTCCAATGTTTAGCAAATACAATTCTAGCTGCTGTTAATAAATTTACAATCAAATACTTTAAATTTTTATTATATATATCAGGTACGATTCCCAATAAAAAAATCCCTGGTTTCAAATCTATGTGTTTCTTTGTCATTTTTTCCAGCCATATGCGAATTCTAGTCCAGTATTTCCTGGCCTCCTCACAAGTCCACCACATATGGTAATATGAGCCAGGTATCTGATGACATTTCCAGCACTTTTCAGATTTATCCTTGAACATTCTTGCTATTCTTGTCGGGGGAAAGTGCCACCTGTAAAACATCTTATACAAATTTTCTTTATATGCTGTTGACATTGTCATTTTATAATTTTGTGACCACAATTTTTGCCATTTCTCTAAATCAATCCCATATCCAAAATTCTTCCCCCAAGCAATCATTGTTTCTTTAACTTGTTCTTCCTCTAATTTAATTTCCAACAAATAACTATATAGTTTTTTAATCACTTTTTCATCAGTACCTGTCAAAATCCTATCTAAATCAGTCAATTTATCGTAAAATCCTTCTATTTTAGAATCTTTAAGATACCTTACATGTATTTGCGCATATGAAAACCAATTCATCTTTATACCTTGTTCTTCTAAATTTTGCATCGTTTTAAATTCACCCTTTTCATCCAATATTTCCCCATATCTAACTGTTTGTTCCTTCTTATAAGTTATAAGATACGAAAAAGCTTCAATAGTTGATAACCAAACTGGAATTTTCAAATAACATTGTTTCTTAATTTTCTCCCAATTCAACCATAACGATTCCCGTATATAATGCCTTCTAAAATAACCCTGTGATTTAGTTCCCTTATACCATAAAAAAGCATGCCAACCCAATAATAAATCATGACCTTCTAATGTCAACAATCTAGTCTTTCTTAACGTTATCCATTTTTTAACCCACATTAAGTTTGCAGCTTGATAATACAACTCCCAATTAGGAAGGCCAAATCCTCCTCTAATTCTAGCATCCTGTAAAAGTTTTAATTTTATTTTCACTTTCTTGCCTTGCCATATATACTTCAACACAATTTTATTTAATTCTTCGAAGTAATCCTTACTTAACCTAATTGGTATTGTTTGGAACAAATATAAAATTCTGGGTAAAATATTCATCTTGATTGTTGAAATTCTACCTATCAATGACAATTGTAGGTTTTCCCATTTTTTCAGGTCAGATGCTATCTGCTGTTTAAGCTTAATATAGTTATTCTCTTTCAGTGTAGTACATCTTGACGTCAAATATATCCCCAAATATTTAACTTTGTTCGTAACTTGAATTGTCAATAAATCTGCCAGCTCTTCTCTTTGTCTTAATAACATGTTCTTTGTCAGAATCTTTGTTTTGACTTTATTTATTTTTAAACCAGCCATCTCACCATACGTCTCTATCTTTTCCAATAGTTTTAAAGCTGTCTCTAAAGGGTCTTCCAAAATAAAGACCAAGTCATCCGCAAAGGCTTTCTCTTGTCTCATGTTTCCACCACGTACGGCTGTAAGGCTGCTCCAAAGAGGTTTTCTCCTGAGCAAGGGGCCGATGCCAACTTCCTCTTACTCTTGGAGTTGGTCTGCCAGTTGCGCATTCACAGCAGGCGCCTGGCAGACACGAAGAGGAGAATTTGGAGAATTTGTCTTTGTGGAGAATTTGGCCGAGCTTAAAGTGGTATGGGCGGTGAACTCGGCTGCCGCTATTGTTTTGTTGAGGTCCTGGTGGGACCTACATCGGCAATGGGAACTCTGTCCTGAAGTTGACATAACCAGCGAATAGACTACCTGGTAAAAAAATGAGGCCGTGGCACAAGCTTTCAGGGCCCAAGCTGCAGTCTGATGTCTGCACTTCAGACTTTGTTCCAATTTTTTGTCCTCCGGTCGTAAAACATCCTCTGGTTCCATTGGGATGCCTGAGGAAGCGAAGGTGGCTACCACTGGGGAATCTACTGCTGGGAGAGCTAATGCATTAATCATAGCAGGACCTATATTAAAGAACCTCTAGTCCTGGGAAGAAGGGCGAGGCCCTGACAGGGGGTTCTCACACTGGTCCTTTATTACATCCATGAAGAACAAGGGAGATGGGAGAACCTCATTTCGGACCACTGGTTTGGAGAATAGTGTGTCTCCCTAGCTCAAGGGGCCAGCCTGTGGTTCCGAGGCCACCTCTTCTGGGCTTAACTGGGCTGCAACCAGAGTCTTCTGTAATAATGTCCGAAACAAGGAGAGCTTAAAGATAGCCATTGTGGATGCTTCTGGTTTGGTTTCCTTTTCGTTGGAGAGGAAGGGGTCCTTAATTTCCCTCTCTTCCTCCTCTGAGGAACTACCCTGTTCAGAGTGATAAGAGGATCCCCTGTCATCCTGTCCCTCCCAGCTATAAAAATGATGAGGGGCATACATGGGTTCCAAAGTGGGAACCTCCCTCCTTGGGGGAGGTTACCCTGACAGAAGGAAGAAAGGATATCCGAGCCTCTGTCCGGAGGGCAGAGGAGGTGTTTGAGACCTTCAGCAATGTCTTGTCTGACTGCCACTGAAACTACTTCCTGGATGTCTTGGGGCCTGTTCTCCCGGGGAGGAACTATCACCTGGGGCCCAGTCACAGAGGGGATAAGGTTATCTTCTTCCCTAAACCTGTAAACCCCTAGGTGCAAAACCTGCTGAGGGTTAGGTATGGCTATGTTCCAAGTAGGTGGCCTGTAAGAAGGGCCTGACAAACTCAGGTCCTGGGAAAGGGTCTCATCCTGCCTTTCAGATTACCAGTTCCGTAGATGGCTAGCCGGTCTTCCATCTGCCCTCTCTGTGCCTGCAGCTTGTTTTTGTTTTTGTAATTGTTGAGCATTTTTTGCAAATTGTTTCTCTAAAGCCTCATGTCTTCTTTTTTCTGCCCTAAGTTCAGACTTGGAGGCCTTCTTGGGGGCTAGGGTCCTGGCCCTGATCTTTGCTACAGCCTCCCTGTTGGCTGAATGGCTTCGTGGTCATTTTCTTTTCATAACCCTTTTGGGGGCTTGAGAGGTCTGAATGCTCTGTATGCCTGATGGTCTTGGCTGGGACCTATCTATTTCCGTTGCTCAAGAAGAAACACAGGAGGTAATGTCAGCTCCTCCTGATAGTGTTTTCTGAGCTAGATGACCAGGAGAGAGATAGGATCACTGACTCGGGGCCCACTAAAAACGGCGCCCGGAGGAACTCAATCACAAAATGGCCGCCAGTCACAAGGCAAGGGGCCTTGAGGCCTTCAATGATCCCTGTTGCATGTTTGAATCCCTGGGGCTTCGTGCTGTGGCCTTTGGCAATTTATAATGGTTAGATTAATATCTTCACAGAAGGAAGATTGCCCCTCTAATCGATGCAGTTTAGAAGGGAGGTTGGTTGGCAACGGGCCTAATTGCTGCGAGACCTGCTATCGTAAAACTTTGATAGTTTATGGCCTAATAAATCTCTGGAAGACTTGCACAGCCTCAGGAGGTTTTTACAAGCCCAGGGAAAAGCTGTGTAGGAGGCTGCTGCAATGTTAATTAGCCTCTAGCAAGTCTGAGGGAGGTTCCGTGGCGTTTTGGCTGATCGCACTTACTGTCTGTATGTCAGTGCCTTGCTGAGGCAGCTGGCAGCTGGATTCCCGCTCTCCTCGTGAGCGAAGCTCCTCTACCAAAGCCCCAGGAGTTTCTCTTGATCTTGATGAGTCTTTTTTTCTTTTTTTGATGCTTTTGTTTTGAGGAATGCTAATTAATTCAGAGTCCAGAGACAATAGCTCCTATGTCCAAGAGCTGAGTCGAAAAGCTGGGGCTCTCAGCAGAGGTGAAGCTTTTTATAGTGGCAGACTCAGCTCACGTCATAAGAGGGCAGAGTTATACCCAATGCTGGACTCTAGAGCAGCGTGACAGAGAAAAATCCCAATCATATATTCCTAAAGATAAGCATAGTTTAATAATGAAACCAATTACACAAAAGGTGCTAGGCCATTCATTGCTGAATAAATTTTAAGCAGAGGTTAGACAGCTACCTGGGATGTTTTAATTTGGATTCTGCACTGAATAGGAGTCAGGATTCAATGACCTTTTTCCAATTTTAAAATACTGATTCCAAAAGTCAAAGAATCATAATATTAGCCAATTCACTATCTTTAGAAAAAGCATATATTATGGAGCAAAATAACCCATGAGGAAAACCAAATCAAAACAGTTGTAGAAAGCAAACTTTCTGCTTTAGGAGGCCAAACTTTCTTCAAGTCTTTTCTTTTATCTTCCAAGAAATGCTGACAGAATAATAATTACACAGCACCAGCAGGGAACAGAGGCGCATTTTGTGTTTTTCTATGGAATGAGATACAAATAGGTGCATTAAGTTACAAGGCTTAAAACATTTATAGGAGGTCCCTAACTTATGATCACAATTGAGCCTAGAATTTTGATTTTAAATCACAGTGGTTGTAAATTGAGTTACCATGTGACCAAACTTGAATTTATAACTTTTACAATGCTGGTTAAGTGACTCACTGCAATCATTAAGTGAATCCTGTGATCATTAAGTAAATCACATGGTCATAAATCCAAATTCAGCTAAAACAATGGGAATATTTGCCTGGAAATGGCCACAAATATTGCAATATGTGATCACATGACTACAGGATACTGCAATCAGTCAAAAAAGTGACTCAATTGCCATCAGTCAAAATGGGATGGTGCAGCAGTCACAGTAAAATGAATCACTGCAGTTGTTAAGTGAATCACATGATTATTAAGTAATCCAGCTTCCCTGTTAACTTTGTTTGTTGGAAGCCATGTGGGAAGGTTGCAAATGCGATTACATAAACCCAGGATATGCAGCTGCTGTAAATACATGCCAGTTGCCAAGAGTCCAAATTCTGATTACTTGACCATGGGGATGCTTTAAAGCCCCAGATGTAATCGATTTTTTCAGTGCTGTTGTAACTTTGAACCATCGCTAAATAAATGGTTATAAGTCAAGAACTACCTGTAGAAGAAAAGATGACTTATAAAAACAGAACACTATGCAGAATCTTAATTAAGTCTGTTGGGATAAACTGAGTTAGTTATTCCTATTGGCCTTTTTTTAATCAATGATTTCCTTCCTCTTTACTTGACAAACTATGACCCTTAGAGTCATTTTTTGAAAAAAGAATTAATACAGTCTGATGTGACCAGAATGAAAATTAAATTTTCCAATCGTATGATTGACTCTCCTCTGCTCTACAATTTAATCAATAATATGTATGCATGTATGTATGTATGTATATATGTATGTGTGTATGTGTGTATTTATGTATGTTATTCAGCTTTGTTCGGGTATTTTCCCATGTCATTATAATTGTGCTTTTAAAGTTGTAGCAACATTTCAGCAGAATCTCAACTGCCATCATCAGGCTTCTGTATTGTGTTCGTCTGTGAGTCAGACTTTCACAGCCGTTTCTGTTTTAAATTTGGTGCTAGCCTACTGCTGTGTTAAAATGGTTTTTTCTTCATCCTGGTTAGTTGGGAGTCTTGGTCTGTGTTTATTGGTCTTGGAGTTTGCTGTGTTCTGCTTGATTGGTGTTTCTAATATCTTCTGTCTGTTTTGTAGCATTTTTTTGTCTTGGTTGGCTGGCAACATTGTGTTTCCTGTATTGGAGGCTTTTAGTACAGCTTGGCTTCGAGTAAATGGACGGCTGTCATTTATTAGGAAGCTAGGTTTCATTCATGCCTGGTTGGGGTATGTTTGAGCTGGAGGTATCGGGGGGGGGTCTGTTTGTGCCCAGGTGTTTGCTTGGCTTGTGGTGTGGAGATTTTTTTGTTTGTGAGTGCAGGTTTCCAGATAATTGACAGTCTGGTGGAGTCATCTCTTCTATTCATGCTTTCAGGTCTTTTTTCAATCTCTATGGCTTCTCTGATAATTCCGTAGCTGGGGTTTTCTATAGTGGCTAGAGATTTTGGTGCCACTGAAGTTGATGCTATGACCTGTGACTTTCATGTGCTGGACTAGTGAGAATGGGCGTTGGTGCTTACCTGATACGCCCTTTCTCGTCGAGCTGCGTAGAGCATCCAGAGTGGGAGGTGCTCCAGTCTCCGCTCTTACAGGTTGAGCTATAATTGAGGAACGCTCCTCCTCCTCCGCGTGACTCCTCCATAGCATTCCCCAGTTTTACGAAGACGAGAAAACAAACAACTATCATTTCCTCTGAACTACTGTAGCAACTTACAACTACTTAACTGTTTGAATCATTGGCCGAAACACGATTCCCCACCAGACGGACAATTTAGGGTGGGGCTGGATGCTCTACGCAGCTCGACGAGAAAGGGTGTATCAGTTAAGCACCAATGCCCATTCTCCATCAAGCTGCTGCGAGCATCCAGAGTGGGACATACCAAAGCATGGCCTGTCCTACGGGAGGGACTCCATCTGGTTCGGAATATCCTCTGGATCTCTTGTCACTTGTTGAAGGACTCGCCTGCCAAAGGACGCTTCTGCTGAAGCAAACACATCGATTTTATAATGACGAATAAAAGGTGATGGAGACGCCCGTGTGGCCTCTCAACAGATATCATTTATCGAAGCCTGGGTAGCCCAGGCTGCCGAGGTAGCCGCACTCCATGTAGAATGTGCGGTTATTCCACTGGGAACAGGAAGCCCCTAAGTTAAATAGGCCTTGGAGATTGTAGCTCTGATCCAACGGCCTACAGTAGACGGGGATACTTTGAAACCCAGCGTCTTTGGTTGGAATGACAAGAACAATGATTCTGACTTCCTGAAAGGATGAGTGCGACTGATGTAAATATGCAGTGCATGCCGGACATCGAGAGAATGCCACTGCCTCTCCCTTTCTCGAGAAGGTCTGGGGCAAAAGTTAGGAAGAACAAGTTCCTGTGATCTGTGAAAGGCTGAGTTAACCTTGGGTAGGCAGGAAGGATCTGGTCGCAGGATGACTCGATCAGCGTGGAAAACGCAGAGATCCTTTCTAACGGACAGAGCTGCTATTTCAGATATCCGCCGTGCAGATGTAATGCTCCGAGAAACACTACCTTGAGCGTAAGGAATTGAAGTGATGCCTCCCTTAGGGGTTCGAAGGGAGGTTTAGTCAGTGCCGTGAGTACCTTGTTAAGGTCCCAGGTTGGGTATCTGGAGGATGCAAATTGGTGGCTCCTCTAAGGAATGCCCGGATACGAGGGTGGTGTGAAAGTGGGTCAGGGGAGTTGCCAGAAATAACAGTTGATAAGGCTGCCACTTGCCTTTGCAAAGTATTGGGGGAGAGGCTCCTGTCCAGTCCTCCTTGCAAGAAGGCCAAAATTTGAGCAATCGATGGGGAGAGCAGATTAATGTGTGATTTGTGGCACCATTTACAGAAAATGCTCCAGGTACCATTATATATCCGGGTGGTTGAAGGCTGTCTCGCTGCCAAGATGGTCCCAATGACCTGATTGGAAAAGCCCTTCTTTCTTAAACGGTCCCGCTCAACTGAAGCCACTGAGGATTTCGATGCTGAAGAGGTCCCTGGGATAGCGAGATCCTGTCCGGTGAGATCCTCCAGGGAGGGGCCACTGACAGATTGCAAAGGTCTGCAAACCACGGTCTCCTGGGCCAGTACGGGGTAACCAGCAGGAGTTCCGCCCTCTTGTGAATCAGCTTTTGGATCTTTGGGGATTAACAGTAGTGGGGAAATGCGTATAAGAGCCCTGTGGGCCAGGGACAATGTAGGGCGTTGTGATTCTCTGCCCCCTTGGTGGGGTACCTCAAGAAGAATCTCGGTATCTGGGTGTTGAGCGGTGACGCAAATAGGTCCACTAGTGGGTGGCCGAATATTGCTGAGGCCTCCTTGAACAGGGAGGGATGTAGTTGCCATTCTGCCTGGTCTAAGGTGGCCCTGCTCAACCAATCTGCCTGAACGTTTGAGACCCCCGAGATGTGATCTGCCCTGATGGACAATAGGTTGGTCTCCACCCAGCGACAGAGACGCATGGCCTCCCTCATGAGAAGGATGGAATGTGTGCCTCCCTGTCGGTTGATATGAGCCTTGGTCGTAATGTTGTCTGTCAGGACCAGTACGTGGCCCCCGTGTACTTGAAGAAGGAAAGTGTGAAAGGCCAGGTATACCGTGTGAAGCTCCAGCCAGTTTATACTGCACCGTTGCTCGGTTGCTGACCAAGTGCCCTGAGCTGAGAGCTAATGGATATGGGCCCCCCATCCGGATAGGCTGGCGTCTGTCGTGAGGGTGACCCTTTGGGGCTCCTTGAAGAGATGTCCCTTGTTGATAGCGGGTCTGGTCCACCAAAGAAGCGATGCGAGAACCCTTGGAGGAACCTTCGCCATGGATCTTGAATTGCTCCTTCTGGAACGCTGATATGGCAGCAGGAACCACTGCAGAGATCTGGTATGCAAACGGGCCCAGGGAACAATGGATATGCATGAGACCAATTTGCCAAGTAATTTTGATAAGTCCAGTAATGACGCCTTTCTCGTTCGTCTAATCCCCCTGACTGATGTTTGAATGCTGAGGAATCTTTCAGGGCAAAGGAAGACCCTTTCTATAACTGAGTCAATCACTGCCCTTAAGTGTGCTATTCGGGTAGAAGGAGAAAGTTGACTCTTCTCCCAATTTACTAGAAGACCATGCGCATGAAGAACCGAGAGGGTAGTTCTGGTATCCCTTACGGCTTGGCATTTGGAAGGAGAGAGGATGAGAATATCATCCAGGTAACAGTGAATACATATGGGTAAATTTCTAAGGTGAGCCACTAGGGCTGCCAGGACCTTGGTAAAGGTCCTCGGGGCCGAGGCTAGACCAAAGGGAAGGGCCACATACTGAAAGTGTTGACCGTTGTAGCAAAAACGCAGAAATTTGACAAAGGAGGGGTGAATGGGGATGTGGAGGTATGCTTCTGAGAGGTCAATGGAAGTGAGCCAGTCTCCCTTTCTGATGCCCTGAAGAATAGACTGAAGGGTATGCATCTTAAACTTATGCCGAACAATGTAACGATTAAGCCTTTTCAAATCTAGAATGGGCCTCCAACCTCCGGAGTGTTTAGGAACTATGAAGAAGTGGGAGTAAAAACCCCTTCCCCGCTGCAAGGGTGGTACGGGCTGTATGGCCCTGATTTCAGTAAGGTGTTTGATAGCGGCTTCTATCAGGGCACGCTTAGTGCAGTCCTTAGAAAGAGGGGAAACCATGAAATGCTCCGGAGGGGGGGATTGAAAATCAAGGGGGAGGCCAAATTTGATGGTGTCCCTAACCCAAACATCAGAAGTGGATGATTCCCATTGGTCGGCAAAATATTTGAGGCGCCCGCCAATGGGATAGGGAGTTAGGGACTTATCTGGGGCGCCGGGACGGTTTACTTCCTGCGTCCCAGAAAGGTCTCCTGTAGTTGGCCCCTCTCCTATTCCTGTCACCCGTGTCGGATCGGTCCTGGTAGGCCGGCCGAAAGGACGGGATTCTCTGAAACCTGGGGGAGAAGGGTATCTGATAGGGGGTACGAAAGGAGCCCCTTCGAAAGGGCTGGGACACTCTGGGCTCCGGTCTGAGAAAAAGAGATGGAAGATATTTCTTTTTATTTCGGCTTTCCATTAACAAGGGTTCCAGGGCCTGACCAAATAGTTTGCCTCCCGAAATGGGAGCCGAAGCCAATTTAGTTTTGTTTTTGATGTCTGGTTGCCAGTGTTTAAGCCAGAGCAGACGAGGGGCTGTAACGTGTGAAGAGATAGCCCGGGAGGAAAATTTAACGGAATGGAAGGTAGCGTCAGACGCAAATTCCGCTGCAGCCGTAAGTTTGGCAATATCCTGGTGTGCCCTGGTGTTAGATGGGAGGACATGCTATTTCAACTGATGGAGCCATCTAATGGAGGATCAAGTAAAAAAGGATGCAGCTGTGGCTGATCGAATGGCCCAAGCATCGGATTAATGTGCACAGTGTAGCGCCATCTCGGCCCGTTTGTCCTCTGGCTTTAGCGCTTCCAGAGCATCGGTTGGAGTAGAGGATGACGCTAACCCCACTATGGGATCATCAACTTCGGGAATGTCTAACAAGGAGGAGAACTCCGCATCGAGATTAAAAAAATCTCCTGTCCTGACTGGAGGGAGCGGGGGGGGGGGCGCCTGATGAACCCAACTGTTTTGCTACTAAGTCGGAGAAAATGGGTGGTGTGGGGATAACCTCGGCCTCCATGACCTTGCTTGAAAATAGAATCCTCTGGATCTCCAGAGGCTGCTGGGGAAGTATCAGAGGGTGACTGAGACATCAGGCCCGAAATATTTTTCACCTTGAACAAGGACTTGAACAGATGGGGTTTGAACAGGGCGGGCTGGTCAGGCGAAATACCCTCGTCCTCTGACATTTCTGCTTCCATTGGTTCCACCTCTAAGAGAGGTTCAGAGTAGTGTAGGGACCCCCTATCCAATGGGGTGAGAATAGGAGGTGCAGGGGGCACAGATTGTGAGTCCCTTGAACGTTTGTCAAATTCCTTCTCCAAGGCTTTGTGGCGCCTTAAGGTATCCCTTTGAGAAGCCTTGGGTGCCTCCCTGGTCTGCCTGTGCAAATGGTGTGTCTTTGACTTGGCCTTCAAAGAAGGTCCTCTAGGATTGTCCTCTGCCATAATAAACAGTAAAGATATAGAATGATAATGCTCAATGAGGCGGTTGGTGTGCCTAGGAGTCTGACCTACAACAAAGGCCGGATAACCTATAGTTGAACTGCGTCCCCATTTTGGAAAAATTTTTTGAATTATATTATTTATTTTATTTTATTTTATTTTTTATTTTTGGGGGGAAAGGGATGAGACCAAATAAGGTCTAACAAAACCATAGCACTGTGGATAATGCCAAATTGAAATAAAAATTGAGAAAAAAGGGAAAAAGTAAATCAAGTCAACCAATGAGCCAAATGAACGCTGAGGCCAAAACAGAAACAAGAAAAATGGGCCTCCTGAGGCAGCCTCCCAAGCAAATGGGAGGTACTATTTGTGCCTTAAACTTCGCCTCTGAGCAGGCTGCGGGAATAGCCAACAACTGTTAACAAGAGGTAGCAGGGCTCGGAGCCACAATACCTTCCTAATAAACAGGCTCTAAACAGGCCTCCCGGTCCTGCTATGGGCCTCCGAAGTTACCGCAGCGATATTTATAACAAACAAAATGGCGGGCGGCCACAAGGCACATCCAAAATGGCGGCCGGGAGCGGCGCGAAGCTCAGAAACGGAACTAACCACCTTGTGGAAGAGAACAGCTTAAAAGAAGCCAAGTAACGAGGGGCAGAAGGGAGGCAAGCTCACCCTCTAGTCAATGTGTTCTTGGGGGGAAGGAACAATGAAGTGCCATGAATGGCGCGATAATAAGTCGCTGCTTAAGAGCAGGGACAGCTTTAGAACGGTGGCAGGGAGCAGGAAGGGGGGGTGAAAGGCTGCTAAAAAAACCCTTTTCCTCTCCCTGAGGGGCGAAAAAACACTCCTCGTAGGTAGTTAAGACAACCCAATTGCGCAGAGACCACGGAGAAGAAATAAGGAATCAAACCTGAAATAAATTGCAATTATCCTGAATCGGCCAAGGAAGAGCTGCTAAATGCTGCCTGTCTCTTGTGAGGCTGAGCTAAAACTGGGGAACGCAATGGAGGAGTCACGTGGAGGAGGAGGAGCGTTCCTCAATTATAGCTCAGCCTGTAAGACCAGAGACTGGAGCACCTCCCACTCTGGATGCTCGCAGCAGCTCTATGGAGAAAATGTGTTCCAGCTTTTTTACTGCATTTTTGTGTTCATCCAGGAGGGTACTTATTCTTCTATTGGTCTGTCCAATGTATGTGGCAGGGCATGATGCGCAGGGGACTTCATATATGCCTTGGTTTTCCAGGTCAATTTTATCTTTGGGGTTTCTTAGGATGGCTGCTATATTTCTGTCTGTTTTGAAGGCAGTCTTGATATGATGCCTGTATAGTATCTTACTGATTTTGTCTGTAGTATATATATATATTTATCTATATATATATTTCTTAAGTTTTCGCGGGTACTTACATGTCTGGTATTCAGCTTTGTTCAGGTATTTTCCTGCATCATTATAATTGTGCTTTTAAAGTTGTAGCAACGTTTCGGCAGAATCTCATCTGCCATCATCAGGCTAGTGTATTGGGTTCGTCTGTGTGTTTTTATATATATAAACATTCCTTTGTGGAAGGACAAAAAATCAGTGGGTTTCCTCACCTCTGAGGGCAAAACGTTGCACAATGAAGGGACAGTGGCAGAACAGGCCCTCTTCCTAGATCCTGCCAGTTGCAATTCTTTGACCAACTGAGTCTATTACATGCTTTCCCTGCCTGAATTAATGTGATAGGACAATGTAATGGGGTGAAGGCAGTTCCATAGTTAACTTGGTCCTATGCCATGTAGGCTTTACAGCTAATAACCAACACCTTGCATTAGCCCTGGAAGCAAACTGGTATATATATATATACCAGTGAAGTTTTGTAAGTTTTGACGTGGTTTCACTATTCACTCAAGTCCCGATAAAAGAGACCCTCGAAATCATCAAAAATAAATACCAACCAGCTAAACACCTCATGGAACTAACAGAACACTGCTTAATCAACACATATTTCATATACAAAGGACAAAGATACAAACAAATTGAAGGAGCCCCCATGGGATCACCACTGTCACCTGTCATTGCAAACCTGCTCATGGAAGAATTTGAATCCAGAGCCCTGGCTAATGCCATACTCAAACCCAAACTATGGTTAAGATATATCGATGACACATTCATGATTTGGCCCCATGGACAAGAAAACCTAAACAACTTCCTAACACACCTAAACAGCGCACACCCCAAAATCAAGTTCACCATGGAAACAGAAACAAACAAACAACTACCATTCCTAGATGTACTAATCTACAAGAAAACAGATGGCACATAGGACACACCATATACCAGAAGAAAACACACACCAACCGCTACCTCAACGCCCAATCCCACCACCACCACCCAGCACAGATAAACTCTGTGGCTAAAACACTAATTACTAGAATCAAACGCCTGGCAGACAAGACACACATTAAGACTGAACTATGCACCCTGACTAAAATATTGACAGCCAACGGCTTCCACAAAAGCAAAATCACCAACTTGATCCACAAAAACACACTGAGACATAATAGAGACCCAGAAGATGAACAGACCTATGGAACAGCTGTCCTGCCCTACATAAGAGGCACTACAGACAAAATTAGTAAGATTCTATACAGACACCACATCAAGACTGCCTTCAAAACAGACAGAAAAATAGCAGCCATCCTCAGGAACCCCAAAGACAAAATTGACCTGGAAAACCAAGGCATATATGAAGTCCCCTGTGCATCATGCCCGGCCACATACATTGGACAGACCAATAGAAGAGTAAGCACCCGCCTGGATGAACACAAAAATGCAGTCAAAAAGCTGGAACACACTTCCTCACTCGTCCAACACATGGAAGCCACAGGTCATAACATCAACTTCAATGGCACCAAAACCCTAGCCACTATAGAAAATCCCAGCCACAGAATCATCAGAGAAGCCATAGAGATTGAAAAAAGAACAGAAAGCATGAACAGAAGAGATGATTCCAACAGGCTGTCAATCATTTGGAAGCCTGCACTCACAAACAAAAAAATCTCCACACCACAAGCCAGGCAAACACCTGGGCACAAACAGATCCCCCCTGATACCTCCAGCTCAAACACACCCCAACCAGGCACCCAGATGAAACCCAGCTTCCTAACTAATGATAGCCGTCCATTTACCCGAAGCCAAGCTGCACTAAAGGCCTCCAATAAAGTAACACAATGTTGCCAGCCAATCAAGATACAAAAAGAGCCCCCCCCCCAAAAAAAATAGACAGAAGATATTAGTAGCAGAACACAGCAAACTCCAAGACCAATAAACACAGACCAAGACTCTCAACCAATCAGGAGGAAGAAAAAACCATTCTGACACAGCAATAGGCTGCCCCAAATTTAAATCTGAAACCACTGTAAAAGTCTGACTCACAGACAAACACCATACAGAAGCCTGATGATGGCAGATGAGATTCTGCTGAAACGTTGCTACAACTTTAAAAGCACCACTACTATGAGGTGGGAAAATACCCGAACAAAGCTGAATGCCAGATAGATAGATAGATAGATAGATAGATAGATAGATAGATAGATAGATAGATAGATAGATAGATAGATAGATATATGTATAATATGTACAGATATATAATCCTCTGATTTTTATTTTTATTTTTATCTTTTTTATTTTTTATGCTATCTTCATATAAAGGTTATCTATGTATATACGTATAAAAACGTATAATTTCGTCTGTAAATTTTTCTCTTTTCTTTTTTTTTTATATAAACAATAGCAGGAAAGGAACCAAAGAGGTACCACAATACAGGACGGATTTGCCAAATAAATTCCTGAGGCCTAGAAGGAGAGAGGCCTCTGGCAGCAGGCCTCCAGACAACAAGCTGGGGGGGGGGTGCTGCAACTTCGCCCCGATAGAGGCTGCGGGAGGCCAACAGAAACAATGAAAGCGAGCCTGGAGGAACGCTAAAAGCAACTAACTCTTGACCCAAGGGGTCTTGGACTTTTACTTCCACCGCAGCAGCAAGAATCAGAAATAAAAATGGTGCCCGACCACGATGCGGCACCAAGATGGCGGCCGCGAGCTGAGCTATGTCGGGCGCCTTCGGGACTGCAAGGAGGGCTTGTCCGGTTAGCTCAGCACGCCTGGTGCTCTTAAGGAGTGACTAGCCCTTCCCAGTTGGCATTTAGGGTGGGGGGGAATCCAGGAAAAGTTGTGCGCCACAAGGCAGCACGGAGGCAGCGACGCGATCTAATAATGGGGGGGTCGCGCGAAGCGCTGCGAACCCGCCCACTTGGCCCCTAGGGGCGAGGGGAGAATTCCCCTAAGTCCCAACCTTTTGCACAGGAGGAAGGAAAGGAAATATCAGACCTGAAAAATGAGGAAAATAGCCAGAATAATATACGTAGTATGAATCAGCCAAGGAGCTCTTTCCAACAGCAGCCTGACTCTTCGAGGCTGAGCAAAAGACTGGGGGAACGCTACTTGGAGTCACGTGAGGGGGCGGAGCGTTTCCTCAGCTAAAGCTCAGCCTGCAAGAAGAGGACTTGGAAGCACATCCCATTCTCTGGATGCTCCGAGCGGCTCGAGGGAGAAAAAGGTGGTCCTCAAATTACGACCACAACAGAGACCAGAATTTCATCACTAAACAATGCAGTCATAAAGCACAATGTCACATGATCCCATCCCTGAGTGATGGCATTCTTGGCAGTCCCATTTACTATAACTCCAGATATGTAGGTTAAGTGTAAAGTAAGAAGCATAAGGGTGTAACATGAGGGTGCAAGAAGCCCTGCGCAAATCATAAGCAAGTTGGGGTCTACTGCAAAGTGACACGAGCTCAGGGAGACTGGGGAAAGAATATGCTGCAACTCAGGGATGCTCCAGCAGCATCACGCAAGCTGCTTTACCTAGGAAGCCCCTTCTTTTAATTTTCATTCTTTAGCCTGCCCTCACTTTCTACATAGAAGAAGCTTGCTCTTCTTGTATGTCACAGCCTTTTAGATATTTGAAAACTGCTATCATATTTCTCTCTATGTTTTCATTTGTAAGCTAGAAGTTGCCAATTGCTATAATACAGGGGTCTCCAACCTTGGCTCCTGGAAGCCTGGCGGACTTCAACTCCCAGAATTCCACAGCCAGCTTTGCTGGCTGTGGAACTCTGGGAGTTGAAGTCCGCCAGGCTTCCAGGAGCCAAGGTTGGAGACCCCTGCTATAATAGTTTCTGACAAGCTTAGGTTTTCAGACCCCTTGTGATCTTGAAAACCCTTTCAAGTGGTACTCCAACAAGTACTCCAGTACTTGTTGCAATTCCAGGTGCTTGATTGGATGAAGCACCTGGAATTGAAACAAGTACTCCAAAAGTACAATTGAATCAATACAAAACTTGAAAACAGAAATACAATATAATAAAATAATGAAAATACATAGAGCAATAGTAAAGGTAGTCCTCGACTTACGACAACTGAGCCCAAAATTTATGTTGCTAAGCGAGACATGTAAGTGAATTTTGCTCCATTTTACAGCTTTTCTTGCTACATCTGTTAAGTGAATCACTATAGTAGTTAAGTTAGTAACACAATTGTTAAGTAAATCTGACTTCATCATTGCCTTTGCTTGTCAGAAGGCCGCAAAAAGTGATCACATGATCCTGTAACCTGCAACCATCGTAAATATGAGTCAGTTGCCAAGCATGTGAATTTTGATCACATGACCATGGGGATGTTGCAATGATCATAAAGTGTGAAAAACGGTCATAATAATTACTTTTTCCAGTGTCGTCGTAACTTTGAAAAGTCACTAAATGAACTGTTAAGTCAATGACTACCTGTATTTCCCACAAAACTGAAAACCACCTGATCCAAGAGATTTTACTTTTTTTACAAAGGATACTGTACAGTATAAAGCCATCAAGCAAGCAAGTTAAATTTCTCCCTCAAGAAAATTATTGTCAAGTTTTTGTAAAGAGCCTATTCAAGTCTCTTTGAAACTAAGGATATTCTTTTAATTAATAAATGCTGAGTTTTTTCAGACCTAAAATAGAAAATATTTTAAAAGTTATTGCCATAGTTTTGAACTGGAACCAGAAACAACTTGAAATTCAACCCAGCCAACTGAAGCTTTTGAAGATCACATAGCTTCTCTCCAAATATAACTAACATAGATCACGTGGCATTAGTCCATGTATAATTAAAAATGCGATGGAACTAAGATATACAGATCCATAAACTAATCTGTAGTCTCTGACACAGCTGGCCCATCAGTCTAAATGAAGCCAAGACACACCTGGCCAAAGCTGTTACTTAAGAATCCAGGATTAGCTTCAGACAGATCAAGGGACAGCAGAATAAATACAAATCCTTTTAAGAGTACCTTAAGCTTGTTTCAAAGAATTAGGCTAATATACAATTATCTGAAAATAAGCATATTAGTTCACCATTTGCTGCTTAAATGAAATCAATGCCTTTAATCACATATACTGTTAGAAAAATTATTTCTGCAAAATAAATTATATATGTACATATATTCCATGGGAAGTTAAATGATTAATCATGAACATTTAATTTTGCTTACACATGTTTTTATGAGGATAGAAATGGGGTAAGAAACAACCTAAGGAAGGCAAGCTTATCCAGTGGACAGATTCCTACAAACTTATTCTTTAACTCATTAATTTTCATGACTTTATTCACAGCAGTCATGTGAACACTTTTTGAGGCAGTGTTGCCAAAAACCGGGACTTCCGGTTTTCAGCAAAACCACATCCACAACAAACCACTGGTTTCCTTAATGGCTGCAGATTCACTTGTGAACATGGTAATTCACTTAATGCCACCAAAAGGTCATAAAATTGGGTTAGTCGTTTTATAGCTTACAACCATGATGGGCAGGCTGCATCCCGATTGTAAGTCTAGGACTATCTGTACCCTGGATATCACAGCATTTAAAACTGAAAGTCATATATTTACTGAGGTTTTACAAACCAGCAAGATTCACTCCCAAATTATGTACATGTTATGATTGCATAAGTAAGTAGTTTGGCTATAATTTAAAAAAAAATAGGATTTGCCTATCTTTTCTATAAGTATCTGAATTATTTGGCATACAATTTTAACGCTTATATGAATTATACTTCTTGATAATATATTATTCAGTTGCAAATACAGGTAATTTTCAACTTAAAACAGTTCAGTTAATGATCATTCAAAGTTACAATGACACTGAAAAAAGTGACTTATGATCATTTTTCACAATTTTAACCATTGCAGCATCTCCTTGGTCACATGATCAAAATTTGGGCACTTGGCAACTGGCATGTATTTATGATGGCAGCAGTGTCCCAGCATCATGTAATCCCCCTTTCACAAACTTCTAACAAGCAAAGTCAAAGGGGAAGGCAAATTCACTTAACAACCTTTTTACTAACTTAACAACTGCAATGATTCACTTAACAACAGCAAGAAAGATCATAAAATGGGGAAAAACTCACCTAATAAATATCTTGAAATGTTGGGTTCAATTGTGGTCATAAGTCTATCTGTATTTCATTTATTATAATAGTTATAAAAGTGCATATATATTTATTAAGAAGAAAAAAATACTTCTTAAATGAAATACTTCCATTTAAGAAATAAAAATGCTATTTAGACACATTTTCTGAGCAAAAAACAAAACAAAACAAAACAAAACTGGAGTTAGAAACAAGTCTCCGACTCTCCATTGGCCACCCTTGATTTAGGACTTGCAGCTAATATTAAAAAGTTCACAAGCCAAGAGATAAAGATCTCTAAAGTGTCCAATTTATGTGCAAGGTTCAATTGACAGTCATAGACTAGCCTTTCCTACCAACTGACTTCATTTAGAATAGCATAAGAATTCTGTTTAAACAAAGGTTTTAGAAATAACAACAAAGGATAAAGTTTTTTGTGTGCTTGCTTTACATGAAGTAAATTGTAATACTTTTGAAAATTAAAATGTAATCCTGCACAGTTCTTCCATACCACTGTATTATAGACATTGTTACAAAAAATACTTCTAGATGTATGACCTACTCCTTTCCAGCCAAATTTATTCCAGTTTTCTTTTCCTTGGATATTGTTCCTCTCCTTTCCATGCCTTCATATGCCCTAATTTCCTCTAGTAGTGATTTCTAAACTAATGCCATATTAACTTATTCTTTAAAAAATACAAGTTCCTAGGCTCTGAAGCATAATAATAATGTATTTACTAATAAGCAGTTTTCTATAGCTGCTTGCAATATGTGACAGGCTAAGAAACAATTACTTCTTTTTACATAGTTCAGAGATGGATGACTTGCAGCATCAAGCTGTATGCAGCCCTTGAGCTACTTTCAAGTGATCTTTGGACTAATTTCAAAACCTTTATAGAAGGGAGCAGGTCAGACTTCCAGTAAAATGTATGTCTTTTCTTTAAGCCTGGCCTCTGGGAGAGGGAAAAAAGGACATTAATTCCCGAAAGATAGTACTACAGAAAAAGAATTCAGTCCTCTTTTAGGACTGAAGTATGTAAGTAAATGCAGTAAACAAGTGGTAAATATATAGGCTACTCTCACTTGGATGACTTATTAAAGGATCGTCAAAGGATGGATTATTAGTTAGCGCTGCTGGAATTCATCATTTTCATCATCAACTGTTTATTTTTAACTGCCTGATCAGTTACAGGGCCAGCTTCTTAAGTCTGTGTTGGTTTTAATTAGGAATCAATACAGGTGTCAGATCTCTTAGAAAGGTTCATTTGGTTTCATATCTTAGGACAATAATTGATGAATAAAAGATAGCAAACTGATACTTAATCCTAATAAAATATAAATGAGTTTGGCCAACAGTAAACCTAACTGATTTATTGCATAATTTTTTAGATATGATACTACCTTATTTTTTACTGAGAATGTACCTACAGTTAATTATATTCTTTTTCTCAGATGAGTCAAGTACTAGCTGGAGATCAGGAATGCTTTTGCACAGTATCATTTGTTCACCATTTCAGTGTCTTTTTAAAAAAAGTTATTTATCATCCATTAGTTTATATTAAAGACTTTGATAACTTGCCCCATTAATAGTACTATGGCTAGAGCAGAAAACAGGTAGGCTTCAATATGCAACAGTTCATTTAGTGACTGAAGTTACAATGGCACTAAAAAAAGTGACTGATTTTTCACACTTACGACCTTTGCAGCATCTCCATAGTCACATGAGTAAAATTTGGATGCTTGGCAACTGGTTCATATTTATGCAATGTGCCGGGGCCATGTAATCACCTTTTGTGACTGTCTGACAAGCAAAGTCAATGGGAGAGGCAGATTCACTTTATTCCCATGTTACTAACTTAATGACTACAGTGATTCACTTAACAACTGTGGCAAGAAAAGTCATAAAATGAAGCAAAATGAACTTAGTAGAGGACCTGTACTTTAGAAAGTGGTTCAAACTTTCATTAAAAAAATGAGTTCTACATTCTTGTATTTTTAAATTTTAGTTCAATTCAAACTATTAATACCGGTACTAAAAAGTGGCATAATATAAAATTTCAAGATAGCAAATTATGTTCTTAAATCTAGATAACAACACTATTTATTTTGCCTATAATTAATGAATCTAATTATAGAGGTTCGCAAATTCTGAAACTGATTCCTAAAAAGATAAATGAATTTATGCACAGATTTTATGAATAAATTAATGTTTTCATTGATATAAGGGCTGGGTAAGAAATACTTTTAAACTTCATGTTATACTATATATTTAATAAAACAATTACAGAATTGTACAATTTAATTTTCAAATACTTATTTTATAAGCAAAAATCATATTTATGACTACCAGTATATGTTTTAATGTTTTGAATGAGCTTGCTTACTTTTGCTGAAATCTGAATTTTATTTCTTGTTCTAATCAATTTGTGACAATTGCAAAAACCCTGAATCACAGAAATAGGATGCCACAAACTTTTATCAGTGCTGTCATTAGGATTGGGCTTTCTGAAAGTACTTAAAACTGTTTCCATTCTGAAAAGCCAAAAATATAAAAAATGATTTGAAACACTGAATTTCACGATTAAAAAATCACTCAAAAGATTATGGAATTATGAGCACACTAGTGGAGATACATGACACAAACATTTATGAGAAGCAATGCACAGTGACATTTGTTAAAATTTAAATGACTTAGTTGGCAGTTTATACACTTCTAGCCTTTACTAAAAAAAAGAGGCTGAAAATTGATTTGTAAGCATAATAATGCCAAAAATTCCAAAGTTGACTACTATGTCGGAAACAAATCTGTAAACAATTCCTACAGACCACCTCCAACCCAATGTTGAACTTCTTACTTTATAGAGGAGAAAACAATTGCTAGCTCTGTTTTCCAAAATCCATAAACATTGAAAGAATTGCTACCTGCTTTTGCTTTTATACATTCTCTGCACTATTTAGAAGAATAGCATCTAACGATATCTGGGAACATAATTTTAATCTTTACTGAAAGTCAGTCCAATGTTCAAGACAGATTATCCATGTGAGCACAACATAGAGGCTTGCAAATACTTTTTAAATAAAATCATAAATGCAAATTCATCAACTTTCCATTAAGCTATACATTCATAGTATACTACTACAAAAAAGTATATTTTGAGGAAACTAAATATACAAAATTTCTAAGGGAAAATACTTATAAAAATGGTATTGGTAGGAGTTCTATGATGTTTTCAAAAAAATCACTTCAATTGATTTACTGTAGGACAAAATTTATACTGAAATGTTCTCTAACTTACAAATCCCAGTGTCAACTCAGTATCGTCACGTTTATTTATGGAGAGAGGTGGAACAAGCATTATGCAAGCATATTCCCTTAGCAGCTTGACAATAAATATGTATACACATTTATCACATGAATGCAAAAGCAAAACTTTACTTCCCAATTTAGATAATTTTGGTTGGAAAAATAAAGCCACCAGTTTTTAATTAAAGCCCATATGCTTCGTCTTCTATTTCATGCAAAAATTGCCACAAGCGAATTGCAAAAACCAGACACAGGGAAACAAAGCACCCTATCAGTATTCAAAGGAGAAACATTCTTGGAAATATTTAAAACTAGGTCACATATGCCTGCTGTAAATGATACATTCAAAAAATCCTTTCATAAAATACTGCAACCACCACTATCAGAGTTGCTAACCAGAAGATATTTGCTTTAAATAGTTTGTTCCTTTCATCAGTTCAACTTCGCTACAATATTTTAGCAATGTACAGTCCAGCATCATAATTTACTTGTAATACTTTACACTACCATATTACATGATACAATGCATTATGCATTAGAACCAATTATGTCTATTTTATGTCGATTATTTATACTACTTTCAGTACTATAAAATAACAGCATAAAGCCTATGTAAACAACTCAACTGTTCAAACAAATTCATTCCATTTACACACAAAGAGAACATGTTCTGCATGCAAAAAAACCTCAAGTTTGATCACCCAAGTCTAGGTAAGACTTGAAAGCCTGAAACACTGGTGCTCCCAGTCAAATGCAACACAGCAGTGACACTGAGTGAATATGTGACACTTGAGGCTATTTGCATTTACTCAAGAAGTACTCCTCATATCGGGCAAGCATCATGGACCAGCCCGGCTCTACCACTGCCTTCTTTCACTCCTTTGACACACTTACTGATGCTTGCCACATAATGTAGCTCGGAGGCATCGCAAAGGACGCCCGCTCCGATTTTAAGTAGCTATAGCCGCGAAGACAGGAAGGAGCCAGGCCTATTTCTGCTATTCGCAGGTATTGAGATCCCGTGCCTGTAGATCACTGATCGAAAAACCTCCCCCGCCCCCTTTCTATCAAGTTCACAGCACCCACGCTTGCCTATTCCCTACGTCGTTCTTCCTCCTTACAGTAGTGAAGCCCAGTGGCAAAATATATGCCACGGCGTTCCCCTTCACCACTAAATAGGCCAACCAGACAGTTCATGCCTTTCTCTCCTTATTGCAGCAGCAGCAGCAGCAACGGCGGCCGTTTGCCACATTGGGTCACTCTGCCTGCTGGCTTCTTTCCTCTGTCTCAGCTTCTCAGTCTCTTGCCGCCCGCCGGCAGTCTCTACCCTCAAGGACCAACGCCCCTCTCAGAGAAGACACCTAGCCACCCACCTCCCCCACGAGGAGTTTGACGAGGCCTTCTGGCAACCTCCCGCTTCCTAAATCCACCGCTGCGTGAGAAACGGTCGCTCCGAAGGGCCGAACCTCTGTGTTTTTGGCTCGCCCAGGCAACTGGCGCGACACCCGTCGCCCGCACGCGGAGACCCCCGAGGGAAGCGATTCCTGCCTTCAGCCGTTAAGGGAAACAGAAGCCCCGGAGAGAAGAAATGCCAGGTTCTAGATCCGTCACCTGCCTTCAACAGGGATGCTGGCGCTCCTTTGCTGAAGCAGGCGGTTAGTTACCTGTCAAGTCCGGTTGAAACCGAGGCTCTTCCTCTCGCTGCCCGTACCGAGCCGCGTCTCCTTCCGCCATCTTGTCCAGGTTTAAAATTAACTCCCCGTGACGTCAAAACGCCGCCGCGAGCCTTTTATCAACAGGCACAGCGCGGCCGCGACGCTGTTTAGGAGCGGAGTGGGTCCTAGCGCCGTCGGCTTCATCGTCGCCGACCGATAGTTTTCGAGCGCGGCAATGCAGACGTCTTAGTACTCCGAGTTTTTCTCAGTTTAGCGGTTTGCTTCGCATAAATCAGCCACGTGGTAAGTGTCATGTTTATGGAAACCACTTCGAAGTTATGAACTTTCTCGGAGAAAATGTTTTATTTATTTTTATTTATTTATTTTGTCAAACAATTACAAGAGAACAAGTATAAGTATAAACGTAGTTATGGATCCATGAAATAGCTACATATAAGAAAAATAAAAGAAATAACAATAAAAAAACAATAGGACAGGGACGGTAGGCACGTTGGTGCGCTTATGCACGCCCCGTTTGCGGGAAAGTTGCTGGTAACTGAATCTACTCCATTTCTATTTTACAACCGGCTCATTTAAATCAGGCGGACAACTGATCAAAAGATAAAAGTTCCAATTTCCAATAGAAATTTAAATAAAATGTGTTTGTCCATTGCACCGGGGGTGGGCAGATTAGGAAGCTTCCACCACCATCACCCCATTTGATTTTGCTCAGGGAAAGGGAAAGGAAGGGCTGGGACGCAGACGGCAGGACAGGAACATAACAAAATGGCTTTGTTTCTTGGAAGAGACTGTTCCATGGCACTTTTCCCAGTAAAGATGGCCATCATTTTCACCTTTGCCACTGTACATGTTCAAGTGAACTTGTTTCCCATCATAGAACCCATTGGGTCCTCCTGGAATTCGAATGTTGCAGTTTTCCCAGTTTGAAAAGCTATGGTCCAGACAGGCATTTTCCTGTTTTCCTCCTGTCATCAAGTTGGAGGAAAAATACATTGATACAAATTGTGCTGCTCCTGCAGGATAATTTATTGGGCCTCAGAAATGGGTCTGGGCACCTCTGATGAGGTGCATTGCATGACTGAAGGCAGCAATTGTTTCCCAGACAGTATTTCCTTTCACACTCAACAGCAGGGAAAAATACAGCAACTTCTTGTGGGCAAGTGTTGGGAAACTCCAATGTAATAATTTAGTTAGTATTATGGGCATATCAACCTCTTGATTTAGAAGTTATGGAGAGACCAGTATTTTCTGAGATGTAATATTTTGTCAGGACCAGTTGCTTAATGTTCATTCAAAGGTACAATAGATCTCCCCAGAACTATTAATGCCCCATTTTTAGAATTGCACACACATGATCATGTGATCACATTTTGGGTACTTGGCAATTGGCACACTTTTATGCAGCATCCCATGGTCATATAACCATGATTTATGTTTCCAGTGTTTACTCCTGGTTTCCGCCAAAAATCCTTATTGGGAAAATGGATTCATTTAAATACCATCATGTTTGCTTAATCACCATGGCATTAACTTAATAACCATGGTTTTTAATTTAACAACCACTATAAAAATTGTCATAATCCATTCCCATGATGCCTCAATTATGACTGCAATGACATGATCATAATTTGAAATTCAATAACGGTTGTACCCCAAGGACTGCCTGTATGTGCATCAGTGTCACAAATACTAAAATAGGGGGAACTTTTAGCATGGGTTAGATCTGCCATCTTTACCATTTTTTCTCCATCCCTTAGAGAGGTTTAGACTATAGAATACAACTTTTCCCATTTCATTCCTTCCAGATATCTTGGGCTCCACCTGCCACAATGTCTGTTCACCATGCTATCTGGGCTAAATGACAATGGTAGAACAAAATTTCTAGTTAGATTCAGTGCATGCTTGGCTGGACTATAGCTGAAAGTTGACAGAATATGTTGTTGTTCACACTAGGAGTTAAACAAGAATAGAATTTGTATCACTCCTGCCCACACCAAAACTGCTGACATTAAAAATATCAATTGAAACTAGTGGAAATATTTCAGTTTTGATTAAAAAAGCATTCACTGGATTGCAGCTGCAAAGAACAAACCACTTTATTTCAAGTTATATTATTTTAGATAATAGTTATAACAATAACAATAATAGGAAGCAATTGACAATTGCATTTTTGAGGAACCATCAATGATATTTATTAAAAGATGAGAACATTTCCCTGTGTTACCAGGAAATTTGAAGCTCAACACTTGTGGTCTATATGGCTGCCCTTTAGGGAATAATTTTTATTTTCTTTGATCCTTGAAGTCTTGTCATCCAGATTGTGACATACAGATCCTTTTAAAATCTGTACCTTTTTTAACCTGGTGAATACAGCTGAAATCAAGTAAAAAATTCAGAAAAAGGTTTTTCTCTGTCCATCACAAACTTTATGCTACTAAAACTTTCATGTCCAACAGTCTGATTGAAACCTTCAATTGGAAGAAACAGTGTACTGGGAGCCCTTAACTTACAACCACAACTGAGCCCAAAATTTATTTCACTAAGTGAGAAGTTGTTAATTGAATTTTACCCAATTTTGCAACCCTTCTTGTCACAGTGGTTAGGTGAATCACGGCAGCTATTAAATTAATAACACAGTTGTTAAGTGAATTTGGCCTCTCCCTTGACTTTACTTGTCAGCAGTTTGCAAAAGGTGATTGCATGACCCTAAGAAACTACAACCATCATAAATATGAACCAGAGTGCCAGTCCCCCGAATTTTGATCATTGGAGTGATAATGCAATGTTTGTAAGTGTGAAAAACGGTCATAAGTCACTTTTTTCAGTGCTGTTGTAACTTCAAATGTACACTAAACAAATAGTTGAAAGTCGAGGACTACCTGCATTATAGAGCAACAATTTTTGAATCAGCATGTCTTAAATGGGCTAACTTGCCAAATGTATCCAATATACAGGACCCATGACTCCTGTGGGACTGAAATTTGCAAAGTTGTGGCTGCTTCAGTGCTGCTGCACTCAGCCATAGTTATGTAATCATCATTTCCAATGCTTCCTACTGGCTTCCTACAAACATAGTCAGTGGGGATGCCAGCAGGAAGTCAGAAGGATTTTCCCACCCCCACTGCCTATTTGCCTGCCTGAGTTAATTCTATTTGTCTGTTTAGTTAAATAATATACTGATCAGGTCATATGCAATTATTATATTTTTATGTTTCTTATTCCCTTATCAAACTTTCCAAGTTTAAATATTATTTGTTTACAATTGTTCAGGTCCTAAGCTGAGACAAAAAATAGTCATTTCCCCAGGCATCAATTTTACCAATCTTCTTAAAAAGGTTTGTTGAAGTAAAAAGGAATCCTTTGGGGGGGTGTTGTTCACCATTTCTTTATTTTTTCTTTGTTTATTACTAAATAAATAAATAAGAAAATAGTATAGAGTCAAATCTTAGATGTTTTTCTAAAGTTTTGTCACATTTCAAACACCACACTAGTGGCTTTTAATTAATATAGCACAATTATGGATTAAAATACAAATGGCATCATGATAACATAGAGATGATACAGGAAAGTATCAGTATAATTCTGATTTTTGTTATATTAATTATCAAACACAAAGAAGTTCCATGGGTTCATTTTCCAATTTCAGATTACTCTCGAAAGGATTTAAACTTAGAGCTGACAGAACCTCAAGAACTAAATCAAGAATTAGGAAAAGCCCACTACACCAGCATCCGAAATCAAAATGGTGAAGACTTTCTAGAATATTACAGTAAGCAGTAAATTTAAAGTTAGATACAAATGTGGACATTTCATCCATTGTTCTGACAGTTGAACCCCCAAAACTGTAATGGTACATAGGAATCAATTTATGATGCAGGAGGAGCGTGAGGAGGTAAGGCTCAGGCTATTACAAAAATTAATTATGGAGTTTCATATTCTTTGATCTAAAATTTCTGCATAAATTCCAAGAGTAGCATAAAGTCAAGCAATTCTATTATTGACCAATCCAAATAAAAAAACTCCTGCAATTCATGGCAACTAGGGTGACCTAGCTTCTTTGCATTGTAAAGGTCTACTGTGGTAGTTTTAAATCTTAAGTAAATAATTTTTCCTGGTTCTACAAATATTGTATATTTGGGGGAGGGATCTTTTTTTAAAATAAAGTTTCAGGGTACCTTGCTTAGATGTTCTCTGTTGTTTAGCCTGGTCTGTCCTGCTTTCCTCTTTGTCTTCCTCCTGCACAATCTTATCCAGTCGGGTTCTTCTTTGAGGTGGCCATTTCTGACCACTGCTGCAACCATCTTCGGGAAAGGGAGTTTAGACCAGCCAAGGAGGAGAGATATGGCTCCCTTCCACTCGGCTAGCAATCTCCCCCCTTTCCACCACCTCTACGGGGTGGCTTCAGCCTCGTATCCAAAGGATCGGGGCGCTCCAGTGGCGAGCACAGATAAAACCACGCATGATCGCGGATTTCGCTCTGTCACGAAAGAGACCCAAACTGGAAGTCCCAGAGGAGGGATCTTTAATTGGGAAGTTTTTATATCTTTTCCAATCAAGTGTTTTTCTAAGTTTTCTGCAAATGTATTATCTGTCAGTACAGCTGGCAGTTGAAAATTTATTTTTCAATTTTGAAAATTATTTCATGGTCCTCCATCCTTTGCTTTTTAAAGAATAAAGAAATAGGCAGTCTATTTTGAAAGATGACTGTCTTCTCTCCCATTTTTCCCCACTTATGTTTTCTCTCAAAGCTTCCAATTTAATACATTATTTCTTTATAAATGTAAAGAACAAGTCAAGAGAAAACTGAGTGTTTGCTAAACATATCACTATGATTTCATCACAATCTGTTTTTCCATGAAACACTAGAAATCATTTTCAGAACATTAACACAATGCTTCAGTCTAACAAGTTTCCACTATCTTTTTTATAAGAATGCACAGTCTTTCTTAATTTAGTAAGGTTACTATTTATTAGCTCACAAAAGTTGCTTAATATTTTTCACCAGAGAGTTAATAATTTGCTTTATTGCAACATTTTGAATTCCCTTCCAAACCATAATGTGAGGAGGATTATGCAAATATACATTGGATTGCAACCTTTGTCCCATTATGTTGACTTTGGACCTTGAGGGAATTTAATTGGAGTTTATAAAAATGAAAGATGGGAAAGAAAATTCAATATAGCTAAGAAATATGATTTGCAGTTGTCTTTTCAAAGCTCTAAAGGGTTTTGTCTGAAACTTCAAACCTTTGCAAAGATTTTGTAAAAATCTGCAAAACTCCTTCATGCTTTTGAAGTATATTTTATACAATACATAATATATAATCATATGAGCTCCAAGATATAATTGCTAATTTAATTCTAGTTAATTGGAGGGGGATTGGGATGCTAAAGGAAGCCCATCTTTCACTAGCAGACAGAATCCAGAGTTAGTTTTCTCTCCACAGATCTCTACTAGTTCAGAGTTTATTCAAGAAATCTTTTTGATTGGAAAGATTGCTTAATAGAGGCCTTGAAAGAGATGCAGGAAATCAGTAGGTAACGGGAAAAAGCCATAGATCACCTTGCCTGTTCCATTTTAAACTCCAATTAATAGCCTTTAGCAATAGTTCCTGATCTGTTTATGGAAATCTATACCCTGATCTATGGCTTATGGTGGTTCAAAAGATTATGTAGGTGATATCCTAGAGAAGAAAGTAGACAAAATAATATTGGTAAAGGCATAGTTATTATTGTAGTAAGAATGAACACAATTCTTTATTAGAAATGGCTGCATATTTGTTTGAGGCTGCTGGAAGCCAAATTTATGTTATCATTAAAGTTTTAAAGAAGATAGTAAACATTTATTAAATTTATAAGTCTCCCAGAATCACTTTGGCTAGTGAGATTGTCAGCATTTAATAAATTATTTAATGAATAGTTTTCATACCTTAGAATAGAATAGAATAGAATAGAATAGAATAGAATAGAATAGAATAGAATAGAATAGAATTTTTTATTGGCCAAGGGTGATTGGACACACAAGGAATTTGTCTTGGTGCAAATGTTCTCAGTGTACATAAAAGATACATTCGTCAAGAGTCAAGAATCATCAGGTACAACACTGTGACTGTGTTAAAACATTTAAAACAGTTTGTTTACACATTATTCCACAAAAGCTTTTAATAATGTTCCAGTGGTCTTCTCAAAAGAGACATTTGGGAATTATTGCTCCTCATCAAGGGATAATATAATTAAATGCTCCTGCTCCAATTAGCTTCATTTAGTGAATTCAATGGAGGGAAGAAATGTTTTTAAAAGCTCTGCTGTCCTGTGCTGAATAAGCCCAAGATGTGACATAAATCAAAATCTCACCAAAACCCACCATTCCCTGACTTCACAAAAGTCATATTATAACCATGGCAGTGAGACCTGTATGTCTGGTCTCATGTCATGTTGATTTAGAGCTATACAGGGAAATTCTGCTAAAGGCAATCTATGGAGAAAAGCAAAATAAACAACACAAGTAATCCCTACATTACAAAAAAAGTGGAGTGAAGTAACAATCTTCTCTATCACTTATTTCAGAGAAGGAAAGATTACTGATGCTGTCATTATCAACCTTCAGCAACTCAATGTCATTTACTTGATAATGACCCTGATACAATCTACTAACAGGATTTGGTCTTGCACCCTCCTAATAAGGCTACAAATCATGTTGTAAGGCTCTCTGTGGCCCATAAGCCAACAATCTACTGCAATTACTGATCATTGACAAGCAACTATACTCCTTTGTGGGCTTACAAAATCTGAGACTGATTGTCAATTCTATCAGAGAACCAGTGCAACCTCTAAGAAGACAATAGAAGGAATAAGAATATTTACTGCCTCCTTCTCTCCTACCATGACAAAGGAAAAGTTGCCTTATGACTATCCAGATAATATCATGCCTGTATTACTCCATTGCATCCATTATGCAAGCCCAAGTGCATCAAAACACATGGGCCAAGGATGTTATCTTTTCTTGATGCTATCTGTTCCCATTCTCCTTGGAACTGCTCGGATTGTCCAGAGGATGGGTGGAGCTTCAGTCTCTGCTTATTGTAGGCTGAGTTTGATTTCTGAGGAACGCTCCTCCCTCCATCACGTGGCTTGGCATCTCGTTATCCCAGTTTATGCTCAGCCTTCGAGCAGAGTAGGCTATGTGTTTGCGTGCTCTTGGCCGTTGCTGGATTCCCCTCATTCACCCCCTTTTTTCTACCTGTTCAGGTTGTATACACCCTTATTCTTTTCTATCTCCTTAGCCCTGCGCAGCTGGTTCCTTCGTTGGCTTGGTTTCCTGGGAGGGTTTCCCCCCCCAGGGGTTGCCAAGGGGTAGGCTCAAAAGCGTTTCGCTGCCTCCCCCACCCCTTTTTTCTCAGTTTTCTTTGCCTTGTAAAAATTATTTTAAAAGTCTCCGTTTCGTTCCGCCCCTCCTCGAGCTCCGTTTGAATTTTTCCTAGCGTTTTAGGCTTGTTTGCCTTTATTCTCTGTGGGCTTCCCTTGGGACCCTCTGTTTTGATACTGGGATCCTTCTGGCCTTGCCAGGTTAATTTCCACAGGATCGGTTAGTGGCCATTTTGAAGCTTGCCTTGTGGCCGGGCGCCATTTTGAAGTGCATTTCTTTGCCTTACTGAGGGCCTATTCAATACAGCAGGCCCGTAGGCCTGATTAAAAATAAAAAATAAAAAAAAAATAGAGAAATAAAAAAGAATGGTTTTTTTGCTGTTGGAGGTTTTTTTCTCCTCCTCCCCCTGTTGGCTCTCACCGCAACCAGCTGTAGCGGCTGCGGTTCTTTCCACCACTCCCGCCCGGTTGTTGCCTGGGTCGGCAGTTGGTTAGGCCTGGTTGCCCTCAAGGCCCTTAATCTGAGACCTTGCAAGGTCGTTTTTCTTCAGTTCTTTCTAGGCAAATCATAGGCCTTGACTCAAAAAAAAAAAAAGTAGAAAGAACGGGGGGGGGAATAATCATACGGAGCAAAGAATCCTATTAATTCAAGTTTATAATATTCGGGGGAAAGTGTGCCAAGGTATAAAGGAACTCCCAGGGCTCCCGGCCTTCATTGTAGGTCGACCCCTAGGTGCGCCAACCGCCTCAGATTGGACTCCTATTTATCCAAAATGGCAGAGAGCAATCCCTCAAAGGGGCCTTCCTTGAAGGCCAAGGCAAAGACCCACCACCTGTGCAGTCAGGCTAAGGAGCCCACCAAAGCCTCTCAAAAGGATGCCTTAAGACGTCACAAGGCTTTAGAAAGAGAAATAGACAGACGTGCTAGACAGTCAGGCTCAGTGCCTCCAGCACCTGCCACTCCTTCCACCTCCACCCTCCCTCCCCCTCCTGCAGCTTTTTCCTCCCTATCTAGGCACAGCTCGCCCTCTCAAGGGCATCAAACCCAGGGCACACCAACCAGACGAACTCCTGAGGCCACCTTCACGCCCACGGCCGCTGGCCTACGCCAAGAGAAACCTCTCATTCAGGCGGTTCCGGAGCAGATCAGAGTCTGGATGGAGATGGCAATTTGACAGGGAATTGCAGAAGGGATGCAGCAGATGACCAGACCGGGGTTGCCTCCGCAGGCCACTGAATCTGTAAGATCATTCTCTCTTATGCCTCCCCAAGGGGAGGTTTGCCCTTCAGTCAGGGAAGACGAGGAGGAAGTGGAAGGGGACCCAGATTTAGACAGGGAGGAGGAGGAACAATATGACCTGGGGTCCTTACCATACGATGAGCCTCTTCTGGACTCAGACCCATCAGAGGCGGAAATGTCCGAGGACGAAGGTCTATCTCCGGACCAGCCCTCCTTTGTAGGGCTCTTTAAGCCCCAGCTTTTTAAATCCCTCCTCTACAAGGCTAGGAACATCTCGGGCCTAACAGCCCAGACCTCCTCTGATCCCATCCCCGTAGTTTCGGAGGGACAAGAGGACTCCATGTTCAGTCAACCGGTAGTGGAGGCCGAGGTCATCCCTACCCCTCCCATATTCCTGGACCTGGTGTCCAAGCAACTGTCCTCTTCAGTTGCTCCCCCGGCCCCCTCAGCCAATGATAAAAGGTTCTTCAACCTCGACCCGGAGCTCTTGACCTTGCTGAGTACCCCGGAGGTTGATGAGCCCGTCGTAGGTCTGACCTCTTCCTCAGTGATCCTTTAGAGGCTCTTAAACCAGAGGACAAGCGGTCAGAGCTCGCATTAAGGCGAGCTCACCAGTCGGACGCATGGGCAATCATGTCGGCTACGGCCGCTTCTTTTTTTATCAGATCTTCCATTCTCTGGCTTCACCAGCTTAAGCAACATGTCCCGACCTCCAATATCCGCGCCCATCAACATATCGCCAAAATAACGGCCACTGCTGAGTTTTCAGCGGATGCCACCTTTCATTCCGTAAAATTCTCCTCCCGCGCCATTTCTTCCCACATCTCGGCCCGGCGCCTGCTCTGGCTAAAACCCTGGCAGGCGGATCTCAAGCACAAGGTCAAGCTAGCTTCCGCACCCATAGCCGGAAGCAAGTTGTTCGGTACTTCCTTGGACCCTCTCCTAGTCGAGGGAAGGAATAAAAAGAAATTCCTCCCTTCTCTTTCCCGCAAGTCTGATTCCAGATCTCTGCAGCCCTTTCGCAGGGCTCCCTTTCGTCCCTATCACCAACCCTTTCCTCCCAGACACCAGGGGTCCTCCTCCTTTGGTTCGGGACAGTCCCAGGACAGGTCCGACCCCTTCAACAGGCACAGAAGAGGTGGGAACTTCAGGAGGCCCTTTTGTGGCTCTGGCAGCAGGCCCTTCCACCGCTCCAAATAAGCCTCCTGACACTATTCCCATTGGCGGGCGACTTAAAGCCTTCGCCGATCAATGGGATTCATCCACTTCAGATGCTTGGATCAGGGATACAGTCAGGCTTGGCCTTGTGCTTGAGTTTCTCTCCCCCCCCCCCCGATTTTTACATTTCATGTCCCCGTTCCCACAACCCTTCCAAACGCAACCTCATGGAGGAGGCAATTCGACACCTACTGGACATTCAGGCTATCCAGCCTGTTCCTCCATCCCAAAGGGGACAGGGTGCCCAAACACTCGGGGGGATGGAGGGCTATTTTGGACCTAAAATGCTTAAACCGTCACTTAGTGTACCGTAGATTCAAAATGAACACACTTCAATCCATCCTTTTGGGAGTTCGGCAGGGAGACTGGTTGTCTTCTATAGACCTCTCCGAGGCATATTTACACATCCCAATTCGACCCTCCCACTCAAAATTTCTCCGTTTCAGTTACAACAACCTACACTTTCAGTCGTGGCCCTTCCATTCAGGTTAGCCTCGGCCCCCAGGACCTTCACCAAGGTTCTGGCCGCGCTGGCCGCCCACCTCAGATCCATCCCGGTGCGGCTCCACTGTTACCTGGATGATATTCTCATCCTCTCCCCTTCCAGGGGACAGGCTATCAGGGATATCCACACTATCCTCTCCTCCCTCCAGGAACATGGGTTCCTCATAAATTGGGAAAAAAGCCAACTGGCCCCTGCCACTAGACTACCCCACCTAGGGACTATAATTGATACAGTCATGGGGAGAGTGTTCATCTCCCCAGAAAGGATCCTCAGCATCCAACAATCAGTCAGGTTCATCAGACGACACAGGAAGGTCTCTCTCTTTGATCTATCCAAGTTATTAGGTAAAATGATCTCTTGTATTCCCGTTATTCCCTGGGCCCGTTTCCACTCCAGATCCCTCCAGTGGTTCCTGCTTCCGTATCAAAGAGCTGGGACAAGCAACTCAAGGAGCAAGGTCAAGGTCTCGCCAAGGATTCTCACCTCCCTCCTCTGGTGGAGCAAGGTGTCGATCAACAAGGGCTGCCTCCTCAAGGAGCCTCCAAGACTCATCGTCACCACAGACGCCAGTCTGTCCGGATGGGGCGCCCACCTTCTCTCCCTTACAGCTCAGGGCAGATGGTCACCGTCAGAGAGGCTGCGCAACATAAACTGGTTAGAGCTTCACGCCATCCACCTGGCCCTCTGCACCTTCCTACATCATATTCAGGGCAGCCACGTTCTCATTCTCACCGACAACATAACAGCAAAGGCACATATCAACAGACAGGGGGGCACTCAGTCCTCAAGTCTAATGAGGGAGACTGAGCGCCTCTGTCGGGCAGAGTCTCAGCTCCTTTTACTCAGGGCGGACCACATTTCAGGCACCCTCAACATCAGGGCAGATTGGTTGAGCAGGTCCACCATAGACCAGGCGGAATGGCGCCTCCACCCAGACCTGTTCAGGGAGGCGACATCAATATTTGGCCTGCCAGTGGTAGACCTGTTTGCCTCCCCCAGCAATACCCAACTTCCACGGTTCATCTCCAGATTCCCATCCCTCGGGGCGGAGAACCACAACGCCCTCCGATGCCCGTGGCCCTCGGGCCTTCTTTATGCCTTTCCCCCTCTGGCTCTAGTTCCAAGAGTACTCCAGAAGGTCCTTCAAGAAAGGGCGGAAGTGCTTTTGGTAGCTCCTTATTGGCCCCGTCGCTCCTGGTTTGCGGACCTCCGCAGCCTATCAGTAGCTCCACCTCGGAGGATCCCAGCAGACAGGATCTCTCTTTCTCAAGGCCCCCTTCTTCACCCAGACCCCAATGGCTACAGCTAGCATCTGGAGGTTGAGCGGGAACGTCTAAAAAGGGAGAATTTCTCCACGGAGGTCATCAACACCATCTTAGCAGCTAGGCGTCCTTCTGCCAGAAGGATTTACGACGCCACTTGGAACAGTTTCCGCAAATGGTGTGCCAAGCTCCACATTGACCCTACAAACCCATCGGTAGCAAAAGTCCTCGATTTTCTCCAGGAGGGTCTCGGTAAAGGTCTCTCCCCCAACACTCTAAGGCGTCAGGTTGTAGCCCTATCCACCGTAATTTCCTGCGAGGGGGTTAATTCCCTCTCTCACCATCCCTGCATCTGGGCATTTCTAAAAGGCGCCTCAAACTTACGACCTCCATCCCTTCACAGATTCCCAACATGGGACCTCAACAAGGTCTTGACATCCCTCACCAAGCCTCCCTTTGAACCCCTTAGAGAAGTTTCCCTCCAGTTCCTATCCTACAAAGTAGTTTTTCTGGTGGCTATTACTTCAGCCCGAAGGATTTCAGAGATCGCTGCTCTGTCAGTCAGGAAAGACCTGTGCGTCTTCCACTCTGACCGAGTAGTACTTAGACTTGATCCTTCCTTTCTCCCAAAAATTAATTCTATTTTCCACAGGGCTCAGGAACTTATCCTCCCCAATTTTTGCCCCAGGCCAACTCATGATAGGGAACAGCTTTGGCACACCTTAGATGTTAGGCGGGCCTTGCGGATTTATATTAAACGTACTCAGTCTTTCCGCAAATCCGAGGCCCTGTTCATTTCCTTTCAACCAAAGTCACAGGGGCTCAAGGTTACCTCTACTACTATAGGTCGCTGGATAAGGGCGGCCATTTCTAGGGCATACCAGGCTCAGGCACTCCCAGTGCCCAGGGGTATCACGGTTCACTCTACCAGGAGTGCAGCGACATCGGCTGCCTGGGCTACACAGGCCCCTATATTTGACATTTGCCGGGCAGCAACATGGTCCTCCCCATCGCCTTTTATTAGGCATTACAGGATTGATAAGTATGCCGTGGCGGAGGCGTCTTTCGGTAGAAGGGTCCTCCAGAGGGTGCTTGGGGATCCCGAGGACTCAACAAGCCAGATGGTGTCCCTCCCGTAGGACAAGCCCCAGCTTTGGTATGTCCCATCCTCTGGACAATCCGAGCAGTTCCAAGGAGAATGGGCGTTGGTTCTTACCTGACACGCTGTTTCTCTTGGACTGGGAGGATTGTCCAGTCCCTCCCTTTTTTTCCTTTCACCGTCTGGGGGGGTTTCTCGTTTCGGCCAAGGCACCTTAAGTCTAGCAAAAGGGACAGCACGAATGCCTGTTTCTTTCTTCTCTTCTTCGAATAAACTGGGATAACGAGATGGCAAGCCACGTGATGGAGGGAGGAGCGTTCCTCAGAAATCAAACTCAGTCTACAATAAGCAGAGACTGAAGCTCCACCCCATCCTCTGGACAATCCTCCCAGTCCCAGAGAAACAGCGTGTCAGGTAAGAACCAACGTCCATTTTCTCTGCTGGCTGATGCTCAACTGGTATGGACTCCACATATCATTTTGCTACACTGAAAGTAGTTACTGATATACTTTTAAATATTTTTTAAATAAACTATGACCAGGAGATTCCTGTATTTTTGATCCTGAAGATTCCTGCAGCTATCAAACATCTTCATACTTGCAATCCTTTAGTGGTACAAGTACAAGTAGCTATGCACTTGCCATCCTTCTACTATCTGGTCCTTGGAACAGGAGCCTTACTATATCCACCAATGATTCAGCATACTTCAATGTATTATCCTTTTAATATGTAGTTTTTTCCTTCATGGATAACACTGAATTTATGGAGAGGCAGTCAAATCTCCTGAGGGAAAATCTAGATCCAAATCAAAGAAGTCCTGCCTTGGCACTCACCAATTATTGCAACTAATTTAATGGAATCTAAAGTATGTGTGCATATATAAAACAGAAGGGGTCAACTTTGAAGGGTAAGAAACTACCAAAACTAAGATAGTCTTCTTCAGAGTGCTACCAGTAAATTTTCTCTAAATCCCCATAATGTCCTTTAGTAATACAGCAATGTTTGGGCAACTGGGGACAAAAATAATATTTTTCTGTGGATCAAGTAGAGAGCTATGAAAGCCAACAGGAATTTCAGCCCAGCCTAGTCAGAAGTTCCTGATCTCTGCCCTTAACTACATTCCAGTCTCTCACCTCTAACCTCCATCCAGTTCAGTTGCCAGAATGGTTTTATTTCTAAAGTTGCTAACAGGATAAGCAATCAAGAAGCAAGTCTGCTGCAATTTTTCAGGCATCAGTCTGTAAGAAAAGTAATTATGAATCTACAGAAATAACCAGGATGTCAGGAGCAACATTCATGATAAAATTCCCCTAAATAAAAAAAATGACATCAACACACACACCCATATACAGAAAGAGACAGGAACTTCCATCTTATAAAAGGAATAATGAGGTACAATAAATATAGGAACAGACTTGCTGAATCAAGCCAAAAACTTTGTTTTCTCACAAGACTTCTCCATGAATGAATGAATCCAATTTCTTTTAACTATTACCACCACCACATCTTGTGATAATAAATTCCACAGAAAAATAATATTCTGTATGAAAAAGTACTTTATTTTGTAGTTTTTTTCTAAATCTCCTTCCAACCTGCATCACTGGATGACTTATGATTCTTTGCACAGGTCCATCTGCCATTTCTTCTCAGTTTTATCTGGTTGTCACAAGAATATCTGCAGCCCATATGTGATATATGGAGACCCCCTGATCTTGGATCTGAATAATCCAAAAGAGAAAGAGCATCTCTTTTCCATAGTCTGCCAATCATACTTTCATGCTTTCCTGTGCCAAAAAAGGGCCAACATTTTTGCCTTTTTGTTTACAGATATTCTTACTCAATTTTTTATTGTATCCCATCTGCAGTCAGAACACTGGAGCAAACATAAGTATCACAGTGAGGATGGTGGGATAATATCATCCTGAAGAATAGTCAAAGCTGTATTTAGGGTTAACAGGATACAATTTTCTGTATCAATAAATATAAAAAGCAGAAAATTTGGATTGGTGCAATTCACAGATCATTAAACTCATATATTGATTTCAAAGAGACTTAAGTATACTATTTGTGTTTTCTTTGATATTCAACACAGTAATTTTGACTACATTTGATGCATAAATTCATAAATATATTAGAAAGTTCTGGGAGATTTATTCTAGTAGATTTAATGCAATTTATACAGTAATTGTTGCATAGGATCGGCTGCCCATTTCCCTAACAAAATCAAGTCAATTTTCATTTTCTACTATCCATGTTTTGAACAGCATTAGAACTGTGAGCTATTTTAGGATTATAGTATAAGCAAACCATACTTATAGGTTAGTGAACTCTTGCATGCTTGGGAATTCTGTGTAACTGCAGGAAGCTAATCTTCCATGGAACTAGATTAACCTGCTATAGAAAGGTGGGGCATGAGTTTAGTTTCTTTTCATAGACATGTTCAGGCTGGTTGTACAGTAACACTTAATTGTTTGCAACAAGTACTTATGTAAAAATTCCCATAGGGAAAAAATGTCAAGGATACATTCTTGTAATGGTATTAACATATTGCTAACTCTTGTTATTTCACTTGATGACTTATAAATCTCTCCTGTTGCACAAGATTTGTATACAATAATGCCAAACATGGCATTGTCAAGGTTTTTGCGTTCAAGTCTGCCAAAATAAGTAGCAATTTCTTCTCAACTGACTTGCCAGAGCAATTTAACAATAAAGTACCGTATATACTCGAGTATAAGCCGAGTTTTTCAGCCCATTTTTTGTGCTGAAAAAACCGCCCTCGGATTATACTCGAGTCAGATTCCCCTCTGAAAAAAAAATGACCCACCGCCATGTGAGAATGCTCAGACACGAAATCTATCCGACCGAAAATAAGTGTGTGTGTGTGTGGGGGGATTTTAACAGAGGGAAGATGTAGGGAGAAGGCAAAAGCGATGGAAGATCCTTCAGGGGAAACTGAGGGGGAGACTCACTCGGGAGGAGGGGGAGGAGGAGGTGGTGGTGGCGGCTCTCTCCCTTGCAAGAAAAAAGCAAGGCTCTCTCCCTTGCAAGAAAAAAAGCAAGAGCCGTTCTTATGATCTCTCCCTCTCTCTCTCTCTCCCCGTAATACAGTCAAGCCTTTCCAGCACGCGGGATCTGCCCCCGCCGCTTTGCACCTTGCAAATGCAAAAACCCCAGGATTTTGCATTTGCAAGGTGCCAAGTGGCGAAGTGTGTGTGTCTGTCTGTTTGTCTCTCTGTCTGTCTCTGTGTGTGTGTGTGTGTGTGTGTCTCTCTCTCTGTCTCTCCCTTCCTCGCACCAGCGCGCCTTCCTTCCACTGCTACGCGTTTGGGCTGCTTTGTGCCCCCCTCCCTCCCAGCCGTCTTTTATTTTCTCCTTTCCAATGAACGGGAACGAACAAACCAGGATTAGCTTCAAGAGCTCCGAGGAGCAGCAGCGGCAGCAGCAGCACCCAGCATCCTCAACTTGAAAGTTACTGCTGGGTAAAGGAGCCGCTCTTGGAGCTCGGCGGCGCTTTGCAAGAAGAGCGAGAGAAGGAGGTGAGGCACGGCTCGGCTCTGCAAAAGGCTGCGCCTGCAATGCTGCCCCGGGCGCTGAGCGAGGCTGACTAGCGGCACCCGGGCTGTTCAGGAGTGGGAAGCGGCTGTGCCCCTGGCCGGCCAGGGGAATGGGGACCCTGCCTGAGCGGGAGGCGGTGGCGGCGGTGGGGTCTTTCCAGTTAGGATCCAGGGGCGGCAGCCGCCTGGGCGTTCTCCTCTCGGCTTTTGGCCAGCCGTTTGCAGAGCTCAACGAGTCTGCGCCAGGAGTTGCCCCACCGCCGCGCACCGGGGAAGTGGTGGCCGCTCGCCTTCGCTGCAGTCGGAGCTCTTCGGGGGCGCCCCTCGTCTCTGTCTGACCTCGCGATCTCTGCCGTCGCGGCTGCGATCGCCTCCCGTCAGGGCGCTCATCTGGAGGAGGAGGCGGTGGCTTGCGGAGCCTCGGCACAAACCCCCTTTCCCCGCACTTCCCCCCCGCACCCCTCTGGCAGCAGCAGGCGGAGAAAGCCCCGCTTCCCCCTGGCCTGTCTCGGGGAGAGGAAGCGAAGGGCCCCGTCTCAGCTCCCGTCCTTCTCAGATACCTCTGGGTTTTTTCCCCCCTTCCAACTGGACGATGGCGATGTCCTTGACAAAGTCTTAAAATGCCAGTGATGAGGGGCCTCCTGGCTCCCCAAAACACCTTCCTGGATACCATAGCAACCCGCTTTGATGGCACGCGTGAGTTGGCTTCCCACTCTTTTTTTTTAACTCTCCTCCTCCTCCTCCTCCTCCTCCTCCTCCTCCTCCTCCTCCTCCTCCTCCTCCTCCTCCTCCTCTCCTCTCCCCTTGTTGTCTGGTCTTCCCTAAGGAAACTCGAGGGCTCACACTTCCAGGTCTTTCTCCCTTTCTCCCTGTCAATGATCTTTTCTTCCCTTCCCTTCTCTCAGCCCCATCCTCCTTCACCTTTGTCACCACAATCCTGAACAGATGAAGTTTGTACTTCTCAAGAAAGGTTGGATGTTCCTTTTGAGGAGGGAACCTAGTGTGACATCTGTATGTTGACCTACTACTGAGCCGTGGCATGTGTGCACATGCAATGGAGGCATGAGGGAGAGCTGTGAAAGAGATGGTGGCTCTCCAAAACAGGATGTACATGCAGCACATACACATGCTTTTTTCTTGCAAGGGAGAGAGTGACTCTGTTTGGACATACAGATGATGAGGAGGAATCCAGTTTTGAAGGATTTTAACTCTTGTGTTTTAGCTTGGTTGCTGATTGAGCTAAGGTTTTTGTACTTTTAAAGTTATTGTTGATACCATATTGGTTTTGTTGGCTCTCTTTTCCACTTACAGAGCTAGTTTACTGTTTTTCTTTGAAATAAATATTCAAAAACATTTAACCTACTGATGCCTCAATTCATGTAATTTTATTGGTATCTATTTTTATTTTTGAAATTTACCAGTAGCTGCTGCATTTCCCACCCTCGACTTATACTCGAGTCAATAAGTTTTCCCAGTTTTTTGTGGTAAAATTGGGTGCCTCGGCTTATATTCGGGTCGGCTTATACTCAAGTATATACGGTATTATCAAGCTTGAACACCAACTCTCCAGAAAAGGGCAGCATCATAAAATATATGTGATAGACTTTGGATTTCCCACTGGCAGGAGCACATTTAATCCTGAATGGTGGTGTTGCTGGATCTTTCCTCCAGGAACACAGAAGCAAGATATTAACTCCCCCCCCACCCCCCAAGTAGAAGACTGTCTGTCAGCTAACACAAGATGCTGGACAGTCAACTGATCTCCTGCCCATCAAGTATAGAGAATGGTGTTCCAATCATTCTAAAGATGAGAATCACGTACTTGATGCTTCTGTTCAAAATTGATTCTCTTAAAAATGTGTAAGGCCAAATATAGGTTTGAAAGGCCAAAGTCTAATGGCAAATGCCTCTTTTTCAAGATGATTAAAACTATGATGTAAAATCAAGAAAACAGCCCTTTTTTTAAAAAAGGGGGTCCAAACTCTAAGGTAACATAAGTCTCATACAAATCTCATACAGACATAAGAAGCAAAACCCAGATTCCAAACATAAGGACTTAGATCCACTGAAAGGGATTTAGAATATAGTTCTTAGAAATTTGGTCAAATTGTTTTAAGACATCTTAAATCTTAATTTCACTTGTCAACAATTTAATGCATTTTGAAATGATTTTTACTACCTATGAGTATAGTATACTTTAAAATAGCAAAAGCAAAAATGAAGAGAATTCTTCACAAAGCAGCTTTTGTTAAATTTTAAAGATGGACATAAAGAAGATTGGAATATTGAAGAATGCTCCTAAGAATACTGTGGACTGTTAAAACAAACAAACAATCGATTATCAAACAAATCTACTCATAGTTGTCACTTGAGGCATGAATAACTGGGCTCAAAGTATCCAACATTTTACACAATTTGCAAAGACCTAACTCTCTGAAAAAGGTTCTAATGTTGGGAAAGGTGAAAAGAAAGACAAGAAGATGACCAGCAGTAAAATGGATAGTCTTATCTATATTGGGTATACTCTGACAGGCCCAAAGAACCAGGTTGGGGACAGATTGTCATGGATAAAATCTATCTATATGGTCACTAAGAGTTGAAAGCAATTTGCTGGCACATTATCAATTCATCAAACAAAAAGAAGAAAGGAAATAAGAAATAAGCAGTAAAACATATCAATAATTGAATCTTAAATGATACCTCCCTAACATGGCAGGTCCGAGATAATCACTCAGCACCATTGGCAGAGATGAGGGAATATAAGACCAGTACATCTGGAGTTGTCCATGATGGGAAAAGGTGATTAGACCTTTTTGTATCTGATAACGAAAACTGGGATTTTTGCATCTTATAACAAAAATATTGAATGGAAATGTTATAAATCAGGGAATGAGGGAAAGAGACTTGAAGGAAGATTTGCTGGATTAAGAATTAAAACACTTAGCATATTATATCAGGTCATATACTTTGATCACTACAGAAGCCAAATGTTACAAATATAATTTTGTCACTTACAGATATTAAAAGAATGAAGGTGGGAAATTAGATTCAGAACATGTGAGAAAGCCTGTCTGAACTGATAGGTTGAATAGGATCAGGGAATACCAAGACTTTTTTCAGCAACTTCTGCTATTTGGGTTCCATTCAAATTATCAGCTTGTATGTCTATTTCTCATTTGTAAATAGGCAAAAAGTTGCCAAGCTTTCTGTTGCTATTCCTATAGCCAAGGGAATCATACAATTTTGAGCTCTTTTGAAATATAATTGTAATAAACTGCAGAATGGTCTCACATTAGTTGTTTACATACTAATGTTCTGATGTACCACTCAGGCCAGAAGCTTTGCAGATCCTATCTGGTTTCAAGGTTACCAGAGTTCATAGTAGTGAGGGCCAGGATGGATTTCTTGTCATGCAGAGGACAATCAAAGTACCTATGAATATGGGTAAGATAGGAAGCAGATTTATCCAATTCAGTTTATCTGTCCATCTTTCCTAATATTGTCTATCCTGATTGATAGTAACTTCCAATTGTGTAATGTAAATCTTTCATTTTGTTTGTTGTTTGACCTTTCATTAGAGGTAACAGAGATTGGATTTGGGATTTGCTGCATGCAAAGTATGTGCTCTGCCATTGGCTGTGCTCCCTCCCCACTTTCAATATCTGTTCTAAGCTTGAAGGATTTACAGTTCCTTATGTCCTCCTCATCTGACTTTCCCTGTTCTGCTTTGCTCTCCAAAAGTTCCTGCTTGTTCCAATGACCTTTTCAAGACCTTCTTTCCCAACCACCCATTACCCTCCAGCCTTCAAGGACACCTCTCTATTAAAAATTATAGAAGAGTGCTTGAGTTGGATGAAGTTGAATTAAAGCACTTAATTTGTAGCTTTTACCATGTCAGAGCCTCTAATCTTTCAGCCCTGTAAGAATAACTATATTCATTTCCCCAATGGGATTTATATAAGATTATTGACCTCCTCATAATTTCAAGCAATTTATTCTGTTTTGCAAATTGCAATTATGGTAATAAGGTATAGGAAGAGCTGTGTGTAAATTCTCTATCAAGTTTTTCCAAAAGAGTGCATTAGTTTTAATATCAGCAATCTAACTGATCTAATCTAACTGATCTAATCTAACTGATCATATGTGATTACTTTTACCAGTCACGTTAGATTTATTTTGGGAAAGTAACTTTAGAAATTTGCTGTCCTGTGCAAAATATGAGGAACTACTTGCAGTTTATTTGCTTATTGGTCTTCAGTTCGGACTTAATGGAAAAGTAAGATTTTAAAAATGAAATACATTTTAATAAGCAAACACTCTGAATGGAACTGTTAATTTCATTTTTAAAATAAAATAATGTTGTGACAAAACCTTGATGCTTTATCAGTAAAGTTGCTGATAAATAGTATCTGTTGATAACTACTTGTGCAACTTCTGAACCTAATTTTCCAGGAATACCAGAGAATAAGGTAACTAACTATAACACTCAATCTTATGCAGGTTGTAGGAATGAGAGTGAAAGGCAATGAGCAGAACCATAAACGCAGAACTACATCTGGTACTGTTCTCCAGTTCTATCAGGCTTTAGTAGAAGGAAGGCTGATCATAAAGATCTCCTTGGATCTTGTTCTCTTTGATCTTATATGGCCATGATAAATGACAAGACTGGATTGCATTTCATGGATATGTCATGTTGCAGAAACAATTATGCCATATTAGTGGTGAACCCCAGTACATTTCTGCATTTAAGATCTTGCATGTAAAAACAGAATCAGATGAAGATACTAGTGAACTGTGAACTAGGCCTCAGTATTTAGGATGCTTCTCTGTCCTCAAAACAACCACCCTCTTAACTTTAAGCACTTAACTTAAAAGGCCAGCATACAGATTATATGACAGAACAGAGAAGAAGCTACATTTAGGATTCTGACTTCAGCTACATGACACCCTTCCTTCACAGGAGCTTTCCTGGTAATCTGTTAGTCCTTGAGAGAATTACACTTGGTCAACTCCCACCTTCATTTATATAGCACTTGTCCTCCAAGGAATAAAAAAAGTGCCAGCTTAGAAATAAAGTTGCTTTGTGACTTGGGAGCCAAGGTCTGAATGGCATAGGAAAGGAACAAAGCACAAGCTGTTTAATAGATAGAAAGGTTGTGATAGGCTCTACTAAAGGTTAACATGTTTAAGAAACCTTCCTCTTAGCATTAATCCATTTGAAAAGTAGGGAGTAAAGCTTGGATTCTATACAAATACATATTAGGAAATCTGGTATATCAGAGGCTCCTAACCTTTTTGCCAGGACATTCTCCATAGAGCTGTGAGCATCCAGAGTGGGAGGTGCTCCAGTCTCCGCTCTTACAGGCTGAGCTATAATTGAGGAACGCTCCTCCTCCTCCACGTGACACCTCCATAGCGTTCCCAGTTTTTAGCTCAGCCTCGCAGAGACAGGCAGCTCTAGCAATTTTCTCTTTGGCCGATCCAGGTTTCTTTGCCTTAAATCTCAGGTTTGATCTTTCCTTGTGTTTCCTCCTTGGTCCCTGCGCATTTGGGTTGTCTTAAATTGATGAAAGGAGCGAATTTTTGCCCCTCAGTGGGGAGATACGGGGTTTTTAGAGCCTTTCGCTCCCCCCACCCCCACCCCCACTCTGGTGCCTGCCGCTTTTTAAGCCGTGCTGTCTCAGCAGCGGCTTGTATGTACGCTTCATAGCGTTTTGTTGTGCCTTCCCCCCACGAACGCAGGAGAGAGAGGGCGAGCTCTCTTCTCTTCAGGCCCCTCGTTCTGCCTGCATTTCGGCAGTTTTTATTGTTGTTGAGGGGCTTTCCTTCTTCTCTGAGCCTCGCACTGGTCCCGGTGGCCATTTTGGGCGCTCCTCGTGGCCGGCCGCCATTTTGTTTAGCTGTAAAGTTTGCTGCGACGATTTGGGAGGCTTATGACAGGACCGGCAGGCCTGTTTGGCGGTTTCTTTTCTGAAGGGGTATTGTGGTTCTGTGCCCTGTTGCCCATTGATTTCTCTGTTGGTTTTTTCCGCAGCCCACTCAGAGGCGAAGGAGAGGCACCTACTTCCCATGTTGCTTGGGAGGCTGCCTCAGGCTTAATTCTACCTATTTTTACCAATTTTTCTGTCTTTTTTTGTTAGAAAAATAAAAAACAAGTGGTTTTCTGGCCTCAGCGTTCATTCGGACTATTGGCTTTTGGATATATAAAAAACCTTTTTTATTTACTCTCAAGTGAAATAAAATAGTAATATATTTTTCCTTCTATTGGCTTTTTCTGCAGTTTAGTGAGGCCCCTTTGGGCCTCACCTCTTATGTTAATTTAAAAAAAAAGGATACAAAATAAAATAAAATAAATTTAAATTGAACATATATATTACGATATAACCAAAAAATATTTTTACCAAAAGGGGGACGCGGCCCAACGATAGGATATCCGGTTCACATTATAGGCCGTACACTAGGCGTGCCAAACGCCTCTTTATTTAATATTGCTCTGTACCTGGTATTTTATCATGGCAGAAGACAATCCCAGAGGTCCTTCCTTGAAGGCTAAGTCAGAGATGCACCATTTGTGCAAAAGAACCAAGGACTCATCCAAGGCTTCTCAAAGATTTAAAAAAAAACAAAAAACGCCTTAGGCAACCAAGGCTTGGGGAAGGAATTCTATAAACGTTCAAAGGGCTCTCAATCTGTAACCCCAGTTCCTAATTTTCCCCCTGTTTCCACATAACCCACCCCTCTGCTGGAACAACTTTCTCCTCTCAGGCGCAGTTCACCTTTTTGGAGCCTCCAGGTCTCCCAGACACTGAGACTACATTCACAACCGCTGCTGGCTTGTGACCAGGGGAACCATCTGCAGTCCTTATTCCAGACAGCATTAGAAAATGGAGGCAGCTGGCCATCCGCCGAGGGATCGCGGAGGGTATCCCACAGATGACCAGACCAGGTCCTCAAGCGACGGTTCCTGATGCTGAATCAGTCTCTGGCAGATCCCTCCCCAAACCGGAACTTCACCATGGTCAGGTACTTCCCCAAAGGGGAGATCCCCTTTCCAGAAGAGGTGGAGGAAGTGGAAAGGGGCCTTGTGCCCTTCAGGGAAACGGAAGGATCAGATAGGGGTTCCTGACACTATTCTGAACCTCTGACCAGCCCACATTCATGGGCTTATTTGAACCCCATTTGTTTCCAATCCTTGCTAATCATGGCAAACAATATTTCGGACTTGATGTCCCAGTAACCCTCTAATGCCTCCCCAGCAACCTCTGGAGTTCCAGAGGATCCTATTTTCAGCCGGTCGTGGAGACCGAGGTCATTCCTATTCCACTCATTTTCTCCGGCTTAGCAGCAAAACAGTTGGCCTCATCAGCCCCCCCCTTCGCTCCCTCCAGTCAGTCAGAGATCCTTTATTCTCGATGCGGATCTCTCTTCCTTGCCATACACCCCAGAGGTAGATGACTCCATAGTAAGTCCAGTATCGTCCCCTACTCCAACTGGCGCTCCGGAAGCCCTAAGGACAGAGGACAAGAGGGCCCAGACGACGTTTCGTCGGGCGCATCAATCTGATGCTTGGGCCGTTTGATCAGCCACGGCTGTATCCCTCTCTCTCAATCCTCTATTAGATGGCTTCGTCAGTTGAAGCTGTATGTCCCCCCCTCTAACACCAGGACTTTTCCACGCTACGGTCGCAGCGAAATTTGCGGCCTACGCTGCCTTCCACTCCGCTAAAATTTCCTCCTGGGCTCTTTCCTCTCACGTTACAGCCCGGGGGCCGCTTTGGCTTAAACACTGGCAGGCAGACATTTGACTACAGTTGGCTTCTGCTCCCATCTCGGGAGGCAAGTATTAGTCCGGTTCCGGCACCTTTGTTCATGGAGAGCCTAAATAAAAGAAATCTCTCCCTTTGACCTGTCTCAGACGGGAGTCCAGAGTGTCCCAACCCTCTCTAAGGGGACTCGGTCTTTTCCCCTATCAGGCTCCCTTCTTCCCCAGATTTCAGAGAACCCCGCCCTTTCGGCCGGCCTTTCAGGACCGGAGCGACACGGGTATCAGAAACAGGAGGGGAGTCAGCTACGGGAGACAATTCTGGGGCGCAGGAAGTAGATCGTCCCAGATAAGGCTTCCAGCCACCTACCTCTCACATAGTTTGCCGATCAATGGGGATCACCAACTTCTGATATTTGAGTTAGGGACAATGTTAGACTTGGCTTCTCCCTTGAGTTTTTCAGTCCCTCTTCTCCGGAGCATTGCAGGGTTCCCCCTCTCCCCAGAGGCTGCACTAAGCGTGTTCTCATGGGAACCACTATTAATACTCACCAAGATCGAAGCCATACAGCTCATACCATCCTCGCTCCGAGGAATGGGGTTCTATTCCCACTTTTTGCTACTTCCTAAACACTCCAGAGACTGGAGGCTCACCCGAGATTGAAGAGGCTTAAGGTGGTCCATCATGGGGCAAGATGCTTACACTTCGGTCCCTTATGCAGGACACTAGGAGGGTAGACTAGCTCACCTCCTTTGCCCTCTCAGAAGCGTACTTCCATATTTCCACTTAACCCTCATTCTTTAAATTCTGAGTCCTGGCTACCCTGGTCAACTTATTCAACACATGGCCCTTCCTCTTGATCTAGCCTCAACCTCGAGGATCCTTACCAGGGTTCTGGCAATCCCATCAGTTCACCTCAGAGACTCCCCCATTCACAGTCTCTATTATCTGGATGATATCCTCATCTTTTCTCTTAGCAAATGCCACGCCGAAAGGGACACTAGATCCATCCTCGCGATTCTTCGGGCCCATGATCTTCTTGTACAATGGGAGTAGAGTCATCTACCCCTCCCACTTGAATAGCTCACTTAGCGGCTGTGATTGACTCAGTTGAAGGGACAGTTTTTCCCTTCCCCTGAAGGATTTCTCAGTACTCAGAAATTGGTCAGGAACATTAGGCGAACAAGAAAGACGCCAATACTGGTCTTCTCTAGATCACTGGACAATTTGGTCTCATGCTTATTCATTGTTTTCCTGGGCCCGGCTCCATTCCAGATCTATACAGTGGTTCCTGCTACCTTACCACCGCTCCGGAAGGAGCAATTCGAGAGCCGAGGCAAAGGTTCCCTCAAGGGTTTTTGCATCGCTGCCTTTGCGGACCAGACCCGCAATCCACAAGGGCATCTCTTCAGGAGTCCCCAGGGGTTGCCTTCACGACAGGCGCCAGCCTACCCAGATGGGGGGCCCATATCCACCCGATCTCAGTTCAGGGCACCTGGTCAGCAACCGAGCAAAGGTGCAGTATAAACTGGCGGAGGCTTCACACAGTATACCCGGCCCTATGCATTTTCCTTAAGTATGCGGGCGCTTCGTACTGGTCCTGGCAGACAACATTACGACCAGGGCGCATATAAACTTACAAGGGGGGCAGACATGACATCCGTCTCATGAGGGAGGCCGAGCGTTTCTGTCGCTGGGCGGGGACCAACCGGTTGCCCGTCAGGGCAGATCGCATTTTGGGAGTCTCAACAGTCAGCCCGACGGGTTGAGCAGGGCCACCTTAGACTAGGCAGGATGGCGCCTTCCTTCCTCCCTGCTCAAATTAATAATGCAGAGGAGGCCTCAGTGATATTAAGCCACCCCCTAGGGATCTTTTTGCGTCCCGGCTCAATGCCCAGGGACCGGGATTCTTCTCCAAGTACTCCCCAAGGGGCAGAGAATCACAACGCTTCACATTGGTCCTGGCCTACCAAGCTCTCTTACGCAATTTCCCCACTACCGCTAATCCCCAAAGTGATCCTAAAGCTGATCCACGGGAGGGCAGAACTCCTCCTGGTTACCCTGCACTGGCCCAAGAGACCATGGTTTTTACAGACCCTCGTAACCTTTCAGTGGGTCCTCCCTGGAGGATCCCATTGAGCAGGAGCCCACTAGCCCAGTGACCTCTTCAGTACAAATCCTCAGTGGCTTCAGTTAGATGTCTGGAGGTCGAACAGGGCCGTCTAAGAAGGAGGGTTCTTTTCCAATCAGATCATTGAGACTATCTCGGCAATGAGACGGTCTCAGCTACCCGGATATATAATGCTACCCGGATCATTCTCTAAATGGTGCCACAAATCACGCATTAGCCCGCTCCCCCAGTGATTGCTCAAATTTTGGCCTTCTGACAAGAAGGACTGGCCAAGGACCTCTCCCTCGATACCTTGTGGAGGCAGGCGGCAGACTGATCAACAGTCATTTCTGGTGACCCTGTGAACCATTTTCACACCACTCTTGTATTCGGGTATCCCGCAGAGGAGCCACCAGTTTGCATCCCCCAGTGATACACTGGTATACAACCGGGGACATTAACAGGGTTCTCATGGCACTGTCTAAACCGCATTTCGAACCCTTAAGAGAGGCATCACTTCAATTCTCTATGTTCAAGGAAGGCTTCTCATTCTGTTTTTCATCTGCATGACGGACACCTGAAATACAGCTCTGTCCGTTAGAAAGGAGCTCTGTGTTTTTCTTTGCTGTTTGGGTAGTCCTGCGACCAGACCCTTCCTCCTGCCCAAGGTTAACTCAGCCTTTCGCAGTTCACTGGAATTTATTCTTCCTAATGTTTGCCTAAGCCTTCTCCGAGAAGGAGCAGCAGTGGCATTCCATCGATATTAAACGTGCATTACGTGTTTTTATCAATCGCACCCGGCCTATCAGGAAGTCAGAAGCATTGTGCCTGTCATTCCAACCAAAGATGCTGGGTTTCAAAGTATCCCTGTCTACTGTAGGCGCTTGGATCTGAGCGACAGTCTCCAAGGCCTATCTAACTCAGACGCTTCCTGTTTTCCAGTGGAATAATCGCACATTCTACAGGGAGTGAGGCTACCTCGGCAGCCTGGGCTACCCAGGCGATACATGGTATTCGCCGAGTGGACTCCTGGGTGTCTCCGTCACCCTTTGTTTGGCATTGTAAAATTAATGTGTTTTTTTGCTTCAGCAGAAGCATCCCTGGCAGACGAGCCCTTCAGCAAGTGGCAAGAGAGTCAGCGGATATTCTAACCCAGACGGAGTCCCTCCTGTAGGACAGGACAGGTTTTGATATGTCCCACTCTGGATGCTCACAGCAGCTCTATGGAGAATGGGCGTTGGTACTTACCTGATACGCCCTTTCTCGTTGAGCTGCATAGAGCATCCAGCCCCACCCTAAATTGTCCGTCTGGTGGGGAGTCCTGTTTCAGCCAATGATTCAGTCAATTAAGTAGTTGTGAGCTGTTACAATAGTTTAGAGGAGATAATAGTGTTTGTCTTCTCGTCTTCGTAAAACTGGGAACGCTATGGAGGTATCATGTGGAGGAGGAGGAGCGTTCCTCAATTAGAGCTCAGCCTGTAAGAGCGGAGACTGGAGCACCTCCCACTCTGGATGCTCTACGCAGCTCAACAAGAAAGGGCGTATCAGGTAAGTACCAACGCCCACTCCCTTTAATATAATCTTAATGGCCACACTTCCCCTAAAAATCCAAACTCCAAAATGAACATAAATTAACAATGAAAACAATACAATAAAGCTTTGGGAAAGGTGGATTTACTGTAACAATGTAACTACGAGGTACTTCAGATTTCCCCCTTGCCCTGAACTCAAGGGAGTTTTGGGAAATCTTAATATATGAACTAGTGCAATTATTCTGGAATGCCTCATGATGCTGCAACATCTGGCTTTCTCCATTTCCATTTCATAAGTCAGTTCAGTTTGCAGTTACACCATAATTACAAGCACTAGTAAAAGATAACATTAATAACAGATAAGCATTTCCCTCTATGCTAGCTAGAAAATAGAAAATCCAGGATAAACACACACACACACCTTTATTACTATCACTCCTTCAAGTCTCTGGGGCAATCATCTAATTTTGCTTTGATGATAGGACTGATCCTGAAATGATCCAAATCCTAAAGTGATCCTGATTTCTATAGGATTAGGCAAGATTTCAATTTTGAATATTTTAGAAAGTCGCAGGCAATCAAATTAATGTGTAGTAAACTAGAGCATCCTTCAACCTATTTTGGTAAGTGGTAGCTTCATATATTTGCATGTCCAACCAGTCTAATCTGATTATCATTTTATTTCAGATTGGCAAACCCTTTTCTGCCTCCCCTCACAATCAAAATAAGTAGACTGAAGTAGACTTGTGCTTTGTTTTTGGACTGAATTTCTTCCACTAAAAGACTGTTCTTGGGAGGGTTTTTTCTCCAGTCAAAGGTAAATGGATATTGGGGGCAAAGTTGGAGGTATTAAAGGGACTTTTCTTACTTATCTGACTGTGTTGCCTATGTGCCACGCCCCAGATCATCACACCTATTCAAGATGAGTCCTTGACTTCCTGTGATATTGCTGTTCCTAAAGAAAAAAAATATTAGATTGGCTTTTAGATTAGATTGGGGACATTTTTTGACAGTTCCTCATTCCTCTAACTCTTTGCTTCTTTTAAAGCAGCGTTTGCCAACCAGTGGGCTGTGGGCCGCTGGTGGATTGCGAGAAAATTTTGGTGGGCCGCAGAGAAATCTCACCCCCAGAGAACCCCCCAAAGCAATTAATCCAGGCTGCGCAGAAACACAAGGCTGCGCTGCCCAAATGGCCCGCAGGAACCCTTCCCACCCACTCACTCCTTACCCAGCAACTTTGGCTGCTAAATTGCTATTTTTCCTTTTTCTGACCATCAGCTGTTCTGCTGTGCCTGGAGATTTAGCAAGCAAATTTGAGAGACTGAGCTAGATAGATAGATCTCTGAATGAATCTGTGATTCTGTGAGCAACTCAATCTGCCTGCCTGCTTTGCCTGATTTTGGGTAAAACTTGCTCCTTTTTAATAAAAAAATGCAATATTTATGTAAATATTTATAATATTTACATACAAGCCATGCCTGGCCAGTCACATGACCACCAAGCCACACCACAAATTAGGCCACACCCACAGAACCGGTTAGTGGTCCCTGGGATTTAAAATTATGAGTTTGGTGGTCCCTGAGGTCCAAAAGGTTGGCGACCCACTTTAAAGGACAGATTAGCAGTAGCAGCAGAATTAGAATAATATAGGAGAAGGCAACCTTCTATTTTGCTTTCTAGCAAAGGTTGTTGCAAGCCAGGCATTTTAGCCTCTGGAGAGTATTCACATTCAGCTATCTACATCTGCTTTATCACCCATTTATTTTGACATGATACAGTCAATAAAAATCCTCTAAAAATTCATTCTTTTTCATATATAAATCCCCCCCCCCTTTTTTTGCTTTCTGTTCACTTACTTTGGGAAAGCTATGGGAAAGGAGCTAGTACATATTTTCATTTAAAATTTGTAGACCTGATCCCATTATCCATCTCATATAGTATCGCTGTAATGTGTCTTAATTTTATAGAAGCCCATCCTATTGTAAGACACATTGTAGTCTCTTTTCAGGGTAGCAAATCCAAGTCTGATTTAAATATGTAATACATATTCAAACTTGAAGGATTCTGTTCCAATAAAAGCAGCTTTAGATCTACAGAGTCTTTTTTTCATAGCCTGGTCTGTCTTATAGGTCTGACAACAATCTTAAAAACGTCTATTTGCCTTTTATCTTCTTGTGAATTGGGGTGGGGAATTAAGTTGTTTTCATAGATCACTTTCTTCATCTCAGTCCCCACCTTTTTAATTGTTCCTTGGCAACAGATCTCTCTGTCCTTCAAGGCCATCCTCTATATTTATCACAAGTCCTGAACCAATGCCTTGGAGGATGTAATGGATTCAGTAGAGATGTACACACTCAGTGTAAACTTTAGGAAGAGAGTTGCTGGCTGTAAGCATGTATCTACTACATTTTGAGACAAAGAGCCCAATAGTTGTTTTTGACAGGGTTACTCTCCTGGAAGGGGCTTATATTGAACTAGGTACAGCAAGCAGATGCTGTAGCCAGGGAGACCTTTGGTTGAGGATGGCAATAACTTATGCCATCATCACCCCACAACTGGATTTTGGCTATGCCTTTGAAAACAAATCAAATGCTGCAACTAGCAACTAATTTCTTGGGTGTCCAACCACACTTGGCCAATAAAGAATTCTATTCTATAATACAACAGTTAGGCTGATAACAAAGGAAGCATACTGTTGTAAGTTTGCATCTATTCTGCAGTTGTTTACTGGTTTACTAATAAGATTCTAGACCCAATTCAGTGTGCTTGTTATTGTTTATTATCTATTATCTGCTATTTTAAAATAGATAGCCTTTATTATTTTTTTACTGTGAGCACATTGGCACACATTAAAAATGAAATTGTGTTGCGTGCTCTTAAAAGAAAGTATATATCTATCCATGCATACATAACACACATATACACATGCTATCAGAGGTGGTATTCAGTGGGTTCTAACCAGTTCTGGAGAACCGGTAGCAGAAATTTTGAGTAGTTCGGAGAAGCGGCAAATACCACCTCTGACTGGCCCCACCTCCATCTATTCTCTGCCTCCCGAGTCCCAGCTGATTGGCTGGGTCTTCTTTTGTTGCCCTGCACAGGAGAAGGGAGCTGGAAAGCTGGTTAATGGGGTGGGGAGGGAATGGGATTTTGCAGTAACCTTCCCCCAGGAGTGGGGAGGGAATGGGGACTTGTAGTAACCTTCCACTGCCACGCCCACCAAACCACACCCACCAAACCATGCCACGCCCAGAGAACTGGTAGTAAAATTTTTTGAATCCCACCACTGCATGCTATACACACATGCACACACATACACATACATATACACACCTATAACCACACCCATATACAAACAAATACACATACTGTATATACTAATCACTGTCCATTTTGAATATATAGCAGAAAGAGGAAACTTGAGAGTTCACAAGGTTGATACTATGATCTATATGACATAACACCAGGATACATAAAAGATCAGTTGATCCATACTGAATCTGCTTTTATCTGTGAGGATGTGTAGAGAGAGCCTGCTTAAGATACTGTCTTGCCATCAAGTGAGAGGACCACGGGCCCGAATCAGGTTTCATCTTTGATAGCCTCAGATAATAAAATACATTTTCCTTTAAGGTGGTCTTGGCTCTCTCATTTGGCGATCAAGGATATTTTGAAAACCATTTATTTTTTGCATAGGTATTTTAAAAAGTATTTGTACACATTTTAAATGAGACAATTGGGATGTTTCTTTCATACTATTTCATATTGTTGGACACTGCCCAATATCTCAGGATCAAGTGTCTTGGGACATATAAATGATCTTACAGCAATCAATGGCATTTTTGTGGTTGCTTTTTTTCCCCATTTTATGATATATTTCCTCTTTTTGACATACAGGCTAAGCATACACTTTTGCTAAAAAAAAATACACAAGATCTAGTAACAGGTTTTCCAATTGCTGTATATTTCAACAGACCCTTGGTTAACAGTGACTAAGGAAATGTAGGAAGAGTGTTATTAAGATTACATTTTAAACAGGCAGGCATGCTTGGATAGCTTTTTCAATAACGTGAGACAAAACCCTGCAAATGTCATGATTCATTTCTCAGGCATCAGCATAGCAGGATCTGAATTTACAACAGCAAAAGGACACATTGAAGACATGTGTGCCGTGACATTGAGAGATGATAGCTGGGATGGCTAGAATTTTCTTTCATTCAATTTTAAAAGATCTGCCAGTACTTTTTTCTGCTTCATTTCGTTTTCAAATTTCGAAACGGAATAATGACATTCACATATTACACCCAGCAATAAATCTAAATACTGTAAATGAGAGTGGCTCTTCTATCTAGTTATGCTTGCATATAAAACTAAGGGACAGCTATTTGATATATTATATGTATGCCAGTAGAAAAGCCATGTCATGTGATAACAAGTGAGCAAGCTGTCTTCTTAGTAAATTAGAGATCCTTCTTTGACAGCTATGGACAATTGCTAGGATGTCATAAACAAGCAGAGAAGACTAAATGTAAAAGTTAAATGCTGAAATAAATGGGAAGGGAATTCCAAGCCCACAAATACATTTTAGTTCAAGCAATTGTCCACAGGGGGGAAAAAACCTCTTATATTTCCTTCATAGCAGAAATGAGGAATTTGCACTTCCTCTGAGATACTGCTTGGCTATTAAATAAAATTCCAAGCTGGATAAGTTGACATGATTGATGGTGAGGTATGCTAGAACTGTAGTTCTGCAACATCCAGGGGATGATAAGTGTTGCATTTCTCTTGTATAGGATAAGCTTTTAAATATCAATTTGTTTGCTGATGTACTGCTTGAGAAAGAAAAGCTGAATCACAATATTTCCTTGGAAAGTATAACAATTCTTCTGTGCTCTATTAAGGAGGTAGCAAAGGTTGTTGTCCCCATAACCCACCATTTCACTAATTTAGTCATAAAGGTAAAAACATTTACAGTATTGCCAGATAAGCACCTCTTACTATTCAATTATCATGGACCACAGCTGCAGGCATGCATGTTCGGGGGGGGGAGTTCATCAAAAATGGGTTGGGGTAGAGATTATGTCGAGAGTAAGCAACACAGCATAAGATTGATCAGTTTACCAGGTTCAAAAGTCCAGAGAGGGAGAATAAGTTCTGAGGACTCAACAAGATCAAAACTTGACTGTGTGAATTGCCAGCTAAGTTTTAACTGAAGCTCTTGATTACTCTATGGGGAATTTAATAATGCCTATAGACATACCTACACCTTAATATAAAGATACATTGCAAGACAGAAATGTTATTATTGCAGGCAGATAGTTAAGCTTTGAATACTAAAGCAATTAGGCTGTAAATAAATTTTGCTGCATTCCTCTAACTTCCCTGGACGCCTGTGGTTAGACACTGAGCATGTCGGTTTGAGACCCGATCACGGCATGACAGGGTGAGCTCCCATTACTTGCCCGAGCTCCTGCCCACCTAGCAGTTAAAAAGCATGCAAATGCAAGTAGATAAATAGGTATCCATCAGTGGGAAAGTTAACTGCATTCCTGAGCCTCAGTGTATAATCATGCTGGTCACATGACTACGGAAATGTCTTCCTTGGCTAAGATATGGAGTTGAGCACTGCCCCCTACAGTCAGGACACGACTAGACAGGGGAAACCTTTACCTTTATGTTTACCTCTATCTTCTGAAGTCAGAAGGAATGAGAGTGAATCAGCTTGGAAACTTGAGGTAAATATCATATGCATAGTTAAATTTGAACGGTTGGAAGAGAAACTAAACTTTTTCTTCTTTAAAATATTACAAATAAAAAATTTACAAGAATGTCTAGTGTGCCATGCTTTGAACCAAGAAAAAAATCAGAAAAATATTAGTTATTAATAACTATAGTGATTAACTTAAGAATTGCAGCAAGAAAGGCCGTAATGGGGCAAAAGTCACATAACAAATGTCTCGCTTAGCAACATAAAATTTGGGCTCAATTGTGATTGTAAGTTGAGGACTACCTGTACTTTTTCACTTCATTCTTTTCTTGCAGCTGAACAATGAGTAAATGACAACCCAGTTTTTACAATTTGCTTTGACAGCCTAAAAATAACATTATTTCAACCACTAAGGCCAAATACGCTTTATAAAATGAAAAGAGTTCCTCCTCAGTCATCTCAAATGAGAAACTACTGGTAATAATAGAGAAAGCCCTGGAGGCTTGGATGAATGTTTTACATTCTATTGGATTTCTGACCAGAGAGGAAGTAGCTGCAGCTGGTTCTCCTAACTCTGCTGCACTATCTCAATGCGTATAGTAAGTTTTCTGAAAGGGATTAAAAATAATTGTATAAAGAAATGAAGACCAGGAAAATGGCATTTTTTAGATTTATGGACCATTTAAAATATGAAAGTTCAAAATAATAAATTACAGAATGAATTAGAAACATTGAAGAAAATAATTGCTTAATATCATGAAACCAGAATTAGGGCTATTAAATTTTCTTTCAAATGGGATTGTCTTGTTTCTGCATGACTTTACATAAAAAACAACAGAGGTATTTAACAGGAAAGGTGCACTGTACTGTATTGCATAATATGAGAGAAATACTAGAGTTACCCTGTCCAAATAAAAACCATTTCTTATTTTGGAATTGAGGGCAAAAATAAGGCCTGTTGCAGAGGATAGAGATCAGATGTTTTCAAGGTTCAAATTGGCAACAGGTGTATGGAAGTTAGAAGAATTACCTACATGTTTTACTAATGGTAACTATATACACCCAATTAACAAACTTCAACCAGAATCCCCTTGCTGAAGGTCACCAATACTGTTGAAATGATTTAGAGAAAAACAATCATGGAAATATACACTAAATGTTGCTGAGCTTGGTCCATTGATTTAAATGATTCTAAATTGCATGTGTGTGCATATACACACGCTATACATTTTTTGCCTATGCCAGGTAAATTGCATGCAATTCAACCAACACCTCAAATCCCAAGCTATTTAAGCTGAGAAGATATGTTTGGATTGTTACTTCACAGCAAGTCGATTAAAAATTACAATACCTCTTCCCAATAGTCCAAATACCATCTTCAGGGAATAGATGGATTGCATGGAACAGCTTTTCAAACAACAGCACTGCTATTAAGGGATCTTAACCAGGCAACAGGGGTGACATTTCATAATTTTATAACGTAGACATGTTTAGGCGAGCTGTACATGCATTATCCATTTTCATTATGAAGGTTTAAAAAAGCAAAGTTGCTTTTCCTTCTTTTAAACCATATGCATTTAAAAAAATTAACTCAAATAGGCATCTGTAATAATAAAAAAATAATTATAACAGCAGACAATAAATAAATTAAGTATTGAGTAGGAGATAGGATATCTGTATCAAAATACAAAAATGTGTTAAAACTTTTTAATTATTAGGCTTTAATTATTTTGACCCTTTGTGTTGGGTCAAAAATACTATGTATCAAATGAACAACTATTCCCATGTTTTCTTTGGATGGCTAGATTTGATAAAACCCTTAATTTTCGTATGGTATAGTAGTGCCCTGATAAAGTGATGCCACTTATTTTAAAAATGTATATAACTGTCCATTTCATTGCTGCAACCCTGGGTGGCTTAGAGTTAAAAACAAAAAAGCAATATAAAGACAAGCCCCCCAAACCCAGAAAAAAAATCATTAAAAACATTAAAAACTATTAAGTCATAAAAAGAGCTATGCTCAGAGACTTAAAATAGAAACAAAAATCAGCTTTTGTTTCACTGAAGCTTCCCCCTTGTAATGTTATTTATTCATTGGTACAACTGGCAAAAACTAAATTCCATCCTTTTTGCACTGTTTTAAAAAAATAATCAGATTCACTTTTATCACATAACTTTTACAAAGTTGTATAAAGGCATCCTTCAGATTACTGTTCAGGTTAAATGTTCATAGAATGAACATTCACAGTAAGATGACTCCCTGTAATTTATATTCTACAAAATATCTGCCGGCAAGTATTTATTTCAAACTGTTCCCTCTGATGGTTACAAGATCTCTCTGGACTATTGAGCCAGCTTTTTCTGCACATCTCTTCAAATACCCCTTTGGCATCTGCTAGAATGAAAATTGGGAGATGGTCCTGTATGTAAGCCTTTGCTTAAGTGACAGCACTAATGCACAGTTGTCATTTCATTCCTAAATCAACCTATTTTATGGGTTTACAACAATATAAGATTGGTCTTCAGAAAGTCAATTACAAAAATACCAAGTTGCAACTAACAATTCAATTATTAGATTTTTAGCTGAAGAAGTTATGTTTTATGTGTTATATTTTATTCCCTTATCTAACCTAGCCATCACAAGACCACAAAAGGCGTAAATATTTGAAGGAAGATGTAGCCTTTACCCACCTTCACCCCCCACTTGACCCAAGAAACAAATTGTGTGTATGTGTGCATCTCTTTCACACGCATGCACGCACACACAAAAATATCTACACTGAGTAAAGCAGCCAACTGAATAAGCCACTTTTTAAAAGGAACTAGTTGATTTGGCTGCAAATAGCCTTCTGTTTGCTCTTATCCATATAATTTGTTTCCCCTCCATAAAACTGCCAGCTTACTTACCAATCTCTGCCTTTATATACCTAAGCTGTGCATGGAAAATTGGTATTATTATTTTTACTATCATTTTGTAAGCACAGCAATTTCTTAAGTAGAGACAGAGGCTATGCTTTGTTCAAGAGTGCAAACTTAACACTAACAGTTAATACCTGAAAGCAGAAAAAGATACAGCAGATGCAGATATTGCAGGTAAGCACTATATTTGCCCTAATGCTTTGTATACCAGCTTACCTTTGTCTTCTTTCCTGGACAGATGGGCACAGTTCTTAAAAATGAGACTGTAATCAAGTTACTTCTTTGTTCAGCTCTCAGAAGCAGTTTAAGATAAGGGCTCCTGCTTTGCTTTGTAGAATGCTAGTTTCCTACTTATTTTAATTAATCAGGTGGGTCAGAACCACTCATAAAGGGGAACCACGTATGACCCCCTAAATGTTGTTAAACTGTAACAGTCCATTTAATTATGATTACAAATATAAGAAAACTCTATTGGTTTCCTTTTTTTTTTTTTTGCGGCTGTAGTTCTCTGAGCACAATTGTCATTTCAAACCTTCTTCAATGAATAAAACACAGACAAATAATTTGCACAAACTTGCATACGTTATAGACTTTTGTTCCTTTTCAACCCTGGGGTATCTAAACAGATTTTTATATGAAGAATGTTTGACATCCCTACAATAATATACCTCCCTCTGGTGGCTGTTTGGGATATGGTGCAAATCAGCTGTTTAGCCAAAACAATAATGGAATATTGCATTGGACTCTGGAACCAAGTTGAAAAATACTATCAACCCCTTTCCCTAAAATCACCTCTATAATCATTACTGATTTCTTTTTATAACATGGTTAAAGTGAAGAAAACAGAAAACTGGTTATTCAGACTTGAGTTTTTATTTTTATTTGCAATAGTTTCCACGCCAAGATTAGCAATAAGGACATCATGCTAATATAAACGAAAATAATTCTGAAAGGCAATTTTTAAAAATAAGTTTCCTTTCATTCTGCAAAAAGGGTATTATTTTTTTCTCATGAAATTCCTTTTAAAAAATCATATATTACATTACTGAAAATCAGTATGTGTAATTTGGAAAAAATTTGTACATGAATTTTGCTTAGAACTGTTGTGACACATACAATTTATAATTAGTAATAGTAACCATGAATTTTATAACTAATATCCTAAAATAATTATCCTTTTTGCATTTATACCAAAATGAAAAATAACCTCTGTAAATGGAATGGTAATGTTATTGTGACATGGAAAACTGGTTTAAAATCAAGATCTGTATCCAATTGATATGCACACGCTACAACCAAGGCAGTCAAACCCTGTAGTTAATAGTTACATGGGTTAATATGCACTATATTATACACTGGTATACCTACTTTTTTGAGAAAAAAGGAAACATTTTGCATTTAAACACATTCATGTATTACAAAACATAAACCGGTTAAACTCAAACAAGGAAACTGGGCAAATATTTTAGAATCAATGAATCTGTATCATTTCATATTTGTAAATAAAGGCAAATGGAGTCCTCAACATGCAGTCTTTTGTCTACAGGTGGGAAGAAGTAGAGAAGCAAAGCTTCAAGGTATATGGGTTAGAGCCATCTGTAAAATGCAAAAAGAAACTCAGCAGTTAGAAAAATACTGTAAGTTTTACTCTTTAAAATAGCCTGCTTGATCAAGAAATTGTAATTTTAAACTAAAGTGATACAAACTGAGATGGCAAAGAGCAAACTACTTTAAGCTAATTTTCCATAAACACAGTTTGATAGAAAAATGGCTTTTTTTTTTTTTTAACTCTAGAGGACAATTTACCTGCATTTTCTCACAACTACATTTCTGCCACAGAAATATTGCATGATTATTCAAAACACAGTACCTTTTTGCTGAGAAAATGCAGTGTTTTAGTTTGCAAATAAAATCACCAATGCTGTTAAGACAGTTACGTAGATCAGTTTAATTCTAACACTAAGTTACTGAGTCTTCGAAATGGACAATGTCGTAGTTTAAACAGTAGGTCACAATTCCTTAGAAGTCCGTAAGAAAATCAGAAGGATGTCACAATGGTGAGAGAACTTGTGCATCAAAGCTGAATCACTGTCTAGACAAGCTGGCATGCCCAAGCACAAATGAGAGCAAGTGCAGAGGACAATCTTATATCTTACACAGGCAAAGAGGCTCATTGGCAGTAATTGCTCCTGCTCTGCCTGGATAGTCAATAGCTTTTTCAAGAAAATTGGATTGTTTATTTCTAATTAAAAGGTTGTATTTTATAAATTGCAAGTTTCTAACACTATTTTGTTTGATATGTAAATCAAAATGGAATTAGTAAAAATAAATAGTATACCTTACTTTCTGCTGAACACTAATCCATTCTTTTTAAATTGAAGGTGGGGTCCCCACAAATTAATTTGTCATTTACACCACCAAGTTTAAAAATTATTGGACTATTTTATAGAACTGGGAGATTATTCTTTCTCAGTCAAGCTAATCATTTACTACGTAGGAGCAAAATTTGTTGTTGATTGCCTCTATTTTAGACTTGGATGTAAGTATACACATCTTTATCATAATTGATAATACTATCTTACAGTAAACAGTTACAATTCTATATATATTTATCTAACAAATACTATGCAATTATGTGTGTGTATATTTGTTTCTAATGCACTTATGCAATTATTATTAGAATTCATAATATTGCTTTATCATAATCGGTAAAACAAGTAATATTATCGTAATTGCTAAGCAAATTTCTCGAGCTATTGGATATTTAACATGCTTTCTTAACTAGCTTTTAAGATATGCTGAGGATTTGTGGCACTGTTTTTCAAATATAAACACCTAGAGAAAACTTCGGACCATAATGGAACAAAGACCCTCTCCCAAGAAGGTCCATTTCGCAGGACCAAAATGGGCGTTGGTTCTTACCTGACACGCCATTTCTCTGGAGCCGTGAGAATCATCCAGAGAGTGGGAGGTGCTTCAGTCTGCATTGTTGAAGGCTGAGCTTAATTACTGAGGAATGCTCCGCCCTCCATCACGTGGCTCCCTTGCATTCCCCAGTTTACACGAAGTCGAGAGTAAAGGGAAGATCGTGCTCTCATCTTACTATGCTAAGAGGTTCATTGGCCGAAACAAGACCCCACCAGACGGTGAAATAATAAGGGTGGGGCTGGATGATCCTCACGGCTCCAGAGAAATGGCGTGTCAGGTAAGAACCAACGCCCATTCTCCTGAGAGCCGTTCGGATCATCCAGAGAGTGGGACATACCAAAGCTTGGCTGTCCTACGGGAGGGACTCCGTCTGGTTCTGCAATCCCTGCAATTCCTTGAGGACTCGCTGGAGAACTCGTCTACCAAACGAAGCCTCCGCCGAGGCAAATGTCGATCTTATAATGTCTAATGAAGGGAGATGGGGAGGCCCAGGTGGCCGCCCCACAAATATCAGCAATTGGAGCCTGGGTGGCCCAAGCTGCTGAGGTGGCTGCACTTCTGGTGGAGTGTGCTGTTATTCCGCTGGGCACCGGCAGAGCTTGGGACAAGTAAGCTTTGGAAATAGTAGCTCTAATCCAACAGCCGATGGTTGACGGGGACACTTTGTGGCCTAAGGATTTAGGTTGAAAGGAAAGGAATAGGGATTCGGACTTGCTGGAGGGCCGGTTATGTCTAATGTAAATGTGGAGGGCCCGTCTTACATCCAGGATGTGCCAAAGCTTCTCCCTTTCCCGTGAGGGATTGGGGCAGAAGTTCGGAAGTGTGAGTTCCTGTGCTCTGTGGAAGGCTGAACTGACCTTAGGCAAGAAGGTAGGGTCCGGCCGCAGAACCACCCGGTCGGCATGGAAGATGCAAAGGTCCTTCCTCACTGACAAGGCAGCTATCTCCAATATTCGGCGAGCCGAAGTAATGGCCACCAGGAACACGACTTTGAAAGTTAGGAACTGGAGTGAGGATTCCCTGAGAGGCTCAAAGGGATGTTTTGTAAGGGACACCAGGACCTTGAGGTCCCAGGTAGGGTATCTGTGTACGGTTGGGGGACACAAGTTGGTTGCTCCCCTGAGGAATGCCCTAATGCGAGGGTGGAGGGAGAGGGTACCCAGATTGTTGCAAACAATCATGGTTGAGAGAGCTGCGACCTGACGCCTCAGGGTGTTCGGGGAAAGACCTTTCCTCAGACCCTCTTGGAGGAATTCTAAAACTTGAGGGATGGAGGGTGAGAGTGGGTTCAACTGGAGACTATGGCACCACTTGCAGAACCCCTGCCAAGTGGCATTGCATATTCGGGTTGTTGAGGGCCGCCTGGCGGCTAAAATGGTATCAATAACCTGGTCAGAGAACTGCTCCTTCCTTAGACGTTCCCACTCAACCTCCAAACGGCTAACTGGAGCCACAGAGGATCCAGGTGTTGAAGGGGCCCCTGGAATAGGGATATCCTGTGCGGGGGAATTTTCCAAGGGGGGGCCACCGATAGGTTGCAGAGGTCTGCAAACCATGGGCGCCTGGGCCAGCAGGGTGCCACTAGAATCAGTTCTGCTTTCTCGGAGATGAGCTTCTGGATGACTCTGGGGACCAGGGCCAACGGAGGAAATGCATACAGAAGCCCTGTGGGCCAGGAGCAACGGAGGGCATTGTGATTCTCGGCCCCGTGGGAAGGGTACCTCGAGAAAAACCTGGGGAGTTGGGTGTTGAGTGGGGATGCGAAGAGGTCTACTGACGGGAGACCGAACATCATGGTCGCTTCCCTGAACAGTGACGGGTGGATGCGCCACTCGGACTGGTCCACTGTGGTCCTGCTCAGCCAATCTGCTTGGGTGTTTGAGACCCCCGAGATGTGCTCGGCTTTGAGGGAGAGGAGATTGCACTCCGCCCAACGGCAGAGGCGCTCGGCCTCTCTCATCAAACTTATGGACTCAGTGCCCCCTTGTCGGTTGACGTGAGCCTTGGCGGTGACATTGTCCGTGAGTATCAGGACATGCCGCCCGCGTACATGGGGAAGGAAGTTGCGCAGGGCCAGATGGATGGCGCGAAGTTCCAACCAGTTTATACTGCGTGTGCGTTCTACCTGTGACCATTTGCCCTGTGTCGAGAGCGAGTGGATGTGAGCGCCCCATCCGGACAGGCTGGCATCTGTGGTGAGGGTGAGGCATTGGGGTTCCTTGAAGCAGTGTCCCTTGTTGATGGCGGGACTGGTCCACCAGAGGAGAGACATGAGGACCCTCGACGGCACCTTGACCGTGGCCTTTGAATTGCTTCTGCCGTTCCTTTGGAACAGGAACCACTGTAGGGATCTAGTATGTAAACGGGCCCAGGGAACAATGGAGATACATGAGACCATTTTACCGAGTAGTTTAGACAATTCTAAAAGTGTTACCTTTCTTGATCGTCTGATATGTTTGACAGTTTCCTGGATGCTATGGAATCTCTCGGAGGAAAGGAAAACCTTTCCCTGAACCAAGTCAATGACGGACCCCAAGTGGGTGATCTGTGTAGATGGTAACAGATGGCTCTTCTGCCAGTTTACTAGGAACCCATGGTTTTGGAGGGCAGAGAGAGTAGCTCTGATATCCCTTTCTGCTTGGGGTCTGGAGTGAGACAGGATGAGGTAACAGTGGAGACGAACCGGGAGGTCCCTGAGGTGGGCCGCTAGGGCTGCGAGGACCTTAGTGAAGGTTCTCGGGGCAGAGGCCAATCCAAAAGGAAGGGCCACATATTGGAAGTGGCGATGGTTGTAGCAGAACTTGAGGAATTTGGAATGGGAGGGCTGGATTGGAATGTGAAGATACGCCTCTGAAAGGTCTATAGAGAATAGCCAGTCTCCCTGCCTGATGCCCAGTAGAATAGGATTGTAGGGTGTGCATCTTAAACCTGCAGTAGGTCAGGTAACGGTTAAGGCGTTTCAGGTCTAGAATAGCCCTCCATCCCCCTGAGGATTTGGGGACCACGAAGAGGTGGGAGAAAAACCCCTGCCTCCGCTGGGATGGTGGTACAGGTTGTATGGCCTGTATGGTGAGGAGATGGTGGATAGCTGAATCCATTAGGTTGCGTTTGGTGGGATCCTTGGAGGGGGGGATGCCATAAAAAAATCAGGGGGGGCGCACTGGAATTCAAGCGCGAGGCCCAGTCTGATGGTGTCTCGGACCCAGGCATCAGAGGTGAAGAAGTCCCACCGGTCGGCGAAATGCTTGAGGCGTCCGCCGATGGGAAGGGAGGGATGGGGTCTATCTGGTGCACCGGAAGGGCTTCCCTCCTGAACCCCTGAAGGGGTGCCTGTAGCTGCGGCCCCTCCTGTTCCTGCCACCCAGATCGGCTCGATCCTCGGGCTGGAACGGCCAGAAGGAGGGGGGTCTCGGGTACCTGGGCGGGAAAGGTGACTAGTAGAAAGGTCGTGAGGAACCTCTCCGAAATGGCTGAGGGGCTCTTGACTCTGACCTCCGGAAAAGGGGGGGGGGAGAAATTTTTTCTTGCTTCGGGTTTCGGATAGCAATGGCTCCAGGGCGGTGCCAAATAGTTTGTCCCTTTTTATGGGGGCGGTGGCCAGCTTAACCTTGTTTTTTACATCCGCCTGCCAGTGCTTGAGCCAGAGCAGGCGGCTGTAACATGAGAGGATATTGCTCAGGCAGAGAACTTAACCGCGTGGTAGGTGGCGTCGGCCGAGAATTCCGCCGCAGCCATCAATTTTGCGATGTCCTGATGAGCCCTTTTGTTAGAGGGTGGGACATGCTGCTTCAGTTGACGGAGCCACCGGATCGAAGACCTGGTGAAGGAAGCGGCCGTGGCCGATCTAATGGCCCAGGTGTCTGCTTGATGAGCCCTACGTAAAGCAAGCTCGGACCTCTTGTCCTCGGGTTTCAGGGCCTCCAGGAGATCACTGGGGGAGGACGAGGATGCCAAACCAACGATGGGCTCATCTACCTCGGGAGTGTTAAGCAGGTTGCAGAAGCTCGACTCGAGGTTAAAGAACCTCTTGTCCTGGCTGGATGGGGCAGGAGGGGGCCTTGTAGAGTCTAACTGGTTTGAGACTAGGTCATGAAATATGGGCGGGGCTGGGATTACCTCCGCCTCCACCATGGGCTGCCTAAAAATGGCGTCTTCTTGTCCCTCTGCCGGGGAAGGGAGAGCCGAGGAGGACTGCACAGACAGGCCAGAAATGTTCCTGGCCTTAAATAGAAGCGATTTAAACATGTGTGGCTTGAACAGACCCACAAAGGTGGGTTAATCCGGGGTGAGGCCCTCGTCCTTGGACATGTCCCCCTCCATAGGGTCTATCTCCAATAGGGGCCTCCCTTGGTGCGTAGACCCCCATTCCAATTCCTCCTCCTCCCCGAACCGATCTAGGTCCTCTATGGCCTCCTCCAGTTCCCTTTCTGGGAGAGGACTGCCCCCCTGTAAAGGTACCTGACCATGATTGGGGTCCGATCTAGGCGAGGACCTGACTGATGGTGAGTCGTGTTCGGGCGCCATCAAGGGAGGACCAGACCTGGACATCTGTTGCAGGCCCTCTGCTATCCCCTGGCGAATAACCCGTTCCATCCATGCCTGCATATGCGCAGGGATCTCAACTGTGGTGGCCTCCTCATGGCGCAGACCAGCGCCATGGGCGTAAATGTTGCTTCTGGCGTCCGCCTGGTCGTTGGTCCGGGGACCTGGTGTCCCTGGGATGGACTGCGCCTGGAGAGGGAAGAGCAATCTGGACGGGGGGGGGTGTCTGGAGGTAGAAGGAGCGGAGGGTGGGGGGGCTGGAAATACCGGTTGTGTCTCTCTAGATCGCCTATCAAATTTTTTCTCCAGTGCCCTATGACGCCTTAGGGCGTCTCTCTGAGAAGCTTTGGAAGTTTCCTTAGAGGCTTCCTTAGCCTGCCTGCGCAGGTGGTAGGATTTAGATTTGGCCTTCAAAGAAGGACCTTTGCTGGAATTGTCATCTGCCATTGTAGAGGAAAGGACTGCGATACAAATGTAAAGGCGGTTGGCTCGCCAAGGGTTCGACCTACAACAAAGGCCGGGTTTCCTTTCAGCTGGCCCGCACCCCCTTTTGGAATTTTAGATGTATATAATCTATAATATAATTATTAATATCTCTATACATAAGCGTACAATCAAGATATATAATCCAACCAGTGTTGGCAATGTGAAATTGACAAATATTGATAAGGTGTAAATATATATATATGCAAATATATATCTAAATATATTTAGTTATCTATTATTATTATTATTATTATTATTATTATTATTATTATTATTATTATTATTAATATTTAATCCAAGGTCTGGTTGGAGCTCCCAGGAAGGAGTGACCCCAGAAATTACTGTTAATATCACCAATTTGCCAAATGAAACGCCTGATGCTGGAATGAGGCCTCTGGCAGCTGGAGTTCCCAGGCAACAACCGGGAGGGATAGGTTGCCATTTCCTGCCCTGAGCCTTTCTGCGGAAAGCCAACAAGTTTGCTAATTCCACTGAATACCTAATAGCTCTCACAGGCTGGAAGGCCTATAACTAGAGCTAGTCCCTTCGCAGCTCAATGAGGCCTCTAACAGTGGCGCCCAGCACGCGGCGGTGCCCAAAATGGCGGCCGCCCACGATCCCTTAATCACGGGCTGCTCAGAGCAATATATCAGCCTCTCCAGCACATCTAGGGGCCGAGAGAGGCAGCCAGGTAATTTTCACCCCTTCCTGAGGCAATCGGTGTTTACGGTGGGGGGGGAACACCAGCTGCGCTATCTAAGCACAATCGAATAAAGCCGCTACGAGTGCAGCGTAGAAAGGCGGCAGGAAAGAGGATCGAATTGGGGGGGAGATTGGCACCGAAGCGCGAAAGCCGCCCGCTCTACAGCCCCCCCAGGCAAAAAAACCACGCTCCCCTGCTTTATCACTATCCCAATGCGCTTAGAGGCTAAGGAGAACCGGAGACAATGATCCTCAAACCTGAGGAATAAAGAGTTCTTGAATCGGCCAAGGAATGGTGAAATACACAGCCTAATCTCATGAAGGCTGAGCGTAAACTGGGGAACACAAGGAAGCCACGTGATGGAGGGCGGAGCGTTCCTCAGTAATTAAGCTCAGCCTTCAACAACGCAGACTGAAGCACCTCCCACTCTCTGAATGATCCGAACGGCTCTCAGGAGAAATGGCTTTCTCCATGGTGGCTCTCTCCCGCCTGCATCATCATCCCAGCAGAGATAAATTGGTCACCAATTTGATCTTCTAAAAAAGGCCTTGAAGACCTGGTTCTGCCAATGGGCCCAGGGAGCAGAAGAGTGATATGGAGCCCATCAAGTGGCAGGTTTGATTGTTATTGTGGGAAGGGGCGAGTTTATTGCTTCTACATTGTTTTTATACTGGGTTTTATCTTTGTAAGCTGCCAGGAAAATCACTTAAATTATTTGGCCAGCCATATACATTTTTATAAATCATTCAGTCAATCAATCAAATTAAAATACAGTAGGCCCAATGGCATTATGAATGCTAATTTCTGCAATTATACTTTCCAGCCAAACATTATCTAATTAATACATCCTCAACAAACATGACGTGAAGAATACTTCACAGTGATACTTACTGGGCACTCTTATCTGGTAGTGATTGAGTACCGTAAGAGCTTCCACTGCATCTGTCTTGCATTCCCATTCCAAGAGACCAGAAAGTGTTTTAGCTGATGCTGGCAAAACAAAGAGTTAAAATGTTTTGCTTTGCTTTATTTTTCTGTCAGAATCATTTGTCTAGGTTTTTAAAAAGATTTTTAACGAATAAGTGAAATTGTTTTCTATCACATTAAAGGCATATTAATCCAATAATACTCAAAAAACTGCCCATGAGAACCCCATAAGTACATCCAATCATGGCTAATATTCACTGACAGTGTTCTCCTTCAAGTAATATTTACTTACGTTTTGGATCAAATACTTTATATTTGATAAAAGATAGGACTTCATGATCATCACATAACTGTTAACAATAAGAAAAGAAAAATATGATTGCAAAACAGCAAGACTCAATGCTAGAGCAATTCACAGATACATCATTATGAAGTACTTCCATAAATATCATAGATCCCCTAGATTAAAACAACAAATATTGATTTATTACAATGTGGCAGGGTAGAAATATAATAAATTAAAATAAATAATTTCAGATAATCCTTGCTTAATGACTATCCAAAGTTACGGCAGCACTGGGTCTGAAGTAGAGGCCTGGCGGCAGCAGTAACAACTGGCTGAGGCTACTGAAGGCATATCTTTCTATTTTAGCACCAATGCTGCTTTGCAGGGCAGAGATGAAAATAGGTGGGGGAATTCAAAAGGATGTAGTCCCTGAACTTTTAAGTAAGGATTTATGGCAAAATAATTTAAGAATATGTGGCATTATAGATAGACTATCCTTAAAATATGTTATGGAAGAAGAGCTGAGACTGATAGGAAAGTAGATTTAAAATTACAGACTACAAAAAGATATGTAAAAAGACGTAAAAAGAATTAGATTTTGTAGCTTGATTATTGTTTAAAACCATGGTGTATTCTTACCTTTACAAAGGTCTCTTCAGTCACACATAGGGGTACATTATAGTAATGCAATACACAAGAAGGTGGCTGGATGATGTTCTTGGATGCTTGGCCAGCACTTGTAAAACGATTGTTCTTGCTCATTGCAAAATCTTTATAACTGCTTGTCCCATCTTCCAGCTCAAATATTTGACTAGGAACAACTGAATGCTGCTTGGATACGCTGCAATTAAAAAATAGACAAGAAAACTCCCTTCATATTCAAATCAGAAAACTTTAATTAGCTCGTAAAGTTTAATTATGCTCTAATATAATAAAATAGATTGATTAACCTTCCAATTATTGCAGTAAAATACTCTTTTATCAAATTACAGGGGAAGGTCAATGAAATTATGATTGTAAATACTCTGTTGCTTTGCATGTACACTGACAGCTTCTGCACCCGAAACAAATTCCTTATATGTCTAATCACATTTGGTCAAATACAGTATTCTATTCCTATTCCAGTCTAGTTCATTATTCTTCTTTATTCTACTCTACTCTACTCTATTTATTTTTCGTATTGTTAATCATCCCTCAGAGATGGGCCGGTGTACAATAAAATCAATAAAATTAACATTTTATTAACATAAAAATCAGAATAATTTAAGATTAAAAAGTTTTCAAATTATAAAAACATTATAGCATTCCAAAAGGTGAAACATTGCAAAACCGGTGTGTGTGTGTGTGTGTGTGAAGCCATTGTTAATACAGGGGTGAGTAGGAATTCTCATGGGACCAGCTAGCCCCACAGTTGTGTGAGCCTCTGTGTCCTCTACACAAGATCAAATTCTGTGTCCTCTACACACAGCCAAATTCTGACCACTGCCTGAACAAGTGGGATGGGGCGATGTGATATGGTGAAGCTGGTTCCATAGGGAGCATGGTCCTATGCCTGTAAGTTTATAAGTGGCCACCAATACCTGGAACTAGACCCGGAAGCGAATTGGCATCCAGTGCAGTTCACAGAGCAAAGATGTTGTATGTGCCCTTTTTATAGCACCCAGTATGGCTTGCACAGCCTCATTCTGCACCAGCTGGAGATTCTGGATACTTTTCAAAGATAGCCCCACATAGAGACCATTGCAATAGTCCAATGGGGAGATGACCATGGCATGAGTAATGGAACAGAAGGCCTCTCTTCCTGGAAGGGTGTAACTGGCACACAATGTGGAGTTGACAAAGGCCCTCCTGGCCACAGCTGCCACTTGCTTATTGAGCAGGAGTCATGAGCCCAAGAGAACCCTCAAGGTTGCACCAGGTGGTCCAGTCTCATCCAGGACCTAAGATGATAAACTCCTGGATAGAGAGGTCAACCCACAGACACTCTGTCTTACCAGTTTTCAACTGAAATCTGTTGTCCCCTATCCAGACACACACACCCCACAGCCCCTAGGCATCATGAAAGGATGTCCACTGCATCACTGTACTGTAGAAGCAGTAAGAAACAGGCATGTGAAAGAAAGAAACACAGAACTAGTAAAATGCTGAAAAGAAATTGCTTTTTCAGAGATAATGGTTGATGAATTAAAAAGGGGATTCTGCAGGGTGACAAGGGGTAATAAGAATATCTCTGCAATTAAAAATATTTAGAAAATAGGGTAATATAGATACTGATAACTCTTATTAAAGGGGGGGATATGCTGTGGAATCCAATTGAAAAGATGTAATGACTAATGGTTTATTGGGAATTAAGATGAGGGAATAAAGGTATATTCTAATCATTAAGGTGTCACAGTCAAAATAGTAAAAGAGGGGAAACTTATACTTGTTCTTTTTTCTTTTTGTGTGGGTGTGGTTAAGATCTGTATTAATTTAGAATTCATTAAAAAATGTGTAATGGAAAAGGAATATGACAGACTAAAGAACCAGCTAAATTAATAAGTTTAATATAGATTATTAAAAGCAAGGAGGGATATTAGTAATTTCATTATTACCACTATTAGGCAAATATATATTGTTTATTTTTATTTTTAAAATAAATATTAAGGATTATATTTGAAATAATTGAAATGAAATAAAAAGATGTTTAGATTGAGATTAATAAAAGAATTTAGAATTAAACTTTATTATTATTTATTAGGCAAACACATATTGTTTATCTTTATGTTTAAAAACAAATACTAAAGGATTATATTTGAAATAATTGAAATGAAACAAAATTGATTGAAATTAATGAAAGAGGCTAGAATTAATGTGCTTGTTTCTCTCCTTACTGAAAATTTGGAATGGAAAAGGTAATAATAGAATTAAGTATGCATATATCAATGTATAATTTCTGTCATATTTGTATGTAAAGGTGATGACCCGGAAATATGTTGTCCGCTAAAAAGAGATTTTTGTTTTTAATGTGAAAAACTGAATAAAGTCTGTTAAAAAAAAAAAAGAAGTGGAAGAAGCAATGACCTGTGGCACACCACAAAAGAGGGCTGCGAGCCGGACCTTTGACTCCCTATTAAAATTGATTGGGATCAGCTTTGGAGAAAGGAGGTGAACCAGCACAAAACTGTGCTGTTCACCCCGAATTCCCTAAGTTGTCCCAGAAGGATACCACAGACAACGCTATTTATAGCCACAGAGAGGTCAAGAAGAGGAAGGATGAAGGCACCACCTCCATTACACTCCCACCATGAGTGCAACCAATGCAGTTTCAGTATCATATTTGAGCCTGAAACCAGACTGCAAATAATCCATTTCCAGGTAATCCATTCTTCCAGGATTTTCAGGTTGAAAATTAATGAAAAGTCAAATGGCATTTTCTAAATGTACAAAAAGGAATTTTCTCCAAACTAAATTAAATTTTCTAAATCAAGTTGGCTTAACACATTTTATTTTATATTGGTATTGATATTGATATTGATATTAAAATAAACATTGTGATGCACACCTACCAAACATTTAGTCTTTTCCCAAATAATTTGACATTATTGAGATGTGTTACTGCTCTCTCAACAGCATATTCATCACCCATTTCCACTAATGCAGTGCCTGGAATAGTCTTCATAAATTTCACCTGTAATATTTAAAATTATATATAAATTCAATTTAAAGAATGATAGGACATTTTTCAATTTTAGCTGGAAGATATATAACAATTGACTTGTCTTCAGGTATATTTACTGTCCTTTTAAAAAGTCATACACAAGCTTTTTCAGGCAAATGGGTGCATTTGAACTTTTGGTGGTCACCTGAATGCTATACTAAAAACTGGGTGAGATCAATTAAAACAAAAGCTTCAACTTTAGTGTTTACTCCAATTACTCCATTATACTATAATAAAATTACAATTCAGTGAACAGTATTCGGAGGCCAGACTTCTGGCTTTGGTGGGCATTTCTGCTTTACAATCACATTGCTACACATTTAATTTACCTTTTCAATATTTCCATACAAGCAGAACAAGTTGAAGACTCTTGAACAATTCATCTTTTGCTGGTGCAAACCACTGACCATGACAACAGATCCTGAGGGGTTTCCTCCATGCATGTAAGATGAGGAGGCTTGTGGAAGTGGATAAGCAACAAGCTCTGGAGTATCCCGAGATGCCATTCTATACCGACTTGGTAAAGGTAACAGAGGACCATGTGATCCTAAATAACAAAAAATACTCCCTAGTTAATAAGCTTAGAATATTTAGGTATAAAATGGAGCAATTAAAGATAACATTATAAAAGAACAACAGCAACATGTTTTATTTAGTGATGTTTCATTAAATAATAAAACTCAGTTTTTAATAGTACAGGTAATCCTCAACATGACAATTGAGCCCCAAATCTCTGTTACTAAGCAAAATAATTTTTAAATGAGTTGTGCCACATTTTTTTTACCAGTGTTAAACAAATTACTACAGTTGCTAAGTGAATCATGAGGTTAAGTGAATAAAGCTTCCTCCATTGACTCTGCTAGTTGGAAGTCAGCTTGGAAGATTACAAATGGTGATCACATGACCTGGGGACAGTACAACTGTCATAAATACATGCCAGTTGCCACGTGTCCAAATTTTAACCATGAAATCATGGGGATGCTGCCATGGTTCTAAGTGTGAAAACCAGTCATAAGTCACTTTTTTCAGTGCTATTGTAACTTCAAAAAGTCACTAAACAAATGGCTGTAAGTCGAGGATTATCTGTATACTGGTAGTCTGTGATTTACAATCATTCATTTAGTAATATTTGAAGTTACAACAACACTGAAAAAAGTGACTTACAACTAGTCCTAATGAATGAGTGGATGAACTTGGGGAACAAACATCTGTCTAGGAAACAATCAGACAAGAGAGGCAAGAGCCACTACTAGCTTAATGGTCAGAGAAAGAAACTTAGTAAGGAGCTTCCCTAATGATCAAGCATTTAAAAGTGGATGATAGGAAGTCTGTATCTTCAGATTTGCAAGATTCTGTTAATGTGGCCTTACAGTAAAATAGAATTAGTGCATGAAGTCATGTTTCCTATCTGGTTTACCTGGGAGGGCTGTCATCACATTTACAACTGTCCCTGTGTCCCTGAGATCATGGAATCAGTGGGGATGCTTGGCAAGTGGCATGTATTTACAACAGTTGCAACATCAGGGAATCACATGATCATCATTTGCAACCTTTTCAGCTGACTTCAGACAAGCAAAGGAACTAAAAGTGTTACCGTATGGCAAGATGGGTAGCTAATAAAATTTACAAATAAATAAATAAAATCAAGACAGGAAGCCAAATTTGCTTAACAGCAGTATGACTCAGTTAACAATTGTACTGCTTAGCACTGGAACTACCAATCCATTGTTGGCAGTTGTCAAGGGCTATTTGTAAAGCAAAATTTGCAGCATTTTGTTCCTTGAATCTGTTTAACACTCAACAGTGAGTACTAAATGAGCAATGTTCCACCAAATTTAAAAAAACCCTTACTTTTAAATAATATAAAATAAACCTGATGGCTTTGATTCCCAGAAACTTTTTAATGTACAGCAATACTACTGAATAATCTTAAGTTCAAGATAGGTTTCTAACTGAATTAGAATTGGCAGTATCTATTCTAATAGAATGGTATCTTTTTAGAGAACCAAATCAGAATTTGACACCGGTTACTAATATATTCTAATTTTCAAGGCTCTCTACAAAGGCTCTATTACAAAGGACTCATCAATCTATCAAAACAGAACCCCATTAGGAAAATATTTTTATTATTATTTAAAGTAATGCATTTTCTCCAAATGTTCACAAGAAACAGTTCATCTTGAAAAAAATCTAAGATAGCAATAGAAATAGCACTTGGGCTTATATATCACTTCACAGTGCTTTACAGCCCTCTCTAAGCGGTTTACAGAGTCAGCATATTGCCCACCAAAATCTGGATCTTGAGCCTGGTGAGATTCGAATGCCAAATTGCAGGCAGCCAGCAGTCAGCAGAAGAAGCCTGAGTACTGCATTCTAATTACTGAACCATCCCTGCTCAGATCACAAACCACAAGATTCAAATCTGTAATCACTGTACTTTATCTACTTTTAGCTTTCACAATAATCTTCCATTGTGATAAAATGTGCAACCAAGAATTGTAATGGTGTTTAAAAAAATGAAAGCTAAAAAAATAACATCTATCCTTAAAAACCCTGGTAACTGGCTATAATTTATGGATAAAAAACATAAGATAGAGGACTGTAACAAACTGAACAACTGCTTTAACCTAAAAATAAAAATTAATCCTTCTATGTAGCAATGAGAACAATTTTTTTCATGCAGAAGACACAGCTAATGGCAGAAACAGGTGTGTTTTCAATATAAATCCCAGAGATTTATGATTAATTTTTATGAAATTAAATTCATAAAAAAGGAACTTACCATAGCCATCATGTCTAAATGATGAAGGATGTTCTCCCAAAATAGCTTGCCTCTGTCGGCCTTTCCCTCTATCTAAAAAATAAGAGAGCATTGATTTTTTTTTTAAATAAAAAATCCTCTCAAAGATATTGGAATTTTGTCAACTAAAACAATGTATTTTCTGATTAAAGTTTAACAGCAACTCAGCTAGATCTGATCACATGTCCATCAGTCAAATATTATATTTCCAACAGTATGGTCAATCAGATATTTTAAAGGTTCTACATTTGGGTATTTTGGTCAGATAGTCATTTAGACTGACTTGTTCTAATACGAAAATATACCAGAATTATTGTTAGGACACCATAAATATTGTTATTAAAATCGCATCCAGAAAGATTTGACATTTTAAACCTAAGAAAACCATAAGGTGTCTTAACACTACAATTACTCTCGTAAAAATCAAGCTGTAAATGCAGTACTTTCGAAGGACAGTACCTGTATCACACTATTAGCTTCAACAGCAACATATTTTCAAAGAGGGCTTCTTTTCAAGAAGTTTCAGCATAATCCAACAACAACCTGTATTACATGGTTTCATAATCAGTTAACAGAGGATCATAATTTTTTTTAACATACATCAACAGCTATTAATGGGAAAGTGCTGAGAGAACTATACATCACTACACTATTATTATACAATCTATATTATAATACCAATAAAAATAGAACTTTTAACAATGAGAAGTTTTCAGCAAATTTCATTTTATACACGGATATAAAGTTAACCAAGGGGTCAACACTACTGGATAAAAGCAGCAACCAGAAAACATCTACTGCAATGGCATTTATCAATAACATTTGCTGATTGTTTTATTACATAATTTGAAATGTCAATATTTTAACTGATTGCTAAACTGTGAGAAATAAGAAACATCCAGCAAAGGTAGTATTTATTTCAATGGGAAAATATATTTTTGTTTACATTTATCCTATTAAAATCAGCATGGGTTCAAAACTCAGCTTTGATAATAAAAAGTTAAAAGTTTGTTTCCAAGGTCCACAATTTTATTAGGGCAACTTGTTGAAAATGAAAACATTAGATAAAAAAACTAAATAAAAGTCCTCAAAACAAAAGTGAGAAAGAATATTATTGTATGTCAACTATAAACCTTTACATGGATATTACTTTCATTTATTTTGGTAAAAGATGAATAAGTATGAAATAAGGAAAATGCCTACTAATAATATCCTGTTTAATGCAGCAACTGATATTGAGATATTGATATGAGAGAGCCAGTGGTTAAGGCATTAGGCCACAAATCATGAGATCATGAGTTCTAGTCCCACCGTAAGATACAAAGCCAGCTGGATAACCTTGGGCCAGTCACTCTCTCAGCCTTAGGAAGCAGGTAATGGCAAACTACTTCCAAAAAAACCTTATCCAGAAAATTGCATGAACTAGGTTATTGCCAGGAATTAACAATGACTTGAAGGCCCAGATAAATTGTTCTTAATCATTGTAAGAAATCTAGTTAAGACACTTGAATGTTTCATACAATACAATTAATTATTTTCAGGGATATCATATAGGGTGAATGGAAAGATTCAATTTAAAAAGTACATCAAATCTTAAGACCTTAATTGAAAAGAATGAGCTAAATGAGCTACAATATATTGGTAAACAAGTTTTAAAAAATTATGTTATCATTGTACAGATAAACAAAGCATGGCAATTAATTTTTCCCTTATATTAGATATATTGTTAATTGTTTGGCTTAGATATAATTGCACCCACCACCAATAATATCTTCTTGTATATTTAATTTTTAAAAATAATCTTTCCTCAGAGATGCTGCAATGGATTCTGTATTGAACACTTCTAAGTTTCCTTCCAACTCTACGACTCATAAAACAGCAATAAAAATCACATCTTTCCTATTAAAGCATCCACTAAATTTTATGTTCATATTACAGCCATACAAAAAAATCATTTGAAGAATTAAATATAATTTCTGACAACTAAAAAGGAATATTAAAAAAAAATGTTCAAAGAAAAATGAAAATACTATTACTCCTGATAGTTATGTAGACTAACTAAAAACAATAAAGAGGAAAATGCTACCCATATAGGAATGTTGTCATATTTGTCTGGTACACATTTCTATGTAACTATAAAGTATGCATTGGTACAACTGCTCTATTTCTGTAGTCTATATAGCCTTAACAGGTTCTATATGTAATACAATATTTCAGATAGCACATTTATATTAGGTTCCTGAGTGTAATGCTGTAACACAATACCCTTGATGAAAAAAGGAAAGCCAAATCAGTTCAAATATTCAAAGTTATCTGCTTAATGTAAAAAATAAAAACTCCCAAATTGTGCTTGATTTCTGGTGATTTTATGCACATGTAGCTTTCTTATTAACATGAAAGTGGTCTCCTCTTGCCACATTCTGGAGGGTTTTTTTTGTTCAGATTTGCAGCCCATTTTAAACTGACAAACCCCTATGATAGAACTAACCCACCAAGCTGTTTAGCTTCAAAGCCTAGACAAGATTAGCCAACTTTGCCAGAGAATTATAAGGCTTTTATCTTCAATATTTCTGAAATAAGATCAAGATACCAATGTAACAAAACATACAGTAGTCAATACAGTCAAAAGCATTGGCTTGGAAGAGGAGAGGCACAGAAAGTTAAACTGTTTCTGAGACACTTTTATCACTCTTCTCCTAAGAGAATATTAAGAAGCTCAGTGAGTACTGCCTCATTGTACTGATGAGTACTGTCCCAAATAAATGATTTGGTTTTCCATACTGAGGAAATTGCCTACTCATTGGCAATTGGTTTATTGCTGACATTATGTTCTCTGATGATTCATTAAAATTGATAGAGATAGTAGCTTTTATTACCTGTTAAAATTATCAGAATAAAAAAAAAAGCTACAATTGTCTACAGAAAACATGGTGCAAGTTTTTCCATTACAATTTAAAAGTAATGCTACCGTACATATAGTCTTCAACTTACAACCACAATTGGAACCTAAATTTCATCATTAAGCAATGCACTCATAAAGCAAGATATCATGTGACTGAATCACTTAGCAACTGTAATCCAAGCACTTTATTAACCAAGAAACACAGGTTAAGCAGAGGAAATCCGAGATAAGGAGTGGAGTGGGGGTGGCCTGGCACAAGCCACACAAAAGTTGGAGGGGGTGCCTGTAGTGTGGGCCAAAACTGAAGTTGCTCCTAGAAGTTTCAGCAGCATGACACCAAGTTATTGTACCCCGGGAAGCCTTAGGTGCTCCACTTGGCCCAGCAGCACTTATGATAAACAGGGGTATTGCAACTTCTCTCACCCACATCTCCCCCCCCCCCATCTATTCATTTTGGGCTACACTGGACAGTGCTACACGGCAGCATCAGCAACAGGGCTGAGACTGAAGCAGAGGCATGGGTTTTTCAACAGTCTCTGCCAGCTGCCATCAATTCCAGGTCTCTACTTCAACCCAGCACCACAGTTGCAATTGAGAAATGTTGCCTCAAGCCCCACTCCATGGCCAGCCAGCCCAGCACCATTGCTCAAAGTTCCAGTTGCCCCCACAATCCTGTGCTTCACAGGTTCTGCCATGCCCAATTGATCTTCCCCATTTTATTCCTGCTAATGAGGCATGCCCTAACTGTACTATATGCAAGGCTGGTGCTGGCAGTTCGAGGCCTTCTTCCCATAGTCATGCACCACATTCTCATGATTTTTTGGAAATCTACCCCAGGTCTGACAAGAACAGATGCATTATTTGAAGAAAGGCAGGAACCTCATTTTTCCCCATATCACCTGTGATGGGAAGTACCACTGCACAGAACAACCAAGAGAGTATAAATGATGGGGAGACAGGTGGGCGGGGGAGTTGCGGCACAACTACAGTCATAAGTGTGGGTGGGCTGCCAAGCACCCTAATTTTGTTCCCATAACTATGGGAATGCAGCAATAATCATAATTTCAGGCATGGGCATCCATTTTTTTCAGTACCATAATTTTAAACAGTTGTTGAACAAATGGTTATAAATAAGAATTAGCTATGGTAGTATTAATAGTACTTATTACCGTCTGGGAATAGGAATCACCTCAATTAATTAAGGAAAAGCAATTATGTGGGTCTATTTAAACAACAAAGTGCACATATTCAAAGATATCTCTGTGCCACATAAGCAAATCCATTATTGAGAACTGAAATGGTGTTCAAAAAATTTAAAAATAAGAAACAGGACTTGCTATTCAAAGAAAAGTAAAATGTCACAATAAACATCAAATTTTTGATACAGCTGTGTTATTTTACTTCAAGGAAAGATTTCTTATTTCCCACAGTTTTATTTACCAAGATAGGCCACAGTCCCTAAACAGAATCTGAATTGAATGTGTACTTAGTATTTTAAATAGTTATATTATCTGGCAATTTGAAGCAAAGTTTAAATTTTACCATAGCGTTGTGGTTGAATAATCTGCTAACCAATAGCATAGCCCCCTTATTAACTTTTTACAAATACTTAATTCTTCATTCCAAAGCCTACATATTAGTAGTACATTTCACAATCAAAGCACTATCTATAAAATGCAACTTTTAGATAATAGATAAAAGGCAAGCCAAAGCCTAATATTAATAGTACATTTTCACAATCAAAATGATACCTAAAAAAATCCAACCATGTGGTAATTATTAAACAGTCAAATCTTGTTTCATATTTAAAATTTGCTAAATACTCTACCTTGGTAAGTTTCCCAACTTCCTGCCATTAATGCCTAAATTTTCAAAAAGTATACACAGCAAATTATACATGTCATTAGAAATTACAGAGAAGTACAGAGTAAGATTTTTGTACACTTTCATGCAGTTTCTTTTACTGATGCAAACAATATCCCTGTTAAGCTTTGCAGTTAAAAAAAAAAAAAGAAATATATTTTGAGTAATTCCGTGAAACCTGAGGAACTTGCCTGACAGGTTGCTGCAAAATTTCAATTTTTTTTAGTTATGATCCTTTAGACAACATTTACATTGGAAAACCTATCTTACATACAACCCAAACAAATACCACAATGTACAGGAGAGAAACAAGATTTGGAATCTTCCATATTATACTGTTTTGTTCTAGGGATATAAGACTGGAACCATATGCAAGCTGGTTATAATGGGTACAGTCTACCATGGTATTCATGACATGAAATCAGAAGTACTGTAAGTATCCTTCTTGACATGCTTGTGGTGATGATGCATGCAGTATGCAGTCAAGGTGAATTGCAAGTCTGAGATTTTTCAGAGGGCCATTTGATGATGCCGATGTGGTGCATGATGAAGTGTAGAGTCAGCCTGCTGGAGTCCTCTATCGTTCTTAATGCCTTGTCCACCATATGGGAAAATTCCTTTCCATGGAGAAGCAGTGTGCAAGTTTGTAGTTTGTAAGGAAAAGTCTGCATCAGTGTCCTCTCCTCCAAAGAGTGAGAGCTGCTTGGAGAAATGCAAATCCTTGTACTGCAAACATGCTTGCATGTATGGGTTCCTTCTTGTCCTAAACAATTCAGTATACCACCAGGGGATACTAACGTTGAAAGTTATTATTTTCCAGGATTACAAAGCTTTAATGAAAGTTCCACCAGCAATATTTGGCTTGAAATGACTACTGAATTAAAGAAACTCTCTGTATATGTATATATAAATATAAATATATATGTAGATGTAGATACAATTACCCAAACACTTACCTCGTCTGCCCAGATATGGCTTAGTATAATCCCAACTATCATTGTCATTTCGAATTACATTAAGTCGAGTTGGCTGTTAAGATACAAGCAAAACAGCTAATTTTAATAATTGCTTTTTCTTCTAGAAAATAGAGAGGCTTAAGAAGATATAAACTTTACCCTTGCATATTCAATTTTCAATGTACAGCATCCTGCATATATATCCGCTCCATTGAGTGCAGCTTTTGCTTTCTGAGCACAAAGAACTGATTCAAACATAAGACATGTTAAGGATCTTTAGTTAGTCTTTAAAATAAAGTGATTACAAGACAAAACATTTCAGAAAAGAACTCTGTAGCTGTGCTAGAAGTCACTCAGAATCCATTTAATTGAGGTACTGACAACAGTAAATCTAGATTTGCTGGTAAATTTCTTGTTGATTGCCAGAGTTAAATAGTGTCTGTTGTTTTCAATACCAAGAATGAAATGACTTTCAGCCTACATTATATTGCTAAAGGAGAAAGTCTGGGGTGGTTTTCTTTTGTTTCTTTATGAACAAATTAAGAGCTATAGTCAGAGAGCTTTTTCACATTTCACATTTCAGAATTCTGTTTTAAACATATGTTTTCTTTATTTAACTTTAATTAGATTTTAAGATTGCAGGGGGAAAATCTAATCAAGCCCTATATTCTTGAAGTCCTCTCTTTCTTATTTTATAGTTGGAGTAATTAGATAAACTTCGAGACAAATTTGAGGAAAGTCATAGTCTTTCTTCTAAGTTTAATTGTATACATTATTTTTTCATAAGCTGCACGGCTATCTACTTACTTTACTTTTACTTTATTGTCATTGCACCTCGTACAACAAAATCAAACACCATTTTCAGTGCACATCATGAGCATGAGCATGAAAACAAAACACAAACACACATCCTTCACACATTCAACCAGAAACCCCATTGAACCGGAACCCCCCCCCCCACACCACAGCAACACTGCAGGATACAGCAAAATTCAAAAGAGCTATTGCCCTAGGACAGAAGCTGTTTTTCAGCCTATTTGTCCTTTATTGTTCTGAACCATCTGCAAAATGGTAACAGTTTAAAAAAAGGGTTCCAGGATGAGATGGATCTTTGAGAAAGTTTTGAACTTTCTTAAGGCAGCAGGAGCGATAAAGCTGTTCCAAAGAGGGGAGAGAACAACCAATGATCCTCTGGACAATGTCATTAACCCTCTGGAGTGCTTTCCTATCTGCCACTGTGCAATTGGCAAACCATACAGAGGTGCAGTATGTTAAAATGCTCTCTATGGTGCAGCGGTAGAAGGTCACCAGCTGTTTCTCATTCAGTTGTTGTTTTCTGAGAAGCCTCAGTTAGTATAATCTCTGCTGGGCCCTTTTGACCAGGGCTGCAATGTGGGGACCCCAGGTCAGGTCTTCTTTTAGGGTAACACCCAGAAACTTAAAACTGGCCACTTGTTCCACTCGGTCTCCATTGATAAGCAAAGGCTGAATGTCTAATCTGTTCTTTCTATAATCCACTATAAGCTCCTTGGTCTTATTGGCGTTGAGGACCAAGTTGTTGTCTCCACACCACGAAAGCAACTGGTCCACCTCATCTTGGTAGGCAGACTCATCTCCCCCAGAGTAAGTCCCACCACTGTTGTATCATCTGCAAATTTAGCAATAGTATTACTAACGTGAGTGGGAATGCAGTAATGCACATAAAGAGTATAAAGGACTCAACACGCAACCCTGTGGTGTACTAGTGTTAAGAATAAGGGCTGAAGAGATATGATTACCTAATCTAACCCTCTGTGAGCAGCCAGACAGGAAATCCATAATCCAAAGGCAGATTGAATTAGAAAGCCCAAGGTCCAGAAGTTTAGACACTAGTCTATGTGGAAGAACTGTGTTAAAACGCAGAACTAAAATCCACAAAAAGCATCCTCACATAGCCCTCCCGCTGTTCTAGGTGAGTCAGAGCAGTGTGAAGAGTGATGGCTATAGCATCCTCTGTAGATCTATTTTTTCTGTATGCAAACTGGTGTTTATCAAATGTATGCGGAAGACCAGAAATGATATGCCAGCAGACCAATTTCTCAAAGCCCTTCATGATGATAGGAGTGAGTGCCACTGGTCTGTAATTGTTGAGGTTATTGATAGGGAACTTGTTTGGTAGCAGAACAATGGTGGAAGCCTTCAAACAAGATGGACTGGGATAAAGACCAATTGAAGATCCTGGTAAAGACTCCAGCCAACTGATCAGCACAGTCTTTAAGCACTCTGCCAGAGATACCGTCAGCCTTTCTAGGATCCACAGCCCTCAGAATACTCCTTACCTCCTGTTTCTCCACAATGAAGTGGGGGCTACAATTGGCTGGTAGTTGTGTTTTATCTGTCTCTGATGTCTCAAAGCGAGCAAAGAAATGATTCAGTTCCTCTGTCAATGAAGCATCCCCCGCAGCAGGGATGACATTGGTCAGTTGATGGTTTGTAATTTGTTGAATCCCTCGCCATGCCTACCTGTTATTGCTATAAAAATTATCCTCAATCTTCCTCTTATAATCAGTCTTGGCCTTCCAAATACCTTTCTTCAGATTAGCTCTGGCAATACTGTATCTTGCCCCATCACCGGACCTAAAGGCCTTGGTCCTGTCATGTAAGAGGCGCTGGACTTCCTTGGTCATCCAGGGTTTCTGATTGGGATAGATCCTAATATATTTATCCATAGTGATAGTATCTGTGCAGTGTTTGATATAGCACAAAACAGTTGCAGTGTGCACCTCTAGGTCAGGGTGGTAAAAGATGTCCCAATTTGTGTTCTCAAAACAATCCTGAAGTTGTTGGGGAGCATCTTCTGGCCAAGCTTTCACTGTCTTTATTATAGGCAGAGCACGTCTCCTAAGAGGGATGTAAGCTGGTGCTAAAAGCAGTGACATATGGTCTGATTGTCACAAATGTGGTAATTGTATAACCTTATAGCCATGTTTGATGTTGGTATATACTTTGTCCAATATGTTTGCTCCTCTAGTAGCACACTTAACATGCTGATAGAATTTAGGGAGCACTTCTTTTAAATCAGCTTGATTAAAGTCCTCTGCTATGATATGCACAACATCAGGATACTTATTCTGCTGATTACTAACAATGCTATACAAGAATCCCAAAGCTATGGTAGTATTGGCATCAGGTGGGATATAGACTGCACTAATCAAAACCATACTGAATTCCCGTGGAAGATATATGGGTCTACATTTAAGTGTCATATACACCAGATCCATGGAGCAGTGGCTTCTACAGTCTTTGTATTGATACACCAGCTTTTGTTCACATAAAGGCTTTAACCTCCCCCTTTGATCTTGCCAGAATCTCTACTCCTGTCTTTCTATCTCTACTTAGTCAGGCCTTCAAAGGCCCAGATACATCTCGATCTCACTGACAATAAATATCAAAATAAAACTGTTCTACATAGCATTCAAGAAATAATCTATGGCAGTTATTTATATCTACAGAGATTTTTATTCATCCAGGTCATGGATGTTCCAAAGGTGCTTTTCCAAAAGGCAACTATATTTTCTTGTTTTTTTTCTTTGAAAACATTTCACTTTTCATTCAAGAAGCTTCAGTTCAGTTCAGTTCAGTTCAAACACCAAGAAAGTTTAGTTGATTTTTGGAAAAACATCTTTGGGCTGTAATTTACATTGGGGTTGGCACTTGTATTTAAACTACTGCAAGTTATTCTAATTTAGTGGTTGCATAAATATAAATGCAGAACAAACAAACAAATAAGCGTTCTGGTAAATTCCTATGTTATAGCATAACAATACACTAATAAAATTGGGTAACAAAACATCTGCAATAGGAGAATCAATCTCAGAAAACACCAAGGACTCCACAATTAAACATTAAGCTACAAATTTCTATTGTATTAGAAGAGTAATAAAAGGATATTCAACCATGGCTTGTATTCCATTTCTCTTGAATATGACAATACGTTGTACTTTCCCAACAGGATTGCATACTGTGTACAAGACATCCTACAAAACAAAGCAGCTGTTTTATCTTACAAGATTATTCAAAATGTTCAAATACACACACACACACACACACAACTATTAAAAAGCCATTCTGACAAAATACTGTAATGCAATTCAGAAAAGAAAGCTTAAATTCAATTTCACTACACACGCTTCAAATATTTTGTATGCTACACTAAGTATGCAAAGTTAGTATGTCCACTATTTGTACCATTTATAAAGTAGAACAGAACAAAATGAAGGGAAAATAACTGAACTAATCTATTATGACTTTATCACTATTTATTTGTTTGTTTGTTTATTTATTTAATATGCTGTCAATCTCACCTATAGCTCTAGGCAGCTTACAATAAATAAAAGCAACAAAACAAAATTTTAAAACATTAAAATAATAAATGCTAACATTAAAATTTAAAAAGTAACAAAGGAGCAAGATGCATATGGAGAGGATATGGGGTCTTATCCCAGTCCATTAATCACCTCCAGTATGATATATCCCATCGGGACCTTGTTTTGGCATGTGTTATGGGAATAGAGATATTCCAGGACTGTTCTTAGAAAAGTTACAAGATCTAAGCGGCAATGTTAAAAATATACACATTTATACTGAATATATTTATACTATCATGAGAACTGAATTCAACTCAAATTAAATAAAATCCTGTTTCCAAAAGTAGACTGTCCTGACCCCCTGGGAAATCTCTCCACAACTATCCTCACTTTACATATTGTGCTGTCCAGACAGTTATAGTTAATGGGATTTGGGATAGTTAGTTCGGAATTGAAAGTTGTCCCCTTAAGGAAATGCATAATGGTAAATGTAGTTAAGGTATCCTGGAAAATGCAGTACATGTCATGTGATCACATCTGTAACCCTGATTGGTCACTGAATTGACCCATGGTGGATCGGGGGAGGTTTCTTCACTCTTGCCTGAACACAGCCTCGTGGTAGGAGCTACTCCCTGCCTCTACGATATGGGATGAAAGAGATAACCATCTTTTTACCCATAAAAACAGATATGCAAAGGATTGGACATTAAGAAGAACCTCATCATAACTGTGAGTTGATGGGATGCCTGATGAACCAATAAAAGAGGCTTTGTATGGATGCTTTGTGGAGTTTATCTATCTACCTTTGTACAGTATTTGTACAGGACAGGTAGAACACATATTATAATTGTATCCATTTTACACAAGAAAACTATGGTTCACAATTATTCATTTTAAATAATGTTAAAATGGGATTACATAATGGTTTTCATCCTCCTGCTTCCTATATAGAAATGCAGTTAGTTATTGATGTATGGAACTTACATACTTTCATAACAGACAATGAATTCAGTAATGAGAAGGAAGTGTGCAGTGCTCAGTGCATTCTGAGCTCAGTTGTTTGCTTGCAGATATTTCACAACATCAAAGCTTTGATGATATTATCTAGTTGGGTAATGAAATGTCTGCCAGTAAACAACCAGATTAAAAAAACATCAAAGACTCCACAGTTCTGAGTCACATATATTCATTTCCATGAAAAGGAAGATAAGACAAAATGAAAAACAGTTTTCCATACTAAAACTGTATTAAATATTTACTTTTAAACCATTTAGCTTTGACTTTTGTAGAAAAAATGTTACTTACAGAAACTTAAAACTATCTGATACATCAAGACTACTAAAATTAGAGGACAGAATCTCAAAAGTAACGAACAAAAACAGGAAATGAAATCTGAATATATAAAAGCATAAGATACTGAGAACTCTAATAAATAATATATTACAAGACACAATTATTTCATCACTATCTCTTTCCCCATAAGCTATGTATTGCTTAAATGACTTGGAAAAACTGTAACACAGGCAAAAAAAGGATTAATTGCTAATTTTATAGTTGAGCCAAATAATTTTCTATAACCAAAGTAATAGTGTTGCTGCATAAATGAGACCATACTTTCCCAGTTTTACACAACAAAATATATGAAAAGAACACATGCATATATATGAAGATGCCTTCACATTCAATATAAACCAAGAGGAACAATCTGAGATCTTGCCAATGTAAAGGTAGGCAGGGAAGCAAAAGCTTGCCACAAGCAAGCATAGCATAGGACCATGTTGGCGAACCTGTGCCGCAGGTGCCAGAAGTGGCACACAGAGTCATTTTCCCCAGCACACGAGAGGTCGCCCAGAAGAGCCTCACTGTGCATGCACACCACCGCCCGACAGCTGATTGTCAGGTATCTGGTGCGCATGTGCAGGGATGGAGGGGGGTGCATGGGAGACGCGCAAGGGGATTGCGCATGCATGTGCAGGGACGCACTGCACACGAGGGGATCACGCATGCATGGGATGTCACATGCGCAAAAACGCACGAGGGGGGAATCGTGTGCGCATGCATAGACATGCAGCACGAATCATGTGCGCATGTGCAGATGCGTGTCATGTGAGAGGTGTTTGCGCGCATGCGCACGGGACGTGGGAAGAGCCAGCACGCATAGCCTTCTGAGTGCTGGCACATGAGCATGCGCAAGAATGTGGCCAATTATCGGCACAGGAGTTGAAAAAGGTTAGCCACCACTAGTATAGAGGAATATAAAGCACCAAGTATTTGAGATTTATGCTGTAAAACAGACATACCACAGTAATTGGATATAAGGGATTCTGAATTGATAACAGCAGAACTTTATTCCCACCAGATGGGTCATCAGTGTTTCCTGGACGAGTTATTCTTTTGCTTGTAGAGTAATTGAAAAACGCTTGTTGTCCTGCTATGTATACTGGCTCATCTGCTGCAAAAGTAACACACTTTTTGGCACTTTCAATATCCTCAAATTCTACCAAAGCTTGGCGTTTAAATGGCATCATCATCACATAACTACAGGGAAAAAAGCATCAAAACAACCAATTAGTTATCATAATTTAATTTAGCAATTAAACTAAAGCAAAACTTATATAACTTCATATAAAATTCTTACTGCCAAATGCACAAAAAAGGCAATTTCATTTCTTAAGTAAATGACAACTCTGAGTACAACATAAACTATTAAATTTAAATTATACCTTTCAAATAACTTTAACTATAAATAGCCTATTAAAAATTTGATGATGAACAATTTAATATGTTGTTTTTAATTAGCTGCTATGAAACATAGTTATAAAAAATATATATAAAACATATGTATATATAAAATTATTTCACACAGCTTGTCATGGAATATTTTTCACTAATCTGAGAAAATCTGCATATGTCTGGGGACAAGGATCAGTGGACATGAATCAGATTGGTTCAACATTCAGAAGATGAAGAATCTTCCTAAACATATTGTTCCTTATTCAGTTTAGAAAAATAATTCAGTACGTTACAAGTTCCACAGTTTTACATTATATCCAAACATGCCTTGATTTTGTATATTGTTTAGAAATCATTAATCATAGCTTCATCATTCCAATCTATTGACCGGGTCTGTGGATAATGTTATGTCATAAACGTGATGAACTTGATTTAACAGCTTGAACTATGAAGTAGATCTTTTCAACAAGACATAAAAATTGTCTTAGCCTTTAATATAAATATAGCCACAGAAAAATGCAGTTCCCATTCATAACTTTTTTTAAAAAATCATTAAACATACCATATGGTCCCAAATTTTTCAAGAGCTTCCACAAGGTCTGCCTCCACAACTGACTCACAAAGACCTCGGACATGGACCACAGGAGAAACGGAAACTTTGTGATGACTGCCTCCAGCATCCTAATAAAAGCATGTTAATTTTCTTTTTAAATCTTACTATAAGAAATATACTATTGTGAACTATGAAGTTACAAACTACTTTCATGTTTAACCTCATCTATTTATAACCTAAATATAAAATAGTATGTCTAAATTTACTTGTTATAATAGTAAATTTTTCTCAATCTCCAGCTTGAATGTTGGATACTTTAAGATTTGTCTTTTTCACAAGCAATGGCAATTCTAAATGTCCTTGTGTTATATTAAAAAGAAAATAGAGAAGAGAAGGAAAGAAACTATGGTATGAAAACCAATTTTAAACCACAACTTTAGATTCCAACAAACTTTACATTATTATTACTTTTCTAGTTTAACAATTACAATTAATTATAGATTACTTTATTATTTGGAAAGAACAACAAAGTTGTGAAAGACATAGGAAATTAATACATTGTAATTGCTAGAATACAGCCAGAATCTAAACAGATAATAGGAGCCATTCAAAGATAATTCTCTGCATTTCTTATTCAAAGATTATGTTTACAATAGTATCATCCTGGCCAATTTAAAATTATTACTGCCTGGAAATCTATCACCAAAAATAAAATGGGTGATTTTATTATAATATATTTTCTACTTTTATGAAACAATGTATTTATAAAATTAAGATGTTATCAGAAGTTTAATCAAAATATTCATATATATGTCATGAAAAAATAAATTAACAGATAGCTGTCTTTAGAATAGAACTATTAATGGATCCAACTCTTATGAAAATAGTTTTCAATACATTTTTATTCTTTAAAATCTAAATGTGAGAGAAATTATATTTGTTTAAAATATGTGCATTTCAAGCCAAGAAATAATATTGAATTAGTTTGAGATTTGTTCTCTGAAACTAGAAAGGTTAGTTCAGATAATGGACTAAATAAGCCATGGATCGTGTTATTTTATTAGTTACATTTGCTCAACAAAAAAAGTGAATAGAAATAATGCTTAGTGTAGATAAGCTATATTAATTTTAATTAATTTTTAGATAAATAGATAAAGTTTTGGAATTAAAATCATTTGAATTATTACATATTTCATTACTATCAACTAAATTACACAGTGAAACAATTTTACATATGTAAGAAATAAATTTACATCAACAGGTTTATGCTTTCAGACACTGCTGCTCTTATTATAAATGCTTGTCTAATTGAGCCCAAAATGTATGTTGCTAAGTGAAACATTTAAGTGAGTTTCCCCTTTTCTTGCCAGTTGCTAAGTGAATCACATTTAAGTTAGTAACACGGTTGTTAAGTGAACCTGGAGTCCCCACTGACTTTGCTCAGATCACAAAAGGGGCACACATGATCCTGGAACACTGCAACCGTCATAAATATGAACCACTTGCAAAGCATATGAATTTTGATCATGTAACCACGAATGCTACAACGGTCATAAATCTGAAAAACAGTCATAAATCACTTTTTTCAGTGTTGTCATAACTTTGAATTGTCACTGAATGAACAGTTGTAAGTGGAGGATTACCTGAGTACTGACGTCTGCAGGATGGGCAAAACAGCATGATTTTTGCTTATGTGTGGAATTATGCAGTTACATATACTTGTTGTACCCCTGCAGTTTCTTCACTATAACAATATTGTACATGTCTGAAACTTAGTTGGTGATTTGTGCTATTCAGTTATTGCTTGAATAATATGCAAATACTGTACCCTGCAATTCTATGATTCAAGCTAGTGCACATATCTCAATAAGAGGGCCATTTCTAACAGTGAGGCATTAATTTCCTATCCTACCCCTCAGTTTCTGGGATGGATCTGGATCATTTTCAAACTAGATATTACTCTTGCTGACTGCCTTGTTGCCAAATTAGGTCCTGTTTTACTTTGTTTTTGAGTAGTTTAGTTGATGGACCAAATTTCCAGCTCCTTTCTGCTGAGTGAAAAATTGTAAAAATGAAAAGTGATAAATTCTGTAGTCTAAACAAGATAATGAGGACCAAATTGTGAGAATTCAAGCTAACTGTAGTTCAAACAGTAATTCATAGATTAAAAAAACCCTGTACATCAGAATGATGAATAGAACAAATCTATTGTAGACCACTGCTTAGATAATATTTATTGCAAAATATTTTGCAGTTAAAATGCCTAATTTGAAACCTGAAATAGCCAATATCACTTGGACAATTGTGACATGATCCCAATTACTTCAGGTATTTTGTTTCTGGGCTCAGAGCACTTCCAATATTGTACTTTAAAGCCAAAACAGCATGGCTATAATGTAATGCATTTTGAAGTTGAATAGTTCTGCATAGCCACAGTTGTAGCTCATCTGAGCCACTGGCTTGAATGGCTCTGCTGTAAGCAGTATTATCCTAGATTTATTTATAAGTATGACGTATATACAAACAAAATATATATACTCTGTACAATACTGCAGGAAAAGATGAAGAACCCCAGACGACTATAATATATTCTTGTCCTAATCTATTATTCTCCCATCCCACAAGAGCACAGAGTCCCACAACCCTTGGACAAAGCTTAGTTAGAAGACTGAAAAATACAACTCCAACTAACAAAGGGGGAAAAGGGCTGCAACAATTATGCGCTTCCAATTCCCAACCCTCCTTCCCTTCTCGAGATGAAAGATGATACACGGAGGTCCAGGATTAGTTGTCGGAACAAAGAAAAACCGCAACTTCCATCTCCTTAAAATTTGAAAGTGGTAGCAAACACATTTATGCATAATGCAAGTTCCCAATTTGTGGGATGCCAAGAAACCGAAAAGGATTTAAATACGCTCGGCTTGTGTATATGCTTAGCCTAAGGATAATTCGGAAAGAAAGCCTCTCTGGAGTCTCAAAAATGAAGATGGAATATACTTAAAGACTTCCACCGACAATACACGGCTTATTGAGGGGGGGCGGGGGGGAGAGAGAGAGGAGGCAGGTTGTATTTAAAAAACGAACAAACGAACAACCAGCCCTTTGCAAATGCGTAAAATCCCTGTCCAGGATATCTACAGGCTCCTCAACGAACATCAACATCACCCCGCTCTTCCCCAACTTGGGGCGGAGAGACCCCCGAGGCGGCACCGGAGTAAACCCGTCCTGGACATCTGCCTCTATCTACCCCCCCCCGTCCCTTTTGCCCATCCTGTGAGCGACGAGAACAACAACAACAAAAAAAAAGAGGGTGCGCCGCGCCCGCTTTCCTTACCCCTCCGGAGAAGCCCCCCGCGCGAGGGGCGACCTTTTCCCGGCGGCTCTCGCCCTCCTCTGCCCCATATTCGATCTCCCCCTCTTCGGCGGCGGCGCTGGGTTTCAGCCGCTTGGCCTGGCTCTCGTATGCGCCGTCCTCCTCCTCCTCATACTGTTCCCCAGAGGACGGGGAAGACATGGCGGCGGCGGCAGCGGCGTCTTTGGAGAAGGGATGCGTGTGCAGGGCGCACAATTGGCGCGCGGAAGGGGGGGGGGGGAAGCGAAAAGATCGGTGAAGTAAGGCCTGCCACAGAGAGAGAGAGAGAGAGAGAGAGAGAGAGAGAGAGAGAGATGCCCCGGCAAGATGAAAGACAAGACCGCAGCGACACACGCTTACCCACACAAATCGCAGCAACGCGGAGGAGGACCGGTAAAGGCCCCGCCTTAAGATAGGGTCGATTCTTAGAATGCACATCTTGATTGGCTGGAAGCGAAGCTTCTCAGAAGCGCCTCAAAAAGCTAGTGGAGATCTGGAACGCTTATCACGCCCAGAATATAAAGACCTCCTCCCCCTCCCCCTCCCCTCCCCCTCCCCCTCCCCACTTTTTTTCTCTCTCTCTAAGTTGGTTCTGTTTTGCGTCTCCAACCCGGCTGTTGCGATCGCATTCAAGGGAAACGCGGCCAGGCGTGCTGATGTTATCGCCCCTCCCCCCTCTTTTTGAGTGTGTGAATACATATAATGTGGTTTGCCAAATAGGAGAGGCTGGAGCAATACGATTTGTTTTTCAGAAAGGTCACTTGCAAGTCAAGGGTTTTCCTTTTTTTAAAATGCCTTCACCAGGCAGTGTTGGTGTTTTGCCTTTGTTTGTTTTTTAAGTAAGAAGGTCAAAATGTTGCTGGGCAAAATTCGGGAATATCTGTCATGTTGAATATGGTTATATCCAGATAAACCCGAGTACTGTATGTAGGCTTACAATTTCAAATAAGGCCGAAAGGGTAACAAGCTAGGACTAGGTGCATACAAAAAAAAGGCTTCTGGTTCATCATTGATTTCAGAACAAGCACTCTTAAAAATGGGCAAGCCACAGTTTCCTTGTAGCATCCTGATGTGCCAACAAGGTTTTGAGCACTGGTTCTTGTTTTTTTCCTCCCTGCATTATTACCCCTTCAAAATTATTGTAAGTACTGATCCATATGTCCTATTTAATCTCAGTTCATATTATCCTCCGGTTGTCTCCAGCCAAAGGCAAAGGCAACTCTGGTCTTAGTTTAAGAGCAGTGCTTTCCTATTTCTGCTGGCCCAAGCAGTACTCTGTAATCTGCCTGCTATTCTTCATTTCTTTAAGACAAAGGTTTCTTATTTCAATTGAATATAATTGCAGAACTACTCCAATCACTAATTTCTGCCCTCCATGTCAATTTCATCTTGGGCTACTGGGTTCCTGTTACTGTTTAAACAAGGCTGGTCTTCTCCACAGACGAATGAAACATTGGACCCTTTTCCTTTTAACAGGCTTATCCATGGGATGCTAAAAGGATAGACATTTTTTAAAATCAAGTGAAACTGACAAATATTCTGCCAATATATATCTTCTTTTAGACCAAATAATAGAAACAAAGTAAATCTGACTCCACGCTCCCCAGTCTGGTCTATCAGAAGATGCTTCAAATGGAAAAATGTCAAATAAGTCAATAGATGGAGACTCCTACAATAGCTCCATCAATAAAATCATATGTCTTCAAAGAAACAACCCCTCCCCACCTACACAGAAAGAAACATCATAGGTATTTACTTTCCTATATGAGTGGAAAGTAAGAAACAGAGGATTCCATCAACCAGAGAATGGTAATTGTTATCAGGAAATTGCCCAGCATCAGTCAGAACTGAAAAATTACTGAAATCTGGATAGCACTTTTCTTAAGCAAGCTTCATTTCCAGTGGAGTGTTTGTGTGTCAAAATAATCAAGATGGTGAGTACAACTGAATGCAATTAAAGCCACATCCCTTTTTAAGAAGTATTGCACATATCACACAAACTTAAATGTAGTCTCCATCTTAACTTCTTTCACCACTTCCTTTCCATGGATGCTCCTGATTTCCATTTAACCCTAAGGAAGATACCATGTTTCTCCAACAATATGGCCTCCACCAATAGGAAGCCCCACCATGTTTTATTGGCATAAAACCAAATTAAGCCCCTCCCCTCAAATTAAGGCCCATATTAAACATGCGAAATGGGGGGGAATGGCAGGGGGGGCTTGCCGTTAGGAAGTACTTTTGTTGCATGCCCGGATATGGAGCTGCCTGCATTGGTGGGGCATTTCATATCGGGAGACCTTCCGCCATCGTTGCTTTCCCTTCTCCCTCACTGCCACGTGGGCTGAGCAGAGCCAGGAAAGCGAGCCATGGGTGCTCTGCCCAGCCCACACAGCTCCAGTGCGGCCCTGGTGGGATGAGCGGAGGGCCCAGCAGGGAGGTGCTCGCTGCCTTGGTGAGAGCTCTGCTACCGGGAAGGAGGGCCCGCCTGTCAGCTGCGCTGGGCACCCCAGGCGAAGCTCTTCGCGCTCTGCCTGGCACCAGGCAGGGATGGTGGCTGGGCACTTCTCCCGAGGTGGGCCAATCTTGCGCTGCGGCCCCAGGAGATTCGTCTCCCCACGTGGGGTTGGGCTGCCCTCTCGGGCAGGGGAGGCTTTGTTGTAGTAGGATGTTGTTTTTAAAATAATTCGCTTTACCTTCGAAGGCAAAGGGAAGGCAATGACAGGAGCGCCTGAAGCCAAGTGTCTCCTCAGGGCTCTGGTTGCAGGGAGGAGCCCTGACTGGCCGCACGTGGCTGCGCCAAACACCGCGGCGTTGCTCTAACACCGCGGCAGCAAGGTAGAAGGGAAAGCAATGGTGGCGGAAGGTCTCCCAAACATCTAAGCTGTTGCCGTCTGCCCACCCGAGGATGCAAGGGGGGGGGAATTAAGTAACCCCCGAAAAGACGGCCTAGCCATTTTTTCGGGGCTCAAAAAAAAATAAGGCCCGGCCTTATTTTGTGAGAAACACGGTAGGTTATATAGAACTAAGGAATTCTCCATTAATTTTACACAGATTGGTTACTGATGATTGTTCAATTGTAAATGCTGTTCAATCGGTAATCACATATGACATTTTTCAAAAGTTTACATTTTATATTATTATATCATAGTCCTCTACTTATGACTAGTCAATTAGCATCTGAAGTTACAATGGATCCCTACTGTCATGCCCCTGTCAGAGTCTGTATCTGAGGAGGAAGACAAATAGCTGACAGGAAGTGGAAGTCTGGCTTTGTTGGCTGTGAAGGACACTGGGGAAGAGCAAAGTCCGGCTGGGCAGAGCAGGAGAGAGATAGAATAAGGGAGTGGGAATTTAGAGAAAGACCCAGGCTCATCCCCTCTTCATCCTAGGGATATGCAGGGAGGAACGGAGAAGAGCAACGTGGGTTACATGGCTTATGGGGGAGGAAATGGCCCTGATTCCCTTCATTAGCCACATTGTTTAAAAGTTTAAAAGAACTGAATGCTGACTGCAGCAGCTGCTGGGAGCAAACATGATTTCATCCTGTGTTGTCTTTGCTTATCTGTGTTCCCGGCGTCTTCCCAACCAAGTGAGTTTTGCCATATCTGCAAGTCTGGAATTCTTGCTCCTGCCCTGCCAAACTAATTACTTCAGTTTGGCTTGAGTGGATTTATAGTTAGTTTTTGTTGACCATGTTTTGGACTTGATTCTCTGCAGTCAAAGCCTGTTCCTGGGAGAGTTTTTCTCCAGCCAGAAAGTAACCTGGACATTAGGGGCAAAGTTGGAGCTAATAAAGGGACTCTTATTGATTATCTGACTGTGTTGCTTTTGTGCCACACCCCGGGTCATCACACCTCCCAAAAAAGGTACTTATGACTTGGTACTGAAGTTCCAATGGCCATCTCCACAGTTATATAATCACATTTTGGGTACTCAGCAACCATCCATGATTTACAATAATGTTGCCAAAAATTAGCATTTTCTTTTGGTTTCCAGCAAAAATGCCCCATAGCAAACAATGGGTTCACTTAATCACCATGGCATTCATTTAGCAACTTCTGCAAAAAAGCTGGGTTGGTCATGTGAGTGACTTGCATAATTACTGTCATGACTTACAACAGTAGTTGGCAGAGTCAATTATGGGCATAAGTCAAGGACTTCTAGTAATGGGTATTCTGTTGAATCATGACAATCAGTAACAAAAGATTTGTGCTGAAATGTCTGTATCCCACTCAAAGAAAGTATAATACAATTAGAATATCTTAATAATAAAAATCCAAATCTTTTTTAGTTGATCCACCAATGGTGCCATTTTAATTTTTTAAAAACAACCCAGATGTTTTTAATTTTAAAGTAATTTACAAATGTCAAAGTTATCAAACAATCCAAACAGGCAGAAATTATTTCCTCTTCTTCTCTTTGCAGCTTTTCCTCCTGGGGCAAAATCCCAAATATATTTTAAAACCGTATTACAATTAGTTGTTAGTCTTATAATCTTCAAAGCGTCTCCTCCAACAAGTCTTTAAGGATTTTTTTCTTTTAGTCCTCTCCTTCCCACTTATAACAAAGAGCTTGTTTTTACCTTGAAGAAGCAGGTTTTTCTGTGCTCATTTGCTTTCTCCGTAAGGAAGGGGAGTGAACTTTCCTTCAGCACTTTTGCCGCTGTAACAATCTTTTGGAAACAAATGTATCAATCCACAAGTCAGGTTTCCAGGGTGTTTTAAAAGTAACTTAATGTCCCAGTTCAGCCAAGAAAATTCTTCTAAAAAACTTCCTCCTGCAGTCTTATCCGGTTGAAGATTCCTTTGAGGCTGCCATTTCTGACAGCCGCTCCTCCGCCTCAGGAAAAAGGAGTCTAGCCGGCTGGGGAAGGGCAGTGCGATATCCCCAGACCCCTGCCCGGATCTCCTCTGTCTTCCACTGCCTCTTCAGGGCAGCGACAACCCCCAAATCCAAATGGATTGGGGGTACCTCAGCAGCGAGTGCAGCAGGGACCCGCAGAGAAGCGGATTCCTGCCGCCGCCGAAGCCTTGCAACCGGAAGTTCCTCATAAAAATCCAAATCTTATAAATATCAGTTACTGATAGATCAGAATATTTGTAGCTCAGGATTGAAGTGTGGAATTCTTGGAGGTTTCTGAGCTTGATTAGTTTCTTGCAAATGTTTCAATATTCAAAGGGAGTGGAGTTTGCTCTCTGTGTATATACTAACTAGTGACTTGTCTTGTCAGTATTGGTGGGACTGTTTGTGGTACCTTGATTGGGCTGTTGTTCCTTGACTGAAGTATTTTTTACTTTTTCATAGTTGGTCTAATATCATTCTTGGTATTAATCTCTACTTATCTGTTGATTGGTGGTGATGAGGTGTTTTGGTTTTTTTGGTTTCCTTTTTGGCTTTTTGATTATCACTTTGGAATGATATATAGATGTTTATTCACATGTATCAGTTATGGCTGATTTGTTTGAGCGTCAGTCTTCCCAGAATGCCCGAGTGTTTTTTTTGAACTTGGCTTGGTCTTAGATGTTTATACTTTCCTGTTGAAATTTTAGTTAAATCTGCCTATGTGTTGTGAAATTACAGAGTTTTCATCAAGTCTTCTGACTACTAGCAATTGGAATATACTAATTACAGTAGATTAAAAAAAAATCATTGATGCTGAACAGTCCCCGAATGCATACTGGAACAGTAAATTTTCACAGCAAAATTGTCACTGAAGAAACTACTCTAATTGGCAGAATGATGGAAAAAACAGCCCTTTCTCACTTTAGCACCTTTCCTTCATAAAATTGAGAGACCAAGAATAGCTTCTCCAAGGAGGAGCTCCTGAGACATTATGTACTCAAGAAATTCTGCAGAAATCCTGGTGACAAACTCCCATTCAGTTTTATTAGTACAAACCATCATTTAGAATTCCAGCATGACACTTGTTGCTAACCTACCAAGGCATGCAAGTATAAGATGTTCAACAACAAATGCCAGTCAACAAGTAGGCTGTTCAACAATCTGAACTAATTTCAGTTTCTAAGTGATTATCAAAAGCAGTCGTATGAAATGCTTGTTGCAAGTCAAATGCATATAAAACATGAATAGCCAAATCTCCTTAGTTGAACAATTGATGCATCAGTTGAAATTGGGAAAACCGTCCTCAATGATGTCCACCTGTGAGTCAAATGACCCAAATTATAAGCTTGCTCCTACAGGGGTAGCACCATTCCTTCAAGTGGTAGTATTAGAGCTAACTTTGGTGTTCAAACAGCAATTGGTTTTAGGTTATTTTGTCCCACCCAGACTAAATACACATTAGGACCAAAATATGTAGAATAGTCCAAAATATAAGATTCTACTTCAGATAATTTTTGCTTAAAATTTAAGACATAAGACATAAGAGTTTATTTGTCATTACACTCGCAAGCGGGTGCAACGAAATGAGGTGCTCTTCCACAAGTAAAAACTGGACAAACACCACTAAAAGAAAAAAAAATTAAATTAAATTAAAACTAAACACAACTGACCATACAATGATCTCTATGCAATTTAAAAATGTAAAACCCCATTACTCTCAGCCATAAGACATAAATCTTATGACCCTGCATTCAAACTCAAAACTGCACTTGGATAAAAACTGTTCTTAAATCTGGTCGTCCTTGTTCTTAATACCCTAAATCTCCTTCTCGATGGTAATAATTCAAAGAGCTGATGTCCCGGATGAGAGGAGTCATTCAATATATTAAGTATCTTCCTCCTACATCTATTCCTATACAGTTCTTCCAAAGAGGGAAGTGAGCAGCCAATGATGTTTTGGGCTGTCTTAATCACCCTCTGAATTGCCTTTTTCTCTGCCACTGTGCAGCTCAAGAACCATACACAGAGACAGTAGGATAATATACTCTCAATTGAACTCCGATAGAAAGTAGTCAATAGACTCTCAGCCAGTTGTTGTTTCCTAAGAATCCTTAGTAAATACAACCGTTGTTGTGCCTTCTTAATTAAAGCAGCGGTGTTTGCACTCCAGGTCAGGTTATTTGTAATGATGGTCCCGAGAAACTTACATTCAACCACCTGTTCCACACGAACTCCCTCTATATACAGTGGCTGAATGTCTGCTCTTTTTTTCCTATAGTCCACTATAACCTCCTTGGTCTTCTTGATATTAAATAGAAGATTATTATTTTTGCACCAACGGGATAGCTGTAATACCTCATCCCGATATGCAGACTCATCATCCCCAGAAATAAGTCCTACAGGCGTAGTATCATCTGCAAATTTCATTATCCTATTGTTGGGATGCTTATTTGTGCAATCAGATGAATAGATGGAGAACAAAAGTGGACTAAGGACACAAGCTTGTGGAGTGCCAATGCTAAGTGTCTTGACAGTAGAAATATAGTCATTCAATTTAACTCTTTGTGGACGATTTGTTAAAAAGTCCAATATCTATAAGCAAATAGAATCTGGAAAATCTAGATCTTTAAGCTTAGCTATTAATCTGTGCGGCATGATGGTATTAAAAGCAGAACTAAAATCTGCGAACAACATTCTTACATAATTCCCTGGTGTTTCCAAATGGGATAAGGCCATGTGAAGCACAGTGATAATTGCATCCTCGGTTGATCTATTCTTTTTGTAAGCAAACTGAAGCCCATCAAAAAAATCGGGAAGGCAGGAGATAATATAATTTCGAACTAGCTGCTCAAAGCACTTCATTAAGATAGAAGTTAGTGCCACCGGCCTATAGTCGCTCGGACCATTTGTGGGCAACTTTTTAGGCAGTGGAACGATGGTGGAAGCCTTGAGACAAACAGGAACCACACATTGTATCAAGGATCGATTAAAAATTCCGGTCCATACCCCAGCTAACTGTTCAGCACAATCTTTTACCACCCGACCAGGAATTAAGTCGGGCCCAGCTGACTTTCTGGAATTAACCGCCTTCATTGTCTGCCTCACATCCTGCTCATTCACAATGAAGGGGAGGCTCTGCTGAGTAAATGATGGCAAAGGGACAGTTTCGGTTTGATGGATTTCAAATCGAGCAAAAAAGTTGTTCAACTCCTCAACCACCGCCGCACTACCATCCGCAGAGACCTTTTTTGTGTTATAGTTCGTTAGTTGTTGAACCCCCTGCCAAACCTGCCTCATGTCATTACTGAGAAAGCAAACTTCAATTCTCCTCTTGTATTCGGCCTTAGCCTGCTTAATGCCTCTCCTCAAGTTCATTCTTGCAGCACTATAATCCAGATCATTCCCAGACTTAAAAGCCTTGTTTCTTGCATACAACAAGCGTCTAACCTTCCCGGTCATCCAAGGTTTTTGATTAGGATAAACCCGGATTCGTTTATCCACCGTGACAGTATCAATACAGTGTGCCATATACCCTAACACCGCAGCCATGTGATCATCGAGATCAGGATGATCAAAAACTTCCCAGTTTGTCTGTTCGAAGCAGTCCTTTAGCTGCTCCATTGCTCCCTCTGGCCAGCTTTTCACCGTCTTGACTACCGACCCTGCCTGTTTTCTCAGAGGAATATACTCCGGGGCTAAAAGCAGGGACAAGTGATCCGACTGGCCCAGATGTGGTAATTGTAATACCCTGCATCCATTTGCGATATTCGTGTAGACCTTATCCAAGGTGTTCAACCCCTAGTAGCACACCTTATATGTTGATGGAATTTAGGGAGGACCACACGAAGATCTACATGATTAAAATCTCCTGCAATAATGTATACAGCATCTGGAAATTTGCTTTGCAAGTTGCTGATTTCATCACCCAGGAAGCCCAAAGCCAAATCTACATTTGCATCCGGCGGAATGTAAACAGCAAGAATAATAACAATGCTGAATTCCCGTGGAAGATAGAAAGGTCTGCATTTAACAGACAGATATTCCAGCTCCAAAGAGCAGTGACGTGTTATAACCTCTGAGTTCGTACACCAAGTCTCTTTAACAAACATACACACTCCACCTCCTCTACACTTCCCCACATTTCTGTCTCTGTCCAGCCGATGTAATAAAAAACCGTCCATCTCAATAACAATGTCCAGAATGGTGGGGTTCAACCAGGTTTCAGTGATTAAGAACACACAACAGCTTTTCACGAACTTACTTGAAGAGACCTGCAACCTTAAATCATCCATCTTATTTGCCACGGATCTAGCATTAGTCAGAAAGAGACTTGGGAGCGGTAGCCGCTTTGTTTTTTTTTGCAGCCTGTATAAAACACCAGCCCTGCAGCCTCTTTTCTTCCCCCTCTCCCTTCATCTTCTTTTCCTTCTCACCCTCTCTCTCACCGGAACCACAATCCATGGAGAGCTGGGGAGCCTTGCAACCTCTGACGGTATGTTATGTTTCCAAACAAACTTAGCTGTTATCTCTTGTTTGCTTTGTAGTCCAATCTTCACAAGCTCACAATTGCTGTAAAGTATGTTCGTCCTGCAGGAGGTATTCACAATACAAGATAATCCATACAAAAACATCCATAAAAAACACCAAGCCGAAGAGCACTGAGCTGCAGCATGTGAATGCGCGGCCATCCTATTTAATATTTCTACATAAGTTTTAGGGTTCTGTTTTGCTGCAACATAGCCTTTAATGACTTAATTATCACTGTATATCAGGGGTCTCCAACCTTGGCTCCTGGAAGCCTGGCGGACTTCAACTCCCAGAATTCCACAGCCAGCTTTGCTGGCTGTGGAACTCTGGGAGTTGAAGTCCGCCAGGCTTCCAGGAGCCAAGGTTGGAGACCCCTGCTGTATATCCTTGTAGATATTATATTTTTTAAAAAGTTCAATTATAAATCATTACTGAACACAGTGAATGAATACATCTAGTCCCAAAGAGTTTTACTGTGGCGGATTCTTAACTTTCACAGTTCTTAGGGAGGAAAAGAATAAAAGTTTATGCTACATACTTAAATATAAATTTAGGCATCTTTCAGAGTAAAGATTAATTCTGAATTATTCAATAACAGAGATATCTTGTATTTAAGGAGTGTTTCCATTATAAAGATATTTCCCTGAATTGCATTATTCAAGTGGTTTGGGGTTTTCACAAATGGTTTCACCTCATTACAGGCTAGTTTAAAGGAAATGTCCCCACTCAAGCATAACCACACACTTGCTCAAGCGATGTTTCCTCCAACAACCAGCACAACAAAATCTAAGAATCTGACAAACTTGAATTTTTGCAGTCTCCAAACTATACTGCTGCCCAGAGTTCTCTGGCTTGGGGCAGGTGAGAAATGATATTAATAAATAAACACTGATAGTCAAGGTGATGATGATGATAAAGGTGCCCTCTATTTTTGGCAACTACATAAATACAATTTTGCAATTTTCTTGGCACCAAGACAAAAATGATTTGCCAATGCCTTTAGCATGTTATTTATTTCTAGAAGTGGCATATTGCTTTGGAGTTTTTCTTGTAGTTCTATCATACATGTAATTAACTTGCATCTGCTTAAAGTCTGCAAATTCCTTAAGGAGGCAGACAGTTCTGTATCCTGTATATCAGGGGTTCAAACTGGCGGCCCATGGCGGATGCATCACATGAAGGCCACGCTAATTCCAGCTCTGCAAAGGGAACAAATGTCACGATATGTCATGTGACAGCAATGTGACACCGCAGGTTTGACACCTGTGCTGTATATTAATCTGCAAGATACTATAGCATATTTTCTTATTGAGAAAATCGATATAGCTACCCAGTTCACTCATGGTGACTCTGGCAGGCTTACAAAGGTAAAATCCCAATGCAGAAACCAACTCATCCCCAACAATCAGACAATCACTTAATGGACTCCACATTACTCAGAAGACCCCAGGCCCATTGTTAGAACATGTCGTCAGGGCCTTTAAAAAGACTGTTAAAGTTGAGGCCAATATTATTTCTGCAGGGATGATGTTCCACAAGGAGGCAGTCACCACAGAGAAGGTCGTCTTCTTGGTCTCACTAGATGGACCTCCTTAAAGAGAGTGGAACAAGAACATTCTCTGCATCTCTGCTCTGCTGCATCAGGTAGATACACCTGGGAAAATAACCTGGTCCCAGGCCAGATAGGGCTTTGAAGGTGATAAAGCTCCTGCAAGAGAGGGAGCAAATCTAGGTTTGCACAAAATATGTGGGCTGCCACATTTTGAACCAACTGAAGCTTCTAAATACTTTTCAAGGGCAGCCCAACGCAGAGCACATTGTAATAATCAAAACAGGAGGTGACTAGAGCACGGTAACTCTGTAAGCAGGGATTGTTGGTCAGGAAAGGGTGTAAGTGATACACAACCTGGATTTGCACAAAGGCCCTCCTGGCTATGATTGCCATTTGCTTCTTGAGCAGGAATTGTGAACCACCAGATTATACACTGGATCTGTCTGGGACGGTGCCACCCTTATAATATTATTAGAATTGTAAGGGAGTGTGCTATTGAGTTATATGTAGCCATATAACTGATCCATTTGATAAATTAGAAACAAAATTAAATACAGCTTGACTGAGTTATTGCATTTAAGAAACAATTCAAAATATGTTAAGTGATAGTTAATTATAAATTAAAAGATATGGAATAAAATGGTTTTTTACCAATTAAAAAGAAAATAACAATGCTCCATTCTTATGGATTAAAAAAATATAGCTGGGAGAAAAAAAAGCAAACCATGTTCTTTTTCTATAAAGATTAGCTATGCCTTTTTTAGCCATGCCTTTAAATTTACCAAGTATTTTTTTTAATGTAAGGGAGTACTTAACAATCACAATTTGCAATAATGCAGGCTTTTTGCTGAATATGCAGATTGCCCCCAAACTTTAATTCCACTGCAGGTGTTTCATTTTTGAACTCTGAAAGATGTCCTTATATGGGGAAAAAACATCAGCATGAACAAGTACATCTATTATCTCCTTAGATCAAGAACAATCTGGTGAGAATCTTTTTGGAATGAACTAGAACTTCTGTCTTTAGGAGACAGAAAATCTGCACAAATTCTGTGTCATATTTTAAAATTACAAAATAAAGATGCTGATCAGCAAAACTATTTTTATTTTCAGCTGCTCATAAGTAATAGACTACAAGCCAATATGCAAACAGAATATAGCAACTGAATTTATTTTTAAATTATTTTCTGAGTGTTTAATACAGGAGGAAGTTCTGTCATAAGCCATTTTCTGCATGTTACAACAAGTTCTTGAAAAAGTAAATGCAGTTCTTCAAGGTACATTAATTTATGGGAAGAGCCATTATCTCTGTTACTATGCAGCAAGGAGAATTTTAAGAAGATCGTTATCTTCTGCATTCCTGTTTGTATAACAATGTCTTATACAAATTGAAATAGGCAATTATTTTTAACAGGGCTGAAATAGTTTTGGAAGAGATTTTATATCCAGTGACATACAGATATGTCCCTTCTCCCCTCTCATTTCATTAGACTTGATTTTATAGTAAAGATAAATATGTGACAAAACGAGCAAATCTTCAAGAGATAAATATGCAATTCCACTTGTGTGATTTACAAATGGTATACAAACATTTCAGTTTGTACATAGGAAGAACTAAGCCTAATGGCATAGAAGGCTTGGCTTAATTCCCAGAACTTTCCTTTCTGGAATAAGCAGGTGGGAGATCTGGTTTGGTACAGTGCTTAAACCATAAAGCTAGAAATTGGGAGAACGTGAGTTCTAGTTTAGGCATCAAGCCAGCTGAGTGACCTTGTGCCAATTGTGATCTCTCAGTCCCAGAGGTGGTATTCAGCAGATTCTGACCAGTTCTGGAGAACCAGTTGTTGAAATTTTGAGTAGTTTGGAGAACCAGCAAATACCACTTCTGGCTGGAGATTTTACAGTATTGTTCCACTGGCATGCCCACCAAGTCACACCCAAAGAACCAGTAGTAAAAAATTTTTGAATCCTACCACTGCGAAGGAACAATGGCAAATAACTTCCAAAATGTTGCCAAGAAAACTGTAGGACTTGTCCAACAAATAATCAGGAGTCAACACTGACTCAAAGGCACCAAAAGAAAAAAGAAAAGAAAAATAACATAAAAATCAGATAAACAGGTACACCCATTATTATGGCCCACAAGTAAGATTTCAGTCAGGTTCAGTTAAAAGGGTACATCAACTCTATTTTTCAATTCAATATATTTCTTAAAGAATCCAGCAGAAAAACAACATACATTGTCACTTGCTACAGTATTTTAAAATAGTTGCTAACTAAATGTTTTAGAGAGAATTCTTTTAATCTGTCCCTGAGGCATTGTAGAAAACCAGTTTCCACCCTTGACTTGTCAGCTCTGGCAATGCTATGTTGTGACTATGAATTTAATCTTTTCATTTCTGAAGCATAAGAGACTAAAAATAGTAGTTGTTTTGTTTTTGTTATCTTAGTTTTGCTTGATTGTTTTATATTTTTAATGGATTTCTACTTTGCTCATACAGCTAGACATGGAAACATCTAAAAAAGCAAAAAACAAAAATGACATAGAATTCTTTATTGGCCAAGTGTGATTGGGCACACAAGGAATTTGTCTTTGGTGCATATGCTCTTAGTGGACATAAAGAAAAAATAAAATACATTTATCAAGAATCATAAGATACAACATTAGTGATAGTCATAGGTTACTAATAAGCAATCAAATCACACTAGGAAACAAATAAAACAATATAAATTGTAAAGATACAAGCAACACGGTTATAGTCATAAGTGGGAAGAGATACTGTAGGTACTAGAAAGGATGAGAAGAATAACAGTAATACAGTCAATGAATAATTTTGCAGTGTTGTGGGAATTAGTTGTTTAGCACAGTGATGGCATTCAGGAAAAAAATGGCCCTTGTGTCAAGTTATTCTGGTGTGCAGTGCCCTATAGTGTTGTTTTGAGGGTGGTAGTTGAAACAATTTATGTCCAGGATATGAGGGGTCTGTAGATATTTTCACAGTCCTCTTTTTGACTTGTATTCAGTCGAAGGCAGATGGGTAGCAATGGATTTTTCTGCAGTTCTAATTATCTGCTGAAGGCTGTGTCTGTCTTGTTTGGTTGCAGAGCCAAATCAGACCGTTATGGAGGTGCAGATGATAGACTCAATGATAATCTCACTGTAGAACTGAATCAGCAGCTCTTTGGGTAGTTTGAGCTTTCTGAGTTGGTGCAGAAAGAACATTCTTTGTTGTGCTTTTTTGATGAGGTTTTTGATGTTAGGTATCCATTTTAAGTCTTGATATATGATAGAACCTAGAAACTTGAAGGTCTCTACTGTTGATAGTGTGTTGTCTAGTATTATAAGAGGTGGTAGTATAGGAGGGTTTCTCCTAAAATCAACCACCATTTCTATAGTTTTGAGTATGTTTAGTTCAAGATTGTTCCAGTCGCACCACAAGGCTAATTGTTCAACCTCCCGTCTGTATGCAGATTCATCGTTGTCTCGAATGAGACCAATCACTGTTGTATCATCTGCAAACTTCAGTACTTTAACAGAGGGATCTTTTGAGATGCAGTCATCAGTATATAGAGAGAAGTGGAGAGAGTACACAGTCCTGGGGAGCTCCTGTGATTTTGCCTAGCTTCACCTGCTGCTTCCTGTCTGTTAGGAAGCTTATTGTCGTGTCCGTCGGAATGATGCCAGGAGTCGGTGACTTGTGCATTAGCTCTTTATTGGGTACAGGAACCGAACTGGGTCTAAAGGCAAACTTTGCGGCTTTTTATTTCCAAGCTGCGGCGGCCGCGGCCAATGGCACCACTTTGAATCTCCCGCAATCCGAATGGACCAATCGCGGGAGATTCTCAGCAAGCCAATCGGTGCTGCTTGCCTAGCCAATCAGAGTGCCCCGCGCTTTGACCAATCAAAGCGCGGGGATCTCAAGAATGCAAATGAGGGGACAGAACACCCCTCTCCTCTTGGTTCAGTCCTTACGTTGCATAGTCCCGTAAGTAGGCGGGGCCCCATCTTTGCCTACTGAACCTGCGCAGGTCAGTCGTAGGTTGGATCCCAGCCGGTTCGGTCGGGGTCTTCATTTCTCTGGACTCCGTCGTGGGAACCGCCTGGTTTGTCTGGCCAGGCCGCTCTCCGCAGCTCCCTCCTGGGCTTCCCGGGTAGGTTGAGCCGTGGGTTTCGCCGCTCCCGCTCGGTCTTCCCGGGTTGGTTGAGCTGGCCTGGCTGTCTCTTCCTGGCGAGGTTTCGTGCTGGCTGCTTTCAGGTGAGTATGGCTGGTTTATTCCTTCTCGGTTTTGGTTCCCTGGGTATTCCCTCCCCTCTTGGTTTGTGTTGTGGGGGTTGGTTTTGCTTGGTTGCGCGTTGGTGGTCTCTTGGGTGATCATCCTCGATCTTAACTGGTCGATGTGACGCTTCCACGCTTGTCCGTTGGTTGTTTGTAGCTGGTACGAATGTGGGCCTGTTAGCTGTGTTATGACGGGCGGTACCCATAATGGGTCTCCCGTTAGGTTTTTCGCGTAGACGGCGTCGCCTGGTGCGAAAGTTCGGTGTTTGCTGGTTGAGTCTGGGGGTTTCTCTGGGTTGTACTTGGGGTGTAATCTATCAAGTGGGGACCTTATTTTTCTCCCCATTAGCAGTTCGGCTGGGCTTTTATTCGTTGTGGTATTTGGGGTTATGTGTTGGACAAAAAGTAATTTATTTATTTTGTCCTGGATCTCCCCGTGGTCTATTTTCTGGATGGTTTTCTTTGTGAATTGAACCATCCGTTCCACCCTACCATTCGCCACCGGATGCGCCGGGGCTGTCAGTGCGTGTCGTATGCCTCTCTCCGCTAGGAATTTTTCGAATTGTAGCGAGGTGAATTGGAGCCCGTTGTCAGAAATGAGGACGTCTGGGAGGCCGTGTGTTGCAAAAAGTTTGCCGAGTTCTTTGGTCACGGCCTCCGTGGTAGTTGTTCTCATGTTGCTTACCTCCAGCCAGTTGGAGTAAGCATCTACGGTTATTAAGAAAGTGTGTCCTTTTGTGGGCCCAGCGAAATCTATGTGGATCCTAGACCACGGTCCCCTGGGGGTTTCCCACTCTAGGATGGGTGCTGCGGGTGGGCTTGGCCTAGTTTCCTGGCGTCGTTGACACCTTGCTACCCAGGCCTCGATCTGTTTGTCCATCCCTGGCCACCAAGCGTAACTTCTGGCCAGGGCTTTTGTCCTAACGATGCTCGGGTGCCCCTTGTGTAACAGTTCCAAAACCTTCCCTTGTAGTTTTTTGGGGATAGTATGCACCCTTTTAGTAACCCTATCCCCCCATAGTATGCACCCTTTTAGTAACGAGAGTTCCGTTTGCCGGTTCCGGAATGTCCTGACGGACTCGTCGTTGTCCCTTTCCGGCCATCCTTTTTCTACCCAATGCAACACCCGCGCCATTGTCTTTATTAGTTTCTCGGGCAATGTCTGACGCGGTTATGGGTAGGTTGGGTAGAGTCTCTATACTGAGGGTGGTCGTCATGGGTGTTGGGTCAGTGTCAGGTTCCGGTAACGGTGAGCGGCTTAAGGCGTCCGCATGGGAGATAGTCTTACCTGGTCTGTGTGTGAGTCCGTAGTTGTAAGCAGCCAGGAACTCGGACCACCTTGTCATTCGGGGAGACAGAATGTTCGGGGTGGCCCTGTTCCCTGCAAGGATTCCCAGCAGTGGTTTGTGGTCGGTGATGATGGTAAATGTCCGACCGTAGAGGTACTCGTGAAACCTTTTTACTGCGGCGACGATAGCCAGAGCCTCTTTGTCCAGCTGGCTGTAGTTCCGCTCCGGTTTGGTGGGGGTCCTTGAAAAGAACGCGATGGGTGCTTCTTTTCCATCGGGGAGAGTGTGGCTGAGGACAGCGCCGACGCCGAAGGGTGATGCATCGCATGTGATGGCTAGTGGTAGGGTCTCGTTGTACTGGATGAGGACGGCATCCGAAGTGAGTAGGCCCTTTGTTTTCTTGAAGGCGGCTTCCTCACGTTTCCCCCAAGTCCAGGTCGCTGCCTTATCCAAGAGCCTATGCAAAGGCTCCGCCGCTGTCGCCTTTTGGGGTAGGAAGACATTATAAAAGTTAAGCAGCTCCAGAAACACCTGCAGTTCTGTCTTTGACTTGGGTGTGGGGGCTTCTTTGATGGCTTTGATCTTTTTGCTGGTGGGGTGAATGCCATGGCGGTCTAGGAGATATCCTAGGAATTCAACCCGCTCCGTGTATAATTGGCATTTTTCCCTCTTTACTTTGAGCCCGGTCTCTTTGAACTTGGTTAGCACCTCCCTTAGGCGACTCTCTAGTTCGGCCTGGTTGGTTGCCGACACTAAGACGTCGTCGAAGTAGGGTACCACCCCCTTGATGCCTTGTAACAGTCTTTCCATTAGGCTTTGGAATATTCCAGGCGCCACGCTGACTCCGAATTGGAGTCGGTTGCATTTAAAGGCTCCCCGGTGGGTGACTATGGTTTGTGCTTCTGCCGTTTCCTCGTCGACCGGCAATTGTTGGTATGCCTGGGCAAGGTCGAGTTTAGCGAAAACCTTGCCCCCTCCCAGTGAATGCAGTAGGTGTTGCACTACTGGGACAGGGTAAGCGCTTTGCTGCAAGGCGCCATTTAGGGTGGCCTTATAGTCCCCTCAGATTCTCACCAACCCATCAGGCTTAATCGGGGTGACTATGGAGGTCTCCCACCGGGCGTGATCTATGGGTTGTAGGACCCCTTGCTTGACGAGCTTGTCAATTTGCTCATCAATCTTCGGTTTAAACGCAAATGGTACCCACCTTAGTTTTAGGCGTTTTGGGGGGACATTTGGGTCTAGGCTGAATGATATAGGGGGCCCTCGGTACTTGTCTAGGTTTCTGTCGAACACCTCTTGGAATTCCTGGGCTAGTTGTTTCTCCCAGTTGTCGTCGGCGATGTGGTCGACGCCCGTGACTGCGATGCCGAGCGGTGCGAACCATTGGAGTCCCAGTAGGCTTGGGCGGTCACGATCGACGATGGTCAAGGGAAGTCTTTCAGTGTGCCCTTTGTAGGTTACCTTGAACTGTCCGGTTCCGACTACAGGGATGCGGTTTCCCTGGTAGTCTTTCACGATTAGTCTCTGGTTGTCTAGGGCTTTTCTCTGGATGGTAGGCACCAAGCGTTTTATTTCTTGCCATGCTACCATGGAGAGGTAGGACCCGGAGTCCACTTCCATTTTACATGGCTCGCCTTTGATGCCTACCTCCACGTAGACCTTCCGGGCATCGTTAGTTGTGGCGTGGCCGATGGTGACCGTATGATGGGTCTCCTCTCTTCGCCGGGTCTCGTCTCCTCGTAGGGATCGTCCGTTCCGGTCCCATCGGTTGTCAGCGGGGCGATCTCTGGTCCGGGGTGGTGTGCTCTCTCGTCTCCATTCACTCTGGTCCCATCTTGTAGGGCTGCGGTTCTTTTTGAGACGGCAGACGCGGGCGATGTGTCCCTTCTTGTTGCAATGCCGGCAGATTGAATCGAAGAACCGGCATTCGGACCTGGGGTGGTCGCCTCCACAACCGGCACAGGTGGTCCTCGACTTATGACCTCGCCGGTTCCATGGGTTGCGGCCTGCCTGGAGACGGTGGATTTCCTCCTCCTCGTCGGAAGTGCCCGATGCTGAGTGGACGTCGCCCTGGTGGGTGGTCATCTCGGGTTGGGCCTCGGTCGACCTTGCAGGGTGGTTGTTCCCACTGCGGTCCCCGGCGTTTGGTCTGCGCATGCGGTCGGCGGATTTTCGGGTAGCTTCAGCTGCTGTGGCTTCAGCGAGGGTATCGGCGAGGGCGATGTTGCCCTTGGCCATCAGCCGACTCTGGAGGACGGGGTCCCAAAGGCCGAGTATGATTTGGTCTTGCAGGGCTTCGTCCATGTTGTCGAATTCGCACAGCCCCCCTAGGTGCTGTAGTTCTGCGACGAAGTCGCTGAAACTCTCACCTGACCGTTGGTCCTGACGGTAGAACTCGTGTCGTCGGATGAGGATGGGCACGGCTGGAGCGTAGTGTCACCGGAGTATTGGCTCGAGGTCGTCCCAGTCTATCGTGGTCACGTCAGCGGGTTTGGCAAGCGCTTTGGCCATCTTAAACACTGCGGGCCCGCAGTGGGTCAGGAATACGGCTCGCTTCTTCAGGCCGGTGGCGTCCTTCAGGTCGCTGCATTCGAGGAACATGCGGAATCTGTCTGAGTACGATTCCCAGTCCTCGCTGGCGGGGTTGAAGGGTGCGGGAGGCGCGATGTTTGCCATCGTGGAGTTTCGTCTGGCTTCCGTCGGACACGTACTTCAGTTCAGGATCAGAATCCCACCCTCATCGCCAGTGTTGTGTCCGTCGGAATGATGCCAGGAGTCGGTGACTTCTGCATTAGCTCTTTATTGGGTACAGGAACCGAACTGGGTCTAAAGGCAAACTTCGCGGCTTTTTATTTTCAAGCCGCGGCGGCCGCGGCCAATAGCACCACTTTGAATCTCCCACAATCCGAATGGATCAATCGCGGGAGATTCTCAGCGAGCCAATCGGTGCGGCTCGCCTAGCCAATCAGAGTGCCCCGCGCTTTGGCCAATCAAAGCGCGGGGATCTCAAGAATGCAAATGAGGGGACAGAACACTTATGACATGTCAATTTATGATATGTCAATTTAGTGAGTTAAATCTAAATTTCTATATACTGTATTTAAAACAGACTGTTGTGATAAAGACCCTTTGGCTACTGTTTGGGCCAGATGGTCATTTTATCACAATTATTCATTTTATTTATTTATAAATAAATTCAGAAAATCCACCTGCTGTATCTTAGCTAAGAATTGATACAGACTTAATAACATATCCTCTTTATCATCATGCTTATTTTTTCTTAATTTTCTCCTCCTTGATCATATGACTGAAGGAGTGCAAATATTGGCTGAAGACCCAGAATGTCCGGACACCAGACAGGAGAACTGTTTGAATCTTTTGGAATTCAAAACATTAAAATAGCCCTTCTGCTCCAGATAAATGCAATCCCAAACATAAAAATCCTATAATAAAATATTAAAAAATGTTTAATTTCGCACTCAATAACTATGCTACGTGATCGATATGCTTTCTCGTTCTAAAGCGCATAATTATTTTAATTCTACTTTTAAAATACCACGTTTTCATCTTTACAGCTTTAAGACTTGTGGCTTCAACTCCCAGAATTCGTCGTCCAGTCATGTTAGTTCAGGAATTCTGGGAGTTGAAGTCCACAAGTCTTAAAGCTGTAAAGATGAAAAAGTGGTATTTTAAAAGTAGAATAAAATAGTTATGTGCTTTAAACTTGCCAAGTTTGAAGACTCTTGAGACCTGGCTTACGTAGCAATCCGAAGGAACTACGAGTTCCATCTTTGCAATGCTTCAGTTTTTATCGCGACGTTCTCTCGGTTTTTCCACTCTCCACCCTGTAGTTGAATTCTCACCTCTGCGAATACTTCCGTATTAGTTTTCGAATTTTACATTTTGCATTGCAGAAGCGTAAGGAGAGGGATGTGAACGTTTTGATGGAAAGTGGAAACAAAGGGACCGAGGAAATGTGGTGTGCGGATTGTTCTCTTCCTGTTTACTCTGGAGGACGTCTCAGGGAATTAAGTTAATTTGCGCTAAATAACCGAGCGTAGGTTGTGGAATTCTGTAGAAACGTCCTTGGAGCATAGTTTAGCAACCTTCAGAAAACGTGCTTCTGCATGCATCACAGTCGGCGGCAAGTCTTAACACGACTTTTCTTGCCTCTCCACGTCAGCTGATGGACAGTTAATTGTGAACGGAATCCGTTTGCCCCAAATCCGTCTCATTTCCCCTTCCCAGTACTGGCTGCTGATCGCCGTCAAGCGCAAACAATGCTTGAGGTGAAGAAAGAAGCCTTTGGTGAATTGCCTCTTGGCGGAGGAACCGTGGAAAAATTCCTGCTCACATCCGACACAGTCAAAGTGGAAATCATATCCTTAGGCTGCATAATCACCTCCTTGAAGACTAAAGACAGAGGCGGAAAGTTTTCAGACATTGTTCTAGGCTTTGATCATTTGGAAGGTGGGTTTGGTTGAATTTTATAAGATTATTTACAAAGGGGAATTCTAATCTGCTTTCAGTTACTCAGGGGTCCCCAAACATGGCAACTTTAAGATTTGTGGACTTCAACTTCCAGCTATGCTATGCTGGAGACTTCTGGGAGTTGAAGTCCACAAGTCTTAAAGTTGCCAAATTGGAGACAGCTGAGTTACATCATTAATGTGCTTTTTTGAGGTTCCTCCTAAAGACTTCAACCAAGAGGAGGCCTGGCACACAGATTTTAGCAGTTTCTGTAGAACCAGTGACACTTGATCTCCAAGAGAAAGTTCCACCTATCTATAGAGGCATAGGTAGAATTTGCAGCTTTGGTTATATTGCAGTAGATGTGATCAAAGATATTTTTATGGTGGGGAAGGGAATTCATAAAATTGAGTCAAGTGTGATTGAATACTAGATATGAGTCTAAGTGGAAAGAGGAATGAAACAAAACAGGGAATCCTGATCTTTTCAGTTACATTTAATTCTTGTTGCATTTAAATCATTGAAGTTTTTTCACAAGTAGCTGCCTAATTGAGTTTGTTTTCATTTATGGAAGGAACCCAGCCCCCAAACTGTTCTTGCTTCACAGATGAGTAATTCAGGCACTCAAGTTCTTGTTTTGAAATGTTTGACTTCACAAACTTAAGGAACATATAACTGGTTTCTTTGTGCTTAGTTTCATAAGCATGTAGTAACATAATTGAGAAATTGAATTCTTCCCCTTACACAGTTCTCTCTTCTGTATTAAACTTCTCTATTAAGCCACATTCAGGCAACCGGCTAAAGTTTAATAGTAGATTAAGAATAGTAGAAGTGTTCCACTGCTGGTTGTCTCTCTGATAGGTGCTGCTCTTTTAACAATTTTTGCAAGCTTACCTGAGGGGGTGTATGCCATATTAATTCAGAGTAGTTGCCATATGGCACAGACTCCAACAAATAGTTAAGACTACAGAAAGAATAATTCCAACCATAGAACACCTGTATATTGTGTAGGTCAGAAGGCGGGCTGAGAAGATACCTCCAGAATCCTCATATCTTGGACATAAACTGATTCAACTCTTCCTTTTGGGATGGTGCTACAAGGCATTGCAGGGCAAAACAACTAGACACAGGGATGTCCCAAAGGTGCTTTTTCAAAAGGCAACTGGACTTTCTTTGTTTTTCATTGAAGACATATTGCTTCTCATCCAAGAAGCTTCTTCAGTTTCTTTTGAAAAAGCACCTTTGGAACTACCCAAAGGCCTGGATGACTGAGAATCTCTGTAGACATTCAGACACAGGGACAGGTTTTTCCCTCAGACTGAGGGAAAAGTTTATGTCCAAGATATGAGGATTCTGGAGGTTTCTTCAGATACCTTCAGGCTTTGAAGAGTTTATATTTCTGCTGAATACCTAATTCTCACAGTGGTGTCTAATGTCTATGTATATTTACCCAAGTAGTATGGCTGTAGCATTATTATTCTTGTTTTTATCCTTACATCTCCCTTTTATTATTATTATTATGATTGTGATTATGATTATGATTGTCATTATTCTATTGCTTTCCACATACTCTGCACCGGAGACAAATTCCTAGTGTATCTAGTCACACTTGGCCAAATAAAGTATTCAGTTCAATTTGAGGAAGTTGATATATGAAATCAAAGCCAGACACTAGTTTTACATTTTGGTTCCTGCAAGCTTAGAGTGGGAACTGCCCCAATTTAAAATGTAGTGACAGGTAAACCTTGAAGTTTGGTTGAAGTCCCATCAACAACAGGTGGTAAAACCACAACATATATTATCACGTTAATTTACTTCAAAGACTATACGAAGAGAACAATTTGCATAAGAGCTGAGTTCTTCTGAGTCAACAACTTCCCTATGGATGAATTCAGTTCACAAATTGGTACAGTACAGTTCTTTTAATTAACTATAGTAATTTTCACAAGTGTGTTTCATTTTTATAGGAAGGTAAAAGACTTCCCTGGTATCTTTAGCTGAGAGAATGCTGTTTCCCTTTGCATTCTAACTATCCTAAGCTTGAAAATTAGAGAAGGAAATCAAAGGTTTCAAATCAAATACAGTCAATTGTATTCACACTATTTGGGTAACATGGAAATTATAGCCCAATACATTTGGATGGCTGTAGTAATTCTGCCCATCCTGGAAGTATGTAGTTATCAATCAGCAGTTCACATATTGTGTGTTAGAAATGGGAATATTTCAAAGCCTAGTAAATGGCTAACTGTATTGGCTAACTGCTGTTTGGAGCTGTAGTGATTAAATCCATGATAAGCTACATACCAAGGTAAATATTTTTGAGGACCATAAGAAATGAAACATTTTGAAAATAAGCTTCATTAATCATATCTGATGGAAGTAATCTAATCCATAAAAGCATATGCCAGAATCATGTAGTTAGCCTTTAAGACCCAATTAGATTGTTTTTCTTGAACCAGATTAACATAGCTATACTACTAGAAACAGAATTGTATTTTGATAATCTTTCTTTTGCAATGACTGTTTGGTAGCAACTATGGCTTTCCATTGCAAGAAAGACAGTTGCATTCTTTCATAATGATTAACAAATATACTTTTGTTTCCTATCATGTAAAAAGGAAGAAATTCCACTGTTTGTTACACTCCAAAGTGAGTTTAATGCAGAAAAGGTGCTCATTACTGTTCTTAAAATTATTCTAGCATTAAAAGGACATTTTCAAAGAGAAGATTTCAAATGCTTAAAGATACTATTAATCTTGTAGACACTATTTATCTATTTTTATCATTATTAGTTCTGATATGGTTTCATAAAATAGCTTATCACAAAAAGATGTTATTGTTGTTGCTGTTAATCTGCAATTCAGAGTCTGGAACTTATTATGAATATGATTGATTTGATATTTCATGCGACTCCCAACAAATTTGGGTTGTAGCCAGGCAATATTACTAAGAAGATGATAGATGGCATTTTTAATCAATAGCACCCAGAGTGTTCCAATCCTGTTAGATTAAAATGGCTGTGCAGACACTATGGGAGATGGGTGTCAAACTCGCTGTGTCATGTTGCCATTCCAGTGTTTTTTCCCTTTGCGGAGCTGGGGTGGGCGTGGCCTACACGTGACGCATCTGGCCTGCAGGCTGCCAATTTGACCCCTGGATAGTCCCTCAAGTAACCAGACCTCAAACTATCACCTTGCATCGCACTTGGAAGAAAACTGGAAACCAGAGCAGTTTATGAAACAGAGGTGTTACATGGACATACCAAGGCATGTCCTTCACTCCCACACTTCTACATTCCAAACACATGCAGTCTCCAGGCATTAGGATAAAACACGAAGAGGTTACTTGGGCAGTTGGGGTTGCAATATATAATTGGGCATCATCAACAGACAGATGATATCAAATCCCAAACCAGCAAAGGAACGCATCTAGCAGTTTCAGGTATCTATTGAAAAGGTGAGACAGAATACAACCCTGTAGTATCCCACTACAGAGTGATCTCTTCCCCTTCACCAACACCACTGGAATCAGTTCTGGAGAAAGGAAGAGAATCCATTAAAAAAAAACCCTTCAAAACAAACTTGGGTAAATGAAAATGTGCTTTTTGAATAATTTATATTTTTTCTTGTTGCTTCTTTGACTTATGTTTATATATAGTATAGAGTTGCCCTTTGTCAAAAACATGCACTTCTATGTTTACCCCCCCCTTTTTTTTTTTTTACAGAGGGATACTAAATTAAGCTGAAAAAGAGTGGCTGGCCCAAGTATGTGGATCTGAATTCAATACTACAGTACATTACCAGACAGCGGATTTCTCAATCATGACAGCCTTAAGCTGTACGGAGTTCAACTCCCAGAATTCCCTAGGCAGAATATTGGCTGAAGAATTCTGGGAGTTGAAGTCCACATGGCTTAAAACTGCCAAGGTTGACAAGCGCTGCCAGTGTACAATCCAATAAGTATTAACATCAGGGTAGAAATTCTTTGTGCAGAGCTCTTTGCAGACATGGCACTGGCACCTCCATTGAAATAAATGGACATCTTAATAAAGAAACAATATAAATCATAAGGATTACCTTCTTTCATAAGATATTGCTCAATTAAGGTTTATTGGATAACACACCAAGGAAAGCAATGCTCTCTCAAATGGTTTTTAATTTTGACTAGCTTTACACTAAATTCTAAAATGTATATTATCCTGCTCCCTTTTATTCTCTTTCTTAGGATACCTCAGTGAGCACCCCTATTTTGGAGCTGCCATTGGACGAGTTGCTAATAGAATTGCCAAAGGGAAATTTACAGTGGAAGGACATGAATATCAGTTGGCCATCAATGACGGCTCCAACAGTTTGCATGGAGGAGTCAAAGGGTTTGACAAGGTAGATCCGCTAGTGAAGTTAATGATAAATTAGACAGAAGATATTATTCTGTTGTTTTTTTCATTGTGTGGAATAATCAAGCTGGATTTTACTTTGTTAGGCAATGGTGCCAGATACCAGTGTATACAGGCAACTCTAGCAATACAAGTTGCTACAAATCCTTTTGATCAAAATACACACAAAATTGACATGTAGTCTAAACTCTTCCATGTCTAGGAAGGAAGACTAGTGGGAAGTCTGAGCAAAAGCAACTTCTCTCCTCTTACGCAAAAGCAAGGGAGACTTTTGTTCTTAGAATCTTGCCAAGAGCAGCAGTTATTTGTGGGGTGAAATTTGTGGGGGTGGAATCCCAGTATCCCCATTTACTCCTTTCTTACTCTTCTATTCTTTGGCCAGTTGCTTATCCTTGTCCTTTTGTTCCATAGTTCTTACGTTCATTCAGAAGTCTTTGATAATAGACTTTATGAAAGGCCAGTTTATTCATTTCATTTCATTTTCATATTCTGCATCATATCACCTTAAGGACTGGGTAGTTGAAAATCTAAGATTTTCTTTTTTGAAAATTCTTAGGAGATGATGTCAATTCACTTGTCCTTGTATACATGCTTATTAACATCGTCAACCCCCCTCCCTAGATTAATTAGATAGGGCTTTCTCTTAGTTAAGCCATGTTGTGTTATCCTTGAGCAAGGCTTTGTCTGTGTCTTCAAATGTTTGGTAATTTTATCTTTAAGAGCAATGTCCACTATTTTCCTCATAAGTCTGGATTGCTATTACTGTTAATCTTCTCATCGTTCCTATCACTTATCTCCTCCCACTTATGACTTTGTAACTTTGTTGCTTGTATCCTTATATTGTTTCCTAGTATGATTTGATTGCTTAATTTTACCCTATGGCTATCATTAAGTGTTGTACCTTTTGATTATTGACGAATGTATCTTTTCTTTTTATGTACATTGAGAGCATATGCACCAAAGACAAATTCCTTGTGTATCCAATCACACTTGGCCAATAAAGAATTCTGTTCTATTCTGTTCTGTTCTGTTCTAGGTTATCTGGTTCCCTGAAATCTTACCAGATGGTGTCCGCTTTTTCAGAATAAGTCCAGATGGTGAAGAGGGATATCCTGGTGAGCTGAAAGTGTGGATATCATATACACTCAAGGATGGGGAGTTAACAATTAATTACAGAGCTCAAACTAGTAAGGCTACACCAGTCAATCTAACAAACCATGCTTACTTCAATCTTGGAGGTCAGGTAAGTGACTTTCATAACCATTACGGATATTCCCTAATCCTAAACCATTTGAAGTTATTCTGGTGCTGAAGGAAGGGATTTATGGCTGGTCCTCCAAATTTGATAACTCTTTCTTATAAGTGGTTTTGGGTAATGTAAAAAAAGGCTTGGAAAGCACTGGTATAGGGGGCGAAGAGTTACTACAAATCTGCCTCTACTTCTGTGATGAAGGTTGAAAGTAACATATTTTTCTTTATTTTGTTCTTTGTTCTTTTTATTCTTTTTAAGTTTAGATTGTATCAGATTTTACCATTGTAACAAACTTCATAATGAAAAATATATTAAAAATGAGATCCATGTCAGAACAATATTAATATATTGTCCTTCTGTATCTAGTATTATAGTATTTTTTGTTTTTATAACTCAGGGCTCATCCAATATCTATGACCATGAATTTACAATAGAGGCAGATTGTTACTTGCCACTGGATGAAACTCTGATTCCAACAGGTTGGTTAATCTGAATGCCTTTGAAAGTGAAGCTGTATTCTAGGGAGAAAAATACTGGGCTTGTTATAAATTAAAGATCCTGCTTCCAAATTACCATTTAACAGTTTATATAATATGCTAGCTAAAATTATGGGGGAATTGTTGAGATAATGACTGTCAAATTTATTGTAACATTATAGAAATTAGAACACATAGCCTGAGCATATATGTATATGTGTATATATATTTTCTCTTTGCTATGGATCTGCAGAACTAGGAATGCAGTCTTTGGTTCCCAGATGGGCAGATATTCAGCAGTTTTCCTTTTCAAAACAAAAACAAAAAAATGTTGTCACATTTTAGAGCAGGGCTCTCAAACTCACAGCCCATGGGCCAGATACGTCACATGTTGGCCATGCCTGGTTGAGTGAAGGGGGAAAAAGTCCCGATATGTCACAGTGTATTGAGTGCAGGGATTATTGTCTTTAACAGTAGCAACTGTGAAAAGCCAACAGTCACTGTATTTTTGTTTCATGTCCTTTCATGTTTTTATAACCATAATTATACACCTGAATATTTCAGTTCCTTTATATCCTCTTTTGACTTATTCTCTCGCCAATCAGGAAAGATCACGCCAGTGCAGGATACTCCCTTTGACCTGCGAAAGCCTAAAGAACTTGGGAAACATTTGCAGAAGTTTCAGCTGGATGGATTTGATCACAACTTTTGCTTGGTCCAGAGAAAAGAACCACATTTCTGTGCCAGGTAAACATTTGGTTTAATTCATTTATTCTCTATATGAATAGTTGTGAAAGTTTCACTCTAACTTTGCTTTATGCTTTTCTTTTTTGATTATTAATATACTGTTTTCTATTAAAAAAAACTACTAAATGCCAATTTAAATTCATTAAAATTAGAGTCCCTAACTCCAAAGGAAAAGAGGTAAGACAACAATACAGCAAAATTGTCAAGAGGATTAATTTTACTGTCAGAAAGCCAACAAGCTTATCAAGAGGTTAGAAGAATTATTTTTATCTGATAGAAGTCAGCAAAATCATAAATCTTGTATTTGCTATAATCACCACTATGACTTTATGTGAGAAAATGAGTATTCTGAACCAGATGTTAAATTTATCAAGAGCCGAGTCTGACATTATTCTGGTCCGCATTGAAATTGTCACCGGTGACAGCTCTGTCATATTACAATATAATTTGCTCCTGTTGGTTGGACAGAGAATGCTGTAAATGTACTGTAACATAGCCAAGCAATAGAGAGCTGCAGAGCTTTGGATTTCAAGGGGGAAAGGTATTTTGGAGGTTGCATGTGGATCCAGTCTGAATCCCTTAAACCAGTGGTGGCTAACCTTTTTGGGTTCCCATGCCGAAAATTGCACGCGCTCACATACCAGCACCCAGAAGGCAATGTGCATGCCTCCATGCCCCCTGCGCATGCAAGACCCCCCCCACATCTCCCACACACCCCCATGCATGCGCACCAGATACCCGACAATCAGCTGTTGGGCAGACAGTGCACACACATGCGCAGTGGGACTCTTCTGGGTGACCTCTCATGTGCTGTCAGAAGTGGCTCTGCGGTGCCACTTCCGGCATGCGTGCCATAGGTTCGCCATCACGGCCTTAAACCAAATGCACTTTTCCTGCTATTGAACAGCAGCCATCACATGAACCTCAGGAAAGGATGCCACTGTTTTAAGGAGTGCCAAGAAGTGCGATGCAAGGCTTTTATACGTTGAGCTGGCAGTTCTAATCTGCTTCATTTCCGTTTAGAATGTGGATTTTTAAAAAAATCAAGGAAGGTGGGAAACAGGTATTGTTTATTATTTCTGTTCTTTTGATCACAATGATTTGGAATGTGTTAAAGCACTTATTTTTAAAATGATTCAGGATTTTGCTCATACTTTAACAATAAAACTAAGGATTATGTTTGGATATGATGAGATTCATACTTACTTTATAATGGCAACTTTGGCCTATCTCTATTATTTAAGTAGAATGTAAGAATCATAGGCTGGAAGGGTCCCCAGAGGTTTTCTAGTCCAATTCCCTGCTGAAGAAAGGAGCCCTTTTTTTTTACACAAATATTTCTCCAGTCTGTTTTTGAAAACCTCTGGTGTTGGATCACCTACAGCTCTGAGGCAAGCTATTCCACTGTTTGGACTGTCAGAAAATTTCTTACTTCTAGTATCTCTAAAAAGTTTCCACCAATAATTTGTCTGCTCTCTGGTGTTTTGCAAAGTCAATCCCCTTTTCTCTTGCGACAGCTTCTGAAATATTGGAAGATGTCTTGCTCAAGGGTTTTCAACTTTGACCGCTGTAAGACTTGTGGACTTCAACTCCCAGAATTCCTCTTCCAGTCATATTAGCTCAGGAATTCTGGGATTTGAAGTCCAAAAGTCTTAAACTTGCCAAGTTTGAAGACCCGTAGACTAGACATACCTTAGCCTCAAGGCTCTTTATTGTCTTTGTTGCTTTTCTGTGCACTTTCCAAGATCTCAGCATCTTTTTTGTATTGTGGCAACTGAAACTGGACACAGTATTCCAAGTGTGGTATCACCAGTGCAGTATAAAGCGATACTATCACATCATTTATTTAAAATGATGAATATACAGCTGTATTTTTGAAGAAAATTTAATTCTTAAATAAATTATGATCTCTTAAAATTATGCAATATGGCAATGTTTGTGGCAACAAATCTAAGGTTGCAATCTTATATGAACTTATCTGAAAATAAGGTTCATAGATTATATTTTAAAGGGCAACTTCTTTTATTTGATTTAGCACATTTCTCTAAAATTCAAGTATGAAGGAGTGACCTCATTTTATCCCCCTCAAAATAAAAGTTTAATTAAAACTAAGGCAGTTAATATTTCTATTTTTAATGGAATTTCTACAAGTAGGAGTATACAGAAAATATCCTAAACATCTACTGTCTTTTTTCAGAGCTTATCATCCCTCTAGTGGCCGAATGATAGAAGTTTATGCAACTCAACCTGGCATTCAGTTTTATACAGGAAATTTCCTGGATGGGACTCTAAAGGGTAAAGAGGGCCATGTGTACTTCAAGCATTCTGGTTTCTGCCTTGAAACACAAAATTGGCCAAATGCCATGAATCAGGTACATTTTCTTAGATGTTACAAGACAATACATAAGTCTTGGACACCAATATATTGAAACCTTTGCCACTGGGGTATAATGGGTTGAACTAATGAAGTATTGTTCCATTTGGAGCTAAGAGAAATCTTACATTGTCATATAATAGAATAATCTTTATATGCTACCACTCCCCCCAATTTTAAATTGCATTCAAAAAGTGATTCCTCCAGTTGAAATTTGATACAAACTTGGAGAACCATGATTTTTCTATATCCTGACTAGCTCTTAATGCCAACAAATAGTAGATAGCCATCAAACACTTATCCATTAAATGTGTCCATTTAGCCAATCTTTCCATGCAATTCAAGTTTGTTATTAAAAATGTAAAAAAATAAGGTTTTGTAAGAGATTACAAAAATTCCAATCATGTAGGAAATGTTTTTCACTTCAGACAATAGAAAGATTGGAAAGATTTCTGAGCTCTGATCACAAGTACTCTGAAGCTGTTTTTAAATACAGATAGAGTACAAGTATGGTTCTTTTAAAGTGTTTTTTTTTTCTTTATAGCCTAATTTTCCAGATGTCCTGCTGTACCCAGGAGATGAATACAATACCACAACATGTTTCAAATTTTCTATATCTTAAATGAAATCTTGCTACAAGTTAATTTTGCAAAAATATTTTAAGTGATTAAAGATTCTGAATATCCTAATTATAGCACAAATTTCATCAAAGAAAACCATTAAAAAGGTAGTATTTGGATAAGTCCCCACTTCATAGTAGACAAGTAGCAACACTTAAGTTCACTCAACAAATTGAATATTATTATCTCTATCTGCGGTTTCCACCTTTTGATAGATTTTATGTAATACTACGCCATGTAAATAAGAAGTGAAGTCCTAATTTAAAATCATGAAGACTTTCATTAAGGTGGTCTGTGGCAGTGTTCCTTGACGATGGAGGTATTACTGAGACATAATAATCTGATCGATTCCAAATATGGACTACTGTTGAGCACTCTGGATAGTTAACATTGTGTCATCACTTCTTTAATTCAACCATTTTCTGGGACAAGGATGCCATACAGACTTAGGAAGAGGCAGAGCCAAAGATGTAATGTGAATATACTGATACAGAATGGTTGCATATATCCTTAATGCACTGCTAGATTCTATGGCTAGATGTAAGTCAGCTCAAAACAGTTCAATACTACATTATAAACAATTTGCTTGCCATTTAACAGCTTATATCTGTTTTCCACGCAATCTATCCTGGGATAATTAGAAATAGTGATACTATAATGGTATATCTCACAAATTCATTTTTCCCTTTAAGATAGTTAAGGTAATTTCAGTATGGCTTAATTTTCTACTTGTAAATGGAACAGTTTATATGGTGAATAGATACGCTGTAGTATTACCTAGTATGCTTAAAGGGGATTGAGTCTGATTTCTCATTAGATTTGCAATGAATCTTACAAAGCATATCAAACTCCAGCCATCAATGCATGATTAGGCCAGACCACTTCCACAATAATCTCTAATCTTTTAAGTGGTATTTCATAGATGGCATATCCCCAGAAGGGTTCAATATAAAGGCTGAGGGGAGAGAATCTACTACTTAAAAAGACCAATGGAATTCAGTCTCAATCTTAAAATTGAATTTATTTTGGCATACGAGATCCAGATTTATCAATAGTGAGACTCCCATGGATTTTGCATCAGAAAGGGCGAGGCAGACCACTCCTACTTCAAGTGATTTATGAAGCAATTCATTTTTCAAGTTGAGATTTGCAGAACTCTTTCACATTAAAAAAAAGCTTGATAGATACAGCAATATATATTCTATCACTATATGAATGTAGTATGAAATGCTAGATTAAGTCTGCAATTAATGGCAGTTTTTAGGAACAAAGCTAAAATAGTCTATGCAATTAATGAAAGAAATGAATTTGTGCCAAAGTAACTAAAGCAGCTTTATTTCAATAAAAAAGTTTGTTCTCAACACAGAAGGGTACTTCACCTTTTATAATTTATTCAGTTTATAGGAATACAGTGGCCAATAGGAAGGACTATAAAAATGGCAAGGAAATGCAATCAGACAACTGGGGAGATACTGTAGCCATGCTAAGCATTAAACTATACAGCATCCCTTAAAAGCATTGCAACTTATTTAATTCCCTTGCAAATTCCTGCCTTTTGCTGCAGAACCCCTGCAATCCTAAAAATGTATGAAATGTAGCTGAAGCCATGTGTCTCTTTGTAGAAATACTTGAATCAAAACTTTGACACAGGGAACATGCAGCATTTTGCCTTTAAACTCCAAAAGGTGCTTTGAGGCATATTGCTTCTTAAAGCAGATACAAGCAATCCGAGGAAACAGTATAGCTGTACTAAGATGTTGCATGTTACATGAATTGTTTTTAAATTTCTTCCACCAAGTAATACAAAATAATTTTAGTAATCTGGGTTTATTCCTCATGTTAAGAGGCTGTGTGTGTGGTACAGTGTGTGTAAGACTAGATCAGACTCAGATTTAACTTTTCCCTTAGCCATAGAATCTCTGAGTGATTTTGGATCAATCACTTTCTTATTCCATTTATTTTACAAGGTTAATCTAGGGATGGGAGGCACCAATTTCATACTGAATTTCATGAAAAAAGGATACAAAGAAAATAAAATGTGGAATAATACCTGAGCCTATGTTTTTTTCTGTAAAAGCAGTGTTTAACTGCTTAAATTCCTTACAATTTTGACAGGTAACAGCAAAATTTCTCAGTGAATTCTGTACAAGGGACTAAATCTATTGTGTCTCAATATTTTGTTTTGGAGAATAATACTGCTCTTGCCCAAATTTCAAGATACCTTATCTGACAGAGAACAAGTACTTCATTAAATAATTCCAAACTGTAGCTAAGTTGCCATCTGAATTTATCTTGGGCTTGTCTTTAAATAATTAACTGTGCCTGGATAAGACACAATAGTATCCTGCAGTATGAATTAACAGACCAAATCAATCTATATTACAAAATCAGACAAGCAGCTTCCTTGACCCACCATTTCAAGTCGTTAGGACTGTGCCTAAACCACATAAGTCTTCTGCAGGCAGCTTAATAACAAGTTAATATACCCTTGCACAGCGTTTGGATTACACTAAGTATCTGTTTGGAGTTTGCTTTTAACATGCACTTGAAATATTAACAGAAGCAAATAACATTATAACAAAGTTAGAAACACATTTTATTTCATGTGCCCATAAAAAGACACTTTTCAGATCATAGGATGTTGTTACATACAAGAAATTGTGCACTATAGTCTACTGTAGCAGCTTTTACAGATTTTACTAAAAGATCCAGGTCCTTGCTGCATTAACCCTAGAAAAGATTTTCTTCAGCGAACTAAATCCTTTTATTTCTCAATAAAGAAATCCCTTAAAATTACATAAACAATACTTTTCCTAACACGTTCTTTGCCATTCTAATCCATTCTTTCAGGACTGATACTTCTTCGAGGGCTTCCTGATGGCGAACGACTGGAAAAAAAAAAAAGAAAAAAAAAAAAAAGGGGGGGGGGCAAGGAGAAACCAAGTCACAAGAAGTTAATTTAATAAAAAGTTTGACTAGATTAATGGATTAGTGTTATAATCAGGCCCATTACTACATCTAGGGCAATAATAAATTTAATCCTAATGCTTAAATTATTTGGGTTATTCTTGTGAAAGAACATGTTAGAAATCAAGTGGAAACCATGTACTTTTTAATGTGAAGTACCAAAACAAAATTTCCACAATTCATGCACCCCCTTTCCCACAAGAAAGTATTGCCAAGCTTTCAAAGCATTCAAGAAGCAGCATACTTACCGTGAGTTAATGGAGAATGGATATAAATGGCTCATATCAAAACTGAAAAAGCAAGACTAAAGATTAAATCAAGTAAAATGCTTTTAAATACATTTCTAATTTGGATAAAACATCTAGATTTATTTTGCTTGGATAACTGTCATTCAAAACAGAGATTTGATTATTCTGCACTATAGCAGACTTACCCGCAAAGTTTATTCAGGGCCAGTTATTAACTCTATACCTTCTCAGTCTGACTATGAGCCATTTAAGTTTATTGTCCATTAAAACAACCAAGATGTGCTCAATGATTTAACATATGTAAGAACTTCCTATTTTGGAATGAGGCTCTGAATACTAATTCACACTAATAAAACTTGCAAAATGTTACTGTTATGTATCTGTAACTTTTTTTTTTAGATCAGGGGTATCAAACGTGTGGGGCCATTCCCAGCGCGGCCCTGCTAAGGCAAAAACAATTCTGATACATCATGTTATACAGCCCACAATGCGATCGGGTTTGACACCCCTGAGTTAGATGAAGAACCTCACAATACAATATTCTATATTCTCCACAGATCTATGCAGAGACCATTATAAATTACTTTTTCTTAGTTAACTGTAACAATATAAATAATTCAACCTATAGACTCAACTTACCTTCTCTTTAAAGATGGTGATCGTGATTTAGAGCGGCTGTTGAAATATCAATTAATCTTGATTAACATTTAACATACTAATTTACTTTACAGTCATGAGCCCTATTTTACAAAATGCAGGTTTAATCTGACTGTAAATATTTTGCAATGGTTTCTATATCAAACATTTGGAACAAAAATGACACTCCACAAATACAAAGTTCATAATACAGTTGTCTTCATATGATACATTGTGTGCATGTGCACATATACAAAGACGGGCAATTTTTTTTTCAAATACAGCAAAATAAATGAAGAATCTGTTATTTTCAATTAAGCTAAACTGTCTAGCAGTGGTTCAGGGTTAGCTACCCAGAACAAAATTCGCATTTAATTGTTGCTTTGAATGTCCACAAATGGAAATTTACCTGCTTCTGGGCCGTGAAATGGACCTCGACCTCGACCTGGATCTTGATCGAGACCTGGATTAAAAAAAAAAAAGGAATTCAATATTACAGTGTTTCAGTTCCTGAATATTCATATAGGTAAAAAATGTGATTATTCCAGATTACTACTTGGGTAAATAGAAATATGCCATTAAAGCAAGATTCTACAGAGGCAGCTATAATATACAGGCAACTATTTTCCAGGAGCTCTTTTAGTTTAAAACAGCAAGAAACTGCAAATTTTAAGACTCCAAATCTATAGAACTATATATTCCTCCCCCCCACCCCAAGAAGTAATTTGGCAACAAAAGTATTTAATTCTCCTCACTCTGTCACAACAGATCTAGTTGCTGTGATGATCCGGGACATAGTACAAAGGTAACCCAGTCAGATAAGCAATAAGAGTCCCTTTATTTTCTCCAACTTTGGCCCCAATGTCCAGGTTAACTTCAGGCTGGAGAAAAACTCTCCCAGTAACAGCCTGACTAGAAAATTCAGTCCAAAACAAGGTACACATAAACTAACTTAAAGTCCAAACAAGCCAAACTGAAGTAATTAATTTGGCAGGGCAGGAGCAGGAATTTCAAACTTGAAAGCATGGCAAAACTCAGTTGGGAAGATGCCATGAACACAGATAAGCCACGACAACACAGGAAAAAATGTTTGCTCCCAACAGCTTGCTGCACGCAGCTTGCACTGTTCCCAGCTGCAGCTAATGAAGGGAATCAGGGCCCTTTGCTCCCCCATAAGTCATGCAATCCATGTTGCTCTCTTCTGTTCCTCCCTAGGATGAAGAGGGGGTGGGCCTAGGTCTTTCTCTGAATTCACTCTCCCTTGGACTTTGCCCTACCCCACTTCCTTCCACAGCAATGTAGCCACACTCCCACTCCCTGCCAACTGTTTGGCTTCCTTCTCTGAATTTGATTCCGACAGGGGCATGACAGTTGCAAGGCTTCATATGGCTTGTTTTCTTGACAGTGACAGGTTCACTAATGCTCATTTTTATGCTCCATTATCTTTCACTGTATCAGTGAAGAGCTTCTCACACCACTGGATGCTAGTGCTCCCTGCACCTACTGATGGTGGGTAATCTCTCAATGTGGCAATGAATGCTACTGATTTCCAGAGTATCTGGCAATTCATTCTCATTATAAGCAATCTGACGAATAGTATAATCTCAGTACACTAAGAGCATTCAAAGCAGGAAAGCTAGCATGAACTATATAACGTGAGCATTCTCAATCACCAAATTACTCCAAAAGCAAGCCACCACTTGGCTGAGCCAGAGATTCATCCTAACATTGCATAAATGACTTAATCCTTAACAAATGCATTTTGCACAAGATGCAAAAAGATCACCCACTAGCGGTAGAATCCTCAACCTATGACCACAATTGAGCCCAAACTTTCTGATCACATGACCCCAGGACACTGGATCATAAATGAGTCAGTTACCAAGCATCTAAATTTTGATCATGTGACCATGAGAGTGCTACAATGGCCATTAAGTGTGAAACAGAATCATAATTCCCTTTTTTCCAGTGATATTGTAACTTCAACCAACCATTAAATGAATGGTTGTAAGTTGAGGACTCCCTGTACTATACACATAAAATTCACAATACTGACAGCTATTAACCTGATTTGCATGCATTGAAACATTTCAGAATTCAGAAACTTAAGAACTGCCTATTTTACAATCATATTAGCCAAATTACCTTGATCTCTTTAAAGAACCTGAACGGGATCTACGTGGCGATATAGATCTGGATCTACGAGGAGACAGAGATCTAGATCTGCGAGCTGAGATAGATCTGGATCTAAATGGAAATAAGACTTGGTTATACTATTCTTTGCCTACTAAAGCTAGACTGTTCCACATATGTAAATACTTACCTCCTGCCACGACTTCGGCTGCGTGAGCGAGAGTATCTTCTTCCTCTGGACCTTGAATGAGACCGAGATCGTGACCTAATTTTAGTTAGAGGAAAAAAATTAGATTATATATTCAACAATTAGCATGTGAGCCCTCGCTGAAGCCAAAACATCAGCTATCTAAAAATTAGTGTCCGTCAGTTGAAAAATTTAGGGCCTATTTGTCTTGAGTATTTTTACTACCTAATAAAGATGTTAAAATGTATAACATTTAGAATTACATAATAATATAAAACACTGTAATGTGTATTTAAAATAAACCTTGCAAGTTTGCAGGTCGACCCTCTTTGGCCCAAGGTCTAGCAGATCTAGACGATCTAGAAGTATCTATAGCCGATCGCTGCATCTAGGTGTTTTCTTCAATCTAACGACGATCAAACTGACAGCCAAATGAGCCAGGTGAGGCTTGATTGACGCAAGAAGATTTTTCTAGGTGGGAATGTGGTCAATCTGGTGTTCCTCTTTTTAAACCGGAGGGGGGCCCAATTGAAAGCCAAATTTACTGTTACGGCGGTCACCGTCTCAATTTTTCTGCCCTTTAAGAATAAGGTGAAGCTAGGTGTAGATGGCTCGAGGGGATCTGGCCTCTTATGCTGATCACCTCAAGGTCTAGGAGGATCTTAATTGTCGGATTTGCAAGGCGCCTCAGCATGAAATCATAAGGCTCGTGACATTCTGAATCAAGGCGACTGACTCAAACGAAGAAACCTGAAAGGTTTTGACCAGGTTGATTATTAACATATTAACATTTTAATACAAAATATAAACAAATGTAACATACCAATATTAATTAAAACATTTTAAAAAATTGTGATTTTATTTTAACCAAAACTACATACAATTTAAAAACAAATTACTCGTATCTTACATACCTGCTTCTCCGACGACGACTATAGCGATGGCAATCATAAGCATAATGACCTTTCTCGCCACATTCATAACATCTATCATTAGGATCAAATGGTCGTCGTGCTGGAGGTCTATCATAGCGAGACCTACGAGGCATACCAGTTGATAACTCCACTCTAACCCTGGAACCACAGATCACCCTAACAACAGCAAAACATTTCAGTCAACATACTAATCCCACTACAAAAATGGAAGTTATTTCACAAATAAAATTTGTATTCCTACGTACTTTCCATCTAGACCACGAACAGCATCTTCAGCATCCCTTGGGTCTTCAAATTCAACAAATGCAAATCCGGGAGGGTTTCGTGCAATCCACACGGTACGTAAGGGTCCATAGTAGCTAAAAGCCCTTTCAAGTTCTCCTTTACCAGCACCTGTTCCTAAGTTGCCAACGTATACTTTTGTTTCTGCAAAAATAGAAAACAGTCATTTCCCAAACTTTTAAGTCATCTTTAGGTTATAGTTCAAGGAGAACAAACATGCTGAATGGTTCCACTATAGTCGAGGACCCTTCTTTTACAAGAAGGCTTCCAGATGAACTTAACCATGTTATCTGCTTCCTGTAAAGCAGGGGTCTCCAACGGTGGCAACTTTAAGCCTGGAGGACTTCAACTCCCAGAATGCTTCTGGGAGTTGAAGTCCTCCAGGCTTAAAGTTGCCACGGTTGGAGACTCCTGCCGTAAAGTGTTTCCTAACACAGTAGAGTGGTGGTTTATTTTTTAGCTTTTGTGATCACAGCTGTGCTATCACCACAGTCTATTTTACAGCAGTTTATTCGCCGTGCATTTGGCTTTATTTCTACCAAAAAGCAGAAGTAGCTGTCCTCCACTCACACACGGCGCTCCAGCCAAATACTCCACCCACTGAGGCCCGGGAAGCCGTTGAATCACAAGGCCAAGAGGGCGTAGCGGCACTCAGGCTCCATCGCGCGCGTGCGCACTAGGCCACCACCGCTTCCTGGCGGCGGACACACACGCGGCTACTCAGTTGCAAGTTCGCCCGATGCCGCCGTTTCCCCCACCGTCTTCCTGCCCCGCCGATCACGGGCGCCGCCATCTTTAGCACCGCCTCCATTTTACCCGTACACCGATAGTAGCATTAGCAAAATAAAAGGAGAAAAAAAAAATCAATGAAATCATCAAGTGCCTGCCTGCCTGCCTGCCTGCACTAAAATGTTCCTCAAGCAAACCAGTAGCGTATTTACGCCGTTAGGCTTAGCAATTTCAACTCGAAGGAAGTTCGCCTCGGTACAACCAGCGAGTAGAACATGTGCAAAATGGCGCCGGGTCATTTCCTAACGGGCCTTAACTTGATTATCGACCCAGCTTGGTGTCGTCAAAAAAGTGAAGCTACACCGCCTGATACGGACAATAGATACAGACCTTCCTCGTACCGCGCTTGAACCCACATAACATACCTCCGGCATAACGGCTGTAACGCGACATCCTTCCACCATCGGAAAAGAAAAAAAAACACAACTGTCGCCAAGCGCATGCGGGTTGCAGTCCTTAAATAGATTACGCCGTTAATGCGCACGCGCACTATAATTGTGAGACCATCGCGGACTGGCAAGGCGGGAAAGAGAGTTTGTGTTTCCATAGTAACGTTAGGCTTAAAAAGGGGAGGAGAAGATGGGAAATAGGACGTGACGCTATTTTGAACGACAAAGAGGCGTGTTTAAAATATCGCCTGTTTTAATGTTAAAAGCGTTTGAAATGTACGGCTGCTATTTTTCAGTACTTAATATGTATTTTAAAAATCGTTTGAGGATCATTCGGGATTCTAGCAGACTGTAGAGCGCTAGAAAAAGCAAACTTAATGATTTTTTTTCAAATTCTCTAATATTTATCAAAACCCTTACCTATGTTTAATTATTTGTTATCAGTGCCTCAAAAACAACACAACCCCGCACATAGTACCTGGAAGGGCGATCGCTAAACACTCTAAAACTGCGGACCAGACCCGGAAGAATTGAAGAAGAAAGCCAACCAAAGCTACGTCCTGCTCTTGTCAAAACAATATCCATGAGATCCAGCGACGGGAAACGTAATTTCTACTTTTAAAAGTAATTGTCCTTTCGAAGCAGCTTACATAACTCACATTCATCCAAAACAAGATAGCCAATTTATAATGAGGCCCAGAAGATAAACCTTTTAAAAGCTGAATCCTAAAAATCCGAGGCAGAAAGAGAAGGAATCAAAAAGGTAACCATGGAAACGGAAAGGCTTCTTAGTTAAATTCCTAACTGTGTTTTAAAACAGATGAAACGTGAAGTCCGCCGTGAACCAGTTTTTCAAAATTTGTATTTATTTATTTTAACCATAGAGCGAGTCTACGATTCTAAGCGGCTAAAGGGCTTCTTTCCATCAGTTCCGTCCTTTTTGAAAGACTCCTCGGAAAGATCCGGCTGCGGAAGGAGAATAAAGAGGCCCCCTGAACGCAGTGCCTTCTGGGTCCCAGAAAGGACGGCTGGGCTGGGCTGGAGCGAGGTGACTTCGCGCTATCTTTAAAGGCGTTTCTGATTGAGTGGTGGCTGCCGAAGCTGAATATCCGGATTGTAATTTATTTTCGAGGATGTATATGAGTGCTGCCTCTACTTAAATGACAAGAACAACTGCAATCTTGCAGTCCAGCGCTTTTTTTTTTTTTTTTTTATCAACGCGCTGTATTTTTATGGAGTTGACTATGCCGTAAGAACCGCGAGGCATTATTAAACGGTGCGTTCGTAAACTGCAGGTTTTTCCGAACCTGAAATGAATGTATGTATTGGGGTTCATTCTTTTAGGAACATTGCTGAGTTCAGTACTAACGGACAATAGCCTAGCGCAGGGGTGTCCAACCTTGGCAACTTTAAGCCTGGCTGGGGAATTCTGGGAATTGAAGTCCTCTAGGCTTAAAGTTGCCAAGGTTGGACACCCCTGGCCTAGCGGAAAGATTATTCGGTGGAATGATATTGCAACCATATCTTCGATACGGAAGAGCGATTAGCAAAAAGATTTCGATAATACGGATTTGCTAAAATCATAATTATTATGACTTTATTATAGTATACATGTTGTCACCGGGGTAGGGTGGGTAGGGATTACTATTTTGGTTTTTATTTCTTTTATATGTTTTTAATATACTTGTAAGCTGCCTGGAGTCGCCATTTGAGAGTAGGCGGCTATATACATTTTCTAAATAAGGTTATGCCCGACTTTCCTTGGAGCAAAGTATGTGCAGCATTCTGGATATATTTTCCAAAAAGAAAATATATGAGGTGAGGTGAATTGCTGATAAATAGCAACTGACCAACATTAACTGTGAATCTTGATCACTATACCTTCGATATAAAAGCTGTATGTTAAAACATAACCTAATGTCAAGAATATTGAAATTAGATTTATTAATATTATGAAATTAGAGGCCATGTGCTGCTGTTTATAACTTAATAAGAGTTTTAAATGTTCACACTCCAGTTGCTTTAATTTAGGGTAAAAAGCCAGCTTCAGTTGAGGTTTATAGCTTCTGAGGTTTATAGCATTTCAGGGCCATCTTGTTCCTGTGCTCAAGAGTGAAAAAGTGCAATCAAGTTAGTTTATAAATTAGTTTAATTTGAGATAGCAGGTTGGATGAAGGTTACAATCCAATACACATTTGCCTGGGAATAAGTTAAGGCGAACTCTCACCCCACTTATAGATATGTATTGGTTGTACTTTTACCTTCTTATAATAATGTGCTTATATTTCTGATTAATGAAAAATAAGTAGGTAAAATAAGTATTTTTGTGATCAAAACTTGGGGTTAGCAGCTAAAGGCATCTGTCAAGAAATGAAAACCTTACTCTATCAAAAAAGAACCGTTTTGGAAGGAGAAAAATGGATTCATTAATAAGGAATGTAAAAAATAAAAATAAAAGTTGAGCTTATGTCAAAAAAGTGTACATATGCCAATATGGTTATGGTGTTGGGCTACAAATAAGGAAGCCCCTGTTTTGCTCCACTCTTGGATAAATTTTTGAAGTGCTGATCTACCAAGACCTATTAAATCTTGAGATTCAATGTTACAACTGGACTTCAGCATTCCAACTATCAATGTCAGGGGAACGATAGCCAGAGATGGATATAGCCGCTGTTTGTGAGCATTTCATAGACAGTTATTAGCCATTCTGATAAACAATCCTGGATTAATATGAATCTTGACTAGATTCAACAGGGCCATTTTATTCTTAGTCATGGAAATAGGCAAGTTTTCCTAATTCAGAGGCAGGATATTGCTAGTAATGATGTTTTCTTTTCTCATTAGGTTCAGTAAAAAGAAAATATGACTGAATGGCAGAGGAAAACTCCTTTGGAATGGCAGGCTTTTGTGGATAAAGAAGTCAAAGTACTGGCTGCTGAGAAACACCAATACAAAGGATGGGTTTTAACAGTTGACCCAGTTTCTGCCAAGTATGTAGTGAATTCTATATAGATTTTTTTTTTTTTTGAGAAATGTGTGCTAAGGGAAAATGAAGGGGATGAGTGATTATATTGTATAAAATGAAAAGCAAATTAAACTGGGAGATTGTACACCTAAACAGAATACAAATGAATTCTTAATAAAAATATTAAATGTTTCTCTGTGGATAGTCATTTGAAAATATGTAGGTAATTTCAGGAAAAAGTGGTGCATGTGCATGCACAGAGAGGGAAGAGAGAAAGAAATCAGTTCCCCAAAACGGCAAAGTAGCTGAGTCAAGGACCCTCCTGTTAACTGGCAATTGTGTGCATGCACTGAAGGACATCCTTTGGAATAGCTGATGAAGTAATCACTTCATGGCACACCCAATGAAAATGACTTGAAACAACTTCTTGATGACTTTAAGGACCAAAGCTGGGGGATATTTTGCTCATGAGCAAAATGCTTCATCAAGTGATTTGCACAAAATTAGCATTTGGTATAAGAATATTTAGAGTATATGTAAAATGGTGGTAATTGACTTTACATCTTAGCATGATGTCAATTGAAAATGTAAGTCTGATGAAAAATAATTCCACCAAAATGCAACATGCATTATGTATATGATGTGACTGAAATATTTTATAAGTCTAACTGGAGAGTCCTCACTTATTCCGGCTTTTGAACTTGATCTAGTTATTACAAACTTCAGGGATTGCTAATGCAACTGAAGCCCCAGGTTTATTGGGTAACTTGTGGGACAGCTTGTAATGCCATACAATTTCAGTTTTTTTTTAATTGGGAGAGCAGCTGTTTCATTCTGATTTAAATGTTTTTGATACAACATCAGTATCAAGAGACTGATAGAAAGGCCTAGCATGCATGAAAAAGCCGGCTAGCAATGTGATCATTTAACATAGCCTCATATGAACTTTTTACTTTTGACAGCATTCTTCTGGCAAATCCCCTTGAGAATGGAAGAGTGTCTGTTGTAGTTGTTTTAGGACATGCTGTGCAGAATATTGAAATAGTGACTGAAAAAGATGATGAAATCAAAGAAAAATTTGCACATCTCTTTATGGCTGGAAAAAGTCAAACTTATAATCAAGAAGAGTTGGACAGAAAGAAAAACTCCTTGAAGAGTTGGTTGGAGAAAAACCACATCCCTGTAAAAGAACAGGGAGAATCACAACCAATGCTGTGTGTGGCAGGTGTATTAACCATTGATCCCCCATATGGACCAGAAAATTGCAATAGCTCCAATGAAATAATTTTGTGTAGAGTTCAAGGATTGATTCAAAACTATCTTGCGCTTCAGCAGTGAGGCATATAGATTTCATTACACTTAAAACATTTTGCAGCTTAATAAAAAGTGGGAATGCTTAATGGTTAATGCTCAGCCATTGTTTCCAAATGTTGTTTTGTTTTGTATTGTATACAAATAGCAATTGTAGTTGTGATAATTATAATTTATAGAAAAATAATTTGACTTTTATTCCCATCAAATTCTTGCAAAGTTGATTTGTTTATATAAAATAAAGTTAAAAAGTCATTCTTATTCTTTCCAGTCTCTTAATTTGAAACCAAAATATTAACATTTCTGAAGAACATGGGACAGTAGTATAAGCAATATTTTGGACAGTTCCTCCTATGAATATGCAGCCTGTTTCCCAATTGAAAGTACTGTATAGTAAATTTTAGAAGTCCATTTTCTGTACATACCCAAGTCCTTTTAAAATATTGAAAATGGGCATTTTTCTATAAGACTTTTTCAGATGCAATATAGCAGTATTTTCCTTGACTTTATTATCTACTACCACAAAACCACTTATGTGCACATGTATGTTCCTTTGAATGGTCAGACCATTGATAGAAATCTAAAACATGTTTTGGTCACATCTGTTGGGATTTGTAGTTCAGCATGGATGCAGGGCATCATGTTGAAAAAGGCCGAGTAGACAATTGTCTTTTCAAATGTGGCATTTGGGAATGATTGTATATATGAAGACCCAATGCTCACTATCTACAAAGTCCTTGATCATTCATGAAACTTACTGGTCACTACATTTTCAAATAATTGTCACCTATTGAAATGACACTAACTGAAGCCATAAAAGTTTTCTTGTTTTGTTTCTCAATTGCCATGCTTAGTGGGGAGGGAGCTTTGTGGAATGTAGAATGTTTCCTTTCAGAGTGCCAGACATAACACTGATGAAGCTCCTAAGAGCTGAAGCTGACCCAGCGTATCCAGGCAGGAGGGGAGTACTAAGAGGCTCAACACCTGCTTGGTTGGCTAACACGATCTGGGACACAAGGGGGTGGCCAGTATCTATCTTTTTAATAATGCCAAAGCATAGGAACCATTCTTTGAACGTGCCTATATGATGTACCCAATAAACAATATATTTGAAAAAGCAAGAGCCTCTGAGTCTTGAACTAATTGGTAGCATAACTTGGAACCATGACAGTAAGTAGTTGAGGTGAAATACTGTAAAAATATAAATTCAGTATTAATAGGCGTCCTAAATATTTATTTTTAAACTCTGAGAAATTCATAAGGAACTTTATTGACGTATTTCCAAAATGTTGTTTGACTGAAATTCATAAGATTTTCCTTATTCTGACAGAAGTCTGCAAAAATTTTGGGCTTTGTTAATAAGTTGCCAGATGAAATTCGCAAATCAATCATTGTTGATTATAAAATAAGTTTTCTTATACTTAAATTTGTCAATCACTTTTCTGTCCTGGATAGAATCAAGCTCAAAAAATCAGGAGGTAGCTGTTTCCCAATATAAAATGTATATTTTCATCATCAATTTTGCAAAACTTCCCTCCCTCTTACTATATCCACAAATCAAACCACAATGCTTTGAGCAGTTTAAAACAGACTATAGTTTTCCTAAAAGGAATGACAGCTATTAGTTTTGAGAATGCCTTTATTTATTACAATATTTATATAAAGTATATAGCCTACATCAGGCTCCAAAACTATATTATTTGAGAATAAGTAATGAGTAATACAGCTTAGGCCAATATTATGCTAAAATTATTCCATAATTTGTATTGCTATATTTGAATTCTACCAGCCAACACTGATTATTTGACTAAATGAAAAGAGATGTACATTTACTGAAATTGGACAGGAATCATTTTTGGATGCAGAGCAATGTAGAAACCATGATTATGGTATGTTTCATGCACTACCTTTTTGGGAAGGGGAAGGACAAATTAACATCCTGCCAGATTATCATAGACTATTGGACACAAAAAGGGAATGGTGAATCATTAAGCATCAAATGTATGTGTGATCTGTTCATGAATTATTTTCTGAATGCTTACCTCTTATTCAAAAGGGGAAAAAAACCCTTAAGTTTTATTTTAGATATGCAAGCTCCTTATGTAAACTTGTATCCGTTTCTATTGTAATTATAAACTTGTTTATTTTGAACTACAGTGCTTAAAAAGGCTTTTAAATTGGATATTTAGGCTTCCAAATAGCTATACAAGAACCAGTGCTACATTTTATTATTCTGTCATTAAAATTAGAAGACATCCATCCTCAGTAGCTAATGCTATTGTGTGGTCACAAGTTTTACAATCAAGCTGATAATCCTAGATCCTCGAGGGCAAGTGCACAGATCCATGCTGGGGTTTTTAATTTTTTCCTGGAGTAACTGGTCAAGTTCATTGCGAAGTTCTTTCACTAGTTCAGCAACCTGAAATCACAAATATGCACTTAAAATAAACTTCTTCTGGATAACAGCCACTCAAAACACTTCATAAACGCAGTGTGAAGGACATAGCCATTCTTTTTTGCTGCCTCTGACTCTGGAAGGTCTATTCACTATTTCCTCTTTCTGAATAGCTATACCTTACATTGCAACAGCAAATATTCAGTTTTTTTGTTTGGCAGGGGGATAATGATTCAAGAAAGACACCTTGTTTGATTCTTAGTGTGCTTATAACTAGATCTTTGAACAAGTCCCACTGAATAGAGTATTACGTGAAACTATGATAATTACATTGTCCTTACATGTATCCCAATGTTCCAAATTAGGATAGAAAGAGAATGAAATGCAAAACACAGACATGGAAGGCTATGTATATCAAGCTCTCGTGCTTAAGTTTTCTATATATTAACTTGGAATTTTTATGCTCTGCTCAGAAATGTTAAACACACTTATTTAGTCTTGAGTATTTTTCTTTATGTGGTTTACAGGATTAGTTTATCTACCTGCACAAGTTATTGCATCATACAATCAAAATACCACAAATTAATTTTTCAGAAGGTGAAAGGTTGTTTTTCACACCTGCAACATGTTTTCCTTCTATCTTTAAATGGGAGGAAAGTATGTCACTTGGGAAATGGCTAACCCTACAGAGTTCTTTTTGCCACACCAGAAATGAGGTGGCAAAGCTGTTCCCCTCATATGAAGTAAACGACAGCAGTTCTGGGAGCGAGCAGGAGAAAAGAGGAAAGAGATTCTACCTGCCACTCTTCTGGCCTCTCACTGAAGATCACCTATGCCTATGCGGAAATATCTGGAATGTGTGACTCAATAATAGCTGCATGGTTGAAGGAGGCAGTCATACTGGCAATCTACAGCAGCAGTGGCTGCTGCTGCTGCTAACACAGGCAGAAAAGCCAGGTGCAGTAGGCTGGAGGGAAGGGTAGGGATTATCATAATAGGAGCAGAGGTTACCAAGAGGAATCCATTCCTCAATGTCATTTGTCCTATGAGACCCCCTCCTCCTGCCCAAATGTCTCTGGATGCAGGGCAAAACTTGGTTTTCTCTGGCAGCCAAACCACAAATGACTATGAAAGCCCAGAATCCACAACTAAATGTGAGAGGGTAATTCTGTAGCAGGCAAATAATGACCTTTCTCAGGCCTCTCTTTCATGTGATACTTCAAAAACACTTCTATACTGGCCTGCTGCTTTTATCCAGCCTAAGCCTATCTGAAAGACGCTGGCCATAAGATGATAATTCCATCAGGAGGATAGGCATATATTATCATGATAGGCATACTTCATTGATACAATTTAACTTACTGTATAAGGTTGCAACTTCATGAGACATATACACAGTACCATACTGGTCTGTATTATACCATACTGGTCTGTATTATACCAGTGAACTGCGAAACAATGGTTTTCAAGCAATGAAGGCATCTATATTCACAAAGGAGGGGTTGTCCTTAAATCACCCATCCCACAGAGTTTGATTTGAGGCCATAAAGCCATAAGAAAGAAAGTGGTCCTTTTCAATTTAGGAAATTTAAAAAATTAGATAAAATGCTGCTCATTGTATTTTAAGTACCTTCTAGAACAGATACATTTTTCCATTTCAGTCTCAGGAACCAAAGTGTCCAGAAGGGTTTTTTTTTTAAGGAACAGAACCTGTTCTCTATATTGATATAGAAAGTTGTACAAGACAACATCATCCAATACTGCAAATGAAAGTACATATAGTCCTTGACTTATAACCATACATTTAGTGACTGTTCTAAGATTCCGGAGAGCTGAATTTTTTTTTTAACTTATGACAGTTCTCACATTTATTACGGATGCATCCTCTCCATGGTCACATTATCAAAATTCAGGTGTTTACCAACTGACATGTATTTCTCACAGTTGCATTGTAAGGGGTCATGTGATTACCATCTGTAACCTTCTCAGCCAGCCTGATAAGCAAAATCAATTGGATAAGCCAGTTTGGCTTAATGACTGCATGATTCACTTAACAACTGCAGTGATTTGTTTAGCAACTGTGGCAAAAAATATTGTAAAATGGGACAAAACTCACTCAAGAACTCTCCTGCCTAGCAATGGAAAAATTGGGTACAATTGCGATTGTGAGTCATGGACTAACTGTAATTTTATTATGAGAACTATTTATATCAACCATTTTTAAGATGTTGTCCTTTAAGTGTATAGGGGTTAGAACATTTATAATCCAAGAGATTTGGAGAACAGCTTGAAAAAACATAATGGATCTGCTGTGTTGCTTAATTCGTTACCTGACGTGAAGCTGCAACAAAGTTAATCCACCCATCATCCAAGGAAACAACATATGCCCCATTCTGGAGCTGCATGTTCACACGGCCTCCCCCAAACAAGATCAGTGGATATACTGACACCATGCTGCAGTCTCGAATAAAAATCCGGCTGGTTTTTACCATTTCATGGTATACCAAGTAGGGGCTATCAAACTGCTTTATCTGAAATACACAATTTCAAAGAAGAATTATGGAACATTTAAAACAAGAACAACAAATTTGGTTGCATAAATATCATCTGTATCATACTATACACCTGCCACCTAGATTTTGCTAACAAAAATGGGTACTTGGCCAGCATAAAATGGCCAGACCTGAAGAGGACATGAAGATGATATTCGAAACCTCTAGGCAGGCTTCATATGAATCTAGTAAGCTGGAGGAGAAAGGAGAGAAAGACATATCCTTGTATTGGTGTCTACAGAAATATTCAATGTTTCAACAAGGCTTATACTATATAAGCAGGCAACTATTGTCTAATGTTGTGCACGCTATTCCTTCCATAAAGAAGACTATATATGCTAGAATAAGTTGGAGTAGAATACTTTACTGACTGGAGGTTAGAAATTACCTGATAATTTACAGAGGATGGATGAATGTGAACGTAACCCTGGCTTTTTGTAGCAAACATCAGTGTTTCAGGTTTTGGATTAATTTTAGCAGCTCCTTTAATAACCTTCAGACACTTCTTTTCTGGTACTTTTATCTAAAATGGTAAATAAAAATTGTGAATTGAATATCCACAAACAATTCCCATTTATTTCAACAGATATGCATAGAAAGAGACATTTCTACTAAACTGCTTCCCTCTAACAAATCAACATGGCGATATTGTGGAATTTAAAAGAAAAGAAAGAATTGGGGGGAGGGGGGGAGAACCCAGAGAGACTACCTCATTCCTCAAATCTATTCCAAACTTAGTAGTAGCACATATTACAAAGCCATAGCCTGGATGTTTTGTTTGACAAGATAACTGGAGCGTCATGTTTGTGAACATGATCAATGTATGTGAAATCAGTGCAAATCCAACTCAACCCTGAAGTCATTAGCTGGTGTTTGGAAAGTACATTGTTTTAAGCACCAGCTTTCATTTCTAACACTATGTATTTTCAGGCAGGTTACAATTTTTCCCTTCTCCTCAAGAAATCCTTATGGTGTCAGTAACCACTTCTCTTGTTGTTACAGTACTTTTCTCTGAGCCTCAGCCAAGTCCTCTAAACCCAAACCTGCCTAGAACCAAGCAGCTATAAACACAGGCTGGTTTGCAAACAACTACTGTTAAGTCATTCACCAACTAATGTCCCCATCTCAAGCCAGTGCAATAAAACTCCAGGAAACTTTACAATGCTAGTTTCTGCAAATGTTTTAAGTCCTAGTGTAGGACTTTGGGACAGGGTGAGGAAAAATAGCCCTGCTAAGTTAAGCGATCAGTAATACTATGCCTACAGTGGAGGATTGGAGCACTAGGTTCCAGGCAGAAAGAAAATGGTTTTGTTTGTTTGTTTTTCAATTTGTTTTTTAATTTGTTTATTCAAAATTTCAAAAAAGATTTAAAAAGAGAAACATGTTTTCACATTTTGCAGCGTTATCATAACAGCGTATATATATCTATTAGTGTCAATTACATTCATTTACTACAAATATATCTATAACTTGCAGAAAGGAAATGGTTTTAATGCTTAAGGAAGTTCTTGTATAAATTCCTCCCTTAAAATGTCCTGGTATTGCAATCAATTCTATTTCACAGACCAGAGTCAGGGAAATAGATATTAATACAAGCAGATGATGATTACTTTTATATGCTTACCTGAACCACATTTGGATACATAGCAGCACATAATATGGCTGATATCAACTTGACATTCTCTGCATTTGCATTTGCCTGCGACATAGATGACAAGTTAAAGAGTATGAAGACTATCCCTTATGCATTGGCAAAGAACTTCCGTATATACTCGAGTATAAGTCGACCCGAATATAAGTCGAGGCACCCAATTTTACCACAAAAAACTGGGAAAACTTATTGACTCGAGTATTAGTCGAGGGTGGGAAATGCAGCAGCTACTGGTAAATTTCAAAAATAAAACTAGATACCAATAAAATTACATGAATTGAGGCATCAGTAGGTTAAATGTTTTTGAATATTTATTTCAAAGAAAAACAGTAAACTAGCTCTGTAAGTGGAAAAGAGAGCCAACAAAACCAATATGGTATCAACAATAACTTTAAAAGGACAAAAACCTTCAATCAGCAACCAAGCTAAAACACAAGAGTTAAAATCCTTCAAAACTGGATTCCTCCTCCTCATCTGTATGTCCAAACAGAGTCACCCTCTCCCTTGCAAGAAAAAAGCATATGTATGTGCTGCATGTACATCCTGTTTTGGAGAGCCACCATCTGTTTCACAGCTCTCCCTCATGCCTCCATTGCATGTGCACACATGCCATGGCTCAGTAGTAGGTCAACATACAGATGTCACACTAGGTTCCCTCCTCAAAAGGAACATCCAACCTTTCTTGAGAAGTACAAACTTCATCTGTTCAGGATTGTGGTGACAAAGGTGAAGGAGGATGGGGCTGAGAGAAGGGAAGGGAAGAAAAGATCATTGACAGGGAGAAAGACAGGGAGAAACACCTGGAAGTGTGAGCCCTCGAGTTTCCTTAGGGAAGACCAGACAACAAGGGGAAAGGAGAGGAGGAGGAGGAGGAGGAGGAGAGTTAAAAAAAAAAGAGTGGGAAGCCAACTCACGCGTGCCATCAAAGCCAGGGGGAAGCGGGGCTTTCTCCGCCTGCTGCCGCCAGAGGAGTGCGGGGAAAGGGGGTTCGTGCCGAGGCTCCGTAAGCGATTACCAGATTTGCAGCTCCGTTTGTTGGAGCAGCTCTTCGCTGCTAGGCTAGGGGATGGGGGAGGCTGCCTGAACCTGGCGGTTTCTTGGCGAAGCTGGAAGCGCGCAATGCAGGAGCTCGCGGAGGCCCCGGGCGCCCGTTAATAGGGAAGGAGAGGCCGCTTGGGGTCGCCAGGCTCAGGCAGCCTCCTCCGCCCCCTCCCCTAGCAGCGAAGAGCTGCTCCGGGGGGTTCCCGCCACGGCACAGCCAGGCACTTTGTCTCGCTGCCCCCGGAGCAGCTCTTCGCTGCTAGGCTAGGGGGCGGGGGAGGCTGCCTGAGCCTGGCGGTTTCTTGGCGAAGCTGGAAGCGCGCAACGCAGGAGGTCGCGGGGGCCCCGGGCGCCCGTTAATGGAGAAGGAGAGGCCGCTTGGGGTCGCCAGGCTCAGGCAGCCTCCCCCGCCCCCTCCCCTAGCAGCGAAGAGCTGCTCCGGGGGGCTCCCGCCACGGCGCAGCCAGGCACTTTGTCTCGCTGCCCCCGGAGCAGCTCCTCGCTGCTAGGCTAGGGGGTGGGGGAGGCTGCCTGAGCCTGGCGGTTTCTTGGCGAAGCTGGAAGCGCGCAACGCAGGAGCTCGTGGGGGCCCCGGGCGCCCATTAATGGGGAAGGAGAGGCCGCTTGGGGTCGCCAGGCTCAGGCAGCCTCCCCCGCCCCCTTCCCTAGCAGCGAAGAGCTGCTCCGGGGGGCTCCTGCCACGGCGCAGCCAGGCATTTTGTCTCGCTGCCCCCGGAGCAGCTCTTCGCTGCTAGGCTAGGGGGCGGGAGAGGCTGCCTGAACCTGGCGGTTTCTTGGCGAAGCTGGAAGCGCGCAATGCAGGAGCTCGCGGAGGCCCCGGGCGCCCGTTAATGGGGAAGGAGAGGCCGCTTGGGGTCGCCAGGCTCAGGCAGCCTCCCCCGCCCCCTCCTCTAGCAGCAAAAGCTGCTCCGGGGGGTTCCCGCCACGGCACAGCCAGGCACTTTGTCTCGCTGCCCCCGGAGCAGCTCTTCGCTGCTAGGCTAGGGGGTGGGGGAGGCTGCCTGAGCCTGGCGGTTTCTTGGCGAAGCTGGAAGTGCGCAACGCAGGAGCTCGTGGGGGCCCTGGGCGCCCGTTAATGGGGAAGGAGAGGCCGCTTGGGGTCGCCTGTGCGGCCCTCAGCGGGTAGACAGCCGCGGCGGCGATGCTGCCCTGGAGGCGCGATCGGTTGCAGCCATGCCAGCGCAGGCCAGGTATGGTGCCTTAGCGGCTGACTCGAGTATAAGCTGAGGGCGGTTTTTTCAGCACAAAAAATGGGCTGAAAAACTCAGCTTATACTCGAGTATATATGGTATGTAGCATGCAGCAGCAACTGGGAAGAAATCCTGAATATTTTCGGTGCCAGATTTCTCTTAAAAGAGATTTCTCAACCTTATGTTTGAGAAATATGTTTGAAAATAAGGTAATGCATACTGGTATCATCAGAAGTTTTAGGATGAAGGGGAAATATTTGGGCCTCTATCTTCTGCCTGAAATACATGTGACAGCCTTATGCCAAATCAGACCACAAGCAAATGAAATCTTGCATGACCCACATAGGCTTTTAAAAGTTTTCTATTGCTTCTTTCTTTTCTGTTGGAGGTAGCACTGACTGAAGTTGTGACTTTCTGAACACAAAGTCCCAAGTATAATCTGCTGTTGCTATATACCTTCCTGAGAAATAAGTTATTATAAATGCTATTTCCATTTTAGCACTTTTAAAACGCACACATAAAAAACCGAAGGAACAAATAATTAAAATTTCTAATTTTAAATTTAAATTCTAATTTTAAAAATATTCAAGTGGAAGGATAAAAAAAAAAAATCTCCAGTCCCTTGAAATACATCAACAGATTTTCATAGAAACTACTTTTAAGTGAGCTGTTTTCCTATTAGATACATCTTGGAATGAGTTATCTACAAATGAATTCAATATTATAATTTTTGTTTTTTAATTTTCTGTGTTTTTTATGCTGCCCAAAAACACATGTCAGCACCCACTTTAATAAAGTTAGAATTACAATAAAGTTACAATTACAATGAAAATATTATTTATATTAATACATCACTAATATTTAACTATACAGTATATATAAATCATAGGTTTTGTTTTCAAACTCTGCTTCATCAACCTATCAGCTGGACTAAACAGACAAACAGTTCACACTTGACTAAGATAATTTTCCAGTATGTAAGAAAGTCAAAAATGACTTTTCATAACACTGAAAGCAACTTGAAAAGCATCTTCAATCTACTAGATCTTAACAAGAAAGGAAGTATTCCAGAAATAATCAGTATTAGTATTATAATATGGGAATTAGGTAAAATGTAACCATCTTTACTTAAGAATGTCGCTGAGGAAGAAAGGAAACATGGAAGAGGTGGGTAGAAAAGTTAACAGATTAAAAAACTAGCCATCCAGTTACCTCTTCTCCTGTAGCTTCAAGAACACCATCCCCCCTTTGAGAAAATCTCTGTTCTATGTCTCTGGCTCGGAGTCCTTCTTTCACAAATCCAATATCTGACAATAGTTCAGTAAACTGCCTTTTTAAACGTGCCATTTCCTAAAAAAAATGGGAAAGACTTCTTTTAATAATGAATAGAATTTGAAAACAGCATTCTAGAGAACAACTAGTAGTTTATTAATGTTACTCTTTTATTCCCATTTGGCATATACAAATATATGAACTGGTGATATACAGCACTAGATCAGCCCCAGATGACTGATAGAATAGGTCTGGCCTGCTCATGCCTTCGTTTTGCTCACTCTGACCATAATAAAGCTGATATTGAAAGAGAATATTGTGGTTGGAAGATATGGAAAAAATATATCTATCTGGTATAAAAATAACTATATAGTGAATATAATTATTGGGTTCTTGGTATGTTAATTCCTAACTATAACCATATGTGGTTAAGGGTGGTGATTTCTGAATTATTTCTGGTAAATCTTAATGATCTTCAACTGTTTCCTCAATGTGAAGATCAATAACAGCAACCAAAATGTTACAGGTAGTCCTTAACTTATCACTGATTGCTTAGCGACCATTTGAAGTTATGATAGACCTACCTTGGGGTTAAGACCTGGACTTCAAGTTTGATGGTCAGCTCTCCCATGTGGTCCCCCCCATGTGGCTGAACTTCAGGCACTTGGCAACACAGCTGCATTTGTTATTATTTGCAGTGTTCTGTGTCACATGATTGCATTTTAGGACAGTTTTGGCAAAAACTGGCACATACTTCTGATTTTTGGCAAAACTGCACATGTAGTGAACCAGTGGTTCACTAAATGATTGTGGAGTTTGCTGAATGACTGCGGATTTGCTTAACTTGTGTGGTGATTTGCTTAACAACCTACACAAAAAAGGTCATAAAATCAGGTCAGTCATGTGATGGTGTTATGACCGTCACAAATTACAATCACAATGATCTGGCTCATTGACAGCTATAAGTCAAGGACTATCTGTATTTCATCTTGCCTCTTCCCAGCACCTTCCTTTACAACATGTACCACATTGGGTGCTTTTTGAGAATATAGTCTCAAACGGGGCAACAATGTGGTGCAAAGGAGGATGATAATCAGCTGTATGAATTCAAAATGACTTCTACATAAATGCAAATTATCTACCTTTTTTTTCCTGGAACCATGAGGTCCACCATCCAGAGCAGAGGCATAATGAAATGAAATAGAATAATAGCATAAACAAACCTGATCTAAAATTGTGCATGTGAAAAAGATATGGCACAACAAGAGGTAGGTATTGGAACAAATTATTTTACAAGGTCAGTAAAACACTTTTAAAGGTAAAAATACAAACTAAAAATATTATGTTACCTGAAGAACATTTTCTGATAAAAAGTTTTGTCTGCAAAATGCGGAACTTGCTTGAAAGCCCTCTTTTGAAGACTGGCGCCACCCCTAAGGAGTGGAAATTTAAAATATCACTTTACTATTTAATCTCCAAAGTTTAAAAGGATATTAACATGATCAAAGTGAACTTATCAACTCTTACCTTATATGCTTGGATGAGAGCCAGATAATCACTGTTTCCTATGGAAAACTCGAGCTTTTTCTTGTATGCCACCTCTCTTTTGTCCCACGGAGAAATCTTAATAATTAATACAAAAGTTCCATTACATAGCTAATATATTTAAATTAAAATTCAGCCTCAGCTGTATAGAATTTATCTAAAATCTGTGTATACATAGGAATGAATTACAGTAGAACTTCTCAAAACTGGTGGTGTTACAACCCTGTAAAATAATAGATTAATTGACTGCCTCCCTCATTAAAAAAAATTGTCAGGCTATACTTGACCTTGGCAAAGATCAAGTAGCATAGTCCTATGCAGGTATTTTTTTTAAAAAAACTCTCTTCAGCAGCCTACAGATCCACGTGGAGATGGTTTCTATATAGAGACTCTCAGAAGACATTCATCTACAGGTAGTCTTCACTTAACAACTACTTGTTCAACTATTTTTAAAAGTTGCAACACTGCTGAATGAATGATACCTATAACCTGTACCCGTAGTTTCAGCTATCATACCAACCCCTGTGGTCATGAGAGCTTGACAACTGGCTCACATAGGTAGGAGTATCCCATGACCAAGTAATGTCACAACATCACATTGATCATGTCACATTGTTTCACCTAGTAACAGAAAGTCTGGTCCCAATTACTGATGTTCAGCAAGGAGTACCTATATTAAAGATGAAATTTGAAAGAACTATACTGGCAGTGTCATGCCCCTGGTGGAGACTGACTCTGAGGGAGAGGAGGAACAGCTGACAGGAAGTGGAAGTATGGCTCCGGAGGTTGTGGAGGAGACTAGGGAAGGGCAGAGGGCCGGCTGGGTAGTCAGAGGAGGACCCAGGCCCATCCCCTCTCCATTCTAGGGCACGCAGAGAGGAGAGGATAAGGGAGAGACGTGGTCTACTGGGGAGGAGAGGGCTTTGATCCTCTTCATGGCTGTAGCTGTGACAACTGGATAAGAGGACGGACCTGCATACGGGCGAGTGCTGGAAACAAAGCATGGAAATATCTCTAGTTTATTGTTCCTCTCTGAGTTTGGCATCCTTCCCAGTGTGTGTTTTGATATCTGTGGACATCTTCAAGCCCTTATCTTGCCTGGTTTGTATTGTTTTTTACTCTTTATCATTTAAACGGCATTTCCTCCTTGTTGTAACTGCTTGTGTGGGAGTTTTTGTCAAGGATATTTGGAGCTTGGAAGCAAAGTGAAGGAATAAAAGGGGCTTCACCTGCTTTTTGTGACAGTGTTTATTTTGTATCCCACCCTGGGTCATCACAGGCAGAGAGAACCATATTTATCTATCATTTTTTTAAAAATCTGACCAGCATTTCCATATAACTTTTTAGGTTTCCCTTTTATGGACTTCTACTGGCTCTATTTATCCCACCTATGACTAACGTTTAGTGTTAATACTGGTGATCATCACTGATATTTGTATTATTGTTATATTCATTTCATTGTTAAGTAATTTAAATATTTTATACTAACATTTTAGTCTAATCAATAAATTTAGGTGTATATATACTGTATATGTATGTACCAGTGTGTTCTGTCCTAAATGAGATAATAAAGATTTGTTATTATTATCAGGCTGCATTTTGCCGGGCTTTCCAAATAAATAGGCACCACAGCACCTCTTCTATTTCTTGTAAGAGAACACAATCCATCATGACAAAAGGCAAGCATGAACTGTCTACAGATGCACAGGCTCAGTGCCAGAACCTAGTGTGATGCCTCCCAAGAAAATATCCAGAAAGAACCACCCTTGAAAGAAGGAGAAAGTGAAACTAGGCACAAACATCTTAATCTTAGCTGAGTTGGTCCTTAGGAGCATGTTGAGACTGGAACTGCTGCTGTAAGTGCAAAGACTGTTGAAGGACGATGCCAACACCTACATCCAGTGGCTCAGTGACAGTCCAAGTAAAAGGGAACCAAGAATTGTTCTCTTGAAACTGTAACAACCTGGGAATCCTAGATTATCATAATAATACTTACAAAAGGTGACTTGTGAGCTCTGCTCGCTGCTATTGTTAGTGCAGGATCCAGACAGCGAAAGATGGTGCCAAGAAGCATTAATTTCCCAATTCTCACATCAACAGGCAAAGAGGCCAAATGATGCCCCAAGGGAGTAAGCTTTTCTTCTGATGTTAAGGCTCCTACATCCTGCAACCGCTTCTTTGATGCATTTATAGATTCAGCTGTTGGTGGCTCAATAAGTTGTGATAACACTGAATGAAGTTTATGTGTGGAAAACATTTCCAAAATCTTTATTCTGGAAAAAATACATTGTTCAGCCAAAGAAAATTACCAATCCTCTGCTATATGGGGCATGCAAAGATGTACAGAATTGTGGAAAGTACAAAAATGGCCCTGATGCAGATATACAAGATCCATACACAAGATTTTGTGAAACATCTTTTATAGCCATATGAGACAGAAAATATTTGGAAGTGGCTCAGACACATTTTTAATTCACTGAACTATAAGAAGGAGAGAAGGTATAGCACAATCAGACTTGCAATCTTCTGTTATTATAGCTAATCTGAATAAAAATAGTTTTAGCTTTCTTGTGGAGTTCAATTCTTAATCTAACGAGGCTGACAATTCAGCATTCAATTTCTCCAATGATTTTCAATGTCCTTACTTTGTTCAAAGTTCAAAAAGTACAGTATACAGTACTTATTTCTGATTGCTTCTTGTATTTGAGATATTTTTTTCATGTTTCAATGTTCCAGAATCTAAACCTACCTTCATACATTAAAAATCCTATTACCTGTGATTTTTTTATCCATGGTTATATGTTCAAATGTTGCTTTCACAGATAACAAGATCCTGGCCATAGTAGGGGATGGGTGGAGGTGCTTTTACTATCTCTTTAAGTTACTACCGAATTTGCTCCTGTCCTCCAAGTTGTACCCTCAATTTAGCTCCAGGTTTCTGAAAACCTAATTTTAGCCAACCCCACTTCCCCCAAATAGTGATTTCCAGGAACAGTTCCCTTTTCAGGAAAAAATGATGCAGTTAAAGCACTAAAAGTATCTGGCAGACATAGCTAGAGTATTTGGGGAAAAGACTTTAGCTCAGGAAAAAAGAGGGCTGACTTCCATACAGCAATTGCCCTTTCCAAACCATTTTCCCCAGAAACAGATGAACAGGGTGGAACCTGGCAAAAAATATTGAAAATCATGGTCACATGGACAATGGAACACAACTAGTCATAAAGGTGAGCTGGTTACCAAGTGCCTGAAATGAAGTCATGTGATCCCAGGGTTGCATGGAGCTGTTGGACGTGTAGAACTGGGTTGTAAATAGCTTTTAGCTTGGGATGCGTGTGTCTGTCATAACTTTGAATGGTCACTAAGCAAGGACTACCTGTACTGAACATGGGGTAAAGTGGATAGATTCTTGAAACCTTTCCCTTTTTATACCACTTTCTCAATACCAGCTTCATCTTTTTCTCATTAAATGGAACATGCTACTCTGAACCTCTTGCTTTTCTTGCAATGAACTGAGTACTGAAATAAACTAAATTGTCATAAATTACTGCCTTTATTTGCTTTGTCTGCTAGCTTCATATAACTCATTGTAATATATTCCCCACAAATTGTCAGTTGCTTATTATCTGATTGTTCTTATAAATGTTGTCTTATCGATTGGTTATGATATGAATTGGAATTATATATCATTTGGGAATGAATAAACCTATTTGACCTATAGAATGAATGACCTATAGTATTAACATCCCAACAAAATTAGGGACTGCAGGAGACTAATTTCTAATATATAAGTATTATGAGAGCTCAGAAAAAGTACTTTACTGCTCCTTTAAGGGATTGTTGCTGAGTACAGTGGGAGTACCTTTCATTGATACGAAGCACATTTGCCTGCTTTGGATCTAAATATTGCACATCTCTAGATAGAGGCTGCTTCTAACATTACTACTCAATCCATTTAATTGGAAATCCCAGGCACTGAATTTGTGGCACTTGCACACAAACAAGTGTGACCTAAAGAGGAGATGCTTCTGCCAGCTTAGAATTAAAAATGTTTTGATACGGCTACTTACAGTGAGCTAATCAGGACAAATCAGGCAATTAGTCTGCACATTTGCCAAGAATCAAGCCATTAAGGGACAGAAGTAAGAAAACAGGAGGAAAAGGAAGCAAGAACAGAAGAAGATTTGTATTTACATATAAGGTATTGAAGTTTAGTTGGAAAACATGCAATATCTGGCAAAAGAATAATCTACCTGAGACAAAGCTGTTCCAGAGGCACTCGTTGTATCTCGGGCAACTGGTGTTTTAAAAGGTGATGATTATAATGATGACTACTGAAAAGATGAAAGCAAACCCCAGAAGCTACACGACCTGCTCGTCCTTTTCTTTGCAAGGCATTGGCTTTGGACACATATGAATCCTCCAGGCTTTCCATGCCCTTGCTTGGATCATATCTACCAAAGGGAAAATATAGAACCATGTTTTCAGTATTAAAGTACAGGATAGGTAATGAAGTATAACATTGAGAAAGTATGATGCTTATGGACATTTATGTGGCTCTAGAATCCCTCCTTGTGATCCTCAAACTTGTATACTTCTTGTCTCTATCCTTCACTTAATATGGAGTGTAACAGATGTTGCAGAATTGCCTTGATTTTTGTAATCAAAATCGTGTTTCTCAAAACCAGAATGTGAATACAGGTCATTTCTACATGGTCTATTGTTCTGAGTTCTTCCAGATTCTTTAAATACCTTTTTTCTTTCATTTTTCCTGAGTCAATCACATAGACCACATCATTGATGGTTATGGAAGTTTCCGCAATGTTTGTAGATATGATGATCTTGGTGATACCAAGAGGAGGCTGGGAGAATACGGACTGCTGATCTTCACTGGAAAGAGTTGAATGGAGGCGATACACAACACAGCTAAAAGATTAGAGAACAGGTTTGAAAAAAATTTTTATGTAAGCATTTGTTCCATCTCCAGTTCCAATACTTCAAAAGTTTGACTTGGAAGTATAGAATATTAGTAAACAAGTATTCACTGTGGCTATATTCCAGGGCAGAAAATCCATGTCCAGGGAAGAAATGTTACATAACTATTAAATAAAATGCCTAAATTCATTGACAAGATGAAAACATCTGTTTCTATTTTTTTTTTCTTTTAAAAGTATTTTAAAAAGACATACCGTTTGCTGTGCCGGTTGTTGAACATGGCATTAGACTGCAACCGATTATATAATGCTTGGATTTCTGCTAAGCCTGGCAAAAATATCAGTACTGCACCTAAACATGAATTAAAATAATAAAATGAGTAGAACAGCGGTGGGTTGCAAAGTAGATTACAGTGGGTGTGGCTCGGTGGGCACACTTTGAACACACACACACTTTGCATGCGTGTGCATGCCAAATACACACTGTGCGTGCACACAGAGGCTTTCCTAATCACCTTCTGCAATCCTGCACTCTCCCTGTAGCTTCAGCAGCTGACAAGCGGCAATCTGCTATGCCGTGCAAAACAGCTGTGCTTCAAAAGCAGGGAATAAAGGTCAGTATGGGAGGCCGCAGCTCCTCATAGAGAACTGGTTCGGTCTCTGCTGATCTTCGGCACTACCAGTATGCCAGAACCGGGCCGAACCGGTAGAATAGCACCACTGGAGTAGAAGCTATTCTGTCTCCTTCACTGCCATATTTATCTTTGTTTTTCTCAGTTCCTCTCTGCTGCTTCATATTTTACATTTTCCAATGCAGAAAGCAAAGCATGCGGGTTATTACACCGGTTGGATCCCACCCCTGGTTGGAACTATTCAGTTTAATCAATTTGTAAAAATTTTTAAAATTACCTGGTGGATATAAATGTTTGCCGCTGACAATCCATTCCAGTAAGGCCTCAATTAATTCAAGATTTATTTTGTCTAAATCCATGTTTGCCATGGTTTTTAATACTGATTTGCTAACACCTACAAAAAAGAAAAAAGAAAGAAATATGCATAAGCAAAAAAAGAAACAATCCCAGCAGTAAAATGTAGTAAAGTTAATTTAGTCAGTAAAATGCAAACCACCAAGATATATCAAAACTGACAAGAGAAATAGATGTATTCCCTATGTAGCAAAACTTTATCTGACACTTTTAAAGTATTACATACATTTTCAACCTTTTAAAAATAAAATTTGGTTCTTCTGTCCCTCACAGACTCTTTGCAATGTCCTAAAATCTCAAACAACAGACATTTCAGTTAGGGCCTTAGAGTACAAATCATGGCACTTATTTAAAATAAATAAAATCCTGACTTTCCACTTGGACATACAATAGCTTTATTGCTAAAAGTTAACCTGAATCACACTGTTGGGCTACATATAGAGTTCTATTATCTCTTATAGCAGATTGCTTGTACACTCACCTATTTATCCCTAGTATACATTTCATTCAGTACCATGTCCTCTATCCAATGTGAGAGCATGAATTTACTGAATTTAAAATTTTGGGTTTTTTTCTTCCTGCCCAGAAAATATTGAAAAATAAATTAAGACAGACACATTTCCAAACTGCTCACCACCAATCATATTCCAAGGGAAATCATTTTAACTATTATTCAGTATTCCTACTAGCATACCTTAAATTCTTATTTTATGAAAGATAATGGCCAGGATTTGGAATATCTCTGTTGAAAATTCCAAAAAGACCTGAAAAATTTTGCACAAATATAGCTTAGTACAGATAGATATGCAAAAAATTCTTACAATTTTTGAATACAACTTTCAAGTAATTAACCAAATATTTTCAATATATAAAGAATGCCTGGAAACCAATGACTATATCATGTTCATCAGAGGGATACCTTTGTAACGTATCAGCAATTGTTGGAAAGTCAGTGTTTGATCTGGGGCAGAATCCTGGACTGTAATTTTCACCAAACCAGTATATTTTAGAGTCTCTTCTACTTCTTCTGCAGCAGTCCGTGTGTGCCTTCCTGTCTTGTGTGCAGTTGGTTTTACTCTCCGCATATACGGACTGCTATGCTCCAAAACATACCTGAATACATGCCGAGAGAGGTCATGGGGAAAAAAAGCAAGCAGTTATCTTTGCTTTTCAAACAGTTAACAGTTTTCCCAGCTTATACTTTGTGGATGGTGCTGTGTAATTAAGATAAACTACTAGACTATTGGCCAGAAAGCATTTTTGGGTAAGGCTGTGTATATATTTTGCAACGCTATTGCACAAATGTCAACATTTGGAATTTGATAAAAGAGCACTGTATCTTAAGAACTGGCTTTTTATAAACTAAATTTTAGCATCTATAAAGAAAGCATTTGGGAATCAAATACATCATAGATTTCATTGCACTTGGCAAAGCTTGCCAGAGTTACTTGAAATCTTTTGGCGCGTGGACTCTCTGACACATTTGTTGGTTGCTCAAGACCAGACTGGACAGTGAGTCTAGCAGAGTATGCCAGGCCTTTATCCTATCTCAAATATAGAACTCAAAGTGATCCATTCGGTGTGCAATCAAAAAGGTAAAAGATCTGGAGATGTGATGATGGGGAAGTTTAGCAGAGAAACTAACACATTTTTAAGAAAAAATGAAATGAATGCAGTACTTAGCACCCTTTCCAGTTTTAAGAGTGCTTTGTTACTTTGTCAAATGTATTATATATAACTTGAGTTTTTAATTACATTTCACATGTTTTATTTACATTACACAGATCCAGGAATGAAATTAATTCAGAAAACGGACACCAATTTATATAACTTCAGTTAAAAATATCAACATTTTAAAAAGGCCTTCCCTTTCATGTGCTCAATTTGCATGCCTAACTTTTCTTTCTGACACAAATAAATGATATGGCAATTCAATATTAAACATTCAGAAATGTAGCATCTCTCTCTTTCTCTCTGTATGTATGCACACACACACATACACACACACACACGCAAACACACAGAGTTCTAGAACACAGTCCCAGAATTTGAGATGTATTTTGGGTGTAGATGTAAAAACATCTGCTGCAGGAGTTACAGCCGAATTGGGAATTCATACAATTCATGCACTATCCAAAATCAGAGCATGTAACTACCAGCACAAAGTCAATGAAATGGAGACTGATAGACTCCCCAAATTATGTCTACTAGAGCAAATAAAATCACAATCACAAATCTCCTGGATCACCAAACTAACGAATTTTGTAAGAAGCTGTGGCCTTCCTGTTTCTTGCATAAGAGCAGAATGATTTTAAAAAAGAGCTGCCCAAAGAATTAAGGATATAGAGACACAAAATGACATAGCTATCTTTAGAAAGGTGGGTAAGTTGAAATGGCTGAGCAAATACAAACATATTTTTCAAATAGACTGCTATTAGAAGTTACAACTGCCAAAACATCTAAGGGAGATATTTATGTGAACAAGATTTGAACAGCTCAACACAATTGTCAGATATGGGAGATTCTATTCTATACCCTAAAAAGAACATCTCTGCATTTGCAGAGCGGCAGAGATAGAAGACCTGGCTCACATCCTATTTGATTGTTGCCTGAATAAGAGGGTGAGAGACAGGTACTCCGGTCTATATGCCAAATGAATGACCTATTGGACTCCCCATATCAAAACAACTTACCTTATGTGGGGCCAGAATCTGAAAATAACACACATCACAGTATTTAAGCAAAATTGTTCAGCTGGGATCTGCATATGTGAGACTGATTGGGGTAGATTGCAGAGGTGACACCAAAATATAATTTTATCATATTTTATCTGTATCTTAAATTACTGTATTTTATTCCAATGTCATTTTAAATCATATTTTATTCAAATTTTCATTTTAAATTCTATTTTATCCAATTCCATTTTAAATTGCTTTTATCAAATTTTAGTAATAATTTATTTTTGGAACTTTGCACTTTGATATGGCCCAAGGGCTAATCAATAAAGAAAGTAAAAGAAAAAATTTAAGAGATATTTGTAAGCATCAGGCTAGAAAGAAAGAAACATTAATTTCTGTCATTATTGCTAGTGGTTACTCATGGTCTAAATATCCAATTTAGAAAATAGGAATTCCTCAATTAAAGTATGTCAAAAATTAGGTTGAAATGGATGAAGACTCAGTGCTTATCCCCATCTTTCATATCACCAATACAAGGATTGCTTGACTTAAAAATGTTCAAAGTTCTAGCATCCCTACTTGGGGGTCATTACGACCTGGACTTAAAAGTTCTGAGGGTTGTCCCCCCAGTGACATGATTGTGTTTTACTTCCAGTTTTTGGAAAAAGCAGTCGATAGCAAACCATGGTTTCGCTTAACAACCCTGGCATTCGCTTAACAGCCACAAAACAGATCATAAAATAGTTATGACCCTGGTGGTCAGCTCCATTCCGGTTGTAACTCTATATTTACTTATAAAAGGTTATATATACTGAAAGGAGGAGACAGGTGTTTTTTCCCCTCACAAAATTATATAGGATTATGCCTGTACATTTTACCATATATTTCAATTCTGCAATGACTGGATACTTATTCTTTTTTATTGGATTCTGGGAAAATGGACTAGATAAATATAGGCAGTCCTTAACTTATGACCACAAATGAACCCAAAATTTCCATCGCTAAGTAACACAGTTGTTAAGTGAGTTTTGCCCATTTTACTTTTTTTGCCATAGTTGTTAGGCAAATCACTGAAATTGTTGAGTGAATCATGTGGTTGTTCAGCAAACATGGCTTTCCCCTTTGACTTTGCTTGTTGGAAGTCCCTGGGAAGGTTAAAAATGGTGACCTCATGGCCCGAGGACTTTGCAATTGTCATTAATGCATAAATACAGTTACCAACTGTCTGAAATTTGATTATGTGACCATGGGGATATTGCAATGGTTGTAAAGGTGAAAACTGCTCATAAATCACTTTTTTCAGTGCGGTTGTAACTTTTAGCACTCACTAAACAAATGGTTGTGTAAGTTGAGGATTCCTGTAGACTTGCTATGTGGTTGGTAGAAAGCTGCAGCCCTTTTAAATCCAGTGATTAATCTGAGATTGCACTCCTTTCATACTTTCTAATTTTCTCTTAAACTTCTTGCTCTTATGCACATTAATGCTCATCTAATAAATATTAAAACTCACACTACAAAACAAATGAAAGTACCTCAACATAAACATACTGTACTATGTTTTCCCTCGTCTTTAGATTCTAAATGATATAAAGTTTATGAGTCTGACAGATTCTTGAAATATGCTAAGATTTTTAGTAATACTTGGCTTTATTTTTTCTCTTATGAGCCTAGTTTAAAATCCTATTTGACACAGTGCAGTAGTGCTGTCTACATTATTAGCTGGGGTTTAACTGTGTTATTCTACAAAGATGATCCAAAAAACAGTCTGAATTTTCAGTCTAAAAAAGAAACTTATATTATGTAAAAGGTTTGCTGGTGTTGGACTTGTTTTAGAGACTTCTTACCCAGTCATTGCAATTGCATCTTCTAGAAAAAACTGCTCTACAGGGAATGCGCTTCCTAGAGATGTAAACAATAATAAACAGATAGGAAAACAGTTTTAGTGAAATAGACCCAAAATATGTGCACAACAGAACAAAGAATTGGAAGCTTTATTCCAACAAATTTGGAGCGCTGTTGTACAGTTAAAGCCTGAATTTTACTGCAAAATGGGCATCGAGCAAAAATCTTTTTTAAATAAAGTATTATTTTAATCCATTTAAAGAACAAACTACTACATAAAAGAAAAAAGAAAAAAAATGAAAAAGAACGTTGTGGTTGAAAAATAAAATATCAGTAAATAAACAGGGAATCTACAATTGCCATAACATTTCATATAATTATTGCATGGAATATTATGAAATATATTGAACTAGACATATCTTTTAAAATAATTTAAAAACACTATAAAACTATAAACATTAATATTCACACTGATATCACCATTATTATTATTTAAAATAAATGCACATTATTTTGTATTAAAAAAACAGAAAAAATAGATAAAATTGGTAAAACAAATATGTTCTAGATTGCTTTTTTGTACTTGAAAGTTAATTGCATCAAACTATTGATAAATATTAAAATGGCTTTTTACTATGGTTACTATGTCTTTCAAATTTTTAAGACTGGTATAGTTTCTTCAGCTCAAATATTTTATTATCAATACAATATGATGCAAATATATAGAAACTTATAATAGAGATATTTGCTGTAAAAAAACAGCAGAAAGTAAAACAGTGAAGGAATTAATAGTAAAAGAAGCTGTTTCACCTGGTATATTGACAATAGGGCAGGAATTAAAATACTGTGAAAAGATGTTTGAATTCAGAGTAGCACTCATTAGTACAACACGTAGCTCTGGTCTTTGTAACATTAAGTCCTTCATAATCAATAACAAGAAGTCACTAAAAAAAAGGGAAAAATTAAAATTCCTCCAATAGTTGCATCTTTTTGCATCCTCTTTCAGTATTAGAAATGATTCTTGGGTATCCACTCCCTATTTAGTTCTTAATGTTCTAGCCCCAAAGCTGTAAATATATTACATATTATGGCAGAAACTGAAAAATGAACAATATATTTCTTCTGTTATTTTGGAGGGGGGATAATAATTTGTCCTCATCGCTGAAAAGCAAATTTTAAGTCCAGGAGAAAGCAAAAAATGAAAATAAAAATAAATCACTGGAAGACTGAATAGTAGTTTATTTTATTCAACTTCTCCTATGCCTGGTATATGATTATATAAATGCTGGGAATCATGATTTGAACCCTGATTAATTGTTAAAGAAGCTAGGAATAATCCTTAGATTGTTTTGCTGACTTGATACAGTGCAGTTTAAAACAGAATGTGGATGCTTATTCTGTTGTTGAAATGGAATGGGCAACAAACAAATCTAATAAATAAATTCTTCCTTCTGCATACTACAAAGACGGGGGGAAAGGAAATGTACAAATTTACAAAATTTGGACTTCTGGGACTGAAGATGACTTCACTTTTAACAGAGCTGATAACCACAGCAAAAGTGGAACCGGTGAATGAATCAGTTCCCCAAACCCCAAAATCTATTGTTCCAGGAATTCAGTTGTTTCCAGTTTGAAGAAAAATGCTGGTCCACCTCTGGATAGACCAGATTAGCAGAGCAAAAATGGAATATTAAAATTAAAAAATGGAATGCTCATTCAACAGAAGCATTTGCATATAAATAGAATAAATTTAGAGAAAGGTTATAAAATACAATAATGAAAAATTGCCTACTTTTAAAGGTTTGATTACCTTTCTTCTGTTCTCTCATGTATTTCATCAATAATAATGTGAGTTATTCCTTGTAATTTTTTATCCCCTTCTAGTCTTCTCAGAAGCACTCCAGTAGTACAGTATAATAGCCGTGTTGATGAAGACTTGCATAAAAAAGATAAAATATTAAAATGGCCAAGAAAATTATTGTTCTGTCAGATTATTTTGTTTTCCATGGATCATAAAATGGCAGTCTGTTTATAATTATAGAGTTGGCATGTATCTTGGAGATCTAGTCCAATCTCCCGCTCAGTTCAAGAACCACCAGAACACATTTGATTATCAGTTCTGTTTGATGACCTTTTTAGCAAGGGAGAACTCATCACTTTGTGTGGCAGCATGTCCTCTGGCTGACATCTTAGGCAGTCAGGAAGGTTCCCCTTTCCTTCTTGTTTAACCCAATGGCTCTGCCTCTGCCTCTGGAGCAACAGAGAATTAGTTTATTCTCTCTTCTGTGAGACATCCCTTCAAATATTTAATGACCACCATCCTATCACCCTTCAGTTGTCTTTTCTAGAAGAGAAATCATAAAGTTTGGTTTCCAGACCCTTCACCATCTTTGTAGCCCTGCATGTATTTGCTCAATTTTGTCATGCCCTTTTAGAATTGTGATACCTATAAACCAAATGATGGACCAGAATACAGCTGAGTGGAACATATACTTCCCATGATTTGGGCTCATAATACCTCCTAATATAGCATTTACCTTTTCAGTGATACCACAATGCTGGCTCATGTTCATCTTATAGTAGAAAAGAACTCAAAAAAGAACTCAGGTTCAACCAGGTTTCCTTATGCTATATTTGTGTTTTACATTTTTCCTATCCAGATGCATGGTAGAACTTTATACTTCTCCCTATTAAATTCTATCCTATCTATTTCAATTCACCATTGTTCATGACTAATGAAGCAATAGATCTTTCAGTATTGCAAATTGGACTCTGGATGGTAAAGGACAGTGAAAGCCAATGTCTAATATAATTATAACTAAGCAACCTGGGACCTATTAGTATTGTTTCAGAAGTATTTCCTTAAACAGAGGAAAAAGGAATGTCTGTACTTGGGCAAAAAAACCCAATTGAGTTTAATTTTATTTAATTATTTGTTTTAATTTAATTTGTTGCCTATAGTTCTGGGAGTTGCACAACAAAATATATTATAGCATTATATATTACATATTGGCCAAAATGTGTTCAAATGATTGGTAACATCCTTAGATCTAATAAGGAATATGTAGGGGAAATTAAAATAGTAAATCTTTACTAAAAAGAGTTATATTGAAACACATTATCACTGTTACCACTTCAAGAAATGTAAAATGAAAAAAACAAACCATGACACTTTCTAGCCGGATTTGGTATCCAACAGTAATTCCAACTCTTTCTGTTCGTTCCTTGGCCACACGTTCAGCAACGGAAATGGCAGCAATCCTACGAGGCTGGGTACAAATGATGTTGGCTACTTTATTAGAAAGGCCTTCCAGAGAGGAATCCAAGATAAACTGAGGTACCTGAGTGGTCTTTCCACATCTGCAAGGAAAAAAATGTGTGTGGGAAAATCACCCCATCCCTTAAATAGCACATAATCAATCATTGCATTCTAAGCTGCACTTTATGGATAATATCTTTTCTTTTAAAGAATTGTGTATGTCTCAAGACTGAGCACAAATCAATGAAATATAAAAGTATCAAAATCTAAGTTAAAATAAAGTTTTTTTGGCCTCAAACCTCTCCTTTATAGTTATACATATTCACTGAAATAAAAACACCTTTTCCTATTTGCTAATATTGATTCAGAAGTTAGAAAAAAGAAGACTGAATCTAAGCCTCATGAAAGGTTTTCTGCTGAGGACTACAACTTGAACTGTACAAAACAGATGGGACTATTACAAATTCCAATACAATTTGAGGCCAAAAAATATATGCAGAAATTTCTCTTGCATTGCCAAAATGGAACCTTCTTTTTGAGGGTCAGATTTTGTTAGGCTTCTACAAAGCAGACAAACAAACAAGGGCCTTCCCATTGGGAAAGTTTGAGGTTCCTTTACACCAGTGGTCCCCCAACACAGACCATTACTAGGCTGTGAGCCCGCCCACAGAAGTGGCAGGCGAGCATGCACGCATCCCCACTTGCATAAGCAACGGCAGACATGCACACACACACTACTCATGCAAATGAAGCTGCACGTGCACGCTTGCTGGCTGCTTGCGTGGAACCATTTCTCCCTACCAATCTGCAAAGGCAAAAAAGTTGGGAAACTCTGCTTTACACAATTCCAACATAGAGGCTATAGAAAACTGAATCCGACTTTTGAATTTTAAAATGTTCTAAAAAATGTTAGAATATTATATTTGTGTTTGTACTTGAAGTTTTAAACTGTAATTACTACTAAAGTTATATTATAATTTGAATTAACAGAAATATGTAAAGGTTGTATGATTAATCTTTCATTTGATCCTACAGCAGTTGCATTGCTGGCAGGTTACAACCTAACAACTAAATAAATCTCATATTCTTATTTTTTAGCTTGATCTCTTGGTCTGTCTAGACTTAACTAGAAATGGGAGGCTTGATAAATCATAAACACAGAGAAAGAGACACTGGTCTGGCTTTTTTCTTTCTTCCCATTTGTTTTTCAGCTAAGCTAAACCAAGAAGAAAACTGATCAGTCTAAATGAGAATCTTAATCTAAGAAAAACGGTAAAAGTATCCCTCCTTTGTTATGAATATGATTTTGGGCTTCTCTCCTTTTTGTTTATAATTAATTATGAAAAACAATACTGGCCTACTAATACATCATGCATGATGTGGAATGCAGCCTCTATTCAAGTTTGTGTATAGATTGTACACTTACCCAGTCATACCACTTATAACTAGGACTTGATATTTCCTCAGCAAGCTGAGAATGTTGTTTTTCTCTTCCCATGCTGGAAGTTTTTGTCGTTCCTGTAACATGGACTGGTAACGCCTAGAAGACTGATAAAAACATACATAAAGTTACCAGCAACCATGATTAGCCTCAAATATGTAAATAACAATGATTTAACAATCTATTTACTGTTCATGAAAGTAGGTAATAAACATGAATAAAAGTATGTGAAGCATTTCATAAACAAAATCATGCTTTTTAAGGAACTCACAAAAGTAGAACAAATTCCAATTAGGATCCAACTGCTAATTATCACAAGTTTGGGCTGCAACATTTAATTAGTAATTAAAGTAATTTTGGCTCATGGCTGATTTTTAAAATCACAACCCAGGCTCGTTACATGAATATAAATATACCTGATTTTTTTAAATAGAAAGTTACAATATACCAGACTACATTCCCACACATATTCACAGTTAAAATAATTTAAAAGCTAATTATACCTTTTTTATGCTGAATTGTTTGCAAATTTTAAGATTTTCTTTGGTGATGGAGTGCTCTGATGGAGTGCTGCTTTTCAATAGAAGTTTCTTTTTGAGATTCACATAACTTTCTTTCTCTATATTAACTGTTTGTAGGCCTCTTTGGTCATTCTCATCCTCCTCAGCTTCTACTTCTGTTGATGCTTTAAAAAAATCTTAACAATTAGTATGATCCTTCTACAGCAGGGGTGTCAAACTCACATATGTCATCACAGGACATATCACAACTTCCCCCCCTTCCCTAAACTGGAAGGGGCGTGGCCAGAATGTGATGCATTCGGCACTGGGCCGGGAGTTTGACACCTGTTCTACAACACTGATTTAACTTGGGGTGAAAAGGGAAGGCATGAATACTGTTGATACAAGGATCACCATACCAATGGCTAGTTTATTTATTTGACAGATTTCTTCTCAGGAATCCTGCCCACCATTCCTTGAATTCATACTGATATACATGGGAGAAATATATCATACATTAAATAAATTCAGGTTAAGAATTCTATTAAATTATGGATTCCATCGTGTTTCAGAAGGTTTTCCCTACCAAATACCTTTTTAATTTCCTCATGATCAGAATTATGTTTGCCCATTTTAGCATTTTAAACATACCAGTATTGATTTCTCTCTTAAAAGAGGCTTATACAGATTAAAACAACACTATTATAATATGGATTTTCCTGTCAGGTGCTGGGTAATGATAATGGAACTTGAAGTTATATTCATTAGGACAATATCATGCTGTATTTATTTCTGTAATTAGATGTATTATGCTTTTCTCAAATAAAGTCAGGCAAAAGTTATTGTTATTGAGTAGATATTGTCATTCTAACATCTATTGTATTCCAGTGCTCTTTGTGATGAAAACAAAGTTTTTACCAATTTTCTTAAATTATGCTTTTTCAGGTTTATAATGGTGATTTTATTAGATACAATTTTCTTATGTTTTGTTGAAGATACATGTTCATGCCCCTGCCCACTCAAGTGGTGGCAAGCATGTGAGCGTACAAAGCTGAATTTGTGCAAGCAGTACACACACATCCATGAAACCATTCCCTCTCCCCACCACCCCCCACTGGTTCTCAGAGCTGGAAAGATCGGGGACCAATGTTGTAGGGTATTTGAAGGCATCAATTAAAGGGTATAGTACACTTTCCATAAGTACTGTAAATGAGATTTGGATTAATGAGCAACAAAGGCTAAAGTGCTAATCCAAATAAAATGATAACTGAAGGATTAGATTAAAGGTTCATTCTCTAATGCAAGTTTTAATGGGAAAATATGTCCTCTTGGGTTGGTCTCTTTCAATTCTACAGTTCCAAACTGGGAACTCAATACATTAGAAAGACTCCAAGTTATATAATATGACATTAAAAATAGTTATATCTTTTTGACATTTGGTGGTATTTGATGTTATTTGGTGTTATCTGACATTTCTGTACTTACACACAATTCATTCCTTGAAGCACAATTCTCTCTAACTGAAAATTGCCTAGTTCTATCCATGTTAGCAAATTACTAAAAAAACAAATACAAAGATCCAATCAGTTACAAAGTTTCTTCCGGGGTGGGATTCTACTGGTTCGGCCCAGTTCTATAGAACTGGTAGCTCCGAAGAGCAGCTGACACTGAACTGATTCGCTGCGACAACTGTCTGGTTGTCTGTTTGGCCCACCCACCTGCCCGCCCTAGGCTGTTCTTTATCCTATGCTTTTACCTCAGCTGCTTTGTGGAACACAGTTGAGTGCCGCTCATCAGCTGGAGAAATGCTCGCCGGAGCCGGTAGCGTGCATGCACATGTAATGTGCATTTGGTGCGCGTGCGCATGCTCTCCAAACTGGTTGTTATGCCGGTAGGATCCCACCCCTGGTTTCTTATTGAAACTTATTCATAATATAATATTCTTCAAACCCACAGAGTAGGAATAATATCTAAATAATGTAATATATAAAATAATTTTGGAATCAAAATGGAGGCATTCAACATTGATTTTCAAGATCCCAATAAAGAGTTATAAAAATGAACATACCTACAGAAGTCTGATATGGATTATTACAGCTACTTGGAAACTTTTGTTTTGGAGGCAGTGGAGGAACACTGTATTTGTGGGATGTCTTATTAAGCAATTTCAGGACCTGAGCTTCATCCCTTAAGCATGTTACAAAATCATATACTACAGGTTTATTAGTCTCAGATGAAATTAACGCCTTTTCAAAAAGGAATTCTGCTAAGTGCAATCGACAAGATAAGGGCAGGTTCTCATTAGTAGAATAGAAGGCCACAAGAGGTGGTTGATATGGGTATTTATTATCTTCTGGAAATCTTACTTCAAGTTCATACACAGGAGCATTAAGTTTAAGATGAGCATCGTCTCGAATGGGGGGAAGTGATTTCTCATTGTGTGAAGTTTCATGCTTGAATCTGCATCTTGATCCAAATTTGCAATCTCCTCGAAGGTAATATTTACAGATACCCTGGGAATTTGTATTAACTATATTACTGGTGATACTATTTCCTTGTTTTGTTTTGCTGAGAATATTTGTTAGATAGGTCAATTCTAATGTAATAGTCCAAACTCGATTTTGAATTCGTTCAACAAATTTGTCTCCACAGATTGAATGGAGGGCTAAAGCTTCTTCTTGCCTTTGTTCAAAACAATCTTTAATATTTGCTTGAACAGAGGCTTCTGTGAGCTGCGTTCTCTTTCCAAACTTTTCTGTGAAGCACTGCAAAAGTAAATGTTCCAAAGATACTCCAATGTTACCATTGTAAGATTTCAGTACTGCTTGGCAATGCTCAGAATCAAAGCCATACCTAGGAGGAAGAAAAACAGGGTATACAAGTGCCATCTAGGCAAGAGCAAGTAATTCTACTACTTCTAAAATGAATATTTTAGCCTATTTTATCATATGAGAAGAAGCTACTCTGGATTGCGTAATACACTTTAATTGTGCAACTAGAATGTGCATTGTTATCTGAGTCAGCAGTTGTTTTTAGAATATGAAATTTTGCATTCTATGAAGATACACCAATGGCTTGAATGATTGATGAAGCAAAGTTGAATTCCTAAAAATCTCCGTGGGCAGAATAAAAGAGCCAGGAAGAAATTTGGATTGATAGGAAATTGACTTGAATGAAGAACTTTTTTCTTTTTCCCTGTCCCCACTTAATAAAAACATAAAGAATTGGAATTTCTAGAAAAAAGCCACCCATTGACAATAATTTGATAATTAAACAGCCTGAAATGTGTTTTTTTAAATCAAAGCAAAAATTGTCTTACTATTGAGTTGCTAGATTCTGAGGTCAGTGTTACTCCTTCAAGTAATTGCAACTATCCATTCCAATCAACATTTCTAAATTACGCAGTGGTTTTGACATTTTAGAATAGATGCAAAAATAATTACCTGGAAAGCTTATGCACAGCAAAAGATGATACTTCCGTTTCTAGCACATGGTTCACTGTTGCTTGAGAAGCAGCTCTTGAATTGGTTTTAGTGAGTGCATTGTCATCTGACCAGAACTGCTCATCATCTGACTCACTGCAATCAGCTATGCCTGACATTACTGTCCTGAAAGCATAAGATATTTCTAGGACTACAACCAATAAATTAATTTGGAGGATTAGGATTGTACAAAGTTACTTTATACTTTTCTCTCTCAGTCCAGAAGTAGTTTTATTTAATTGTTCAACAGTAGAAATTAACTGTCTTTATGTAAAACATGCAGACACGTTGAGTTAAACAAACACTTTGCTTCTTCTTCTAGAATGGGTAAAAAATCTTGTTTGCTAAATCAATCAACAGTCTAGATATGCTAAATTTTATTCCATAATTACATACTGTGAAAAGCCTATTCAGTTATGAAAATAAAAGGGGTTCATATACAATTTTGTGGCATGTCATGTTTAAAGAATAAGTACATTGTGTTTTTTTTAAAACTCACTTCGAACCAGAAGCCAATTCCTGCCCCTGGAGCTCACAAAGAAGTTCTTTTACTCTCTTCTGATTTTCTGAAGTCATATGAAGAGTATGCAGAGGTGTTTTGATCTTGGATGCATGTTTAGTCTGTCCATTTCCTCTATTAACAGAACTTGATGTACAAAAAAGAAAGAAGTATATTATTTACAAATACAGTCAAGTAGTGTAAAATGCATATTCAAATACATAAAAATTCATTAGTTAAAATTATGATTAAAATGACAATTGTACAGGATCCATCTTCTGTTGCTAGCAAATGTTCAGACAGAGTGGAGAAAGTAAGGAAGAATACGAATACGAATACGAATACGAATACCTTTATTGTCACTATCCACGTGTACAACTTGCATCATACGCATACACAGTGAGATTAAGCGACTCGTCGTTCAGTACAACCATACATGTTAAAAAGAGAATATGCATAAGAATATCTAAAAATATCTAAAACAACAAAGAAGAATAAAATGAGTAAAATTACCAGCTTATTGCACTTAATTTGTGCCTATTCACAGTAGGAGTTATTGCACTTGTCAGCCAGCACAGTAATAGTCATGATATATTGCACAAAAATTTCCCAATTGTCCCAAAGTATTATTTACAATATGTTTGACAGGACTTAAAGTCAGTGCATATGTAAGTTCAGGGTAGTTATAGCTTTGGGAAAAAAACTGTTTTGAAGACGATTTGTCCTTGACCTGATGCACCTATAGCGCCTCCCCGAGGGCAACAGGTCAAACAGTCCGTTACCAGGATGGAAACTGTCTTTTATGATGTTCACAGCTCTACTAAGACAGCGTGAGGAATAGATGTCTGACAGGGAGGAAAGAGGGCAGCCAATGATCTTCTGAGCTGTTTTGACTATCCTCTGTAGTCTCTCCCTGTCTGCCATAGTACAATGACCATACCACACTGTAATGCAGTATGTCAACAGGCTTTCAATGGACGCACGATAGAAGGTAATCAGCAGGCTGGAGGCCAGATTGTGCTTCCTGAGCACTCGCAGGAAGTGGAGTCTCTGCTGAGCCTTCTTAATAACTGCCGTGGTGTTTTCCGTCCAGGAGATCTTATCAACAATAGTAACACCCAAAAACCGGAAAGTATGGACCCTCTCCACCTGCTCTCCATTAATGTAAAGGGGAGCCAGGTCAGTGTTGTGCCTCCTAAAGTCCACAATGAGTTCCTTAGTTTTCTTGGTGTTCAGAGCTAAATTATTTTCCGAACACCAAGCAGCCAACATCAGGACCTCCTTCCTATAAGCTGCCTCATCTCCCCTCGAAATGAGTCCAACCACCGTGGTGTCATCAGCAAACTTCACAATGAGGTTGCTATCATGGTGTGGACTACAGTCGTGGGTATAGAGGCAGTACAGGAGTGGGCTCAGCACACAGCCCTGTGGGGAGCCAGTGCTCAGCGTACGTGTGGAAGAAAGGTGGGGACCAAGCCTCACAATCTGGGGCCGATCACTCAGGAAGTTCTTTATCCAGGCACAAGTAAGGGGGGGCAAACCCAATGTATCCAGTTTTTTGATTAAAATTCCTGGGATGATTGTATTAAAGGCAGAGCTGTAGTCCACGAAAAGCATCCGGACATAGCTCTGCCGTTGCTCCAGATGGTTCAGCGTAGCGTGCAGAGCTATGGCTATGGCATCCTCCGTAGACCGATTAGTGCGGTAAGCGAACTGATAAGGATCAAAATCCAAGGGGAGATGATTCATGATGTGCCGGAGCACCAGCCTCTCAAAACATTTCATGATTACAGGAGTAAGCGCCACTGGGCGGTAATCATTGAGGCTGGAGATGGGAGATTTCTTCGGCACAGGGATGATTATGGCAGATTTCAGACAGGATGGTATAACTGCCTGGGCCAGGGAGAGGTTGAAAATATCTCTGAAGATGGAGGCAAGCTGGGGGGCACATGCCCTAAGCACCTTGCCAGGGACTCCATCTGGGCCAGCTGCCTTTCTGGGGTTCGCTGCTCGGAACACCCGTCTGACGTCATCCTCCGTCACAGAAAAAATACTGGGTGGGGTAGCAGAACTGAATGTAATTGGAGGAGGGAGTAGGGCTGGTGCAGCTGTACGCTGTTGTGAAACTTCAAAGCGAGCAAAGAAGTTATTCAGCTCCTCTGCTAGCGCTGCACTCAGATGTTCTGTTGTTCCGTGACAACCCCTATAATTAGTGATGTCATGTATGCCCTTCCACACCTCCCGTGTGTTATGGCTAGACAAGTGGGACTCAATACTCCTCCTGTGATCCATCTTGGCTTTCTTAATCCCCCTCCTCAGGTCAGCTCGGGCGACTGTATACAAAGCTCTATCGCCTGACCTGAAGGCTACGTCACGGGCTTTAAGAAGTCCACGGACTTGAGTAGTCATCCAGGGTTTCTGATTTGGGAAGACCCGGATGTTTCTGTCTACAGTCACATTTCCGATGCAGAACTTGATATAGTCCAGCACCGTACTTGTATGCATTTCCAACTCTTGATGTTGGAACATCTTCCAGTCTGTCTGTTCAAAGCAGTCTTGAAGTCTACTAAGTGCATCCTCAGGCCAAATCGTTACAGTCTTCGTAATGGGCCTGCTACTGCGTCTGAGGGGGGTATAAGCTGGGGATAACAGGAGGGAGAGATGATCTGAATACCCAAGGTGGGGGAGGGGTATGGCTCTGTATGCATGTTTAATGTTGGTATAAACATGATCCAGAGTATTTTCTCCCCTCGTGGCACACTTAACATACTGGTAAAACTTCGGGAGTACAGTTTTCAGATTGGCCTTATTAAAGTCTCCTGCAATAATATGAACACCATCAGGGCAAGCCTGCTGCTGTTCGTTTATGGTATTCAGCAGGAGAGAGAGTGCCTTATCTGTGTTTGCGTCGGGCGGGATATACACCGCCGTAACGATCACAACAGTTAGCTCTCTCGGTAGAAAAAAAGGCCGACATCTTACAGACATGTACTCAAGATCCGGGGAACAATGATTATCTATAACTGTCCCATTATTACACCAGTTCTCATGTACGTAGATGCAGAGCCCCCCTCCTCTGCTCTTACCACAGTCCTTCGTTCTGTCCCAGCGTAAAAAAGTACGGCCTGCCAGCTGCATGCTAGCGTCAGGTATCCCAGAATGTAGCCATGTTTCAGTAATTACCATGACGCAGCAGTCTCGAACATAGCGGTTACCGGCGAGCTGTAGCTGTAAATAATCCGTTTTATGTGCCAGGGATCTGGCGTTGGCGAGATACAGACTCGGAAGAGGTGGCTTGAATGGATGTTTCCTCAGCCTAAGCATAACGCCAGACCTACAGCCTCGCTTCTGCTTCCTCTCCCTCCTCCGTCTTCGCCGCCTCCTGGCCCCGACAACAATCCACGGAGAGCCCGCTGGTCTCGCTATCTCATCGGGGATGTTATGGACGCGATGAAAGTCCCTCGAAACAGACATCTGGCATTGAATTCCAATGTCTATAATATCTGATCGTGTATAGAGTTGGCTCGTAGAGCCGATAGTCCAGAAGACGTATACAAACAGCGGAAAAAAGCACCGAAAGAGCACCGAACGGGAGAGCCATAAGCCGCTGCGTCTATACGCGCCGCCATTGTCTTGAATGGAGATCTCTTGCCAAAGCAATGAAGAGAAAAACATATGTAAGTAGTCCTTGACCTACAAGGTCTCAATTTTTGGTTATAAATTGTGAAGGTTAGGCAAAGTTCCCACATGTAATAACCGCAACACCTTTTTACCACCCTCCTAGGTACAGTCGCCAAGAGACTGAGTTGGTCATTAAGCAGACAGAGCAAAAGAGTTGCCTGTTAAAGGCAAGCACCTCTTCTCCCTGCACAGAAAAAAATGTATGTGCTGGACCCGAAAAATAAAGTTTAGATCCCATTATCTCATAAACTCAAAATGAAACTCGAATCTCCTTAATTTATTTGGTCTCCAGCTAAATACTCATTCCTAACTCTATGATGCTACATTCAGTTCATATTCTAAAGAATAATTCATTTTGCTAACCTGTATGCATCTTCTGTTTCATCAAAAACGCAGAAATCATCATCCCACATTTCGTCCAATCCTTTTTTTCTGCCACTGCTTTGATGTTTGCTGCCACTGCCTTGATGTTTGCTTCCACTACCTCCTCCTTTTCCTCCTCTACTTTTGGGTCTTCCTCTTCTCTTTGCTGAACTCATTTTTTAGCTAAAGGGGAAAAAACATGAAACAAAATGCTCAAGAGTGAAGTATAGCATTAGGTTTATAATGTAAACACACAGTAAAGGTATCTGTTGACATCATTCATTGATCAGCTCTCACCTACAACCCATAACAAATACAGTGGAATTTATTTTCTAGTAAATTTGCTTTGGTCACAGTATTTGTATGTTATCTATAAGTATAGTTATCAATAAGGATCCACTTATGACATGGGCAACAGTATATCATACTCCATTGGATCAAGTTTAAATCAATAACATTAATTAAATTATATCTGTAGAAGTATATATACAATATAATTGCACTGCATGCTATGCGTTACATTCAATGTCAAAATAAGAGCAGCAACAATTGTTTGGGTGAATTATACTTTGTTGAATTTGGTAACTAAACTTTTGGAGATTTTTATATGTGTCTGTTTCTCCTTTTCTATCTCTTTTCCTGTTATGGAAAGCCTTGCAAATATGGTTATTTTCTTATTCAAATTGCAAGGAACTCTGGGATTGGTGGGGCAAAACGCAAGGTAAAAAAGGTTTTCTTTAAACCATACATTTTGTACAAGTGTATTATAAATTATAATGTACATTATATTAAATACATCACCCTAGTATAAGTTATAATAAATCACAATAAATTATGTTTTCCCTAACTGAACATATCAATGCTCACTATTGGGGGTGGGAAGGGGAGAACCTCAGTATTTACAGTGAAATTATGAAAAACCATATAGAGAATTATAGTTGGTGACCAGCACACAGTTTATTCAACTAACGTAGCATAAGCTTGTTAATTTAAGTCAGATCTACAATTAAGTGCCTCTAATTTAAGGGGCCAAGCCTGAGATATCCTTCTGCAAAGAATACTCCACTACAATTATTATAAAAAGCCACATTGCATCACTTAAGCACTATATGCTGGATTGAAATTCCTCGTCTCCCTCAATATTTGCAGGCATCTCATTTTCAGCATTTCCAAATACATTTTCAGAAAACTCACAGCCTCCCTGCATATGTATTATAAAACTCCGTCCCTAAACTCTTCGTACATTTGCCTTCTTGTTAAGGAACTAGTAAGCCAACGGAAGGTTACCACCTTAGAAAAGATCGCCCGAAAGGCACTGTAAATATCACCCCTCCCTCCCCATAATAACAAACCTCAGTCTTTCCTGCTAATTATCCTTAGCACATACATCCGCTCCCGCCCGGAATCTCAGTCTAAGCCAAAGCTCGACGATTCCCCTGGAAGTAAAAAAGCTTTCGCTTCCTGTAAATCTTGTCGTTATAGCAACCGCGTATGCACCTTCCGAGTTATGTCCGGTGAGTAGTGATTCCAGTGGAATGATTGTTTAAAAACAAAAACGGGAAGATATTTCTTGATCGAAAAGCGATGTTTCAGTAAACGAAGAATTTGCACCTCTCCAATGAAATGTTGATGTGTCTGTTAACGTATAAAATGATTTTTCACTCAAAAGATTAGTTAAGTGTAGAATACTTTATGGGTGACAGATGGAAGGATGAACTAAGCTTGAACAGATGATGATGATTATTCCCTCTCTCTCTTTCCCTGTGTGTGTGTGTGTGTATGTATGTGTGTGTATGTATGTATGTATGTATGTATGTATGTCTGGCATTCAGCTTTGTTCGGGTATTTTCCCACGTCATAGTAGTGGTGCTTTTAAAGTTGTAGCAACGTTTCAGCAGAATCTCATCTGCCATCATCAGGCTTCTGATGATGAAGAATCTCAGGCTTCTGATGATGAAGAATTCAGAATCTCATCTACCATCATCAGCCTGATGATGGCAGATGAGATTCTGCTGAAACGTTGCTACAACTTTAAAAGCACCACTACTATGACGTGGGAAAATACCCGAACAAAGCTGAATGCCAGACATGTAAGTACCCGCGAAAACTTAAGAAAACACACACACACACACACATGTATATGTATATGTATATGTATATGTATATGTATATGTATATGTATATGTGTGTATGTATGTATATATTTGTATGTATGTATATATATATATATTTGTGTGGGTATGTAACAACAACCCTGTGAAACTGGATTGATAAGAAGCAACTAAGAATGAAAGCAACAAAAGCCCAAAGTTCAGTCTAGCCGGTTTTCATGCTTAAGGAAAAGCCTAGAACTCAAGAATTTCCTGGTTTCTATGCCAGTACCTTAACCACTACATTAAACTCACTCTATATTTTATATTTAGATTGGAGGATTAATCTTTTAAAGATTAGTAAAAATATATATTCTTTTCTCAACAGGGTCTGAAGTTTATAAAATATCATTTATATTTCCAAATCAAGATAAGTATGGTAAATATTTACAGATACTATATTATAATGTGTTGGTGAAAGATTATTAAAATGTATACAAATTATTTCCAATTCAGGTTGTATTGCACTTATTTGCAATAACATAAATTCAACAGTTCTTATTTTTGAAAAAAAAAAAAGGTTTATGCTGTAAATTATTGGCATTACAATGCAAATAATTTAGTTTAGAATGTAATCTACTATGCATGCCTATGCTAGTAAGATAACCTGAGATGAGTTTGTTTTTAAATATCAGGAATGTTTAGAGTTGGATTTCCTCAATTTTCTCTCAATTATAATCTCATTCTGTTTGGAGAAGATAGGAAAGTTGAAGAAGAAATTTCCAGTAGTGAACATTTAGCTGCATTTAATTGTATATCCTAAAGTATGACATTTCTTGACTGATATTATCAAATCATGTTGCACTGTGAATACTACAATTGTTGAAAGCAGTATTGAAAATAAAATATAGCATTATCATAAGCCATGTCTACATGACGTGCTGAATTTAACTCAGCAGTATGATTAATGACAGGTTCAGCGGTAAAATTTTGTCAAGGGTTCCCTAAAACTTAAGTTTGTACCATCTGCAGGGCTAATTTGTTCATAACCTGAGCTAGCTGATTCATCTGGATAGCCACCTAATTCTGATATTATAATCAAGGACAAACTATTTATAATCACTCAGTTCCAGAAGGATTCAGTGACCATTGTTCTGATCCCGTGTTATGGTTCTCCTTTTGTAGTGGAGGAATTATGGAGAGGGCAATCAAACTGTAAAACTTTCTGTCAAGAGTTTCCCAGAGACTTAGTTCAGCATGTATTCTTTAGATTGTCAGTTCAAATTTAGCTCAAGACTCTCAAGACACATGATACCATGTGGCCCAATTAAAAAAAAAATTATAGCATAGTAAAAACACACCATTAATACTATTGAGTAACTTGTTACTGAGTTTTTCTCTCCTGCATATCCTTTTGATTCATTAGATGGTGACTGTACAAGAACACCTGATGGAATTCTTGAGAGAAATGGATATGGAGTTCATACAACCGTAGGTGGAATTATTTATCGTGGAACATGGAAGAATGATAAGGTATATTTGTTTTTAAAAACTATCTAAAACATGCAAATAATTAAAGATCTTCTATTACAGTAATATTAAGTCAGTTCTGAAAAAAAATCTGACTGTTCCAATGAAGCCAAAATTAGTGACCAGATACTTTGAGTGATACAAATAAATAATCAATTGGGGGAAATGATTGTGTGTATCAGGGTTGAAAGAAGTAGAAGGAAAAGATCAGAAATATAATTGGGATTACCTGGAAGTGTGGTACTGAAGAAAAATATAGATAACAAAACATTCAGTGAACAGAATTTGGAGTTGATGGCAAATAATTGACTTAAGAAACCTCAGTGAATAAATAAAACTTGGAACTACAGCCAATGATAGCTTCATTTTATTGAAAGTACCTCCGTTTGAACATCTTGGAACCCTCCATGCTGTATCTTATTTGATCTCACTGATTTCCTCTCAGCCTTCCATTGCAATTTCATATGGGGATTTACGTAAGTAGGAATGGAGAATCTAAAAAACAGATGTCCACATTTATGGAAATGTGTATATACACAAATATACTCCCTTGCTATAAAGTAAACTATAGGCTGAACTTTATTCAGCTAAACTTGTCCTGAGTTAATTATGCATAGGATGGCTCTTTTAAATTTACTAAAATTAGGAAAATAATAATGGAGTAATTTTATTAATACATTTGCTAATACCACTTTTTGTAAAATTAGATGAATGGTTTAGGAAGGCTAGAACATCCTTCAGGTGCAGTTTATGAAGGTGAATTCAAGAACAACATGTTACATGGAACAGGAACTTATGTATTTTCTAATGGATCCAAGTATACTGGACAATTCAAGGAAAACAAGTAAGTTGAAAAAAATTACTGCAAAACATCTTAGTATCTTTACTATAGTAATATGCCTAGTTTGTATTAGAAATTTAGTCTTGGTTTATGTAACTTGGTTTCTGTTTGTAATCCAAAATATAGTTAATTTGTTTCTGGCTTACTGTGTTGTGTCAACCTCGAAAAGTCTGGCTTAATTTACAGGCCATGGCCTAGCATTCTGTGTTAACCGATCTTTGTAGGTGAGTATGATCTCTTCAGTTAATATTTCTAGAGTTAGTAAATTTGCTGTTGAAACTCCTTACAATGTTTTATTACTATATTTCTTCTATCATTGTTTGGATAATTTTATTGTAGTGGTGGTATTATCTTTCTTAATTTGTTGCACCTCATCTTACTGTTTTATACAGAAAGACAGTATAAAGAAACTAACTAAAATAAGTCAATATTACTATTTTAGCAAATTGTGTCTCAAAACACCTTTAGATTGTACATGATTATGGGTAGTTTATTGCTTCTGTTTGACCTGCTATATTTGTTTTTATCTCAGGCTGGAAGGGAAAGGAGAATTTACAGACACACAAGGACTGGAATGGGATGGCACCTTTCACTATACAGCAGCACCAGGACTGAAGCTAAAGTTAGAAATGTAAAATGGTTTGGACTGATAGAGTGAAATCAAATCTCTGTTATAGAGTTTTCAAGCAAATAGTTTTTTATATAGTTTAATGGAAACAAATTACTGTTTTTAAAAATAAAAAATAAAGGTCTATTTATTTCTTTAGCTTTCAGAAATTCTTCATCTTTTTTTCTTTATTTAATTGTACATATCGTACATATATAATTGTAAATATACTTGTACATAAAAGATACTAATGTTTAAAATGTTTCTAATCTTTATAAAAATATGAATGGTTCAATATTAGTAGTTTAGATATTTGGGAAGAATAGGAAGTTTGCAAACCAAGGTAAAAGTTAACTGAATCAATCTAACACATGTATATAAATAAGTAAAGTCCCATTTTTATCAGTCTATTTTCAATTAATACATTAAACATGTATTGAACTTACACCAATGCTTCTAGTGGATTACTAATCTTCAATTTTGCATAAATCTGAGGTAAAGTGTAGACCAGACCTTCACTGAGATAATTGGATTTACATTGGAAGTTTGCTAATATACAATTTATTTCAGAATTAACAAATAACTTTAACAAACAGATTTGTTAAACTATTCCAATATTTTAGCAACATAATTTCTGAACGCAATGAGTTTAACTTTCCAGCAGCCTATGGAACCTATATGTTAGTATCATCTGCTATTCACTTTCATTTCTGGTTATATATTAAAATAATTCCAATAACAATGACGGAAAGAATAATTGTGTTACCACTGATATGAACAGATTTAAAATTCGTACTGTAATTTCATTCTTTAAATATCCTTAAACAATAGATAATTATGGGCCAGGATGAGCAAGTACATGCTAGGCTGGATGCATATTTGCTGTGATATTCCTTGTGTGTCCAATCATACTTAGCCAATAAATAATTCTATTCTATTCTAATGCTGTATTTCAACACTTCATTGTTGGTACTTGATCAACAGTGCACTATGGTAAAAATAACCCTGATGACTGAGACTTCCACTTAGAAATTAAATGCATAAGTGCCATTTTTAGTGGAATACTTAGATTATTTTAATATTACTGGATCACTCAATTAAAAAATAAACTCTAAATTAAGTGCCCCTTCCATTACCACCTGAAGTATCTCATGGTCCAATGCCTCCTAGTCTTACCAGGTTTGCCTAGCCATAAAGACTTCCCCAAATAGCATTTTCTGGCTATATTACAGGGAAGCTTTCATTATGTCAAGTCAACATGGACAGGTGATGTTGTCCATTAAATAGAGCACAACCAGATTGGGGGAAAGTTAGTAAATTGAACTGATTCATGGTCACATTTGCTGGATAAAAAATACTGGAGAAGTGCATGTTCTGCTTCCTTCTAGCTAGATTCTTTACTTTCCCATTTATGAAACACCAGCAGTATTGCTTTGAAGTACAATTAATGCATACATTTTTGTTGCTACTAAAAAGTAAAAAAAAAAAATGAAGTAGAATTTTATAATTGAGCCAGCTTTTCTCAACTGGGGTCCTGCATTACCTTAAGGTTCCATGAGAGATTGCTAGGAGTTTCCACAAGAAATTGTGACTGAAAATATCAAACTTCATTTCTTAATTTTCATAGTGTACAGTGCTAATATTTAAAGTTGTGTAGGTTAAAGATGAATTGTATTATAAAAATTTAGTCTTTTTTGTAATTTTTATAGAGATTCCTTGCAACCTGTACATTATTTTAAGGTTCCTCTGGGGTTAAATAGTGAAAACATTGGTTTAAGAAATGTAGCTGCTGTTTTTAACCAGCAGGGAGAATGTGACCTGAGGATTGCATAATTAGAAAGTTTAGATTAGACATGCCTGGATTTTAAATGAATAATTACTGTGTGAAAGACCTACTTCAGAAATCATCAGCTTCTATAGCTACCTTTTCCCTTCATTTGAGACAGTAATTGTTTCAATGTCATAAAGGACCTGATTGAAACTGTGAGAGAGAAAGAGAGCACAGCCAATGGTAAGTTTAAAATTGACTGTATTTCCACGTTTAAATAATTAATAATTAAATGTAATATTAATTGAGAATCAACTTGTTCCTTATGTGACACATACGAACAGCAAAAATTGTAAGAGATCTGCTCTGATACATTAGGTAAATGTTCAGCATCATTTTAAAGATGAAACTATATATTTCACTTACTGGAAATAATTATATGAGCAATTGACTGATCATTGTCAAGCTTTGTTCATTTATCTTTCTTAATGTATGGGAAAGTGCTGGGAATTAATAATCAAAGCACCTGGAACTACAGTAGTGTTTAGCATGCCAGCTGATGCTTCTCTGGTCTCCTAAAAATGCTGTTGAGGACTAAAATGGGCAAATAATAAAAAATGAAAAAATAGTATTTCCTTTCTTTTAGAATTGGTATAATTAGAGATCTTTCTATGGCAAAGTATCATAGCCATGCTTGCTCTGAATATGGATTGAAGTTCCAATCTTAATGATATACCCTTCCATTTGGATTACTGCAATGTGTTACATATAGAGCTGCTATTAGAATATGGATGTTTGAATACAAAAACAAGAATTTAAACTGAGTTTTGTACTAGGCATGTATTATACAGATATCACCTTCCTTGGCTCTTAATTGCTTCCAGGCTCAGACCAATATATTGCCTTCATTCATCAGATCAAAATATTCACCTACCTATTGATATGTACCTATTTTCTCCATAGTATAAACCATTTCTGAGAGATTCTGGAAGTGAGGTCATAGGATTCTTATTCTTGCACTTGCATCTGGAGGATTTAGGTTGTACAGTAAAGAATATAAAGATAATCAGACCCAAGAAACCATGTCCCTCCAGACATCTAGGTGGCCTCAGCCCTGTTAGCCTTTTTTAAGCCTCTGAAGATCAGGCATTATTCCAGGTGTTTTGGTTAGAAAATTAAGCAACCTCTGCTGGTAATGCCACTTTTATGATTTGGGTCTATTGTTTTAATTTTGGGTGTCATGGTTTAGAATGGTAAAATTTTGTTTTGATTTTGTGTGCCACCCAGTTACTCTTGTGAGATGAGTATCCATCAAAGTCATGTATATAAATAATTAATCAAACAGGTAGCACAACGATTATACTATGGACAGTTCAGAGTCTTGTTGAGCTATAAGTAAAAACAATGAGGATTTAATAATTTAAGCAGGTTGGTTTTTGGTTTGAAGAGCTTCATTGAGACCAGAAGCATCTTGGCTTTCTCTTCTCAATAAAAGTTTTCGTAGATGATCCAAATACGATATACTTCACTGGTAATCAATAACCTCATATTTTTTTCTTCTGCTAAAATTAGGAATTCTTTCATCTAATTTATATATAAAAGTTATTTAAAACAATGGGATGGATTTTTCCCCTCAGTAAAATTTCAAAGTGGGAAATATATTGACTGAACTTGAAGCAATATCCAACATATTTAAGAAACATGGACTCAAATAGAAGAGAAGGTAACTAACATATTTAAATTGTTTAAATTCTTCTTTATTCTTACATAATATTGTATTTAGAAAATTGTAGAAAAACATTCAAAATATAAGACATAGAGATTAAAAACAATGATATTTAAGGATTCTGTGATGGAAAATGCTAGCAAAAAACCATGGCTTTGGCATATGGGAGCAAAATGCTGTGCATGTAGAGACCAATTGATTCCTGAGCAAAAGCTCATTTGAAGAGATTGCTAACATGAATCCCACAAATTTTGGCTAACATCCAATTAGATATAAATGTTATTAGAGGTATGTTGTAGTCCTTGTTTAATGAGAGGAGAAACAATAAGCTTAAATTGCAAAGATAGTGCAAGATAATTGAAGATAGTGATATAAATTTTGTATTCCTGTATCTGTTGTTCAAATGTTGGGAGATTGAATAGATAAATAACAATGAAACATGCATTGGCGAGCCAATTTCTGTTGCAGTTCTAAGAGTTAAATGAGGACCTGTACTTCTAGACATAGGACTTTTGTGTATCCTTATTAGACAGGCTTTTTTCCCCTGTTCCAAGGCATCTTTAGTAGGAATGGGATGAGGGAGCTGATTAAGAGGAGAAACAAGTCATCTCATTAATCAGAAGCACTAATCCTAGGAAGAGAAAGAACTCAGTTTTTTAGGTAGGATTCAATTTTTTTTATGTATTATTACTTCATTTATGCCAGCATCAATCTTCTTTGTCTACTGAAAATGATTACAAAAACAAGTTATTAACTTATGAAGATTATGCATGTTACAATTGAAAATAACACCCTTCTCCAATAAATTAAAAACATATTGATTGGTATATAAAATGTTAACATCTCTAATGACACATCAGGCAAACAACCAAACTGTTGCAAATAGTACCTTTAAAAGCATCAACAAGTAACATGAAAAACAGTAAAAATTATGGGCTGTTATGGTAAAGAAACATACAAAAAGATAAAGGCATGAGTGTTGGAGGGCATGATACATATAGAATCAAAGATAGAATCAAAGATATGCAATTATGTAATTCCACAAATGTAAAATTCAGAATTAAAACAAAAATATTTCATGATAAATAAGACTAAAGTGTGATATCTGTGAAAAAGGGTAAAATGTATTACATATTTTTACTGCTAACCTATCCCAAGTAATTTTGAATCTGCTTATAGTCTTCATTTTAAGTGAGAGAAAACTGTCACAGTTCATAATTTGAAAACTCTTTCTCCAAGTAGTTTCCGATCATTGTGGTAAATCCCCAAACAATCAGAAGAGCTGAAGCAGGTTAAGTGCCTTGTGTTTATTAATTTGAGTGGAATCCTAGATTTCAAAGATGCCATCAAAACCTGGATTTTTCTACAGGCTTTTAAGATGGAACTGTTGTGAACATCTTTCTCCTGTAATTTGGAGATTAATGGTTGCCAGGTTTTTACTTTAGTCCTAGGGTTATGCTTTGTACTGTACTGATACATGTTTTAGATTTTGTGTGTTATTTTAATTAGGTTATTTTGGAAGATATTTTACATTAGTGGGTAGATGGATATTATATAAAAACTGTGCCTGCAAATCCCATTTGCTAGTATGGGCTGAAGTAGAAATGAATTTTAGGATGTTTTCAATTAACTGAGGTCCCAGTGGGAAGTAAGACATGGGATTTATATTAAAATGATAACTATCTCTGTATATTTTGATGTGTTGATTTTTTTAAAAGTCAGACGCTTTCTGGGATGCTGCACATATTTACGATGTTGTAACTATGCATGTATCCATATTGGGCATTTAATGAAAAATGACTAAATTGTGAGATTGGCACATTAATAAAATGGCTGACATGATGGTCATGGCTATCCTTTTCTTTCCTATCCCACCCTGCCCTGCCTCCAGATGCTCCTATTAAACTCTCTTTTTTCTGGTTAGTTGGGTATATTTTTAAAGCAATCCTACTATGACCCATGTTTTTATTTTTGAAAAGTAATAAGTAATAATGATGTTACAACTTCATTAAATTTATTTATTTGGATTTCTAAAAATAATTCTGAGGTCAATGGCAAGTCATATTCCTGAAAAAAATAATAATAAAGCGGTGGTTTATTTTATGATCCCCACAGGAACCAGGCTTAATCATTGTAGAGTGTAATAAAAGATGTAGATTTCCAAATAGTCATTTCCGGTTTTCTAAATTTTATCATGCAGCACAGTATTTAGAATTATTTTACATACAATGTTTCTTGTAAAACTATTGCACGAATATCTAATAACATTTGTGCATCAGTTTTTGTCTTCTACATGGATAGAAAAATTGCATTTTTAAATATATTAAACCAGTAGGCTTGTCAGTCCATATCTTAGCAGGAAGGTTTTGGAAAGTGAAAAACATGGGAAGGGGATTTTAGGTGCATGTTTAGGCATCTGGGAATAAATAATCCCAGAAAGGAATTAGAACTAAATTTAAAGTGTTTGGAAATCTAGTAAATTGTAACTTTTCTGGGGCAATTTCTAGATCATCCTAATATGGAAACATCTCACATGGAATATCATTACTTATAGTTATCTTCAGAAAACTGGGTTCATTAATTTAATATCTGATCTTTGGTAGCAAAAACATGGAGTTGTTTTTTTTTGCCACAGAGGCATTACTTGGTGCTAACCCTACAATCAGGGCTGGGATCCTACCGGCATAACAACTGGTTTGCTGAACTACGTGCGCAATACTTGTAAATCAACTTCTCCTTCTGTTGATGTGCAGCACTCAGCTGTGCCATGCAAAGCAACTAAGGTTGCTTTAGCAGGGAATAAAGGACAGTCTAGAGCCCAGATGGGTGGGTGGGCCCAACGTAAGAAAAGAGGATCTTCGGAGCAAACCAGTTCGGTGTCAGCTGCTCTTCGGAGTTACCGGTTCTATAGAACAGGGCCAAACCAGTAGAATGCCACCCCTGCCTACAATATCACTGAGATAAGAAAAGTAAATTGGAATAAATGAGGGGAAAAAACTGCCATTCTTTTTCCATGTATCTACAAAAAATTAACTGGAGTAAGTGAGCACTGGAAACAATTACGTATTCCATTGCATGTTCATAGCATAAGTCTTCCATCACAATACTGGCCATTTCTGCACAGCTGCAAGGATATCCACAGGGTGTTTAAAAAATTCAAAATGGAGGGGGTGAGCTCACTATTGAAACCCTGCAACACACCATAGAAAAAGTATGAGGTTTTGATCGTGTGGTTGCCATCTTGATTATTATAGCATCTATATATGTATATTGTACACACAAATACAAAAAAATCCTGTAATGGTGATAGATTGTATAGAAAGGTATCAGAGGTTCAAAACAGGACTGTGTGTTCTACAAAAAAGAGAACTTTGCATTTGAACAAATTGCAAATCACTCTGTTCCCTTTTATATATATATTTATAGTAAGTCTAATAAGTCAGGTTAATTGACTAAAGTTCTTTATTCCCACAGGAGAAACTGAAAGTGTGCCAGTGATTAACGCTGCAACACAGATTGCCCAGGTAAAAAAAAGAGCAAAATGCTGTAAAGAATCCCAGCTATATAAGAATTAGCGAGGCTTTTGAAACCTCAAAGTATAATTCAAACTACATTTAAAAAATCAACACAAAACAAACTAATCATAATCATTCGATATGTTAATTATACTAATAAGAAATAATTTTTATATTCAAAATATCGTTCTTTCTCATTCTGTTTTATGGAGCTTACCTAGACTATAACTTCACTTTTTAGGGTATATTGCCCTTTTCCTAAAATACCGAGTAGGAAGGGATTCTGATGCATATACACAAAGCTTCCCCGTTGGATATCTACCAGAGCAAGGTGGTTCACAAAGCACAGAAATCTCAAGAAAGGGTAATGTTTAAAATCCACTATTTTCAACTGGATTTAAGGCTATTAAAATCATGACGAGATTATTGAAGCGGAGGCAGTAAAAGGGAAGACTAGAATCAGGAGATTGGATTTGGATTTAAGGCTATTAAAATCATGAGGAGATTATTGAAGCGGAGGCAGTAAAAGGGAAGACTAGAATCAGGAGATACCTAAACTACAGCTTTCAGCAGAGAATGTCTGTCCATGCTCTTCTTGAATACATTTGACAAATAGAACCCAATACCTCTGTAAACATAGGTGATAACCCTAGATGCATGTGCCCTCAAAATAATCTTGAGCGCCAAGCCTCACATTACAGTTGCAGGACTTTGTGTAGGATGGTTTAAGATTCTAGGTTTCCCTGGCACATTTTTCAGGGGTTTGTAATTAAAAAGAAACAGGGGGATGGATAAAGAAACAAGTAGAATGAACAGGGGGAGAATATTTATTTAAAAAATTTTTTTTTTCATAAATCACAGTAGGTTTGGTCTGGGAAAATGATGGATGACATCTAATATATATGTATTTATACTTATTATTGGACTTCCCCATTAACTATGCTGTCCTGAATGGAGTTTAGCAACAATTAGTGAAGTTCAGTATATGTTGATTATTCTTTGCACTAGGAATGGTTTTAAGTGCTTTTCAAGAAAGTTGTAAGAAATAAGGGAAATATGTGTTTAGGAGGGTACATTTTAGCTGAGTTTATGTGGCAAAGAGAAAAGGGTTTCTTTCTCTTTTTTTTGAGGATTTGGGTTCCTATTGCATAAAAAGCAACTGATTTTAATTAAGAAATAATTAAAACTGTCATTTAAAAAAAATACAGTAAAACCAACCACCACCACCTTTGACTTATTCACCTACTTTTCTGCTATCTAAGGGCCAAAGTTGAAACATTTTAAAGCCAAATCAATTTTCCCCCCAAAAGAAGGAGATGAGGAAAACCTGGCAACTGTACTGTAGCATTATTGAAGTATTAGTAGCTTGTGATAAATGGCAACCTTCAATATATGAGGTAGAGGATTACTTTTGATACAGGGGCATAGTAGATTTCAATTGTTTCATTCTGCTCATGCTTGGTCAATTTTTTTAGCTTCCTGATTGGATGACTGAAGACACCTGGGGTGTGTGGCAGTTTACATGCATTATTTTCTACATTAACACACTAGAGTTCTGGATACTAGAGAGAGGATTGTACCATAGGATGGATGTTTACTAATTTCTGAAGAGTGATTGATTTAAGGTGAGGAACCTTGCTAGAATTTGGAGTCATCAAATCTGTCTGATGCTGAGATTGCAATAACTAGTAGAAAGAATGCAGCACTTCAATGCAATCCCAAAAAAGGCTGCTGCTTCTAGAATAGAAGCAGTTTCTAGTGTTAATTTTAACTGAATATGTAAAACTGATGTTAACCCTTCCACTTAAGAGTATTGTGGCATGGTAAAAGAGTCAAGATTGAAGCTCCATCACTATTTATTTATTTATTTATGTTTGTGCATGTGTGTGTGATATATGCAACACACCTAAAAAGAGATCTTGTGATTGCAACAGCCACACTGATTTTTTTCATCCTCTTGTAGATATCCCAGCTTTTCCCATCTCACCCTTTTCATTTATTTCAATGTGTTTATAGTCTGATAAATTTTATAAGAAAGAGTCTTCGTGATAATAAATTGGACAAATTGATATCAAATATGTAAAATCATTTTTGCATTGAGTGTAGCCATACTAATTCATGGTTGCTCAAAATCTGACTGCTAATTGGTTCCGGTTCCACGTGGCTTCGGTGGCAGCAGGAATTCGCGGCTGTTCGCGATTCCTACTGCGCTTGCTGCCGAGGTACCCCCGATCCAAATGGGTCAGGGGGATATGGCTGCCCTGTAGAGGCAGCCGAAGAGAGAGGGGAGCCGGACAGGGGGTTGGGGGTGTCGCAGACCCCCACCTCGTCCGGAAAAACCCCTTTTTCCTGAGGTGGTGGAGCGGCGGTCAGTAATGGCCGCCACAAAGAAGCCAGCAACCGGGTAAGATTGTGCTGGAGGAAGCAAGAAAAGTGAAAGTGCTGGCTGAGCCGGGTCAATCAACATCTCTTAAACTCTCTGGAATTGAACTGTATGAATTGCTGGAGGATACATTGTATCCCTAAGAAGATCGGAAAGCGGCGGAGAAAGCTGTTAAAGGGAAACTTTTTTTTCTTCACTCTCCCACCCCATAGAAGCAGCAGATGAAGATTTGAAATTTATTTGGGCACTGAAGGTGAATTATTTTGAAAGTTGAAGCCAAGGGACAAAAGACACTTTGGACATTGGATTTAATAATTTAAGAAATCGGAAAACCCTTATTGGAGGTATGGATTTCTGATCATTTTTTTAAAAAAAATTGTCGTTGTAAGTGGGAAGGGAGAGGAAAAAAAATATTGGAGCAGAAGCTGAAAAAGGAGGAGATTGCCTAGAATCCCAAAGAAAGATATATGGTAATTGGACCTCTTTGATTAAACAGTAACCCCAGAAAGAGAAGTAGAAGAAGGAAAAAAAAGTATTAATTTTTGGAACTTTTTTTGAATTATTTTTAATTAAAAATACTTGGGTGGTTGTTTTGGGAAAAGTTTCTCTTTTCATGATGGCATCGCTTGTGGATGAACTAAAGACTGAATATCAAAAATATAAAAAGGAAGAACAAGATGGAAAAGATCCTTTGGGCACTTTATTTCAATTTTTAGAAATGGCATTATGCACTTATGAAAAGCTGACTACGCAGCAGAATGACTGGGACAAAGAAGAAGAGGAAGAAGAAGCCATCTTTGATGAACAATGGGTTTTTTCTGGGGAGGAGGAGAAAGAGGATAAGAAAAAGGGGATTTTAAGGTTTAAAAAAACAACCAAAAAAGAGAAAAATGAGAGGAAAGGTGGATGCAAGGTTAGAAAGCAACGGAAAGGGAGTAAGAAAAGGGAGGAGGAGAGACAAAGGGGTAAAAAGGGCAAGGAGAAGAATAAGCAAGAGAGAAAGGGGAGGAGGAGAAGCCTTAATGGTGGGAAACAAGATTTAAAGAAAAAAAGCTTATTTAGAGACAATGGGTGAATTTAATTGGAAAAAAAAGGGGGGGATTCTGGAAGGTACATAAGATTGTGTTTTTATATGTGTACCTAGAGTAGAATGTTTAAGATATAAATTAGTATTAATACATATGATTAGTTTTTTTTCCTCCTCTTTTTAAATGATATGGATAGTGGTTATATAGGTTTTTTTTTTAGTTATTGACCTTTCTTATAAAATTTATTGTGTAATTTTAGAATGTACTAAACAGAATCCCAAGATAAATTAAGTGTTATATGAAGTACTTTTAAGTTAGGGTAATGAGTTAAAGGCGTCACTCCAATTAGTGTATAGGAGAAGTATATTAAAAGAAAAAAGATGAATGGATAGCTGGAAATAGAACAGACAAAGAATGATATTGAAAATGGTAATAAGATATGGAAGGATGTATAAAGTGAATATGATGTTTGAATTTCGTCTGTGTGAAGAGTTTTAACTCGGGATCAAGCAGCCTTCAGAAAAGATGTTTTAGGTTTTGTTTTGTTTTCTATGTTTTGTGTTTTGTATGTTGATAAAAGGCAATAAAATTTTAATTAGCAAGAAATAACTTGGATAATTAGAATGAAAAAGAGAAGTTCGGATAAGATATGAAGTTAAATAGATAACGTAAATGTTGATATTATAATTTGGAATTATTTTGTATGTTCTATTGATTTTCTTCTTTAACTATTTTTTTTTAGAAAAGAATTTGTAAGCTGTTATGCCTTGATTGTTTGTGTATTGTTCTTGTAAAATTAATAAAATTTGTTTTTGTTTTTTTTTAAATCTGACTGCTAATTTATGTTTCGATATATTAAAACATATAATTCTATATGTGTATGTCTATCTGTCAGATATGTGCACATTTCACTCAGGATTTAAATTATGTAAAGGAAAGCATCAGGTGGCTGTTCTGAGCATTCACAAATGTTGCCTATTCAGTCTTTACTTTCAGTATAGCCACCAGTAGGCTGATAAAAATTGTGAATAAAGGTCATATTGCAATAGATAGTTGTGTCATCCTGTCTGTAATTCAAGGCCATCAACTTGTTTTGAATCTACTAGCCTGGACTATGCATTACTTGTTACAAGTGTAGACCTGTACAGTTTATTCCCTGTAAATTGAACCCAGCTGAGTAACTTTTAACTGCAGCCTCCTAAGGACATGATGAAAACCAGTTTGGTGTGGTAGTTAAAGCATCAGGCTAGAAACTGGGAGACCATAAATTCTAGTTCCCTTGGCCATGAAACCAGCTGGGTGACCTTGGGCCATTCACTTTCTCTCAGCCCTAGCAAGGAAGCAATGGCAAACGACTTCTGAAAAACCTGCCAAGAATACTGCAGTGTTCAGGCAGTTTCCAAGAATTGGGCATAATTGAAAGGAAGATTTTTAAAAAGGACATGATAATCTACATCCTGATTAGAATTTCACACCATTTTTGTTCCATGATTAGAAGTCCACTATGCATGGCTGATGAGCTGCTATGCCACCTGGTTAGGTATGAAACTAGCTAGTGTAGTGTAGTAGTTAAGATGTTGGACCAGTAATGGGAAGATCCTGTTTTGTATTAACATACTTACCTGCAATTAATTGGTCCGTAGTGGCAGGAAATTTGAAGAGCCGTCACTGGCCACAGCCGCGAGCAGCCTGACTGTAAAAGGGCTGCCATGGTTTCTTGGGTGCTCAGTCCTAGAAGGATGTAAAGACAACTGATTATCATGCTAGTGTCCTGAGTTTCATTCCCATGATTTAACACTGGCGACGAGGATGGGATTCTGAGACAAAGGGAACCAGCGAGCATGTGATGACTGACAAACACTGGCAATGCATCAAGACGAAATGGCCGGAAACAGCATGCCACCCGTACTGCTCGATCCAGCAACCAAAGACTGGGAATCGTACATCGACCGATTCCTCATGTTCCTTGAAGGGAGCAACCTCAATAATATATCCAAACACAGAAAGAGCTGTCCTCTTCACACATTGCAGTCCTGCGGTATTCAAGATGGCCAAAGCATTAGCAGCACCCACCGATGTGAAAACGATGGCCTGGCCGGACTTTGAAAGAATACTGAGGGCTCTCTACACACCAACCATTTTCTGCCTCATCAAACGACACCAATTTTATCGGCGTGACCAAAAAGAAGCCGAGAGCATTGGGGACTTTGTGACAACTCTGAGGGAGATTGCCGGAGCGCGCGAATTCCTATACATGGATGAAGCCGTGAGAGACCGAGTGGTCCTGAGGGTGAGAGATCTTACACTACAGGGTCGATTATTAACAAAACCCAAAATAATACTCAAAGAAGCAATAGAAGAGGCTACTGCAGCAGAAGCAATGCAGAAATCAGCAGCCGCCATGCAAAAATGAATAAAGCACCATCGGAAACCCCTAAAAAGACCACCACAACCCACCATGAGGACATCGAGTCCACATTGGAAGACGACGAGGATGAAGAAGGGGTAAATCAACTCAATTTGGAACAGGGCAGAAGGGACTGGAACGGAAAAAGAAAGGAATTTCATTGTGCCAGCTATGAGGGGAACCATCCACGTTCCGAATGCCGCAATCTGCAAACATTGTGAACAGCAGGGACATATTGCTAGGACATGCTGAGCAAGAAAAAAACTACAGCCCTAGACAAAGATGGATACACCTCCCCCTCCCCAAGAAAGGGAGAGACAAACAGGGAGCCGTTGGAACCAAGACAACAGAAACAGGCAAGGGAAAGAGACAAGCAACAGAAGAGATGAAACACACCAGACAGTGACCATTGGACACTCCAACACAACAAACGCCAGGAAAGTATATGTCCAGGTACAATAGAGGGGCAACCTGTCGTATGGAAGTGGATTCCGGGTCATATTTATCAATGGTATCATGGGACACTACAAAAAGATTGATACCCAATATAAACTGGGAAGAACTCGAAAGACAAACACTGACGCTGAAAGACTACCAAGGGAACAAAATACCCATAGTGGGCACTGGACAATTCAAGGTAACATTCAAAAAATACACCAGAGTCCTCCCACTAACCATAGTCGACCGGAATCGGCCAAGCCTACTGGGACTCGAATGGTTTGCACCATTAGGAATCAAAGTCACAGGGATAAACAGCATCACTAAGACAGAGTGGGAAGAGGACCTAATGGAAGAATCCCGAGATGTGTTCAACGGAGAGCTGGGCAAGTACTGGGGTCCCCAATTTCCTTTCACCTAAACCCAACCATAGCCCCTATAGGGTTAAAGGCGAGGTGGGTTCCTTTTGCATTAAAACCAAAGATCGATGAGCAATTGGATAAAGTCATCACACAAGGGGTTCTAGAACCAATTGACCACGCAAAGTGGGAAAACCCAATTGTTACACCAATCAAACCAGATAGGTCTGTGCACATCTGTGGGGACTACAAAGCAACCCTTAACCACATGCTCCAACAAAGCACGTACCCTGTCCCAGTGGTACAGCATCCATTACATTCCCTAGGTGTGTGTGTGGGGGAAATCTTCGTGAAACTAGACCTCACACAGGCCTACCAACAATTACCCATTGACCCCGAAACAGCAGAAGCCCAGACAATCATGATGCACAGGGGGGCATTCAAATGCAACAGATTACAATTTGGCATCAGCGTTGCCCCAGGGGTGTTCCAGAGTTTAATGGTACGCCTATTGCAAGGGATAAAAGGGGTGATGCCATACTTTGACGATGTTCTCGTATCAGCCAAGGACAAAGAACAATTGTGAGACCACCTAAGGGAAATCCTAAGTAAATTCAAGGAGGTGGGACTAAAAGTAAAAAAGGAGACGTGCCAATTAGCTGTTGGCAAAGTTGAATTCCTAGGATACCTTATAGACAGAGAAGGAATCCACCCCACAGAAAATAAAATCAGAGCAATCAAGGAAGCCCCCAGATCCACGAATAAAATTGATCTGCAAGATTTCATAGGACTCATTAACTTTTATAATATATTTCTACCACAGAAAGCAACCATTGCGGAACCACTATACAAAAAAGCAACCTGGGCCTGGGGCCGACAGGAAGAAATGGCATTCCAGGAAATAAAAAACTTGATCACATCAGACCGCGTACTAATACAATACAGCGAAACACTCCCAATAACCTTAACCTGCGATGCATCAACTTTCAACGTCAGCACTATCCTCAGCCATGTATTACAAGATGGGAAAGAAGCACCCATGGCATTCTATTCAAAAACCCTGTCAAAACCGGAGCGGAACTACAGACAACTAGACAAAGAGGCATTGGCTGCTGTCACCGCTAATATATCTATGGGAGAACTTTCACACTAGTCACAGACCACAAGCCACTCCTGGGTGTCATCTCAGGAAACAAAGCTACACCTAATATACTGTTACCACAAATGACCCGGTGGTCGGAATTCTTGGCTGCCTACAACTACAAATACCAACCTGGAAAGGACATAAATCATGCTGACACGCTTAGCCATTGCCCTCTACCTGACATAGAAGATGACCCAGCACCAACCACATTGACCCTCCAAATAGAGACATTAGAAAACCTACCCATAACAGCAGCAGACATCACTAGGGAAACAACTAGAGACAAAACCCTGGCACAAATTTCAAATTGAGTAGGAAAAGTATGGCCAGAAACTGAGATCGACGAGACTGCCAAACCGTTCCGGAATAAACAAACAGAACTCTCAATGCTGAAGGGGTGCGTACTATGGGGGGATCTGGTGGTCATACCAGGCATTTTAAGGAAAAGCATACTAGAGATGTTACATGAGGGACACCTGGGTATTGTAAAAATGAAATCCCTGGCAAGGTGTTATGTATGGTGGCCAGGGATGGATAAGGAAATAGGGGACTGAGTGGCAACATGTAAACGCTGCCAGGAATCTAAGCCAACACCCCCCACAGCACCAAAACACGAATGGGAAACACCAAGGGGACCATGGTCAAGATTACACATTGATTTTGAGGACCCAACCAAAGGATACACATTTCTAATAGTTGTACATGCTTACTCTAAATGGCTAGAGGTAAGCATCATGCACAACAGAAGCCATCATTAGACAGCTCAGGAAACTTTTTACAATACATGGATTGCCAGATTTAATTGTATCTGACAACGGGCCACAATTCATGGCAACAACATTAGAGGGATTTCTAGCACAACATGGGATAAGGCATGCACTGACAGGGCCAGGACACCCATCCACGAACGGACAGGTGCAACACATGGTACATTACACAAAGGAAACGTTACAAAAGCTGCAGCCTGGTGACACACAAGAAAAGATAGATAAGCTACTAAGCATACAGCACATGACACCCAGTGCCACAACAAATAAAAGCCCAGCGGAGTTACTAATGGGGAGGAAACTAAGATCACACCTAGACAGACTACACCCCACATATAGCCCACAAAAGCCAGCAGACTCCTCCAGTAATTGACGCACATTTCAAACAGGGGACCCAGTATACGCAAAAAATCTTACGAGGTAACCATTGTGACCCAGATAACTGGAGGGAACTGGCGAACGTGACCCAGATAACTGGACCCAATTCATACAGGGTAGACCATGGACGGGAAGAGCTGGAAGAGGCACATCGACCAGCTCAGATCTAGAGTTATGAAGAGTGACCCAAACCGACCCATGGAAGAGGGGGGGAGACCCTTCAAACAAAACAAATCCAGGAAAGAAGGGGGAGACCCCTCAAACATGACCATAGGGGAGGGGGGAGATCCCTCAAGCAATCAAAAAATAACCAGAGAAGAGGGGGGAAGACCCCTCAAAAGACAAAACACAAGTAGAGAGGGAGGGGGAGACCCTCCACAAGCAAGAAAAACAACAGAACAAATCCTGACAACTATACAACAACCACTACTAACATTAGCCCCAGTTGGAAAATGCAAACACGTACCTGAGACCAGGGAAGAAGGTAGATCGGGGAGACAGGAACAGGTCCAGAAGGATAGTGGGAAAGCAGCCTCTGGCGGGAGCGGCATGGCCGACTCAACCTTCCAGGAGGTTCCAAGAAGACGGACAGGAGAAACAACAGATCTGCCTGAACAGTCCAGAAGCCAAACCATGACTGAGCTGCGCAGGTCCAGTCAGACCCATAAAAGCCCCGCCTACCTACATGATTATATATGGTAGGCGAGGCTCAGATTGGTTGGACCAGACTAGGTGGGGAGGGGTGTTATGTATTAACATACTTACCTGTAATTGGTCGGTCCGTGGCAGCAGGAAATTTGAAGAGTCGTCACTGGCCACAGCCGCGAGTAGCCCAACTGTAAAAGGGCTGCCATGATTTCTTTGGTGCTCAGTCCTAGAAGGAAGTAAAGACATACTTACCTTATCATGCTGGTGTCCCGAGTCTCATTCCCATGATTTAACAGATCCCAGTTCAAGTCTACTCTTGGTCACAGAAGTTCACTTGATGGCTTTGCGCCAGTCATGCACTCTTAACCATACCTACTTTGCAGGATTGCTATGAGGAAAATATTGGAAGAAGGATTGCTATGTATATTGCCTTAAGTTCCTGAAGGAAAAGTGGAATAGAAATTTAACAAATAATGATTTAAAGTAATGTTGTCTTTTAATGACCCTGTAATCCCTTGCATCGGGGTGGAGTTGGGACAACTGAATGGAGTTGAATGTTTACTGGCCGGATGCCCTTCCTGTCTCCAATGCAGAGTTCACAGCTGATATTTACTCATTGTGCCCAGAGAGTGAGAGATATCTGCCGCTACCTAGGATCGAACTCACAGCCTCCTTATTGTGAGGCAAGAGTTCTGCCTCTAAACCGATGCACCACTCTAATGATTTAAAGTAATATCAGATTTAAAAGAAGAAAACAATATTTTTTCAGGATATTTCCTAGTTCTTATAGCTATGAAGAAAAAATGGATATATATTAAACAAGAAAAACAAAATGATTTTTCAAGGATCACTCTAGAATTTTTTTTTTACTGGGAACACCTGAAGTATATAGATGCTGATCAGGCAAACAGGTTGTCTTGCACAGCATTCTTCTTCCTACATCTGTTCATAGTATTGCTACTTCCTAAAAGCTATGGAATACTTTATAGTTGAGAGATGATGACAGTGCATACCACATCCTAGAGTTCAATAAGCCCAGCCTTTTATTATTTATTGCTATTTATTAAATTATTATGCCATCCGTCTCTCCTATAAGATGAGTCTTTTCTTCCATATTGCTTTCATTTAGAATAGAATAGAATAAAACATTATTGTCACTTTAAATGTATACTAATCAGCATGCATTAAAAATGAAATTTCATTGCATTCAGCTTTCAAAAGATAACCATTATGCATGTACCCACATACCCACATATATGACATAGAGGAATATCACAGTCTAGTTCTAATGTGTAAATATATATGGTGAAAAAAACAATTCTGCAAATTTACAAGATGGATGGCATAAGGAACAAAGCTGTTACGGAATCTAGTAGTCTTGCTTCATCTAGATTGTAATCTGTGGGTTGGAAGTTTTTGAGACATGGTAGAAAATTATCTTTTCCATCTGGAGAATGAAGAGTGGAAGGCATATATATGCATTTCTCCTGAAATAGAAGCATGATTATGGGAAGATACCTTTTCCTGTGATTTGCTAGGTGCTTAACTTTTTTGGTTACGACTAAGACACCATCTTAATTTCAGGTGGTGGTAAAGAGAGTGCAAGGAGTGTGTTTAGAGGCAGATCTGGAAATCTCTCCATTTTGATCGGCCTTTGCAAACCTCCCTCTTCAGAGTAAAAACTATTTCTAATATACTTAAATGACTGGTTGAAGTTAAACACTGAAATACATTTTGCTGGAGGGATTATAGATAGAGATAAGATTGGCTACGGAGGACCGCCTACCCTGGTGATGGCGAACCTATGGCACACATACCACAGGTTGCACGCAGAGCCATTTGTGCAGGCATGCGAGCCCCAGCCAAACTTACCTGCACTTCGCATGCGCGTGCCTCCCAACTGATTTTCAGCCCATTTGAGGCCTTTTTTGGCCTCCTAGAGGCTCAAGGAAAGCCTCTGCTGCCTTTGGAGGCCAAACAACAGGCCAGTTTCGTCACTTCTGGGATTTCCTCAAACGAGTCAAAAATCAGCTGGAAGACACGTGCATGCACAGTGCAGGAAAGGGGCTGGCAAGGGGGGATTGTGCGCCCATGTGCAAGGGGTGGGGGGTCCTTACACGCATTGCCTTCTGGGTGCTGGCACATGAGTGCGTGTGCAATTTTCGGCACAGGAACCCCAAAAGGTTAGTCACCACTGCCCTACCTGTTATGAACTAATAAAGGTGCTTAAATAAAGTTTTAACAAACCTTAAGAAAAGCAGGGTTCTAATCCTGCACTTTTGATTGGCCGATAATAGCGATATTGGATTGGTCCGTTCTGGGGAATCTGATTGGCTGTTAATGAGCCACTCTCATTGGTTCAAGGGTTTAACTCTTCCATGTTTCTCATTGGCTAATAGGTCAGTAGCCTACCCTATAAAAGGGCTGCTGCTGCCCTAGGGTTTTTTTGCTCTGTTCAGAATGATTAATAAAGAGTTGAAGTTCACCGTTCACTGCCTCGTCTCCGTTCCTTGCACCCATGTTCAGAACCTAACACTGGCGACGAGGATGGGATGCGGAGACATCAGAGCTGACTGAACACTACAGAGCACCAAACAGAGCACATGGCTGAAGGCACATCTACAACGGAAACCATGTCTGGCGGCGCTATACCACCCGCTCCATTTGACCCAGCACAAGAAGACTGGCACTCATACATAGACTGGTTCCAGATGTTTCTGGAGACCAACAACTTGAAGGATGCCACTACGGGGAAAAAGTAAGCAGTGTTCCTGACCCATTGCGGGCCTGCCGTCTTTAAGATGGCCAAGGCACTAGCGAAACCGGCTGAGGTGAAGACCATGGACTGGGATGTCCTCGCGCCCCTTCTACGGGCCCACTATGCACCCGCCATACCAACGCTTGTCCGAAGACATGAATTTTACCAGAGGGACCAGTGGAAAGGAGAGAGCGTTGCAGATTTCATCGCGGATCTCCGGAACCTGGGAGGCCTCTGTGGGTTTACAGACCTCGAAGAAGCTCTGAGAGACCAAATAATTCTGGGATTAGATGACCACACTATGCAGAGCAAGATCATGGCCAAAGGGGACATCAACCTTGCTGATGTCATCAAGGATGCTACTGCAGCAGAAGCAACCAGGAAGTCGGCCACCCGAATGCGCCGCACTAACGCACCACTCTGTCAACTCGCCAGAGATACCTCACCTCGTTTAGAGAGGCACACAACAGCGACCCACCATAAGGACCTTGAAGCGCCATCAGAAAGTGACGAGGAGGAGGTAACCAGCTCCGGTCTGAACGTGACCAACGCCACCAGCGGAATCAAAGACTACCGCACCAATGCGCAGGTTGTGGGGCAAACCACCCGCGATCAGACTGCAAATTCCTCGACGCGCTCTGCCATTTCTGTGGGAAAAGAGGCCACATCGGGAAGGTCTGTAGAAGTAAGCAAGGATCCAGCCCACTTCAGAGGGGAAACAACTACCGCCAGACCACAGGGAATCGTCCTGTGAGTCGGGAACATTTGAACCACCAATGGAACAACCACTCCTACAGAAATAAAACACTGGCCACTTCAACGAGACGAGAAGAGGCACACCAAACCATTACAATCAGACACGTCTCATCGCTAGATGCAAAGAAGATCCGAGTGAAGGTTGCCATCGAAAACCAGCCTTGCGTGATGGAAGTCGATTCAGGATTGTCTCTCTCGATGGTTTGCTGGAACAATTAATCCCTGCCGTCTGGCGTCAAGACCTCAGAGCCCAAAGAATCATACTCAAAGATTATCAGGGGAACCGAATTCCGGTTGTTGGATCCAGCCAAGTCCAAGTATCATTCAAAAATCGTACTGCGTCATTACCACTGACCTTTGTCGACCGTGACCGGCCTAGCTTGTTAGGCCTTCAATGGTTCGCCCCATTCGGGATCGAGGTAGCCGGCATTCACCAAACCAGAAGCGACGACTGGGAGGAGGCCCTCGTCCAGGAATTCCAGGACGTCTTTGCAGACAAACTAGGCGAGTACAAGGGGACCCCGATATCATTTAAACTTAACCCTGAAGTAGTCCCCATCCGCCTTAAGCCTCGTCGGATACCTTTTGCCCTTAAACCAAAGATTGATGAGCAGCTCGATAAATTAATAGCCCAGGGTGTTTTAGAACCAACTGACCACGCTCGTTGGGAAACCCCAATCGTAACACCCATCAAACCGGATGGATCGTTAAGGATTTGTGGGGACTACCGTGCCACCCTTAATCACGCCCTTCAACAGAATGCTTACCCGGTGCCGGTGGTACAACACCTTCTCCATTCCCTGGGGGGTGGAAAAGTCTTCGCTAAATTGGATTTAGCACAGGCGTACCAGCAACTGCCTGTAGATAAAAAAACCGCAGAGGCACAGACGATTGTTATGCACCGAGGTGCCTTTAAATGCAACCAACTCCAATTCGGAGTGAGCATAGCCCCAGGGATTTTTCAAAGTCTGATGGAGAGACTCTTGCAAGGGATCAAGGGGGTCGTGCCATACTTTGATGACGTTTTAATTGCGGCCCCGAATAGAGAAGTACTAGAAAAGCATCTTAAAATGGTTCTCTAGAAATATAAAGACTCTGGCCTTAAGGTTAAAAAAATTAAATGTCAACTATGTACAGATAAAGTAGAGTTCCTGGGGTACCTAATCGATAAACAAGGCATTCACCCCACTAAAAGCAATCAAAAACTCCCCAAGACCCAGAAATAAGACTGACCTCCAAGCTTTCCTGGGGCTCATTAACTTCTACAACACTTTCTTGCCCCAGAAAGCGACCGTAGCTGAGCCCCTACATAGACTTCTCGACAAAAAAGCAACCTGGGTCTGGGGACACCAAGAGGAGCATGCATTCTGACAAGTGAAAAACTTACTAACCTCAGATGCTGTTTTAATGCAGTATAACGAGACTTTGCCTTTAACAATTACATGTGACGCATCACCGTTTGGAGTAGGAGCCATTTTGAGTCATGTGTTACCAAATGGTAGTGAGGCCCCTATTGCCTATTTTTCAAGGACCCTATCAAAGGCTGAATGTAACTATAGCCAAATTGACAAAGAGGCTCTTGCTGTTGTATCTGCTGTGAAACAGTTTCATGAATATGTGTATGGACGAGTTTTTACTATTGTAAATGATCACAAACCTTTGCAAGGGATTATAGCGGGAGACAAGCCAACCCCATATATATTGTCACCTAGAATGACTCGCTGGTCGGAGTTCTTAGCTGCGTACAACTATAAATTACAACACCGCCCGGGGAAAGCCATTCCCCACGTTGATGCATTGAGCCGTGCCCCACTTCCGGAAACCGTTGACGACCCAGCTCCAACCCTTACGACACTCCAGATTGAAACACTACATTCACCGCCACTAACAGCCAGAGACATTGCGATTGAAACAAAACGAGATCTTGTCCTGGCGTGAGTTCTTAGCTGGGTCGAACGAGGATGGCCAGTAGAGCAAACCCCTGACGACTTCACCCCTTTCAGAAACCGGCAAACAGAACTTTTATCGCAAAAAGGCTGAACTTTTATCGCAAACAGAACTTTTATCGGCAAACAGAACTTTTATCGCAAAAGGGAGATAGAGTCATCGTCCCAGAGTGGTTGCAACGAGCAGTATTGAAAACATTGCATGACGGTCACCCCGGCATCATGCATATGAAAGTGCTCGCATGAAGCTACGCATGGTGGCCGAGCATCGACAAGCAGATCGAAGCCTGGGTAAAGACTTGTTTAAAGTTCCAAGAAGTCAGCAGTGCCCCACCTAGCGCAACTCCAATGGAGTGGGAAACTCCCCGGGGGCCATGGTCCCGCATCCACGCTGACTTTGCGGGACCTACTAAGGGACATACGTTCCTCCTAACAGTGGATGCCTATTCCAACTGGCTCGAGATCCACGAAATGAAGAATACTACAACCGAGTCCGTCATCCGAAAATTGAATAGGCTATTCGCAATGCATGGGCTGCCAGACGTCCTGGTCTCCGACAACGGACCCCAGTTCACCGCCCTGGTGTTTGAACAATACTTAGCGGACCGGGGTATCCGCCATGCACTAACTTCGCTGGCGCACCCTGCGGCTAACGGTAGGGCCGAGCGCATGGTACAATTTGTTAAAAAAACTCTCCACAAAATGGACTATGGGGACATTGACGACAAACTAAACAGAATACTCCTACTCCAACACATCACTCCGCACAGCGTCACCAACAAGACTCCAGCTAAACTGTTGATGGGACGCAAGCTCCGTTCCCACCTCGACCGGCTCCACCCGTCCTACGAGCTAGAGAAACCCTGTGGATCTAGCGGAAAATGCTGTGAGTTCAAGGTAGGTGACTTAGTTTTCACTAAAAACCTCTCCAGCAAACCATTATGGGTCGAAGCAACCGTAATTCAAACCACTGGGCCCAGATCATACTGTGTGCAAACCTGGGACGGAAAAATATGGAAACGCCATAAAGATCAGCTTCGCTCTAGGCTACAACCCAGTTTCCGTGACTCCTGTGACTTCCAAACTGAGGGGGGGAGGGATGTCGAAGAAACTGAATTCGAGATGGTGGAAAGCAGAAGCGAAGGAAGTCAGCAATCGGGTGCGATACATGAAGAATCAGGGAGGGGATTGGCCTCGCCACAGAGGAATACCTCAACAGAGGCAAGCCCGCAAAGATCGGAGGACAACAATGACAGAATTAGTGGCACCGAGTCGTCCAGTGAGGATGCGGAACCGCCTGTACCAGATATGTCCAAAAACGTCCCGCCAAAACCGGACTACAGACAGGAACCGGTGGGACAGCGCAAATCTAATAGACAGTTAAAACAACCTACATATCTTAGGGATTACGTCAACGCACCCCTCAAACGGAACCCGGGGGGAAGGGGTGTTATGAACTAAAAAAGGTGCTTAAATAAAGTTTTAACAAACCTTAAGAAAAGCAGGATTCTAATCCTGCACTTCTGATTGGCTGATAATAGCGATATCAGATTGGTCCGTTCTGGGGAATCTGATTGGTTGTTAATGAGCCACTCTCATTGGTTCAAGGGTTTAACACTTCCATGTTTCTCATTGGCTAATAGGTCAGCAGCCTACCCTATAAAAGGGCTGCTGCTGCCCTTGGGTTTTTTTGCTCTGTTCAGAATGATTAATAAAGAGTTGAAGTTCACTGTTCACTGCCTCGTCTCCGTTCCTTGCACCCATGCGCAGAACTTAACACTATCCCCATAAAAGCCAAGATGTCTTAGCAGGTAATTGACTAGAAAAACAGGTAGGATAGTAAAAACTTGCAGTAAGATTAGTACCGTTTGTAAGAAATGTCTAATTCTGTGGGAGAAGACATGCTGTAGAAATCAGATTCACTTCCTGATATGTCGAATAGAAGAGTTGGATAGAAGATAATGGATAAGATCTTTCTCTGCAGAGATTCTAGAAAATCACAGATCAGTCTTTTTTACTCTGCCTGACAATTTGTTTTGGTTGTAACACCCGTAAGCCACAAGTGGCCTACTAGTGTTCTCGCTGGAGTTAATGAAATTGTAAGCCAGTATTTGCAGAAGAATAATGGTGGAAATAATTATAGACTTGATGAACTCCTGGATTATAGCTCTCCACCCACATTTCTATAATCCCCAAAGTTACTCCTGTCATTAATTAAACAGAACACTAAATGTTGTTATTTTGACATGAGAAACAAAAGGGCTTATGGAAGACCCAAAACAGGTTTAAGGCAATGTTTTTAAATGAAAGAACAAAATAAAAGCCATGCCACCTTAACACTTTTAATGGTTGCCTTCACTCTCCCAAAATATTATATCAAGCCCCTTGTCGCTAGTTGCACATTATGGAGGAAATGTCATAATTAAGAGAAGACTACATGAGTTAAATAATAGAATCCATCTTGTTTTCCAAGTCACTGATAATTTATATGGGTTTTAACTCATCAGTTGCAGGCTCTGGCTTCTGAACTTAAAAGTAGCTTCACTGAAGCAATGCAGGAACTTTCAAGGATTCAACATGGAGAGTATGCTCTTGAGGAGAAAGTTCAAAGCTGCCGGTGTGCAATGGAGGAAAAAGTGGCCGAGATGAAAAATTCTCTAAATGATTTCAAGGTAGGTATGCAAGTATTCTGGGGCACTAGTTTTTGAAGGTCAAAAACAGATGGTCTGCTACATGATACAATGAAAAAGGAGAATTGAAAACCAGATTGCAACTAATAGCATAAGGGGTAGAACTGGAGTGGTGGTCATATCTACAAATACAGTCACGATACACACAGGATGTGAAAACATGGGGCATCAATAGAGAATTAACAGCATTAGATAAAACTGTTAGTAGCATTGATGATAAATTGATTAAGGTGATATATAAGTACCTATTAAACTATAAAATGGAGGAAGAAGAGGTTAAAGAAACTGGTGGTATGGGCCAAAAATTTTGGATATAATATTGAATTGGCTAGATGGCAGAATCTTTGGGAAAATAATAGGAAATTAACATTGGCCACATCATATAAGAAAAATTTACACAAAATATTTTATAGGTGACATCTTCCTCTGGCAAGGCTGGCCAAAATGTCTAGAAATTTATCACCAGAATGTTGGAAATGCAAGGATCTACCAGGCATATATTATCATATGTGGTGGACATGCAATCACGCAAGGAAATATTAGCGATAGATTCAGATATGGTTAGAGCAAATGGTGGGAGAACATATACAATTTAAGCCAGAATTATTCCTATTAGGAATAATAACAGAAGGTTACAGGAAAGGCTCAACATATTTAATGCTACATAAATTGACAATGGCAAGAGTGGTTTATGCACAACAATGAAAGAATGAAAATATGCTATCAGAAAGACAGATAATAAGAAAAAAACTGGCTTATGCAGAACTTGATAGACTAACTTTAGAACTGAAAAATAAGGGGGAAACAGAATACCATGATACTTGGAATAAGTTCTATCAATGGTTGCAAAAGAGAGGTGGAGGTTGGAATAAAAAGCAATCAGGATCTATAGATCTAGAATGTGATATGATAGAGGATTTAATCAAATAGGATGGTCAAAACAACAAAACAAAACCAATATTATATAAATAATATGAATGTTAATTGTTTAACAGTACCCTAGTATGTATGGCAGAGTAATGCCAGGATGGCTGCACTGCATTTGATATTTATATTTGTAAGCATGGCGATGCAGAAAGTTGAAAAAGTACAAAAGGACTACTTACTGACAAGGAGATGGCCTGGTGTGTGTTGAACAATTGTTATTAACAATTAGTGTAGCAAACAGTAGACTAATTTACCTTTGTGTTTAATTATAGCAGTATTCTATGCTATCCCTAGATAAATTAGCTTCTCTCAGCCTTCTTCACATAACACAAACCATTTGAAAAGGAGTAGACAGATTTATTGCAAAGTGGGCTGTTTTCCTTCTCTTTTTCCTATGATTCATAGTTCTGAGTTTTCTTAGTTATCCATAACTCAGGCAGTCTCTTTCGTTTTTTATCAACTCAATTATTCGCAACTAAGAAAATGTTTCAATATACAGCTTAGTAATATTTGGGTAATTTAAGATCCCAATGATTGCATAATACTTGCTGCTGATGAGAGAAACTAATTTTTTCTTGTCTCTTTCATTAAAAAAAATAATTCCAAAAATAATAGTGGAGAAAGAGGTGGTACATGGCTGCTGCATCTACTGTATTTTATTTTCTTCTTCTACAACACAACACACACAAAAGTGAAAGAAGGAAAGGAAATTGACCCACTAGCCACAGAGAAAAGAAAGTGGTCTCTGTCCTGCCAACCCTTCATCTTCCATTTGAATTCCTGTCATCTTCTATCTCATGCTGACTTCACCTTCCTTTTACAAATGGGACAAAGCAAACTAAATATTGGGCACACCCCTATTTTTCAAATCCTTTTAGGATATGCTAGGATAGATGATGTTGTGAATTAATAAAAGTGTTTAAATAAAGCTTGTTGAAACCTTAAAGCAAAGTGCAGGGTTCTGGCCCTGCACTTCTGATTGGCCAATAATAGCGATATCGGATTGGTCCGTTCAGGGGAATCCGATTGGCTATTAACGAGCCCTTCTCATTGGTTAAAAAGAGCTAGCGTTCCTGTGTTTTCATTGGCTAAATACCCAAGAGCTTGCCAATATAAAGGGGGCTGTTGAGGCCGTTTTCAGAGCTGTTGCACCATGTTAAATAAAGAGTTGAAGTTCACTGTTCGTCGACTCGTCTCTGTTTCTTGCGCCACGCACCGAACATAACACTGGCGATGAGGATGGGATGTGGAGACATCAGAGCTGACTGAACACTACAAAAAGCGATAACAGAGCACGTGGCTGAAACGCACCAACGGCCAAACCATGTCCGGCAGCGTCATACCACCCGCTCCATTCGACCCGGCACAAGAAGATTGGGACTCATATATGGATCGCTTCCAGATGTTTCTGGAGACCAACAATTTGAAGGATGCCACTACCGGAAAGAAACGGGCGGTATTCCTAACTCATTGCGGGCCAACCGTATTCAAGATGGCCAAAGCACTAGCGAAACCGGCAGAAGTGAAGTCCATGGACTGGGACGTCCTCGAACCCCTGCTAAGGGCCCACTATGCACCGACCGTACCAACGCTCGTGAGAAGGCATGAATTTTACCAGAGAGATCAGCGGAAGGGCGAAAGCATTGCAGATTTCATAGTGGATCTCTGGAATCTAGGAGGCCTATGTGGGTTTGCCGACATTGAAGAAGCCCTGAGAGACAGAATAGTTCTGGAACTAAATGCACCAGGCGTGCAGAGTAAGCTGATGGCGAAAGGCTACATCAACCTTACAGATGCCATCGCTGATGCTACTGCAGCAGAAGCAACCAGGAAGTCGGCTGCTCGAATGCGCCGCACCCACGCTCCACTTTGCCAACTCGCCAGCGAAGTTGCACCTCACCTAGAAGAACCGGCAACGACAGCCCACCACGAGGACCTCGAATCGTCATCAGAAAGCGATGAAGAAGAGGTCAACCGGCTCCGGTCTGAATGAGACCAACGCCAGAAATCACAGTACCAATGTGCTGGTTGTGGGGCAAACCATCCCTGATCAAACTGCAAATTCCTCAATACGTTCTGCCATGTGTGCGGGAAAAGAGGCCACATTGGACGGGTCTGTAGAAGCAAGCAAGGACCCAGCCAAAACCCGAGGGGGGCTAACTACCGCCAATCTACAGGAAACTGTCCTGCAAAGCGAGAACCCTTGAACCATCAATGGAACAACCATTCCTACAGAAACAAACCCCTAAACCACTCAACGAAGCGAGAAGAGGCCCACCAAACTATTACGATTGGTCACGCCTCATCACTGGACGCCAAGAAGATCTGGGTCAAGGTGGCCATCCAAAACCAGCCTTGTATGATGGAAATCGATTCAGGATCGTCCCTTTCGATGGTGTCCTGGAAGACTCTCAAGCAACTCATCCTTACCGTCCGGCGACAAGACCTCCGGTTCCAAAGAATCATACTCAAAGATTATCAAGGGAATCGAATTCCAGTCGTGGGATCCAGCCAAGTCCGTGTCTCCTTTAAAAATCGTACTGCATCTCTACCCTTGACTGTAGTCGACAGGGATCGGCCTAGCTTGTTAGGCCTCCAATGGTTCACTCTACTTGGAATTGAGGTAGCTGGCATTCACCGAACCAGCAGCAATGACTGGGAAGAGGCTCTTGTCCAAGAATTCCAGGACGTCTTTGCAGACAAACTAGACGAGTACAAGGGGATCCCGATATCATTTAACCTCAACCCCGAAATAGCTCCCATCCACCTTAAGCCTCGTCGAGTCCCATTCGCCCTTAAACCAAAGATTGACGAGCAGCTTGATAAATTAATAGCCCAGGGGGTGTTAGAACCAACCGACCATTCTCCCTGGGAAACCCCAATCATGACACCCATCAAGCCGGATGGATTGTTAAGAATTTGTGGGGACTACTGAGCCACCCTGAATCACGCCCTGCAGCAAAACGCTTACCCGGTACCGGTGGTGCAACACCTTCTCCATTCCCTGGGGGGCGGAAAAGTCTTCGCTAAACTAGACTTAGCCCAGGCATACCAACAACTGCCTGTAGACAGAAAAACGGCAGAGGCTCAAACGATCGTTACACACCGAGGTGCGTTTAAATGTAAGCGTAGCCCCGGGAATCTTTCAAAGTTTGATGGAAAGACTATTACAAGGGATAAAAGGCATTGTCCCCTATTTTGATGACATTTTAATTGCTGCTCCAACTCAAGAAATACTAAGGGAGCGCCTGGGGTTGGTTCTTCAGAGATTTAAAGACTCGTGTCTCAAAGTTAAGAAAAACAAGTGTCAACTATGCACTGATCGAGTAGAATTTTTAGGATATTTAATAGATAAACAGGGCATTCACCCCACTGATAGCAAACTTAGGGCAATCAAAAACGCCCCAAGACCCCGAAATAAGGTGGATCTCCAAGCGTTCCTAGCCTTATCAATTTTTATAACGTCTTTCTGCCTCACAAGGCAACCGTAGCCGAACCCCTACATCGTTTACTAGACAAAAAAGCAACCTGGGTTTGGGGGCACTGAGAGGAACAGGCGTTTCGATAAGTAAAAAACTTATTGACCTCCGACACTGTTTTGATGCAGTATAATGAGACCTTGCCTTTGACTGTTACTTGTGATGCATCACCTTTCGGAGTGGGCGCCATTTTGAGCCACGTTTTACCAAACGGAAGTGAAGCCTCTGTTGCCTACTTTTCAAAAACGCTGTCAAAAGCAGAACGCAATTACAGTCAAATCGATAAGGAAGCTCTTGCTATTGTATCTGCTGTTAAACGATTTCATGAATATATTTATGGGCGAGCTTTCACTATAATAACTGATCACAAACCTTTACTGGGAATAATAGCAGGAGATAAACCAACCCCTTATATATTATCTCCCACTCACTGGTCAGAATTCTTGGCTGCCTATAATTATAAGTTGCAACACCACCCAGGGAAAGCCATTCCCCACGCTGACGCATTAAGCCGTGCACCGCTTCCAGAAACCGTTGACGACCCTGCTCCGACTATCACAACACTGCAGATCGAGACATTCCAAAAACCGCTGCTGACAGCTCGCGATATCGCGATTGAAACTAAACGCGATTCCGTTCTAGCATGTGTCCTCAGTTGAGTTGAACGTGGATAGCCATTGGACCAAATCCCTGACAATTACGCCCCTTTCAAAAGTCGACAGATGGAACTGTTTTCCCAGAAGTGTTGCATCATTTGGGGCGATAGAGTCGTTGCCCCAGAACGGTTACAGCGAGCGGTACTGAGAACCTTGCACGATGGCCACCCCGGCATCGTGCGTATGAAAGCACTCGCACGAAGCTATGCGTGGTGGCCGGGCATAGACAAGCAGATCAAAGCCTAGGTAAAGACTTGTTCCAAATGCCAGGAAGTCAGCAATGCCCCACCGAAAGCAACCCCAACAGAATGGGAAACACCCAGGGGACCATGGTCCCGTATTCATCTGGACTTTGCGGGACCTACGAATGGACACACATTTTTATTAACAGTGGATGCCTACTCAAACTGGCTCGAAATCCATGAGATGAAAAATACAACAATCGAATCGGTCATCAGGAAATTGGACAGATTATTTGCAACACACGGATTACCGGATGTTCTGGTATCCGACAACGGGCCCCAGTTTACCGCGCTTTCTTTTGAACAGTACCTGGCGGACCGCGGTATTCGCCATGCGGTAACTTCACCGGTGCACCCTGCGGCTAATGGAAGGGCCGAGCGCATGGTACAATTCATCAAAAGAACTCTACATAAAATGGACTATGGCGATATCGAAGACAAGATTAATCGGATACTCCTTTTGCAGCACATCACTCCACACAGCGTCACCAACAAAACTCCCGCTGAGTTATTGATGGGACGGAAACTCCGCTCCCACCTGGACCAACTACACCCATCATACGAACCTGAAAAACCACACGGATCCAGCGGGAAATGCCGAAATTTCCAAGTAGGCGACTTGGTTTTCGCGAGAAACTTTTATGGCGACCCATTGTGGGTCGAGGCAACTGTAATCCAAGTAACCAGACCCAGATCATACCAAGTGAAATGTCGCGATGATAGAATATGGAAGCGCCATATTGATCAGCTGCGTTCAAGGCTGCAGTCAGGGGTCTGCGATTCCGGTGATTTCCAAACTGAAGGGGGAGGAGACGCTGAGGAGGCTGAGTTTGAAACGGTGGAAGGCACAAGTGGAACAAACGACCGCTCAGACTCAACTTGTGAAGAAGGATCGGGGATGGGGGTAACTCGCCTCAAAGAGATATCGAGGACATTAATGGGAACGGAAGTTTAGATGCAGAATCAGAGGCACCCTGTTCACCAGATAACGTCCTACCCCAACAAGACTCTAGACAAATACTGGGAGGACAGCGTAAATCAAATAGACAATCAAAACAACCTGCCTACCTCAAAGACTATGTTACCGCACCCCTTAAACAGAACCCGAGGGGAAGGGGTGTTGTGAATTAATAAAAGTGTTTGAATAAAGCTTGTTGAAACCTAAAGCAAAGTGCAGGGTTCTGGCCCTGCACTTCTGATTGGCCAATTATAGCGATATCGGATTGGTCCGCTCAGGGGAATCCGATTGGCTATTAACGAGCCCTTCTCATTGGTTAAAAAGAGCTAGCGTTCCTGTGTTTTCATTGGCTAAATACCCAAGAGCTTGCCTATATAAAGGGGGCTATTGAGGCCGTTTTCAGAGCTGTTGCACCATGTTAAATAAAGAGTTGAAGTTCACTGTTCGTCGACTCGTCTCCGTTTCTTGCATCACGCACCAAACAACAGATGACATTATCATTTATACCACAAGTAGACGGACCATGGAACCCAGATCATTATTAAAAAAACAGTAATTCAGCTTTTCAGTACAATTCCAAAATAGGAGCTGAGGAAGGATGTTGTATAGGTGTTTCTGTTGTAGTAATTAGATTTACTACTGAAATGATATATATTTATAAATACTTCTTTCTGACTTGGTGTAAATAATTACAAATCGGTATTGCTTTTCCTGCAAGAAAGAATTTAAATGCAAAGCTGCAAACTTTTTCATGTCACCCATCAAAAGTTGCTATTTTTTGAAAAGGAGGAGCTTAATGATGCCAAAACTATGATTGAGGAAATTAGCACCAAACAAGAAGAGATGCAGCAAAAAATTGAGCAGCTGCAACAAGAGAAACGGAAGGAATCTCGGAAGCTCAAAGTAAAGTAAGTGACCAATATTTTTCAAAGCCCTTTATAATTTCACAACAGCTTCTTGGTTTACAGCTCTTCTTTTCTCTTATCTAATGTATTAGAATCAGACTTTTCAGGAGCTTGGGGGGAGAGATAGAATATAAGAAAAAGTAAGTATTTAATGTAATATTTAACTTTATTCCACTGAACCCCCAGCTCCTACAAAGTCTGATTCCAATATATTCTATAAGAGAAAAGAAGGGGGGTCCATCTAGCTGGTTGAACACAAGGGGTGTTGTTTAATAGGGTGGGTACCATATTGATGAAGTTATATTTTTAATTTAGCACATTTATTCAGCTAAATTGACAAGAGGACTGGCAACATGTTCAAGAAAGTGGCTGAGGGATCATTGTGGCTCCTGGCCTCCGATTAGATGCTGTGCTGCATGAAGAAAGCAGTGCAATACCAAGTTAGCCATAATCAATGGATTTAATTTTCTAGTTTCATATGAAACATTACTATTAATATACTGTAACATATAAGGAGACAAAATTGTGTTTATTGATATTGCTACAACTTTTAGAGTACTACAGTGTCATTGATCTGAGATCCAAGGCAGCCATTGTAACTTCTCAGAAAAATCTCTTGGCTTTCTTGCTTTTTAATATATTTTTTTCCCTCAGAAGGATTCAAAAAGAGGAGCATGGTTCCCAGACCGTGCCTACTCCTCTGCAAGGAAGCCCCTTTCGAGCCCTGAAACTTCCAGAGCCAGTTTTAATTAATGAAGATTTTGTCAAGCTGTTGCACAATGCAACGTATGAGAAAGGTATTGGTTTTATTGGCTTATATATCCAATTCTATTATGTATACTAGAGAGTGATTTACAGCATACAAAAGGGCCTTCCTCCCTTATTTCTGTTCTCCTGTTCTCCTGAGCCTTTGTTTATCTGGAGGAACTATACACTAGGCATGGTAATCTTGAGACAGCAAATTGCCATTATTTTTGTTAATTATTGGAGCTTAACCTTTGGGGAAACAAAGGGCCATTTTAATGCTTTGATATGTGTAATAAAGAAAAATATTTTATATCCCAACTGCTTCGAAAAGATGCCTATCTGTCTCTTCTCTTCAATGAGAGGTGCGTAGCATAAAGTGTGGCGTGTTGCAATAAAGGAGAATATTTGTAGGGTTGAAATGAGGGGAACTTTGATGCTCTCTGAGCTTGTTTTCTTGCAGATGTTTCACATTGCAATGTTTGCTTAGGATGCATACTTCTATACCCATCTGAAAATGACTGTGTTCATGGTGTACAATTCTTTTCATACACATTTGCTCCTCTTTGGGAACTCTTTTCCCTAACAATTTTGGCTAATATTTGCTGGAGGACAGGCTGTTGATAAACCGAGTACAGCTGTCATCAAAACATGTTTTAATATGGTACAATGTGTACTTTCTAACACAGGACCATTTAATTCAGACTACGGAGGTTGCCTTGCATGTATAGGGGACTAGGGGTGGGGGTGGAATGACAAACAGTGAAAAATATAGCCTTTTTTGATAGAGACTTCTTTTCCTAGGTAAATATAACAAAAACAAAAGGCTAGATAGTTCGACTACCGAGGGAGGAGGGAAGAAATACTAAGAATTATACAACAGAGAAAGTATTGCTTTGGCTTTGGAGAGTGCATATGGAAGAGGAACTATAACAACAACAGGAAATCTGATAGGAAAGTAAAATAAAGAGAGCAAAATTAACAAGGGACTCCTCAAAAGAAGAAGAATGTAGTTCCTAGTTCTGTATTGGTGAATACCTATGCTGAACCAAGATTCACAAAAGGGAGTAGTGTTGTTAAAAGGGGAATTTCCAAGTGTGCCAAAATATTAAAAAAGAAAATAGCAATAGAACTTAACAAAAGTTCTTAGACTTATATACCACTTCACAGTACTTTCCAGCCCTCTCTAAGTGGTTTACAGAGTCAATATATTGTCCTCAACAATATGGGTCCTCATTTTACTGACCTGGGAGGATGGAAGGCTTAGTCAACCTTGAGCCAGTGAGAATTGAACTGCTGAACTGCTGACAATTGGCAGTCAGCAAATTTGCCTGCAATGCTGCATTTTAACCATTGTGTCATCATAGCTCTCCTTACTAAAAAGGAATAAAAGCTTATTTCCTTTTAGTAAAGATAGGGAAATTTAAGTACAGTTTATAGTCCTTTTGCAGGAAATCACTCAACATTTCCAGAGTAGTAGTTACCATCTGTATATAACAGTGTCACTATTCACAAAACAGAAGATATTTGGATATTGATGCTTTGAAAAAGTCCTGCATTATTGGATAATAGGACAATTGTGACCTTGTCCCTTACTCTCTTTATTAATTAACTTTCTAATTATTTTCCCAAGCAGATTTATATATTATTATTTTAATTAGACAATATCTGAATTGCCCAGCAAAAAGATTACAGTAGTAGAGCCATGTGTCATTCCTTGAAATGAAGTGAGTTTAAGGGTATCAATAGCAATATAATTTAATATAAGTGAGTTTAAGGGAATCAGTAGCACCTTAGATACAACCTTATGCAAGTCTTTATAAACCATGCAAGTCTTTATAAAGAAGTGGCCATTCTAGGAAATAGAATTTTCCATTCATTCAGAGTTTCTCAACCTTAGCAATTTTACAATGTATAGACTTCAACTGCCAGAATTCCCCAGTTAGTGCTGAAGTTGAGAAATGCTTTACTAGATACATAATAGGTATTATTGTAAAATGTATTGCAGTAATAACTTTTAGAACACATTACTATAACAAATTTCATCGGGTATTTTGATGAGCTGGACTTAAGCAACTAATTTGGAATGATTAGAGTTAGGTCCAAGATTCCTGGATAACATCAATTTGGCAGATAATTTTCAAGTGCATTTGTTCTACTTTTTGTCCAAATTTTGTCCACATTTGCACTTTCTTAATTTAGATACATTATTTCCAATTGGTCTTTTCACACAAGCAATCAGTAATAAGGAGTCAAGACTGAAATTCACAGAAGCAAATTCTAGAAACCAAAATTTTGAAATGATTTTTCTCAGTTTAAATCTAAGCCTTTGTAAAAAATTTGTTTTACTGATCTTTCCTTGCATGTAACCTAATAATCTCCTGGTTTTGCTCAGTTTCTGATTGCATGCCTAGAACACTAGGAGAAAGCAATATGAGAGGTGAGTAGATATGTATTTTTTAATAATAATGTTCTCTGATAACTGTTTTCAAGAAACCTGTAAAACACCAACATCATTGATGAATAGCGTTGTATAATTCTGTATGTTCTGCCTATTAAACAAAGGCAGCAAGCTTCATAAGATGCAGGCTCAGGAACTGGGGTTTCAAAGTTTTCCTTGCTGAGATAGAGAAACAAGTTTTCTTAGCATCTGTAGAACTATTTCCAAACACCATCATCTAGGTAAGTCCTGCCAGACTATGATGTAATTTGGCTTATGAATAATTAGTAGGTATTTTTCAGTGGGTTTGCTTATGAAATTATTTCTCTTTAGGAAGCTTCTTAAACTAATTGCTGATTCTTCAAGTCTTGAGTTTCAGTCATTTGGGCTCAAGGGACTTATGATGGATTCTGCTGCCAGATCTGTCATCTAGCTACTTTTCTTGAAGGCTTCCTTATAAGGAAAAATTACAATTATTGAAATTTTGCAGTTTAGAGTGAAGTTGTGTTGTATTTTCTGACTGCTAGTTAGTGTTCATTGATGCTGCTAGTTTCCTGTCCGTCTTACATAGTGGCTGTTATAGTCTTTACATTGTATTTTGTCATGGAATATTTCTTCTTCTTTTTGGGTTACTGGGTCTTTTGGTTTACTAAAGATGTTTCAGAGGGCTTTAATTGGTTTGTGTGCTATGGTGATGCCTTCTGATTGTAATAGTCTGTTGGTTGTTTCTGAGATATTTTGATATATTTCAATAGCTTGTATTGGTTGTGCTGTAGTGGGTTGTGTGGTCAGGCACATTTTGATAAAGTTGTGTGGATATCAGTTTTTAGATAATATTGTATAGACAGTCTTTCAGTTATTCCTTTTTCTGGCGTTCTGGGTTGTTCTGCTTCTCTAAATTAGGGTTTCTTTTAGTTTGCATGCAGATGTAGCTTTTTTATGTAGATACTAGCATTTAAACAAAGGACAGGTACAGGAGTGGTTCAAAGATAAAATAGGACAGACTATGTGAAAATCATAAACTGAATCTTGATTGTAAGTTGCAATTGTTCTACACTAACTCCTTTCAGAACTTTTACAAAAAGCAAGAAATACTGTGAAAATGGCACAACTCTCACAGGGCCTTCCAAATGTCATAATAAAAGATATTGGTTTTGGCAGAGGAAACCTGTTTAGCTTTCTCTTTTCCTGGAGAAATTTAGATAGATTGAGAGCTGTGAAATAGGTACGTATTTAAAGTTCCCAAAGATTGACATGGCTTCAAGGGTTTGCACAATAGCTTTTAGACTAGTTTAACAGGCCAAATGGCCAGTAAAATTATCCCCGCTAACACCGTGTTCTAATTTTAGCTGTAACCAGTACAAATCTGGACAGAGAAGAGAACCTCACAGTTTCCTCTTCAGGCAATGCTCCATCAAAGGGCCAGGCATCGTCAACAATATGGAAACAGGCCAAAGACAGTAAAGAGAGAAATGATGAACATATTTTAAAGAACCTCAGTGATCGGCAGAGGGATGTGGCTCCAAGTAGATATAGCTCAGTAGAGAATTTGATGTGGGACTCTTCTGTTGCAGGTGAGAAAAATAGAGATGGCCAGGAGACCGAAGAATTCTCTCTGCTGTCAATTGTGTGTGTGTGTGTGTGTGTGTGTGTGTTGGGAATTGGATTTTTTTTTGCACGTTGGGAATTGGATTTTTTCCCCCCTCAGAACCAGACAGAATCACAGAATTGGAAGGGACCTTGGAGGTCATCTAGTCCAACCCGCTGTTCAGGCAGGAAACCCTATATTCCATTTCTGAATATGGCCAATCTTTTCTTTAAAAAAACTTCCAATATTGGAGCATTCTGGTGTCAAGGCGTGTGTGTGTTTGTGTATGATTTACAGTTCAGTTTCAGTTCCAGATACCAAGGTATATATTTCTCTTTATGGAATTGACTCATTTGGCACGTTCTTGCTAACCAAATCAATGAAGGGTCCCCCTGCCACTGCCAAGAAATTATAGAGGGCAAGGGGCTTTGAGAACATTTTTGTTTCTGTTATGGCCCCCTACATTATGGAACAATCTCCTCTCTTAGGTAAGATCAGCACTTATTCTAATGGAAGCTCATACAGCTGAGAATTTGGGGGAAAGATGATGTATGCCATAGCATTACTATATTATTATATCCTTGTCTTGGTTTTAATGTGTTTTTGTTTTATTGTTATAAATAACCGAAGATCCATGCAGGGGTGGGATCCTACCGGTGTAACTACTGATTTGGTGATTTTACGTTTTGCACTGCGTGCATGTGTACATCATCATCAGCTAGCTGCCTGGACAGCTGAGCAGCGCTGTGCGCGGGTGTGCAGCGGTTGAAAAAGCCCTTTTTTCCTGTTTTTTCAACCGCAGCTGTGTCGCACAAAGCAACTGCAGTTGAAAAAGCAGGAAATAAAGGTCAGGTAAGAGCCCGAGCGGGCAGGGGGGCAAAACAGCAGCAGACGTAGAACCGGTTCTATGTATGCTCTCTGTCTGCTGCTCTTCAGAGCTGCCAGTTCTACAGAGGTGGACACAACCAGTAGAATCCCACCCCTGGGTCCATGCAGACTATTGCAGTATATAAGAGATAGAAGCAAGAAGCAAACAGATACATACCTTTTATTTGAATTGCAGGTCTGTGTAGACAATAGTTTCTTTCCTAATTAAAAATACAAGTATTCCTCAACTTATCACCACAATTGAGCCCTAAATATCTGTTGGTATAGACATTTGTTAAGTGAGTTCTGCCCCATTTGACTTCCCCATTGCCTTTCTTGTCAGAAGGTCACAAAAAGTGATTCAAATGACACTGAGACATTGCAACTGTCATAAACTCATGCCAGTTAGCAAGTATCCAAATTTTGATCACCTGACCATGGGGGTGCTGCAGTGGGAGTAAGTGTGAAAAATGGTCCTCAGTCACTTTTTTCAGTGCCATTGTAACTTTGAGCGGTCACTAAATGAACTATCTGTAATAATGCAGATCTCATGTTCTGAAAGAAGTTGCAATGGCAACTGGTTAAGTCTTTGATTTTCCCGTTTGCTAATATTCTCTTATATTGAGAATCTGTTTAAAGTGGCATGATAATGTGTATTAATCTAGCAAACCAAAATTATCTTTGTTCTGTCATAGCTAAAAGGCAAAATATTGCTTTGGATTTACTAGAGTCTGAAAGAAAGTATGTTGTCAGCCTCTCACTTATTCTGAAAGTTAAATCCACATTGCAAGCAACAGAAGTGAAAAGAAATACAAAGGAAAGGTATAGTATTCCTTGTACTTTCTTATATACTATGAGTTTTTGGGGGTATCCGAATCACATTTTCTTTGAAAATATCAGTATTTCATTCTCTCTAGACTTCTCTTCACTGGCCATCTGTACCTACCTGTTGGGACCCATCTTATTGCTAATATTATTATAGAGATGGGCCCAAATGGCTTTTCGGAATTCCCAGCTACATTCATGAGCAGTAGAATTGTGGGAGGATTTTTCAGTATTTCTCTAAATTACCAAGTTTCTCGTGGACAGGATTCCCCTTTGTGGCAACAGCAATACCACAATTTAAAAAGGAATTCCACGAAGAAGAGCTTTCTCTGATGGCTGTATTTAATGCTGCTGTTTCCCCACTTTTCTTTAATAAAAACTCAGAACAACTCTGGGATCTGGATCCTACCGCATACCTGCCAGTGGCTTACATAATCTTTAATTGTACCACTATGAAATGAGTGTTGCCCCTTCTTATCCTGATACACTTTTGCCAAAAATGCAATCTGATGCACTTCGTCAAATATTCCAACTGTAATACAGTCAGAGGACACCTAAAGAATCAAACCCAAACGATACCCTGAGGGTAGAGCCTATTGGCTATTCTAGGCTAGTGTGGGCATATCCTCTTCCTCCTGTAGTTTCTCTACCTTCTAGGGCAGCGATCCCCAACCTTTCTGGGTTGGCCTGGCACGGGCTGAGGTGGGGAAAGAGGGGATGGTTTTGTATGAGGGGCAGGTTTGCACAAGTGGGAACACCAGTGACAACATCCGCTGCTCACATGAGTGGGGTTGCCAGTGCCAACCACAAATTGGGCTGTGTGCACGCGCTGGCCCACTACTCACATGGCCCAGTTGCGAATAGGCTATGGTCCAGTAGTGGGCCATAGCCCATGGGTTGGGGACCCCTGTTCTAGGGCTATTCTGTTTGGAGAACCTGATAGTTCTGTTCCTTCAAACCAGGTTATGCTTCTGTATCTAATAAATCTCTGAGCTGATACTTACTGGGCTTCGATAGAGTGATCAGCCTAAATAGCAACTGATTGATGGTGTTAATTGTGGTTGGGCTTGAGAAATGCTTTCAAAATAATACTAAATCTTTGTTTCAAAGGACCTGATAAGAAATGAGAATATTGCACTGTGAAATGGCAGGGAGATTTCTGGCATTGGCCAGCTATGGGCTCAAAAGGAGCACAGTTATCAGCTACAAAGAGCACCAAACATGTGTTCGAAGAAGGTGGAGAATAACAGGACACAATGATGAGAGTATCCATCCAGTTATGACTGGCTGATGATATAAAATGCTGTATAGTAAACCACTACTGAGGAAATGGCCTTAGATTTAAAAAAAATGATTTTTTGAATGGGGAGAAAGATTGATAACAGATTAAGGTAAAGGTTCCCCTCGCACATATGTGCTGGTCGTTTCCAACTCTAGGGGGCAGTGCTCATCTTTGTTACAAAGCGAAAGAGCCAGTGCTGTCCAAAGATGTCTCCGTGGTCATGTGGCCAGCATAACTAAACAACAGATTAGTTTGTTCTTAATTTTTGCCATTTTAATATTTTATAATTTTTTACATATGGTTTGTTACATTGAAACCTCCGAAAGTAACCATAAGAAGGGCAGTATGTAATAAATTTAAATAAAATTTAAATAAATTTAAGCCACTGTAGCTTTGAATGGTCACCATATGAACTATTGTAAGTGGAGGACTATTTGTACTATCTCAGTTCATATACTTTTTGCACAGTGGTGGGATTCATCTTTTTTTTACTACCAGTTCTGTGGGCATGGCTTGGTGGGTGTGGAAGGGGAAAGGATACTGTAAGATCTCCAGTCAGAGGTGGTATTTGCCGATTCTCTGAACTACACAAAATTTATGCAACCAGTTCTCCAGAACTGGTCAGAACCTGCTGAATATTACCTCTGCTTTTGCAGCTTTCCTACTGGATATTATTTTAGCTATGTTATTCTGTGTTTTTGTTAATATATCTGTGAAAAAAACCCATTTTTCCTATTTTCTGATTGCAGTTTGTTTCCCAATTCTTTGCGATACTTGGTCCAACAACATGTAGAGTTACTTCATGCCTTGCAGGAAAGAGTGTTGAGTTGGCCTCAACAAGGAATCCTAGGAGACATATTTCTCAGACTGACCAACGATGAGGTATATTTTGAAGGAAAATAAATAATACCTGTTCAAGGAATTATTGTACTATGAATTACTCAAATCAAGTTCAAGAAAAGTTACAATCTTTGTGAGATAAGCTTGGAAGGTGCTTCTGATTTTATTTGCCAAGTGCTCCTTCAGGTCTCCCCCCCCACCCCGCCTCTTTCTCATGGCAACTTGGAAACAGGCATAGGAATGTTTTACAAGTTGACACTTGGACATATATTTTATATTTCCTAAGGGGTTTAATTTGTTTGCATTTTGAAACTTCCTTGTATAGTGTTATAGTGCATATGTAGTTCCTGTTTGGAGCAGAAAAGCACACAGGTAGTGCTTGACTTACAACCATTTCTTTCCTGACTGAAGTTATAAGAGCACTAAAAAAAGTGACATGATCATTTTTCACACTTACAACTGTTGCAGCGTCCCTACAGTCACACGATCAAAATTTGAATGCTTGGCAACTGGCATGTGTTAATCATGGTTGCAATATACTTCTGTTAAGCAAAATCAATGGGAAAGCCAGATTAATTTAACAGCTGCAGTTTTTCACTGAACAACCATGGCAACAAAGGTGATAAAATCAGGCAAAACTTATGACATCTATCTTGCTTAGCAATGGAAATTTGGGACCCAACTGTGGTTGTAAATCAAGTCAAATACAGGCTGTTTTTTATTTTAGATATGTTTTAAAAATGAATACTGTTAATCCAGATGAATGTGGATTTTTTATTATCTTGCTGCTTGTAGAGGCCAGAAATTAGATAATAGAACAGTTTCATATGAATGTGGCATTGGTTTCTGTACCTAAAATCCAGAGAAACAGAATCCAATCGTTGACCTGTATTTGTAGATTTAAGGACAATCAGGAAATTGGTATCAGGCACATGCCTAAGAATTCTGAGGAACCTTTTTAAATTTCTCTTCTCAGAACAGTTTTTTGGACTATTATATTGCTTACTTGAGGGACTTGCCAGAATATATCTCTTTGATACATGTGGTGATTTTGAAAAAGGTGAGTTTTGGTTTGTTAAATAATTTGTTTGTTTGTTTTTTTGCAATTCTATCATTTAAGAGAAAACACTGCAGTTGTTTCTGATCCAGGCCCCTTTCTGCATGAATAATGTGGAAATTTTTCATGAATTTCAGAGAAAGACCAGTCCTAGAGACACATAGGAGCATATGGGTATGTTTCTGCCATTTCCAGCAAGAGAATGAGGAATATGTCCATCAGAGTTTTGCTGGTTTGGGAAAAATAGCTTAAATTTGTTAATGATCTCATTCCTATGGCAATCTTAAGAAAGTGGGCTGTGGCTGGATCTCTATCATCACAAGGGTTATAACCTTTACATTATTTTTATTTGGTTTTAAAATACAATATTCATATCATGTTTTTTGTTTTTCTATTTCCACATTCACAGTTATAAATTACAGGTACACAGACATTTAGAACAGTTCTTTTAAGCGTAGAGATTTAGAAATAATTAAACAGTGATTGATCTGCTAATTGTTACAGATACTAAATCCACATGTTTTTAAGGATTAATTTAATAACTGTTGTTTAGAAAAAAATAGGCATCTATTTCTGCAATTAACAGAACATTTCTAATTTATAAATGATTTTAAATTTATTTTCCCTCATCAACAGGTTGAGGAAGAAACCAAGTCTGATCTTTATCTATTTTTCTTCCATATTGTCCAACGCATCCCAGAATATCTTCTTCATTTGCAAGTAAGTTCTAATAACTTTCTTTGACCTTTTTTTAATTAAAATGTGAAAAAGCTTTAGCCCTTCCAGATGCAGTTGTATCATATCACAGTTCATATCATAGTCAGTAGCTAGAAATAGTGGGAGAGTTGTCTCATCATTTGAAGAGTCACAATTTCCCATCCCTGTGTTAATGGTTATACATTAGGAAATATCTCAATTCCTCATAGATAATGTGGTTTTTAGAATACAGGATCTACAGTATGTTGTCTTGCTTTAGTGTTTTGGAAGACCTATTTCATCATACAACTTTTCATATATCTTTGGCCCTTTCAGAAGACTGTAGACTGCTGCCTTATATTGAGTCAGAACATGGATCCCTCTAGCTTGGAACAGTTTGCAGGCTGCCCCCTCAACCCAATTCTTGTTTTTCCTAGCATCACAAGGCTTCAGATTATAGCACCAAACTTCAGTAGCAAAACTGCTGTTTTTGATAATAAAGTTATTATGTAAAAACAAAACAGCAAACTATATATTTTGCTCCCTCACCCATACCATAAGCAAAACAATAGGCCAAATGATCTCTATTTGGCCTATGACTCTATCACTGGACAATCAGTGTCCATTTCTCCTATAACATCTAGACATTGAAAGAATGGAAATTGTGACTTCCAGCCAGCTCTGATGTACAATATAGCAACTGACATTACATGCCCAAGGTTTCATTCAAAGCAAGTGCTATACCAATACATTACAACCCAAACTCCGGGAGAAAAAGGGGGCTTTGACCTGATAATCAATGTAAGGTGAATATCATGACTTATCGTTTCCTCCTTTTGTACTAGAACATCCTGAAGTATACTGAGCAAGAGCACCCAGATTATTATCTTCTACTTGTCTGTGTTCAGCGCCTGCGAGTATTCATTTCTCATTACAGTCTTCTCTTCCAGTGCAATGAAGATCTGCTAATACAGAAACGAAAGAAACTGAGAAAGTGAGTTTAACTGTAGCCTTTTTGCACATTTTATGAGGCTTTCTTTCTAAGAGCAAAGGATGTTTATATAATATCTCTCTTCTCCTTTGAGCTCCTCAACTTGTCTGAAAGAGAGGTTGACTGAATGACTGGACCAGGATCATCCTGAGAGTTTCAGGGTGAATTTTAACCTGATCTTCCCAGCTCCTAGTTGATCGCTACATCACAGAATATGAGAGTGCTTTGTTGGCTATGCCCGGTAGAGTACACAAAGTAGTGGGGGAAGCATTAGTACTCCTGTGGGTAATCACAGTTGTTATGTTCTGTGCATGGGTGCTAAGGAAGAGACGAGCCGGTGAACAGTGAATTTCAAACTCTTTATTTACCTGTGTAACAGCTCCGCTCTATGGCCGCAACGGCCCCCTTTATATAGGCAAGCTCTTGAGTATTTAACTAATGAAAACACAGGGAGCGCTAGCTCCGTTAACCAATGGGAGAGGCTCGTTAATAGCCAATCAGATTCTCCTGAACGGACCAATCCAATGTCGCTATTATCGGCTAATCAGAAGTGCAGGGCCAGAACCCTGCACTTTACTTCAAGCTCTTAATAATCTTTATTCAAGTACTTTTATTAATTCACAACAGTCCCCTTTAAAAAGACATAAAAATATTTTATAACCTGACTGTGTAAAGACATGTGAATAGCCTGGCCATTGCTGTCTTTGTTATTTCCAATCCTTCCCCATGCTCTTGCTCCCAACACACAAGGAGTGGAGGCCCAGAATAATGGGACTAATGATGACACAGCTCTTTTGTAATATCAGACATATGGAGCAGTTTTGTTTTCAGCATCATTGCTGTACCTGCTGCTGCTACCTTCATTTGCCTGTCTGGAGGGAACTGGTAGAGGCTCCTCAAATATAGTAAGTCATCTTTTCCCAGACTTACCTCAGAGATAATGTTAGCGCCAAATGAGTTCTGTGAGGTTGTGCCTTTCCGTGGAGGATTTCTTCCTGTTTCTTTCTGCTCCTGCTCTGAAAATTGCCCAATTCTAAGAAAAGCCTGGGGAGCATGTTCTGCATGGATAAATGAAAATTAAAAAGTGCCACTACTATTCCCTACTGCTGGGATTATTTCCACAGCCAAAATTGTTAAAAAATGTAAATGAAGAATCAGGTGGATCTACTCACTACTTTGCAAGAACTGAATCCTTGTTTAGATTTTTCTTACACAATCTTAAATTCCACTTGAAGATGCATTGGGTTGTCTCAGTTATACTTAAGTGACATTTCTTGAAAAAGCAGCACCAGTTCTTGAACTGCCAATAGAGTTTGTTAAATATCAGTCTGAGTTTCATTTCTGTTTGTTTTGCTGTTATGGTAAAGGTACTACTGGTATTTACATAGTTTTGTTAATGAATATGAAGTATTTTAGTGGTAGATTGATATGGGACCTGGAAATATAAAGCAAACCTACCTGTAGATTTCTTAGAAGAATATAATAATTTGCAGTAGTCATCTAGAAGTTCAAAATATATTCATAATTCTTTAATTCTTTAAGTGGTTCTTTTGCACCAGGCTCTAGTTGGTGAAACTTGGTATTCTAGTACCAAACATCAATCCTATAAGCCTGTTTCCTCTCTATGATATATGCTGTGTATTTTCCTTAGTTGTTTGGCCTACGTAAGGACCAAAAATGTATTTCTGTTAATGAAAGCAGAAGTTGCTTGTGATCTAGTTATCATACTTCTAATCCTTACATGAGACTTTAGATCAGTGATAATGGTATTCAAGCACTATAGATATGAAATTATCTGTTGCTGAAGTTAATGCAAGGCTACTTCCCTGCATTAAGAAAATCTGGTGTGGCTGCATTCTTGTCAAACTCACAGTAGTATTACATTTCTGTTTTCCTAGATCTTCCTTCATAAAGTTATATAAAGGTCTAGCCACTCAGTGTCCCAGCAGCGGACAAGCAGCATCTCCAACACCAAGTGCAACTTCCTTTCACAATAGTGGTATCCATTCTGAAGAGACAGCGCATCTATTCCCATCAGCCTCTGTTCCTGGAACAACTGCTATGTGAGTACAAAGATAGCATCAGAAGATACTAATTCAGGAATGTACATTATAGCATCAGTGGCGCAGTGATTAGAGTGCAGTACTGCAAGCTACTTCTGCTGCAGCCAACTGCCTGCAATTTGGCAGATTAAATCTCACCAGGGTCAAGGTTGACTCAGCCTTCCATCCTTCCGAGGTGGGTAAAATGAGGACCCAAATTGTTGGGGGCAATATGCTGACTCTGTAAACTGCTTATAGAGGACTGTCAAGCACTATAAAGCGGTATATAGGTCTAAGTGCTGTTGCTATTCAGCTTGTTGATTCTTGTTCTTGTCTATTCTTACGTTTTGCAAACTTTTTGGTGCAATATATTTCACAAATAATTCAGATTTCGTTCGCATAGATAACTCAATCTAAGATAGTAAAAAGAAATGTATTCTCCAATTCCTTGTGAATTATTCATATTAGAAAATAAATATTAGCAACTTGCTTGGGGGGGAAGCACTTAATTTACTTGAATGGCAAGGGGTTCCCACAAAATTGGTACCCCAATCATCCAAAGTGGAGCTTTCATTTCTGTTGGGATAGAGGGGGAACACTGTATTTACTTAATCTTGTTTACCTGTATTCTCTTACCACTATTTTAAGGCATTTGATGTCACACATAAAAAAGGGTCAGCAAGAAATGGCAAATATCCCAGGAAAACCATGTGAGTGGGAAGCTGATGGAAGAAAGCATGACAGACTAGAGAGCGCTTTAATTCCATCTCAGTTCAACGAAGAGGACTTGAAGGCTCTGGCGGCTTCTCTGCAGCCTGTTCCAGATATGGAGTTCAATGCTGCCTCATCAGATATGAAAGAAAACCTGGAAAAGCCTCACAAAGCTGCTGTGGAGCTTCTGCAAGACAGCAGAAGCTTTACTCCCGATTTTGAAGACTTTGAATACCAAGGGAATACATATTCCATTCCTGGACTCTATGAGAAAGAACCTCTGGCTATCCATCAGACTTGCTCACCAGCCTCTTCTGAATCTAGCATTGACATCTGCTTCTTGCGACCTGTGAACTTCACAAAGGAACCAGAGAAGGCACAGCGCACTTTGCAACCGCTTCCTAAGAGCAGTGATCTAGAACACATCGGTAGCAGCACCTCCAAGCGTGAAGCTTTTCGGAGCAAGGGCAAACAACTGAGTCAGTCCTTGAAGGAGTTTCCCCGGAGCGGGTCTGAAGGCATCATCAGCACAAGGCTATATAGCACAAGGAGCAGCAGTGGGAGTCGGCTATCCAACTTGCCGGAGAGAGGCTTCCAGCCCCACGAGGCCTCTGCCACCTCCAGGAGCTCCCATTGGAACTACTTTCCTCCACAGCGAGGAGTGGGTGAAAAGCAAAGCTTTGTAGAAGTAAGGAGAGCAAAAGGCCAGGGCAAACCCACTTCCCACCAGGGTCTGAGAAACACGTAAGCGGGCTACTGACTCAAAGGCAAAGACGGGAGGGGTCAGGGCTGTGTCCCACAGGGATATCATTCAGTTAGTCCTTTTTGGCAAGTAGTTGCATGTACCCTGCATTTGGAGTGCTAGTTGAAAGCAATCTCCAGAGTATCTTCTTGCTTCGGTCTAAATCAGAGGTGTCCAATCATAACAACTTTAAGACTTAAGCATTTCAACCCAAAGAAAAACCCATCTCCCTCATGCTGGGTGGGGAATTCTAGGAATTGGATGTCCATAAGTCTTAAAGTTGCCAAGGTTGAACACCCATTTTTTAGAAGAATATGCTTCATTTTTAAAAAGTTTATTTTAAAATGATGCCAAATTAAGGAATGTTTCTAATTTTTTGAATGGTACGGACAGTAATGGAGGGAGTACTTCACACAACACCCTTATACATGATAAATTGTGGTTTAGTGACTTAATCTAATGGTTTGCATCTTCATGACAAAGTTAACCATGATTGAATGCACATAATGTAGGATGAGAAAATACGATTGGCCAATTTATATCAGTATGTGTCTTGAATACAGACTGGGACACCATGACAACCAAGAATTAGCATTAAAAAGAATTAAGAATTCCTGAGATGGCTGCAAATTAGTTGTACTGTTCAATTTTAGGTAGACTCTTTTAAAGATTTGCTGCTTTAAGATTGATTTTGCAATCTGCTACAAATATCAGCCATGCCTTGAAAAAAAAATCATTTGCCTTAGCTTAGATGCTCCTTGCTGCTGAGCCAGGTATTTACTGTGACAGTGAAGTAAGCCTTTCTAAACCAGATGATTAGATTATAAAGATGAATAGTTAATAATAGTAGTAACTATTATTAGTAATAACTATTAACTATCAAGGAACTATTAAGTAATAATTCCAGGGTAGTGCAGGCCTTTGGAGAATATATGTGCAGATACACCCCGCTGATTCTTGCCTGCCTTCCTGCTAGAAATGCAGGAAGGACTTTTGAGAAGCAATTCCTAGTCTTTAAAATGGATTTGGTTCCTATGACCTCTTTTAGGAACATTGACAATTGCAGTTACACCAACCAGTCTGTAACAGAATGTTCTTCAGCCCATCTTATCCAAATCCTCACATTCCCCCCAAATATTGGTTTCTTACTCCTGGGAACTGTGATTGGTTAGCATTTATAGAGTAAAAGTTTCCTACTCTTACTTCTTAAGTCTCAAAACAAATATTAAAGGTTTGCTACAGAGGTTTATTTTCTCAACTGTTTTTGTTCCACAGAATGAGAATATATTTTTTCCTTTTTCAGGATATGCATTTAGAAGATATACGATTCTCTTGCAGAGATGACAATGAGCAAACATCTTTCAGCAGTCATCTACCACGGCAAGAACAAAAAAGGAGCTTTCGCAGTTCCTTTCGCAAACTTTTCAAAAAGAAATGAGTTATTCAAAGACAAATAAATTTGCCAACATTTATTTACTCCCATTATGCAGAAGTAAGGGCTTCCTACCATTGCATTTATATCCATGCTAGTTTATTGGTTATGAATTGTTAATGCAAAATCTTAGAGAATTGTGGGTTATCACAACTTTTGGCAACTAAACTTCAGGCAGAATTTACCTTGCATGCTATACAAAAGCTACAGTGTGTAAAAGTACATGTTATATAGATTTGGTTCTATACCATCTTTAAATCAAGCATTCAAGATGGTTATTCAGTGCTCCTATATGAACTGGTTCTATAGGAAACTTTCCATGTCTCCAACTATTCATCAGCTCATCAGTGGACATCTCCTTCCATTATCCATTTTTAATAGTGTGAAAAATGTAGCATAATTCTTGATCTATCTCTAAAAGAGCAGTTCGTCTCTTAAGAGTAGCTTAAGATACCATTGAATCATTTTACCCAGAATACTGTATAATAGAAAAGTTTATAATTCATTTAAGTATCTCGAAATAAAAAGTATTTAGATCATAAGATTCTAAACCAAATGATTAGGTTCCCGCCCCGCCCCCCCCAAAAAAACCCACAGGAAAATGGTGCTACTCTCATATATACATTTTAAATGGTAGATTATATGTTACTTCAAAGTATGTTTTAGGAGATTATTGCTTGTATTTTGCTTCAAATGAAATTGGCCCTAAAATACATGGTTCATTTGGTCAGTAAATTCAACTGAGTATTGTTTGTGTGATTAAGTTATAAAAGACTTATAATGAGACAAAAATCCAACCACCTAATCATGATTGAAAACTTATACAATGGCTAGTGAAAGCTGGAGTAGTTTAAAAGAAGTGGGAAATGTGGAAAAAAACAGTTCAATATTTTTCTGGAGCTAATAACCAATATTCACCAGAAACATTTAATCAGGAAGAAGTAATTTGCTGCTCATCTAGAAAATTGGGGTAATAAACAATCAATTACCTTTTCAAGATATAATATTAAAACTCCAAATCAAAGATGGAAGAAATTCTCTACTGGAATGAAATGCCTAATGCTGAGAGGCAACTTATTTAATATTTAAATACTAAGATTGTGGTAGTAAGTGCAAAGCAAACAAAAGTACAACAGATTGTTTGAATTATTTAACTGCATTTTTACATTGAGTCGTGATTTTAGTTCTGCAGATGTCACATTTGGTTTTCATATAATTAAAATGTAGCACATTTTCCTATAGCCCTGGGTGTCAAACTCACAAACATGGTGGCATCACATATCAGGACTTCCCCCAATTCGCTAAACTGGATGTGGGTGTGGCCAGTGCCTGATGAATCCAGCCCACAGGCTGCGAGTTTGACAGCCCTGCTATATAGCCCAATTTAATTTCACTGCTTGAATTGGATCTGATATCAACAAAAGCCAAATACCAAGCTCTCTTCAAATTGAGACCAAATTCAAAATGAATGGAAGAATTGGACTATTAGGTCTGGGACAATAGGCTGTATTGAACTACAGAATTCACATCTAACAGATTCTGTATTAGATAGATCAGAGTTCCTTAACCTTTCCGGCTTTGTGGACTGAGGGGAGAGGAGAGGGAACTGTTCTGCGTGAGTGATGGGTGAATGTGCATGCGTGCAGCTGCATTTGCCTGAGTGGCACGCATGTGCACCCATCGTTCACACAAATGGGAGTGTGTGTGTAGGTGCTTGCCTGCTGTTCACACAAGTTGGGATGCACGTGCGCATGTGCTTGTCCACCCCTTCCACAGCCCGGTTCTGAATGGCTCCAGGCCTGAAAGTGGGCCGCGACCTGGAGACCACTGATATAGTTCCCCCTTATAATGTATGCATTCTCATATGATGCTAAAACAACAGGGCTTGCTTGCTTTTGGCTTAGCCAATTGTGATGTGTGAATATACTATTAAGTTGTAACATTCGATACCCATTCTAATATTATATACTCTTTATTAAACAACACTATAAGTTGAATTAAAAAAAATACAGGTAGTCCTTGATTTACAACACTTCATTTAGTGACCATTCAAAGTTACAACGCCATTGAAATATGTTACCAATTTTCACATAACCTTTTCAGCATCCTTGGACTCACATGATCAAAATTCAGATTTGGCAACTGATACATATTTACACTGGTTGCAGTGTCCCACTTTTGGTGACTTTGTGACAAGCAGAGTTAATGGGGAAGCCAGATTCACTTAACAACTGTTATTAACAAGTGCAGTGATTCACTTAACTGTAGCAAGAAAAATCACAAAATGGGACAAAATTCACTCAACAAACGTTTCAGCAACAGAAATCTTGGGCTCAATTGTGGTCATAAGTTGAGGACCAACTGTATGGTAGCTCGATAAACCTAAATTATCATATATAGAGAAATATAGCTCATAGGATATGTAAGGCCTTTTTATTGAAGAACAGATCTCTTGAGTGCCAAAAAATAACAGCCACTGTTAATTTTTAGTTTAAATGCAATCTGAATACCATTGCAGACATAGCATAACAAAGCACCTATAGACATGAAAAGGTACACAGATTCAAAAAATTTACCAGTTTAGCTATTACCATTTCAACCTTAAAGAGCTGAATTGGACTGCCAGTCTTTTAAAAATTTAGCAATCCATCCACAGCATTTTTAAAAAGGCAATACATTTTCAAATATATTAAGTTACCAGAATTAATAAAAAACTGTACATAGGGAACAAGAACTGGCCAAATTAAAAATGTAACCTGAAAAATTAGATCCTGTCCAATGAGAATCTACTTTTAGAAAGAAAAAAACTTTTAAAAGGCACATTTGGCAGCTACTGAAAGTTGCATACATCTGGCACAAGCTTCATTTTTCATTTCAATTGTCTAGACAGTAGAATTTACAAAGACCGTTTATTTTTACAGCACCTAATTCCTTAACTAATTTTGCATTCAAAGACAAATGGAATGGACTTCAACTTTAAAACCTTACCCATCATTTCTTTTAGAAAGCACCCTGTTTTTGATTTTGAATCATAATCAGTGACCCTACAATTTGCCTTATTTTTTTTAAAAAAATGGGATTGATGATTAGTGTTTTGAAAAGCAATTTATAACAATTGTGTGAAAGTTAATTCTTATGACAGGCCAGCATCTGAACTAGGTCTTACAGTGTGTTGAGAACATCCCTGGAGTCAGTTAATTGAGCTTTCCCCCTTATTAAAAATAAAACTTTAGAAAAAGTCTTCCCTAATTAAAATGTTAGAACAAGGATTTCATGCATTTGTTTCTGTCCCCATTAGTGTGGTATAATTTATGAGGGAACAATGATAGGCTAATTCCCCAAGCCATACTAAATGTAACAGGAGCAGCCAACTCACTAGCCCCGTTAGCAGAATTTCCACAGGTACCAATTCTATCTTCTCCTACTGATGTTGTTTTTAAGGAACTGGCGGGGAAAGTAGGCTACAGAATCCATGTGTGTATGCACTGGGTACTGGGTATTGTAAAGTATAACAGAAGAGAAGCTGATGAATTATAAAAATGAAATTTTCAATCAAAACCCCAATTCCGGGAAAAGCAGCCTGACTTAAAGATGGCAAAAGTATACAAAAGCAAACAATACCATGCATAAAAACAACAAATACATTTATAGCATGCTTGATGAAACATGGCAACAGATTGCTTAGATTTGTAGGATTTCTTTCCGTTTTGTACTGATCAGTCATGGGACATAAATCCCAGATTTCCCTTCTGACAACAAATTTGGTGAAACAGCTTTCTCTGATCAGAAAAATATACCTGAACTTGATCTAGATAACAAGTACTTGCTTATGTTCATTTTCCTAACCCTGAAACAATTTCATGGAAAAGATTCTTTCTCACACACACATTTTTTTTAAAAAAGCTCTTCTACACTATCAAACCCTCACAATTGCAATTCTATATATATTTATTGACAAGGGACAATAAGAGGGGACTAAGGCAAATGTGCTGCAAATGGAGCACATTTTACCATTACAGTGATAGTACTAAGCAATACAATTGAGTTTGAGGGAATCTGTTTAGATTAAGATTTTGCATTTTTAAAGTGTTGATTATTTTTGTACAGAAATATTTACTGTCATTTAAAAAAAAAATCTTTTAATGACCCTGTAATCCCTTACATCGAGATGGAGTCAGGGCAACTGAATGGAGCCAAATGTTTACTGGTTAGATGCCCTTCCTGTCACCAATGCAAAGTTCACAGCAGATAATTACTCATTGTGCCCAGAGAGAGAGAGAGAAATATCTGCTGCTACCTAGGATTGAACTCACAGCCTCCTGATCGCAAGGGTGAAAGCTTCACCTCTAGACTACTGTACCACTCAAATACTGACCTTCATTGTGGTAAAGAATCTAAAACCCTCACAATATCAACAGCATCTCTTGCTAAATCAATTCATTTAATAATTCAACAGCTGACTGCTATCAAGTGAAGTAATCTTAAAAGCAGCTGTCATAAAATTCTGATGGGGGAGTCTCTTTTCATTTAAGACAAAGTTATATTTGCTTATAAAATTACTATTTAAAAATGTTAAATTAGCAAATATGTACTCTAGTCTCTTCCTGAATGTCGGGTTGCTTGATCAGGGAAATTGATTCAGTGTGGCAGGCAGAAGCAGGAAGATTTGCTGTTATCCTCTGCTTTGCTCAAGCTGTAGTGAATAAATATCATACAATATTTAAAGTTCTTAGGGATGGCACTTTTACCATGATACAAATGAAAAATGGCTTTAACTGGGGTCCAATGTATGATTCCAATTATGAATCGGAATTATTTCTGAAATATCTTCAACTGTATCCTCACTCAACCCTTATAGTCTTAATATTAACATTTTTCCCCAGAATGCCCTTTTGATTCTCATATTATGAGCGTAAAGTTGAAAAGGATTCTAAGATAAATTCAATTACTTCCTGAAATGCAAAGACCATAATCTGCAGCTGGGAAAATTTATTATAGCAGTAGACTCACAATGACACATACTTTCAACAACATTGTTCCAATGGCATGACTTTCTAGATAGTTGAAAAGTACTCTGTAGTGGGGAAAACATTTCATCCAAGCATATATACCGCACCATTCACAATTCCTAAAGTAGAAAGAAGATTGAAATCTTCAGTAAATGCCTTATATTACAATCACAGTATGGGGATCAGAAGCTCATAGGTTCATAGGAAGGTCAGATGTTCATAGGTTAATTCAAAGCCAGATACTGTACTGTATTCACATAAATTTCCCAATACGAACTTGATACTTGTGAAAAGTTAGACAGAGATCACAATATATTATATGCGTGAATCCATTAATCACGCCAACTCACCTGGATTCAATATCTTGGCATTTCTTCTGGGAGTATCCTTGGTAAACTAAAACAATGATCTAGAAACAGAGATGTGTGTACCACAGTATGTCTCAGTTCCTCAGGGCTAAAGATTGAAATGTATATTTAGCAATGCAATAATTTAATATATGTCAGCCAGACAAAATATCTGTCTTTATTTCATTTAAATTAAAAACAATTTGCAATTATATTTATGCAACATTCACTATATACATATGATTTATTTATGCAACTACAAGGCAAAAGTTGATACTGATTATTTGTCTACCTACCACTAGTTAAAACAAAGTGATAACCAGGGATTGGGTTGGGGGAGATGGCCAGAGGATCAGTTTTTGCATTTCCATGGCGTAACCAAAGAGGCTGCAGCACTAACTGGAAAGTTGATCACTGGTAAATCTTAATTGAAGACCTAGTCAATATTTACCCATGTATATATGGATTTAAGTGACAGTAGCAGTGCCATTTCAAAGTATTTAAGAAATTTAGAGCCTGCCCACTTTCAAAGTGACTCTGGTCAGCTTAAATTAAAAAATAAGAAATTATAAAAAGATCCCATGTGTCTGGATAAGCACACTCCCTTAAACAGAAAACATAACCACAGATTTCCATAACCTACATACCCCAGGCCTGGGAGAGCAGCCATGTTTTTTAAAAACTTCCAGATCATCATCAAGGTGAGAGCTACACAGAAGTCTGGGGAATATCACTCCAGAGGGCAGATGCTGTAACGAATAAGACTTCTTGGGTCCTGAAAAATGGCATTATTTGACTGAAACAATCCAAAGCACACCAACTGTGCCTGATCTTACAGGACAGGGAATCCTGGGAGCAGGCAGTCCCTCAGACAGCTTTTGTTATGATGGCACAAATTAGGCATTCTACTTACTGCGTCTCTCTTTAGAACTGGCCTCAACACATTTTTATAGAAGGAAAGTACCTCTTTGGTGAAGCCTAGCTACTCATGTATTTAACTAATGTAAGAGTTTGTAAACAGGACTGCAGTATAATGTGATGCCTTATCTCTATCCTGGTTCAACGCTACAAATCAACCTCACAGTCCAGTATGATTCGAAAGCAAGGAATGATACAATTAAATTAAAAAGGCTAACAAATTCTCTGTTTTGAGATTTTTTTCTTTTAAAAAGTGCATATTATTACTCCAAGAATTTATGTCACGGTGGACAGATTATAGGATTATGCTTCACATCCTTCACTGGACAATACACAAAGCACAGGAAATGCTTATTGGCCTAAAGAGATCTGCAAACCTAATTTCTGGTACATTCAGAAGTCCAGTGAGTTTAGAACAGTGCCTTGCATACTTTACTAACAAACAGCATTTTTCTTCCACAATAAAGGGACTGTTATTTATTATTTTCCACATTATATATATCAAATGTAGAGTCATTAGTGTTAGGAGCAGTACCACACAACTCCTTGTTGCCAAAAGATGTGGTGCATCTATTGCCAGCAATAGACGTAGCACCGGAGAAAGCATCTGCTCTAGCACAAAGGAGGATTCAGGTGGAGTGGGCATTCTCCAGCAAAGGGGGTCCGTCGTGATGCATTGAAGGATGGGTGGGCTCCCTTTTGTAAGTTTTTGGAGGAAGCTTTGGGATATGTTGAGAAGTGCTTTGCCGTGGAGGAACAGGTGGCCCAGCGACAGAATGAATGTCCATTTCTTGGGTTATCAAAGGAGGTGATGGTAAATGCCTGCGTGCAACATGGGGAGAAGGGGTCTGAGGAGGAGGGGGAGTAAATGGAGAGGGGCTATTGGGAAAGAAAGTGTTGCCAAGTTCACTTTTTCTGCCTAAAGGTGGTGGCTGGAGATGCAAAGGCGAACTGGAGAAAACATCAGGAGTTCGCACAGGTTCTCGTGGTGGCAATACAGGTGGGCTTTCAGGAGCATCTGAGACAGAGGTCCTGTCGGGCACCGAATACCTCGGTGAATAAATTTTTGTTGTTGGCTGCCGAGGGGGAATTGCTGGTGGACTATCCAGATGTACAGAAGAAATCTAAAACAAACAAATGATTCTGTGATAAAGTGATTCAAGGGCTCCAGTATTACATTACTAACCTTTCCAACAAAAGCTACATTAAACCTTGATAAATTTCTTATCCAAAGACAGATGAAACAAATTTATTCTTCATTTTCTCTTTTTCTGTCAGTGATTAAAATAACATCCTTATGTTACATCCAGGTTTATTTTAAACATACCACACCTTGGTGATAAAAACTAGGGAGTGAGCAGAAAATGGAAAAATGTTTTGTTTCAAACTATCAAAGCCCTGTACTCTTTGATATTCTGCGTGACTCTTTCAGATCATAATTTGTTTCTTCCATTTTCTTCAGCAGTCCTCAAGATACAACAGATGACTTAATGATTGCTCACAATTATGACCGACAATGCAAAACTACATATGAACCTGTTTAAAAGTTATGACAGTATAGTACCTCTGAGGTCATTTGCACTTACGACAGACCACAAGGATGCTGCAGCTCCCCTGCCTGTCTTCCCCCTCATCCCACCCAGATAGGATCCCTGCAGCGCATAGGCCTGCTCCCCATGCCCCTTGGAAGCAGTGACCTCTGCCACCAATTGGGTGCTAAAACTAAACTCTCTGCCTCTGCTGTCCATTGACTGCCTGTAGGGGGCAGTCTACAGTCTAGCCTTTAAGTCCTAATTGAGGACAGGCAATCAAAGGAGAGCTAAGGCTTACAAAAATCCAGCATCCTCTATTTTTAGCAGTAGTTTCTAGTCCACTTAAATTTTGGAGATGAGTATTTTTCCTCTCGTTCCAAGGGAAAAAGCTGCAGAAAGATTTTCTCTCCTGACTCTCTTGGTTCCTTTATTATTCAGCCTGCAGTCCAGGTAAGGTTTTAAAAGGGACAGAGATTGGATGGTTTAGTTTTAGCACTTAACTGGGGCAAAGGGAAGAAGAGCCACAAGTCTGTCCCACCCAATTTTTATTTTTTTATTGAAGAAATGTGGGTGCGGGGGAGAGGTTTGTGGAAGCTCATCCTGAAGCTTTTTATGCAAGGGCCAGCTTCCCAAAGCTGATTCAAAATCCAAATCCAAATCCATCTCTCTTTAGCTTAATTTCATTTTTCTATGGTTTGTACTTTGGAATGACAGAAAATGGGCCCCGAATTTCTGAATTACACTTTTTAGGAATTTGAAAAGCCATTATGGCCTCTTCAGTCAGATTTTCACAGGGCTAAAACTTACCTGTTCATTCCATCTATTTTTTGTAAGACTTAATCATTTCCTATCCTCTTAACCATTCTTGTTGCCTTTGTTGGACTCTTTCATAAATTATGGTTGCCCATTATTAAGCCAAGTACTTAATATGACAAATATTAAGCATCTTTTGAATTCAAAATGTATTGCACAACCCTGTGTGTGGCAAATGCACAATAGTGACTATTCTTAATATTTAGAACAATCTACTTTTACTGATGTAACCTTAAAACTGAACTTGCCTCTTTAGTAATCACATCAAACTACCAAATCTGCTATCCCCTATTGTTCATTTATAACACACACACACACGTTTCTGTTATTTTCAGCCCTTTTCTGTAAGTCTCCTTTTTAAATTCTGTTCATATTTTTATAATATTATTCTTCTGCAAATTTGAAAAGCGTCCCCTCTATCTTTTCATTCAAAAGTCCATTTGATTTTTCATTAGTATGAAGAATCATAGCTGAACATAGTTTAAATATGATTTTCATCCTACCTGCCTGAGTTTACTGCCCATTCTACCCTTAATTAAACTGCACTTTGGAAAGTCACGTGCAATCACTCTTGGCCTTCTAGAAAGTTACAGAGACAGCTGTTTTGGAGATCCTACATGGGGTAGTCACTATTGTACTTTTAGTGGTTTTTACATTTTCATTGTTTTTTAATGACGCAAACTCTGAGAATCTTTTTGAAGTTTGGCAGTACGTAAACAAAATAAAAAAATAAATGGCACAGATATCTTTGCATCATGCTTGGGCCCCCCAATAGAGGAACAGCAGAATGGAGGTGTTTATTGAGTAACAACAGAATTCCACTTCCCCCCAGGCCCTCCCCATGTGTCCTTAAATTTTAATGTTTTTTGTTTCAAATTTATTTATGTTTTAATGTATATGTATAGATATATTTTTATGACTGCAAACCACTCAGATTAGATGATTAGATGGGCGGCCAATAAAGTTTATAAATAGAGAAATAAAAAATAAATGCATAGTTTTTGTCAGCTTCTGGTCACTTCGGAATTCACTAAAATAAAAATTCTGACTGGGGTGCACCAAACTTTTGCTTGTCATATCACCTTATATCTTTTAAAAATAATTTTAGCTTACTTCTAAAATCCATTATTTTTGCTATTGGAAATAGAGAAAAATTACCTTTGACGGAGAAGATTCAGCAGGGGCAGATTCTGGACGTCTTCGGGGTGGAATAGGAGGAGGAACAGTAATTTCATCAGAATTTTTGGGAAAACTGATGGAGGATACAGAGGCAGACCCTGAGGACATATGAAAACTTTGAATGGCCTATTTTAAACAGAGTAAAATATAACTTATAAAAACTGTTTTCATTTAAGTATTGAATTTCTGTGATATCATGTTTATTTCATAATAATCAGATTCTTAAAGCCACTCATTTATTAGATTTGTATCTGCCCATCTCATATATGTGGGGCTCACAACATTTAAAAACACCAATAAAACAGAATAAAAATTAAACTCAATGAACACACAACCATAATGAAAATCACCATTAAAATCTAAGTTCAATTAAACCAAAGAAGGCTGGTAAACTTTTCAATTTGCTCAAATTCATCAAGAAAAACTACAGGAGACATCCAAGCATGGGAAATTAATTGGATAGACATCCTCATGAGAACAGGTATTAGTAAGTTACCTGATTTATATTCTTTTACTGCTCAGTGCATCTTGGGAAAATCATTTTGGAAAATATGAAGGAAATAGTTATCCTTGTTACTTTTTATATCCATCATTATTGGGAAATAGCACTACTTTACGTAAATATTAATTCTCAACTGTTATTTTCTAAATTATGATAAATTATAAAAGCATCAACTGAATCAAATGTCCCAGTAGATTCTATTCTGTATAAATACTATCTCATTTATTCTTATGCTACGTAATACAACACAAATAGAAATAAAAGGGGCCAAAAACATTAAAGTAGAAGAGAACATCATTGCCTGTCGTTGCACCTACTTGAATGAAAAGGTGTAGAGGGATCAGAATCAAACACACTGCAGACATCTGTAGTACTGGAAGTAGAGGACGGCAAGGGTGGGGTGAGGGGTGTTCTTGGAGAGTTTGGTGCAGAGGCTGCATTCTCCGATTCACTCTCAGGGACACGACTGTAACTAATTTTTCTGGGTTCTTGTTGCAGAGGTGTTGGGTGCCTCATGGTTCCAGGTCTTGGATTTGATGGACGAATACCCGGAGATTTGAGGGAATAGCTGTATTTTTTAGGCTGAAAGAATACAAAGCAGATATTATTTTAACTTTATCATTTCTGAGTATCATATTTGTGTTGTTCTACAAGTAATTGATTATGTGTTATAAAGCTGATGTCAACTCTGAGTGACAAGGTTGCTAGATCTGTCCCTCATTTGGCTTAGCATTGAGTTAATCCACCTCTCTCTCTTTCATTTCTAGAATTTCTAGAATTATGAACTTATGAAGGAAGTGAGGTCTTTGCATAATGTGTCCCAAGGAAATATAATTTCAGTCTGATCATGTGCCTCAAATGAGACTATGGACTGATCAGTTTTATGATCCATTTGTTTGGGCCTTTTCTGGTTGTCAGTGATATTGTCAGGGGTCTTCTAATCGCAGAGTTCAAAATGTCAATGTTCTTTCTATCATGCTTTTACAAAGTCCAACTGTGTACAGGTAGTCCCCGACATACAACAGTCATTTAGTGACTGTTCAAAGTTACAATGGTACTAAGAAAAGTGACTTATGACCATTTTTCACACTTATGGCCATTGCAGAACACCCCCCCCATGGTCATGTGATCAAAACTCAGATGCTTAGCTACTGGCATGTATTTATGATGTATCTTAGAATCATGTGATCCTCTTTTGCAATCTTTAACAAGCAAAGTCAATGGGGAAGCTAGATTCACTTAACAACTGTGGCAAGAAAGGTCGTAAAATGGGGCAAAATTAACTTAAAACTAACTCACTTAGCAACAGAAATTTTGGACTCCATTGTAGTTGTAACTCAAAGATTAGCTCTATAGGGAAAACCACTGCTTATACAATTCTGATCTTTGTAGACATGTCATGGAATCTGAATATTGTTTCCAAGGTTTTCGTTGCTACCCTACCAAATGTTAATATGAAATGTATTTCTTGACTCCTGGTTTAGTGCAAAACTGTTCTTAAAAAAGAAAAGTGATTTACAGCAAGTAAATAACAAAAGTTAACACTCACAAATCTTGGAGGCGGCTTCATATTACGTGGTTCTATTTCTAGGGACTTGTTGTAAAGAGAATCTGCAAATTCTTTTTCCATGCTATTTCCCATTGGATTCAAATTTTCAAAAAATCTCTAAAACCCAAACACTCAAGTTGATTAGTATAATGTAACATTGTGATTTTAAGGCAAAGGATGCAAATACTTTAACAACAGGGGACAAACCTATCTGACTTTTTGTTAGTCACAGGAATGCATCTCCCTCTATCTGCTTTTAAAGCAACGCTTATGCAAACTAAATAGACTTCAAGAAGCCATTGAAGTAACTGAAACAATTCTTCTGATGTTTAATTTGCATTAACAGCTATCAAGGAGGCAGGTCCTCTCACAGAACAGGCGATGAACTGGATGGAACTGGCTATCGTTATACCTTAGAATCATAGTTGGGAAGAGCCACTTAGGTTATTGTTTCCAATCGTTTGTTCAGTGCACAAATCCCAATTAGGGCATTAGCCCTAAGATTCAACTAATTTTATATCATCTATATAATTATAAACCTTACACCCACTGCTTACCTAAACTGTTACTAAAAACAATAAATAGAGGGTCCAAGACTGCTCCTTAAGAGTACTTCACTCAGTACCTCATTCAAATTCAATGAGATAGGGTTGATTAGCACAATTTTACATTTGTATGATTTCAGCCAACTGCATTTTAATGTTAAGTAGTTATGATTAATGTCACTATGGTTTGACCAATGTTTTTACACCTTTACAATTTTTGTAAGATTTAGACTGGAAAATAAATTGTATAAGAGCACACTTAAGGATCATTTTAAGCAAATCTTTTTCCTTCCATACTTGGAGGATGAGATAGTCCTGAGTTACAGAAGAGTTTTGCTCCTACAATCCTTGTAAAAGTAAATTTTCATGTATGCTTGCATCTATTTGGAAAGTAGCAGTTGCTGTTTTGCACATCTGCAAAAATCAGTGGTTTTTTTTCCATCCACATAATGTTTATTTATTGAAAATATACTGTATATAGCCAACATTTCTTGTGCCTCTTTCCAAAAAGTTAAAGTTACATAAGTCAGGGGTTACTTAATCTGGGTATTGCAAAATATAGCAAAGGAAAAAAAAAATCAGTTTGCAGTTCACTGGGAACTACAAAATAGCTCTTGAAGTAAAACTTATTTCAAGACCAAGACTGACAAATAGATAAGTAGGATTAACCCCAGACAATCAAGCAATAAACGGTACAAACAGAAGAGACTATTTGTAGCTCAGGATTGAACTGTGAGGATATTGGTGATCTCTGAGCTTCATGGGTTTTCTACAGACATTTCTTTAGCAAATTAGGTAACTAGCCTAATTGATGATGATACCTAGTGTGGTACTGAAATGTCTGCAAAAAAATCGCCAAGCTGACAGAGCACCAAAGACTCCACAGTAAATGACACCCTTATCAAGGAATTATCAGCTCAGACAAACAAGTAGAAAACAACACCCTAACCAATGAACTACCAGGGAGAAATATCCCTACCAACATGACAGGGCAAACTACGGTATTATATATTGAGAGCAAACCTCACTCCACAAGCAAACAACCAAGCTCGGAGAACACCAAGGATGCAAAACTTTCTACTTACCCTAATGTCAGGTTCCACCTTTAAGCAATATGGCTGGTTTTGGTACTGTTGTATTTCTCCTGTTATCTCAGCTACTTTCCTCCGTTTGCTAAAGTTAATGAGTTCTCTTCCATGTCTTCTTAGAAATTCAGGATTGCCTTCTTCTGTTTTCAAAATGTTTGTTAAATAAATTCCTATAATAGCAAATATATAAAAATGTACAATGTACTATTTTTCTAGTAAACAAATTAAATATTAATAGCATGGAATATTTTAATGTACTATCAAGAGATTTTGTGTAGCTGCAAGGAAATGCTGAAGAGTTATTTTGCCAAGAAATTGTACTTTCAACAAGCAACCCTTAGGCTTTCAAAAATTCAAATTTTCCCCCATGACTCATCACTTCAGCATTTCTTGAGATTAATATCTGTATCCTGAAAAGCCAACTTTGATTTATGCAGGAGAAATGAAATTCCATTCTGCTTCTGGGGGGAAAAATGCTGTATAACAAGTTAGTTTTGCTCCAAATAATTACTGACTTAAGTTTTTTCATAATCCTTATTTCGTCTATAAAGTCTTTGGAATTTCACCCCTTAGTTCTTATGTCACAACAGTAAAAGCAGAAACAAACCTAAGTCTAAGTATCTTTTCTGTGTATTCATCTCCACATTTTTCCATTTCTCTGATAGTTAATTTATAAACTTTTCAGCCCATATCAGTTTATAACAAGACATTAAAATATGGCCTGACATAAATCTTCAGTACAACTACCCAGTTGTACTGACCCAAAATTACAAAGATAGAAAAAAGGATAGGCAGGTATGCTTCTTCATGATACCGGTAATCCTCAAGTTACAACCATTTGCTTAGCGACCATTCAAAGTAACAACAGTATTGAAAAATGTGACTTATGATTGATCCTTACACTTAAGACCATTGCAACATCCCCCTGCCCACATGATCAAAATGCAGGCACTTGGCAACCAACATGTATTTATGATAGATGCAGCATAACAGGGTCTTATGATCACCATTTGTGATCTTCCTAGCCAGCTTTCAATAAGCAGAGTCAATTGGGGGGAGGGGAGACAGATAAACTTGACAACTGAAATGATTCACTTAACTAAGGCAAAAAGGTCATAAAAATCTGGTGGTCCCAATTGTGGTCATAAGTTGAGAACTACCTATATAAAAAACATCTATGCTATACGGCACTGTGACAATTACAGCTAAACAGTTCTTTCTCAAAATACAGAGTAAAATATATTCTACTGGGCCAAATAAATACAACAATCTGATATATTTTCATCTCTACCTTCAAAATATTTCCAGTTCAGTTACTTAGCACATTTATCAATCATCCAGGACATGGTTATCCCAAAGATGCTTTTCAAAAAAACTGAAGAGGCTTCTTGGATGAGAAGTGAAAGGTCTTCAAGGAAAAAAAAACCCAAGAAAGTCCAGTTGCCTTTTGAAAAGCATCTTTGAGTTATCACACACATATTTTTAAACAATTTAGACAACAATTTGCTTTGATATTAAAAGTTGCAAATACCTGAAAAATCACACCAATTATTTTCACTGAAATGTATTCAAATATATGCTTTTGATATCTAATCATTCTAATTAACAGCAAATTCAGGTAGGACATTTGAACAAAAAACTTTCCCATACACTCATTCTACAGTTCATATTCTTTATCCATTAATATTTGTGATTTTATCTTTATCACAAGTAAACTCCTACTTACCAAAGAAAGGCACACATGGAGGATTAATGGACCTGAGTTTTGCCAAATATTTCTTATGATGATCTTCACTTAGTTCATGTGCTTCTTCAAATATCTTCTTTTGCCGGCTTGGGATTTGCTGAAGATAAAGAAAGGTGAGGATACACTTTGCCCACAAAAAAATTGCTGACTATATGCTACTATAGCTGATTGCCCAGGTTGGCTAAAATGTGTGAATCCGTCTACATGACTCATCCCCTTCCTTTACACAATGCTTTCCATATAAAGATCTATAATGTTTAAAGTAGCAATAAGATCTGCCTATATTGTTTTACTTGTTTCCTTATTTAAATAATACTTTTGATCATGAAGAAACCCATGATCCAGACAAAAATACTAAGAGCTAAGATTGGATATAAGTAGTAGAGGCTTTTTGTTTGTATACCTGGAATTAAATAAGCATTTGTGCCATTTTTTTTTGTTTTAATCTAAGTTTGAGATAATTTCTTATATAGAGAAAAAAGATCTTAAATCATTTTTCTAATGTTCAAATCCAATATATATATATTTAAAAATTTCTTTAATAAAAAATATCTGGTACCTCACATCCAAGTAGTTTTCATTTTAGATCTGCAATTCACTTACTTCAAAGGTGTGATCCAGTCTGTAAATAGGTGCAGAATTCATAGCACTGACGACTTCAAGAACGCCATTAAAATTGTTTAGCTCTTGAAAAACTTGCAAGATTTCAATTATCCGGCAGACTACCATTACTCTTTCTTCTAGGTTTTCTGTTTCTACAATGCATCTAGATATTCAGAAAGCATAAATTTTTGGGGGGATTATCAATAATGATGTAAAAGCATTACCACAGATTTTTTCCCCCCAAGGAAGCATGGCCTAGTATTTTCTAACCACCTAATTGAACTTAAATCCAATTTCTTTTTGAATTAAAAGGAAACTATCATACACAGCAAATGTAATTTACTTTTTTTTATAGTATGGAGGGATCAGAGGTACCCAGTTTCAAAAAGGTCCTGTCCTGGGTCAATCTATCTGTATACATTTCTCAACTAAAAAGAAAGCAACTAAACTCACTGTAATCGTCATAAACATGAGTCAATTGCCAAGCATCTGAATTTTGATGATGTGACCATGGGGATGCTGTAATGATTGTAATTGTGAAAAACAGCGCTAAGTCCCTTTTTTTAGTGCTGTTGTACCTTTGAATGGTCACTAAATGAACGATTGTAAGTCAAGGACTACCTCTATTTCCTGCTTAGAACTCAATCTCTGCTAAGTTACATCATAGGAACCATGCAAATACCAACACTGATCAATGAATCAAATTAGTCTTACTTTTCAAACCATAAGGTAAGATTAGTGGTATGTCTTATCATTTTGAGCAGGTTAGGAGAATTAATTTCTTTATCTTCCTTTGTCCATACACTTCCAACGAGCTCTGATGGCTGCACAGCCCTGTCAAACATAAAATCAAAATGAGGCAAGATTAGTTGGCTTTTCATCAAAAACATTTCCAATTAAATCAATAATTTTGAATTAGACTAATAAATGAATGATCTGTGTTTCTTTTGAACAGCTTCTTGTTCAAAAAAAGAAAAGCATTTGGTATTATGCGAAGAAATTTTGACCTTGCAACCATCGTTTTAATTTTATTAAATAATTCCCAGCTTGTGAAAAGGAATTCTCACTTTTAATGACTGCTGATATTAACCATTAAAAATAGGTAAATATACCTCAGAAAATATAATACTAATAATTCTGCTAGTAAAAATAAATGGCAGAAAGACTTATGACATTAAAAAAGTCTATATATAGCAAGTCTATATTTTAACCAGGAAACATACATCTCAAAGGAAAAAAGGCATTACCTGTAAAGTTCTGATTCAAGTAGAGTAAGCTGTCGGGCAATTTCAATTGGATGCAAAGTGAGCAGGTCAAATGTTTCAGTTTGTCCTTGCCTGCTGATATGCCACTCAATTGGAGGTGGTGAGCTTTCAAAAGTAATATTGTGACTTGGCCCAATGGCTTGTGCTTGCTTTTTCCTATTAATTATCTTTGTGATTGACTCAACCCATTTCTTCATAGCTTTACCTGAGAATGAGTACAGAAACTGGTTTACAGCACCATGGACCAATTCTAAAAATATTAAGTGCTTATCTTACCCACAGGCTCATTGGTAAAAGAATGTAAGAATTTCAGCTTGCCCAGCATTACAAGTGTCCCAAATTACAACTGCTATTTGTTTAAAAAAGGAAGCGATGGTTTATGTGAAATCATACATGCAGAAGCGTGTAAGAACTGGCCATACAAAGCATCCTTTGGTATCCTATTTTATTTTAATAATCTCTGAATTAAATTACAACAAAAATTTCCATAACAAGAAAAAAATGCCATGTCACACAGCAGTTCCAGTTAAGACCGCATGGTTTTGTGCAGACCCCGGTGTGCATGTTTAACCTCTCCTGCGGGAGCTGCATTGGTTGCTGATTTGCTTCTGGGTGCAATTCAAGTTGTTGGTTGTTACCTTTAAAGCCCTTCATCGCTTGGGACCAGGTTATCTGAGGGAATGTCTCTTGCCAGTCACATCTACCCAATCCATTAGAGTGAGGAGGCAAGGAATGCTGTGGGTCCCATCCCTGAAGGAGATACACCTGGTGGGACCCAGAAGAAGGGCCTTCTCTGTGGTGGCTCCCTCTCTCTGGAACATCATTTCCCCCAGAGATTAGAATGGCTCATCTCTAATACTCTTCTGGAAGGCACTGAAGACCTGGTTCTGCCAGCGGGCCTGGGGAACCCAGAGTAGGATGAAGCCAGGGGTGGGATTCAAATTTTGTAACAACCAGTCTGTGGGTGTGGCTAGGTGGGCATGGCCCTGTGACTGGGTGGGCGTGGCTTCTATTTTTGGCAGAAAACACCCCCCCCCCAATTTTGGGGGCCTTCTGGACCTTAGGGGAGCCTCCGGGGGGGGGTATTTTTGCTCCCAGGAAGCTTCCCTTGGACACAGGAAGGCAGAAAAATGGAGGGTGTGTGCGTGCCCCCCTCCATTTTTTGCCTTCCTGGGCATCAGGGAAGCCTCCTGAGCGAAGCAGTAAGTGAGGGGAATCCTGGCACAGCTCATAGGAACAGATCATAGGAACAGCAGATTGTTGAGAGGGAAAAAAAAAGAAATACCTTAAGGAATGAGTGGGCGGGGAATAACGCAGTCAGTGACGTCGAGTATGCGTGCAATGTTGCACATGCATGATAAGGACTGGGTGGAGAGGGGCAGGGCCAGCCAGCAGCACGATTTGCCAGTTCTCCAAACTGTGCAGAATCATAACAACCAGTTCTATAGAACTGGGCCGAACTGGTAGAATCCATCCCTGGATGGAATCCATCAAATAGCTCGTGTGATCAGCTGTTGTTGCGGCGAGGAGTGGGAGTTGGTGATTTTTTATTTATATTTTTCCAGATTTTGTTCTATTATATTTTATTATTTGATTCTTTTTGTTAGTTTTTATTGTTTTTTATTTTAAATATGGTTTTACATTCTGTAAGTTGCCACGAGTTGCCACGGGCAAACAGGCAGCAAAATAAATAAATAAATAAATACTGTTCCTACATAAATTAATATATAAAGAATCTTAGATCTTTGTTGTTTTGATCAGGGAATTTCCTTTTAAAAGCACAATCCTCTCTAGTCAGTTGGTCAGTCAATGAATCAATAAATCAAATTCAAGTCAATTTCTAGAAGGTTTTTCTGGTGTATTCTATTTATATATCCTTATATTGAATTATGAAACGCTGAAGGGTTTATTTTTTCTAATTATGACTGATTATCTGGGGTTGATATTTTATGTTACGATTCCATTAACTAAAATAATTTTAGGTTGATTTTTCTCAAATAAAACTTTCAAATGGATGACCAACAAACCAGGCATAGCTTATTAAAAAGGCCCATAAAGAAATAAATCTGGAGTATTGGAATAATAACTTCACTGTAACTCTATGTAAAATAATGAATACATGCTGACATCTTACTAGCTTCTTCAGAGCAGAAATTCTTATTCTAATAAATTAATAACATGGCTAGTCAAATATTAGCACATAGTTACTATCCCACATAGCATTAAATGGAATCTATTTGATCAATAAGGAACAGGTATGAAAACTACACTCAATGAAAATATAAGTATTAGATATTGTTATCATCAATTACCTCTGACTGTGCCAATGAATTCTTCCAATCGTTGCAAAAGATCTACATCTCTCTCAAAATCATAGAAATGATGTTCCACCCAGTGTCGACATACATTTAATACTCTGCAACACAAATGATTAGATATTTGAGATCAATATTTATTTAAATATTTATTGAATATATTTTAAACAACACTTAGTAGGGCTGCAATTTGTGTGCTTACACAAATTGCAGCCCTACTAAGCAACTCATAGATAGAATGAGCACAGATTTATAAGCACTCTTATTTAACTCTGAGCTTGACTGGCCATACTTTGAAAAGGATGAGAACAGGTGAGGAAAGGGCCCTGATTCCCTTCATTAGGCACACCTGGGAAGAGAGTTTAAAGGAGAGGCAGCTGAGAGCGGCTTTTGCTGGGAAAAAAACCAACTGGTTTGATTTACTGCCGTTCCTTCAATTCTGGAACTCCTTATCTTGCCCTGCCGGATTAATTACCTCATCTTGCCTTGATTGGACGTATAGTTAAAAGTTTCTGTTGACAATGTTTTGGGCTTGAATCTTTGCAGCCAGAGGCTGTTCCTGGGAGAGTTTTTCTCCAGGCCAGAAAGTAACCGGGACACTGGGGGCAATGTTGAAACCAAAAAAAAAAAGGGATTCCTACTTATTATCTGACAGTGTTGCCTTTGTGCCATGCCCTGGGTCATCACAGTGGTCCATTTCAGGCCTTATGGGTATGGTTTTTGGAAGTTATTTCCTAGAAATGATTTTATCTGTTCAGGATACAAGCTGGCCCTCAAATCATTCTCCAAAATACAAAACTTGAAAAAAAACCTCCATGAACTCTCATGGTATTTAGTTTTTTGCACATAAAAAAACCCTGCTAGCTCCTGAATTATATGATTTTCATTGTCAACTAAAGACCCTGTGAGCTGCCCAGAATAGTTGGGAGTTAGGCTGCATAAAAATGTAGTAAATAAATAAATAAATAAAATTCAATACTCACCGTAGCTGTACAGGTTGTATATATTCTTTTCTAAATCTTTTTAATTCTGCACTAAGAGGTTGATCTCCATTCTCCATAGCTATACGATCTGCTTCTGTCGGTTCAGGTTCTGGAATTTCAAATCTAATATGGGATGATGTAGAGAAACTTAAATGATTAAGTGTAACACTTATATATTAATTTAGCAAGATGGAAAACACAAATTGTGATAATCAATACAGGGAAGCATTTTTTCATCATTCAGGAAGTCACTGGGAGTCAGGAAACAGGACAACCCAACAGAATTATAATTCTGAAAGTTAGCGCAGATGCAATAATGCTAACTACCATGTTTTCCCAAAAACAAGACCCAAGCAGAAAATACGCCCTAGCACAGGGGTCTCCAACCTTGGCTCCTGGAAGCCTGGCGGACTTCAACTCCCAGAGTTCCACAGCCAGCAAAGCTGGCTGTGGAATTCTGGGAGTTGAAGTCCGCCAGGCTTCCAGGGGCCAAGGTTGGAGACCCCTGCCCTAGCACAATGCTTCCAGATGCTTGCAATATAAGTCCTACCCAAAAAATAAACCCCAGTTAAGATCGTCATCCAGACAGATGCATTTTAGTACTGTATTTCCCCAAATATAAGACCTAACCAGAAAATGTATCTTTTGGAGGAAAAATTAATATAAGACCTGGTCTTATTTTTGGGGAGACATGGGTATGTCTTCAGCAAAGGAGTAGCAATAGCATTTAGACTTGTATACTGCTTTACAGTCCTCTCTAAACAGTTTATAGAGTCAGCATATTGACCCCAACAATCTGGGTCCTCATTTTAACAACCTCGGAAGGATGGAAGGCTGAGTCAATCTTGAGCCTGGTGAGATTTGAACTGCAAATTGCAATCAGCCAGCAATTAGCAGAAGTAGCCTGCAGTACTGCATTCTAACCATTGCGCCATCAATGCTCTTGCCAATGGCATTTTAATTGCAAACACAAGTGTTTACATTTGCAAATAAGTGTAATACGAATGTATATTTATTGATTATTAAAATTATTTTATTTTACTGATTAAACCCTACATACAAATAGGAAATGTGAAGAATACTAATGATTTATTTAAAAAATATATTTTAAGTGTACCAAATTCATTTTTAAAAAAACACATTCCATGACTTAACATACTAATTGGACAATATAATTTGTCTTATATTGTGCTACTGCCTACAATCTTGCCAATTCTGATCCATACTGTAGACATTGCTGTATGGGATTGTTGATATATCTTATTTTTTATGAAAATAATCTGGAATGGAAGTAAGCTTAAGACAAATCATAAACTGCTCAAATAATCTTTGATTTATTTGGAGAAATAATTCATTCTGAGGCTAAATGTCACATTAAGTTGGGGAAATAACAATCTCCTTCTGAAGAATAAGGACTCAAGAAGGAAAAAAGTCGTAAGACAGTATTTCAGAAAGATTCACTCACCTTTCTATCAGGAGACTCAGTAACTCCTGAGGCTTACAAAAAGATCTGTATGTGGTAAGAAATGTTCGAACAAAATTGGGATCTAGAATAGAAAAAGAATGACTTAGGCAGCTTATGAAGGAAGACCTGTGATGATAGCTAAAAGCATCCACTATTACAATGTAATGCAGACCATATAACAGCAACTATGCTTTAATGATGACCGAGGAAACAGGAAAAGGATATTAATTCCTGACAGATTTCAGGAAACAATCCAAGATAAGCAGAAGGATACTCAGTTCAGGACATTCTCACTTAAGGGACTTGTTAAGCCAAGCTAATGACAAGTAATGGCATTTTCAGAAGACTGGTCTTTCCTTAGTTTCCCAGGGAACTCAACACAGGAGGCTGAATGTAAAAGAGTAAAAATAAAAAGCATGCTTAAACAGGAAAGCACACTTCTTGGTGCAAAAGTAGGCAACTGGAAGTCCTTCTGATGTACCGAATTCTCATGAAGCCCGTCTACCATGTCCAATATGAGTGGGACTGTAAAGGGGCGCAGCTGAAAATGAGCAACAATTGTCTTTAGCTTTCATCTCAGAAGTGGAACAATGGCAGAGAACATCATTTCAGAATAAACAACCCTTTCAGGAAACATTAAACAATCTATTTCAAGCTGGAGGAAAAAAGTGGAAGGTATTTTACCCCTTTTTACTATCTGCAATGATTGGTAACTCTTGCAGGACTGAATTTAACTTCACCTATTTTAATATACTAGATATTGAGAAATCAACTTACTGTTGCTGCCTTTCTTTGCTTTCCCAACTAGCCTGGACAGAAAATGATTTGGAAAAAGGAAAAGAGAACCCTTCATCTTATATAGCTTATGTAGACATCCCTTTTTCATTCAGTTATTTATATTTCTCATCCCTTTAGAGAGCATTGAAAACATTTTTCCTACCCATAATCCAAATAGATAGAAATTGTTTATCAATTGAATCCAGTTATGAAGAGGAGGACTTCTCTCAGTTCATTGATTTATGGAAACAGGGCATATTCTGTTTTCCCAGTTCTGCCCAGTAATATAAGAATTTCATCTTACTATCTCTTAGCACTAGTTTGTTATGTCTGCATTATAACCAGCCAGTTATAGTAGCTTTTACTCAGGTTTCTTCAGCATAAGAAGGAAAGGGAGGATGAGAAAGTCATTCAAAGGCCTATTAATGCTCATGGATGGCTAAGACACACGTGTTAATTCTGCAGTAGAATCAAAAGAAAGCCTGGTCATTTGCACCCACTACACATGACAACAAAATGTTACAGTCAAATTAGATGTAATACTTTTAAAAATATTTACACTTTAAAATCTTAGTTTCAAAGTAGCTACATAGCAAGTGCATTTTTCTTACTGGATACTGTTGCTACAAGACTTCAAACAGCCATTTATTTGGATCAAACATGCACACAATTAACCAGGATGCCCATCTGTGATAAATGTCTCTTCAACACAGCATTTAAAAAGCTATAAAAGACCTTCTAAAAATAATAATAATTCCTGAATGCCTTAACAAAGGAAATTGATGCTATGCTGACGCACATGCATTCAATGTACCAAAACTTATAAATAGAATATTTCAACCTTGCCAGAGAAAAAAAGTTCCAAGATTTTTTTTTAAACTGGAAGTACTGTATTCACTCAAGGAGCTTATAAAAACAGAGAAGCAGCTTATATTATACATGCCAGAATATGAAGAAAGATGAAACAAGTTTCTGAGTATGAATAAAAAATCTCTATTACTATCTACATAGAATTCATAAGTCAATCAGCCTGACTTTTTTCTCCCATTATACATCAATTTCCATATATTAATTACAAACAAAATCATGAATGCAAAGAAATTATTTCATTATTTGTTCTGCAAGGAACTAAGCTACTGGCTCTTCTCTACCTACCAAATGCTACAGTCAGACCTATCAACAATAGAATAATGAAGTTCTGGAAATCAAGTCCTGTTATTCTAAAATACAGCACATATTGCCATCCTTACATGTAACTAGACACTGATTAACTGCTTCCCAATTCTGGCTTCTTTGGAAGCTTATAACCATAGTTTTTGCTTGATCATAATGAAGTAGTACTAAACAATAGTTTATTCTAATGATAGATTCCTGAAATAGCTACAGTAGCTGGATCACACATAATTTAAGCAAACGCAAAGAGATCATGTTTAATGCAATGCAAGGCGATGTTTTATGGAGTTTTATGTTGTGGATTTTTAAAGTTGTAATCCATCTAGAGACAACTGGGTGTGAATTGGGGAGCCATATTCAATGAATTGATGGATGGATGGATGGATGGATAGACAGACAAATACTGTGGAACCAGCCTTGTGTATGATCAGATAAGAGCAGAACAACAGCAAAAGGGTTAGGTACACAAGGAACAGCACAATTCTACCATCATATATACTTTTGATAGTAGTAAGCACTAGGACATGTATCTTCATAAACATTTCAGTGAAACAAGGATCATGATTTCTTAAAAGTAATCCAATTGTTATACTCTGCCTGTAGCAGAGAGGTATAACTGAAGTTTAGCCAAACATCTCTTTTCGGATTCTTAGTCCAGATTTTAGCAAGTGAAAGGTAATACAGTGAAATGCATAAAGCTAGATATATGAAAGATTGCAATATTAGCATTTGTACTATTAATATTTTGGACCAAAACAGTGTTTGTATAATTTCTGTTATCCCAAGCCAGACCAGATGGCCAATGAACAATCAAAAAATACTTTTGAAAGGAAGTTCTTCTAGAGAATGGTAATTTCCGACTCCCACCCATTTATGTGCAAATGCTGTTCAAACACAATGACGAAATAAATATTAAAAAAGAAAAAGAAAATATAGGCCATTTTGATTCTGCATAAAGAAATAAAAATAAGAATTTATTTTTCATTAATGGTAGACTTTTTTCCCACTCCCATTGTCATTTTCAAGGATGAAGGTGCCATTCTAAGGGTTTTTCAGAACAATACTTATGTCTCCTAGTTGATGGGAGGCAGGAAGTTGTACTTCGGCCTGCAAGTAGTTCCCACATTAGAGGTACGTAGTGTGGGTATGATTAGGAAAAATCTGGGCTTTGGTCATCTTTGGGCCATAGGGGCCAAATATGCCCACATGACTAGCACTATGCTTGTTCTAAGAAGATTACAGAAAGACATGTTAGCTACCTATCAGACAACAGGGCAGAATTGTTTCAGAAGACAAGAAGTCATCAGTTTAAATTACAAGAAAGCAGGCATCATTTGGACATCAAGAAAAAATTATAAAAATATAAAAACTGTTCCACAATAGAACAGACTGTCAGAGGATATTGTAACCTTGCTGGGAGTATTTCAACAAAGGCATGTTTGATCATCTATTGAAGATACTGTAACAGATTGTTGTTGAACAGGAGGTTGGACTAGATTATTTCCAAGGTCTACTCCAACACTTATATTCTGTAACTGTATGCAGATTATCTGAGAAAATATGAATTTGAAATATGAGAGTCTATTTATATGTAGATGTAGGTCAACAGAATGAATCTAAATGTAAAAACATAACTGGTTTATGATTAACTACTATGATAACTAATGAAAGATACAGGAGTGGTAAGCTCTAAATGTGGGACAGATCATTTTTGGCAATCTCAAGAAAATACATGTTTGAATTAAGAAGGCACTCACAGCTCACCCACACCTGCTCCAAAATACCTTGTAGCATTTGACTGTAGCATTAGAGAAACAAAATTATAAAAAAAGATTGAATTACAAAATGTTTTACACGCATGTGAAATTTAAAGCTGGTTGCTGAATGTAGCAAGAGTGCTACAGATAATACAAGTAAAGCATACAAATAAATAAATGGAATGCTTAGGGGTATACCATTGAGCAGGGAACAAGATATATGCACATGTTCCCTTTGTCACTTATTTACAGATAAATGTGCAATGAATGCTTTTGGTAGTTACAGATGTGATGGCTGGGGAGTTTTTATGCAGGTGATGCTTTGCTGTTAATGGAAAATTTCTTTTATAGCAAAAGTTAGGGTAAATGATTCACTAAGGAGTATGCTTCTGAAAACTAACATATATAAACATATAAAAACCAAGGGTCTGTTTAAGGAAGAAAAATGGAATAAATCAGTGCAAGTCATACCTAAGTATAAAAAAAAACTAGAATAAATCAATAAATTAATGGGCTTTTGTTATTTAATAAGCTATTGCTTATTAAAGTTATTTAATAAGCTATTGCTTATTAAAATAAAACAGAAATTTTAGGATATGCAAATGTTGGTAAAAAGATACTGTAATGGGCAGTATGTTGTCTGTTGCAAGAAATAAATAGTTATCAAATGAGAGCTTGGTACAAAAATGAGTGATCACTATGAAAAAAAGTACATTAGAAGGTTTGGCATTCAGAAACAATTAATGAAAATCAGACCACAA